>CM071682.1:8983750-11502500 GCA_036553675.1 Solanum okadae
ACCCAAATCTCTTTCTATAAATACTCCTTGTAATAGTCCTTTACAACATAAAGAACGTGAGTTTGTTTACTCTTTTGAGCGTTTGATTCATCCTCTTTCTCCCTTAGCTTCTTCATCATCAACGAAAATGACTTTATTTTCTACAAGTCGAGAGGTATATTCAAATCTGACAAATCTTCATAATTCTTCGTAATTTGCATATTTTCATATTGAATTTTGCTCGATCTTCGCATATATAAAATCAAATACGAACGAATCCTTTTTCTCGTAGAATTATCAAAACAAATTAAGATCAACTAATCAACATGTAATTACGATTGTTTTAATTTTTTTCTGACTTGCAGGTTACGAAAATGGCAGAAGATTCATACGAAGACGCCATTGCAGGACTGAAAAAGCTTCTCAGGTAAAAAGAGATTTTTTTCATTTTTTGTCCTTTTTCCTCGGGACTTTCGGTAGCTTCCATAACGTAATTACTGTAATAAATTCTGTCCTGATCCGTAATTTCACAGTTTCCGATAAAAACGGAGAACAGACTGTGATTTCATCCTCCAATCCTCTAACGGTTTGTCTGTTTACATTACGCTGGGTCCCACTCGGAGTGAGTAATTTAATATTTATTTTTTTAATTATTATTTTTTGTGGTTGGTAGTGAAAAGAATGAGCTGGAAGATACAGCTGCGGTGAAGATAAGGCAGTTGACGGCGGAACTGGAAGGCGCCGACGGGAAAAAGTCCGACCCGGATGAGAAGATCCGATCCGGATTCGCGCATTTCAAGGCGGAGAAATATGAGTAAGTTAAAATTAGGAAATTGTACTTTACCGTAAATAAATTCTGTCCTTTGCCATTAAAAAGTTGTGTCCGAACCTTTGTGGCATCAAATATTGCATCATTCTCGGATATGCTGCCAGTTTTTTTTTTTAACAAAATAAATAAATAAATAAAAATCATAATAAAATTAAAATTGACAATTATTTTCAGTTATGTTCTTAAGAAAATCATTTTAATATCGTTTTCATCCTCGAAAAGTATTTAATAAATTATATGTTATGGTTATTATTATTTTTTAAGTAGATGTGAAAAGAAAAAGTTAAAAGGATAATTAAAATGAAATCGATCGAGTATTGAGCTGACTTATTCAGAATTGATTATTTATTTTCCACAATTGAAGGTTGAAAGTTTGACCGACCGTGTGAAAAATGTTACTCAATTGAATTATTAGTGGTTGGATATTAGTGTTTTCCTTTAATTTTTATTTGTTACTTTAATCTAAAAAAAACATAAAAAATCAAATTGTGGGTCACTTAATTATCCTGTGGATATGTCTGTCTTTCAGAGCTTTCATTAATGTTGATAGAATTTATGTCATTTTATAATAGTAGTACAAAGAAGGTATTAATGGTTTATTCTAATTTCACTATTAGGTTTAAACTATTCTAACAAGGTCATATTGTACTTTAGTAAAGAAAAATAGAAGTAATTTATTATTTATCCAACCCTATTAATAACTGATGTTATTAAACACATTTCTTAGTATAGGTGTGCCAAAAAAAAAAAGGCATGGAAAGTAATTTATCATAGTCTGCCAATTAGTATTACTCTTTTATCTTTATTCATATGAAAACATATTTGACTCAATATGAAATTTTAATTATTTTTTTGGCACATATTAAAAATATTTATTTTTAATTTATGAACAAGTAAAAATGAACGATACCGGGTGATATATGGTTAGTTCTAAAATGAAAGCTATGGAAAACAACTCTTTGATATGAGTGGATAAGTGGATTGCCAAGTGTCCAACTTGTGTATGGAAAATAGTGGAATCTTGATCATTGAAGGTCTACCCTTATATTATATGCCCACTATATTTCTTCTTGTATAAAATTATGGTCCTACATTGAGAAAAAGACTTTCAAATTAATGGAGTATAATATGGCACGACTACATAAAAGTTTAGCTAAAAAGATAAGAAAAAAAGTTGTTTTGATAGAGAATTTTAAGTTTATTTCCAACTAATTCTTGAAAGTAAAGCATTTATATATTTAAAAATTCACTAAAAAAAAAAATGTAAGAATCCTACTCTTAAATGATTAGAATTTAGAAGGGAATGATATATCACCTAATTCTCTTATTTGTGGGGTTAATTATTTATGTAGTCCAAAAGCTAAAGAATATTTCTAATTTGAATGAAAAGCTTCTTTAGATAGTGTTAGTAAATATTTATGCCAATTTTAATCATGTTAAACATTTTTAAAATCTTAACCTTGGTTTTTATACTTCATTTTATAGGAAAAACCCGGAGTTGTATGGACAACTTGCCAAAGGTCAAAGCCCTAAGGTAATTCATAATACTCGTTCACTTTTATGTGTTCATTTTAAATTTTACATATTTCTTAAGAAATTATAATAATTAACATGAATATTTTATCACAATACTTATATTAATTTATATATAGCTTTATATTTGAAATACTGCACAACAATACAAGTAAAAGTGAACATAGTTAATCATGGCCTTGATTAGTTAATCTAGTTAATTCCTATGATCAAAAGCTTATGGAAAAAATTATCCTTAACCATGATTTCTCACCATATATTGAATTTATATATTATATTATTTTCTTAAGTCTTTTTCCTCCAGTCAAAGCTCTCAAGAATAATTATTCTCTCTTGCATATATACTCTTAGGCGTTATTCCCCATTATATCCCCAAAGTATTTTAATGTAAATCAACATCAATAATTGCCGTCCAAAATGTGAATTTTGTTCCTAAAAATTGAACTTTAGTTTTATATTTTGGACTTCACAACAATGGTAATGACGTTTAAGGCACGTTAATGAGTACTTATGTATAATTTGTGATTAAATTACGTGCAGTTCTTGGTTTTTGCTTGCTCCGATTCTCGAGTTTGCCCATCACACATCCTCAATTTCCAACCAGGAGAAGCTTTTGTTGTCCGTAACATCGCCAACATGGTCCCTCCTTACGACCAGGTAAATTTTCATTTGAGAATAGACTGATGGTCTGCTTATATGACCTTTTTCGAATTAAAGCCCAAAGAGACAGATCAACAAGAAATAAAAAAAAAATCTGAAAAGAAAAGAAAGTGAAAGATCAAAATAATGATGTGGATATTTATGGCATAAAGTTTAGATTAATATTCGTAGTTGAATTGCAGATTCTTTAACCCATATTTATTATTTATCCTCTACTTTTTCCACGTTATTCTTGATTTAAACTCTAATTTTGTTGTTAATTATACATTACAGACAAAATATTCTGGAGTGGGAGCAGCAGTCGAATATGCAGTTGTCCACTTGAAGGTCAGTCATTTTTATGACATATGAAGTTTGTTTTTACACCTCTGCTTAATTAATTAATAAATAATAAATAATAAAGGGGTAGCTCATTTTATCCTAATTAATTAATTAATGAGGTCAAGAACGAAGTACATGTCTTTTAGCATGTTATTTCATGGTCTAATATTGGTCCAAAGATACCTAATTCAATTAAAGAGATTCCTTTCTTACTTAACTTCTCCTCATATTTATATAAATTGAAAATGTCAACTTGTGTGACATTGACCTTTTATAATTATCCAAAATTAAGAAAGAAAAATTTGTCATTTTTTAAATTGTCAAGCCTAATTCACCATCTCGTCAATAATATTTATATTAATTATTATTTCGATCATGAGTCATTCTATCTTTTGATTTAGCAGAACGAGGATCACTTTTAATCGAGAACATTCTTTGTAATACCCTAAAGTCTCCTAATTTAGAAACATTTTCAACTCTCTAAACATTATTTTGTGTAACTTTTCAGAGACAATATTTCTATTAACTTCAGTCCAATAGGATCTACTTGTCTGATTTGGTCTGTAAACTGCCTCAAATTGCACCCCATGTGCATGGTAGAAACCAAATACATGTAATTAAATTAGATCAGCACAAAACTTCAGCCTTAAGTATAGGGGTTAGTACAAATCATTTAAAATTTTGATAATCTTTAATTTAATTGCCCACACTTGTCCTTTTTCCTATATATTTGGAGTTGTAAATTAAACAAATGCAACAAGTGGAAATCAATATATGCATGTTAATTACTTCATCAGTTCTTAACTTAACTTAAGCCTTAAGAAAGTAGGGATTAGTAGAATCATTTTTAAAAAAAAATAAGTGCCTGTATTTTCCTTTTTTCTCCTATTTATTTGGAGTTGTGAATTTAAAAATGAATAAAATTTGTACAATTATATAGGTGGAGAATATTTTGGTGATTGGGCACAGCTGTTGTGGAGGTATTAAAGGACTTATGTCTATTCCTGATGATGGGTCCACTAACAGGTTGGTTTTTTATTTTTAATTTCCCTAATTAAATAAATAAATGTGTGAAAATGATTGATAATGAAAATGGACTTATCAATAAGTGAATAGTCACCCTTATAAAGTTGTTGATAAATAAAAAGATGATCATCAACTTGACTTTTTTAAAAAGCAAGTCTACTCATCAACTTTTTTTATTTTTTGTTAATAAATTGTATTTTCTTTTGTCCTTTTCATCTGTCATTTAGCTCCTACATATATTTATTATATACTTTTAAAAAAATAAAGAAAAAAAATATTTTTTTCTCCTAATTTATGTGATATTTGTTACTTTTCAAACATTAATTTGAACTAATTTTATTAAATTAGATCTTAACTTTTTTTTAATTAGTTTTTTGTATGTTAAAAAATTATATGAAAAACATTATGAATTGTTATTTTCTTAGGTCAAATATGATGTAAAAGAATATACTTAAATATTGATTAAGGTTTATCTAGTTTGAATCAAGAAAAATAAAATTATATTTAAAGGTCTTCTTATACTTTGAGTACATTAAAAATGCAGTGATTTCATTGAAGAATGGGTGAAAATCTGCTCAACTGCCAAGGCAAAAGTAAAGGCAGAATTCTGCGATTTGGATCACAATGAACAATGCACAAAATTGGAGAAGGTATATCTCAATTCATGTGATGCACTTTGTTTCTATAGATATTTATCGCAAAAAAAATAAATATTTTTCTATATTTAAAAGTAATTTAACTTAAATTTCTCATTTTACTCTTAATGAGCTTCACTGGTATGACATCTATGACTTGATTGGCTCCCGTCTGACCATAGATTTTGAGAGTATACTTTTTAATTTTTTTTTATCGAAGTTCATGAAATTTGGAAGTCCCAAAAACTGGTCCAAACCAGTTCTTGGGTGACATTTCACTTTTGCTCACAGAACTTCAACTTTTTTCTAAATAAAATGAACGTTCGAACACAACTTCAAAAAACTCATTATTGTAAGTTTCAAAAGTATCTCTTAAACTTTGTATTCAGTCAAAATGCGCAAAAAGCATAAATGTAATGTTAATTTTTTTGTATGATGTTGAGCAGGAAGCTGTGAATGTATCACTAGGCAATTTATTGACATATCCATTTGTGAGAGAAGCTGTGGTGAAGAAAAGCATTGCATTAAAAGGTGGACACTATGATTTTGAGAATGGATCCTTTGAGCTTTGGAATATTGACTTCAAACTTACTCCTTCTGTTTCACTCTAAACCATGCATGTTGAAAAATTTACAAATTTTTCATGTAATCAATTGTAATTGTGTTTCAAGTTTTTTTTTCTTTACTTGATTTGCATTTTGATGTAAATGTATTACTGAACAACATTGTGGTGTATCATCACATATATAAATAATGTTAAAATGGCTGTTTTCAGCTTTGAGCTTAAATCATATTACGTTATTATTGTCAGTGTATGAAATTTTTACATTATCAATTACTTTTACTTGTTATAACAGATAATCGATTTTATTTCCTTTTTCGGTAAATAAAAATTCTTATTATCAAACGAGAATATGTACAACGGCACTTACACCCTATGACTCTACATCTTCAATGCCACTAAGTTTTGAGGAACAGAGACTCTGCCTTTTCTTAAAGTAGTATAGATAAAAAGTGTTTAAAAAATGTAAGTCTTTATCTTTTTTTAGGAATTGGATGAATGACTACCTTTTTTAAGTGACTCTGCCTGTTTCAAGATAAGAGATAATTAAACCTTTCACAAATTTAGCTAGCGTTTGAATATGAAATTTCAATTTTTTAAGAAAAAATTGATTTGAATTTGAAAATGTGTTTTGGACATAATTTTTCAAAGCATATTTCACTATTTTTTTTTATTGAAAAAAAAAACATGAAACAATTTATGTATATGTAGAAGTGCGCTTAATTGATGCAGTTCTTTATCATTATCACAAATCATAATTAATATACAGTCAAATTTTTCAATAGTGGTAACACTTGTCTAAAAGTTTCATGATTACTATAGTGAGGTATTAGATGGGCTGAATTTGACGAGTGAAAATGGATTGAGCTAATAAATGAGAGTATTATTAACCTACTCAAACTTGGGTGAGTCATATTTTCATAAGCTAGTTTGTCAATTCTGAGATTAGTTATAGACAATGCCATGATTAAATATTGATCGAATCCTTAACGTAGGGACGACAAAATTAGTTCATAAAAACATGGTTCCTTTATTCCGTCCAAGTTTGGTAAAAATAAAATTCTTCCTTGTGCTATGGATTTGAAAAGTTGGTAAAATTATGTTTCAAAAAGAGTGAACACAATGAGGCCCTACATGGCGTGAATCCAGATTAGTCGGGCTCCAATACAGGTACCGGATATCAGACATCAAATTCAAAAAGAGTGGACACAAAAATCCTCCTTAGTAATTATTTCTATGTCCAACATGATCAACATACATGTTTTTATCAACCACATGTCACAATAGGCTTTGAGGAACAAAAACTTCTCCTTTTCCCTAATAATGTATTAGAAATTGTACAAAATGAGAGCTATCTTTCAAGGAATGGGATAAATGACAACTTTCCCAGTGGCTCTTCCAGTTTCAAGATAAGAGAAAGCATCCACAACCTTATCAAATGGGAATGGTCCTTTTGGATCTATCACTGGTTTCACCTTCCCATTCTCCAAGTATGGGTTCAGTTTCTTCAACATCTCTCCATTTGATGTCACCACAAATCTAAAACCTGGTGGAGTTACTGCCCCTGTTAGCACTACCACACTCCCACCTTCCTTCACTGCATTTGCCGCCTTTTCACCCTGACCTGTAGTTAGTACCAAGAGGAAGAAATGGTTGTTAGTAGAGGCGGATTCAGAATTTGATTAAACTTGATGGATTCAACCATTAAGATTCTTAGTGCTGCAAACATTGTACAAGAATTAACTTAAATAGCAACCTACTCAACTGCTTAAACTAAAGATAGCGGTAAGATGTACAATATATGTATGATATGTATATAATCTATGTATATCGGCTAGAAAAAGTAAATAATGAATCGGGCAGGCTATTTATGTAAAGATCCCAACATTGTACTTATGAAATGATGAGTTCAGAATTTAATAAGGAAATTTTGCAATTGTAGTTTTTGATCATCAATTGATTCAAAATATGCATCAAAACAATCCCCATTTGACCATCAATTGATTCAAAATATGCAGTTTTGATCTTTATGCTTGTGAATATTCACTATTATTAACTGTTAAATCATTTAGTTAGCTATGTGTTATGTTAAGTTTGTACGTACATTTTGTCCTGACAATGTGTATACTGAAATGGCCATTGTTTAAGTTGAAACTAAGTTCTTACCAACAGAATCATAAACAACATCAAACTTGTCAGGCAGATCTTCAAAATTCTCCTTAGTGTAGTCAATAGCTAAATCAGCTCCTAAGCTTTTCAGGAGTTCCAACTTCCCTGTGCTTGAGGTAGCTGCTACTTTTGAAGCACCAAATACATGTTTAGCAAGCTGCGTAACAGAAAAAAACACGACACATCAGCTTCATTTTTTAGCAGCAGGGGCACATGAAAATAAAAAAGGATTGAACATGCAGAAAAGATAGCAAAAGCTACCCGGCCTACTAGATCGTTTACACAAAAATAGGGTAAGAGGCTATTCCCTTTTATTTATCTTTAAAAATGTCCAATGGATTACTGAATCCATATGATGTAATGTGGTGAGATGAAGAAGACGGGTGACTGCTAATTCAGGGGAGTAAATGATGAAGACTGAAAAAACGATTTAACTTGGCATTGTCCTCAAAGAATTCTACTGAAAGCCAAGTCAGTATCCTATCTTCATAGACACTAGCACCAGAATATTTTAATCTGTTGTAGTGGACAACCTGTCTTATCTTTTAAGTTACTAATCTCACTCTTTATGGACGGTTACTCATAGTTATCGTTAGGTGACCTGAACACTTCTCTAGAAATCATGCTTTTCTAAAACTGAATAATACATTTAAATGAGACTTATTGAAATGTTCATACCTGGATTACAAGGGATCCAACACCGCCAGCACCTCCCAAAACAAGAATGGATTTGCCAGAAGAAAATCCAGCTTTCTCAAGACCTTCATAAGCAGTCTCAATAGCTAGAGGAAGAGCAGCAGCCTCTGTAAAACTCAGATTCTTGGGTTTCAAAGCGACTAGTTTCTCTTCAACAGCAGTGTACTCAGCTAAAGATCCAAATTGCTTTGGTCCATCTAATGCTTTCTCATGTATATCTCCATACACTTCATCTCCTTCTTTTAATTCCTTTACTTGACTACCAACTTTCACTACCACACCAGCAACATCATAACCTGGCACAGTCTACACAGAAAGAAAATATATGTTTTAGACCACATATACAGAAATATTATGTGATTTTGTCCTATTTTCCTGTTGACTTGTATTGTCACAGAGGGTACACTTTTATTTACTTAATTATAACTTCAACAAGGCCCCTAATTTGCGAGTCTGATTCTTTTCCATGGTCCAAACACACATGGAAATTCTACGTTAACATGTTAAATTGTGTGGTTATCTCATCTAAAAACTAAAAATGTTAGAAAAATCATAATTTTATTCAATCATTTACATCTTCAACAATTGCAGAATGGTGAGATACATATAATTAAGTAAATAAATGTATGTTGTTTCTAACAGCTTAAGCTTTTAGATTAGATATCACACACTTCAACATGGTATCACAACAGGCAAAAGTCCTGAGTTCGACTCTCATTGCCACCCATTATCATAAAAAATATCTACGTGCTTGACTCATGAAAATGAATCAAACCCCCACACGAGGGGCATGTTTCAATAAATAATTAAGTAAATGAATGTGTGTTCCCTCTAACAACATAAACCTTAGAAGAAACGTCACACAGTTAAACACAAGATAGTACAGATAGTCTCTAATTTAATATTGGCCACCAATGAGGGTCACAGAAATCTAAACACTAGTAGTGAACACTGTAGTCATTAACTGAAATAAACACGAAAAATAGTTGAACGTCATCTGTGTTGAAATCTAAGGAGAAAAGCCGCACTAACACTATAACACAAATGATAAGAAATGCAAATTTACAATTCAAAAATGGAATTCAAACCAAACTCAAAGATAACAAGAAAAGGGTGCCTAAACTTACTGGAAGTGGAGAATCAGTGGCCTTAAATTTTCCGAGCCTTCGTTTAAAATCAACTGGGTTAAGAGCAGCAGCAACAACCTTAATCAAGACTTGATCTTCCTTAATGTCAGGAACTGCAACATTGGACTCCAACTTCAAAACATCAACACTTCCATAATCAGTATAACTCCAAGCTTTCATTTCAGAAGGAATAGAAATGCTTGTGGATGTTTCAGCAGCTGCAGCTTGAGAACTAGCAGAGACTCTAAGAGGCAAAACAGTGGAAAATTGGCTTCTTTGAATAAAAGTTTCAGCTTTTCTGCTACCCTTTACTCTAAGAACAGAAGTTGAAGAAAATGGAGAGTGAAGAGAAGAGAAAGAAGAGGGTGGATGAAGGGGTTTGAGTTGAAGAATAGTGGAAGATAACAGAGCTTCCATTGTTCTTCTTTCTTTCCAACTGTTTTTTTACCTCTCAGTCAGTATTTTCCTCAAACACTTTATGTGCATGATAGAGAAGATGAAATGCTTGATTTTGGCTTCTATTTTTTTTTTTTTTTTGGGTAGAATTCATTTTCAACCATCCATTTGTTAGTAAAATAGTGATTTGGCATATCCTGTCCTCATAATTTTCCCTGTTTTTGATGAGGCCATAAGGAAATTAATAGCCACAAACTAACAAGAGCATTCAAGACACAATATACCAACATGATGAGTTGTGGTGAAAAGTTGAACATCCTTAACTAGAAGTTCGACTTCGAGCTAAGAGTATAAAGAAAATTCTATTGAGAGAGCTCAAAATAGGCACTGCAGTGCGAATTCGAATTAGTCGAAACTCCAATGCAGGGGCGGAGCCACCTTGTACAATGGGGGTATTGGAACATCACGAGTCAGCTTAGTTATTTAGTTGTATTAAGTTTGAGCAGTCCCTATCCCTGTTTATTTAGGATTAAGTTTCAGCAGTCAGTTATTGTCTAGTTAGGTTTTATTACTTCAGTTCGTTTAGGAGTCTTTCCGCTGTAATTCTATTTAAGCAACTATCTGTCTTCATTAATAAATTATCGTCTTTAACTTATACCCAGTCTTTATATGGTATCAGGGCTCTTCACGCTCTAATGAGAACGATCCAATTTTTTTCCTTCCTTCTCCTCACACAGATCAACAACAATGACCAATCCCAATGGGAACAACAATGACAATAATCCAACATTTGTCAATGCTGATAACACAATGGGTAGTAACATAATCATTCAGTTCAATCCTGCTTCCCAACTACCCATTAAACTAAGCGGTGGTCACAACTTTGCCACCTGGAAAGCCCAATGCTTATGTATGGCTACAACCTCTTTGGCCATCTCGATGGGACCACTCCGGCCCCCAATCGCACGATTGCCCTCGGTACGAACATATCTCCTAATCCTGCCTTCTTACCTTGGTTCCGCCAAGACAAACTCATCCAGAATGCCCTTATGGCTTATGTCGAACCCACCATTGCTTCTACTGTTGCTATCGCTGACTCGACTAAATTAGCTTGGGATGCTTTGCATACCACTTACGTGAACAAGTCTCAAACTCGGGTGTTCAGTTTGCGTGATCAGCTTTCTCGTGTCACTAAGGACTCTCGCTCCATTATTGAATATCTTCACAATATTCGATCCCTTTCGGATGAGTTAGCCACTGCTGGTGCTCCTGTGTCCAATCCTGAACTCATAGTCAAAATACTAAGTGGTCTGGGGCCTGAGTTTCGAGAGATATCTGCTGCCATTTGTGCACGTGATACGACTATCTCCTATGAGGAATTGTTTGAAAAACTACTAGACTATGAACTCTTCCTTCGCCACGAGGATGCTAAGAAGTTGTCTAGTCCTATCACTGCTGCAGTCGCCACTCCCACCCAAAACAACACCAATAATCGCAATAATCGCAGGCAGACAACCAGTTCTCAACAATGGCGTCAGAGCTCGCGGCCAAATACTCCACCACAATGACAGTCTAACTCATATCCAAACGGCGTTACTCGTTGTCAACTATGTAACAGGATAGGCCATACCGCCAATGTTTGCCGCTCGAAGTCTCACAATCACTTTGAAGCCAAAGCCAACTATACAGCTGGGTTTACTGCTGCCACCAACCCCTAGATAGTTGACTCGGGAGCCACCCATCACATCATCATAGAGCCACACAACCTACAACCGTACCACGGTAACGAGGATGTCTCCATGGGTGATGGTAATAAAATTCCTATTTCTCACACTGGTTCTACTCAATTAAATGCATCAAATAATATTTTTAAACTAACCCACACTCTCTGTGCTCCTTCCATTAAACGTAAGCTTCTCTCTGTTTCTAAATTTTGTCAAGACAATCTAAAGTCGATTGAATTTTTTCCTTTTGACTTTGTTGTGAAGGATTTGAAAATGCGGAAACCGCTAGTGCACGGTCGGACCAAAAATGGACTGTATGAGTGGCCTGTCCCACCTCCCCAAGCTCATATGACCACTACATCCATTCCTCTCACTACTTGGCATCAACGTCTTGGTCATCCTCACTCTAGAGTTCTTAGGTTTATTTTAAATAAGTTCTTGTTACCATTTCATGAGAGAGACAAACCTTTTCATTGTAATTTTTGTTTATCTAATAAAGCCCATCGGCATCCTTTTTCCCAACTATCACTGCGTAGCTCTAAACCTCTTCAAATTATTTTTAGTGATTTATGGGGGCCATCACCAATTTTATCTCTTGATAAGAAGCTATATTATTGTATTTTTGTTGACCAATATACTAAATATACTTGGCTCTATACATTAACAAAAAAAAGTGAAGTTAAAGAGATCTTTCAAAAATTCCATCCTCTGATGGAAAAACATTTTGACACCAAAATTTTATCACTTTACACTGATGGCGGAGGAGAGTATAAAAGTCTTGACCCCTATCTTTCACTTCACAGCATTGAACATCTTTTCACCCCACCTTATACGCCTCAACGAGTTGCACTTGCAGAACGACGACATCGCCATATCATTGAAACTGCAAGAACACTCTTACATGAGGCGTCCCTTCCAACCCAATTTTGGTCCTTCGCATGTCACCACACTGTCTACCTCATCAATCGTCTGCCCACTTTCCACCTAGATAATAAATCCCCATTCCAAAAATTACTTGGAAAATCACCTGATTATAGTTCTCTACGTACTTTTGGTTGTTTATGCTATCCATGGCTTAAACCATACTCCAAAAATAAACTTGAACCAAAATCTACCCCGTGTGTCTATCTCGGATTCTCCTTGTCTCATCACTGTCATCAATGTTTTGACCCAATCTCTGCAAAGGTGTATTTATCTCGAGACTTGCGATTTGTTGAGAATAATTTTCCATTTAAAACTCTGTTCTCCAACCTTGCCAGTAAATCGACTCCCATACAATGGGAAACAACCACAATTTCTAATTCTTCCGACCCCACATCTAAACTTCCTTTAATTACAGATTTGCCCCCTCCATTAGAAATAGCAGTACGCAAAACAGATTCCCCATTAACAGTTGCTTCTTCTCCAGCCAAGTCCCAAGACAACTCAAACTCACATTCCTCCTCCGATAATGCACCAGTGGCAGAAGCAGCTTCACCTTTCGCAACTTCTCCTTCTCCAGGTAAGTCTTTAACTCCCTCACCTTCTATAATTCCCACTTCCTAGAACCCCCCGTCTCAACCTACTATCTCTACAAACACGCACACTAGCTTGCCTCATTTGCTTGTCTATCAACGCAGAAATACCAAACCATCAACACCCTTGGCTCCTCAACCATCTTATCCTATCCCCGAGTTGGAGCTCGCTCCTTCACCGCCTCACTGTCCATTTCCTTTTACCCGTGCTATCACTCGATCCAAAACAACATCACCAAACCCAAAAGAATTTTTGATTACCTAGCAAACTTGAACCCCACCATCACACCCACAACTTTCAAACAAGCACAAAAATATCCCGAGTGGCGTAACACAATGAAATAGGAGCTTGATGGTTTAATAAAGAACCAGACTTGGGAACTTGTTCCTCCTAACCCAACAAAAAATATTGTATCTTGCAAATGGCTTTTTAGGATCAAAAGGAATGCAGATGGGACCATCGACAGATACAAAGCGCGTCTGGTTGCAAAAAGCCTCACCCAAAGGCCGGGCATTGATTTTCATGCCACATTCAGCCTAGTCGTCAAGCCAACCACAGTTCGCATCGTGTTTTCTGTTACACTTAGTCATAATTGGCACCTATGTCAACTTGATGTCAATAATGCTTTCCTCTAAGGCAACCTAGATGAGGAAGTGTACATGGCACAGCCTCCTGGGTTTACCAGTGATGACAAGCCAACACATATATGTTGTCTGCACAAGGCGATCTATGGCTTGAAACAGGCTCCTCGGGCGTGGTACAATGCCCTCACGGGTTATCTCTCATCCATAGGATTTGTTATGACAAAGTCAGATGCCTCGCTTTTTGTCAGACATGGTCAAAGTGACACGTTATTTGTCCTTGTCTATGTCGATGATATTATTGTCACTGGGAGCAACACCTTTAGTGTCAATCAGGTTATCACCTCCCTTGCTTCTTAGTTCTCTATTAAAGATTTAGGTAATCTTCACTACTTTCTTGGTGTTGAAGTGCTACGTAGCTCTGGTGGTTTAATTCTCACCCAAGCAAACTATGTGAACGAGATTTTAAATGATGAGCTAATGAATGATTGCAAGAGTATCAACACGCCAATGAGTGCCTCTGAGTTACTCGTCTTATCTGATGGTACTTACCTGACTGATGCCACACGTTATCGTCGAGTCTTGGGCAGACTTCAATACCTATCTTTCACCAGACCGGACATAGCCTATGCAGTCAACAAGCTGTCTCAATTCATGCAAGCACAATTAGACCTTCACTGGAAAGCTGTGAAGCGCATCCTTCGATACCTGCGTGGTACCATTCATCTCGGCCTACGGGTTACTCCCATTGATGACTTCAATCTACATGTGTACTCTGATACAGATTGGGGTGGAGACATCGCTGACAGAGTTTCTACATCTGGTTATATTCTGTTCCTTGGTCACAATCCAATTAGCTGGTCTTGAAAGAAGCAAAATACTGTCTCACGCTCTTCCACTGAGTCTGAGTATAGAGCAGTAGCTAATGCTCTTTCTGAAACCTTGTGGGTCACCAACCTTCTAAATGAGCTGCGATTCCCAGTACATCAGTTGCCCACAATATATTGTGACAATCTTGGAGCCACATTCCTAAGCAAGAATCCTGTCCTCCATAGTCGTGTGAAGCATGCTGCCGTGGACTTTCACTTTGTTCGCCATCATGTCGACACCAAACGGGTTCGTGTTGTTCATGTTCATGGTGCCGATCAAATAGCCGACACTCTCACCAAGGCACTGCCTAAACCTGCATTTGAGAATAATCTTTTCAAGTTAGGCTTAGTGACCCATCGCCTAACTTGAGGGGGCGTATTGGAACATCACGAGTCAGCTTAGTTATTTAGTCGTATTAAGTTTGAGCAATCCCTATCCCTGTTTATTTAGGATTAAGTTTCAGCAGTCAGTTATTGTCTAGTTAGGTTTTATTACTTCAGTTCGTTTAGGAGTCTTTCCGCTGTAATTCTATTTAAGAAACTTTCTGTCTTCATTAATAAATTATCGTCTTTAACTTATACCCAGTCTTTATAGGGGGTTCATCCGAACCCCCATCGACGAAAAATTATATTATTTATACATGGTTAAAATAATTTTAAATGTATATGTAGTAGATGTCGAATCCCTTTCGGCTACTTCATGTGTCTGTTTCTACAGATTTTGAACCCCCTTATTGAAATTCTGGCTCCGCCTCTGCTCCAATGGAATGGGAATACAAAATAAGAAAAACATAATGGGCCTGATGGTAACTTTTTTATTTATTTATTTAAGTATTTGTGAAGTTCTAATGTGTTGGAGATTAGTGACTATGGGTAGATAAGATTTCAAATATAGGATTTGCAAATTTTTAGCAACTTTTCTTTGTTATATTTAGAGAAAATGGCCTGAATCCCCCCTAATCTATATTCGAATTTTCAATTACACACTTTAACTTTATAGGAGTCCTATCACCCCTCTGAAATGTTTAAAACTGAAATTAATATCTCCTAAAATGCTTAGCTGGCAAAGAGAGTGTATTTTAAAACAAGTATTAAAATTTTATTTTTAATATCTCTTTTCAAAATATATGTTTTTTTATTTTTATTTCTTATTTATTGTCTGTCTTCTCCATAGCAACCAAATTCCTTCACCGGACTCACCATTATTTATTTCACACAAACTTTTATACTCACATGTAAAAAACTTTTAAGAACCAATCAATTCAATTGAAGATAAAATGACATGTATTTATATCATTAAAAAAAAAGAGATTTGGATCATATTTGAAAAGAAAAAATCAAATTGGATTTACATCAAATTCAAGTGAACTCCCAAATGAGAATGTTTTTAATTTTTTTTCTCTTTGCTGCTTGACCAGCAGCCACCATCGTCGCCTCCTCCGGTAAAACCCAAACCACCAACAAAAACCCTTTCTCCCCTCCCCCTCTCTCTCTCGTTCCAAGACAACCACCATGAAAACCTACCTCTGTTCTCACATTGAGGTCGACTACAACAACAACAACAAAACCTTGTGGCTGCACTACTCCAACCAATGAGCTCCGGCGAAGCAAGCAAAACCTCGACGAAGCAGCGTATGCACGGATCCTTTTATTTTGTTTTTCAAGGTTCTCCGACAAGCAAAACTCGAATATTGCTTGACAAGCTCTTGCTATTCAATAATTATCTTTGTTCCTCACAATTCAATAGGAATTTGAAAGAATTGGGAGAAGAATTTACTTTAGGAATTTGAAGAAATTGGGAGAGAATAGGAGAAAGTGGAAAAGAATTATAAAAAAATTAAAAAAATAATAATAAATTAATCAATTTCCACCTGTCAAATGTGTGAAGTTCACATGCGAAGATAGATGTGGTTGTGGCTTTTTAAGGGTGTAATTATTACAGTTTTAAACAGTTCATGTGGGTGATAGGACTTGCGTAAAGTTAAAGTGTGTAGTTAAAAATTCGGATATAGATTAGGGGGGCTTTTGACTATTTTCTCTTATATTTACCCCAAGACACTTTCTATTGAAATAGTTGGATCTATGTTGCTCGATTTATTTTAAAATGTCAAGGAGTGCGTACAGATCCTCCAAAAATAATGCTTTTTTGGAGGATCCGACTCATAGGGCCCTCTGCTTTGTTTATCTGGTTTGACTTTAGTCCATCTAGCACCTTCATCTCGTGGAGGAAAAAAAACAAAATGTAGTTATCATGTTGGCTCTCATTGTTCTACTACTTGGCTTCAAGCCTAAAAAACACGTCTTTTGCAAAAACATAAGGTAAGACTGCGTACAATAGACTCTTGTGGTCGGGGCTCTTCCCGAACCATGCACATGATAGTGGGAGCTTTAGTGCAACGGACTGCCCCTCTTTTGGTATTAAGAGAAGCTTGGTAGCTCCGTAACCTGTCAAGGAGGTGGTTTTGCCTATCTATAAGGACAGTAGTATTGACGATCGATTTTACCTTCCATGTTCTCATTGTGAGATGAAAATAAGAGAGGTCAACCGAAGATCAACAACATACCCAGTGAAATCCCACAGGTGGGGTCTGGAGAGGGGAGATTATACGCAAACCTTACCCCTACCATGTGGAGGCAGAAAGGCTGTTTCCAAAAGACCCACGGATCATGTACATGGCCAAATATTTGTGATCGACCCAAAGAACCACTACTATCATACATAGTTTCATAATTAAGATGAACTGACAACTATTTACTGGAAGGTCAGACATAAAAATGATACAAATTACACACAAATCACTATTTTAATCACAAGATGAACTAGAGGTCATGTATGAGGTTAAAGTGGATCTATGTTACTAAAAGGAACTTGGCTTTACATCAAACATTTTTTTTCAGTTCATCTCTTCTTGTTTTGGAGCACATTTTGGATGGAGCCCATAATCGCAACGTTTGCAGAAGAAAGCCCACCCGTACCCCATCTCCTTGCACCCGCTGCAAAGATACACTTGCTGATGTATCAGTGCAAGTTCATGCTCATTGTGAATTTCATTTCTGTCTTTCTTGGGCCAACCCGTTGTATTTTTGTCGAGTTGTTGCTGCAAAATCTTTATATGGTCTTCTGTGAAGGGATAGGCTCCTGCACCGTGTGTCTCTAACAGCTGCCTTACTTGTGTATTCACAGTGCAGCCATTAGGACTAATTGCTATGGCCACTGGAATGCCTACAATGTTGAATCTGCGCGACAAAAATGACCTCCTTTCATCGTCGTAAGGAAGTGCCAACCAGGGCATACTTGAGAAGATGTTATTAAAGGAAGGTTCATCTTGATCACTTGAGATGAAAATCACTTCAAATGTTCCGTCTTTCTTCTTTATTTCATGGTATGCAGTTACGAGTTTGGGTTGAAATTCTCGACTTGGGAGACTCCAACTTGCTGCAAAATACAGTACAATGTTGTTCCCTACCAGTTTGTGTACAGGAACCTGAACAAGTACAATGAAAAATAACATGATTAGCACACACTAACTTCATCAATCCCTTTGAAATGAGTTCACAGTTTCATTCACTTATTTCAACCGACTAAACTTACCTTTAAACCGCCATTTGAAATGACAAAATCTCGATCTGCAGTAACAAGAATGGACTCTAATGTTTGTGCTTCTAGTTTCTTCTTCTTTAGATTAGCCAAAGTTACAAGCTTTTCTTGTGTGAAAGGAAATGCTTCATCTCCATATTCTTCGACAAATTTAACTGCATTTTGCTGCAGAGTCTTCCCATCTGGACTTAATACGACAAGCTGTGGTAGGAGTTTATGCTCAAAGTACTGAATAAGTCTCTCACAGTTCTTGTCTTTGAAAGGTAAAGCCAACCATGGCATTGCTTCAAAGCTTTCTTTAAAATCCTCATATTTTTCATCCAGAGAAATCAGCACAATTTCAAAGTTATTTCCTTTAAGCTTTTCGTATACCTCTGCTAGCTTCAAGGTGAAATTCTTGCACCCTCTATGAGTACCCGTTCCGAAATATAGGCAAACTGTTTTCCCTTCAAGCTCAGACACGAAAATCTGTAAACAAGCATGTTGAAAATAAGCACAAAAACTACAATGCATAGAAATGATCAACTCAAGGACATTACCTTTTTCTCTTCATTCGAGATCAAGAAATCGCGTGATCCATAGACCAGAAGAGACCTCAAAGACTGATTCTCCTTAGCCTTCTCTTCTTCCAGCCTCAAGTAATTAATTCTTTCAGATGTAAATGGATAGGCTTCAGGACCAAAGTGCTTGATAAATTTAACGCCATCGTTGCTCAAAACTTTGCCTGTCCCATCAAGAATCACAAGATGTGGAATTGCCCTTACTTTGAACAACTGCTTTAAGTTCTTTCTAGCCTCAGCATCAGAAAAAGGAACAGCAAGCCACGGCATTTTCCCAAAGTATTCATTAAACGATTCGTCATCTTTATCAGATGAAATGAACACTATTTCAAAGTCACCTTTAGGACATAGACTCTCGTAAGCTTCCACCAACTTTGGTGTAAACTGGCGACATGGACCACACCATGAACCGGAGAAATACAAGCCCACAATCTTTCCTGTTATGCTGCTCAATGTAACCTACAAACAAGCATAAGATCAGTGATCCAGTTTGTTTTTGTTCAATCTTTCTTGTTCTTAAATAAGATTATAGAGGAAGTATATAGAGTCAAACCTCGTTATAACAACTTAGAAAAGGTTAATTTAGAAACATTTGAAGGGATAGTGCCAGTATACACACCTGCTCGCCGTTTGTACATATTAGAAAGTCTCTCTCCTTTGAAGACAGTACAACTGTGAGATCATTCGAGGAGCTTTCTAGATCGATTGCCATAGCCATCAGTTACTGATTCCTATCTCTCTCAAAACTGTACAACACTCAACATGTTTCATTTGACATGTTCTGTCTTGATTCTCTCTTAAAGGAAACTTATTAGGGACAACGAGCACTTGCCGGTCAATTTCATCTGAAGTTTCAACCTGGCCGGCCCTGTCACAAATACATATTAAATTGGATTAGAAGTATTAGCTGCCTAGACTAAAGTTTGAAGGGCATTTTGTTACAATTTGCAACAATATTATATAATCAAATAGACTATACAATAGTGACAAATGAAATGGAATATTATTATTAATAGAATGGACAGTGGCATCTTGATTCCTCCACTGACCAAGATTCCTCATATATGCTGCTTTGTCTTTGGCCTGCCGGCTTCTCCAAACAATTTTATTAAAATTCTCTTTATTTCTGTATCTTTTTTGAGTGTGTTACTAATAAAAACGATTTTTTTCATTAATTAATCATATAGTAATATTTCATGTACATATGTAGCTTATCATCTGAAGGAGAAAAGTAAAAGAACTAATTGATGCAAATTCTTATAAGCTTTTCCAGTCCAGGTAAGTGAACATCATTTTCATGTCAATCATCTTTACCTGACATGTCAGAGCCAGGTCCATTCTCGTTTGGGCTCCAGGTTCATGCTCTAGTTGAACCTGGGCGTGAAGGACCCCATGAGTTAGCGTTTGAGGTTATTGATCACTATTAAACAATGTATATGTTCCTTATGTTATATAACATAGTTATAAAACAAGATTTAGAAGTCATCAACCATAATCACAGATTAAGCTTTAAAACAAACTTCATCATCACAAACACATCCTTCATTTGTTTCTATTTGTCTCTGTGGGTGCGGATCAAAGCTACACTCTTCACAATGGAATGACCATATCTATCCTGTTGGTATGCCACGAACTTTGAAAAAGGCGATTGCATCCTTTCATCGCCAAAGGGAAGAGCTAACCATGGCATTGTAGCAAATTAGTCACCAAAGGAAGCGCGATTTTTGTCAATGGATAAGAAAATTACTCCCATATGTTTATTTTTGGCTTTAATTTTCTCGTATGCTTCTTTCTGCATTGGTGTAAAAGCACGGAATGGTGGACACGAATGTGCAGAGAAGTAAAGAAGAATACTCTTCCCTACAAGATCAGACACCAGACTCTACAAAGAGAAAATTTTGGTCACTCGTTATAGATAAGAGACAGATTAAAGCATCAACGAGGAGGGCTTGTCATTCTAGTTATATCATAGTACCCAAACCATCATGTATAACATGTATAGAAAGGGGATCATCGCGATCTCAAAGTTCTCTCTGTGTCTTCAGCTTGTCATACATCTTAATCAGCTTCTAATCAAATGATTCATATTCTTCGAAAGAGGTCACTGAGAAATACAGGCCTACAATCTTGCATTCAAGCTAAGCAAAGGGAACTCAATGTCTAAGAAAAACCTCAGTGCAGGTTCTAGAACAGAAAGTTATTAAAGGTTCTATGATATTTGACAATCATAGAACTCCATGCTATTTGACAAAGGTTACCAAACAAATTATCAATAAAGATGTGTTTTTTTCCTGAAACGTCCATGAAAAGAAGTACTGCAAGAAAAATTCGAACACAAGAACAACATCTTAGAGTGAAACAAGCAAAGGTTTCCAGAACCAAGCGTCCATAACATTTGGAATACCATAAGGATAAAACCATTGCATTCTTTACCAGAAATTCTAAAATTTTAAAAAGCTTATCATAGTGAAACCAACACTCTCTGATGGAGCAGATAATCTTAACATTGAGAAACGAAAATATTGAAATCTGATTCAGCAAACCAATGTCATATTCTTTGCACAGATAACTTGACTCATAGAGACAATTTACCTGGAGATAGACAGTATAATCTGGATCAAACACAGTCCGATGTTTAATGAAACTTGTATTGCATAAAAGTGACAACAGAAGATTTTAGGATAGAAGTGACTCACAAAGAAAAATTTCAAAACACACAAACATGCTTCTTAACTAAAGATTTGATAGCAAATTCCTCATAGCCACCAAGAATAACAACAAATTAACCTTTAAAACAAACTTCACCATCACAAATCCATCCTTCATTTGCTTTCTGTTCCTCTTTGCTTTGATCCTTTTGATCTTCCTCGGTATCCATGTTGCTTTCCTTTTTCTCTTCTAGAGCACATTTTGGGTGCATATCAAAGTCACACTCTTCGCAATAGAATGACCATATCTGTCCCGCCTCATCGCATACATCACAATTGTAAGCAGAACGCTTAGAAAGCAGAAGTTCATGCTCGTGAAGTTTGTGCATAATTTTCTCAGGCCACCCCTTTGCCATTTCTGCAGTTTCTGCTTCAATCTCCTTCATACGCTCCTCGGTGAATGGAAAAGCCTTAGCACCATGACACATGATCAAACTTCTGGCTTCAGTTGTAACAGTCTTGCCTGATGGCCCTACAGCAACCAATGTTGGTATGCCACGAACTTTGAATAGGCGACTCAAATATGTCTTCCTCTCATCACCAAAGGGAAGAGCCAGCCATGGCATTGTAGCAAAATAGTCATCAAATGAGGCTTGATCTCGGTCGCTAGATATGAAAATCACTTCCAATGGACCATTTTTGGCTTTTATCGTCTCATATGCCTCTTTAAGCTGTGGTGTAAAAGCACGGCATGGGGGACACCAATGTGCTGAGAAGTAAAGGAGAATATTCTTCCCTACGAGGTCAGACACCAGGATCTACAAAGAGAAATTTTGGTTACTAGTTGAAGTTAAGGATAAGAGTAAAAGATCAACAGAAAGGACAGTCATGTTAATCGTGGTATAGTAATCAAAGCATGATTGATGACGAAAGATTGAACGAAAACAAAATATAACTAAACATGTGATGTTTGTGTCCTACCTTTTCACCATCTTTTCCAATGACGAAATCATGATCTCCAGTGACCAAAATCGACTCCAATGTTTGTGCTTCCAGTTTAGCTTTCTGTATCTGCTCAAGTTCAGCAAACTTCTCGGGGGTAAAAGGATATGCCAGGATACCATGCTCCTCGACGGCTTCAGCAACATTAGAATGAAGAGTCTTCCCATCTGTTCCAATGATGACTAAGGTAGGAAGGGTAGAGAGCTCAAAGTACCTGGCAAGCTTCTCGCAGGTCTTGTCTTTTAAGGGAAGTGAAAACCAAGGCATTCTAGAAAACTCTTTCTTAAAAGATTCATCTTCATCTTCATCGTCAAGAGGAATCATTACAATCTCAAAGTTTCCCTCCTGAGCCTTCAACTTGTCATACATCTCAATCAGCTTCCGAGTAAAGGATTCACGTCCTTTAAAAGAAGTCATTGAGAAATATAGGCCTATAATCTTGCCTTCAAGATCAGCAACAGGTACCTAATAATTATCAAGACATAACGAAAAAGTAATGAGAGAAACTTTAATGAATAACCAAGAGAAAAAAAATTCAGGATCGAAAAAAAAGCATCTTGAATCAACCTTCCTCCCATCAGCTGCAATTACATAGTTTCTGGACTGTGACTCCAAGATAGATTTCAAAGATTGTTCTCTTTTAGCGGTTTCTTCTTGCTCTTTAAGTTCGTTTAGCCATTCTTGAGTGAAAGGGTAGCCCTCCACCCCATGTTCAACAATGATTTCAACCCCGCTATTTGTCACTACCTTCCCACTAGCATCAAGGATCACTAAGTGGGGTATTCCCCTAACAGCAAACAATACATTCAAACGTTTACGTGTTTCAGAATCAGAGAATGGGACAGCGAGCCAAGGCATTTTAGAAAAGTACTCCTTAAAAGATTCATCATCCTTATCAGCAGTAAGGAAAACAACTTCAAAGTCTCCTTTTGGTAGGAGCCCATTGTACACCTCTACCAAATTTGGGGTGAAATGTTTGCATGGACCACACCATGATGCTGAAAAGTACAAACCGATTTTTTTCTCCTTTAATGTATCAAGCTTAACCTGAGAATTAAACGTTTGTGAAAAACTTGCCATAAATGAAATTATCAGTTAATCAGAGCTAGCTATAATTTCCAAAATTCATCTTATTCCTTTCCTAACATGTCTATCTATACCAGTAGAACTAAAAAGTCAGGCACACGGTAAACAATGCATATACGCCTCACTTTCTTATGCTCGGTATAATACCTTGTAACTACAAACATATTATCATATTTGAAATGATAGGAAAAGCTATTTCCGTGAAAGCAGACCGCCTGGTCCTAACAACTTTTTACCACAGTTCCCTTGAAAAAATTAAGTAATTATTTGGTTAAAAGAACAATTTTTTCAATCAAAACAGAATGAAACATCCACAAAAGAATAAAAAGACAACAAAATGATGTTTTTGGTTTTGAATCAAGCCATTTCCGAACCACTTAAAAATTAAGCAGCCAAGATCAACCAAACTTACTTCCACAATTTCTCGCTAAATCTTGAATATTCCAATATTCTTTAATTGACATATTTAATGTGTCCCTATTATCATGTTCATACGTTCTCTTTATATGTCATTTCATCTTGTTTCTTTTAAACAGTAAAATTACTCTTGTTAATATTACAAACTTATGGATATTGTTGTAAACATTTCCAAAGCATAGATGGAGTAAATAATGCGGATAGATTTGCAAAATAACGGGTTATAAATCATAATCATGTCTTTCTGAATAACAAACCAGTACAAACATAATTGAGTTTGAAGAACTTTGTATTAAAAATAACCATCCTTCCCATCTGTCCTACCCTTGGTGGATAGAGTTATCAGATATTTACTGATGGAAGGTATCATATATTTTGTGAAATTAATCGAGATGCATGAAAACTGGCACAAATACCATGGTCACAAAAAAAAAAAAAAAAAAAAAAGCAGTCACCCTTCAAATTTTTACAACTTCTCGAGGGCATTCTCAAAAAAACTGTCCAAGGCCTAGATCAATCTTATAAGAGCATTTCTTAGACAAGTTAAGAAGTCCACAAGTCTTACTTAGACAAAAGGGAACAATGAATCTCGAATTTCAAAGCTAGGTGGAATAGATGCGATCACCTCTACCCTTAATCAGAGGTCTCGGAGAATGGAAGAAACTAACATAGTGACTAGTGAGTGCTTGCCCATTAAATGAGACCTACACCGCACAAAGCCGAATTAGTTATTAACCCATTGAAACTTTAATACAACATTTTTTTATCCCCGGAGGGAGAAACCCATATTGTACCAACATCTCTCTTTTGCTTCTCATAAGTCATATCGTTTCTACTTATTTTGAGAAAATCGATTTTCAGGTATCTACCTAACACACGATCGAGCCAAAATTGTTCCTAAAGAATCAAATTATGAAGAAATAATTAAGGGTGTGTTTGGTATGAAGGAAAACATTTTCTGGAAAATGTTTTTCAATTTTCTCATGTTTGGTTGGGCTAAATGTTTTGGAAAATGTTTTCCAAATCAACTCATTTTCCTCAAATTTAAGGAAAATGACTTCCCTTCTAAACTTAAGGAAAACATTTTTCAAAAGTCTCTTCCAACTTCAAATTACAATTATTTTTTTGTTGAAAAATCAATTTATTTTGTCTCTACCCTCAAACCACCCCCAACAACCACCCCACCCCCCCAAAAAAAATAAAATAAATTTAAAGCTTGTTTTTAAATTCAATTTTTTTACCCCACCCTCACCCCTACCCCCACCCCCTCCCAAAAAAATATTAATAATTATTTTTAAAAGATATTTCTAATTTCAATTTTTTATTTTTTTACCCCCACCCACTATCCTCGCCCCCCCCCCTTCCATCAACCCCCTAATCAGCCCCCAACCCACTTCAAAAAGAAAAAAAAATTAAGTTTGTTTTTAAAAAATATTTTCAACTTCAATTTTTTATTTTTTCATCCCGATTCTCGATCACCCACCCCCCTCTCCGGTCACCCCCCCGCCCCCCCCCCCAAAAAAAAAAAAAAGAAATTGAGTTTGTTTTTAAAAAATATTTACAAATTCAAAATTTCATTTTTTCACCCTACCCTCGATCCCCCCACCCACCCAACCCTTACCCCCCCTCCAAATAAAATAAAATTAAGTTTGTTTTTAAAAAATATTCTCAACTTTAAAATTTCATTTTTTCATCCTACCCTTGACCCCCACCCACCTACCCACCCCCACCAGCCCCCCCCACAAAAAAATTAAGTTTGTTTTTAAAAAATATTTTCAATTTCAAAATTTCATTTTTTCACCCCTAGAACCCCCCTCCCCAAAAAAAACAAAAAATTTCAAGTTTGTTTTTAAAAAAATATTTTCAATTTCAAAATTTCATTTTTTCACCCCTATCCTCGACCCCCACCCACCCACCCCCAAAAAATAATTTTAAGTTTGTTTTTCAAAATTTCATTTGTTTCACCCCTACTCAGCCCCACCCCACCCCACCCAACCCCTACCAGCACCCCCCACCCACCCACCCCCTACCAGCACCCCCCCCCCCCACGCCCAAAAAAAATTTAATTTTGTTTTTAAAATATATTTTCAACTTCAAAATTTTATTTTTTCACCCCAACCCTCGACCCCCCCACCCACCCCCAAAAAAATTTTAAGTTTGTTTTTAAAAAATATTTTTAACTTCAAAATTTCAATTTTTCACCCCTACCCTTGACCCCCCCTTCACCCACCCCCTACCACCCCCACCCCCAAAAAAAATTTAAGTTTGTTTTTAAAAACTATTTTCAATTTCAAAAATTATTTTCTACTCTAGTAAAAATAAAAGATATTTCTCAAAAATATTTTTCATTCATAAATTAAAACTAAAAATCTTTTTCGGAAAATATTTTCTACTCACCAACCAAACATGAGAAAATAAGTCAAAAATCAACTTGTTTTTCAAAAAAACATTTTCTAGGAAAACATTTTCCTTCATACCAAACACACCCTAAATATAAGGAAGAAGTTAAAAAAGAATTTAACATCTACCATATATATATATAATTAAAAAAATATATTTTGAACTATATTTGAACTGTATAATTTTCCGTCGAACCAACCCCTCTGCTCTACCTTGCTCCACCCCGGATATACAAATACTTAAACCAAAAAAATAACAAGAAACTACAGCCACATACTCCAATTTGTCATTTATCAACATCAGCTACTATAACAAAAAAAGAAACAAAGAATTAATGGAACAATTGATACCTTGTCACCATTGTTGCGAATAAGAAAGTCACGATCTGAAGAACCAAGTAGCTTGATCACATCATGACAATCCTTCCCTGCCATTGACCTATTAAGTCTCCTTGTTTTTTTTTTTTTTTGGATGGTAATAACAAAGTTTTGTAGGGAAAAAAATAAAGACTTGTACATGCTTATATAGGTGGAAAAAAAGAAAAAAGAAAAAAGAAAAAAGAAAAAAGAAAAAGAATAAACAAAATTACGAGGAAAAGATGGAGAAAATGACAAAAAAAAGGGTCCTTCATGTTGAGGGTTGGCAGTTGGCTCAAGTAGCTTTCGGTGGACACACATTGAACAACTAGGAGTCATTTGGTAAGTAGGAAAGAGAGATATTTTACGATTAAGTTTGAGATTTAGATTTATATTGTGATAAATTTATTTTAAACTTAATTTTGTGATATTTTATTAAATATATTAATTATAGTCTTTATAATTTGTCCAAAGTTAATATTTTTATTTTCATCAAATATTTAATAACTTATATTTGACGAAGGAAAAAAAGATTTAACCATAAACAATAATAGAATTTCATCAAATTTTTAAAAGTGCAATTAGAAAGATGCATTAGACATTAAAAAGATAATAGAAAAAAATAGCAAAAACTACACATAAAAAATATGCAATACTTATTACTTAAGAAACAAACAAAAAATGGCAAAAACTACAAAAGTTATATCTCTAAATATAAGTCCTCGCTATTTTCTTTTTATATATTTTATCTATCAAACTTAACAGATGCAATTTAATAAATATTTAATCGAGATTAAAAACATTAACTTTTGCTAAGTTAAAGGATCAAAATATTCGATTTTTAATTAATTTTTAAAAAAAAATCTATCCTCAAACATAACATACCATCTTTTTCTTAGTCACATCTCTAGTAGGGCTTCTAGAGTCTTCTAACTTAGTGATTAAAGAAACAATCAATTTGAGTCGGTTGAGATAATTTTATTGTAAAATCTGAACCTTTGATGATATGAGTTGACTGGCAGGTAGTCAACGGTCAAGATAATTTTATATATTCAAGCTTGTATATTTTTTAAAGTTTCGCAAATAGCTATTATAATGAATTTAATTATGCTACATAGCTATAGTTTGTATATTTACGAGTTGTAACTATAGTTTAAGCTGCCTCATTGATTCGCAGATTTGTATAATATGCAGGTTTGTATAATTCGCGGGTACATTTGTATAACTCAGTTACTTTTGTATAAACTTGAAATAACAAATTTATACAATTACAAACATCAGAAGTGTACACAATTATACAAATTTTGAATTATACAAAAGTTATACAAATTCTGAATTATACAAACATGCGAATTATACAAAACTAAAAGCTGAACCGCATAGTTATAACTAAAAGTAGGTCGCAAATTGTAATTAAGACAAATTATAACTATGTTAACTAAGTAACTAGTATATATTTGCTTATACACTTAATTTTCCCTATTTTATGGTCCTTATTTTTTTCTTAATGGTCAAGACATAATAGGAACAAGAAAGACGACTTGGAAGTGGACTAGCTCTTTGAGTGAATGGTTTATAGGCTCGATTAATTTAAATTTGTATCGAAAGAATTTATATGCGAAAAATGTTTTCTAATAATAATTCTTTTGTACCTTTGAGTTAAAACGAAACTTTTTGTTAAGAAAAAAAGTAATTTCATCCATTTAGTAACTGTTCGAAGAAAAAAGACTTAATTAGTTAATGAACAAAACTCAAACGATACAACTCCTATAATTGGATCATATCACTTTAATAGGAAATTCTTGATCTCTTTATATATTTTTTTATTATATATTCAATATTTAATATTTAATTTGGGTCTCAACTCAATTGAATTACACCATATAAGGTCCATTAAAAAAAAAACGTTTTCGCCGAAGTAAAAGATGGATAAAATGACAAAAATGACCGGTTCCCCTATGTTGATGGTTGGTTCAAGTATCTTATGTGTATACATTGAACAACTAAGGTGGCATGGCAAGTGGAATATGCGAGTTATTTCAGAATTAAGTTAGAAATTAGATTTATATTTTTGATTGTTTCTATAAATTTATTTTAAATTTGATTTTGTAATATCCCATTAAATGTATCAAATTATAGTTTTTAAAATTTGTCAGTAGTAATTTTTTTTTCCCCATCAAATATTTGGTAATTTTATATTTGTTATATTTGAGTGGGGGGGGGGGGGGATTTTAATCATAAACACCAAGAGATTTCATTAAATTTTAAGAAATGCAATACAAAAAATGCACGAGGCATTAAAAAAGAGATGGAAAAAAAGAACAAAAATTACATTTCAAAAAAGTTGTACCATTCTTAAGAAATAAACAAAAAAAAAAAGAGCAGAAATCACAAAAGTTATATCTTGAAATGTGAGTTGTCGTTTTTTTTTCCCAATAGTTTCCGTCAAACTTAATAGACACATTTCGTTATTAAATATTTAATGAAATTAATTAAAGGCATGAAAAAAAATATAAGCATGTCATTTAATAGCTTGATCTCACATGACATCTATGTCCTCCAGATTTGAATGTGCATAAGTAGATACATAAATTTGTATAAAGTTGAACAAGTAAACACACGTAGAACGCCTCGTAGGAAGTAAATTGGCCACGTAGGACACCACACAGGACACATATGCCTACTAGTTGAACTTTATATAAGTTCAAGTGCCTATTTAAACACACCCAAAATTGGAGGCCATGTTTATTGAACTGAAACCAAATTAAAAGGCACATTTATCAAAAACCATAATTATTCAATATATAGTTAAATAATTATTTTGAACCTATTCTCAAATATTGCATACTATAAATTTTTATTACTTTTTTTAAGTAAAAATTAAAAGTGTTAAACTTTTGATAACTTAAAAAATAAAAAATTATTTAATATAGTTAAAGAATTACTTTGAACCTATCGTAGTTAAAAATTTCTTAGTGATTAAGCAACAATAAATTTGAGAAAATTGAGATAATTTTATCTCGTAATAAACGGTCAAGATGATGTTATATTCAAGCTTATATTTGTATTTTCCTATTTTCTTAATGGGTAAGACATGATGGGAAAAAGGAAAGACGACTTGGAAATGGACTAGGGTTGGGTGTGTTTCACGGACAATATGTTTCTTCTTAGAACATTCTTACATTAATTATCAAAGAAGACTTTTTATTCGGGGTTCACATTCGTATTGAAGTCAGATTAATTTAAATTCACGTCAATTAAAACTCGTTTGAGGAAAGTACTATATATGTACTAACTATTAAGAAATTATTTTATATCTTAAATTAAAATACAAAATCTTTCGTTAAGGAAAAAACAAACTCATCCATTTGATAATATTGAGAGGAAAAAAAGGACTTAAGTAGTCAATGAAGCCAAAAACTGAAAAGGTACAACTCTGAACTCCCTATTGGTTGGTATTACTTTAACATGAAATTCTCTCTTTTTAATTTTTTGGTATATATTTAATATCTGATATTTATTTTAAGCGTTTTAACTCCGTTAAATTTACAATCATATAAGGTTTATTAAAAAAATTACCATACCAAAGTATCAATAATTCCTTAAAAATCGATAAAATCAACCAAATCAAATCGACTTCCATTTTTTCCAAATTAGATTGTAGATTTTGATAAAAAAATTATAATTATACACTATTAATTGATATTACTTGATATGACTTTTTAAAATTTTATTTTCGATATTATATTTGTTACCTATGAAGTCCAAACTAATTTTGATTCACCTCACCTAAGAATTATTAAAGGAGAAACACTCCCTTTACTAAAATATTTTATTTTTAGGTTTTTATTAATTAATACAAAATAGAAAAGGTCTATTCACCTTTTTCAACAATTTTGTGGAATTTAGAAATTGTGCAAATGAGATGTTAGGGTCGGTGATGAGGTGTTAGGGAGATGTCTTCTTCAAATTGTCATATGCTTTGCTTCCATCCTTTAATTTTTGTTTTCTTTAATTTGATGGTATCACTATCACATACGTATGTGGCCAGTTGGCATAATAAGGAAAAATAATAATATTGAAGCTACTAATTTTCTAAATATTTATTGTTTTGGCAAATAGATAACGTTTTATTATCAAGTGAGATATTTACCGCTCAACACCTGTTGACAATGGCATCGATACTACTAAAGAAACAAAGGAAGAAGAACAAAGAAACACATCGTCCTTGTCCATTCCTTAGAGTCTGGTCCAGATCATTTTCTTTTCAACTTTGGGCTTAGTCAAGTTTATTCACAAATGGGCCTCATAAACAGAAGATGTCATTGAAGAAGAGACCAGAACAATTTATTAGACTACAAAAGATCATCTTAGAATATTGTAGATATTTAAGGTAGAATATTTGTTAGTTAGAGTTTGTTATAGAATAGACAGCTGTACATTCTATTTTTTGTCCAGTAGCACAACACATTTTGTATAAAAGCAACGCTTCATCAATGAAAAGATCATCAGAAAATTTCCCAAAATCTCTTGGTTCATAATCTAACATGGTATCAGAACAAGAGTAAATTCTTGAGTCTCCTTATTCTTCCTCTTCTATTTTCGACCATTTTCTTTCTTAGCTTCCATGACGAATACTTCTCAAACACATGATGCAACCTCCTCTGTTTCTGCTCCATCCCCTATTTTGGACCAATGCAACCCTTTCTTTCTGCATCCTTCTGATTCTCCAGGGCTGATTCTCGTCCAATCTTCCTTCTCTAGTCGTGGTTATGGAGCATAGAAGAGATCCATGTTAATGGCCCTTTCAGGTAAGAACAAATTGGGCTACATCGATGGCTCTTCTCAATCTCCTTCTCCACTATCTGCTGATTTTTTCCTCGGGAACAGATGCAATGATATGGTCACTTCATGGTTATTGAACTCTTTGTCCAAAAACATTGCTGGAAATGTGTTGTATTCTAGGGCTCTTTGGAAGGATCTTGAGGACACATTTGGGCAGACTAATGGAGCCCAACTCTATCACTTGCAAAAACAACTCAATGATTTAACTCAGGGATCTACAGATATAGCAGGATATTTTACCAGGTTGAAGATTCTCTGGGATGAACTGGACACTTTACACAACAAGGTGACTTGCTTTTGCACTTTCACTTGTGTTGGCAAGGAAAAGATGGTGAAATCTCAACAGGATGAGAGGTTGATCCAGTTCCTTATGAAACTGAATGATGCTTATGCATCTATGAGAAGCAACATTCTCATTCTCAACCCTCTTCCCAGTGTTAGCCTTGCCTATTCCCTAATCATTCAGGATGAACAATAGAGGGAGGCATACAGAAATCCCAGCTTTCCAACTGAGTCTTTTTCCTACTTAGCCACTCAAGTACAAGGTGATTCTTCTTCCTACTTAGCTACTCACCATGCTGTACCAGTACTTCCTTCACCTCCAAGACACCAGTTTACTAATACTAGAGTTAGGAAGAATTCTCTTATATGCTCACACTGCAAGAAGCCAGGACAGTGACACTGTGGAGAAGTGTTACATGATCATCGGTTTCCCTGCTGATTTTAAGTTCACTAAAGGGACTAAAGCTCATGCAAATGTCAAAGGAAATGCAGTGTTAAGCACAGAGCTGCTTCCACATTTATGAACTACTTCACAGGGCACCTCCATCTCTCAAGATCAGTTTTCCCAACTATTTCAACTTTTACAGAATATGCAGATTAGTAACAACAGGGCCTCAGATTCAGATGTTCATGCTAATGTCATCCAGGCTGCTGGTAACATTTTTAATAACCCTGTAGCTTATTACACTTATGCTAATTCTGCCTCATGGATCATTGTCTATGGGGCTTCTGAACACATGTCTTATGATTATAAATTTTTCACAACTCTAACTTCTTTACCCTCGACTTTGTTTATCCAGTTACCTAATTCTTTTAGGGTTAAGGTCACTCATGGTGGTTCTGTGGCTCTATTTCCTGATTTAATCCTCTATAATGTTCTTTTTATCCCCTCTTTCAAGATCAACCTCATTTCTGCAAACAACTATTTTGTTAACTCATTTTTTCCTCCACATGTTGTGTCATGCAGGGTCCTTCAATGAAGATCCCTCTGGTTCTTGGTGAAGCTAGGACTAGAGTCTACATCCTACGCTCTTCACCCATTCAATCACAACCCTTCTTCAAGACTAAATTAGCTCTTAAGCATAGTGTTTTACATTCCCAATGTACTTTTGTTTCCAGTTCAGTTTCCATTCCTGTAAGTTCCCCTTCTAATGTGCATTTATGGCACATTAGATTGGGACATCTACCTTTCAATGCAATGAAAAAGTTATATTTCATTTCATCTTCTATCAATGATAATTGTTCTTGTATTGTTTGTCCTCTGGCTAGACAATCCAAATTACCCTTTTCCCATAGTTCTATTAAAACTTCAAAAGTTTTTGATTTAATTCACATAGACACTTCGGGACCTTACAAATCTCGTACTTATGATGGATTTAGGTACTTCCTTACAATTGTTGATGATTTTAGTCGAATGACTTGGACTTATCTCTTGCAGACCAAGAGTAATGCCTCTCCAGTTTTGAAATCCTTCTTGGCTCTTATTGATAGACAATAAAATTCCAAGGTTAAAATCATAAGATAAGATAATGCTTTAGAGCTTGGGGGTGGGTCTATACTTTCTGAATTTTTCACTTCTAATGGAATCATTCATCAAACCTCTTGCACTGCCTCCTCTCAACAAAATGGAATTGTTGAAAAAAAATATAGGCATCTTCTTGAAACCTCCAGAGCCCTTCTACATCAATCTCACCTTCCTACTTCATATTGGGGAGAATGTTTACTTACTGCAACCTTCCTTATCAATAGGTTCCCTTTTTCAGTCCACCAAGGAAAAACACCCTATTAGCTTCTATTTGGTAAACCTCCTACTTATGATCACCTCAAATGTTATGGATGTCTTTGTTTCGCTTCCACATTAGCCCATGATAGACACAAGTTTGCTCCTCGAGCCATTCCTTGTGTTTTTCTAGGTTATCATCTAGGGAAGAAGGGGTACAAACTTCTAGATTTGAACACCAAAACTGTCTTCATTTCCAGGGATGTCAAGTTTCAAGAAGCTATTTTCCATTTTCTTTCACATTCTAGCTCCTCTATTTTTCCTATTGTTTCTCCTGCCTTTGATGACTCTTCTTCCACTCTCCCTACTAATTCTGATCCTCATTCTTCTCTTTCCTCCATCTCACCTCCTAGTTCTGTCCCAATTCTTCTCCCTCTCATGTTCATCCTACTAGAAGATCAGAAAGGGTTCACAAAGTACCCAGTTACCTAGATGACTATATTTGCAACTGTGTTTTGCTCACTAATCTTATCTCTACTTGTTTTACTTCTCCTTCTCATCCACATGTTCTTTCTTTTAGTGTTTTATCTAGCCATAATTAACATTTTTTGAATTCTATTTCTATTATTATTGAGCCACATAGTTTTAACCAAGCTATTATGCATCCTGGATGGCAAAAGGCCATGGAATGTGAATACGAGGCTCTTGAATCCAATCACACCTAGGATGTGATTGAGCTACCTGTTGGAAAGAAAGCCTTGCCTTGTAAATGGCTGTACAAGGTGAAACACCGGTCAGATGGGACAATTGAAAGACGTAAAGCTCGTTTGGTTGTTCGAGGTGATATACAAAGGGAAGGTATTGATTTTAATGAGACTTATTCCACTGTGGTTAAAATGACTACTATTATGTCTTTTAGCAGTGGTTGTCAAGAAAAAATGAGATTTGCACCAGCTCGATGTGAACAATGCCTTCTTGCATGGTGATTTGCAAAAATAGGTTTATATGAAGTTTCCTCCTGGGATGTCACCTCCTACTCCTAATCATGTATGCATATTAAGGAAGTCACTATATGGTCTAAGGCAGGCCTCTTGACAATGGTATGCAAGACTAGCTGTTGCCTTACATTTCAAGGGATACTCTTTGTTTTACTCGAAAAAGAATAAATAAAAATGGACTTGTTTCGAAAAATCAACTAAATTTATTATTGAAGAGAAATCGATTTTCCAAAAGAAACAAAGTCGCCACTTAATTTTTTAGTAAAAATTAAGAAAAAACTTAAGGTTTTCAAAAGACTTAAACAGATAAAAATCGATTGAAAATAAAAGGGTTCAGAGTTCAATGTACATTTTGAGAAGGTGTTAGGCCCTCAGAATGTCCGCTAACTTGCGGTTGACTGGCGATTTGACTAAAATGACTTTGACTAATTTTGAGAAAACATTAAATAAGTAAGAAAACTCATTTTATTTATTTATTTATTATTATTATTATTATTGTCATTTTAATTATCTTAAGGGGAAATGAACTAAAGTGGAATTTTTGTAAAAGGGGAATAATTTAAGTGACAAGACGAATAATAAAAATAAAGCTAAGTATAAAATATAAATATTTTAATTTGAATATATATAAAAAAGAAAGTGAAATGGCTACCTTTGGAAATTTAATTAAATTAATCCATAAAATAAACAAAGTTAGTCAAACAACATAATATAAATAATAATAGAGGGAAAATAAATAATTGGACTTGGGCTTTGGCCCAAATCCAATTAAATTGGCCTTTTGGCCCATTTTCCTGCTACTTGGACCTGCTATAATTTCCTTGGGCAAAGGCCCCTTTTTCATTCTCATTTGTTATGATATACATCAAGTGTATATTTGATGTATACACCATGTATACAACTGATTCTCGAACTCTCGGACCTGTATTTTTATTCGGACTTTGCATTTTCTGCTTTTTTTCACCTTGTACTTCCACGTTTAAACCTGTATATTGTATTTTTGACTGTATACACGTGTATACAACAGGTATATCAGTGTATACATCCCCTTCTTTTGGCTTTTCGGACACCTAAAATTCAATGTTTTAGCCCTTGTATCACTCTTTATCCCTGTTCGTTGTTTCAAGACCTGGTTGACTCGATAAAAAATAGAATCGGGCCTCTAAGGCCCAATCAACGGAATGCAAGGAAAATGAGTTTCCAAGGACTCGGGAGGAGCAAGTTCACACATAGAAAAAGAACAAAACAAGATAGAAATTAGTAATGGAGCATACTTAAAAATCTATACAATACAACCAAGACACATAAAAAATAGAAATAAGGCGATTTAAACAAAGTACAAGCCTATTTAACGTAAATCTAGACTACCAAACTAAAAGCCAGTTGACTAAACTTTCCTTATGCATAAATGAGCTACTGGAAGACCATTCTTTAATAGAATTTGAACATTTAGAGACATGGAAATGTTTAAAAGAAGCAAAAATCCATTAGCAAACGAAGTAGTTAATCCAAACTGGAGGTAGTACCTTCCCACAACAATATAACTATTACTAATCCTCATTAAGAGCAAAATCTCATGTCAAACCTATTTACAAGCAGTGAAGAAAAGGCAGATTCAAATAGTCACCAGATAACAAACACTTCTGTAGACCATAACCCAAAAGAGATAAAACGAATTCAATCGGAGCCTTTTATGTCAAGCTAATCTAAATCAAGATTTCATACCATCTAGCAACAAGCAACAGAAAAAGTATTCATAATTCTTAGAAAACAAACTCGACCAAACTAGACCCGGACAATATCCAATAGCAGAAGACAATGTCAAATATTCAAAGAAGAAGTCTGAACCACACCTTAAGACCACCAACAATTCCTAAAACACTCTCAAGACATATTTGAAAATAAAACAAAAATGAACAGCATCCTGAAGATTAACAGGTGGATAACATGAACTTTAAAGCAAGTATGACAACCATAAATTTAGGAAGAACACAGACAACAGTATAAATTCAAACGAGCTTTAAACCATCTTGAAAAACGAAGAACGAACAATAGCAAAGGACTATTGAACCAATTTTATCACTGATTCGCAGCCAACCAAGAGTAAAAAACATCCCCAAGTACTAAGATGTAAACAACTTCACATAGTTGAGAATCAAGCAATAACGCGTTAAGAGCCAGGGGCGTAGCTACCCTATAATGAGGGTGTCCAATTGGACACCCTTCGTCGGAAAATAATATCGTATTTATAAGTTAAATGATATACGAAGTGATTAAATAATAAATTTTGGACACCCTTGACATAATAAGGTGTTGTAGCCCAGTGATTTTAGATGCCTTGAAAAAACCCTAAATGCTCATGTGTTTGAATCTCACTATCATCATTTTTTTCCCTTTTTTTTTGACACTCTTTGTAAAATTCCTGACTCCGCCACTGTTAAGAGCAAAATGTATTTGAAACGAAGTGAATATTACCTTTCAGGGTGCAACTAAACTGGGACAGCCAACGAGCTTGGTGAGCAGCGACTTTTGACGACTCCGGGAGATTTCGATGAATAGTCGGGCTCGGAAAAAGAGAATAGAACCTAAACACTCTCTGTTAATATTAGTGGACTTTTGGGTCTGTTTTTCTCTCAAAGGAACCTATGTATTTCAATGTATATTTTTGGCATAATACATATATTAACCCCTAAACTTGGCTTCAAATTTTAACTTTGACCTCCAACTTTCATAATGCACAAATAGGCACTTTAACTATCCTACCTTTAAATAAATAAACACGCGATTTTTGGAGCCAAAAGCGTGAAATGCAAACGCTGCCACGTGTATTAGTGACCCACTCAATGGCTGCCAACTATTCAATGCATGTGGGCCCGTTTTCCTGTCTATTTGATACCTTTTCAAATAATTTCTCTTTATTTCTACCTCACAACTTCTTCCTTCACTTTCATTTTGTGGTAAATTAATATTTGAAAATGTCAATTATTCAATTCATAATTTATTTGTCTTATTTCTTTTTTTAATTTATGTGTATTCAAAGATTACATTTAAGATACTATAAATTATTAGACTTAATATTTAAAAAAATTTATTACAAATTTGAAAATTACGTAATATACACTATTAATTACAGTAATTACTAATTTAAAATATTTTTTCAATCTAATAAGAGCCTACAAACACACTATACGTTATATTTAAAAGTACTATAAATCATAATTAAAATATATTTTTTTTAGAAATTTTTTTGTTGACTCTTGAATTTCTATTGGTGACACATGAATTTGAATAGATGGAACAATATATATTATTGAAAGTTAACAATACTATAAGTTATTCGAAAATGACGTTAATGATTTTTATAAATTATAACAAATTAGCAACTAAAATATTTTTGAAAAAACATACAAAAAATTAGTTGATGAATCAGCCACCACACCGTGGACATGTATGCTTTTTGTGATTAAAATTGAGTTTAAGGGTTATTTTGGTCATTTAAGGATTTTTCTTTAAACTTCAAGCTTTATTAATAGTGATGTATTCATTTTAGAGTTAACATGAACATTTACTACCATATAAATATATATAATTTATTCAAATTTAAAATTTAAAACTATTTATTTAACGTCAATTAAAAATTAACTTTTAAATTAATTATTAGCACGGGCTCTTTCATCACTAGTATCTAATATAATAAGCGGGAATAGAGAGGACCTTGGGGTCGACACGTGTTCCTTTTTCCTTCTGGACAAAAAAAGACTATACAGGCAGGAGGTCAACCTGTAAAAAAAAAGGGGGACCCATATTTTACTATTGAAGGATGCGTGTTTCTTTTAAATTTCTTTTACCATACTAAATAATTGTATAAAATATTATAAATCACGATAATTAATTACTTAAATATTTAAAAGATATAAAAATATATAAAAGATCTGATTGACTCTTCAAATTTTACCGGTGACGCATAAATTCGGACAAATGAAATAATATATATTATTTGAAAATTTCTTAGAAAGTACTATAAATTATAGTAATTAACAACTAGAAATATTTCAAAGACAAAAAAAATTGATTGAATCTCAAAAAAAAAAATTAGTACTACACGTGTTCCTTTTTCCTTCTTGCCAAAAAAAAACTTCATTATAATTTTTTTTCGTAATAACAAATTTTTTTATTAAATGTCACTTGCATTTTGCAGTAAACAACAAATAATGCAAAAAAGAGGGGAAAATTGTTGAAAAAAAATATAAAAAGGGTTTAATTGTCCTTTCAATGCTTTTTTTACTGTTGACCCCCTGAATTTTTACATCTGACGCGCCTAATTTGAGTGTATTTCACGCATTTTGCCAGGTAGGATCCGAGTGTTTTTTTGTTTAAGTTTTGGATAGTTAAAGTGCCTATTTGTGCACTTACAAAGTTAAAGGTCAAAGTTAAAATTTGAAGCCAAGTTTAGGGGTCAATATATGTATTATGCCTATATTTTTCTTGGTATCAGCTCAAAATTTTCCAACTTTTTTTCCCCACCTGATCAAAGAGGAAGAGGGGTATTTATAGGGGAAGAACTAGGTTAAAATTAGGGGGGGAAACGGGTGAGGAATTGGATGAAACCCAATTTGAAATTCAAAAATTTCTTGGGAGATAAGGCTCAAACAGCTTGCAATTGTACCAATTTCTAATGGACTCAAGAGGAGAACCGTTCGATTTCAAAAGAAGGACAAGCGGGCAACACGATTGTGACACCTGTAAGATTCTTCGTACGGAAGATAAGGGACGAGGAAGAGGACGACGCGCAATCTGGGCTCGTTTTTAGTGGGCTGCCGGTTCTGGGTTTCACTTTTTCTGCTGGATTTCGGAATTTTCTGGTCGCGTTCTTCTCTGGAGGAAGACGCTGGTACAGGGGTGGGGTATTGTTGGTATCGTTGTTGTTGCTGGGTATTGAATTGAATGGGTTTTTGAGCTGGGTCTTGTTGTAATGTTGGCTGGAAATTGGAGACATTAATGGGCTGAGTTGTAGGAATTGGAAATAAGAGAATTGGGCTGCTGAAAAATGAGAAAAGGGCCCAAAACTTAGATGGGTTAAGGATAAAATTTAATGGACAAATTACAGAAATCACATACTTTTAAGACAAAATTACAATCTATTCCTTAAAAATTTATAATTACAGAAATCCTCAAACGGATACAATAATATAAGCACTGATACATTAATCTGATGCACGAGATACAATAATATAAGTGTTGATACATTAATATGATGCGCGAGATACAATAATATAAGCGCTGATACACTAATCTGATGTGCGAAAATGAGGAATTTTGGAGATTTGTAAAACTTACAGGGGATAATGGTAATAAGTAAACTAAAAGGTGAGATTTCTGTAATTTTTCCAAATTTAATTGATTAGAATTTGAATTTAAGCTTTAGCCATACGAATTTAAATTATAGCCAATTAGAGATTTAAAAGGTACTCAAACTTAGTTAATTTGGATAAGTTCGACTAGTAATTAAATAAGATGAATTAATATAATTAATTTACGAGCTTCTTAATCTTAACAAAATAAAAATAATTAACTTACTTATGAAATAATTAATTCGAATATATAAACTAATATGAAATGAGCTAATTAACAAAGCACTTAAAAAGTAAACTCTTTTTGAAATGATTTTTTTTTAATGTTCGTAAAATGTAATAATTATATACAAAAGATATATATATATATATATATATATATATATATATATATATTGTTTTAAAATTATAAAAATGACTAAAATTGCTTCAAAACTAAAAAACATATTATTATTTTTTGTAAAACTAATTATTCCAAGTCATTGAAAATTAAGAAGCTTGAAAGTTAATTTTTATCGGGAGAGGGTCAAAATTGGGTGTCAACACTCTTCCTCTATGATTACTCACTATTTTTTAAGCATACATGTGATCTGGTTTCAATCCTTGCCGTTTATGTCGATGACATTCTTGTCACAGGGAATGATCTTGCTGAGTTTCACAGTCTGAAACATTTTCTCAATACTGAATTCAAGATTAAGGATTTAGGAAGTTTACATTACTTCATTGGGTTAGAAATCATCAGAGAGTCCCATGGTCTGATTGTTTGTCAAAGAAAGTTCACTCTTGACCTTATCTTAGAGTTCGATTGTACGCACTTGCCTCCAGCTTCCTCCCCTTTGGATCCTACTTCCGAACTATCAGCTGAATCAACAGATTTATTACTCAATCCGACCATTTATCGTAGAATAATTGGCTGATTGAATTATCTCACTCACACTCGACCGGATATCTCTTTCACTGTTCAACATTTGTCACAGTTCATGCACTCTCCTCGGTCTACACATTTTGATGCAGCCTTGCGCGTGCTTCGTTATCTGTCCCTTGATCCTGGTCAAGGTCTTCTCATGTCTCCGGATCCCACCTATTCCTTACTTGCTTTCTGCGATGCAGATTGGGCGTCATGTATTGACTCCCGCAGATCTGTAAGTGGGTATTTTACAGCCTTGGTGGTTCTCCCATCTCGTGGAAATCCAAAAAACAAGTCTCCGTTTCCCTCTCTTCTGCTGAGGCAGAATATAGATCCATGCGTCGTTTGGTCTCCGAGTTGACTTGGCTAAATCACCTACTTAAAGATTTGTCTGCTCCTCCTTTGCTTCCTATTCCAGTTCACTCGGACATCTAAGCAACCCTTCATATAGCCAGAAATCCTGTGTTCCATGAGCGCACAAAACATGTGGAGATTGATTGCCACTTCCTCCGACAACAATTTCTTTCAGGCCTCATTTCCCTCAGTTTTGTCCCTTCCTCTTCTCAACTTGCAGAAATCTTCACTAAACCATTGTCTGGTCCTTCGCACTGCTTGGTTCTTCCCAAATTGGGGTTGTTTTCTCCACCCTCCACCTTGAAGGGGGGTGTTGATAATGGCATCGATACTACTGAAGAAACAAAGGAAGAAGAACAAAGAAACACATCATCCTTGTCCGTTCCTTAGAGTCTGGTCCAGATCATTTTCTTTTCAACTTTGGGTTTAGTCAAGTTTATTCACAAATGGGCCTCATAAACAGAAGATGTCATTGAAGAAGAGACCAGAACAATTTATTAGACTACAAAAGCCCATCTTAGAATAATGTAGATATTTAAGATAGAATATTTGTTAGCTAGAGTTTGTTATAGAACAGACAACTGTACATTCTATTTTTTGTCCAGTAGCACAACACATTTTGTATAAAAGCAACGCTTCATCAATGAAAAGTTCATTAGAAAATTTCCCAAAATCTCTTGGTTCATAATCTAACAACACCACTAAATTGAATAGAATAAGTCCGACTTTAGTGACTCAAAGCATCGACACATCAATACTACCTTCTAAATAGAATAATTTGCAATTTGCACCTCTTGATTTTTTGTGACTACACCTTATAATATTATTTTAAATGATTTTCACTCTAATCTCCTTAGTTTTGCAAAATCATTAAAAAAAAAAAATCTCATTTTTCAATTATTTGTAAAGATCAAATAGAAAAAAATAATAAGTTATTATATTTGTTGGGGTTTGAAAACAAAATTAATTTTCTTTCTATTAATAACTTAATTGATTGTTTTGGTCTTTCTTTTTCAATATACATACAAAGTCAGAAAAATAAAGACTGAAACAAACATTTTCATCAACTTACAAACAAAAAATTCCAAATTTCCACCTAACAAAAAAGAAAGAAAGAAGAGAAACCCACAACATTTGAGTTAGCTTTTAATAACTTACATAAATCAAAGGCCATAAGGAAAGATGGAATGGATTGATGGAGTAGCACTGTAGCATCATCACTATTTAAACACCACAAATACCAATTACTGGTTGGAGGAAATAATTATTTGACCAAAATGAAAGAGATTTATTGGAGGAAATAATTGTTTGTCCCCGAGAGAGATTAATATTGAGACTAAAACATAAAAAAGAACTAAAAACGATTGATTTTTCTTCATTTTAATGGACAATAAAAGGTACTCCCTCCATTCCTTGAATTTTTGAGGCATTTTCCATATTTCAAATTAACTTAATTGTTCAGTTTTCAAGACTACTTTTAGTGTGTTCTTCCAATTTTACCCTTCATTTGGATTTTCAATGTGATGACTTTAATAAATTTGACAATAATTAATAAGGCTAAAAATGGAAAACTATGTTCAATTTATGTCTTAATCTACTTTTCTTAAAGGGTGTGAAATACCTCAAAAATTCAATTAATATGGAATGGAGGGAGTAAATGACTTGTATTTAATATTTTGCTATTATTTTTAATTTAAATCACTTTCTATCTATCTTTATGTTTAATTCCATATTCTATTCTTGTAAATAATTTAAAAAAAAGAAACTTTTTTTTTATAATTTTGCAAAGAACTTACAAGATTAGAATGTAAATCATTAAAAATATTAGAATAAGGTGTAAGTCACAAAAAAACGCATACATTAGGGCATCTCCAACCCAAACACCAAATTTGGTGTAAAATTTGGTGTCAGCACTATTTTTGGTGTAATCAACTCCAACCCATTGCACCAAATTTTACACCTAAAAGGAATATTTTTCTCTCTTCATTATTTTATTATTATTTCTTATTTCATTTATATTTGGGAAAGAGGACAAATATACCTTCGAACTATCGTAAATGGTATGTAAATACCCTCCGTCATACTTTTGGACATTGGTGCCCTTTCCGTCCAAAAACTAGAGCATATATACCCTTTATATTAACGGACATACACGTGTCATAATCTTATCCACCGATCTGATATTTATCGACGGATAAGATTGCGCCATATGTCCCTATTTAGTCTTCCGTTAGAGTGAAGGGCATATATGCTCTAATTTTTGGACGGCAAGGGCACCAATGTCTCAAAAGTATGACGGAGGGTATTTGCATACCATTTACGATATATAGTTCAGGGGTATATTTGTCCTTTTTCCCTTTATATTTTCTTATTTCATAAAACAAATTCTTTCTAAAACATTCACCATATATAGTTCATATTATTTCCTTTTATAATCGTTTAATATAAAATTATTTTGTACCATAATTTTTTAAATAATATAAATTGCTAGCAAATATTATACATTATACATAATAATGGATAATACAAATAAAAGTGAAATCATTAATGAAATACAATTAAATAAACATTACATAATTGAAAAAAATATTTTAAATTCTACATAAATATTGAACTTTCAAGATCACACCGGTGCTCCCATAAATGCTCTATTAATGCATTACGTAGTTTAAAATGAGCTTCTTTGTCCTTTATTTTTTTATATCGAGCTAGAAATTGTTGAAATTGATAATTTTCATCTATTGCCATTTCTACGGTCGGAGTTGGATGTAACATCCGACAATTTGAAGTGGCTTTGATGAAATTAAAAATCTGGAAAATTGACTAAGTGTGGAAAAACATGAGTTTTTGGCCAACTTTGAGTAGTCGTAACTCCTGGCTCAGGATGAGTTAGGAGTAGTTCCAGTTATGGTTGCGAAGCCCTTGGAACGACCTTTTCAACGCCGCTAAGTTTGCTCAATTCCGAGTTCGTATGAGGGAGTTATGCCCGGTAGAAGTTGGGCAGTTGGAAAGGATTTTCGTCCGGAAATTTAAGGGGCATTTTGGTCCTTTCGCAAATTATTTATTTTGAGCTCTTTTGTTGTATTAGAATGATCTTTGGATCATTTTTGTCCCTTTTTGAAAGAGAAGGAGTTAGGGCTTTTGAGAGTGAAGAAGAGAAGAAGGAGAAGAAGAAGAAAAGAAGAAAGAGGAGCTTAGTCAAGATCGTGTGGACTTTCGTCGGGGGTGATCCCTATTTAAGGTATGTAAGTTTTTCGTGTGGGTTGATCCTCCCCCCCACACACACACCTAGTTTATTCATGATTGAGAAAAGATTGGAATTGTTGTTGAAGTTGTTAAAGTTGTTGAAGTTGTTAAAGTTGGTGAAGTTGTTAGTTGTTGTTGATGTTGTGGATTGTGTAGTGAAACCTATTGTATGTTGAGGGAATTATGATTCTAAGAGTTATGACCCTTAAAAGTTGATTCACCATCAAATTGCAGAAAGTTCTAGGCTGTCGATCCCCATCTACGGGACTGACCTACGGACCGTAGATCGATCGACGGTCCGTATTGGTCAACCGTCGATCAAGACAGAAGTTGGTTTTTGGGGCGTCGATCTACGGGCACGACCTACGGTCCGTAGATCGATCCACGGACCGTAAGTCAGGACCGTAGGTCAACACTTAGTTTTTTTCAAAAAAAAACCATTTTTGGGGAAAAATCTCTGACGCGATCTACGGACCTGCAGTACGGACCGTAGGTCCATCTACGGTCCGTCGATGGCTTCCGTGGATGCCGCCTGTGTCACCAGAAATCTAAAGTCTCAGCCAAGTTTCCCCATTCCTTTTCTCACTTTCTCAAGCAAGTTCCAAAATATTATACCTATGTTTTATGGTTGTTTCCGACACTCCATAGTACGTCTAAGAGTTCAAGAATCCCTCCATGACATGTGATCGAACACCTTGAATTCATAATTCCGATTCAAGGAAAGATAGTTCCAAGTCAAGTGAAGTTAGCAGTCAAGTTAAGTCAAGAGTTTAAAGTTGAGTTCATTTCTCAAAGTTATTAGGGAACTATGTATTCCCAAAGAAGTTTTAAAGAAAGGTCTTTACATCTAAATAAGGTTGGAAACTGAGATTTCCAAAGAGCCTTCGAGCTAGTTTTGAGTAATTATCTCATATCAGCAGGAATAAATATGTTTTAAAAACATAAGAGCCAGTACATTTTTGGGAGTAGTATCGAGCACCGAATTGAGGGAGCGTTCAAAGAACCCACAGCCCCCATAGAACCATGTTAGCCACCATGGGTAGAAAAGGATCATGCTTTTTAGATGAACCCTTTTCAGATTAGACTAGTGGATCCATTAGGCAGTTCAGGTCTTATATCTTTGGCCGGGTATAAGATGCTCTGGCAGCGTGAGGACGATCGCTGTATCATCACTATAGCTCTTATGTGATGGTTGTCGGTTAGAGAAACTCCCACAACAGTTATTGTATTTTCATACTCAGAGATTACTGTATTTTTATATACATCAGTCACTGTATTTCTATATACATTTCAGGCTTATTGTATCTTTGCATACACACAGAGTTCATAGCATGTTTTAAACAGTCTTTCTTTATATCGCACTTGTTTTAAATTGCCTTATATTGAAAGAAGTCAGTCAGGTTGAGTTGAATTGAGCCAGGTAAGCTATTCAGTTTCTCCCAGATTTTCCCTCTAGCCGTTGTTGCTTAACATTCTAGCTTGCATACTCGTACATTCCATGTACTAATGCCAGTTGGCCTGCATCGTTTCATGATGCAGATCCAGGTATTCCAGATCAGCAGCCTGCACGTCGTTGATCCAGCTGAGCACTCCAGAGTCAGTGGTGAGACTCCTTGCTTTCCGGAGGACTCAATTGTTTTTGTGTTCTTAGCTTTGTTTTATCAGGATGTTGCGGGGCCTGTCCCAACATCCATCTCAGTAATTTAGAGGCTTCATAGATAGACAGACAGTCAGTCAGCTAGTTATGAGTCTCTTATCTATGTATATATGTAAATATCCTATTTTGAGACTCGGGTTTCCTTATGGCCATATTTTATAAGTTAAGTTGTTTTGAAATCTTGCTTTGCTTTGAGTTAATCTGTTGAGTAGGTTTCCGCTGAGTTAAGAAAGTCAGGCCAAGGGTTCGCTTGGGGCCAGCAATGGTCTCCGAGTGCCGGTCCCGCCCAGGGTGTAGGCTCGGGGCGTGACAAACTTGGTATCAGAGCAAAGAGTTCAAGAGTCCTAGGGAGTCTATGAAGCCGTGTCTGTAGAGTCCTAGTTATCTGTGTGAAGCGCGCCACATCTATAATTGGGAGGCTGCAACATTTAGGAAGATTTCCATTTCTTTCACACTTATTTCGTGCGTTAGAGTTGATCTCTAAAAAGTTTCTCTCTAATCCGTGCTTGCGCGTGTTTCAGATAGTCATGCCTCCACGAAGAGTTGGCAGAGGGCGTCTTCCTAGACGCTATGTTGATGAGCAAGAGTTACCTGATGCACCTGGAGTGCAAGATCAAGGGGAAGTTTCTAATGCCGAGTTCAGAGAGGCAATTAGAATGTTGAGTCAAGCTGTAGCTAATCAAATTGGTCAGCAAAGGGGAGCTCGACAGGAAGGAGCTGACACTTCTAGGATTCGTGAGTTCTTGGGAATGAATCCTCCGAGTTTCATGGGTTCGAGCACTACCGAGGATCCAGAGGATTTCATTGAGGAGTTGAAGAAGATTTTTGATGTGATACATGTGGCAGATATTGAGCGGGTTGAACTAGCTGCTTATCAATTGAAGGATGTTGCTAGAACATGGTTCGACCAGTGGAAAGGGGGTAGAGTTGAGAATGCCCCACCTGCGAGTTGGGCCTGTTTTGAAGGAGCTTTCTTGGGGCATTTCTTTCCTCGAGAATTGAGAGAGGCCAAGGTACGTGAGTTCCTCACACTTAAGCAGGAGTCCTTGAGTGTTCATGAGTACAGTCTGAAGTTCACACAATTATCCCGCTATGCTCCGGAGATGGTTGCGGACATGAGGAATAGAATGAGCTTGTTTGTTGCTGGGCTGTCTCGGTTGTCGAGCAAGGAAGGTAGGGCTACAATGCTTATCGGGGACATGGACATATCAAGGTTGATAGTTTATGTGCAGCAGGTTGAGGAAGAGAAGCTGAGGGACAGAGAAGAGTTCAGAAATAAGAGAGCTAAGACCGGGAACGAGTCCGGGCAGCAGAGAGGTAATTCAAACCGTTCCTCCTTTCAGCAAAGGCAACAGGGACCTGCTCTATCTTTTGCTAGAGCACCTGCACCCAGATACAGAGGTGAATTTAATGTTCAGAATTCGAAGGACTTCAGGGCTAGACCAGCACAATCTTTGGGTAGCGTGGCGCAAGGGAGTAGTAAGCCTTCTGTCTGCGCCAAATGTGGTAGGAACCACTCAGGTATTTGTTGAGAGGGCTCCATTGGTTGTTTCAGGTGTGGTCAGAATGGACATTTCATGCGAGAGTGTCCAAAGAATAGGCAGGGTAATGGAAGCAATAAAGCACAGTCCTCTTCAGTTGTTCCCCCAGACAGGACGACACCTAGAGGAGCTACTTCTAGTATAGGTGGAGGAGCAAACCGCCTTTATGCTATCACCAGTCGCCATGAGCAGGAGAATTCTCCGAATGTTGTCACGGGTATGATCAAAGTCTTTGCTTTTAATTTGTATGCTTTGCTAGACCCAGGGGCAAGTTTATCGTTTGTAACTCCTTATGTTGCAAATCAGTTTGAGGTTCTTCCTGAAAGACTTTGTGAACCCTTTTGTGTTTCTACACCTATTGGGGAGTCTATTCTAGCGGAAAGAGTCTATCGTGATTGTCCTGTTTCCATCAGTCACAAGAACACCAAGGCTGATTTGGTTGAGTTAAACATGGTAGATTTTGATGTCATTCTAGGTATGGATTGGCTTCATGCCTGTTATGCATCATTAGACTGTAGAACTCGAACCGTCAAGTTTCAGTTTCCGAATGAGCCAGTCATAGAGTGGAGTAGCAGATCATCAGTGCCCAAGGGTCGTTTTATTTCGTACCTTAAGGCAAGAAAGTTAGTTTCGAAGGGTTGTATCTATCACTTAGTCCGAGTTCATGACTCTAGTGTTGAGATACCTCTTTTCCAGTCAGTTCCTATAGTAAGAGAGTTTCCAAAAGTGTTTCCTGATGATCTACCCGGAATTCCTCCTGAGAGAGAGATAGATTTCGGCATAGATCTCATTCCAGATACTCGTCCTATCTCTATTCCGCCATATAGAATGGCACCAGCAGAGTTGAAAGAGTTGAAAGAGCAGTTGAAAGATCTCCTAGATAAGGGTTTCATTCGATCGAGTGTCTCACCTTGGGGTGCTCCGGTTTTGTTTGTGAAGAAGAAAGATGGTTCCCTTAGAATGTGTATAGACTACCGCCAGTTGAATAAGGTTACCATCAAGAACAAGTACCCTCTTCCGAGGATTGATGATCTTTTTGATCAGCTTCAGGGTGCCACTTGTTTTTCAAAGATTGACCTCCGATCAGGCTATCATCAGTTAAGGGTAAGGGAATGTGATATCCCAAAGACAGCTTTCAGGACCAGGTATGGTCATTATGAGTTTTTGGTCATGTCCTTTGGTTTGACCAATGCACCGGCAGCTTTCATGGATTTGATGAATAGAGCCTTCAAACCTTATTTAGATATGTTTGTTATTGTCTTTATTGATGATATACTAATCTATTCAAGGAATGAAGAAGATCATGCTAGTCATCTCAGAACAGTTCTTCAGACTTTGAAGGAGAAGGAGTTGTATGCCAAGTTCTTTAAATGTGAGTTTTGGCTCAAGTCTGTGGCGTTCCTAGGCCACATTGTGTCCGGTGATGGAATTAAAGTTGATACTCGAAAAATTGAGGCAGTGCAGAATTGGCCTAGACCCACATCTCCAACGGAAATTAGGAGTTTCTTGGGTTTGGCTGGCTATTATAGAAGGTTTGTTGAGGGGTTCTCGAGTATTGCATCTCCCTTGACGAAGTTGACTCAGAAGACGGTGAAATTTCAATGGTCTGAAGCTTGTGAGAAAAGCTTTCAGGAATTGAAAAAGAGATTGACTACAGCTCCGGTTTTGACGCTGCCAGAAGGTACTCAAGGTTTTGTGGTGTATTGTGATGCATCTAGAGTTGGTTTGGGTTGTGTCTTAATGCAGAATGGCAAAGTTATAGCTTATGCCTCCAGACAGCTGAAGGTTCATGAGAAGAACTACCCAACCCATGACTTAGAGCTAGCTGCTGTAGTATTTGCTTTGAAGATATGGCGTCATTACTTGTATGGTGTGCATGTCGACATATTCACTGATCACAAGAGCCTTCAATACGTGCTTACTCAGAAAGAGCTTAATCTTAGACAGAGGAGGTGGTTAGAGTTACTCAAGGATTATGACCTGAGCATTCTTTACCACCCAGGTAAGGCTAATGTTGTTGCTGATTCTTTGAGCAGGTTGTCTATGGGTAGTGCCGCCCATATTGAAGAAGGAAGGAGAAGGTTAGCAAAAGATGTGCACAGACTGGCATGCCTAGGCGTCAGCTTTACAGATTCCGCAGAAGGAGGAATAGCGGTGATGAGCAGGGCCGAGTCATCATTAATGTCAGAAGTGAAAGAGAAGCAAGATCAAGATCCCATTTTGCTTGAGTTGAAGGCAAATGTTCAGAAGCAAAGAGTATTAGCTTTTGAACAAGGGGGAGATGGTGTATTGAGATATCAATGTAGATTGTGTGTACCTATGGTAGATGGACTCTAAGAGAAGATTATGGAAGAAGCTCATAGCTCCAGATATTCAGTTCATCCAGGTTCCACCAAGATGTATCGTGATTTGCGAGAAGTTTATTGGTGGAATGGCATGAAGAGGGGCATTGCTGAGTATGTTGCTAAGTGTCCAAATTGCCAACAAGTGAAAGTTGAACACCAAAGGCCTGGTGGTTTGGCTCAAAGGATAGAACTTCCAGAGTGGAAGTGGGAGATGATCAACATGGATTTCATCACAGGGTTGCCAAGATCTCGCAGACAGCATGATTCCATTTGGGTAATTGTCGACCGAATGACAAAGTCAGCTCATTTTCTACCGGTAAAGACTACCAATATAGCAGAAGATTATGCCAAGTTGTATGTTCAAGAGATAGTAAGACTTCATGGAGTCCCAATCTCCATTATTTCAGATAGAGGTGCACAGTTTACTGCACAGTTCTGGAAATCTTTTCAGAAGGGCTTGGGTTCAAAGGTGAACTTAAGTACTGCCTTTCACCCTCAGACTGATGGGCAGGCAGAGCGCACTATTCAGACCTTAGAGGATATGTTGAGGGCTTGTGTAATCTATTTCAAAGGTAGTTGGGATGATCACCTACCTCTAATTGAATTTGCCTACAACAACAGTTATCACTCTAGCATCCAGATGGCTCCATATGAAGCTCTTTATGGGAGGAGATGTAGATCTCCTATTGGATGGTTTGAGGTTGGTGAAGCACAGTTGATAGGACCAGATTTAGTTCACCAAGCTATGGAGAAAGTGAAAATGATTCAAGGGAGGTTGAAAACGGCACAGAGTCGTCAGAAATCCTACACTGATGTTAGGAGAAGGGCATTAGAGTTTGAAGCAGATGATTGGGTATTTTTGAAGGTTTCACCCATGAAAGGCGTTATGAGGTTTGGTAAGAAGGGGAAACTTAGTCCTCGGTACATTGGACCTTACCGCATAGCCAAGAGGGTTGGCAATGTTGCTTATGAGTTGGAGTTACCACAGGAACTAGCAGCGGTTCATCCGGTGTTTCACATCTCCTTGTTGAAGAAGTGCATAGGCGATCCTTCATTGATCCTGCCGACTGGAAGTGTTAAGATCAAGGATAACTTATCTTATGAGGAGGTTCCTGTTCAAATCTTGGATCGTCAAGTTCGTAAGTTGAGAACGAAAGATGTAGCCTCAGTTAAGGTCCTATGGAGGAACCAATTTGTTGAGGAAGCAACTTGCGAAGCCGAAGAAGACATGAAGAAGAGATACCCATATCTCTTTGAATCCGGAGGAAATGCAGATTAAGGTATTAATTTCCTTCTTAGTGCTCTTTAAATTATAATGAGCCTGTCGTTATTGTTGTTGCGTTTGCATGGTTGTTTGTTGGGTGTTGAGTTGATGTTACACCCTTAGTCTTATAAGAGTAACCCCATTCGAGGACGAATGTTCCCAAGGGGGAGATATTGTAACATCCGACAATTTGAAGTGGCTTTGATGAAATTAAAAATCTGGAAAATTGACTAAGTGTGGAAAAACATGAGTTTTTGGCCAACTTTGAGTAGTCGTAACTCCTGGCTCAGGATGAGTTAGGAGTAGTTCCAGTTATGGTTGCGAAGCCCTTGGAACGACCTTTTCAACGCCGCCAAGTTTGCTCAATTCCGAGTTCGTATGAGGGAGTTATGCCCGGTAGAAGTTGGGCAGTTGGAAAGGATTTTCGTCCGGAAATTTAAAGGGCATTTTGGTCCTTTCGCAAATTATTTATTTTGAGCTCTTTTGTTGTATTAGAATGATCTTTGGATCATTTTTGTCCCTTTTTGAAAGAGAAGGAGTTAGGGCTTTTGAGAGTGAAGAAGAGAAGAAGGAGAAGAAGAAGAAAAGAAGAAAGAGGAGCTTAGTCAAGATCGTGTGGACTTTCGTCGGGGGTGATCCCTATTTAAGGTATGTAAGTTTTTCGTGTGGGTTGATCCTCCTCCCCCACACACACCTAGTTTATTCATGATTGAGAAAAGATTGGAATTGTTGTTGAAGTTGTTAAAGTTGTTGAAGTTGTTAAAGTTGGTGAAGTTGTTAGTTGTTGTTGATGTTGTGGATTGTGTAGTGAAACCTATTGTATGTTGAGGGAATTATGATTCTAAGAGTTATGACCCTTAAAAGTTGATTCACCATCAAATTGCAGAAAGTTCTAGGCTGTCGATCCCCATCTACGGGACTGACCTACGGACCGTAGATCGATCGACGGTCCGTATTGGTCAACCGTCGATCAAGACAGAAGTTGGTTTTTGGGGCGTCGATCTACGGGCACGACCTACGGTCCGTAGATCGATCCACGGACCGTAAGTCAGGACCGTAGGTCAACACTTAGTTTTTTTCAAAAAAAAACCATTTTTGGGGAAAAATCTCTGACGCGATCTACGGACCTGCAGTACGGACCGTAGGTCCATCTACGGTCCGTCGATGGCTTCCGTGGATGCCGCCTGTGTCACCAGAAATCTAAAGTCTCAGCCAAGTTTCCCCATTCCTTTTCTCACTTTCTCAAGCAAGTTCCAAAGTATTATACCTATGTTTTATGGTTGTTTCCGACACTCCAAGTACGTCGAAGAGTTCAAGAATCCCTCCATGATATGTGATCGAACACCTTGAAATTTATAGTTCCGATTCAAGGAAAGATAGTCCAAGTCAAGTGAAGTTAGCAGTCAAGTTAAGTCAAGAGTTTAAAGTTGAGTTCATTTCTCAAAGTTATTAGGGAACTATGTATTCCCAAAGTAGTTTTAAAGAAATGTTTTTACATTTAAACAAGGTTGGGAACTGAGATTTCCAAAAGAGCCTTCGGGTTAGTTTTTGAGTAATTATCTCATATCAGCAGGAATATATATGTTTTAAAAACATAAGAGCCAGTACATTTTTGGGAGTAGTATCGAGCACCGAATTGGGGGAGCGTTCAAAGAACCCACAGCCCCCATAAAACCATGTTAGCCACCATGGGTAGAAAAGGATCATACTTTTTAGATGAACCCTTTTCAGATTAGACTAGTGGATCCATTAGGCAGTTCAGGTCTTATATCTTTGGCCGGGTATAAGATGCTCTGGCAGCGTGAGGACGATCGCTGTATCATCACTATAGCTCTTATGTGATGGTTGTCGGTTAGAGAAACTCCCACAACAGTTATTGTATTTTCATACTCAGAGATTACTATATTTTTATATACATCAGTCACTGTATTTCTATATACATTTCAGGCTTATTGTATCTTTGCATACACACAGAGTTCATAGCATGTTTTAAACAGTCTTTCTTTATATCGCACTTGTTTTAAATTGCCTTATATTGAAAGAAGTCAGTCAGGTTGAGTTGAATTGAGCCAGGTAAGCTATTCAGTTTCTCCCAGATTTTCCCTCTAGCCGTTGTTGCTTCGCATTCTAGCTTGCATACTCGTACATTCCATGTACTAATGCCAGTTGGCCTGCATCGTTTCATGATGCAGATTCAGGTATCCCAGATCAGCAGCCTGCACGTCGTTGATCCAGCTGAGCACTCCAGAGTCAGTGGTGAGACTCCTTGCTTTCCGGAGGACTCAATTGTTTTTGTGTTCTTAGCTTTGTTTTATCAGGATGTTGCGGGGCCTGTCCCAACATCCATCTCAGTAATTTAGAGGCTTCATAGATAGACAGACAGTCAGTCAGCTAGTTATGAGTCTCTTATCTATGTATATATGTAAATATCCTATTTTGAGACTCGGGTTGCCTTATGGCCATATTTTATAAGTTAAGTTGTTTTGAAATCTTGCATTGCTTTGAGTTAATCTGTTGAGTAGGTTTCTGCTGAGTTAAGAAAGCCAGGCCAAGGGTTCGCTTGGGGCCAGCAATGGTCTCCGAGTGCCGGTCCCGCCCAGGGTGTAGGCTCGGGGCGTGACATTGGACCTTCCGATGCATCTTGAATTGGTGCATTAAGATCACACTCATCCTCAATTATCATGTTGTGCATTATAATACATGAAGTTAATATATCATGTAGCACTTCTTTTCTCCAAAAACGTGACGGTCCTGCGATAATTGCAAAACGAGATTGCAAAACTCCAAATGCACGTTCAACATCTTTTCGACATGATTCTTGTTTCATGGCAATTTTTTTTTCTTTTGAGAGCGTGGCTCACGAATAGTTTGCACAATAGTAGACAATTGATGTATGTCAATTACTACTTTGTTGGATGTTTATAATTTTCAGTTATTTTTACGTACATTGTATTATTTGTTTAAAAAATTATATGTTTGCATTTTTAATTTTTGTGAAGGTTAATTGTAGTTTTATCCAATTATAATTTATAGTAGAATTAACATAAATTTAATTTAAAAAAAAAGTCATATATAGAAAAATTAATTTAAAAAAAAGCTAAATTTTATATCTAAAATTAATATTATAAAAATATTACATAAAAAATAATTAAATATACAAGAGATTTAATTAAAACATACAATTTATATAATGTTTAATTAAAAGTTTGTATAATGAAATAATATTAAAATATTTAAAAAAGTGAATTGGTGTGATGAATAGTGTTACACCAAATTTGGTGTAACACTATTCACACAAATTTGGTGTAAAAATTTGTGTTGGGTTGGAGCTCAAAAACACCAAATTTTACACTAAATTTAGAATTTGGTGTAAAATTTGGTGTTGGATTGGAGATGGTCTTAGGATCTTCTAAACATGATAGAAAATTAGAAATTTATGTATAAGGTGGCTTCGCCACTGAATAAGAGTCACTAGACATGTGGAAAAATAACGTACTTCTAAAGAAGGTTTTCAAAATTGACATACATGAGAAAAGATTAAAAAAAAATAGACATATCTTAATCTCACTAATAAACCTCACGCCCAAACCTAGATGTTCAACAATCTATCTCTAGAATTCATTCGCAAAATATCCCTTCAAAGCTACTGAATCGAGTGATTGGAATATATAGATTCGAATGATAATTTATGCGTTTATTTACGATAAAACGATGTTATAATTTGGGGATCGAGTAAAAACACACCTTAGATGTTTTAGAAGAATCCCTAGATGTTATAATTGCGAAGGGGAAACAAGGTGAAATAGCCAATCGATGAGCTGGTAAGATTCCTCATATTTTCGAACCATTTTTCACTTCTATACATTCACCGCACCGCACTGCCCATCGCTGGGACTTTCAGTGTGATGGGCACTACACCACAGTGCCTATTTCACTGCTCCGCATCGCGCTGCCCCTATTTCCTGAACTCTTAGTTCAATTTTTAAATGCTTGACTTTTAGTAAAACACTTACTCCCTCTGTTCCAATTTATGTGACACATTTCGCTTTTCTAGAGTCAAACAGTTTAAGTTTGATCAATAATTTGCTCATGAAATCTTCAATTTTTTAAAAATGAAATTTATATATTTGTAAACTACATAAAAAGTACTAGAAATTACAATAATTGATAATTCAAAATATTTAAAAGATATATGAAAATTTTACGGTCAACGATAGACTTGTTTGAATCTCGAATTTCGAAATGTTTCACATAAATTGGGACAAAGGGAGTATAACTTTTTATATGGAGTTCCAATTGGTGAATGGTCTAAAGCGTTGGAACAGAGAATTCTTTAATCGTTCGATGTCGGCATCTTTTCCTACCTCTAACGGTTCTCCTAACCGATCGGCTAACCGGAAATTCATCTTCAGAGCTAAGTCCCAAGGAGGTAGGTTGGAATGTACGGGCATAGGTTAGCTTCTCGTCCTACGAATGATAGCCTTTGAAGGCCGCTAGGAACTTGGAGTTGGCGCCCACATAACGGATTGCTTGCTTACCAAGCCATCCTGGCTTTTTACTCCTCTCTTTACGGTCAAGTTACTTTCACTCCTCCCAAAATCGATTTTCCTTAATTAGGATAGGTACCTCACTTCACATATGAAATTATTGATGGTCCAGGTTGAGTTATTCCGAAGTTACAAAGTGTTACAATAACATTTGTTCAAGCACCCTCAATTGGATGATGTTGGTTGAGCTACGGGATCACTCAATAAACACTTAGGGGTCGTTTGGTAGAGTGTATAAGAATAATGCTGAATATGATGTATTAGTAATGCATGCATTAGTAATGCAAGCATTAGTAATGCTTGCATTAGTTATGCTTGCATTATTTCTTATACATTGTTTGGTTTGATGTATTGGAAATAGCAAGCCTTGTAAAGACTATTAAAAAAATATTTGTTTACAAAAATACCTGTAATGACTCGGAAAATGATAGAGTGAAACTAGAGCCTCACATGTGAGTTTGGAGTCGAGAACTTAATGAAATGGTTATAATTGAATTTGACCCAAAAAGTTCTTAAAAATGTGCTTCGGAAGTTACCGGAAACTTGTTTAGTGGATATAAAAAGATCCGTTTCGTTTTTCGAAAATCCGACTTCATATTCTTGTTTAGGGGGTCAAATTGAGTGGGAAATGGGTCTAACCCAAATTTTAGAGCAACCGTATCAAAATCCGAAATTTCCAAGTGAAGCCTTTTTCGAGGGTCTACTTTGGAGGGTCATATCTCCTAGCACACAAATAATTGGGTGGCCCATAACATATCCATGGAAAGCCCTTTGAGTTAGCTACCTAACGCACTTCGTTTCACCTCATTCGGAGTTCGGACGAAGAAGTTATGTCCATTTTTGTAAAATCTGTCCGGTAGGAAATGGCAATTTCCAGAATGCGTGGTTACTGTTCACCCGCCTGATTTTTTTCTAAAGTGTTGGACCATTTTTTTTAAAAGGGCATATATTATTCCCTAGATACCATTAGTTCATTCCCATCCCAAAAAAACATTTCCCTCTCTCAAAAACTCTCTCAAAACCCCAAGGAAGCTCAAGGTGAAAGATGGAGCTAGGGTGGATGGTGGCTATTGATTTCTTCACCAATTTCGTTTGGTTCTTGAAGATTAAGGTATGGGGACTCTTCATCTTTGATTTCTTCTTCAATCAAAGAGTCAATCCAAAAGATTTCAAAAGTTGTTCAAAAACTCAAAATCCTAATTTTGAATTCTAGCATGGGTTCTTGCATTAAATGTTTTTAATGATGATTTGTGTTATTATTGATGGTTTTAAGAAAGGAAATTCCATGAACCCATGTCTTTGCAAATTTCCAAAAGTTGGCTTATGAAGTGGGGTTATTGTTTTTGATTGAATGATGATAGAATTATGCTTAAATGGAGTTGAATAGTTGATTTCTATTATTATCTATGCTTATCTATTGTGAATTATTGGAGAGTTGAGGAATGGTGATTGTGGCTTTGGAAAAGGGTAAGTTGACCTATTTTATGAAAAATGTTGAATTAGTAGGGAATTGAGTAATGTTGGTTATGGCTTTGGAAAATGGTAAGATGGCTTAATCTCTTAGTATTGATATAATTGTTATTGGTTGGTTTGATCCACCTTTGGTGGAGGTGGTTATTTGTTGTATTATTGTGAATTGAGGCCATGAAGGGCATTATGTGAATGTTATTATATTGTTGTATTATTATACACATATGAGGCTATATGTAGAGTTTTATGTGAAGCTATATGTGAAGGAATGATGTGAATGAGTTTTATGTGAAACTATATGTGAAGGAATGATGTGAATGAGTTTTATGTGAAGCTATATGTGAAGGAATGATGTGAATGAGTCTTATGTGAAACTATATGTGAAGGAATGATGTGAATGAGCTTTATGTGAAGCTATATGTGAAGGAATGGTGTGAATGAGTTTTATGTGATCTTGTGATGATCCTATGTAAAGTGGATAGCATTGTGAGTTAAAGTATGATTTCTCATGATGTATATATGAAATGATGTTGGATTATGAAGTATCCTTAAATGAAAATGTTGTGACTTGGTTGGTAGACTAAAGTGTCCCTCCTTGTTACTTAAAGTCTTGAATGCATGAATGTGTGAAATGGGCAAAACTAAGAAATGGTGCCCTTTCTATAAATGCTAAAAGTGGAATTCTAGGCCAAGACTTGAATCGGCAAAAACTAAGAAATGGTGCCCTTTCATAAGTCTAGCTTTCCTAAGTAAATGTAAAACCATGAAATCGGTAGACCTAATGGTGGTAGCCCTTTTCATGTGTGAAATGATGAACCTTGGACCGGCAGGCTTAAGGCACCCTTCCAGGGGGATTTAATGAGCTATCCTTATGAACCTTGATTGGCCATGACTAAGAAATGGGGCCTTTCTTGGGAAGAGGTACTATGAGTTGGTTGAACTAGAAAAGGAACCTTCTCTAAGTACATATGTGATTGAATACTCTATGGGAAACAAGGCTAGCACCGAGTGGATGTGGTTAGGAAGGTGGCCTAGTTGAGTATGAGATTAGGCACAATGAACTTCCTTGGACATCCCTTAAACCATGTGCCTACATGGGTTGCTTACTAGTTCTACCTATGGCAAGTAGAACAACCTCCACGGAGTAGGATAGACTCCGGATTCCATACCTAGCTAGTATGGTCTATGTCGGTTATGCCTATTCCCATCATGTGGGATGTGCACTCTAGTTATTGGATAGGTTCTACAACGTGTAGGTAGTAGTATGGGATGCTATCTACACATGGCACGAGTAGGCTTTGAAGATTCTAAAGTGAGTTCCCTAAGTCTAACGACTATTATGTGAAAGTCCCCTTATGTGCTTGAATGTCTCCAAAATGGTTTCTTAAAGAATGTTGGTCTATTGATGTTATGTTGTAAAGGAAATGTCCTTATCTAAGGTAATCTTGGGGAACACTTAAGTGTGCTTGAAGAGGTTGTATGGGCGGTCACTTCTTGTCTCACTCAAGTGTGTCTTAAGGTTATATTAGGTAGAGGTCTTATGGTAATGAAATGACATGTGTTCTTTTAAAGTTAAGCATGAGTTGTATATGGACATATGTTGAGTATATGTATGGTTGGCTATGGTCTTATATGTTAATGTTGAATTGCATTATGTCTCTTATACTTGTAAATGAAAGGTTTTATCAAATGATATGAAAAGCATTTACTTCCTTGAAAATGTCCTTTTTGGCATGTTTTTGCATGGTCTCCATACTTAGTACTTAATTGTGCTAACCCCTTTCTTTCCCTTTTTGGACTAAAGTGTAGGGATTTGGAGATAATGACATGTCATGGCTTTGATAGGTTTCTAAGTGTCGAAGATGAAGATTTGGTGAGTCCTCATAGATTCGAGGACAATACCCAATATGTTCTTTTATGTCTTTTTAGTTTTGTTTAAGTTGTGTACGGGATTAGTCCCGAATTTTGTACTCTAAAGTATTAGATGGTTTGAGACATCATGTATAAAGTCTAAAAAGTCTTCCGCTTGCTACTTTTTATGAAATGTTTTCTTGGTAAAGAAAGTCTTTAATTCCTTATGGTTTTTAGTTTTATGCGATGAATGAATGCTAACAGGCTTGTATTTGACCTCTTCGAGGTCGAGTACGCCGGTTACGACTAGGGGGTGCTCCCGGGTCGTGACAATACCCCCACATTCTTTTACAAAAATAATAATAATAATAATAATTATTATTATTAGAGGGTAGTTTTGTCATTAGTTTATCTAATGCATGCATTAAAACCATTGCATTGCTAATACCTAGAAATCCATGGTATTAGCAATACACACCTTAATACACAATAGAGTGTATAACTAATGCAAGCATTAGTTATACATAGGTTGGAAAAGAGTACCAAACAAGGTACTAGTAATACACAATGCTAATGCATGCGTTATTTTTCCTAATACACTCTACCAAACGACCCCTTACTTCTAATATCTCTTGAAAATTGTTTAATACCGTGGGTAGGAAATGTGACATTGCTAAGGTTTTTGAGTCTTCTTTTGCTCTTGAACATCTCCACTTGAATGCCCGTAGTCTCGAGGTAAATGTGTTTTTATCACTTCACTATAATACATTTTTGTTGGGTATATAGCAAGAGTTAATGGGAAATGGAGGGAAGATGAAAAGAGAGGAATTTGGAAAGTTGGGAACTTGAAAAGTCCTCTTATGCTTTAGTGAAAAGGCATTTCTCCCTCATCGGTGGTGGAAAGAAAAATAGAAGAGTTTAAATATAGAAACACTCCTATTAATTAATTGTTAAAAGGGTTGAAAAAAGGGACCCCCTTGCGTTGTCGCCGCTCGGCTTCGGCTTCGGATCCGCACTACCCATTTTATTTAAATTTCTCGCCGTTGGAAGTGACTGTTCTGAAAGGTTGCAACTTTCAGGAACAACCATGACCATTTGAAATGTTGCAAACTTTCATGAATGGTCGTGTGGATTCTGAAAGGGGTGCAACCTTTCGGAACCAGTTCCTCTTGCCTATAAATATATTGATTCTTCAGATTTTTTCCTTACGAATTTTTCTGATTTCTTCTTCTTCTTCTTCTTTCGTGTACTTTACTGCTGTTGAGTGGTTCGCTGACACCAGAGTTATGGGTATCAATACACTGGTGATTGAGATCATTCTATCATGGGAGGACATATTCCAAATCAAACCTCGGAGACTAGAGGGGAATAATTTCCTTAAGGGGACACTGTGCATTCAGTGGGCTTGATCTTTTCCGTTCTATCTTTTTACAGATTCTGGTATGTTTTACAGATTTTATTTGTTCTGAATTAATTTATTTTCTTCTGTTCTTACTGGTTCATTAAAACTTTGGTTACTTCGTGTTTCTGCAAAGTTTATTGGAATCAGTAATTCTGTTTTAAACACAGATTGCTAACAATTTTTACCTGGCATTGAGTCATCCTGAATTTAGTCACATTGTTCCTAATTCTTGGCTGCATGAAGAGGTAAAATGTCGACAAGGCTATCCTTTCATGATCATTGTGGAAAATATGATCTTTGCGTATCTGGTATGTATCTTGATGAATTGGATGTAGTCTTGTGTTTTTTTTTGCTTTATAAGATGCTTCCTTTACAATATATTGAAATTGATGAATTGGATGTAGTCTTGTGTTCTCTTTGCTGCTTCCTTTACAATACATTGAAACTGAAGTTCTCAATCATTTGGATCTTTCCTTTTTCTTTCTTATTTTCATACTATACTTTTTATCCTCGTTAAATTAAGAAGACCGTTTTTTTGTTATCTTTGGTTACAGGTTCATTATGAAGACCGGTTTTTGGTTATCTTTGGTTACAGGTTCATTATGAAGATCGGTGTTTGGTTATCTTTGGTTACAGGTTCAGATGAACGCAATAGCTTTTGTCGAACCTTTTAATTTTACATAGTTCCTATGTCATGAAAGGAAAAAATTAACTAAAGATTGCTGTTTTATGTGAATTCTTTGTAATCAATTATACATATTGCTTTCCTTCTTGCCTCTGATCTGTATATTATTGGTTTTCCTGCTATGAAAATGTAGCCTAGCTTAAACGCTAGCTTTAAATTTACAAAGTCTGTTACTATTTGTGGTATTGTGGATTAATGTTCCGAAGAAGCACCCAAAGAGTTATAAAATCCAAAGTAGTGAGACTAGCATGTTCCATTCTCACTCTTCCTTCTCTAGTCGATTTGTTTCATATATTTTTTATTTCATTCAAATATGAGTTCCAGCAGCAATAAAGGAGTTGGAATGCCTGGTAATGAATCAGCAAAGCAGAAAACTACCTCCGAAACATTTGGGGTTGATGAGTTAAATGTAGGTGTTGGAGATTTGGGCGTCAAATCTGATCAAAATGATGGATGGCTTGTGTGTGCTAGGGAATCCAAGAACAATGACGGAAGTAGCAGTGCTGGGAAGAAGCAATGGATTCCTCAGAATACCACTTCAAAATCTTGGGGTCATCCAGATGTTATTCAGAAATTGGGAATGCCTAGCAATGTTGCATCATCCAATTCCCCCGTTTCTGATGATGATGTTATGGCCCGTGAATCTGATAGGGAGGATGATGAATTAGATTTGCCTGATGATGACAGTGATGAAGCTGAATTTCTGAGTAGTGATGACTTAGAAGATCACTCAGATGTGAAAGAAATGAGTTTTAAGGAGCGCAAGAAAAGTCGTTGGTTTAAGAAGCTTTTTGAATGTCTCGACAAGTTGACTATTACTAAGATTAATGATCCTGAACGACAGTGGCACTGCCCTGCCTGCAAAGGTGGTCCAGGTGAAATGATGTGGTTTACAGGGTTTCAATCATTGGTGCTCCACACAAAAACGAAAGGTGGATCAAGGATTAAATTACACAGAGAGCTCGCTCAACTTTTGGAGGAGGAGCTGCGTCTGAGAGGAACTACTGTGGTTCCTGCAAGTGAGGTGTATGGACAATGGGATGGTGTTGAATATGAAGATAAGGAAATTTTGTGGCCACCGATGGTGATTATCATGAACACGGTGCTTGCGAAAGATGACAATGAAAAGCAGATTGGAATGGGAAATCAGGAGCTACGCGAGTATTTCAGCTCTTGCACTCTTATCAACTCTGTTCGACATTCATATGGTCCACAAGGCCATCGTGGCATCAGTGTATTGATCTTTGAGGCCACTGCTATGGGATACATACAGGCTCAGGTTCTCTGTGAACAGTTTTCTGTAAAAGGAAGAGATAAGGATGCGTGGGAACGCAATCCAGTTCGCTTTTATCCCGGGGGAATACGTAAGCTTTATGGTTACATGGCAGAGGTAAAAGACATGGAAAACTTCAACCAACATTCACATGGAAAAGCAAGGTTGAAGTTCGAGATGAAATCATATAATGAAACTGTTCGAGATCCAGCGATGCAGATGTCGGAGGATAATCAACAGCTTGTATGGTTCAAGACAGAAGCTGCTAAGAACAAAAAATTATCTAAAGCTCTTGAGGAGACTCTTACTCTGGTGAGTGAAAAGCACCGTCAGACAGTGGAAGAGAACAAGATCGTTAGGATGAAAATGAAGATGCACTGTGAACAGAACAAGGAAGAGATGGAGTCTCAACAGAACTTTTTCAAGGATCAAATTAACATGTTTCTCAATGCCGGGACTGCTGAGGAGGACAAATCCGAGAAGATACAACAGGAACGTTGTGATATTTTCCAACAATCTTTTGCAAATGCTTTCCCAACGATTGAGGATCATCGAGTTAGGGCAGAGAAAGCTGAGAATTTTGTCAAACTTCAGGACAAAGACACGGAGGAGTTTGTAGCTGAGAGGGAAAATCTGATTAGAGCTCATGAAGAGAGGAGACACAAACTCTTGGAAGAGGCAATTGCAATTGAGAAGAGATTCGACTTCGAACTGGCTAAGCTTGTGGAGAAGTTCTACTCAAAGCAATCTAAGCAGGTTTAGAGTATATTTCAGCATTAAATTTCTTATCATGTGTTATGCTGATGCTAAAGAAATAATTTTAGTACCTATATTAAAATTTATCAATTAATATATGCCTTGAACTTATGATGTTTTATTTGTTTTTGGGTTTTGAAATCTGTATGTCACCTTATTATGATCACTTAAACGTGTGGCTTTTCTTGATAATTGAAGGATTTTGCAGTATATCTTTGCTAATTCCTTTCTGACTTTACTTAGTCTACCAAAATTTCTTTAGATCAACTTGGTACATTGATTAATACAAGTATACTAGTTTCTCCTATAATTTGTGAAATCAGATAGCGTTTATGATCGATTTACCTACATTTGAAAAAAAAAGAACGTTGGACTTAACCTCTTAAGGTAATTTAGATTGAAGATGCTGCCTGCTTGGTTGGTACTTATGTTGCAGCTTTATTTCTAGAACTGTAATCATCACTTACTACTCTAGAGTAAAAATAATAAATTTACCAATACGTGAGGAAGATGTGAATTAATACATCAGATAACACTTTGACGAACGACTAAATGTAATTTCTTGTAAGTTATGAAAGAATACTGTCAATTACAAAAGTTAAACTACAAACTTTGGAGACATCAAACCAACAGAATTAACATCAACACAAAATACGGTCTGTCAGTAGTGCTTTTTTGATCCTACAGAGCTGTCAATTGCAGAACGCTCTAACTGAAGGCTAACAAGATTGGGGATTGGGTATCAGCAGACAGCTTAAAGATACACCTCGATAGCTTCAAATGTGTCAATGTTGTAAATATGTTATCAGGCAACACATACCATCTGCAGTATATCTTAACATGAATTGAGGGGTCTATAAAAAGCTGCCTTAGTGTACTTTGAAATAAGGAGTTTTTTTCATCAAAATGTGCAGCCTTGACAGAGTTTTTGTGAGAATTTGAATGAATGGGGACGGTTTGTATAGGATTGGAATTTGGAACTACAAATTGTTGAGAAAGGAGAAAAGTATTAGGGAAATGGCCAAATGGCTGAATTAAACGGTAAGTAATATATACTCCTCTTGTCCCAAAATAAGTTTCATCATAGGAATTCAAGACAAAATTAGTATGTTTTTTCATCTTTACTCTAGTGTTAAAGAACTACTATACTTCCAATTTATTATTTTCATTAATGGGCGTGAAATGAGCTAAAGTGACACTTATTTTGGGATAGAGGAAGTAGTAGTATATAACTTATATAACTTCTTCTCGTTCACAACGCCGTGTTGCCAAGTGTCCCCCTTTTCTCTTAAATATTGTCGCTATAAATATGGGAACTTACTACTTGCTAATAGCCACATTCTATATAGAGATATATATATATCTGTAGAGAGAGAGAAAGAGAGAGAGAGAGAGAGATGGATGATGGTAATCTTGTTGGTGCAGGAAATGGAGGATTTCATAGCTATCGTAGATCCCCACAACCAACCCCTGCCCGTTCCCCTTCACCTGGTATGCTACCTAGCTTCTCTTTTACTTCTACAAATGCATTCTCCTTCCGATGGAACATCCGTGAAACTTTGTATTTGCTTTATATATTTGATTTTGATATGCTTACTCGAGTCGAGTGTCTCTATTAAGAACAATCTCTCTACCTTCACAAGGTAGGGGTAAGGCTACGTGCACATCACTCTTTCATTGTGAAGAGGATCTTGTTCTTTTCAGGAGAGTTAATTATTGTTCTTTGACCCAATAGTTTTAATCCATTCCTCGGAATTTTTTGTTCTCTTTTAGCCCTGTTGAATGTGTATATATATATATCAGTTGATCTGGTAAAAATGGAGAGCTGCAACTTGTATACGTTTCTTAGCTTGCTGTATCATCATCTTTAATTAGCTAAGGACTATATATGCATATTTTTTCCATATATATATATTTGCAAAGCTAGTTTTTTATATATCAAAGATCAATGGATCGATTCATGGTAATGGTGATCGATACGGCCATTTCTGGTTTTCTCTTGAAACTGTAAAGACAAAATGGAAACAAGTGGCATACATGCAAACTTTTTAACCTATAGTATGTCCTGTCTACCCTTTTTTTACGCGTGTCTCCCCTCGAAAAACAAAAATTAAAAGAGAGAGCGAGAAACATACTGTCTAAAGGTAGCAAGTTTGAGAGCCAGCTAGTTGTATTGCACAAATTAAAGGCTTTAATTTTGGCATAAAAATTCCCTTAAGATCTGAGGAGATCTCCTATATACATATACTCTGCTTTTTCCATAAATTAAAATACATTTTTTAAGAAGTTAATTAAAATGTAGCTAGAATTTCTTTATCCATCGTTTAAGAAGCATAGCATATAAACTTTAAGAACAAATAGTACTACAAATATAGAATATAATATATATGAAAACAGTGGGTAGATTAGTGTCCGTTACAATAAAATTTTGTCATATTCCTATATCAGAGGCAATTTTGGATATATGTGAGGGTCAGTTGAAGATCAGACAAAATAAGTGTCACGCCCCGAGCCTACACCCTGGGCGGGACCGGCACTCGGAGACCATTGCTGGCCCCAAGCGAACCCTTGGCCTGGCTTTCTTAACTCAGCGGAAACCTAACCCAACAGCATAACTCAATGCAATGCAATATTACAAACAACTTAACTTATACAATATGGCCATAAAGGCAACTCGAATCTCAAAATAGAATATTTACATATATACATATAGATGAGAGACTCAATACTAGCTGACTGACTGCCTGTCTATGAAGCCTCTAAAATACTGAGATGGATGTTGGGACAGACCCCGCAACATCCTAATAAAACAAAAACTAAGAACACAAAATAATTGAGTCCTCCGGAAAGCAAGGAGGCTCACCACTGACTCTGGAGTGCTCAGCTGGATCAATGACGTGCTGGATGCTGATCCTGGGTACCTGAATCTGCATCATCAAACGATGCAGGCCAACTGGCATCAGTACATGGAATGTACGAGTATGCGAGCGGGAAAGCCAAACCACAACTTAAGCTTGAAAGGAATACAAGAGAACACTTACCTCGGCTCTGTACGACTCGTGACTAACTGAACTCAATATATAAAGCAATATATATAGCTTGTAAAACAGTAATAACAACTTAGCTTGTTAATGATAAAACAATAACAACTCAACTTTACTTATATAAAAGTAATATAAGTTATGTGGGAGGTTCTTTAACCGACAACCACCACTATGAGCCCTAGTGGTGATACAACGCTTTACCTCGCGTTGCCCAAGGACCATCCTATACCTTGCCGTGATATAGGAAGCTAACTTTACTTAGTGGATCCACTAGCTTAACTTTCGTGATCATCTAAAAAGTATGATCCGAGAAATCCCATGTTGGCGCATGGTTCTTATGGAGAGTTGAGTTAATCAAAACTCGTGTCCCCAATTCGGTGCTCAATACTACTCCCAAAAATACTTTGGCTCATAATTGTCTTTAAACACATCTTTCTTTAGTTGAGATAATTACTCAAAACTTAGCCCAAAGGCTCTTTTGGAAAAACATGGTTCCCCTCTTACTTGATTGTAACAACGTTTATAAACTCCTTTGGGAATACTTAGTTCCCTAATAGCCTTTTTAGAAAAAGAACTCAACTTTAAACTCATGACTTAACTTGAAACTGAGACCCTTACTTGACTTGAAACTTAAGACTCTTACTCGACTTGAAATCTATACTCTTTTACTTGACTTCTAACTTCACTTGACTTGGAAACTATCTTTCCTTGAAACGGAATTATAAATTTCAAGGTGTTCGATCACATGTTATGGGGGGATTCTTGAATGCTTAGACGTACTTTGGAGTGTCGGAAGCAACTATAAAACATGGGTATAATACTTAGGAACATGCATGAGAAAGTGAGAAAAGAATGGGGGAGACTTGGCTGAAACTTCAGATTTCTGGTGACACAGATGGCACTTACGGACGCCATCGACGGACCGTAGATGGACTTACGGTCCGTCCTGCAGGTCCGTAGATCATGTCAGAAACTTCCCCAGAATTCAGAAAAAAAAATGACTAAGTGTTGACCTACGGTCCGGACTTACGGTCCGTAGATCAGGTTACGGACCGTAGGTTGTGCCCGTAGATCGATGCCCCAAAGAGCCCAACTTCTGACCCGATTGACGGTTGACCAGTATGGACCGTCGATCGATCTACGGTCCGTAGGTCACGCCCGTAGATGGGAATCGACAGTCAAAATTTTGCTGAAAATTGATGGAGAATCAACTTCAAATGGTCATAACTCTTAGAATCATAATTCCCTCAACATACAATAGATTTCAACAACACAACCAACAACATCAACAACAACTAACAACTTCAACAACTTCAACAACAATTCCAATCTTTTCTCAATTCATAAAATGAGCTTGGTGTGTGGGGGAAAGGATCAACCCACACAAAGAACTCACATACCTATTAGGGATCACCCCCGACGATAATCCACGACGGAAACTTGTTGATCTCCTCTTCTTCTCCTCTTCTTCTCTTCTTCTTCTTCTTCTTCTCTTCTTCACTCTCAAGAACCCTAACTCTTTTTCTTTTAAAAATGGGATAAAAAAAAAGATCCAAAATCAGCCTAACACACAATGTAACCTCAAAAGAAAGAATTTGTAAAAAGACCAAAATGCCCTTAAATTTCCGGACGGATTTCCCTTCCAACTGCCCAACTTCTAAAGGGCATAACTCCCTCATACAAACTCGGAATCGAGCAAACTCGGTGGCGTTGGAAAGATCGTTCCACAAGCTTCACAACCATAACTGGAACTACTCCTAAATCATCCTGATCTAGGAGTTATAACTGTTCAAAGTTGGCCAAAAACTCACTTTCTCCCATACTTAGCCAATTTCCAGATTCTAAATTTTTCAAAAAAAAAAAAAAAGACTACTTTCCAAATTTCAAGCTTCTTCAAAGCCACTTCAAATTGTCGGATGTTACAATAAGATAGATGATGAAAACTATATATGAAGCATTATATGTCACTTTAATTAGTTTTATTCACACCGGCCATATTTTTTGTTGAAATAATATTTGCTTTTGGTGTTTATATGAATATTGTCCAAAATTCATAGTGCTGTCTTACAGTAGTATTACTCTCATATCCATCTAATAATTAGTGAAACATATATATCTGCGCGCCATTAGTTTTGTAATTTCTTCAATACTTGAAAATGTGATTTGATGAAAGTAGACGAATATTTTGATGATATATACAATACTTCTTTTTCATTTCACTCTGATGCTTTGTTGTTGTGTAAAATTAAGATATGGAGATGAGCCTGGAACTGCCTGCTCATCTCTACCAGACAATTGCTGCCAATGTAGAACATTATGAACGCACCATTCGGGAGCAAGACCGATTCATGCCAGCAGCAAACGTGATCAGAATCATGCACAAGATCCTTCCTCCCCATGCCAAAATATCTGATGGCTCCAAGTTGATCACCCAAGAATGTGTCTCTGAGTTCATAGGCTTCATAACAGGTGAAGCCAACGATTGTTGCCAGCGTGATCAGCGCAACACCATCACCGCTGAAGACGTGCTTTGCGCCATGGACAGGTTTGGTTTTGATGACTACGTCGGAACCTTGGCTTTGTACTTGCATCGTTATCGTGAGTATGATGGTGGTCGTGGATCCACGAGAAGGGAGCCTTTGTTGTTAAGGCGTTCAATGGTTAATCCAGCTTCAGTCTACAGCATCACGCCCTATCAGAGGGATGCATCAAATGGAAACACTTCTCAAGGAGATGCTGTGGATATTAAAGTTGAGTCTCCTGTGAAAGAAGCTAAGGAGTGATCAGTTTTTCTGCTGAAGGAATTAAGCTGTTGTTGAAACTTCAACAGCAGTGAAGAAATTAGACTATCTTTTCTCTGTTACCTAATTTGCGACCTATTGACAATCTAGGATTGTTCTTAATTTTGCAAAGTTTAGGAATGTTTCTTTCGAACTAAGTGAGCCAAATCATGGCCCCTCCAATTGTCTGTTTGTTTGTCTATTTTCAGTATTCGGTTGGTGATTGCTTGCGACTTCCATTCGCGAGTACATGGAAAATAGTATGTAATGGAAGCTTTTGAAACTTCAACTCTCATGAATGCTCTGTCTTTTAAACTCATGATCTGCTCGCTTTTTCCCATTCAATATCCTCTATTTTAATCTCATGATCATCTTTCCCTGTCGTCTCTTCGTCCCATTCAAAGAATTAAGTTTTCCAGTCTCATATCTCCAAGTATTTCAGATATATCTCTATCACATGATTGATGAACAGAGTGTTTTCATAATTTTCTACACAAACCATGTAGTGAACTGTCCATTATTGGCAAAGAAAAGAGAATATACATATCAATACATTACATATGACCATTTTGTTAAAAATATTTTTTATTGCCCATACATATTGGTAAGTATCCCTATTTAAGAAAATGTCCCTTTTCTGAAAATACTATCAGTTGTGGGCAAGTATTATTATGGCGGGGCTGGAAAACATGTATATTATTGTTGTAAAATATGATCAATATACTACGAGAAATATAGACCAGAGATATGGAGAGTAGAATGTATAGATCATCTTATTTAAATGTCTTCATATCTCTCAAAAACTGGTGAAAGAACAACCATATATATAGGCTGAAAAATCACTCCAAAGGTCACCTTGTTAAGTGTAATAAATAGATGCATTCAAATAAAAAATGGTTCATAGAACCTAAGGAATATACATACACGAATATAAGTAGTTCATGTATTGAGAATATGAACAAAATCACTAATTCAATGAATTTATAACATTGAATAAGTGCCTATTGGTTTTCTGCCTTCTACTGCTACTAGCAAAGCAACTATTTATAGCTCTTCAATTCATGTTCAATCAAATAGTTTGGTCAAATATAAAAATATTTCAGAGAAGAAGTATGAGTCTATGCGAGGTAGCTAGTGATGTAACGAAATCAACAACTATTGGTGATTTACCTAATGACATACTTCATAGAATACTAGAGAACATGCCCATCAAAGATGTCGTAATAACAAGCATTTTATCAAAGCAATGGCTACATATATGGTCCACACTGCCACATCTTGTGTTTGATCACGTGTTCTTTGATCATGTTGGGGCTTCTGCTGCTAGCATAATCCGTAAAATTCTAATGCAACATACTGAAAATATTCGGGGATTCCATCTTATATCAAAGTCACACACACTTTTACAGTCAGATGTGGATCAATTCATCATGTTTGTCTCGAATCATGGTGTCCAGAAGTTCACTCTAGATATGGACACTGATGGAAAATATGTGTTGCCTGATAGCATATTCACTTGTTCAACGTTGACACATTTGAAGCTATCGAGTTGTATCTTTAATCTGCCTGTTGAGGCCAATTCCCCAATCTAGTTAGCCTTCAGTTGAAACTTTTTTCAATTGACCATCCTGTTGGATCAAATAACGCAACTCTTATTCTGCCAATGCTTGAGACATTGGAGTTAATGTGTTGTTTTAATGTTCATTCTGTTAATTTGGTTTGTCCAAAACTTGTGAACTTGTCTATCCTTACCAGCTATACAGTTACGTTTCAGTGTTTTAATGTGAATCCATTCTTCGAAAGGATTAAGCACCTCTGCTTGGATGGCTCATCCCTAAAGGCGAGAATATCAATTAATACCTTGCAGTTTTTTTAAGAAAAAATTGCTATACTAAATAATCAAATCTCAGATGTTAATTTTTCTTGTTGTTTTTTCAGAACTTAGGATCGGTTCCTGCGACAAATAGGCTTGATGTATCACTAAACTTGCAAAGCTTGAAAATTTGTGAATTGAAGATTTCTGCAAGTGTTTTTCCTGTTTACTTTGCCTACTGCACAATTGTCCTAAGCTTGTTGAGCTTGACATAGATTTACTTGAGAAGGTAAGACACATATCGTGAATAACAAGTGTTGTGGTCGAGCTACATAGGTTCAAAAGCTGTAGATTAAAGTCCATCAGTTAAACATTGTTTGCCGGAAAATTATACTGTGAAATACATCAAGTATTACTTTGTATACATAATTGAATCTTGCATACCCTTGGTGAAATTTCTAATTTCGTGTATGATTGTATTATATATCTTATATGCAACCTTCATTTTCCTTATACACAGAGTTGTATTTAGTACCTCTATTAAATATTAAACAACTTTAGCGATATTTTTTGAGTATGCTATTAGGTATAGTTCTATGCAAATGTTATGTGTATTGACTGATTTTGTTCTATATTATTGTTTCTTTTAGGTTGATGCGACACGAAATCACTCATCAGAACTGTTCTATTACTTGAAGGCACTTGACCAAGTGATCAGTGAAGCTCTGAGGACGATGAGAACAGTGAGGTTAAGGAAATTCAAAGGGACAGCTATTGAAATGTACTTGGTACAAGTTATCATTGATAATTCTCCAAATCTCAAGAGGATGAACATCGAAACAGTGCAAGAAAAGTAGTAATGCCAAGTGAATTGATTTATTTCATATTTAAATAAAATATTGAATATAATCTGCATATCTATTGGGAGTTTTTGCATAATTTCACCCCTTTTTTTTCCGCTTGTAAGCTTATCGATTTGTGAAATTAGATATCGTTCATGATCGAAGTGGACGTTGAACTTAATTAATTCAACCTCATAAGATGATTTATGAGCTCTGAGCATTCTCCAAGATCATACAAGGAGACGAAGTCTCAATCCACAACCGATGTGGACTTTAGTAGTTCATCAGAGTACTATCTGATGTATTTATTCATATCTTCCAAACGAGTCCGTAATTTTTTTTCCCCAAGAGCAATAGCAATAACTACGCCACTTCAATCTCAAACAATAGTAACTAAATTATTTAAGAAGATTTGTACACTTTAGAAGATTAAAATTAATGCAAGAACCTACATAATTGCGTATTTTTAATTTATATTGTAACTTATTCTACTGAAATATTAATTATTTTCGATCATAAAACATTTTCTTAGATTGCCCAAACTCTTAACAAAACATTTTAAGATGTATTTTTTCATCTTATTCATACTAAGAGGATTGCAACTTATAAAAATTTTCATCTAGTTTTCAAACATCTAAATTTAAAAATTAAAATATTAAATTAATTTAACATCTAAATCTTGGTTCCAGTGTTGATTTTGCTAAATGAATTCAATGGGAATGACCAGACTTGGGAAGTTCAACAAAAGGTCCTTTGAAGAACTCAATTAAAGTGCCTATTGGCTTTCTTTCTTATTTAACAACTGTGCAGTAATATCCACAAATTTATGCTCATCACTCCTAATACTAAGGCAACTATTTATAGACCCTCAATTGTAAAATATTTCTTAGAAGAAGTATGGGTGAGGTAGCTAGTAAAGGAAGGAAGTCTACCACTATCGGTGACTTATCAAATGCCATACTACATACAATACTAGAGTTTGTGCCTATCCAAGATGCTGCAAGAACTAGCGTCTTATCAAAGAAATGGATACCTATATGGTCCACACTGCCACATCTTGTGTTTAGTCCCCTATTTTTTAAGTATGTATCTAATATTGGTGCTTCTGCTGCAACCATAATTTATAAGATTCTAATGCAACATACTGGAAATATTATGGGGTTTCATCTTATCTCGAGTACGTGCAAACTTGCACAGTCAGATGTGGATCAATTCATCATTTTTGTCTCGAAGCATGGTATCCAAAAGCTCACTCTTGATATGGCAAATGAAGAAAATTACATGTTGCCTAATAGAATATTTACTTGTGCAACATTGACACATTTGAAGCTCTCAAGGTGTTTCTTTAGGCTTCCGGATGGTACCCAATTTCCCAATCTTATTAGCCTTCAGTTGGAACATTCTAAAATTGCTGGTCATCAAGGATCAGAAGACATGCTTAATCTGCCAATGCTTGAAACTTTGGAGTTGAGATTTTGTGTTGGTGTTGATTCTGTTTATTTGGTTTGTCCAAAACTTGACAACATGTCTCTCATTAGCAGCTACACAATTACATTTCAGTGTTTTAATGTGAACCCAATCTTTGCAATCATTAAGCACCTCTGCCTGAATGGAACATCCCTAGAGGTGACAAAATAACCTTTGTGTTTATGTGTTTTTGATTCCTAGCTGTTCGAATTAACTAACACCACGTAATGTCACTTTTTCTTCAAATTTATTGTTTCAGAAACTAGGGTCAGTTCGTGTGCCAGACAAACTTCGCCGGCCACTAAAACTGCAAAGCCTGAAAATTTGTGACTTCAAGATTTCAGTTGAAAGTATTTCTTGTGCGTTTTGCCTGCTTCACAATTCTCCTAACCTTTATGAACTTGAAATAGATGAGGTTGTGAAGGTAAGACATACAGTGCCTAATACTTACAGTTCTATATATATATATATATATACTATATCTGTTTTACATCTTATCTTTCAAAATTTGAAATTGTAAATGTACTTTTCATTGTGATGTGTTCCTTTAGTCATGAAATATTTAAAACCACAAATTTCTTATATTCTTTTTCTATTACAGTTATATAGTGTCCAGTCTAAGTATGTCACCTAAATTGAAATGTATGTATCTTTTAAGAGTGTAGCCTCTAGGTTGACTATTATGAATATTTTTCTTCAGGCTGATGAGACATCGAGGGACTCAGTGAAGTTATTATCTTACTTATCAATGGAAGAAGACCGTGTGAATGAAGCTCTGAAATTGATTCAAACAGTGAGGTTAAGGAAATTTAAGGGATCAAGTACTGAAATATACTTAATAAGAGTCCTCACATCTCATTCCAAAAAAATTGAGAGGATGATTATTGAACAAAGTGATAAAGGAAATGTTACAAACTTTAAGGAACAGTTGAGGGAACTGCTAAGATGCATTTATCGAGCATCACCTAAAGCAGTTAAGGTTCATTATTAACAACCTGTCTTCCCCAGATCAAGGATGTGTCAATCCAAGTGGTGTATTATAACTTTTTTGTATAAAGTGCGTTGATGTCATATTTAAAATGAATTGGAAGTTGATCTGTTCTACAAAAAATTACTAATTTTGTGTTTGATGTTGTCCCATTTATAGTTGGATTTGCTTTGGCATATGGAAGTTGTTCCATTGTGGATGACAAAAGTTTGCGTTCAATATTGGTGAGTTTCACAAATGGTTACCCAACAACAATAAGTTTTTGTACCAAAATTAATTACACAATTTTGGTTGGACGAGAAAGACATCCTGTAAAAACTTGAGTCTTGAGGTGCATAAAAGTTTGCTTGAACACATTAATCTACAAGTACACTTATTCAAGAAGTCAATCACCAATTCCAGTATCTTTCTGCGACCAATACTTATATATCAGGTTAGACTCTGAAGAACGTCAAGGAAGTACTAATCACTCTAAATTCTTATCCTCGTATAAGTTTTGAGAGTTGGGTTGTTGATAATCGTACTTGTAGAGTTATGTTTATACTTTCTTCACCGAATTTTATATGTAGTCAATCTCAAATTGAAGTAACAAAATTTTGTGGATCACCTCAAGCAGATATTGTCTATACAGTTGGATATTTGATCCTCTGATCTGCTCTTTAATAACCATGATATTTTGGAAAATGATGTGTTTGATGTTGAAGTGACACAAGATTTTGGGATGGTTCAACTTTGTCTTGTTAAAAGACGGGACAGTGAAAATTCAAGGAAGCAAAGAAGGGAGAAAAGGGCAATTAGCAATTGATGCAGAGACATTTGAGATTACTCCAGCTTTCCATGTTGTAGAAGTGACAAAAAGAGACACTGCAGAATACAGTTTGTACATGGCAACAACAAGTGGAAAATCAAGAAATCAAAACTTAAGAGGTAAGAAGATGAAAACAAAAAGAGTTGTGCAGTGATTCCAACAATTTAGCAAACATTTGCAACAAACAAATTGATTTCGAGAACATTCTCAACATGCAAGAAGTTGAATCTTGATCTTCTGTAGAATCCCTACAACATCTTTCATGTTTGGCCTTCTTGTCGGTGATTCATCACAACAATCTAATGCCACTTTCATGATTGATGCCACAACATCTAGCTCTCTTTGTAAGCGATTATCAGTTGATGTTATCAAGTTGGCATCTACAATGTCCATTGCTGCCTTGGGAAGTGAATGATTCACCCATTGCTTCAAGCTAAGATCTCCCTCAAACTCATTAGGCTTTCTCCTGGTAAATGTTTCCAGCAACATGATCCCATAACTATATACATCACATTTTGTTGATACCAATCCATCCAGTCCATACTCTACAGTCAAACAATTAATATAAAGATGCAATATACTTTCTTGGTGGGGAAAAAAAGAACAGGAAAAATCAATGTTCAAATAATTAGCAAAACAAAGAGACGTACCTGGTGCAATATATCCCAATGTTGCTAAGGTTTTAGTGTATAAATCACTATCATCTTCACCAAGTAGTTTTGAAATACCAAAGTCGCTTAGGTGGGCAACCATTTCCTCATCTAGCAAGACATTACTAGGCTTTAGATCACAGTGAATTACGGGCGAGGAACAGCCATGGTGGAGATATTCCAATGCACATGCCACATTTATTATTATGCTTAGTCTTTGCTTGATGTCCAAGAAGTAGTTGTGAGAATACAAATACTTCTCAAGACTCCCATTAGGCATATACTCGAGCACTAAAGCCTTAAAATCAATGTTGGAACAACTAGTGATGACTTTTATGAGATTCCTATGGCGAAGGTTGCGCAAAACATCACATTCTGTATCGAAACTCTTGAATCCCATATCCAGTTGCAGATTAAACACTTTAACTGCAATAGCAGTCCCACTTCTGAGAATGCCTTTGTAGACATAGCCAAAACTTCCGGAACCAATCAGATTACTCTCGCTGAGAGAATCAGTTGCTTGGAGCAATTCATAGTATGAAATTCTTCCTCTCGTTGCAATAGACAATGAATCATCTTGTTGAGGGTATTTCTTACCTCTTCTATACCTTATCCATACAAACAAAAGGGTAATAGGAACAAATACAAGTGCAACTCCCAGCATAAGAAATAGAACAAGCAATTTTTTCCTATTTGATCTATGCTTTGATGATGTGGGGCATGGCGGGACACTAAACCTTGAAGAACCACACAATGCTTCATTGTTGATGAAAAACTGACTCGAGAGGTTCTTGAAAGGACCCCCCGAGGGAATTTCACCATGCAACATGTTGACAGAAACATTGAAATACTTCATGTTTTGAAGTTTCTCCAAAGACATAGGAATGGTTCCCGATATATTGTTATGAGAAAGGTCTAGGATTTCCAAACCTACCATGTTGCTCAATGAGTCAGGTATAGATCCTTGTAACTTGTTGTGCCTCAAAGAAAGGTGCACCAGATTCTGCAATCCTCCAATTTCTATAGGAATTCCATTTGAGAATTGATTCATTGACAGATCTATCAGTGTCGCAGCCTTTAAATTTCCGATTTCGAGAGGTAAAGAACCAACCATGTTGTTTGACGACAAGTCAAGAGACAATACATCTTTAAGATTCCCTAAGCTTGCTGGTATATTGGAACTGAATTTGTTGGAACCCATATGTATCTCTCTAAGTGAAGTAACATTCCCTAGACAATTAGGAAGAGATCCTGAAAATTCATTCTTACCAAAGTAAATGGCACCCAAATGTTGCAGTTTACATAGACTATCTCCAATAAATCCTGAAACTTTATTGTTGTGCAAGTAGAGGCGCTGAAGGTTTCTCAAGTTACGAGTTGATGTAGGAATTGATCCAATCAAGTTATTATTAGAAAGATCAAGGTCTAATAAGGTGCTTAAGTTCCCAACTTCATTTGGAATTCTCCCTTTAATTTGGCAAATACTCGTGGAAAACCTCATTAGAGATGTGGAAAGGTTCCCTATAGATACTGGAAGCATGTCGTTTAGAGGGTTGAAAGATAAAATAAGATTTATCAAATTTCTACAATTGGTTAAGGAAGTTAGGAAGTTTAAAAATGAATCAGTGGTTAAACTGTTTCCCTCCAAGTTTAGGACTTGTAGACGAGTCAAATATCCAAGAGAATTGGGAATGAAGCCTGTGAGTTTGTTGTATGAAAGCTCTAGAATAGTAAGTTTTGAACAATTGGTTATAGAATAAGGAATGGTCCCAACAAGATTGGTTAAGCTGCTCAGATAAAGAAATTCTATGTTGGGTAAGACATAACCTATGTTCGATGGCAGAGTTCCTGATAGATTGTTGTGTGATACATCAATTTCTCTCAACCCTGATATGTTGAAGATCTCGATATCAAGTTGACCGTCAAATCTATTATCCCAAAGACTAAGTTCCTCCAACTCAACAAGATTTTTTATCTCTTTGGGTATTTCACCTGAAGAAATATGGAATAAACTGAGTTGATGATTCAATAATCTAGTATACCGATAAATGTATATTTTGCTACTTACCGGTAAATATATTTTGGTCAAGCTGTAGAATATGCATTTTGGTTAAGTTTCCAATTTCCCGCGGTAAGGATCCCTTGAGATTGTTCCTTCCCAGTAACAATTCTTGCAAGGAGGAGATATTGAATACAGAGATTGGGAAAGAGCCATTAATCTTGTTTCTCGCTATGTCTAACTTCTCCAAATTAACAAGATTTCCAAATTCTAGTGGAATTCCTGCAGTTCATAGAATGATCAGGTACGATACTATATTAATCGATCATTGAAGAAAAATGCATAAACCATTGGGATCATACCTGTGAAATGGTTATATCCAAGATACAATGTTTGCAAGTTACTCAATCTTCCAATTTCACTATGTATTGGTCCATCAAAATCATTATATGATAAAGACAATATTTGAAGTTGTGAACAATTTGACAAGCTTGTAGGCATATGACCATGAAACTTGTTCATTGATAGATGAAGCCCTTTGAGTATTGAGAGACCATTGCATAATCCATTGGGAAGATTTCCTGATAAGCTATTGTTTGTAAATGAAATGACTTCGATTCTAGAATTATTGAAAATTGTGAATGGTATAGAACCCGTAAGTTGATTATTTTCTATAGACAACCAATTCAGGTGGTGAAGATTGCCGATCCCTTTTGGGATATTTCCTTGAAGGAAATTAGAAGAGAGTCTTAAAGTTTCCAACATTGAGGCATTCGAGAGTGACGGAGGAATAGAGCCTACTAGCTTGTTTCTTCTCAAGTCTAAAGTCCTCAGATTTTTAAGATTTCCAATCTCTTCTGGGATTTGACCCTCTAAGAAATTGGATGCCAAACCCAAAGTTTCTAGCTTAGAAATATTAGAAACTGTGGAGGGAATGGTACCAGTGAAATTATTATATCCAAGATTTAGAACTTGAAGTCGGTGTAAGAACTCAAACCAAGAAGGAACCTCCCCGTTGAAGTTATTGAAACTTAAACCAATAAACTTAAGTCGACACAAACGTGCCATTTCTTGAGGCAATTTTCCCTGGAAATTATTGCCACTCAAGTCTAGAGAAACAAGAAATGTGAGGTTTCCAAAATCACGGGGGATCCTTCCTGAAAGAGCCATGTAGGAAAGATTCAAGGACTTCACTCGCTGGTGACGAGAACCACAAGTGACTCCTACCCAATGACAAACAGAAATAGCGGGAGACCAACTTTCATTCAAGAAGTTAAAAGGGTCTGAAATAATTTGGGATTTTAAAGAAAAAAGAGCTAATTGATCAGTAGTAATGTTGGTTTGGGTCATGACTGAACTGGACATAACATAGTGAAGCAACAAGAATATTGTTAAGAGACAAGAAGTGAATGTTTTCATCATTAGTTCAAATATTAGTAGGAAAATGGTATGGCTAATAACATGTGGTTTTGAGACTTTAAATAGAAATAAAGTCTCACTTAAATATTTATATATGGAGAGAAAGAGAGACTTGGAAAGTAAACCAATTAGTCTTGCTTTATTTTCTGAGTGCTTAATTAGTTGTAAATAGTCATACTTTCATATTCTCTAGAAATGTGTAGTCAAATGTAGTGTTCCATTTATTAACTTGAAGGAAAAGGATCATATTTGTTATTTTATTTTTGAAAAACAGTTATATATATTTGTCCTTTTAATCTAACTTTAGACATATATTTATTTTTGGCCAAGTAAGTCCCTTGTATGGCACCTACATAAATATGCTTTTATTCAATGTATTCTTTCTATTAATTTGTTGAGAAGAGCTTCACAGACATTTGTACCTATATTAAGTAAATTGTTGGGTTTTGTCACGCCCCGAGCCTACACCCTGGACGTGGCCGGCACTCGAAGACCATTGCTGGCCCCCAAGCGAACCCTTGGCCTGGCTTTCTTAACTCAGCGGAAACCTAACTCAACAAAATAACTCCATGCAATGCAAGGACATAAAACAACTTAACTGATAACATTTGGCCCGAAAAGGCAACTCGAGTCTCAAAATAGAATATTACATATATACATATACATAGATGAGAGACTCAAAACTAACTGACTGATTCTTCAAAAGTTTGAGGCTTTTCACAGCGTGAACATCAAGTTGTAGTTTGTGCAACATAAAATCATTGAACTTCTTGTCAAGTAGAAGTTGTTGCGAAAGTATATTTGTGGCAATGAAAGTGAGTACATATTAATTATCTAGATAGTCTTCTCATTTGGAGTTGAGTTATTCCATCTTCCTTGTTGCATCAATTTTTGTTGATCTGTATAATTTATCCACAAAAAATATTGCAATTGCATAATTGAATAATTCTCACTATCTTTCTTGTTTTAAGTAGAAGAAGAATAGAAAACTTACAAAATTCGTAGATTAAAAATGTGAGAAAATCCCTCTATTTATAGATGTCACGCCCCGAGCCTACACCCTGGACGTGGCCGGCACTCGAAGACCATTGCTGGTCCCCAAGCGAACCCTCATCCTGGCTGACTCCAAGCGGAAGACTAACTTAAGCATACAAGAGCTTAAAACTGAATAAGAGTTTATAAACTCAACTTTACAAATCTTTAACTCAAAAGAAAACTCTGTATAATAGAATATATATACAACTCGCCATAAAAGACAACTTTAGTCTTCAAAACATTTAACAAAATAAATGAAAAGACTTCTGAAACTCTACTGTCTATCTATGAAGCCTCTAACTGATAAAGATGGAAGCCGGGACAAGACCCACGACCTCCTAACAACTGATACAACTGAAAGGTAAATGAAATCCTCCGGAAGCAAGGAGGCTTGTCATAGCTAACTGGAACTCCCGGATGTATCAATGAATCTCCTGTTGATGATCCTGAATACCTGTGTCTGCATCATAAGAAGATGCAGGCCAAATGGCTCAGTATGTGGAATGTACGAGTATGTAAGCTGGAAAGCTAAACAACATAGGCTAGAAGAAAAACTGGAATAAACTGAATAACTTACCTCTGTTCGAACTTTCTCAACTCAAGGAATACTCAAAACTACTCAAACTTACTCAACTCAGAAGATAGATACTGGACTCAGAGACAGATACTCAACTCAAAGATATATACTCAACTCAAAGATGCTTAACTCAAGGATACTCGACTCTTGAATAACTGAGCTCAACTCAACTCAACCTGACTGACTTCTTTCAATATAAGGCAATTTAAAACAAGTGCGATATAAAGAAAGACTGTTTAAAACATGTTATAAACTCTGTGTGTATACAAGGATACAATAAGCCTGAGATGTATATAGAAATACAATTGAACTGATGTATATAAAATACAATAATTTCTGTGTATAAAAATACAATAACTGCTGTGGGAGTTTCTCTAACCGACAACCATCACATAAGAGCTATAGTGATGATACAGCGATCGACCTCACGCTGCCAGAGCATCTTATACTCGGCCAAAGGTATAAGACCTGAACTGCCTAATGGATCCACTAGTATAATCTGAAAAGGATTCATCTAAAAAGTATGATCCTTTTCTACCCATGGTGGCTAACATGGTTCTATGGGGGCTGTGGGTTCTTTGAACGCTCCCCCAATTCGGTGCTCGATACTACTCCAAAAAATGTAGTGGCTCTTATGTTTTTTAAAACATATGCTTTCTTGCTGATTGAGAAAATTACTCAAAAACTAGCCCGAAGGCTCTTTGGAAATCTCAGTTTCCAACCTTGTTTAAATGTAAAAACATTTCTTTAAAACTTCTTTGGGAATACATAGTTCCCTAATAACTTTGAGAAATGAACTCAACTCTTTACTCTTTACTTTACTTGAAACTTGATACTTTTGACTTGACTTGAAACTCGATACTTTTGACTTGACTTGAAACTCTTGACTCAACTTGAAACTCTTAACTTAACTTGGAACTCTTCATTCTTTACTTAATTTGAGCCTTAAAATGAAGTTAAAACGATCAATGAAGACTCTTGGAAAACCTTAAAGACTTGTTTTGACTTACTTACTTCTAAGCTTGACTTCACTTGACTTGGAAACTAACTTCACTTGACTTTGAAACTAACTTCACTTGACTTGGAAACTAACTTCACTTGACTTGGAATCTAACTTCACTTGACTTTGAAACTAACTTCACTTGACTTGGAAACTAACTTCACTTGATTTGGAAACTAACTTCACTTGACTTGGAATCTAACTTCACTTGACTTGGAAACTAACTTCACTTGACTTGGAATCTAACTTCACTTGACTTGGAAACTAACTTCACTTGACTTGGAATCTAACTTCACTTGACTTGGAATTATGAATTCAAGGTATTTGATCACATGTTATGGAGGGATTCTTGACTTTTAGAATTGGAAACTAACTCTCCTTGAATTGGATTATGAATTCAAGGGTAATAATTTGTGTTTGGAAGGACCCCATGATGATTAGGAATAATTTAGGATAGCTAGACTTAAGAAAAATTTCGAAATTTAATTCTGAAAACAGAACAGATGCTGTTCACAGAGGGAACAAATCTGTGACACAGACTTGCTTCAGGCAAGCTGCCCAACTTTTCTCCTTCATGTTGCCAACTCTAAACCCTCTCAACCTTAAAGGTTCTTTTCCCAAACACTTGGGGTCATAAACCCCTCAACATACAGTGGATTCCACTCAAAAACGCAACCAGATCCTGTCCCAAATCAGCAAGAACTCCAACAACACAACCAACAACTTCAACAACCAAAATAAATCTTTTCTTGGAATTAAAAACGAGTTGGTGTGTGGGGGTATGAACGAACCAACACTAAGGATCATAAAATCCCTCAATATACAATAGATTTCAGCTCAAGAACACAACCAAATCATGTCCCACAACCAACAATAACTTCCACAACACAACTGACAACATCAACAACAACTAACAACCTCAACAACTTCAACAACAAATCCAATCTTTTCTCAAATCATAAAATGAGCTTGGTGTGTGGGGGAAAGGATCAACCCACACTAAAGAACTCACATACCTTCATAGGGATCACCCCCGATGAAAATCCACGACGATCCTTAGCTTCTTCTTCTCTTTCTCCTCTTCTTTTCCTCTTCTTTCTCTCTTATCTTCCAAGCCCTAACTCTCACTCTTACTCTCACTCTTTAAAATGGGACAAAAATGATCCAAACATCAGTCTAACACCTCAATATAACCCAAAGAAATGATTAGGGAAAAGACCAAAATACCCTTAAAATTTTCGGACTAAACAAACTGCCCAGTGCGACTGTGCCAACAGCCCAACTTCCAAAGGGCATAACTCACTCATACAAACTCGGAATCAAGCAAACTCGGTGGCGTTGGAAAGATCATTCTAAGGTCTTTCCAGACATAACTGGAAATTCGCCTAAATCATTCTCAGCTAGGATTTACGACTGCTCAAAGTTGACCAAAAACTCATCTTTTTTTCCATACTTGGCCAAATTTTCCAGATTCTTTCCAAAATGACTATTTCCAATTCAAGTATTCTTGGAACTCAATGCGCTACATCTAGGGACCTTAACTTAACACTCAAGAAATTTTTATTCCTCGGTAAAATCTCACTCCACATGAAGGATGGCTCGAGTCTTAGTTCGAAAAATTCTCTGGGGTGTTACAATAGACAACAAATTATAGTATGAAAATGTGTTTATCCTGCCTTATCAAATAAGCCACAACTTTCAGAAAAATAACAACCATTCAAAAATGTCATAACTCGTTGAAAAAGACACAACCCTTCGAGAAGTAACTACTCATCAATGTGAAAAGGTGTCAACTTTTAATATAATATAGAATAAATAAATATGATATGATATAAAATATAAAATATATACTATTGGGTGTTTTAAGTTGGGGTATTCTAGTAATTTAACATTCAAGTTAGAAAGTTCATGCTTTTAAAATAGTATAGAAGATATATATATATATATATATCTTAATGTCATGTTAGACCATGGGTTAGCTTGGGGTCACTTGTGGCTCTTAACATTATTTTATGACTAGCGGGTAGGCTTATATTGTGACAAACTTAGTGTCAGAGTATCAAATATAAAGTGACCTAGGGTGTCTAAAATCCTTGTTAAGTAGAGTCTTATTTATTAGTGTGAAGTGCACCACATTTATAAATGAGAGGCTTTGAAACATTTTATTAGGAAATACTTCCTTTCTTTCATACTTTCATGAGATAGAGTTAAACTCTATTTAACCTACATTGAATCCATACTCTACGCATTTAAAGAATCATGCCTCCCAGAAGAGCTTATGCAAAGAAAAACAGAGATGAAATTCAACAAGTAGACACTCCCAAACTATGTTCTTCTTCCTCTCCCAAGCCCGTTCTAGGCGGAGTATTTCATTCTTATAGGTATTAGGGATTGAGGATGATGCTCCAGTTGGAAAACTCCCACATATCTCCAGATGGCGGCCAAGTCCTCATCCACGTGGCTTCTAGAGAGCTGGTGTTGGGTCTAGGCGGTGGGGGCATCATCACCATCATCCTCCTTGTTTCCCAAACCTATTGAAGCCTGTTTTTCTCCCTCCTCACCCATCTTTTGACTTTTCTTACCCTTGTTAGCGTCTGGTTTCATTCGAAAAGGGTGGAAAAATAGGATCCATGCGCATCTCCACATCGGCATCCATCAATGGCACCAAGGGCGGAGCTATGACTTGGCGAGAGTGGTCAGATGAACAACCTTCATCGGAGAATTTTTTTGAGTATATATACTAAATATCAATAGTTTTGGATATATACTAAATGTTGAACACTTTTGACACAATAAAGGTAGACAGTCCGGCGGTTAAGGCCATGCTAAACCACCTCAGTATTCTAGGTTCGTGCCCAACTATAGGCATTTTGTTTAATTTTTTTTGTTACTCCATTTTTTTGCTTAAAAAAGGCAAAACTCGAGCTTTTGTGGCCTGGGTTCGAGCCAAGGCTTGAGCGTTTCATTTATTTTATATTTATTCTGTTTTTCTCTTAGGGTCTGTTTGGAAAGCCACCTGGTAATTGGAATTGGTGTAATTACTAGGGTAATAATTATCAGCCTAGTAATTACACTGACCTGTTTGGTTGCCACAATGTAATTACACTGTAATTACACATGTTCTATTTGGATGCACAATTGCAATCATAAAATTATATAAACTTTAAAAATAAAAATTAACTATTTAAAATTTATACTAGACAAATAAGAAACTTTATAAATGACATTAAATTAAATATTTAAGACATATATTCTTTTCTGAAAATATATTAATTAATAAACATATTTTCTTTAACTAATATTATGAAAAATAATTGATTTATATTTTTTCAAATTAATATATTTCAATTGAATTGATCGTAAAAACCAAAAGTATGAAGTTTCTACGAACATCGTGAAATGCATGTTTGATAAAAAGATTAATATATAAATAAAATGTCATAAATTATTAAATGTTTGACAAAAATATAATCTATCAAGTCTAATTAAAAAAATGATGTGCAATGTGTTACGACCCAAAAATGGACGTGATGGCACTCGTATTATCCCACCTAGACAAGTCAGCCTAAAACTCAACTATTACAATAAAATGCGGAAATTTTATAATCAACTCAAAAATATCCCCAAAATCTGGTTGTCACATGCACAAGCCTTTAAAGTATTACAATTGATTCAAAAGAGAAACACAAGTCTCAAATGACCTTGTTTCTAGAATAGAACAAGATCATAAATAGGAGTAAGAAGGTCTGCTGAGATGACAAATAGCTACCTCAAAAATCCCCAAGAAGCCATGGAAAAGAAGAGGATGGAAAGTATCACAAAAATCTAGGCTCATAACCTACAAAAATTGTAGAAGCAATGGGTGAGTACCAAACCACACGGTACTCAGCAAGTAAACCTCTAAACACAAGCTAAGGGGATAGAATATGAGTACTCCTTACACCCCAACCGAACCTCCATAACTACAACCTGCATAAAACCAGCCCAACCTAACAGTTCACAATTTACAAGCATATATCTCAACAACAACATTCTAACAATCACATATTCTTAACAACAAGCTCAATATTCATCAATCACAACCTCCACAACTACAACCTGCATAAAACCAGCCCAACCTAACAGTTCATAATTCACATAGCAGACAGCTCAACAACAACACTCTAAAAATTGCATATCCTCAACAACAAGCTCAATATTCATCAATCAAAATTCCACAGAAAGATACTCACAAGATCAGCAAAACACAATATCAAGTTCACTAATGATAAATATGTGCAATGCAATGGAATGCAATGTCAAGTATAGTGATACATGTCTGATCTAGTGATACACACCCGCTGTCTCTCAGTCTGGGACCCATGGTGAACATATATGTCCATGCATCCATCGCGGTGTGCGATACGACCCTCGATATATAGTATCTATCACAGCGCGCGATATGTCCGTCGATATATAGTATCCATCGCGACACGGGATACGTCCCTCGAAATGGTGCATCCTCTTATCACATAACACTTATCACAACCTTGTCTCAGAACCAATGCAAATGACATGTTCACACAAATAATGAGGAGATGACCATTTTCATAACAATGCACAATTCACAACAATACAACTGTGATACAACATCAATAATTAAGCAATGAGCCTTTCAAATCATTCTCAACACATCACACACCAACAATTAAACACATTGCCTTTTATTACCCATTTTTAATCACTAGAAATAATCAATATGGACAAGTCAACCCATCACCAAGTCTCATTACCTCCAAACACATATTACAAGGAAATACACAAATTCCATACACTTAACAAGGGTTTAGAAATCCACTTGCCTCAATTAATCAACAGTTCACTATGGGACTTGAGCCTTCCCTTTTCGTTGAGCTTCCAAATCAATACAATCTATTCAAATAAATTCTATTTTAATTTAAAAATTAGAATACTAATAAAATTATACTAATGAGAAAATAAGCATGACATATAGAAATAGATAATACGAAAAATTTCATAGAATCACGTAAAGTAAGATTGAGAACAAGAAGAAAATGAAATATAATAATATAAAATAATATAAAATCTACACAAAAACATGCCCAGTAACTTTAACTAAAATAAAAACATACATAACCTTAACCTATTCTATATATATAATTTCCAATGATAACTAGTTAAATACCAATTATTGTCATCACTATCCAATCATGGCCATAATTTACCATTTAAGAAAAATATTCACACCAATCTCAAGGATCCACGTGAACAACAACCCTATTCAAGTAAATTTTCCTTCTTTCCTCTTTCACCACTAATTATTACAATTATAATAGAATATTACATTTATGCATGTATACAAAAGCATCAATCAAGACTTAGTTCTTACCTGATGTACCTTGGCCGCCGATCTGGTTGTGCCGAGGTTATGAAGTCCTAATCGGGAGGTTCTTTTTTTTTTTTTAATAAAAGAATGATCTAAAATGATATAGGGTATTAACTTAATATTTGGACTTGGCCATTAACTACCAGCTAATAAAAAAATTAATTATTTAATAAATATCCGTCAACAAAATAACAGTAGCTAAACAAATAGTTCAAAATTCCCAATCAACTTCACAAACTGATCAAAAGTTACTCGGGGCAGCTATCAAGAGGGATAAAACGCTAATTTTATTAAAATTCCCAAAAGAGACCTTCCGGGTCATTACACAATGTGAATTCAATATTAATAAAATAAATGAAAATGAAAATATAACATAAGTTATAAATTCAAAACAAAAAATTTAACATAATACTCTTATAACAAATTTCAACATAGCATGCATAAATATGATTTATTTTTATTTTTTTCTTAATAAAAAAATATAAGTCTATAACCTTACTTAACAATAAATTCTATTTTAATTTAAAAATTAGAATACTAATAAAATTATACTAATGAGAAAATAAGCATGACATATAGAAATAGATAATACGAAAAATTGCATAGAATCACGTAAAGTAAGGTTGAGAACAAGAAGAAAATGAAATATAATAATATAAAATAAAAAATAAACTTTTACAATTTTTTAGAATAATAAAAATAAAAAAAGAACTTAAAATAATTGAAGTAAAAAAAATTAAAAAATTAAAATTAAAATAGAAATAAATAAAAAGAAATTAAAAAGTAATCAGTGTTGTGTCGTAATTTTACTAACATTAGAAAAATCACTATTTGAAATGTTCTAAGTATAAAACAATTTGAGAAAATACTTAGAAAAGTGTCGCCACTTAATTTTTTAAAGAAATTAAAAAAACTTATAATTTTCAAAGATTTAAACAAAAAAAATCATTTGAAAATACCAAAGGGGTTCGGGGTTCAATTTACACTTCGAGAAAGGTTTAAGCATTCGAAGTGCCCGCTAACATGCGGTTGACCTGCGACTTGACTAAATTATATTTTTGACTAATTTTTAGAAAAGGTGATTTAACATGAGAAGAATAACTTACAATATTTGGTTAACTAACAAAAAAAGTTAAATAAATGACACATTTTATTTTATTTTATTTTTAGAGAAAAGGGATCCAAAATGAAATATTTGACTTGAAATATAAGTGATTAGAATATTAATAAAACTAGATTAATTAGAATTTATTTAATTCATTTTAAAATAACTTAAACCAATTTAATACATTAAAGCATGAAAATCATTTTAAATTAATTGAAGAATAAAAGTTTTGGCTAACCTTCTTGAGAAAATGACTAAGTAAGTATTTTATAACAATAATTAACATTATTGGATTTACTTAATTTGAGAAAATAGTTAAACAAATAGCAATTTTTATTTTTAAAAAAGGTGGGACCTTAATTGAAACATTTGAATTAGAGACAAGTAATTAGAATTTTAACGAAACTAAATTAATTGGTTTCTATTTGAGTCATTTTTTGGTTTATGAAAAAAAAAACAACTTATTTTTAAACTAAATAAAAAAAGTTTTGACTAAAGATTATAAATGATAATGCAAGAGTTGATAAAATGAGATTTGTTAGAAATAAAACAACACAGAGAAATAGTTTGTCTTTTGGGGAATTCGATTAAGTTAATTAACAATTCTAAAGTTAGAGTTAATAAACAACAAACAATAAATAATTCTAATTAAATAATTTAAGAGTAACGGAGAGAAGTTGAATTTGGGCCTTTCTTGGGCCAAATTCGTTGCTACTTTTTGGGGTTTAACCAAAACCCGTTTTTGGTATACAGCTGATGTATATCAGTGTATATCGACATGTATATCAGTTCTTTCCGTGTATCTCCTGCTTCCAAACCCCTGTATTTTACCTCAGCCATGTATTCCCACATTTTTTTACCTGTATTTCCATTTTTAGTAACGTATTTGTTGCACTGATATGTATATCAGTGTATACATGATGCATTTCTGCCTGTTTTCAGCCTTTAGGACCTGTAATGCAACTCCTTTCTCAACTGTTTCAACTTCCGAAATTCAAACAGGGAAGAAGGCCGATTCGAGTAGGAGGTTAGGCTGATTAGCCCAACATAATGCAAGTAGGAGAGTCCATGAATGGACTCAAGTATCATGCATACAAAGAAAGGAGTAATGAATTAATATCAGCTCAAAATTGCATAAAAAAAAAGATGCTTAATTTGTAGAGAACAATGTATAAATCATGAATACATGAGTGGAAAAAATAAAATCAAAAGCAACATAAGGAAAACTATATAAAATAGCATATATCCACTCAACCTTAATCAATGATTTGCTCAAACCACTAAATTTAAAAGCATATACCTACTGGAGTATTATATCAGCAAATGCACTTATGATTCCATTTTTTAAAGAAAATATTCACCAAACAAAACTAAACAAGGTTTGACATCTTGACTTAAGCACCAACATTTAACAAGAATTTAACAAGTAATGTTAATTTAGAAAAGCATATTAACCTTAGTGACTTATTAGCAAGAAATGGAGCAAGCAGAATACTATCTATCAATTATAAAACAGATACGCGAAAGCTGAAGAAATACTATTGTTATATATGAGTTACGACAACTACTGAGCAACAAATATATTAGTAAGTATCTATATAAATAGAACATTTCTTACACTATAATAGATAGGGAAATCTAAACTAAAACATGAAATGATAGATTTCTGAAGTGTTGGTATCAGACTAGATATCACAAATCGCTACATAGAGAATCACCCGAACTAAACATAGAGACTTTGACTGAGTATGAATCAAGAGCAAAATATTATCCTCTACAACTTAATATCGCTGATCTAACTTCACGTCACAGCAAGAATTAACAACAACAGCCCATAGGAACATTTTTAAAGAAAATAAAGAACTACAACTAATACAAGGAGAGAATAAACCGAATAAACAAAAATAGATGCTGGAAATGCAGTAAAGAGGAGCTGATTGCAGCATGCTCAATTTAAAAAACTAGACTTAAGAATGGAACTTTGCGGAGAATGTAACTTTGTAATTTTGACCAAAAGAGAAGCTATCATTCTAAAGCATTCTAGCTTATAGTAATATCATTCTAGAGTGGGAAAACAAGATACGAGATTAGAGAAAAATATCCTACATGGGAAAGACATCAAGACATCACTGTAAGGTTCAAACGCCTTCAATTGGTAAAGTAACACCAAAACACATCAAAGAAGATTTGGGTTTGAATCTAGACCAATAAAACAAATAGAAATGAGGCCCCCATTATGTCAAAAAATTTCCACTGAATAACTAGTTTTACATAACTCAAATCGTCAACAATATGAACAAGAATTATAATGCACTCGATCAATACCATTTTCCATCAGAATGCTCAAGCAAGAGGACACATAATGTTGATCAATCACCCCAAAGTATAAATTTGCCTCAAGAGTTCAACAGTAAACTTTTCATTAGAAATAAAACACTAGCTAAAACGAGTTAAGGTCAAAATAGGGTTACCTTTTCGAGGGCAGCGAACTAGAGACAGCGCGAGCAGAGCCACGATCTTCCTACCACAAAACTCAAATACGAACAACAACAAGAAAACTGAGCAAAATCTCGATTCTCAAACGAAACTTGAGGGAACCGATGGCAAAACAAGATGGAAACGTGATACTCAGACCGAAACTAAATTTTCTCTGCCTTCAATGTATTTCTATATATTTTAGCTATTTTTACTTAAGGCTACTCTCAGTGTTTTCGCTCAAAAAATCCCCCTTTTTGACGTTAATGGAAGGAGAGTATATATAGGAAAATAATGGAATCGATTAGGGGGAAAACGGGTGGATTTTGAAATTCGAAAATCACCTTCCCCTTAAGTTAAAAGTTGTCAATTGTCCCATCTCAACAATCTTCAACGGATTGATAATGGAGAGGGAGGCGTTAGGCTCGAGGTCGTGATTAGCTGCGGGATTTCTGGTCTGAGCGACTGTTCTCGTCTGGTTTCGCTGGATTTCAGCAATTTGGTCGCGAAGAAGACAAGTTACAGAGGTCTGGGTCGGGTCGCGTATGCTAGTGTACATATGTTGTGTTGGGATGGGATGGGAATTATTTGGTATTGAAGGATATTGTTGGACTGAATCTTTTGGTATTGAAATGTAAGGGAATGGGCTGATATGAATTGGAATGGGCTGCTGAATGAGTATAGTGGGCTTGATTAAAATAGGGTTGTGACAATGGCCCAAAGCTAGTCCAAAAGTGAGTTAAGGCAAGGTAAAAATAAAAGACGAGTTAATATAAATTAATTAATGAGCTTCTTGATCTTAACAAAATAGAATAATTAACTTAATTATAAATAAATTAATTCAAAAATATAAACCAACTTACACTAAACTAATTAATAAAATATTTAACCAAAAAATAAATTCTTTTGAGATAATTTCCGAACATTCATAAAATATACTAATTATATACATAATTATCTAAAGAACAAATATACTATTTAAATTTTATAAAAAAGTGACGAAACTATTTAAAATAGCTTGCACACTAAATTTATTTTATTTTTATTTTTTGCAATTTTTATAAAACTACTTATTTTAAATCGTTTGAAATTGAAGAAGCTCGATGATTAATTTATGTTGTGGAGGGTCAAAATTGGGTGTCAACAATCAACTAGTAATTACACCATGTAATTACCAGCAATTCACAGTCTCTGCCTGTGAATTGTAGGGTGTAATTACCCCCTACCAATTACATCAATTACCTACTGACCAAGTAATTACCTGTCCAATCAAACAGCACAGACAGTGTAATTACACTCAATTACACCAAATCCAATTACTAGGGTGTCCTTCCAAACAAGCCCTTAAAAAAGAGTACAAAAGTGACCTTTTTTAAGTTTAGAAAAACAAAAGGTTCTTTTGACTTTTCTTAATTTAAAAATAGTATAGATTCATAGTTATTTGTCTTTTCCTTTTAGTTTTTTGTCTTCTCCTTCTCCCAAAAACCCTTTACAACTTTACTCTTTACCTTTCTCTCTTCTCAATTTTTATACATATTTACAAGTTTTAAGAAATTGGAACCTTTAATCATTGTATATTTCTTCCGCAATCGTCATTGAAGTGTGAAAAGGTATTTCTTAATTCTTCTTTTCCTTTAGTTTAATTTTTTCTAATCATGTGTTGAAAGACTTGTATATCTTATTTTTTATGTTGAAAGCTACTTTATTTATTCGATTATCGATCAAGTATTTGGTGTATTATGGATTAATTTCAATAAGTGTGGTACACTTGACTGCTATTTCAGTTTGAAGTTCAATGAGTTTGGAGAAATATTTTTTTAGAGTACCCAAAATAAGTTTGGCGCCTCAAAATCAAAATCAACTATGCCGAGATGAAAATGTCACCAAATAGAAATACCATCTTACTCTTCCCAAAGACAAGAATTTGATGTAAATGATTCAAAGGCTAATCTGGCTGAAAGTACTCCAATTTTCAATTATCATCCAAACCTTCGTGATGAGATACGGAGCACATACATCATTAAAGGTCCTTGTCAACCTCAAACTCATCAGTTTCCTCAAACTGATTTTTTGGAACACCACGTTGTTTTGTTTATACGTGGTTCGATGAATATCGTGATTGATTGGAATACAAAATTAGTGTGGATGTTGCTTATTGTTTACCTTGTTATTTAATTTTTAAAGTTGGGTGCACCTACTCATCAGTAAGAACAAATATTTTGTGCGCTCACTCCGTTAAAAAAAACTAAAGCCTCTTTTAAAGTTTGAACACTCGTGGCAGAATTTCTGGCTTCGCCACTGTGGCTGATTGTGAAAAAATTCCTTATTACCGATAGTGATGGAGGTAGAATTTCAATCAAGGGATTCAAAAAATAACATATGTAGTAATTTTGTAATTTCTTGTACTCATAAAATTAATATCCCATTTTAATATATTCACACTACTAGCTTAAAGTCCAATAAAAAATAAAATAAAACTGACATGCATTATTGTAATCTATTTAATCAACATGCACATCATAATTTTGCATTTTTAATGCTTGAGAGTTCGATTCCTAATTTTTAACAAAAACAAAATAAAATAAGAAAAACCCATAGGCTGATTAATTAAGATTTGCGCAGCTGTAAGCACACTAGTGGATTTTCGTGCTTCCTATCTCACACAACTCAATTCCTAGATTTCAACTCTGATTAAAATACAGATTCGTGACCTCATGTAACGATCCGAACCGTCGTCAATTAGGAGAAACAAAATTCGGGGAATTCTGGACCATTGTCCCGCCACAGCAGGGCGGCGGCGCCAGGGCGGGGTTTGTTGGCGCCAAGGTGGGATAGGCGAGGCAGAACGTAAATTACGAGAAACCCTATTTTCTCCATCTTCCTAAAATACCTAAATAAGTCGTAAAACACCCTAGAAACCTCAGAAAAACTGCTCTAAGCTTGGGAGGGAAGGAAGGAGAAGAGGAATTCTAACGTGAGGATGGCATTATCTTGTGGATTCTTGGCCAAATTCACCGTCGCGGAGCCCAAAAAAAACCGTAATCGAAGTCAAAAACTTCGTGCAACTGCTTGGCGCCCAGGTAGGCTAGGTTTTATGAATTGAGTAATTATAAATTTGTGCTTACTGCGTAATATATGTAAATCAATTATAGGGTTTATGTGTAGACATTCGTGCACCGAGTGAATTCCATGGGTAATCCCTAGAAACAAGTATTTGGGTTATGCCTTGAGAAGAGAAATTGATGAATTGTTAGGGCTTCTAGAATTGCTAACATAGATAGAATTGTTTCAAGAATAAGAATATGAAATCATGAATGAAACTAGATCTATGAATGTATGCTAGATCATAAATTGGAATGATTGAATTGAGGGCTTATGATGGATTGTGATTAAACCCTAGAAAGAAGCCTTAGATGATGAACTGGGGCTAAGAATGGTCAATTTAATGTTTATATGATATGGTTGAGGAGTAGCCCGTAGGTGATGGATTGATTCTATGATCGTGTGATGTATGTTTGTTCTTGTTTCATTATGATACGCGTATGTATATGAATGTTGTATTATTGATCACACTTATTGTAAATGATATGGATGAATTATGATGGCCCTGAAATCAGGACTTAAATGTATGATCTTGAAGATATACTTGTGATTGTGATTGTGGTGTGTTGAATGGATCGGTTGCCACGTTCCGGCATACCTAACTTGGATCGGTTGCCACGTTCCGGCATAACTAACTTGGATCGGGTACCACGTTTCGGTATGCCGACTATTTGGGCTTGAGTTCCATGAAAGGACCAATGATTTGATATAAAATGTGAAGTTTCTTGTTGTTCGTAAATGTTGATTATATTGTATATGCTGAAATATGTATGCATGTGATTATATTGTTGTATTGACATATATATGGTGTACTTAGTGGACACATGTTATTATGGTTTATATTTGATTGTTCGTTGTATTGAGCGAACTTGTTGGGTATAGTGGAATGGTAAAGTGTTCAAGGGGCGAGTGATGGATGGCAAGGGTTGTTCGTGTGTCGTAATAGCAAAAAGTAGGGGTAGTGTATGTGATGAAATAGGCTTAGGTGGATTTCACCTTGGGGAAAGAGATTGGGTTTAGTGGTAAGGAAGTTTGATGTAGTGTTCTATGTCACCATGGTTGAGTAATGTGATGAGGAGGTAAGGGTGCGAAGTGAGCGGTTAGTTGGAATGCTTGTGGGTGTATTTGGGGTTTCATTAATGTGTTAGAATGGTTAGGTGATGATCAAGAAACTGGTAAGTAGGTTGATTGGGAAGGTGGTTAGTAATCAGAGTACTGGTGTAAATTGGAGGTATTTTAAGAAGGGGTAAAGGTGGAGAAGCGAGTGGTTTATTCCATGATCTTACTATTCAGTTTCTTATGTTATGTGGTGGGAGTCGGGTTGACCGATGATGCCTATCAGTACGTGTGTTTGTACTAATACTACTCTTGCTATGTGTTTTAGACATAGTTTGGATGCAGGTTGGTGACGTTTCATTAGGTGAAGACAAAGAAATCATCTAGCAGCTTCTATTATTCCTTCTGCATGATGGGAGCTGTGTCTTTTATTTATTTGTCCAGTTGTACTCTTAGTAGCTCTTGTACCTATTTAGACTAGATCTATGGGAGTTGTTAGTTACTTTACAAGTGTTAATCAAAGGAGTATCTAAAGTTATCATTTATGAAATCATGTTATTTTATTTATCTCTATTCTCTTAAATTTTCCGCATGTTTAAACTATTGGGATATGAGGGTTCTCCTACTTAGGTGTTAGAATGGGTACGCGCACGGCTCGATGGGTTGGATCGTGACACCTCAAGTCAAGGGTTCATGACCTTTACCATTAAACCACACAATAGTCATGGACGTAGCTAGAACACCCCTTAGAAATTCTATAGGAACCCAATAGTTTTAGTTCAAACCCTATATTTATCTTAAAAAAACTCCTCTAATATGTACCAAATTATTAATTTCGAACCAAACAACTTAAAACACACACAAAAAAAATTGCAGATGAAATCGCGACGTCTTTCGGGGAAGTAAAGGAGAGAATATCACAAACACATCCTTCTGGTAGCAATAGGAAATAGGCCATTATTGGAAAATAGATTTTTGAAGTTTTGTGATTGTTTTGTTTATTTAAAGCAAACTGAGAGAAGTTTGTGGAGAGTTGTTACACTTCATATGTCTTAGCGGTTAAGTATTTGTTAATCTATATTTTTCTTGAAAAAAAAAAAATAAGTAAAAAAAAAGAGAGGAGGAAATTCATATTATAATATATCGAAATGAAAAAGACTGGCGATATTTACTACTTCCTCCATTTCAAATTAATTGAATTGTTGAGGTGTTTCACACCCTTTAAGAAAAGAAGATTAAGACATAAATTAGGCATAACTTTTCATTTTTACCCTTATTAATTATTGTCAAACTTATGATTAAACATTAATTAATAACTAATTCCAATACTAACTAATGAAGAGTAAAATTGAAAGAACATTTTAAAAGTAACCTTGAAAATTGGACAATTAAGTTAATTTGAAAAATAAAAAATGTCTCAACAATTCAATTAATTTAAAATGGAGGGAGTATTGTTTTGTTTATTTTTATTTGTCCAATATGAATATAATAAAACAAAAAGGACATATGATTTAGAGCTAATATATACCTCTACTATTACACAAATAGCCTAGATATACCCTTTTGGCCTAAACATTTTGTTTCCAAAAAAATAAATTAAAGAATTGATATCTTAATTAAAACAAATTAGGTGTCTTGAAACAAACCCGATTTCCAATACAAACACTGATATATATTGTTATCACTAAATACAAGTTACAACATATAGTACACACAATAAAGTAATAACACACTAATTACGAATAGATTAACATAGAAGAAGGTAACTAGAAGGGGATGAGATACTAGAACAGAGAAAGGAGATGAGACATAACGGAAAGTCAAAGCTTCTACATAATTGCATAACTGTCTTCCAACTCCTAGTCCTTTTTTAACAAATGGTTATTAGGCCTGGATCCCAAATAAAAGCCTCTAATAGCCCATAGGCCCTTACGGAGTCAGCTTGGTTCACAACAATACTCCCGCCCTCAAAATGAACCTTGTCCTCAAGGTTCGAGTGGAGCCACCGTGACATTACAATAGCAAATCTGTCCAGGCTTGAAGGTGAGTCGAGAGCTACTGCTTTTGTGTTAGAGTGACACCAAGAGTTGCTAACCTTAAGTACTGATAAGTCAACTCCAGTGCCCTTTGCAGATTCTAAATTACCAAGATGAATAACACAAGCCACACCTCCTGTAATTACATCAGTGGTCGGGCCTTCATGTTCCACCGGTTGCTCTTCAATGCTTCTAAGGCCACTGTTAGTTAAAGCAGCAGTAGCAATTGAAACTAATCTCACCAATTCAACCGCAGTTAGCCACTTTGTGTGAACATATGCTTACGTAGCTCTTAAAATTCAAACTTCACGTCGCACTTCAATCTCTGTGCTTGTGCAATTGTGTTGTACATCTCTCTATTTTGTCCATCCAAAGGGTTAGCCATGGAAAAATCACAATACAATAGAAATGATATCAAATTGATGAGCACTTTTAATGTCAATTAATGAAGATCATGTTTGTCGGCAGAGAGAGGCATGTTGCATATAGATAGATTAGTTATTGCTTTAGAGATTTTCAAAAGGACACCATCCATGTCTTCAAGAATTGGTACATCAAAAGTACCTCCTTCAGGATCAAAGACTAAAATCATTTCCAAAGCAATTTGACCTCTAGAAATTTTCTCTGTTTGTCTAGCTATGACACAGGGATAAACTAGTGCAATTCCTTCTCTGTGAAATTTTTCAACTTCATGATATGGAGAACTGATTAATAAATCAGTAAAAAAGTCAGTTAATGGTCTGGTAAAATAGCAAGTCCAATAATTATGCATCATTGGTGAGGAACCATCTTCAGCCAGAGAAGTAGGAAAATCAGTTAATGACCGCAATAATTGTACGAAGCTAGCAAGACTTAGTGTAGGATGTGTCATTCTTCTACTCTCCAAACTTGCATCAAATTTCAAATTCATGCATTGAGAAGGGAAAGCAAACAGTCCCCTGGAGTTCTTCTCCCAATCCTTATTCCGAGTGTTCATTTTCAAGTGGGTGTAATTGTAATTAAATTGCAAAGAAACAATAACTGTCCGTGGAAGATTAGAAAGCAAAATGGAAAAATGCATACACCATCGTCGTCCTGGATCCCACACTTGAGTCATAAAATTAACATACGCGCTGAAGCAAAACGTGTCAATAGATCCCAACAAAAGTAATGACTTAGTCTCATGCTCTGACAAAAAATCAAGAAGATACATGTCTTCAAAGGACACAAATTCAATTTGTTGTTTCGGAGAGCCAGAATCCAAAGAAATTGTCGTAACATACCTCTCAGACATATCTCTTTGGGGACTTCCATGAAACTGTTGGATTTCGCTGATATCAAGATCTATATCATCTTCATCAGACATTTCAATTTGATCATCTAATGGCGCCAAGGTGAATACATTGGGGCAGTTATTTAACATTTTGTCGAACATCTTATGCGCATCAGTTTTGGTCAGATATTCAGATTTCTCATCAAAGTTCTTGGGCAACAACGAATTGGATATATCGCTCCTTTGTGGATGCACATATGCAAGACATGATGAAAGTATATCTAGCTCACTGAAACCTGGCGAAATAGCCTCAAAAGGACTTAGGTACTTTGTCACAGTGGGCACCTGCCATAGATATGCCAAACGACCAACCTGCGATTTGAGATGTTGTTTGTGGAAGCGAATTAACACTTTCGCAGCGAAGTGTTCCCAATCTACCAATTGTTTGTTCTGGAAAAGCCATTGGTACCACATCAATGCTGCTCCTTCAAGATAAGACGAGGCAAGAGATAACTTGTGGTTTTCTGCAATTTCATAGAAGTCAAAGTACTGTTCAGCCTAGGAAATCCAAAACTCTGAATTCTCGCCATAGAATCGTTGAAATTCTAGTGTACTAGGTTTACTCGTTGGAAGGTTTCCAACCAACTCGTGTAACATTGAACAAATTTCCGCGAGATCCTTCAACCAAGTATCCTTCATGACCTTAATTGAATCTTTAATTGTTCGAACTATTTGGTCCTCCATTGAAGACCTCTAGATGAAAGCACTAATGTAACAAACCCGATTTCCAATACAAACACTGATATATATTGTTATCACTAAATACAAGTTACAACGTATAATACACACAACAAAGTAATAACACACTAATTACGAATAGATTAACATAGAAGAAGGTAACTAGAAGGGGATGAGATACTAGAAAAGAGAAAGGAGACGAGAGATAACGGAAAGCCAAAGCTTCTTCATAATTTGCATAACCGTTCTTCTAACTCCTAGTCCTTTTTTAACAAATGGTTATTGGGCCTGGATCCCAAATAAAAGCCTCTAATAGCCCATAGGCCCTTACAGAGTCAGCTTGGTTCACAACATGTCTTGACTCTGACATTTACCTCTTTCTTTAAAATCTTCCTCTAAAATCTTAAATATTGAAGAGAAAAATGGAATGTGATATTCCACTAATAACACTAAACATGAAATGGCTTATGATAATAATAAAAATAAATACATGTATTAGAAGTAGATAAAGCTGGAAACACCAGAAGAAAGATAGGATAATAATTGGGCTCAGTAGGAAATTATTCTATAAAATGTTGAAAATCATTGTCTAGGTGGTTGATAAGGAGTGGCAACCAAAATAAGGTCATCTTTTCTGGCAGCAGTTACTCCAACCAATTCAGTCAAGTTCAAGTCTTTTGGCTCCATTCCATTAGGGAGTTTCCAATCGAAGTAATATAACAATTGTGCCAACGGCAAATAAACATTAGCTAAGCTAAATGATATCCCGGGAGAAATCCTTCGCCCACCGCCAAAGGGAAGATACTCAAAATTGTTACCAATAAAGTCGACAGAGCACTGCTCAAATCTCTCTGGCTTAAAGCTAAAGTCGACAGAGCACTGCTCAAATCTCTCTGCCTTAAAGCTTACTGCATCATCCCAATATTCCAGATCTCTTCCCAATGCCCAAACATTAACCATGACTTTGGTCTTCACAGGAATAGTGTAGCCATTTATATCCGTCTCTTCCCTACATTCTCTTGGGACTAAAAGTGGAACTGGTCGATGGAGTCTTAGAGTTTCTTTAATGACTAACTTTTTAGAGTTTCTTTAATGACTAACTTTAAGTATTTCAGCTCCTCTACATCATTTTCATCGAACGTTTCTTTGTCTTTAAAGGCTTCTCGCACTTCTGCTTGAGATTTGGCGAATACACTTGGGTTTTTCATCATTCTCACCATTGCCCACACAAGCGTTGACGATGAAGTCTCTGTTCCCGCAGCAAACATGTCCTGCACATAGGAACAAAATGAGTTATTTCTGGTGATTGATCTTATGTATAATCAAAAATGTAAAATATGCAATAGTACTTACAAAAATAATAGCTTTGATGTTGTCGTTGGTGATCAGAAATTGAAGGCCTCCATCATTCATAAGTCTTATAAGGACATCAATTAGATCTTCACCACCTAATGCACCATTAGTTTTCCCAATTGCAATGTTCTTCTTGTGCTCATTGATGACATCTTTAACTACTGCATCTACCTTATGATGAGCATCTTCAACAATGTTCTTCTTTTGGAAGAGTTAATTTGTGTGTTTGGTGATTCTTCAATGTTGTGTTACATATGCTCTTTTATAGGTTTCTAACAAAATGGAATGTGTAGAAATAGTGATATAATTTTCAACAAATATATATATTACAAAGCAGACTTTGTTGAAGTCAAAACAATTCAGCTCACTCAAAAAAACATAATGATATAAACAATTCAGCTCACCATAATAATGCAATATACAAACAAATGTTATTTTTTTGGATCAACTATTTTGATGCCAAAAATATTAATTTATATTATCACCAGGCTTGGGGGATGCCAAAATATGTTTATCGCCAGTCTGGGATTATTTTAATAAAAATATTATCTATTTTCTTGAGTCTATTCGTGTTTTATAGCCCAAGTCTAAGGGTGTCAAGTGGGACGTGCCGGGGACTGGTGAGCTGGGATGGTTGAAACCGAAACTCTGCCGGGACATAATACCAAGTTCGCATCCCGACTCCGGTCCCACTTTTAAAAAAAAATTAAATTTACCACTAGACAATGTCTAGCAGTCTTTTACTAAAAATAAATAGATATCAATAGGGATAAGTACAAGCAAGGGGAGCTAAGCCTTACCTTACCAATCCTAATGAAGTACTAATGTAACATCCGACAATTTGAAGTGGCTTTGAAGAAGCTTGAAATTTGGAAATAGTCATTTTTGGAAAAATTTAAAATCTGGAAATTTGGCTAAGTGTGGAAATCAGTGAGTTTTTGGCCAACTTTGAGTAGTCGTAACTCCTAGATCAGGATGAGTTAGGAGTAGTCCCAGTTATGGTTGCGAAGCCCTTGGAATGATCTTTCCAGCGCCACTGAGTTTGATCGATTCCGAGTTCGTATGAGCGAGTTATGCCCTTTAGAAGTTGGGGAGTTGGAAGGGAAATCCGTCCGGAAATTTAAGGGCATTTTGGTCTTTTCCCAAATTCTTTCTCTTGAGATTACATGGTGTGTTAGGCTGATTTTGGATCATTTCTTTTATCCCATTTTAAAGAGAAAGAGTTAGGGTTCTTGAGAAGAGAAGAAGAAGAGAAGAAGAAGAGAAGAAAGAGGAGATCAACAAGATCATTGTGGAAATTCGTCGGGGGTGATCCCTATCAAGGTATGTGAGTTTTTCGTGTGGGTTGATTCTTTCCCCCACACACACCAAGTTTATTCATTGATTGAGAAAGATTGGGAATTTTGTGAAAGTGTTGAAGTTGTTAGTGTTGTGGATGTTGATGGTGGTGTTATCGAAATTATTGTTCGTTGTGAGACATGATTGGGTCGTATATTTTCGTTGAAATCCTATGGTATGTTGAGGAAATTACTATTCTTAGAGTCATGACCCTTAAAAGTTGATTCACCATCAAATTGCAGAAAGTTCTGGGCTGTCGATCCCCATCTACGGGACTGACCTACGGACCGTAGATCGATCGACGGTCCGTACTGGTCAACCGTCGATCAAGACAGAAGTTGGGTTTTGGGGCATCGATCTACGGGAACGACCTACGGTCCGTAGATCGATCCACGGACCGTAAGTCGGGACCGTAGTTCAACACTTAGTCATTTTTCTTAAATGAATTCTGGGGAAGTTTCTGACGCGATCTACGGACCCGCAGTACGGACCGTAAGTCCATCTACGGTCCGTCGATGGCTTCCGTAGATGCCACCTGTGTCACCAGAAATTTGAAGTCTCAGCCAAGTTTCCCCATTCCTTTTCTCACTTTCTCAAGCAAGTTCCAAAGTATTATACCTATGTTTTATGGTTGTTTCCGACACTCCATAGTACGTCTAAGAGTTCAAGAATCCCTCCATAACATGTGATCGAACACCTTGAATTCATAATTCCGATTCAAGGAAAGATAGTTCCAAGTCAAGTGAAGTTAGCAGTCAAGTTAAGTCAAGAGTTTAAAGTTGAGTTCATTTCTCAAAGTTATTAGGGAACTATGTATTCCCAAAGAAGTTTTAAAGAAGGGTCTTTACATCTAAACAAGGTTGGAAACTGAGATTTCCAAAGAGCCTTCGGGCTAGTTTTTGAGTAATTATCTCATATCAGCAGGAATAAATATGTTTTAAAAACATAAGAGCCAGTACATTTTGGGAGTAGTATCGAGCACCGAATTGGGGGGAGCGTTCAAAGAACCCACAGCCCCCATAGAACCATGTTAGCCACCATGGGTAGAAAAGGATCATGCTTTTTAGATGAATCCTTTTCAGATTAGACTAGTGGATCCATTAGGCAGTTCAGGTCTTATACCTTTGGCCGGGTATAAGATGCTCTGGCAGCGTGAGGTCGATCGCTGTATCATCACTATAGCTCTTATGTGATGGTTGTCGGTTAGAGAAACTCCCACAGCAGTTATTGTATTTTCATACACAGAGATTATTGTATTTTTATATACATCAGTTCATTGTATCTCTATATACATTTCAGGCTTATTGTATCTTTGTATACACATCAGAGTTTATAGCATGTTTTAAACAGTCTTTCTTTATATCGCACTTGTTTTAAATTGCCTTATATTGAAAGAAGTCAGTCAGGTTGAGTTGAGCCAGGTAAGCTATTCAGTTTCTCCCAGATTTTCCTTCTAGCCGTTGTTGCTTAGCATTCCAGCTTGCATACTAGTACATTCCATGTACTGATGCCAGTTGGCCTGCATCGTTTCATGATGCAGATTCAGGTATCCCAGATCAGCAGCCTGTACGTCGTTGATCCAGCTGAGCACTCTAGAGTCAGTGGTGAGCCTCCTTGCATTCCGGAGGGCTCAATTATTGAGTGTTCTCAGTTTTTGATTTTATTAGGATGTTGCGGGGTCTGTCCCAACATCCATCTCAGTATTTTTAGAGGCTTCATAGACAGATAGTCAGTCAGCTAGTTTTGAGTCTCTTAACTATGTATTTATGTAAATATCCTATTTTGAGATTCGGGTTGCCTTAGGGCCATATTTTATAAGTTAAGTTGTTTTGAAATATTGCATTGCTTTGAGTTATTCTGTTGAGTTAGGTTTCCGCTGAGTTAAGAAAGCCAGGCCAAGGGTTCGCTTGGGGCCAGCAATGGTCTCCGAGTGCCGGTCCTGCCCAGGGTGTAGGCTCGGGGCGTGACAACTAACTTCTACTACCTTATAACAAGTATGAAGAAAATAAGAGATAGAGAGAATTAAGTATTTTATGATCACCACAGAGTTTGTAATATACTCCATGATGATATTGAAAGTCAAGAGGGGGGAGGGTGAATTAAAATTCCCTTCAGTCGACTTCCTACTCTGGTCAGTCGACTCACCTACACATTAGTAAAACAGATAAACAGTAATAATAACTTGCAGTAAGTAAATAACACAGAGTGTTTTTATACTGGTTCGGATCATCGATGTGGTGCCTAGTCCAGTCCCCTTGGTTTACAAGGGTTTTCTTAAAAGCTTGTTGAGAACTTGGGTGTTACAGAATCTTACGATTAAGAGCCTCATCTGATATGCAAATCAGATCTTCTTCTTTGACACAATCTCTACCTGTATAACCTATACTCAAATCTTTCTTTCTCTTTTCTTTTCAATTGTTCACTTAAGGGTGTACAAAGTTTTATGAAAGATAAAAGAAGATTACAATATAAGTTCAAGTGAAGTGCGTACTTCACTCCTAAGTCTGGTAGGGTATTTATATGAACAGACTTGTGCTCTTGTAAGGATAACCCAATGGAGTTATAATTTAATCAAGGATTTGAGGAATCCCTTGATTGAGACGATTTACTGATTCATGTCCATATCAGATATGTGCATGGTAAATCACATTCTTTCCTTCTTGATAGATATGACTCGATTATGTACTTGGCTGGAGAATTCATCTTGACTTTTGGCTTTGATCTGCTTTCCTTTCTTCTCTTGACACCTTGGTTCTATTCTTGGCTTGCTTAATGATTTCCTGACCTGCTAGCAATTTATCTTGACTTTTGGCTTGATTGATGATTTTCTCGATCTAATCCTATCAGTCACAATTTGCTTGATTGATCTGCTGTCAGCTTTAAGTTATCTTGTTAATGATTCTTAATTCCTTTGATTATGCCCTTCCTTTTCTGTAGTATTGGAAGGATCAGAACATATCTCATTCCATGTTTGTATTATATCATTCCATATTTGTATTGTTCTACTTGAATCCTTTTCTTATTGGATCTCCATGCCTTCTTGATTTGCAGGCTGTTCGATTTCCTTCCCTTTTGATTTCCTGTGAGTAGATTATGAGTTAGCTTGTCATTATTCAGAATATCATAAGTTAACAATCTCCCCCATTTTGATAATGACAGCTATAACTAATACAAGTTTAATTTAACTTCCCTGTTAGATGTATCTTTGACCGACATCATTGTGCTCTCCCTTTCTGTATGCTCCCCCTTTCTATATGTCGTGTCTAGATTTTCTCTCCCTTTGACATAATAAAAAAAGAAAACAAACAAAAACAACAAACACGATAGGCAAAAGCAAATATACAAGTAGAGAGTATGGGGCGAGAAACCCCGAAATTATAGTCCAAAAGAAATGAAGATATAACTCCACAAACTGGTTGTCTTAAAAAACAGCCTTAACAATCACCAAGAAAGTATTTCAGAGAGGTCAACATGCTCCTCATGCTTGTCAAAATACAGAAATACCAAGACATTCTTGAAGGAAACAAAATCTTTCCTGAAGCAAAGGTTTTGTAAATATATCGGCTAACTGATTTTCAGAATCAACAAATTCAAGCACAAAATCACCATTTTCAACATGATCACGAATAAAATGATGCTTGATGTCTATATGTTTAGCCCTGGAATGATGCACAGTATATTTAGATAAACTAATAGCACTAGTATTATCACAAAAAATGGGTACTCCCTCGAAGGATAGATCATAGTCCAGGAGTTGATGCATCATCCAAAGTAGTTGAGTGCCACAATTTCCAACAGCCATATATTCAGATTCAGTAGTTGAAAGGGCAACAGAGGTCTGTTTCTTACTATGCCAGGAAATAAGAGATTTTCCCAAAAACTGGCATGTTCCACTGGTGCTTTTTCTGTCATTTTTATCACCTGCAAAGTCAGCATATGAATATCCAATCAAATCAAAAAAAAATTGAAAAAGGATACCATAACCCCATATCAGAGGTTCCAATGAAATATCGAATAATTCATTTCACAGCGGTAAGATGTGACTCTTTTGGAGCGGATTGGAATCGTGCACATTTGCAAACGCTGAACATAATGTCGGGTCGACTTGCAGTGAGATATAATAAGGACCCAACCATTCCTCGATAAAGTTTTTCGTCAACTGCTTTTCCTGTTGTATCGTATTCAAGGCAGGTGGAGGGACTCATGGGAGTGCCAAATGCTTTGCCTTTTTCCATTCCAAATTTTTTGATCAACTCTTTTGCATACTTTCCTTGATTTATAAAAATTCCTTTTTATGATTGCTTAATTTGAAGACCAAGAAAGAATGAGAGCTCGCCCATAAGACTCATTTCAAATTCTCCTTTCACAAGATTTGCAAAATCCTCACAAAGAAAAAGATTAGAGCTTCCAAATATAATATCATCAACATAAATTTGAACAATAAGAATACATGAATCAAATTTTTTTGTAAACAAGGTTGTATTAATTTTCCCTCTAAGAAAATCATTTTTTATCGAAAAAATGCTCAATCTTTCATATCAAGCTTTTGGGGCTTGTTTTAGACCGTAAAGAGCTTTAGATAATTTGAAAACATAATCAGGACATGAGGGATTTTCAAAACCAGGAGGTTGCTTAACGAAAACTTTTTCTTTAATGAATCCATTTAAAAAAGCGCTTTTAACGTCCATTTGAAAAAGTTTGAAGTGATTGAAAGAAGCAAATGCTAGAAGAATTTGAATAGATTCCAACCTTGCTACATGAGCAAAGGTTTCATCATAGTCGACTCCTTCTTGCTGAGAGTAGCCTTGAGTGAGCTACTAACCTGGCTTTATTTCGGATAACTTTTCCGTTTTCATCCAATTTGTTGTGAAAAACCCACTTTGTTCCTATCACAGAACAGTTCTTAGGTCTTTCAGTAAGAGTCCAGACCTGATTCTTTTCGAATTGATCAAGTTCTTCTTTCATTGCTTGAATCCAAGATTCATCTTCCATTGCTTCATTTACTTGTTTTGGTTCCATTTGAGGTATGAGAGCTAATGAAGCTTGTTTCTTGAGAGAGGATTTAGTCTGGATTTTATCATCTGGTTTTCCCAGAATGAAGTTTTCAGGATAGCTTGCATTGTGTCTCCATTCTCTGGGTACATTTGTTTTGTCAGTTGGAGTAGTCGACTCTACTTATGCAGTAGTCGGCTCTTCAGTGATATTTTCAGTGGACATTTTAGAAATGACTTCTGCTGATTTGGATGATTCAATTTCATCCTCACCTGCTTCACTTTCTTGCATTCTTGGATTAGTGTCATCAAATACCACATGGACAGATTCTTCAACACTTAAAGTTCTTTTATTAAAAACACGAAAGGCACTGCTAATGGGAGCATAACCTAGAAAAATACCTTTGTCACTTCTAGGATCAAACTTACCAAGATTGTTCTTACCGTTATTGTGGATGAAGCATTTGCATCCAAACAGATGGAAGTAGCTGATGTTTGGTTTCTTACCTCTCCATAGTTCATATGGAGTCTTCTTTAGTATAGGTTTGATAAGACACCTGTTAAGAATGTGACAAGCAGTGCTTACAGCTTCTGCCCAAAAATGGTCAGAGAGATTTCGATCGAGTAGCATAGTTCTTGCTGTATCTTGTAAAGAACGATTTTTCCTTTCCACTACTCTGTTTTGCTGAGGTGATCTAGGTGAAGAGAAGTTTTGAGTGAACCCATTTTGAGCACAGAACTCTTCAAATGCCTTATTCTCAAATTCACCACCATGATCACTGTGAATAGTTGTAATAAAATAACCTGCTCCTCTTTGAACTTTTCTACAAAATACTTCAAAATTAGCAAAAGCTTCATTTTTGTCAGAGAGAAAAAATATCCATGTAAACCTTGAGAACTCATCAACAATTACAAAAGCATATCTTTTACCTCCAATACTTGTTGTTCGAGTAGGACCAAACAAATCCATGTGAAGAAGCTGAAGAGGTTTAGATGTACTTACAATGTCTTTTACTTTAAATGATGAACGAGTCTGCTTACCCAATTGGCATGCGTCACAAATGTGATCTTTATCGAATTTTAGTTTTGGTAAGCCGATAACTAGTTCAAGTCTGGATAGTTTCTTAAGAGCGTGCATACTTGCGTGTCCAAGTTTTCGATGCCATAGCCAAGGATCACTTGTGACTACAGTAAGACAAGTAAGAGTAGGAAAAACAACATTATTTAAAATATATATATTATTTACTCGATCTCTAATGATAGTGAGCTTTTTCTCAAAATGATTGATAATGCAGCTTGTTGTGTTGAAGGTAACTTGAAATCCAGCATCACATAGTTGACTGATGCTAAGAAGGTTGTGCTTGAGTACTTCAATGAGATATACTCCAACCAAATCACATGATGAGCTTAGAGTAATAGTTCCAACTCCTATTACTTCTCCTTATTGTCCCCAAATCCTCCATCGATCTTTTTGATGGTTTTAAAGTTTTCTTTCTTTCCGCACATATGCCTGGAGCATCCACTATCAAGTACCCACATTCCCTTTTTGTAGGTTTTCTTAGATTTCTCCTCACATAGATTGGCCTTTTCATCATGATCATCGTTGGTTGTTTCTCCTTGATCCCATGCTCCGAGACTCTTAGGGTCCTCATTTCTTCGATTGTTCTTCTTCTCTGTTCTGGGCAGTTTTTTTTATGTGTCCTGGTTTTCCATAGTAGTAGCAGCGAGTATCATTTCTTTTGAAATCATTGTTCTTAAATTCATGTTGAGGTCTCTGTCCTCTTTGTCTAAGCATTTGTCTCACTCCTCGATTTATAAGAGCCATTCCTTTGTCTTGATTTTCATCGACTTCTTCTCCAATTTCAGATGTCTCTGCCGTAAATGCCATAGTTTTCTTTTTATCATCTTTATTATACATGTTGATATGATTTTGTTCTTAGGCCATCAAGTTGCCTCGAAGTTCATCGTATGTCATTTTCTGCAGATCTCCATCTTCAAGAATGGCAGCGTTAGTTTCCCAATATTTGGGAAGACTTCTAACAAGTTTTCTAACTTGAAGTCCATTTGAATACACCATTCCAAGTGATTTGAGTTCGCAGACAATTTTACTGAATCTTGAGAACATAGTTTCTACATTTTCATCTTCGGCCATTTTGAACAATTCATATTCATTTACTAGTGAACTGATCTGAGCCTCATTCACCTTGGTGGTTCCTTCATAAGTCACTTCTAGTTTGTCCCACATTTATTTTGTAGTTTCACATGTTGATATCTTGTCATATTCAGCTCCGCTCACTTCACAATACAACAAACTTATAGCTCTAACATTAGTTTGAATTACCTCTTGTTGTTCCTTAGTGATGTCAAATGATTCAGGATCAAATGGTTTTTCAATGCCATCATTGTCAGTCAGCCCAGGAATAGGCCTTGGGCCCTTTTTGATCACTATCCATGCTTGGTGATAATTTGAAGAGACAAAGATTCTGAATTTGTCTTTCCAGTGAGAGTAATGTTGTCCGTTGAAATATGGTGGTCGGTGGGAAGAATGTCCATCTTGAAGTAGAGCACCAGGAATCTGATAGTGTGCCATTGGATCTTTGCTCACATGTGGTTAAACATTTAAAAGGTGAGACCTGCTCTGATACCAATTGAAAGTCAAGAGGGGGGGTGAATTAAAATTCCCTTCAGTCGACTTCCTACTCCGGTCAATCGACTCACCTGCACGTTAGTAAAACAGATAAACAGTAATAATAACTTGCAGTAAGTAAATAACACAGAGTGTTTTTATACTGGTTTGGATCACTGATGTGGTGCCTAGTCCAGTCCCATTAGTTTACAAGGGTTTTCTTATGAGCTTGTTGAGAACTTGGGTGTTACAGAATGTTACGATTAAGAGCCCCGTCTGATATGCAAATTAGATCTTCTTCTTCGACACAATCTCTACCTGTATAACCTACACTCAAATCTTTCTTTCTCTTTTCTTTTCAATTGTTCACTCAAGGGTGTACAAAGTTTTATGAAAGATAAAAGAAGATTACAATATAAGTTCAAGTGAAGTGTGTACTTCACTCCTAAGTCTAATAGGGTATTTATATGAACAGACTTGTGCTCTTGTAAGGACAACCCAAGGGAGTTATAATTTAATCAAGGATTTGAGGAATCCCTTGATTGAGGCGATTTGCTGATTCATGTCCATATTAGATATGTGCATGGTAAATCGCATTCTTCCCTTCTTGATAGATATAACTCGATTATGCGCTTGGCTGGAGAATTCATCTTGACTTTTGGCTTTGATCTGCTTTCCTTTCTTCTCTTGACACCTTGGTTCTATTCTTGGCTTGCTTAATGATTTCCTGACCGGCTAGCAATTTATCTTGACTTTTGGCTTGATTGATGATTTTCTCGATTTAATCCTATCAGTCACAATTTGCTTGATTGATCTGCTGTCAGCTTTAAGTTATCTTGTTAATGATTCTTAATTCCTTTGATTATACCCTTCCTTTTCTGTAGTATTGGAAGGATCAGAACATATCTCATTCCATGTTTGTATTATCTTATTCCATATTTGTATTGTTCTACTTGAATCCTTTTCTTATTGGATCTCCATGCCTTCTAGATTTGTAGGCTGTTCGATTTCCTTCCTTTTTGATTTTCTGCGAGTAGATTATGAGTTAGCTTGTCATTAATCAGAATATCATAAGTTAACAGATATTACAAATGAGGATGCTTAAATAATGCAAAAATATGTCAATCAAGAAGAAGGTTGAGTTATCAGCCTCAAACTTTATATTACGAAAGCATGAGTTAAAAAAGATTGATTACCCATCAAAAGTAACTTGAAGTATTTTTTTCTTGTCTTCTTCTTCAAACCTATCCAACAACACTTGATAATTCATTCCTTCTTTATGGATTTAATGGATCTTGTTGAACCTATTGATACTGTCAAATGGTTCTGATTTGTCTGTCGCATCAGTAGATGCCTTGGAACAAACTCCTCAGTCATTTTACCGCCCCAACTATGTTGCCTTCCATGTGTCTTGTTTTTTTGCTGTTGTTGCTTCCACTTCTTTGTTGTCTAGGTGATATATCCCCTTCCTTAGTCACTCTATCAAAGCATATGTCAAGCATATTGTCTTCCTCATCTTCATCAAGAGAATCCTCGCCCAAATCAATTGTATTTGACACTAAGGCCCTTGACTCATTCTTATTTGCAACCACTTCTGAATGTGATGGGACGGGATGGAAAAATTAATTATTTTTTTTATAAAATCATTTAAATTACAGAAAATGGTCATATTTACCCTTGTACTCTCATAAAAAAAATTATTTTTACTCATCGTCATACTTTTTTAATATAGAGAAAAGGGTATGATATACCCTCAACTTTGTCATTTAGAACTGATATGTCCCTCGTTATGATAGTGGCTCAAATTTACCCTTATTGTTATTCAAATGACTCACATATCCCAATTAAAATTTCTGTTAATATAATTTTTCTATCTGATCCCACTAATCCTTTTCCTAATAATTATGAATTGTATATTACAATTACATTAAGCTTCAATAGATTGACCAATGAAATAATAATGATTTATTAATCCGAGAGGCTTCCATGGTTGATGAAGTTGTTGTTATCTGGATCCGATAATGCACCAATAAGAATAACTATATGGGATGGATTTATTGGGTTAGGTAGAAAAACTATATTGGGAGAAAATTTTAATTAGAATACAAATATATTCTATTGAAAAAACATTGTTTTAGAGGCAGGCATATTTATTTAAATCAAACTACTCTTGGTCCTTTTTGTTCTCGTTTTAGACAAGAAATTATAATCCGAAAACTCTTGATCTTAGTCTAAGATTATTAACTAAGATCAAAAGAGGAGGAAGTTAGAGCAGAGAAGGAAGATTTTGGAAGACTTCTTCAATTGCTTTGAATTGTCTTTTTTTTTTTTTTTGGGGTTTTGTTTTTGGTTGATACAAATGTACAAGATCATCTCCTATTATTACTAATATATTTGTGAATATTTCTAGATACTACAACAACTAAATTATTCTATTATTTTCTACAAATATTATGTGTAGAATATCTACAAGAAAATTCTAATAATTTTATTTTCTACTCTAGAATATCTAGATATTTCTACAAGATGTTTATTATAAATACTATGCTAGACTACGTTGTGAAACTATGTTGCACAACCTAAGTTTTCGTGTTCCTGGTGTTTCTGACATTTTAATTGACAACAACTTATCGTTTCAATGATTTTGCTTATTAAAATATGATTAAATAGAAATTAAGCACGAACAAGATTAAACTGACCAAAACCGGGCTAATTGTCATGGATACATTCTTATTTGATATAAAACCTAAAACACTCGCAATCAAAGTGAAAAAAAGAATTATAAAAAGTTATAAATGCCATTAAGATTGATAAGGAGTGGCAATCAAGTAAAGATCGTCCTTTCTAGCTGCAGACATTCCAGCCAATTCAGTCAAATCCAAGTCTTTTGGCTCCATTCCAGTAGGGAGCTTCCAATCAAAGTGACAAAGCAATTGAGCCAACGGCAAATAAACATTCGCTAAACCAAATGCTATGCCGGGACAAATCCTTCTCCCACCACCAAAGGGAAGATACTCAAAATTGTTACCAATAAAATCTATAGAGCACTGCTCAAATCTCTCTGGCTTAAAGCTTTCTACATCATCCCAATATTTCGGATCTCTTCCCAATGCCCAAACATTAACCATGACTTTGGTCTTCACAGGGATAGTGTAGCCATTTATTTCAGTTTCTTCCCTACATTCTCTCGGGACCAATAGTGGAATCGGTGCATGAAGTCTCATTGTTTCTTTAATGACTAACTTTAAGTATTTCAGCTCTTCCACATCATTTTCATCGAACGTTACTTTGTTTCTAAAGGCTTCTCGTACTTCTGCTTGAGCTTTGGCTAATACACTTGGATTTTTCAACATTTCAACCATAGCCCATACAATTGTTGTTGATGAAGTTTCTGTTCCAGCTGCAAACATGTCCTGCAATTTATGGCAAAGTTACAATTTTTTTTTCTGCTATGGATAAATATGTAAAATAATTATAGTATTCGATACTTACAATAATAATAGCTTTGATATTGTCGTTGTTGATTGGAAATTGAAGACTTTTATCATTCATAAGTCTTAGAAGGACATCAATTAGATTTTCACCCCCTAATGCATGATCATCATTCTTGCGAGTTGCAAAGTTCTTCTTGTGCTCGTTGATGACATCCTCAACAATTGCATCTACCTTACGATGGACATTTAGTAGTTTTCTCTTGGCTCTACCAAAAACATGAAGAAACTTGTATGAAGGGAAGATGTCAGCCACATCAAAGCCTTCTGCTAACCTTATTACTTCTCTAATTAGCTTTATAAACATGTCTTGCTCCTTTGGTACTTGCCCAAATGCTGATCTACATGTCATGGAGCTTGTGAACCAAATGACTCTTTCTGTAAAATTAACTAGCTCACCAGAAGAAGAAGATGATTGGATAGAGTCAATGAGACGAACAACTTCATCACACCTGATCGAGCTAAATGATCGGACACTCTTTGCACTCAGTACTTCCATGACACAAATTTTACGCATTTGTTTCCAGTATTCACCTGTTAATATAGAAATTATCACGTGTCATGAAAAATCTAACAAAATAAATCTTGGATGACAATAAATAAGACAATGAAGAAAAATATATCAAAAGAGACATTACAATGTAACATGATAATTTGGTCAATTAATAACCAACATATGATCAATTTAGGTTTAATTTCTTATGGATGTCATAAATTGAGAAGGTGTGAAAGATATATAAAAATGTGGGAAGGTTTTTAAGTTCAAAATTGAAATACGAAAAATGTCCTTCACTAATTCTTTTAATTAAAAATCTTTTTACTAATAATTTCAAATTAAATCGATAATGATAATTTAACTAGACCAAATACATGGTAATTAGATGTTACACTTGACATTTCCCACCTCTTAATGACTTTAATTGTTAACGCTTTAGCTTCTACCAATAAATACATTCATTCACAACCTTTTATGAACACAATTTCTCCCTTTATAATTTGGATAGAAAATGTTAGTTCACTACACTTTTGTGTTTCAGATAGTTTTGATGTAATTTTATTTATTGGCATTTTTTTTCTCTCTTTCATTGATATATTGCTATGATTTTTTTTCTTTCATTTTTTATGATAGGATGACATGTGTATTTTGTTGTTTTCCACATTAATTAATTGATTTTATATTACAAATATTTTATCCATAACTTTCATTCTTTATTTTAATTTTTATAAATTTTCTTTTCATTATATTTTTTAAGTTTGTGTGATTCTTATAAATTAATAGAACATGTGATGTTGGATAAAGATTCTTATTGCACTGTCTAACTGATGTACACGTTTTTCGTCATTAATTTGTCATTTTATCATTTCAAGTATGTTTTTTTATCTTCTTAGACATATAAAGTATCGCAAGTTTTAGCATATCATATGCTGTTATTATTGTTTTAAGCAGAGATTTCATAACTTTTTAATATTTATTGAATGTTGTTCGAAAGATTTTAGGGTAATTTCTTTAAAAATTTTACCAGCCACATTAAAAATTTGAAGAAAAAAACTACTTAACTTTTTAGCAAATAAAAATGGTAAAACCTCTACAAATGCTATTTTACTAGACAACATCCTCTTAATTTATGTCTAGATCTCAAATATCATATATATCTATACTATTCTATGTAAAAAAATTTAAAGATAAAAAATTGAATTATCAAAATATCAATCAAAAGTTGAACGTCCTTTAACTTTTACTCTTTAAACATAAATTAATTCATTGAAAGATTGTAATGCATTTGAGTAATTCAAATAAAAATAAATACAAAATAGTAATTAGCTCTTTAAACACAAGAACTTAGCTAGAATGCTAGATAAACATAATTGGATCAATTAGAAGTTTGTTGATGCTTGGAGAGTTTCTTATACATATTATTGACAATGCTTGAAGTTTCAAGATTAATTTTTCAGATTTTCAGGTCAATTTTAAATTTAATTTTGTTGGCTATAAATACGACTCCGTCCAAGTCGATTTATTAGTCAAACTAAACGATCATCATGTAACGAATTATCCTTTCAGTACAAAGGAAATATTACTTCATATATTAATATATTACTATCAGGGCGGCTCAACATAATTCGAGGCCTAAAGCAAAATTTTAATTAGAGGCCTAAAATTTAAATAAATTTTATCTGTATTTATTTATTTTTCTAAATTTTTAGATGTAAATTATTACTTAATATTTTTTTTTATAAATAATTTTTCAAATACTTTCTTAAATTATTATTTTTAAACAAGATTTTATCATTTCAACATTGAAAAACATCATTATTGAGACAATTATTATATGAATCGATAATATAGTTCTATAAGTAATAAGTTGATAAATTTTAAATGAAGATAAGAGTTAGAATCATAGAATCTGATTCAAAAAGTTGATAACTTGGTATACCCTACTTTAATATGAAAAGTTATGAAGAAATAAGAGAATATTTGTAATTTACTTTGTTCAACACTTTTCGGCTATTGATTCATATTTTTGACAGAATATTACTCTAACTATCAAAGATTTGAAGAAATAGAGTGCAGAAGGAGTTAAAAAGGATAAATAAGGTGAGTGTTAGCGAAGAAAATATAATATATATATATATATATAAATGTACTTTTTATTATAATAAAAAAAATCATAAAAAAATTAAACATGATATTTTATTTATAAAAATTTGAGGCCCCCAAAAGGCATTGGCCTAAAAGTTTATAGGCAAGAGCCGGCACTGATTACTATATTATATGTTATATATTAGAAAGCTTATTTTAAAGTACTAAACTTCATTATATTAGCCTTTAATTGAAAATAATTTACTGAAGTATTGTTTTCAAATGAATATCTTCTAAAATTCTCATGCAATCTTTGCATCTTAGCTTCTAAAGCTGACATTTATTTATAGTACTTCATCACTTATCTTTATTATTTTCTTTTTTTTCGTCTTTCACATTTGAAATAAACGTGTTATAACACTTTTATTCATAAATAGAGTTTTTCTAAAGCTATTTAATATAATTTACTCTTACCAAATTTCTTATGTTATAAGGACGAACTTGGTAGAACACAATAAAATAAAGATACTACCTAGGGGCTATTATCAACACATGTAAAACCAATTATTAGAAATATTTTGTGAAAATATTAGGCAAACGCCTTACACTCACCGTAGGGGCTAAAGGCAATGTCGCATCTATCATAACAGATAATGTCCATGGCCAAGAGTTTAGGCCTAGATGCAAAAGCGATGTCATGAGTTTTTAATACTTGTTTTGCTATATCAGGAGATGTAACCACAACTGCAGAAACTTCACCGAGTTGAAGGTGCATGAGCGGTCCATATTTTTTGGCTAAATCTCTAAGAACGCGGTGTGGAAGTCCACCAGCCAGGTGATGCATACTTCCTATAAAAGGAAGTTTCCATGGACCTGGAGGCAATTTTTTGGTTTGGCTATTTTTTGAGTACTTTTTCCATTTCCTTAACAAAAAGAGGAAACATACGAAAAGAAAAATGGAAATCAATTGCATTTTGGGATATTTGATTATTCAAACCTCAATTGAGTGTCCTATTTTATAAGCTTCTGGTTTGGCACCAAGTGGGATATGCAACAACCTAGTGGCATATTTTGGTTATAATTTTTATAAATAATATTTGATTTTTTGAATGTATTTTTTCTAAAGAAACATGAAACATGATTTAAATATAAAATACAATTTAAATAGGAATATATATATACAAAAAGTTTTGAAAAAGAAAAATATAGTGAAAACAAAATTTTGGGTGTTCTTCAAATCTAAAATTGTATTTGTAAATTTCATGGTTAAACAATAATTTTCAAATAAAGTGTAAAAGAATCTGAGTAAAAGTGAAAAAAATTCATGGCTAAATCCCAATTTTTCTAAAAATTATGATTTTAAAAAATATATATATAAATTTGACTCATAAATTTATATTTTATAAAAAAAATCCATTTTAAATTATATAAGAAAAAAACTCATGTTCAACATAAAGAAATACTCGTACCATATGAAAAGAATACATAGTTAATTACTAGAATTGTTGACTAGTGCCATTGGCTGTTATGAATTAGAGACAAGAGTGAAATATTGCCTTTTTTAGAATTAAACAAAAGAAGCTAGGCAAGTAGGCATTTGCTGACAAGTACAAAAACAAATGATGAATCTTCTTTTAAGTCATATTCAACATTTACTTCATCCACTTATGACAGCCAATGCCTAATCTGTGGAATAGTTACCATGCATATTAAGAATCGGAGGAAGTTTGATAGTTTTCACAAAGATTTTTATGTTTAAGAAAAAAAATATAACTTGTACGTTCAAATAAAATGTCAACTTAAAATTAATCTAATTTTAATATCATGATTTCATATAACATATCCAGACAGTGTATCATAACATAAATGCAATTTTTACAATTTTTGAGTTCTTTTCTTTTAACAAACAAAAAAAAGAGGCTATCCCAATAAAGAGTTATTTTAAGTCTTATTATCCCAAAATGAAATATAATTGTATTCCATTCATTTGGGTCCCTTTTTAACAACCACATTTTGTTTTGCTCTTGAATTTTAAATTTAATTCATTATATCTCCATGTGCTCAAGGACTCACAATCTTACTAATTTCCAACTATTTCCTTGTGAGTGATGTGATATGTGAACAACTTTTTTGCACCAATGGCCAAAAATCCAAAAAGTGTATCCAACCTCCAAAACACTTCAAATTTAAATTCAACTCCTGAGTTTATAAAATTACATTTTAACTCCTTTTCCCTTTTAAATACCTCTTAGCTTTCTTCATTTTTTACTGCTCCTTCTGTTCAATTTTATATTACTTACTTTTCTTTTTAATTGATAAAAAGAAATGACACATTTCTATATCGATTGTAAAGTGGATGCATCTCAAAGTAAAAATGTCAATATTGATCTGATCCCAAATTTAAGCAGATCAATTATACTGATAGTGTACCAATTGTGAAGTGGATTGAGTATGAAGTTTCGTGAATGAGAGAAAATTTGAAAGACCGAGGATCAAATCTTGATTTTTACCAATATATAGTGCAAATAAAATAAAACAGAAAGATGTTAGGAAAATCAATGAGATCATTAGAGTGAAAACCAGAAAATGAACATTTGTGTTCCATGTTAGATGTGTAATCAATTAATTGTCTGAAATGATGTGTAGCAATTTACTACGGGGGCAGATCCACCCTATGTCACGGGGTGCTGACCGGCACTGTTTCGTTGAAATTTTTTAGTATTTTATATATATAAAAGTGAAAAAACAAAAATTTCCTTACAAATAACATTAATGACATTACTTGAACAATTGAGCCTCTTGGCTCGTTGGTTTGCAACGTGAAATGAATGGTTATTCACCTGGTGTGGCCCAAGATTGAGCCTTAGTGAGGCCGAATTGTCTTTTATTTTTGAGACATTTTCAGATTTTTTTAAAAATATTATAGGGATTCGAACCTTCAACCTCCTATTTATAGTCAAATTAAGCTAAAATAATCCAATTGCACTAGAATATTTAGTACTTAATATTATCTCCAATGAGTCTATTATAAATACATTTCAAAATATGAAAACTGACACAACCCAAAACCGGATGTGATGGCACGTGCCCAAACCCCACCGGACACGTCAGCCTAACACCCAAAAACCCAACGATACAGAATTAATAAAACAAGAAATAGATAGAAAGATAAGCGGAAGTCTTTAGATAAACTCAACATAAACCCAGAATTGGTTGTCACATGTACAAACCTCTAATACAGAATCTGAATAAAATATACAAGTCTCATAGTAAAGTTCTAGAATAGAACAAAACAGTAAATATAGATAACTTGAGGGCACGTTTGGAATGAACCGCTACCTCTCAAGTAAGTCTGGAAGCTCTAATCTGAAGATGAGTAATAAGCCGGATCTGATAGAGCTGTCAACCTACACAACTGTGTAGAAGCAAGGGTGAGTACCAAAAGCAACAGGTACTCGCAAGTAACACTAAACTAAGCTAAACTAGCAGCTACAAACAACTCCTTTCAATCCCAACCGAACCACCGAAACTTCATTCTAACAGCGAACCAACAACCTATACTACACAATTCATAATCAACAGATATATCCAACAGTGTCTCAACATCAACCTCATATCCTCATATAAGAGCAAATAGATTGTTGACACCCAGTTTTGACCCTCCCCGATAATAATTAATTTCCGAGTTTCTTAATTTTCAAATGATTTAAAATAATTGACTTTATAAAATTCAAAGTATTTTTCAAGTTAGTTTTAAATGGTTTGTCACTTTTTATAAATTTTAAATAATATGTGTATACTTTTGAACTTCATAAATATTCGAAAATCGTATCAAAATATTTTGTTTAATTGAATATTTGGTTAGTTTGTTTAGTCATTCAATAGTTTACAATTTTGAGTTAATTAGTTAGTTTATAATTAAATTAATTATTATATAATTATGTGTTTAATTAGTATATTTTATGAATGATAAAAAATTGTCTCAAAAAGATTTTAGTTTTATTTAAACATTTGGTTATTTAGTCGTTTATATTGTTAAATTAATTAGTTTATAATTAAGTTAATAATTTTATTTCGTTAAGATTAAGAAGCTCGTTAATTAATTAATATCAATTCGTCATATTTAATTACTAGCCGAATCTATCTTAACTAACTCAAATTAGCTAAGTTTTTAACTCTCTTTCAACCGACCCCACCCCTATTTCTTTACAACTCACATCAGCCCACTATTACTTCAATACAAAATTGGCCCAAACAAATCAATAAACAATACAGATGCAGCGATCCAAACAGATCAAAACAATACAAACCAAATTCAACCCAAAACCTCTTTAGCCCATTTTATTTCCAACTGACCAGCAGTCCAAAGAACTGACCCGACCCATCCCCCCTTTCCCTTCCAAATTCACGCGCAGTAGCAATTAGACGGAAAGCCAACGTCCCTATCCCCATTAATGTTGCAACAGAGCAACAGCAGGCACAAGTATTTGCCCTTTCCTCTTCCGGAATAGGGTGAAAAACCTCAGAAAAAGGAGGTCTCCCTAAAATGGTGAAAGTTTGGAGTTTGAAATTTGAATGGGCCTCGTCCCCATCCGAAAATCTCCCGCCTATTCACCCATTTTTGCCCTAATTTCGTTGATAAATAGTTCGATATCCTTCATTGAAAAAAAAAGAAGAGGAGATTGGAAGAAATTTTGGAAAAGTTGTCAAGAAATTATATAGAGAAATTTCCCAAAGCTGTAAAAGATCCCCAGAAACATACATTTTAGATATATATATATATATATATATATATATATATATATATATAATTTCCCTTTCTTCTCGATTCCTTGTGGGTTGCGAAAGATCAGCCAAGATTTCTCGAAAGTTCTCGCTGTGGTGTTAAGTTCGACATTTCTCTACTCGTAGTCTCAGTTCACTGCTCGAAAAAAGGTAAATCCTCCTCTAGTTTTCGTTTAATTCCTAGTTCTTTAATTTTTATTTTATTTTTTTTCTATTTGTGTGTTTTTAGCTTGGTTTTAGTTTTCGTGTCTTAGATTTTGGTTCGATATCTGAATGGTTTTTCTGGTGTTTATGTTCCCGTTACTTGTCTGATTTTGTTCTAAAGAGTAATGTTCCTCTTGGTTTTAGTTTGGCGTTCGTCCTCATAAGCAATAAGCACCTAGATCCGTGCTTACACTATCGATTCATAGAAACATCGGATATATTAGTTCAGTACTTCTGTTAAAGGTTGTTGTTTTGATAGTTTTATTTTCTCTAATGCTCTGGACTGATGGTTTCATTATCCATGTTTCCGCACAGCTGATATTTGTTCAAGTATTAATTTGCTAATAACATGTTTTGGTATGGTTTCGAGTTAATTCTAGTAATCGTTGTGTCGAAATGAGTTCTGAATGTACGAACCTTCTTGGTTTTGATTCGAAAATGCGTATGCATTCAACTTTAGTTCCTGATTGTTGCATTTAAATTTCAGCCGCCCATTATGTCTTCTTAAATTAATTTTTAGGCCTAGCGAAGTTTTGGGTTTAATGATTTAGTGCTTTTAGCATATGTGTGATAGCATATTGGCCTTTGCTTATGTGATATCTCTAAGTGTTTTTGAGTAAAATTGGAGTAAAAAATCTAGTTTAATATCCAAATATAGCTTTCATGTTCGTAATCTCTGTTTTGAAGCGAAGAAAAACCAGGTTATGCCTGATTGTTTTTTTTAATAATAATGTGTAAGAAAAAACAAAAAAAAAAAAACGGGATTTTATAAGAACCCGTGTGCCAAGTTGTGTTATCAAATTTTACTATCTTTTCTACTTGAGAATGAAGATTTTATTGCAAGTAGTCTACTATCAACATATATAGTTATTCATTTGAGCAAAGCTAATAACACTTGTGTATTATTTTAGTAGCTAGTGTCAAGGATGCCTCTCTGTTTGTTTTTGCTTACTGCATTTACGTGATATTGCCTGTTGGAGCAAATATGTTAGGAGCCTTTCTTAGTATAATAAGCATTGATGCTATATTGTTAATTAATTTAGTAAAATGTGGTCTCTTATTGTTATGTGCGTACTTCTTCTCCCCTTAATTTATGTCTCCGTGAAATCTATGCATCGGTAGCAGTTTTCTTTTGTTTTAAATCGTGCAGCCTTACTTCTCTTAAATTAAAGTCATGTCTTAATTATTTCTTTATTAAATATGCTAACGTTGCCTTCTCTTTCTCTGTTGTATGTAAACCCCCCTTTGAGTCTATGATGGACTTCTCTCTCTTTGCATTTCGAAATAAGCCACGAAGGCCCCAAAATTCTTCTATCGAGTCAGACAACCTGGATAAATCGAAGAATAAGTCTTTGGGGTTGACGTACAGGTTCCGGAAAGCTGAAAATAGACTAACATACCTGTTGTATACATCGATATACAGTCAGAAAGTATCGTATACAGGGAAAAACGTGAAAATACAGGTGGAAGACGCAAAAACACTAAATTAAAACAAAATTACAGGTCCGGGAGTTCGAGATTTAGTAGTATACATGGTGTATACCTCTAATATACACTTGGTGTATATCATGACCAATGAAGATGGAAAGAGGGCCAAAAGCCCAATGAATTATTATTTTGTTTTTTTTTTTTGCAGATTTGGGTAATTTGGGCCAAAATTTCTTTCCCTGCTCTTATTTGTTTTATTATATTTGACTAACACATTTATTTGATATTTGGTTCAACTTAATTAATTCCCCGAAGATAGCTGTTTCTCTTTATATTCAAAGTTAAATATTTTTTTTTTTCTTATGTATTTTATCCACTATTTAGCTCTTGTTTAATATTAGTCATGTCAAAACTCAAGTTATTTCCCCTTTAGTCCATTTCCCCTAAGGTAAATAAAGCGAAAAAAATAATAATAGTAATAAATAAATAAGTTAAAATAAATTAGTTTTCTTACTAAGTTAAAATTTCAAAATAAATTAGTTTTCTTACTAAGTTAAAATTTCAAAAAAAATAAAAAATAATAGTTAATATAAATGAGTTCTTTTACTTAGTTAAAATTTCAAAATTAGTCAAAGTTGTAATGAGCCCTTTTATTTAGTTAAAATTTCAAAATTAGTCAAAAATTATTTTGGTCAAATCGTCGGTCAACCGCGAGTTAGCGGGCATTCCGAGGGCCTAACACCTTCTCGGAATGTACATTGAACTTCGAACCCTTTTATTTTCAATTGATTTTATCTGTTTAAATCTTTTGAAGACTTTAAGTTTTTCTTGATTTTTTACTAAAAATTAAGTGGCGACTCTGCCCTTTTGGAAACCCGATTTCTCTTAAACCATAGGTTTAATCGGTTTTTCAAAAACTCAGTCATTTTCCCTTTACATATATATCTAAATAAAACAGGAATGGCGACTTCTGCTGGGGATTTAATTAAGTTCTAACCATAAGATTTGACTTGTTTGACTAATTTTATTAATTGCTAAATTGTTTATCTGCTCTCAACTTGTTTAAATTGATATAACTGTCACTGCATTCATGGCACCCGATTCCGCCAAACGGCAAATAGACTGCATTAGGAAAAAAGGCGGTTACGTGGCTTACCACGGCTGTCCTTCAGAAAAACACAAGTTAAATTCTTTGGAAGTGATAAACGAATAGTTGGCTTGTGGTCATTCAACGTCGTTTATTATACTTCACCCCGTTGTTTGTCCGACTCGGGTAACCGTCATTTCTCAACCAATTCTAGTCAACCTAGAGTAGAGCGAAACCAAATCCAAATCTAAGCATTAGCCTAAGACGGCTTAATACCCAAGGCGTATTAAGTCCATTAGTAAAACTGCCAAAAATCATGTCCAAGGTCCACGACCTAACGACATATCATATTGTTTGACATTTGAAAGATGTATGTGTGGAAACCTAATTGTTGCCTATTTGGGGGAGGGGAATCTTAACTAGGTTTTGTTTTGTAGGTATGGATCGATTTCCCAAATTCGACATGGTAGTGGAAGCCCCAGTTCTGCTCAAGATGTGGTACAACGACCTTAATGCATTTCACAAAAGGGACCTCAACAAATATGTAGGGGCCTTAACAGAACTCATTAACATGGTTGGATGGCCCGAACTGATTGAAGTCCTCACGGGTTATTGGGACAACGAGAAAATGGTGTTCCGATTTGGAACCATGGAAATCACCCCGACAATTGAGGAAATTCGGGACGGAATAGACACAGTCGGTACAGGGCTTGAGGGAAGAGTGAGAAAACGGGAAAACATCTTAATCCCTAACAAGCCTACCCTCGAGGATATTGTAAACTGGCTCGGATTAAGAAAAGATTGTGCTTACTGGGCAGAAGGTTCTAGCATTTCTTTTATGGATCTCTATGCTAGATTCGGGCATGCGAGCTTTTATGTGAAATACAACCAAGAGTTCAAGGTCACTTTCAGAGAATGGGATGGGATCAGACCTTTGGCATTTACCATCGCACTATTAGGCACCATGGTCTTCCCACACGGCCCGAGCCTCAGTATCAACACCCGAGTGATAATGCTTGCGCACACTCTATTCCATGGGCATCTGAACCAAGGGCAAGTAAAGTATTATCCTATCGCACCTGTCATCCTTTCCGACATGTACCGTGCTTTGGGGAAATGCAAGGAAGGGCATCGTTACTTTCAGGGTTGCAACCTTCTTCTTCAATGGTGGATAATGAGTCACTCGGTGAAGAGACACGGAACTCAAGAACTCCATACCCTCGATGAGCATAACGCTCTTAAGAGTTTGAATGACATGTTGTTCTGGGCAGACTTAGAAAAAAGAAGAACCAGAGAAAGATGGGCTCAAATTTTTTCTGAGTTGAGAGAAGAAAACATCCAGTGGATGTTCGACCTTTCATCTCAAAAGATGTCATAATACGGGGCGACAGACAACTTGTGCTTCCTCTGCCAGGTATTCGAGGTATTCGCCCATATGCACCCATCCGGGTCTTGAGACAGTTTGGAAGAAGACAAACTACACCTCCAGAAGCATACTACCGTATCTATGTGTTCGACATCGGGGATGATAGAGTGCCTGAGGCTTCAGAGATGCTGAGAGAATGGAAAAGAGCAGTGCGAATGAAAGACGACACCATTGCCGCGGACCGATTTAATGCGGGGTACGATGAAACTTACAAAGCTTGGTTGAAGCGCAATATACATGGTATCTCCTTCTCGGTTCCGAACATTTACCGCAGTATAGAGGACAAGGAGTCCAAAACTTTGATAGAACTAAGAGAGGTAAGAAGAGAAGCCCAGGAAATGCACGAGGAATTTCTCCGAAAGCAAGAAGAGGATAAGTACGCCCTCGAGAGCGTAACTCAAGAATTAGAAAACTTGAGAAGCGATTTGGGAGAGCTTAACTTATGGATTGGAGATAAGAAAAGCGGAATGTGTCTCGAAGACTGGGAAGAGAAAGGTCGTCGGAGCGAAGGATACTTGCTAATGGTTCAATATAGGCTTCAACACCTCATGGCACATAACAAGAGGAGCAGATCAGAGGCGGGGCCATCGGGAACATCTTAGCGGATTTCGCCCCTGCGTGGGTTTTTCTATATGTACTTATTGTTATTTGCCCCTGCGTGGGCTTGCCTTTCCTGTATTTTGGTACTCTTTTCAAATGACCCCTGCGTGGGCCTTTCCTTTGTGATTTTCGTTTATTCCCTACTTCCCTTGCTTATTTTCGCTTCTTGAACGTCATTTTATATGCGAAAATTGCTTTGGGGTAACAAAATGGTTCAATTCTACACATACATCTTTCAAATACGCTAGGCCTACCCTTGGCACAAAAGGGTCCCCTACTTGTTTAGGACGCGCGATATATGCTTGTGTGCTTTAACTGTTTATGTGATATTGTTGCTTTGAATGATGATATTTTAGCCCACTCCTTTTTCAAAAAATTTCCAAAAATCTCTACAATACCAAATACAAGTTACTATCAAAATGTCCGACCAAAATTCCATGAGTTTTGAGTTTCTCAGCCAGAAATAAAATCCTACCGCCCAAATCCTAAAATACTACTCTATCATCCCAGGAAAGGTGAAATTGCTGCTAAGATGGAAAAAGGCAAGGGTATCGACATAGAGCTAACCGAGGAGGATTTCAGGATGGAATTGCAGCGGCTCAAGCAAGAGATCCAAGAAACCAGAGAAAGGAGAATGAAAGTAGAGTTTGCCACTGCGGTCGCACGAGTAGCAAATGCGGCACTAGACGCAGAGTTGGCAGCAAAGATGACAAAATGTGTTGTTATAGATGAAGAGACAACTGTTGTGCAGAAGAAACGCGATGCCCTAAAATATATAACCATGACACTTCGAAAGCCACGTGGAAAGCACTATTTCTTTAACCAAGAGACCACCAGCAGTGATCTCGAAGGCACTGGACATGAAGCTACTGAAGAAGATACTGGGGAGGAAATTGTCTATAGGCCTCCTCTACAGGGACGCTAGAAAGAAGGGAATGAGAAATTACCCTCAAAGCATACGGGTTTACCCCTCCATGATTAATGCAACAATCGGAAGAAAAATGGCTTGGATGGAAGCACACTTTATCTTTCAGGAGGTTTATTGTCTGTCTTTCACTTTCCTTGTAATCACCAGAAATGAATGAATGAAAATGAAAATTTCCTTTGTATTCGAACTACGTAGGGCCTGAATTCTCCTTCGGAGATACGTAGGCAGCCTTTCACGGCCCGGCCCCTATCTTTTTCAAATTTTCTTTTCCCCCTCTTTCATTCTACAAGGAAACATTGAGTTCAGATCGACAGATGCCAGAAGATGCAACAAGAAGACCTTAGCTCAATGCAATTTGGCCTTTCTGAATCACTAACCCCAAAATAAAACGAGCAAATTTTTGCTTGTTCAAAAATCAGCCCCCATTACTCGTGGGTTAACATGTTCTCAGACAAAGCAACTTTTATGTGATTACCTTCTTTCTATGTGATATCTTGCACTATTTATCCAGAACTAATACTGACATATTTGCCTTTGAGTTGTTTTCTCTACAGGTAGTTAGAAACTGATCTGTGTTGATACACTGGCCGATCATCCCTATTTTACCAGATCAAAAGGGCCTACAGATTCCTTTCCCAGCCAAAATTCACAAAAGGGAAAAACAGCAATGAGTGATAACGACGAAGAACCTAGCCTTACTGATGTCGTGGTGGCTCAGCCCGCCCATGCTGATCAGAATGAACTGATCCTGCAGTTGATGCAACAAATTGCTGAGATGAGGGTCGAGATGCAGAAAAGACAAGATTTGCCTCCTCCAATTTTTGCTGTCAACACTCAACCAGACGGAAGACCTCCAGTTCAAATTCCCCCTCCTAACGTGGAACAAGCTCAGAACCTGCCTTCAAGTCCTGCTCGCAATCCCTCTATCATTGACCTTACCACCCAAAACCCCCATTACGCCTCAGCCTCTTACCAAACACCACCCCATCCTCAAGATACCAACCCCCAAGCACCACTCCCTCCCCCTAATGCAAACCACCAAACTGGCCTACCCCCCCACAGCCAAAACGCTAACAACCCACGCACTTCCCTCCCTCACCAAAACCTGTACACCAACCCCCAGACTTATCCCCAAAACTATCACGCCCCTTTAAATGGCCAGAGTCCCTCTATCGCTCCACCACTACCGCAAAAAGCCATTTTCCAAATACCAGTCCCCAATGAGCATGATGCCCATGGTTCGGAACTCGACCACTATGAGGAGAGGGAGAGAGAGTGGAGGTCGAAGGAAGAGACCGCCAAGATAGATGTGAAGGAGGAAATTAGAAAGGCCATGAAAGAGTTGAACTGCATTCTTGAGGTCGTCGGGTTGAGTTATGAAGACCTGTGCATTCACCCGAATTTGGACCTCCCAAAAGGGTTCAAGGTGCCAAAATTTGACATCTTTGGTGGAACGGGGAACCCCTTGGCACACTTGAGGGCCTACTGTGACCAACTCGTGGGAGTTGGGAGAGATGAAACTTTGTTAATGCGGCTCTTTAGCCGAAGTCTGAGCGGAGAGGCTCTAGAATGGTTTACGTCTCATGAGACGAAACAGTGGTCTAGCTGGAACGCTCTAGCTAAGGACTTCATCGAACGATTCGCCTACAATGTGGAGATTGTTCCTGATCGTTACTCCTTGGAGAAGATGAAGCAGAAGCCGACCGAAAGTTACAGAGAATTTGCATACAGATGGCGAAAGGAGGCACCTAGAGTTAGACCTCCTATGTCAGAAAAGGAAATTGTTGAAGTGTTTGTGCGGGTGCAGGAGCCCGAATATTATGACAGAATTATGTTGCTCGTCGGAGCAAAATTTGCTGAGATAGTCAAGGTAGGTGAGACTATCGAGGATGGATTGAAAACCGGGAAGATTGCCCGTGTTGCTGCCTCGCCCGGATCTTCGGGCTTGTTGAAGAAGAAAAGAGAGGATGTGTCCTCTGTCTCTTATGAGGGGAAGAAGACCCCAAGGAAACCATCATCATACCAAGGTCGTTCTCGACCCTCACAGAGTTCATACCTGGCTTGTTATGCACAAGTCGATTACCAGAATACCCCTCCCCCCAGTTACCAAAATACTCCTCCTCCCAATTATCAAAATACTCCCCCGCCTAACTACCAAACTCCCCCCACTATCTACCAAACTCCCTCTCCAGTTTACCACACCACATCTCATCACTATCGAAATGCCACCCCTAACTGTGCCAACGTTCAGACAAATTACCGAACGCCTCCCCTAATGTACCAAGCCCCAGCTCCACTTTACCAAAATACCCCCTCGAACTACCAAGCTCCACAACCAAATTACCAAACCAACTCATATCCCAGAAATCAAGCCCCCGTCCAAACGCTCCAAATTATCGTCAAATGCCTCCTCCTCAACAAGGCAATTATGATCCCCCCCGTCCTAGATTTGAGAAGAAGCCGGCCAGAATTTTCACTCCGCTTGTGGAAAGCCGAACAAAGCTGTTCGAACGATTAACTGCGGCAGGATATATTCATCCAATGGGACCCAAGCCAGTTGACACTAGCTCAAAGTTTTACAGACCTGATCAGAGGTGCGCGTATCACTCCTACAGTGTTGGACATGATACTGAAGACTGTATCAACTTGAAGCATAAGATTCAAGACCTGATTGACTAGAATGTGGTCTCTCTTCAGACAGTTGCGCCTAATGTCAATAGTAATCCTTTGCCAAATCATGGAGGCGCCACTATCAATATGATAGAGACAGATGATGACTGGTGCGTGACAAAGTCGATAGTTCCGATTGCTCCTGATGAACTAGAAAAGGCAGTAGCTTCGTTGAGCATCAGAGAAAAGAAAGAGTTTGTAATTCTGACACCCGAGAAGGCTGTTGCCTTGGTGCCACGAGAAACTCTTACCCGACCAAAATTTGTGATTGAAACGGCTGTTACTCAAGGCATGACCAGATCTGGTAGGTGCTACACACCGGAAGAATTGGCCCAAGGGGGGCAGAAGAAGGATCAGACCAAAAGGCCGATTAGCGAAGTTGAAGCTGAAGAGTTCTGGAGAAATATGCAGCCGAAAGATTATTCAATTGTGAAGCACTTGGAGAAGACGCCAGCTCAGATTTCTGTATGGGCTTTGTTGATGAGTTCGCAGTTACATAGGCAGGCTCTGATGAGGGCTTTGGATGATACTTATGTGCATGTGGGTACTAACAGTGATAATTTAGCAGCCATGATAAATCAGGTCATCCGAGGATACCGAATCAGTTTCTGTGACGAAGAGCTACCCTTTGAAGGGAGGATGCACAACAAAGCTCTGCACGTCACCTGCATGTGTCGAGACAAGATAATTAATCGCGTCTTGGTCGATGATGGATCCGGTCTTAATATTTGCCCACTTTCGACTTTGAGGCAGCTGAAATTCGACTTGGGAAAGCTTCACCAGAACCAAGTCAATGTGAGGGCCTTTGATGGGGTGCAATGGGACACATTAGGTGCGGTAAACTTGGATATTCAGGTGGGTCCTGCGGATTTTAACGTGGAGTTCCAGGTGTTGGATATCAACACCAGTTACAACTTGCTTCTGGGAAGACCGTTTATTCATATGGCTGGGGCTGTGTCTTCTACCCTTCATCAACTAATGAAATTTGTTTGGAAGGACAAGGAATTGGTCATTTATGGTGAAGGGAGTCATTCCAATGGGTATGCACCGATCGTGGATGATGTCTCTCGAGGTTGTGATTTCTACACGGTGGAGCTGGTAAATGCCACCGGTGATGACTTGGCTCCACAGCCTCCTATGCCTGCCGTGTATAAGATGATTGCTACTGTTATGCTCCAGAATGGTTTCAAACTAGGTTTTGGATTGGGGAAGCATTTCCAAGGAATCGTCGATCCTATCCAAATTCCCGCCAAAGGAGCAAAGTTTGGTTTGGGATATGTCCCAACAGATGACGAAACAGAGATGAAGAACAAGAGTAGTGACCAGGCATTGGCCAGGCCAATTCCTCATCTGTACCAATCATTTCCGGTGCGAGAAAATGTCAACGATGGTGGTCTCGGGAAAGGAATCTGGGGCCTTTTTGAGGAGATTGATGCTGTCATCGAGAAAGAGGATGGGACATCAGGCATCCGTGATGCAGAACCTGATGAGCAGTTGCAGAACTGGACCTCTACACCGCTCCTGATTTCCTGCTCATCTGGGTAGAAAAGACATGTGTCTTTGTTTATTTTAAAAATCGGTGGTAGTCCGGAAGAGGCCCGAGACCCACCCTTTATGCAATTTTATTTGTTTGAAGTTTTTTAAAATTCCCTTGTGATGTTGAAGAAGGCAAAATGGCCCTTGGCCATGGCCAAAGTTCGTTCTTGCTTTTCAATTTAAATGAAAGCCTCTTTTATCAAAATTTGTTTACTTGTCTGTTTATATTTTACTTTCCTAACTCTGTTTGTTTATGATTTCAGTAATAATAATTTAAAACCTGCCAATGTCATGTCATGTCATGAACCAAGTGAACAAAATGAGGCAGGTGATGATGAGTGTGAGGAATATGAAGAAGAAAATGAGGTACCTGAACATGTTGTTGAACAATTTCGACAATTCGAGAATCAACACAAGCCAAATCTTGAAGAAACTGAAACTGTGAATCTCAGGGATGAGGAATGTGTCAAGGAAGTCAGAATCAGTGTCCATCTGACTGAATCCCAAAGAAGAGACTTGGTTCGTTTGCTCAGGGAGTACGTTGATGTGTTCGCCTGGTCTTATAAAGACATGCCAGGGCTAAGTACGGATATGGTGTCCCACAAGTTGCCGATCAATCCAGATTTCAGTCCAGTAAAACAAAAGACTCGAAAGTTCAAGCCTGAGTTGAGTTTGAAGATCAAAGAGGAGATTACAAAACAGATCGAGTCTCAAGTTGTGGAAGTGACGCAATATCCGACTTGGTTAGCCAACGTTGTTCCGGTTGCCAAGAAAGACGGAAAAATAAGAATTTGTGTTGATTACAGAGATCTCAATAAAGCTAGCCCAAAAGATAATTTTCCATTACCAAATATTCACATTCTCATTGATAACTGTGCTAAGCATGAGATGCAGTCATTTGTGGATTGTTATGCGGGTTACCACCAGATCTTGATGGATGTAGAAGATGCAGAAAAGACAGCTTTCATCACACCTTGGGGTGTATATCATTATTGGGTGATGCCTTTTGGTCTCAAGAATGCCGGTGCTACCTATATGAGGGCCATGACAACCATCTTTCACAATATGATTCACAAAGAGATCGAAGTGTATGTAGACGATGTCATAATTAAGTCCCGCGAGAGTTCGGATCACTTGACCCACTTGAGAAAATTTTTTGATCGTTTACGCCGATACAATTTAAAGTTAAATCCCGCCAAGTGTGCTTTTGGAGTGCCAGCTGGCAAGTTGTTGGGATTTATAGTCAGCAGGAGGGGCATTGAGCTTGACCCTTCCAAGATCAAGGCGATCCAAGAATTACCCTCTCCAAAGACCAAGAAAGAGGTGATGAGCTTTTTAGGAAGGTTGAACTACATCAGTCGATTTATAGCTCAATCCACCGTGGTGTGTGAGCCCATCTTTAAGTTATTGAAAAAAGATGTCTCGACCAAGTGGACCGGAGAATGTCAAACTGCTTTTGATGCCATCAAGAACTATTTGTCCAATCCGCCGGTGTTGGTCCCTCCGCGAGAGGGGAGTCCATTATTGTTATATCTGTCTGTCTCAGATAATGCATTGGGATGTGTGCTTGGTCAACATGACGAAACTGGGAAGAAAGAGCGAGCCATTTATTATTTGAGCAAAAAGTTCACTCCATATGAGGCTCGTTACACTCTTTTGGAGAGAACATGCTGTGCTTTGACCTGGATTGCTCAGAAATTAAGATATTACTTGTCTTCTTATACCACATACCTTATTTCCAGGATGAACCCGTTGAAATATATTTTCCAGAAAGCAATGCCGACCGGGAAGTTGGCTAAATGGCAAATGCTTTTGAGTGAGTTTGACATTGTGTATGTGACTTAAAAGGCGATAAAGGCACAAGCCTTAGCTGATCATCTTGCGGAGAATCCAGTTGATGAGGAGTATGAACCGCTTAAGACTTATTTTCCCGACAAGGAAGTTTCATTTGTGGGTGAAGATATTTCTGAAGCCTACCCTGGTTGGAGAGTATTCTTTGATGGAGCTGCGAATCACCAAGGGAAAGGTATCGGAGCGGTCTTAGTATCAGAATCCGGTCAACACTATCCTATGGCAGCTAAACTCTGATTTAATTGCACGAACAATATGGCTGAGTATGAAGCTTGTATCCTAGGTTTGAAGATGGCCATCGACATGAATGTTCATGAGCTTTTGGTTATTGGAGATTCAGATTTATTGATTCATTAGGTTCAAGGAGAATGGGCCGTGAAGAACCCAAAGATCACACCGTACGTGCAGTATATACAGAAGTTGTGCAAGAGATTTCGCAAGATTGAATTCAGGCACACTCCCAGGACACAGAATGAGTTGGCCGATGCTCTTGCCACCATCGCATCAATGATTAAGCATCCGGATACAAGTTATATTGATCTAGTGGATATATAGGTAAAAGAACAGCCTGTTCATTGTTCACACGTCGAAGCGGAACTTGATGGTTTGCCGTGGTATTTTGACATCAAGAAGTATTTAGAAGACGGGACTTATCCTGAGAATGCAACGTTCAGCCAAAAGAAGTCGATACGCCGCATGGCACTCAATTTCTTTGCAAGTGGGGAAATCCTTTATAAGAGAACTCCAGATTTAGGTCTTCTCAAATGTGTTGATGCTAGTGAAGCTGCAAAGCTTCTGGAACAAATACATGCTGGAGTTTGTGGTACTCACATAAACGGGCTCACTTTGGCGAGGAAGATCCTTCGAGCCGGCTACTTCTGGATGACTATGGAACATGATTGTTGCAAGTTTGTGCAAAAATGTCACAAATGTCAAGTGCATGGTGATTTAATTCGAGTGCCGCCTCACGAACTTAATGCTATGAGTTCACCTTGGCCTTTTGTAGCTTGGGGCATGGATGTCATTGGTCCGATAGAGCCAGCCGCCTCTAACGGACACAGATTCATTTTTGTTGCCATTGACTACTTCACTAAGTGGGTGGAAGCAGCTTCGTATAAGTCGGTGACCAAGAAAGTCGTGGCTGATTTTGTTCGCAACAATTTGATATGTAGGTTTGGAGTTCCAGAATCCATCATTACTGATAATGGAGCGAATCTCAACAGTCACCTAATGAGAGAGATATGTGAACAATTCAAGATTACTCACCGGAACTCAACCGCCTATCGTCCCCAAATGAATGGAGATGTAGAAGCCGCCAACAAGAACATAAAGAAGATTTTGAGGAAAATGATTGATAATCGCAGAGGTTGGCACGAAATGTTGCCATATGCTTTGTTGGGTTACCGAACTACTGTCAAACATCAGTTGGAGCTACTCCATATCTGCTAGTATATGGAACCGAAGCAGTTATTCTTGCAGAAGTTGAAATACCTTTGTTGAGAATCATCCAAGAAGCTGAATTGGGTGATGCTGAATGGGTTCGCAAGAGGATTGATCAATTAACATTGATTGATGAGAAGAGAATGGTTGCTGTTTGTCATGGTCAACTGTATCGAAAGAGAATGATTCGTGCTTTCCACAAGAAAGTAAGGGCTAGAATGTTTGAGGTCGGTCAGTTGGTCCTTAAACGCATTTTCCCTCATTAGGATGAGTACAAAGGGAAATTTGCACCAAATTGGCAAGGACCCTACATAGTTCGCAAAGTATTATCTGGAGGTGCCTTGGTCCTATCGGAGATGGATGGCACCGAATGGCCGAAACCGATCAACGCAGATGCTGTTAAAAGATACTATGTGTGAAGTTTCAATTTGTATTTTCTGTCATTTCCTTGTAATCGTTCTATTTGCTTGTAATCACTTTGTTTAGAATTTTATCTTTTTGTAGTGAACTACGTTTGACCTGAATTCTCACCAATGAGATACATAGGTGGCCTATGACGGCCTCGGTCACCCCTTTATCCCATTTTAATATTTCTTTGTATTTGAACTACGTTCGACCTGAATTCTCAAGAATGAGATACGTAGGCGGCCTATGTCGGCTTCGGTCAATTTCTTTGTAAATTTCTTATTTTTGTTAATCCTTGAGGGGGAACTATGTTTGACCTGATTCCTGCCTCAACGGGATACGTAGGCGCCACAAGGGTTCGGTCATACCTCCTGTAAGATTTCTATTTCTCTTTACGATAGAAACTGGGACAGAATTTTTGAGAGGGACTCAAAAATTCTCGAGAAGAAAGATTTTCCCTAATAAGTCAAGACTGAAGTTACTTTGAGATTTGCAATTGGGACAGAATTTTTGAGAAGATCTCAAAAATTCCGTGATCTGCTCATCGACGGTTCGAGATAAGCCAAGACAGTTAGCTGGGACAGAAATTTTTGAGGATGACCTCAAAAATTTCAATAAGGTTCAGCGAGAGTTTAGAGCGACTTTGAATACTTCCCAACAAGTGACTAGACAGATCTCAAAACACCAACTCCGAATGACGTTTATTAAACTTGACGTGACATGACACTTGGCAGTGACTTTTCCAAACATTATTTTGAAAATCTATTTTTCTTAAAAACTTTTCCTTCATGTTTCAATTATATTTGCATAAAAAAATGTTGTCTTATCTATCAAGAAGCGGGAGATCAAAAAAATCAACCGGAGATAGTCGGACAAGGAGCAGACAACCGAAGAGATCGACACAGATCAGTTTATTTTGCAAAAACTAACAATTTTTCTGTGGATGCAGGTCTATAGGTTTCCCTCAAGATCGGCATATTCTTCCATTCAATGAATACAGAGAAGTTAAAAGGGCATAGAGCTCTCCAAAATTAACATTTTTTCTGTCGATGCAGGAAATATCTTATGTTTCTTATACCAAGAATTGGGAATATAAGTAGCATTACTTTATTCAAATTCTCAGCAAGGCAAGGTTCATAATGAACATGCAATTATGTTCGGAGATGGGACAAATGAAAACCTTGAAGAGAGAAATATTGTTATTTCCCAGCAACTAAAGATACCTGGAAGATATTTATCTGCATTATATTATCAGATATGATAATATTCCTACCCTGAAGGTCATTTATATCGTATTATCAAATGAGATGATACCAGTACTGCGAGGGTCATTTTTATTTATATTGTCGATTGAGACGATATCACTACCCGGAGAGTCATTTATATCATATTGTCAAAGAGCTACTCCAAGGGTCATTTTTATTTATATTGTCGATTGAGACGATACCGCCATTCAAAAGATACCCAGAAGATCACCTATGTTGCTGGGTGAAGCATCATCTTCGTTCGGTATCAGAGAGGCATCATCAAAGGAATCATGTATCGCGATAAAAGATTCATGCATAGCAGGACAAAGAGAGAAAGTCATGCATTGCGGAGAAGTCATGCATAGCAGGACAAAGAGAGAAAGTCATGCATTGCGGAGAAGTCATGCATAGCAGGACAAAGAAATCACGCATCGCGAATAAGTCATGCCTTGCAAGAGAAAAAAGTCATGCATCGCGAGAAAGAGATTCATGCATCGCGGGAAAAAGATTCATGCATCGCGGAAGAAAGAATTCATGCATCGCGAGAAAAGATTCATGCATCGCAAGAGAAAAGTCATGCATCGCGGGAAGAGATTCATGCATTGCAAGAGAAAATTCATGCATTGCAAAAGAAGTCATGCATTGCGAGAGAAGGATTCATGCATCGCGGAAAAGAAGTCATGCATCGCAGGAAAGAGATTTATGCATAGCAAGAAGAAGAAACCATGCATAGCAAGAGAAAAAGTCATGCATCGCGGAAAATTTTTTTTCATGTATTGCAAGAGAAGATTCATGCATTACAAGAGAAAGTCATGCATCGCGGAGGAAAAATTCATGCATCGCGGGAAAGATTCATGCATTGCAAGAGAAGATTCATGCATCGCGGGAAAGATTTATGCATTGCAAGAGAAAGTCATGCATCGCGGAGAAAATATTTATGCATCGCGGGAAAAAGATTCACTGAGATTTACCTATCACAAGAAGATCAACACCGACTGCATCATTGTCATTTGCAAGAATATTTTGAGAGAACCGTCAACAACGACGTCAAGAGAAACTATCAACATATTATATTAGCCTACTTTACTGCTTCGACATCAAAGGAAGAGTGCATTGAAGATTATATTGCAAATATAATCTACAAGCTTTATTTGCTTCACGTCAAACTCGATAGAGTTGACGTCAAATGTTCAAGGAGAATAATTTAGTGTCAATACGGTAAAAGACACTGTCCTCCATTTGAATTGCATTTTTATGCTAATGAGTTTTATCTCAGTCTTTGTCGGGAGCATCCAAGAGGATGAATTCTCAAAACAGACCACAGGTGCGGACGACATCAATTAGGATGCAGCACAACGTGGAACTTTTTCTTGGCAGCGAACTGGGACATAGTCCAAAGAGGAGTGTCAAACTCTTAGGACGCGAGCAGAGGAACGACTTCCACCACAATCAAACCACACCCCCATCAGAAGGCATGTGGGTTTATCTTTAGGTTTGTCGGTTTCAGTTTTCGCATTCGGAAATTTTGGTCTCTACCGAAAGCAACTTTCCAATCTGAATGACAATACACCAAGAGCTTTGGAAATTATGTCCGTGTAAATTCTTAATTATGGGTGTGAAGTGCACCACATTCATGGCTAAGAGGTTGCAAGCCTCTTTTTCATACTCGACTCGCTTTGTCACTCCTCCAGAACCAAAGGACATCTTAGCATAATAGATTTCCTTTTCAATCGATTGAGTCGAACTACAAACAGCCTGATTTTCTAAATAGAGGTATATGTAGGCAGAGTCAGTGTTGAAACTCGGCGGTATTACAATCATTCGCTCTTAAATCTGATTCTCGAGCATTCCGATCTCTTCATAATTCGATATCGGGAAGACTTATGAATTCTTTCATAATCGTGCGTCAAATCAAGCTTATCGAACTACAAGTGGCCTGAATTCTCATATAGCCTGAGATATGTAAGAAACCCATTTCCAGGGTTCGGCCATAATTCCTAAAGTCCATACCAAAAACCTTTTCCCAAAAGATAGAGATGTGGTCGATCAAAATTGGATTAGTCAATTTCATTTTCCTCTAATTTCTTGCATCAATCCAAGTAAAATGAGGGACAATTGTTGACACCTAATTTTGACCCTCCCCGATAATAATTAATTTCCGAGTTTCTTAATTTTCAAATGATTTAAAATAATTGACTTTATAAAATTCAAAGTATTTTTCAAGTTAGTTTTAAATGGTTTGTCACTTTTTATAAATTTTAAATAATATGTGTATACTTTTGAACTTCATAAATATTCGAAAATCGTCTCAAAATATTTTGTTTAATTGAATATTTGGTTAGTTTGTTTAGTCATTCAATAGTTTACAATTTTGAGTTAATTAGTTAGTTTATAATTAAATTAATTCTTATATAATTATGTGTTTAATTAGTATATTTTATGAATGATAAAAAAAATTGTCTCAAAAAGATTTTAGTTTTATTTAAACATTTGGTTATTTAGTCGTTTATATTGTTAAATTAATTAGTTTATAATTAAGTTAATAATTTTATTTCGTTAAGATTAAGAAGCTCGTTAATTAATTAATATCAATTCGTCATATTTAATTACTAGCCGAATCTATCTTAACTAACTCAAATTAGCTAAGTTTTTAACTCTCTTTCAACCGACCCCACCCCTATTTCTTTACAACTCACATCAGCCCACTATTACTTCAATACAAAATTGGCCCAAACAAATCAATAAACAATACAGATGCAGCGATCCAAACAGATCAAAACAATACAAACCAAATTCAACCCAAAACCTCTTTAGCCCATTTTATTTCCAACTGACCAGCAGTCCAAAGAACTGACCCGACCCATCCCCCCTTTCCCTTCCAAATTCACGCGCAGTAGCAATTAGACGGAAAGCCAACGTCCCTATCCCCATTAATGTTGCAACAGAGCAACAGCAGGCACAAGTATTTGCCCTTTCCTCTTCCGGAATAGGGTGAAAAACCTCAGAAAAAGGAGGTCTCCCTAAAATGGTGAAAGTTTGGAGTTTGAAATTTGAATGGGCCTCGTCCCCATCCGAAAATCTCCCGCCTATTCACCCATTTTTGCCCTAATTTCGTTGATAAATAGTTCGATATCCTTCATTGAAAAAAAAAGAAGAGGAGATTGGAAGAAATTTTGGAAAAGTTGTCAAGAAATTATATAGAGAAATTTCCCAAAGCTGTAAAAGATCCCCAGAAACATACATTTTAGATATATATATATATATATATATATATATATATATATATATATAATTTCCCTTTCTTCTCGATTCCTTGTGGGTTGCGAAAGATCAGCCAAGATTTCTCGAAAGTTCTCGCTGTGGTGTTAAGTTCGACATTTCTCTACTCGTAGTCTCAGTTCACTGCTCGAAAAAAGGTAAATCCTCCTCTAGTTTTCGTTTAATTCCTAGTTCTTTAATTTTTATTTTATTTTTTTTCTATTTGTGTGTTTTTAGCTTGGTTTTAGTTTTCGTGTCTTAGATTTTGGTTCGATATCTGAATGGTTTTTCTGGTGTTTATGTTCCCGTTACTTGTCTGATTTTGTTCTAAAGAGTAATGTTCCTCTTGGTTTTAGTTTGGCGTTCGTCCTCATAAGCAATAAGCACCTAGATCCGTGCTTACACTATCGATTCATAGAAACATCGGATATATTAGTTCAGTACTTCTGTTAAAGGTTGTTGTTTTGATAGTTTTATTTTCTCTAATGCTCTGGACTGATGGTTTCATTATCCATGTTTCCGCACAGCTGATATTTGTTCAAGTATTAATTTGCTAATAACATGTTTTGGTATGGTTTCGAGTTAATTCTAGTAATCGTTGTGTCGAAATGAGTTCTGAATGTACGAACCTTCTTGGTTTTGATTCGAAAATGCGTATGCATTCAACTTTAGTTCCTGATTGTTGCATTTAAATTTCAGCCGCCCATTATGTCTTCTTAAATTAATTTTTAGGCCTAGCGAAGTTTTGGGTTTAATGATTTAGTGCTTTTAGCATATGTGTGATAGCATATTGGCCTTTGCTTATGTGATATCTCTAAGTGTTTTTGAGTAAAATTGGAGTAAAAAATCTAGTTTAATATCCAAATATAGCTTTCATGTTCGTAATCTCTGTTTTGAAGCGAAGAAAAACCAGGTTATGCCTGATTGTTTTTTTTAATAATAATGTGTAAGAAAAAACAAAAAAAAAAAAACGGGATTTTATAAGAACCCGTGTGCCAAGTTGTGTTATCAAATTTTACTATCTTTTCTACTTGAGAATGAAGATTTTATTGCAAGTAGTCTACTATCAACATATATAGTTATTCATTTGAGCAAAGCTAATAACACTTGTGTATTATTTTAGTAGCTAGTGTCAAGGATGCCTCTCTGTTTGTTTTTGCTTACTGCATTTACGTGATATTGCCTGTTGGAGCAAATATGTTAGGAGCCTTTCTTAGTATAATAAGCATTGATGCTATATTGTTAATTAATTTAGTAAAATGTGGTCTCTTATTGTTATGTGCGTACTTCTTCTCCCCTTAATTTATGTCTCCGTGAAATCTATGCATCGGTAGCAGTTTTCTTTTGTTTTAAATCGTGCAGCCTTACTTCTCTTAAATTAAAGTCATGTCTTAATTATTTCTTTATTAAATATGCTAACGTTGCCTTCTCTTTCTCTGTTGTATGTAAACCCCCCTTTGAGTCTATGATGGACTTCTCTCTCTTTGCATTTCGAAATAAGCCACGAAGGCCCCAAAATTCTTCTATCGAGTCAGACAACCTGGATAAATCGAAGAATAAGTCTTTGGGGTTGACGTACAGGTTCCGGAAAGCTGAAAATAGACTAACATACCTGCTGTATACATCGATATACAGTCAGAAAGTATCGTATACAGGGAAAAACGTGAAAATACAGGTGGAAGACGCAAAAACACTAAATTAAAACAAAATTACAGGTCCGGGAGTTCGAGATTTAGTAGTATACATGGTGTATACCTCTAATATACACTTGGTGTATATCATGACCAATGAAGATGGAAAGAGGGCCAAAAGCCCAATGAATTATTATTTTGTTTTTTTTTTGCAGATTTGGGTAATTTGGGCCAAAATTTCTTTCCTTGCTCTTATTTGTTTTATTATATTTGACTAACACATTTATTTGATATTTGGTTCAACTTAATTAATTCCCCGAAGATAGCTGTTTCTCTTTATATTCAAAGTTAAATATTTTTTTTTCTTATGTATTTTATCCACTATTTAGCTCTTGTTTAATATTAGTCATGTCAAAACTCAAGTTATTTCCCCTTTAGTCCATTTCCCCTAAGGTAAATAAAGCGATAAAAATAATAATAGTAATAAATAAATAAGTTAAAATAAATTAGTTTTCTTACTAAGTTAAAATTTCAAAATAAATTAGTTTTCTTACTAAGTTAAAATTTCAAAAAAAATAAAAAATAATAGTTAATATAAATGAGTTCTTTTACTTAGTTAAAATTTCAAAATTAGTCAAAGTTGTAATGAGCCCTTTTATTTAGTTAAAATTTCAAAATTAGTCAAAAATTATTTTGGTCAAATTGTCGGTCAACCGCGAGTTAGCGGGCATTCCGAGGGCCTAACACCTTCTCGGAATGTACATTGAACTTCGAACCCTTTTATTTTCAATTGATTTTATCTGTTTAAATCTTTTGAAGACTTTAAGTTTTTCTTGATTTTTTACTAAAAATTAAGTGGCGACTCTGTCCTTTTGGAAACCCGATTTCTCTTAAACCATAGGTTTAATCGGTTTTTCAAAAACTCAGTCATTTTCCCTTTCTATATATTTTTAAATAAAACATAGATCATATATCACATGAAGAGGGGCAAGTAGGTAAAATCCACACACCACAGACAAAAATGAAGTCAAATGCGATGCAAATGCAATAATGATGTCATGTAGTCGTGATGCATGTCTGTCCTAAGATACACATCTGTTGACGTAATCAGACCGCACTGAATACTCTAATCAGAACCCATGGGGGCCACACATGGACCATGTATCACCGCCGGAACCAGATCCCATCGGCATCCAAATCGCTAACCGGAGCTAGTCCATCTCATATATCTCTAGCCGGAGCTAGTCTCAACTGTGTCTCATATTCATCCATCCTTATATCAATGTCTCAGAACTCATGCAACAGATAGTTCACACATGGGATGAATAATGAATATGCACATGTCATCAATCACAATCATATCACGATCACATCATAGTATTACACATCATTTGTCTCAATCATAGCCTACTCATACTCTTCTATCCCCTCAATATCAGTTATCACATGACTTATTCAACAAATTCAAGTCACATATAACACATTTAGCTCGTTTTATTCCCCATCTTTCATTTACAACAATTTCAATCAACAAATAAAACCCATCCTCAATCCCCATTACTCCCCAACACAATTAGGAAAGTAGTCATGCGTAGTCTACGAGTTTAACAAAGTTTAGAAGTCACTTGCCTCAAAACACTTCAACTAGTAACTCAAATTTGAGTTTTACCCTTCCGAGCACGCTCCAAATCACCACAATCTATTCATAAATGGAATCCCACAATCAATACGAATCTAACAACACCAATATCGTGAAATTTGGAGAAAAAGGGTAAAATGGTCAAAAATCTCATTCCGGAAATATATTCTCGAAATATGGAAATTTTTAGTGAAAAATGTTCCCCAAGAAATTTAGAATCCAATAGTGAAAACCGGTTCGAAAAAGGAGTTGAAATGAGTTCACAAACTCAATTTTTCTATTAAATTCGAATTAAGCAAAAACCCCCAAATTTTACACTTGAAATCTCAAATTTTGATGTTAAAATCCATAAATAATCGATGGAAATCAAAGATATAAGTTGGAAATAACTTACCCAATGAATTCCTTGCGAAAAACCACTTGAAATCGCCTATTTTCGAGCTCTCAAAGTCTAAAAATGGAGAAATGGGTATTTTCAAGTTGTGAGAAAATAGCTACTGATTTTGACTTAAAAAAAAGACTGCTGTTGCAGCTAAAACGCAGCAGCTGAAACACAGCAATAACACCAAAGTTTAAGTCCCCGTTGGACCCTCGGGATTCGTTCGGAATCTCGTGCACACAAACTAAATATGTACCCCCACTAAATTCGACGTTCCGGACTCAATGGAACCGTCGGAATTTGAATTCGAGGACTCCTTGACCCGAAATTCAATAAGATGCCCAGAAACTAGTTTAACGCCAAAAAAATTCGAAACTCAAACGGAGCGTCTAAAAATTCAACCAAGGCTCATTCTAGACTTAGAATTGCCTCCCGAAACCAACGGTACTCTCGGAATTTCAATCTGAGCCTCGGAACCTCATATGTTGACCAAAGTCAACTCTTTATCAAAATTTCACAGCTTTAGCAACTTAGGACCTCAATTCTTCGTTTCAACTCCAAATTCAACTCCGTAACTTCACACAGACCCGTTTCGACATTCTAAAACCGCTGGAATCGACAGAAATCCGATCCAAGTCTCGAAACTCCAAATGACTCGAAAAAACACTTTTTAACCAACTTTAACTCATAAAAACTCAACTTCTCAAAAACTCAACTTTTTACCAACTTTACAACCACCAAACATGGGACTCGGGGCAACTACCGAAAGGGCAAAATAGTCATTTCCATGAAAAAAATTACCAAAACGACCTTTCGGGTCATTACAAAAACTCATCGAGGAAAGTTTAGTAGTTTATTTGACTTACGTTTTATTAGTGCGTTTTAAATGGTTTTTATTAATATAATATTATTATATCAATTATTTATTATTTATTAATTTTTAAATATCGACACCGCTTACGAAAAATTATGCGTACGCCATTGTACCTTTATTGGCACCATTGATAGTAGTGATTGTGTTAATCTCATAAAGCTATTTTGATGTGTTTCACAAGAATCTCTTGTGGTAACTAATTGGTTCTTAATGTTACTTGTAGTAAGGGTGGAAAAATCAAATCCAACCCGACCAATCCATTTAGGTTTAGTTGGTTATTGACCCGCCCATTTGTTAGTTCAACTCATTTCAAAATCCAACCCATTTCAACCTATTAAAAATTGGATTGATAGGTAACCTAAATTGATTTTTGAGAAATCTTGTCAAAATTTTTTTAATTTTTTTTATATGTTATATTTAGATATAATAAAGTAAAAAAAAATTAGTAAGTACTAAAATTTAATAAAATAACAAATAAAATTATTAAAACTTAGTAAAATTTGGGCGGGTTGGGTTATGACCCGTTAGCAGAGCCGTAGCTAGAGCTATCCCAGAGTGTCCAACTGGACACCCTTTGTGCGAAAATTATGTTGTATATATATGCTAAATTTTACATTTAAAGTACATATATTTAAAGTTGGACACTGATGACAAAAGCTATGCCTTTGACATAGTGATAATATGTGTCTATTTGAATGAAGATGTCACGCCCCGAGCCTACACCCTGGACGTGGCTGGCACTCGAAGACCATTGCTGGCCCCCAAGCGAACCCTTGGCCTGACTTTCTTAACTCAGTGGAAAAACTCAATGCAATGCAAGGTTATAAAACAACCTAACTGATAAAATCTGGCCAAAAAGGCAACTCAAGTTTCAAAATAGATATTTACATATATACTATATACATAGCTGAGAGACTCACTACTAACTGATTGTCTGTTTATGAAGCCTCTAAAATACTGAGATGGATGTTGGGACAAACCCCACAACATCCTAATAAGACAAAACTAAGAGAACAAAATAACCGAGTCCTCCGAAATGCAAAGAGGCTCACCACTGACTTTGGAGTACTCAGCTGGATCAACGGCGTACCGGATGCTGGCCCTGGGTACCTGTGTCTGCATCATCACAAGATGCAGGCCAACTGGCATCAGTACATTGAATGTACGAGTATGCGAGCTGGAAAGCTAAACCACAACTTAAGCTTGAAAGGAGTACAAATGAACTCTTACCTTGACACTGTTCAACTCATGAATAACTGAACTCAATATATAAAGCAATAAGACACATGCAATATATAAAGCTTGTAAAAATAGTGTAAACAACTTAGTTCGTTAAGGATAAAACGATAACAAACTCAACTTTCCTTATATAAAAGTAATATAACTTTTGTGGGAGATTCTTTAACCGACAACCACCACTATGAGCCCTAGTGATGGTACAACGTTTTACCTCACGTTGCCCAAGGACCATCCTATACCTTGCCGTGATATAGGAAGCTAACTTTACTAAGTGGATCCACTAGCTTAACTTTACGTGATCATCTAAAAAGTATGACCCGTTAAATCCCATGTTAGCGCATGGTTCTTATGGAGAGTTGAGTTAATATGAACTCGTGTCCCCACTCGGTGCTCAAGACTACTCCCAAAAATATACTTTAGCTCATAAGTGTTTTAAACACATCTTTCTTTATTTGAGATAATTACTCAAAACTTTGCCCGAAGGCTCACTTGGAATCGATGTTCCTTTTCTTGAAAACTAGCCCAAAGGCTCTTTTGGAATCATAGTTCCTGTCTTACTCAAATGTAAAAACATTTAGAACTTCTTTGGGAAATACATAGTTCCCTAATAACTTTTGAGAAATGGACTCAACTTTATACTCTTTCTCAACTTGAACCTCTTGACTCTTTACTCTTTACTTGACTTGAAACTTGAGCCTTAAAATGAAGTTAAAACATTCAATAAAGACTCTTGAATAACTTTAAAAACTTGCTTGACTTGCTTCTTAACTTCCAAGCTTAACTCTTAACTTCACTTGACTTGGAAACTAACTCTCCTTGAATTGAATTTAGATATTCAAGGTGTTTGATCACATGTTATGGATGAGTTCTTGACGTTTAGACGTACCTTGGAGTGTTGGAAACAACTATGAAACATAGGTACAACACCTAGGAACATGTATGAAAGAGTGGGGAAGGAATGGGAAAACTTGGCGCTCTGAGAGGCGTGGAGCGCTAGACCAAAAACTTCAGAGGGGGCCTGCTGGCGCACTGCTAGGCACGTCACCCCAAGGGGAAAAGTTCAGAGCCCCTCTTGGGGCGCGCTGACAGGCGCGACGCCCCTGCCCTTTTCCCCTGAAAACCGACTTTTCTCCTTAGTTTTCTCCAACTCTAAACCTTCTACACTTCAAAGTTTCCAGCCCCAAACACTTAAAATCATAAACCTCTCAACATACAATAGATTCAACTCAGAAACACCACCCGAACCATACACCAAACCAACAAGAACTTCAACACAACATAACTACAACTTCAACAAACATAATCAATCTTTTCTCGAAATTAAACGAGCTTGGCATGTGGGGGCAAGAACCAACCCAACACTATGAACTCACATACCTTAATAGGGATCACCCCCGAAGAAAACCACGACGATCTTTACGAAGTTTGCTTCTTCTTCTCCTTTCTCTCAAGAACCCTAACTCTTACTCTTTTAAAAAGGGAAAAACTGATCAAAAATCAGTCTTACACCTTAATATATTTCCAAAAGACAAGGCTAGGGAAAAGACCAAAATACCCTTACAATTTACGGACTGACTTCCCTTACCAACAGCCCAACTTCGAAAGGGCATAACTCACTCATACAAACTCGAAATAGAGCAAACTCAGCGGCGTTGGAAAGATCATTCCACGAATTTTGCAAACAAAACTGGAACTACACCTAATTCATCTTGAGCTAGGAGTTATGACTGTTCAAAGTTGGCCAAAAACTCCCTTTTTCCCATACTTAACCAAATTTTCCAGATTTTTTTTTTAATTCTCTCCAAAATGACTATTTCCAATTCTAAGCCTCTTCATAGCTATTTCAAATTGTCGGATGTTACAGAAGAAGTTTCGGGTTTAAAGCCCAAATAACACAATTTATTTGTTTTATTTTGACAGTCATAAACCATTATTATTGGATATCCTTAATAAAATTGTTTGTTAATAATATGTTACCTAACCCATTTTGACCAGCCCAAATTCAACCCAACTCGCCCAATTACCACCCCTACTTGTAGCTAGGATTGGCGCCATGTCTTTCTCTTTATTGAGGATACTGTCACGAATCTCTAGCTGAAAGTACGAGTGAGAGCAATTGCACTATCGACATTTTTATGCAGCATCACTTATCATTCATTGTATTTGATGTTATTTGTACATGGGGCTTTGTCCACTCCACTTTTCTTTCCCCGTAGGCTGCACCCCCCTAAGTTGTGCGGTCTCTTCACTTTCTATGTTGCATTCATCTCAAATTATCTAATAATACACTACTTTTAGAAAAGCTGACCCGCATCGATTGACATTTTTTTAAGAATCCGAATAATATAGACATCCTCCACCTGCTTCCCTAAAGGAGTTGGATACTTATTTCCCCCTCCTTTTTGTGTTTGTCCTGTTTTTCATGAGAAGTTTGTTTTTTTATAAAATATGATTTAATGGTGGGATCACAACTTCACGAGCTCAAACACTCTATCACCCGACCAAGTCACTTTTATCCGAATGGTGTCAATTTATTCCTTATTTCTGGACAATTACATTGTGCAGATAAGTAAAAGAAATTATGTATATGTATACTATGTTTCGAATTTCCTTTGCTTTTTCGTCTATTTACTTTCTTTATATTTTGAATTCCCTTAGTGAAAATTCTAATTCCATCCAATAGATATCAGAAGGATCACAATCTTATCCACTGATGACTGAGTGATCAAATGTTGTTCAGATCTTTCTAAAGTTTTTATTTTAGTTGTGAATGTGTTATTTTCGTGAATACAATAATATTCGACTTAATTTCAATGAAAAAGGGTCCTATGTCTATGATTGTGTAGTAGGTAAAGGAGGTACAGTGGAAGTCGTGTCTAGTGGGTAGGTCTTCCCATGACCGACCTAACCCGACCTGAGAAGAACAGGCCAATGAATGGCATGTTCCATTCATAAGGGTTGTTAGGTAGTTTGGATCCGGGATGACTTTTAGGTAGCTAGTCATGTCAAGTCAGTGCCGTTGTGATCCTAATTAGACACAGTAAGAGTAGTCTAGTGCCTTTTTCAGTCCTTCTGATTTGTTTTTAAATCATAATGTTTTGTCTTTGTGTTTTTAGCTGGATAAGAAGATAGGGAAGAAATGTTTTATGGTCGCAACACGAGAATTTGGTATTATATGGGGTGGTACACCAGAGTGTTGGGAATGGTTGTCTCACCCAAACTCCAGGTTTTATATATTAGCAGTTTAATATTGAAGGAAATTACTTTACTAAATATAATTACTGAGTAAGTACAAATTTTTTATAGATTCTCTGTAGTGGCTAAAATTAATTGGATCAGTAGGCTTGATATCCGAGGAAAAATTAGAACTCAAATGTTGTCGAAAAGAACCAGTTTTATATTTCGCTTATCTAGTGTTCAAATGGGAAGATGGATTTTTTGTCCTTAGAAATGTTAAGGCAGTTGTTAGATTTGTGGATTCAGAGAGTGACGATGAAGCAGAGCAACAAGTTAAAGTTGTCCCTTTTTTAGGACTAGGACCTAGAGGGAGGCTACCATTGAAAAGAGGTGACGGATGGATGGAATTAAAAATGGGAAACATTTTCAATGATACAGGAGATGTTGAAGCACGATTGATAGAGTTTAGGCATCTTGGTTGGAAACACGCCTTCATTGTTCAAGGACTTGAGTTTCGTCCAGAATGAAGAAGGAACACTTGAGCAAAATCGGCAAGATAGAAACTAACCTAGAGGCAAGAGTTAACCCAAATCACCAACACCAGAGGTATCTCCACACACAAAAAGAGTGCATGGCAAACTGGCGCCTGTGTCACTCCTGACGTGTGTTAAAAATAAGTCCAGGAAGCACCACAACCATAACTAAGGAGATCTTCACTACTGAAATGCCAAACACCAAATATATAGATGCAACATTTGTAGATGTGGTCCAGATAAAGGCGAATACTACCTTTGAAGAAGATTCAGAGTGTAGCAAGTGGAGAAGTTCAAAGGAGTAAGAGGGTCATAAAGAACCTGGATATCAAGATGATTGCAAAGTCTCGATGATCCCTTAAAATAGGATGCAAAGAATAAATTAAGTTGGTGCTGAGGGGGAGTGTTCAAAAGTCATCACCAACTTAATTAATATCTAAGATATTTCAAAGAAGAATCTGGTATATTAAATACTTGTAAAGAAATGAAAAAAGAACTCTCGAATGAAAGTTCGAGAGTGTAAAGTCTTAAATCATTCAAGAAAGTGCAATTCTATAAATAGGTAAAAGGTGCATTCTATAAATAGAGGTAGTCATTTCAGTGCAAAGAGTTATAAGACCAAAACTGATCTTTACTTAGCAATTAAGTTGTGAGCAGCCAATTGTGCCCAATAATTCTCAACAAACACTTCTTTTGGATACAGGCCACCACTCTTATCGATTGGTCACAACTAGCACCCCTCCTTGGTCTAGGCCACCACTCTTGACACTCTATCAAGCTATTACTTCGAGTTGCACCCTCAAGTGTTAATCAACCCTACTCTAATGCTTATTATAATAGACTGAATAAGATAACCCAACCCTAAAAACTAGTCTATTAGGTGGAAGAGCCCACTCAAGCCTACTAAACCGTTAATAATTTTTTTCATAATCAATGAAGGTCAATTAGCATACAACAAAGATAGTAAAGATTCCTTGCAGTTAAGAAAAAGAGGTTCACCTCCTTGAAAGGAGTCACCTTTAATAGGAAGCTTTAAACTCTTCCTACCAATAGTGGTCTTTATACGGTGCATACTCAGATGGTGTGTAGCCTGCAGGTTCCGTTAAGGTTTTGATGTAAAAAGAAAAATGTGCTATAGTAAGTTAAATTGCATAAATAGTACTATATATAACTCAATCTTTTAAAAATTATTATTATTAGTTGAATTGGCCGGTACCCAAGGCTCACTATAATTAGTGACTAATGTTTCATTTAATTCCAAATTTAGCATTACATTAACTTGTTTAGTATATGTATTTGTTGGGTTTGTTAGCGTGGTTACAATTCCACATTGGTTGGGGAACGGACCAATAGTTTTGCTTGCATAGACTCGAGCAGTTCTTCCCTCATGTGCTAGTTTTTGAGATGTCAGTTAGACCCAAGTAATTTTATAGGGTTCAACTGACACTCGTAACTCTATTATGGCTTTGCCCCCCGTGACAACGTAGTTGAAGTATGTTCAAGTTGTCTCGGACCTTATTATGGTTATTAAGAAAAAAAAACTCTGGACTTCAATAGTGTTTATGTTGCTTCTATTTCCAAAGTTAGCACTAATATATTATTAATTTTCATAGTTTACATTATCTGTTTGCCGAACTAGTAACTCTATTATGGCTCCACCATACCCCTGGAAGTTGCGATAATGTAGTTGAAGTGGGTTCAAATGGTTTCGGACATCGGAAAAAAAGGCTCTAAGACTTTCTTAGTGATTTCTGTTGATTTTATTTCCGAAGCTTGCATCATAAATTAGCATGTTTAGTTTAGATGTATCTACTTAATGTTGATTAATTGTTTCCCTGAAAATGTCTTGATAGATTGAAGTATATTATTAGTTTTATTATTTAGATGTTCTAGTAGGAAGCTTAAAACATTCTGCCACAAAAAATAGCTTAGTTATATATATATATATATATATATATATAAACACCGATATTTACATATAAATATTTTTTTTCATAATGAGTTTATCTCGCAAGTATAAGATTTGTGCTCACTAAACATTATAAGTCCATTCAGTTCGTACTTTTTTTAGATCTTATCTTGGTTTGCCAGATTCAAGCTCGAATAAAGGAGGGGTCACAGTACGAATCCTCATAATACATATGTTATTGGGACGTGATCACCTCGTAATGCTAACTTTGGAAATAAGAGCAACATAAATAACTAGTAGAGTCAAGAGTTTTTCTAATTACCATAATGTCATTACCAACTAAAGCACACTTCAAGCCAAAATAGAGTTTTGGATTTGGCAGAACCCAACAACTTGGCTTAAAATCCACATTTTAAAGAAATTCAGTTAATAGTTATACATAACGTATCTCAAACCCCATAAAATAGAAAAGAGATATAGTTCAGAACCCGTACACCTTAAAATTCCAGATCCGCCTCTGATGACATGCATTTGATTATTTTGGGACGGAGCTCTATTCCTTCAACAATGAGGCCACTTTTGTCACCGTGACTTTTCATCTCAAGCAATATTGCTTCGACAAGACCATCACTACCTTCCTTGCTATTGAATATCCCTATTCTACTTCCATCCAACCATCTCCTCACAGTTTTGTTGATGTCACAAGTTTCACAGTGTTGGCTTGTTTTTCAGTCTCAGTATCACTCTCATAATTAACAAACCTAATAATTGAATTAGAATATTCAAGTTCTCAGGACTTATTTCCCAATTTGAACACCAAATAATCAACATAATCTGTCTTTGGTGACAACACTTTTATTACTTTTTTTCCACGAATATCCAATTGAGGTACAAAGTGAATATATGCCACTTTTGAGAATTTGCAGAAGTATTGCAAGTAGCATTTGTAAAGATAATTCATCATTGTTTTAATGATATGTAGGGTGTATCTCCTTAGTAGGTCTACCAGATGTGAAGTTGAATTGACGAGATTTGGGTACCAGATGGTTGAACTAAAAAGATTTATATATTATCTATGCAATTTAACATGTTATAATAGATTTTTCTTTTTACGATCAAAATATTTATAGGAACCTCGCACTGTCCGAGATTGCCCCTTATAAAGATGACCTTCCAATACTTTTTCGACTGATCCTTAATTTGCATTAAATAATTTTCAAGTTGTGAGCAACCAATTGTGCTCATAATTAACTTGAAAATTATTAATGCTAATTAAGGACCAACCGAAGTAGTATTGAAGAGAGGTAATTAGACAAGACATGACTCAACTTCAGATTACTGAAGACATGACCTAAGATAGAAAAGTGTGGAGGATGCGTACTAGGGTAGAAGTTTAGTAGGTAGTGAAGTGTTGTCTTGCTTTTCGAGATTTTTGGCTTGTTGGTGATTTGTCGTTGTACTAGTTGCATTATTGTAGTTCTTGATTGGGATATCTATCTATTTATGTTGTTTAATGTGTTTTGATTATTGCACTAATTTGTTGTTCTTAGTCCTTTCTTATAAGATCTTGCATCCCCCCCCCCCCCGTTGCTATATCTTTTTTCATTGTTTTCTTCTTCCTTGTACTTCAATTTGTTGCACTTGAGTTGAGGGTCTTTCGAAAATAACCTCTCTAACTCCTCTAGGTAGTGGTAAGGACCGCGTACACGCTACTCTCCCCAAACCCCACTTTTGGGATTTCACCGGATATGTTATTGTTATTGTTATAAGGGCCACCTTCGGTCTTAAAACTCTTTAAACTCTTTTTTTTTCTTTTGCATTCCTGTTTTCTTGAGTACACTTCACTCTCAATTATTTCTTGAGTACACACTCTTTAGTTGAGTACAAATACAACTCAAATGACCACCTTTATTTATCGGCGTTGATGGAAGGATCTAGTGGACGCAATATCCTAGAACTACGCCTTCCACTTCTTTCTCGAACTCTTTTAGATTTTGCACTTTAGAACTCTCATTCTAAAGTTCTTCTTTCAATATAAATCTTGAATATTCTAAATTCTTCTTTGAAATATCTTAGATATTAGTAATAAGTTAGTGATGATGTTTTAACCCCCCTCTCAGCACCAACTTAATTTATTCTTTGCATCCATTTTGAGTGATCCTCGAGACAATGCAATCATCTTGATGTCCATGCACTTTATGTGTAACATCTGACAATTTGAAGTGGCTTAGAAGGAGCTTGAAATTTGGTTAAGTATGGGAAAAAAATGAGTTTTTGGCCAACTTTGAGTAGTCGTAACTCCTAGCTCGGGATGAGTTAGGAGTAGTTCCAGTTATGGTTGCAAAGCTCGTGGAACGATATTTCCAACGCCACTGAGTTTGCTTGATTCCGAGTTCGTATGAGGGAGTTATGCCCTGTAGAAGTTGGACAGTTGGAAGGGAAATCCGTCCGGAAATTTAAGGGCATTTTGGTCCTTTCACAAATTATTTATTTTGAGCTCTTATTGTTGTATTAGGATGATCTTTGGATCATTTTTGTCCCATTTTGAAAGAGAAAGAGTTAGGGTTCTTGAGATTTAAGAAGAGAAGAAGGAGAAGAAGAAGAAGAGAAGGAAGAGGAGCTTAGTCAAGATCGTTGTGGATTTTCGTCGGGGGTGATCCCTATCTAAGGTATGTGAGTTCTTTGTGTGGGTTGATCCTTTCCCCCACTCACCAAGCTCATTTTATGAATTGAGAAAAGATTGGAATTGTTGTTGAAGTTGTTGGTTGTTGTTGAAGTTGTTAGTTGTTATTGATGTTGTTGGTTGTGTAGTTGAAACCTATTGTATGTTGAGGGAATTATGATTCTAAGAGTTATGACCATTTGAAGTTGATTCATCATCATTTTGCAGCAATTTCTGGGCTGTCGATCCCCATCTACGGGCCTGACCTACGAACCGTAGATCGATTGACGGTCCGTACTGGTCAACCGTCGATCAAGACAGAAGTTGGGTTTTGGGGCACCGATCTACGGGCACGATCTACGGTCCGTAACCTGACCTACGAACCGTAAGTCAGGATCGTAGGTAAACACTTAGTCATTTTTCTTAGATGAATTCTGGGGAAAATCTCTGACGCGATCTACGGACCTGCAGTACGGACCGTAAGTCCATCTACGGTCCGTTGATGGCGTCCGTAAGTCCCACCTGTGTCACCAGAAATCTGAAGTCTCAGCCAAGTTTCCCCATTCCTTTTCTCACTTTCTCAAGCAAGTTCCAAAGTATTATACCTATGTTTTATGGTTGTTTCCGACACTCCATAGTACGTCTAAGTGTTCAAGAATCCCTCCATAACATGTGATCGAACACCTTGAATTCATAATTCCGATTCAAGGAAAGATAGTTCCAAGTCAAGTGAAGTTAGCAGTCAAGTTTCAAGTCGAGTAAGAGTCCCAGTTTCAAGTTAAGTCAAGAGTTTAAAGTTGAGTTCATTTCTCAAAGTTATTAGGGAACTATGTATTCCCAAAGATGTTTTAAAGAAAGGTCTTTACATCTAAACAAGGTTGGAAACTGAGATTTCCAAAGAGCCTTCGGGCTAGTTTTGAGTAATTATCTCATATCAGCAGGAATAAATATGTTTTAAAAACATAAGAGCCAGTACATTTTTGGGAGTAGTATCGAGCACCGAATTGGGGGAGCGTTCAAAGAACCCACAGCCCCCATAGAACCATGTTAGCCACCATGGGTAGAAAAGAATCATGCTTTTTAGATGAATCCTTTTCAGATTAGACTAGTGGATCCATTAGGCAGTTCAGGTCTTATACCTTTGGCCGGGTATAAGATGCTCTGGCAGCGTGAGGTCGATCGCTGTATCATCACTATAGCTCTTATGTGATGGTTGTCGGTTAGAGAAACTCCCACAGCAGTTATTGTATTTTCATACTCAGAGATTATTGTATTTTTATATACATCAGTTCATTGTATTTCTATATACATTTCAGGCTTATTGTATCTTTGTATACACACAGAGTTTATAGCATGTTTCAAACAGTCTATCTTTATATCGCACTTGTTTTAAATTGCCTTATTTTGAAAGAAGTCAGTCAGGTTGAGTTGAGTTGAGCCAGGTAAGCTATTCAGTTTCTTCCAGATTTCCTTCTAGCCGTTGTTGCTTAGTTTTCCAGCTTGCATACTCGTACATTCCATGTACTAATGCCAGTTGGCCTGCATCATTTCATGATGCAGATTCAGGTATCCCAGATCAGCAGCCTGCACGTCGTTGATCCAGCTGAGCACTCCAGAGTCAGTGGTGAGCCTCCTTGCATTCCGAAGGGCTCAATTATTGTGTGTTCTTAGTTTTTTTGGTTTTGTTAGGATGTTGCGGGGTCTGTCCCAACATCCATCTCAGTTTTTTTTAGAGGCTTCATAGACAGACAGTCAGTCAGCTAGTTTTGAGTCTCTTATCTATGTATATATGTAAACATCCTATTTTGAGACTCGGGTTGCCTTATGTCCATACTTTATAAGTTAAGTTGTTTTGCAATATTGCATCGCATTGAGTTATTCTGTTGAGTTAGGTTTCCGCAGAGTTAAGAAAGCCAGGCCAAGGGTTCGCTTGGGGCCAGGAATGGTCTCCGGGTGCCGGTCCCGCCCAGGTTGTAGGCTCGGGGCGTGACATTATGAATCTCTTCCTCCTTTGAACTTCCCCACTCACTTCTCTTTGAATCTTCTTCGAAGGTAGTAGTCTCCTTGATCTAGACCACTCTGCTAATGTTGCATCATTATACTTGGTGTTTGGGAATTTCAATCATGTAGACCTCCTTAGTCACTGTTGTGGTGCTTCTTGGACTTCTTATTGCAATATCACAGAAGTTTCACATGCTTCAATTTTCCATGACCTCTCCTTCTTTTTTGTGTGTGGAGATACCTCTGGTGTAGGTTATTTGAGTTTTCCTCTTCTCTCTTGGTTAGTTTCTATCCTTCTCCCATGTTCTTTACTTTGATCTTGTCTTGTAGATTTTGCTCAAGTGCTATTAAATCTAATAGGAAATTACCTCTTTGGACCACCATGTTGATGCTTCATCAAATCAAATACCAGATTGTTTGACACATATGTCCTATTAGTGGTAGGGTCACAATACCTCCATCATTTTATTTGTTCAGCATAACCGATAAAGAATCAACCAACAACCTTTTTATTAAACTTGTTGTGGAGACGAACTGGCATGAGCACATAGCATACACATCCAATATCTCGAAAGTGATTTACCTTGGTTATCATCTTCTTTAATTTCTCGAATGGTGAGATGAATTCCAATAGTCTTCATGCATTTTGCTCAAAACATTGTTGGTACATGCATACTATGAAACATACTTCTGTATATACTTGTCAGGTGTCTATTTTCTCTTTCTGCTACTCCACTTTGTTGTTACATATTTTGGAAAGTAAGTTGTTGTGGTATCATCTTCTCTTATGGTAGTCATTGAACTCATGTGACATATATTCTCCCCTACTATCCATGCATAGACATTTGATTCTCCTTCCAATATAATATCATCTTCACAGTTTGTCAGAACTCTTTAAACTTCTCAGAAACTTCAGACTTCTCCTCGAATAGTAAATCCACACGTACCTTGATAAGTCATCAATGAAGGTTACCATGTATAAATAACCACTACTAGAAGGTCGATTTACTGGTTCAAATATGTCTAAGTGCATCAACTCCAGTGACTTCTTGTCTTGATACTTAGATTCCCCGTAGGAAAGTTGATGTGTTTGTTTCATATTGGCATCCAACACATATAGTGTCTCCTTTAATGTCAAGCTGATAAAGACATTTCAATTTTGATTGTTGCATCATGATTTTTAACTTGTTGAAGCTCATCTGCCCAGGACGTGCATTCCATAAATCTATTGTTTAATTACTCCAAGTCTTCTCTACATAAGCTGTCTCGGTTAACACTACATAGATTGACTCTAATTTTCTTTCCTCAATGAATGGAAAGCTTGTAATTAACTTTCAAGTTTCGATATACTTTTACATCATTGTTCCAAACATGATAATAATTTCTTCTTCATACCTTGAAACATGATATACATTTTGAAGTTGCACTTTTCTCGAGCTATGATGTGTACATTCTAGAATTATTTGATGTCACCATTACTCAACTGCCTTTATATTCGCTCATGTTAATAGGCCTTTTCTCATCTCTGATCATGTGTTTGGAGCATCCTGAATCAACAATTCAATCATTTTAATAATCGACCAATTTCTCAAGTACAAATGCACGTGCAAGCTACTTTTCCTTGTCAGAGTGAGCTGAAAATATCTTCATGTTGATTGCTTGGTTTCTTCATCTGTATAAGAGGTCTCAAAATCCCAAGCTTCTTCTTCATCTTGTTTTTTTGAGTAGAAGTGGTTATAACACCTTCAGATATCATGTAACAACAATCTATAGCGTAATGTCCTCTCTTTTCACAATTGTAGCATTTGTCCCTTTGCCAGTTGCTGAAAGATCGGTTTGCCTTCTTATTGGCTCCCTGACTTCTTTGATGTTGATTCTTATGGTCTCCCCCTGGCCGTACTTCTCTCTTTATCCCATTTTGGTAGCCTTGCCGTTTGCTATACCGCATTATCAAGCAGGGATTATTATTGTGTGTCAGTTGTCTCTCATTAATTAGAAAGAGAAATACGAAGGGATATAGGATAGCCTCTTCGATTGAGCCTTCTTGTTGAATATATAACAACTCTACAATAATTTAACTTGATAAAGTAGGTAATAGGGCCCCCTCGCTCTGGCAGCTCTAGTGATTTCCTTGGCAGCAGCCGCACAGCCCTCCCATGGTTTCTACGGCCACTGGACATCCTCCTCCTGAGGTAGTCCAGCCCGCCCCAACATGGGTTTATCTCGCTCAGTGAAGGTTCAGTATTAGTAGTAATGCAAGTTAAGGATTTAAACAAAGGGAGAAAATTTGGCAGAAAAGAGGATTTGAACATGGTAATGCGCAAGAAGCCAACATCTAATACTTATCTAGGCTATGAGAAGAGGCACAATATTAGTAATGGTTCAAGAGCCCTATTATGTTCGAACTTCTTTGATGGTTTTGTGAAGGCTACTGGAAATGATGGTAATATTATGGCTCCAACATTACATATTTCTAATCCTAAAGTAGCTAATTAAGATTATTCAAGAAAATCAAGATAACATGCCACTCAAATCCAATCCAACAATCAAGCCACTCATGGTCACATTGAGAACATCAGCATATGAGGTCCCTTCCCAATCTTTGGAGTCACTTGGTCATTATCAAGGTGAATATGGACAGCTACTATTTGTTGGAAAACTATATGCGCACAACGGAAGCATATCACAATCTTACTGCTTACATGAATAATAGATAATCAATAACGTTAATGCTTGAACATATACAATTATGCTAGAACACATAAACTTGTAGAAATTTAATCGAAGAATTAACTCTTGAAGCATGAGCAGATACGTTCAAGCGAATCCACTGGTTAGAGACCTTCAAGTGAATCCACAAGTAGACATCATCTTTGTGGTCTTCTACAATGATCTAAAGTTCACATATGAACTCTCTCAATTCTTGGGTGGGCAAGTATGAATAGAAAACCTTCAAACTTTCTAAGGTTAGAAGAATCCCTAATTATAGAGATTTATTCTTAATCCAAAGAGGAGAACCAAAAGACACAATGTTTTTCTTCAAAATAAAAATTTACACGTTAGTTTTCTTTTTAAAAGAAAACCAACGCTTGTCTCTCCTTTTCCCCTTAGAATAGTAAATTACAAATCATTCCACTAGAAATTTGTAATTGCACTCCTTTATTTATATTTCGAAATTCCCCATTAAACACTTATGTAATTCCCCATGTTAAGATTACAGATACTTATCAATAAATTAAATTACTGAAAACTTATAAATTTCTCAAAGAGGCATATCAATCAATCTCTATAACGAGACATAGATTCCATCAACTAACTTATTATTTCACCCATATATATTATTATCATCCAATCTACTAGGCACATTGATCCATCTCAGAATCTTACATTTTAATAAATCAAACGATAATTAATATATACAGATCATAATAGTTATATCAATATTGAGAATATAAGTACATTTAACAGTTTAGAGAATATGCTTTTGTCAGTTAGTCTAAAACAACTATCTCTACTCGGTCCCGTTCAATACATACAAAATGCACTAGCACAAGAAGTTGGAACTATACTGTTCCCATAATAATCAAGATAAATTACATATAATCTTGTGCTACAACCGTACTGATGGCATGTACAATTTCCATCCTAGATTGTGAACAAAAAACTTTATACTTATAAGAACCGATGATTTAATAATTTGTGTATAAGCTAAAACTCTACACACTAAATCATCTACTATATAAGTAAACAGACACATTAAATGAATATATGTGTCACACCCCGAGCCTACACCCTGGGCGGGATCAGCACCCGGAGACCATTTCTGGCCCCAAGTGAACCCTTGGCATGGCTTTCTTAACTCAGCAGAAACCTAACCCAACAGAATAACTCAATGCAAATGCAAGGTTACAAAACAACTTAACTTATAAAATCTGGCCACAAAGGCAACTCGAATCTCAAAATAGAATATTTACATATATACATAGATGAGAGACTCAAAACTAAATGACTAACTGTCTATGAAGCCTCTAAAATACTGAGATGGATGTTGGGACAGACCCCGCAACACCCTAATAAAACAAAACTAAGAACACAAAATAATTGAGTCCTCCGGAATGCAAAGAGGCTCACCACTGACTCTGGAGTGCTCAGCTAGATCAACGTCGTACTGGATGCTAATCCTGGGTACCTGCGTCGGCATCATAATAAGATGCAGGCCAACTGGCATCAGTACATGGAATGTACGAGTATGCGAGTTGAAAAGCTAAACCACAACTTAAGCTTGAAAAGAGTAAAAAGAGAACACTTACCTTGGCTCTGTTCGACTCATGAATAACTGAACTCAATATATAAAGCAATAAGACACATGCAATATATAAGGCCTATAAAACAGTATAAACAACTTAGCTTGTTAATGATAAAACAATAACAACTCAACTTTACTTGTATAAAAGTAATATAACTTGTGTGGGAGATTCTTTAACCGACAACCACCACTATGAGCCTTAGTGATGATACAACGTTTTACCTCATGTTGCCCAAGGACCATCCTATACCTTGCCGTGATATAGGAAGCTAACTTTACTAAGTGGATCCACTAGCTTAACTTTCGAGATCATTTAAAAAGTATGACTCGAGAAATCCCATGTTGGCGCATAGTTCTTATGGAGAGTTGAGTTAATATGAACTCGTGTCCCCAATTCGGTGCTCAATACTACTCCAAAATATACTTTGGCTCATAAGTGTCTTTAAACACATCTTTCTTTAACTTGAGATAATTACTCAAAATCTAGTCCAAAGGCTCTTTTGGAATCGATGTTCCTTTCTTACTTAAATGTAAAAACATTTAGAAACTTCTTTGGGAAATACATAGTTCTCTAATAACTTTGGAGAAATGGACTCGACTTTATGCTCTTGACTTAACTTGAAACTTGAGACTCTTCACTTGGCTTGAAACTCTATACCCTTTACTTGACTTGAAACTCTATACCCTTTTACTTGACTTGAAACTCTATACCCTTTTACTTGACTCGAAACTTGAGTCTTAAAAATGAAGATAAAACGTTCACTAAAGACTCTTGAACAACTTAAAAAAACTTGCTTTGACTTACTTAACTTCTAAGCTTGGCTCCAACTTCACTTGACTTCTAACTTCACCTGACTTGGAAACTAACTCTCCTTGAATCGAATTATGAATTCAAGGTGTTTGATCACATGTTATGGATGAATTTGGGATGTTAAGATGTACATTAAAGTATTGGAAACAACTATAAAACATAGGTACTTTACCAAGGAATATGTATGAAAAAGTGAGGAATGAAGGTAACGGGAAGGATTGGTGTCCTTGGCGCTCTAAGAGGTGCGGGGCGCCAGCCCTCAAACTTCAGAGGGGCTTGCTGGGCACTCTGCCAGGCTCCAACCCTCAACTTCAAAGGGGCCTGCTGGGCACTCTGCCAGGCGCCAACCCTCAACCTCAAAGGGGCCTGCTGGGCACTCTGCCAGGGACGCCAACCCTCAACTTCAATGGTTTCAGCCCCAATCACTTAGAAACATAAAACCCCTCAACATACAACAGATTTAACTAAAGAGCACAACCGGAAACATATCCCTCATCAACAAGAACTTCAACAACACAACCAACAACTCCAACAACCAAAATAAATCTTCTCTTGGAATTAAAAATGAGTTGGCGTGTGGGGGTATGAACCAACCAACACTATGAACTTACATACAATAGATTCAACTCAAAAACACAACCAAATCATGTCCCAAATCAACAAGGGACTTCAACAACACAATTAACAATATCAACAACACAACCAACAACTCCAAACAACACAATCAATTTTTTCTCAATAATAAAACGAGTTTGGTGTGTGGGGGAAAGAATCAACCCAACACTATGAACTCACATACCTAGTAGGGATCACCCCCGACGATATCCACGATGATCTCCTTGATTGCTCTTCTCTTTCTCCTCTTCCTTCTCTTCTTTCTCTCTTCTCTCCCAAGCCCTAGCTCTTTACTCTTTAAAAAAATGAGACAAACTGATCTAAAATCAGTCTAACACTTTAATATAACCAAAACAGTTGATTAGGGAAAAGACCAAAATACCCTTAAAAATTTCCGGACGGAAATCCCTGCCAACTGCCCAACTTCCAAAGGGCATAACTCACTTATACGAACTCGGAATCGAGCAAACTCAGTGGCGTTGGAAAGGTCATTCCAAGGGACTTCCAAAAATATTTGGAAATACACCTAACTCATCCTGAGCCAGGAGTTATGAATGTTTGAAGTTGACCAAAAACTCATTTTTTTTCCACACTTACGCAAATTTTCCAGATTCTGAATTTAGCCAAATTTCCAGATTCTGAACATAGCCAAATTTCCAAATTCTGAATTTTTCCAAAAATGACTACTTCCAATTTCAAGTTTCTTCATATTCATTTTAAATTGTCGGATGTTACAATATCTCCCCCTTGGGAACATTCGTCCTCGAATGAGGTTACTCTTACAAGGCTAAGGGTGTAACATCAATTCAAACACCCAACAAGCAATCATGCAACAACAACAACAACAACAACAACATGCCACTATAATTTAAAGAGCACTAAGAAGGAAATTAATACCTTGATCTGCGGATTCAAAGAGATATGGATATCTCTTCTTCATGTCTTCTTCGGCTTCCCAACTAGCTTCCTCAACAAATTGGTTCCTCCAAAGGACCTTGAGGGCAACAACGAATTGGATATATCGCTCCTTTGTGGATGCACATATGCAAGACATGATGAAAGTATATCTGGCTCACTGAAACCTGGCGAAATAGCCTCAAAAGGACTTGGGTACTTTGTCACAGTGGGCACCTGCCATAGATTGGCCAAACGACCAACCTGCGATTTGAGATTTCGTTTGTGGAAGCGAATTAACACTTTCGCAGCGAAGTGTTCCCAATCTACCAATTGTTTGTTCTGGAAAAGCCATTGGTACCACGTCAATGCTACTCCTTCAAGATAAGATGAGGCAAGAGATAACTTGTGGTTTTCTGCAATTTCATAGAAGTCAAAGTACTGTTCAGCCTAGGAAATCCAAAACTCTGAATTCTCGCCATAGAATCGTTGAAATTCTAGTGTACTAGGTTTACTCGTTGGAAGGTTTCCAAACAACTCGTGTAACATTGAACAAATTTCCGCGAGATCCTTCGACCAAGTATCCTTCATGACCTTGATTGAATCTTTAATTGTTCGAACTATTTGGTCCTCCATTGAAGACCTCTAGATGAAAGCACCAATGAAACATACCCGATTTCCAATACAAACACTGATATATATTGTTATCACTAAATACAAGTTACAACGTATAATTCACACAACAAAGTAATAACACACTAATTACGAATAGATTAACATAGAAGAAGGTAACTAGAAGGGGATGAGATACTAGAAAAGAGAAAGGAGATGAGAGATAACGGAAAGCCAAAGCTTCTACATAATTTGCATAACCGTTCTTCTAACTCCTAGTCCTTTTTTAACAAATGGTTATTGGGCCTGGATCCCAAATAAAAGCCTCTAATAGCCCATAGGCCCTTACAGAGTCAGCTTGGTTCACAACATGTCTTGACTCTGACATTTACCTCTTTCTTTAAAATCTTCCTCTAAAATCTTGAATATTGAAGAGAAAAATGGAATGTGATATTCCACTAATAACACTAAACATGAAATGGCTTATGATAATAATAAAAATAAATACATGTATTAGAAGTAGATAAAGCTGGAAACACCAGAAGAAAGATAGGATAATAATTGGGCTCAGTAGTAAATTATTCTATAAAATGTTGAAAATCATTGTCTAGGTGGTTGATAAGGAGTGGCAACCAAAATAAGGTCATCTTTTCTGGCAGCAGTTACTCCAACCAATTCAGTCAAGTTCAAGTCTTTTGGCTCCATTCTATTAGGGAGTTTCCAATCGAAGTAATATAACAATTGTGCCAACGACAAATAAACATTAGCTAAGCCAAATGATATCCCGGGAGAAATCCTTCGCCCACCGCCAAAGGGAAGATACTCAAAATTGTTACCAATAAAGTCGACAGAGCACTGCTCAAATCTCTCTGGCTTAAAGCTAAAGTCGACAGAGCACTGCTCAAATCTCTCTGGCTTAAAGCTTACTGCGTCATCCCAATATTCCAGATCTCTTCCCAATGCCCAAACATTAACCATGACTTTGGTCTTCACAGGAATAGTGTAGCCATTTATATCCGTCTCTTCCCTACATTCTCTTGGGACTAAAAGTGAAACTGGTGGATGGAGTCTTAGAGTTTCTTTAATGACTAACTTCTTAGAGTTTCTTTAATGACTAACTTTAAGTATTTCAGCTCCTCTACATCATTTTCATCGAACGTTTCTTTGTCTTTAAAGGCTTCTCGCACTTCTGCTTGAGATTTAGCGAATACACTTGGGTTATTCATCATTCGCACCATTGCCCACACAAGCGTTGCCGATGAAGTCTCTGTTCCCGCAGCAAACATGTCCTGCACATTGGAACAAAATGAGTTATTTCTGGTGATTGATCTTATGTATAAACAAAAATGTAAAATATGCAATAGTACTTACAAAAATAATAGCTTTGATGTTGTCGTTGGTGATCGGAAATTGAAGTCCTCCATCATTCATAAGTCTTATAAGGACATCAATTAGATCTTCACCACCTAATGCACCATTAGTTTTCCCAATTGCAATGTTCTTCTTGTGCTCATTGATGACATCTTTAACTACTGCATCTACCTTATGATGAGCATCTTCAACAATGTTCTTCTTTGGAAGAGTTAATTTGTGTGTTTGGTGATTCTTCAATGTTGTGTTACATATGCTCTTTTATAGGTTTCTAACAAAATGGAATGTGTAGAAATAGTGATATAATTTTCAATAAATATATATATTACAAAGCAGACTTTGTTGAAGTCAAAACAATTCAGCTCACCATAATAATGCAATATACAAACAAATGTTATTTTTTTGGATCAACTATTTTGATGCCAAAAATATTAATTTATATTATCACCAGGCTTGGGGGATGCCAAAATATGTTTATCGCTAGGCTGGGATTATTTTAATAAAAAATATTATCTATTTTCTTGAGTCTATTCGTGTTTTATAGCCCAAGTCTAAGGGTGTCAAGTGGGACGTGCCGGGGACTGATGAGCTGGGATGGGGGGACCAGGCCGGCACAGTTATGGCGGAGCCTGGTTTTGGCTGAAACCGAAACTCTGCCGCCAAGTTCGCATCCTGACTGCGGTCCCACTTTTTAAAAAAAATTAAATTTACCACTAGACAATGTCTAGCAGTCTTTTACCAAAAATAAATAGATATCAATAGGGATAAGAACAAGCAAGGGGAGAAAAGCCTTACCTTACCAATCCTAATGAAGTACTAACTTCTACTACCTTATAACAAGTATGAAGAAAATAAGAGCTAGAGAGAATTAAGTATTTTATCGACTTCCTACTCTGGTCAGTCTACTCACCTACACATTAGTAAAACAGATAAACAGTAATAATAACTTGCAGTAAGTAAATAACACAGAGTGTTTTTATACTGGTTCGGATCATCGATGTGGTGCCTAGTCCAGTCCCCTTGGTTTACAAGGGTTTTCTTAAAAGCTTGTTGAGAACTTGGGTGTTACAGAATCTTATGATTAAGAGCCTCGTCTGATATGCAAATCAGATCTTCTTCTTTGACACAATCTCTACCTGTATAACCTATACTCAAATCTTTCTTTCTCTTTTCTTTTCAATTGTTCACTTAAAGGTGTACAAAGTTTTATGAGAGATAAAAGAAGATTACAACATAAGTTCAAGTGAAGTGCGTACATCACTCCTAAGTCTGATAGGGTATTTATATGAACAGACTTGTGCTCTTGTAAGGACAACCCAAGGGAGTTATAATTTAATCAAGGATTTGAGGAATCCCTTGATTGAGACGATTTGCTGATTCATGTCCATTTCAGATATGTGCATGGTAAATCACATTCTTTCCTTCTTGATAGATATGACTCGATTATGTGCTTGGCTGGAGAATTCATCTTGACTTTTGGCTTTGATCTGCTTTCCTTTCTTCTCTTGACACCTTGGTTCTATTCTTGGCTTGCTTAATGATTTCCTGACCTGCTAGCAATTTATCTTGACTTTTGGCTTGATTGATGATTTTCTCGATCTAATCCTATCAGTCACAATTTGCTTGATTGATCTGCTGTCAGCTTTAAGTTATCTTGTTAATGATTCTTAATTCCTTTGATTATGCCTTCCTTTTCTGTAGTATTGGAAGGATCAGAACATATCTCATTCCATGTTTGTATTATATCATTCCATATTTGTATTGTTCTACTTGAATCCTTTTCTTATTGGATCTCCATGCCTTCTTGATTTGCAGGCTGTTCGATTTCCTTCCCTTTTGATTTCCTGTGAGTAGATTATGAGTTAGCTTGTCATTATTCAGAATATCATAAGTTAACAATCTCCCCCATTTTGATAATGACAGCTATAACTAATACAGGTTTAATTTAACTTCCCTGTTAGATGTATCTTTGACCGACATCATTGTGCTCCCCCTTTCTGTAAGCTCCCCCTTTCTATATGTCGTGTCTAGATTTTCTCCCCCTTTGACATAATAAAAAAAGAAAACAAACAAAAACAACAAACATGATAGGCAAAAGCAAATATACAAGTAGAGAGTATGGGGCGAGAAACCCCGAAATTATAGTCCAAAAGAAATGAAGATATAACTCCACAACTGGTTGTCTTAAAAAACAGGCTTAACAATCACCAAGAAAGTATTTCAGAGAGGTCAACATGCTCCTCATGCTTGTTAAAGTACAGAAATACCAAGACATTCTTGAAGGAAACAAAATCTTTCCTGAAGCAAAGGTTTTGTAAATATATCGGCTAACTGATTTTCAGAATCAACAAATTCAAGCACAAAATCACCATTTTCGACATGATCACGAATAAAATGATGCTTGATGTCTATATGTTTAGCCCTGGAATGATGCACAGTATATTTAGATAAACTAATAGCACTAGTATTATCACAAAAAATGGGTACTCCCTCGAAGGATAGATCATAGTCCAGGAGTTGATGCATCATCCAAAGTAGTTGAGTGCCACAACTTCCAACAGCCAGATATTCAGATTCAGTAGTTGAAAGGGCAACAGAGGTCTATTTCTTACTATGCCAGGAAATAAGAGATTTTCCCAAAAACTGGCATGTTCCACTGGTGCTTTTTCTGTCATTTTTATCACTTGCAAAGTCAGCATCGAATATCCAATCAAATCAAAAAAAAATTGAAAAAGGATACCATAACCCCATATCAGAGGTTCCAATGAGATATCGAATAATTCGTTTCACAGTGGTAAGATGTGACTCCTTTGGAGCGGATTGGAATCGTGCACATTTGCAAACGCTGAACATAATGTCGGGTCGACTTGCAGTGAGATATAATAAGGACCCAACCATTCCTCGATAAAGTTTTTCGTCAACTGCTTTTCCTGTTGTATCGTATTCAAGGCAGGTGGAGGGACTTATGGGAGTGCCAAATGCTTTGCCTTTTTCCATTCCAAATTTTTTGATCAACTCTTTTGCATACTTTCCTTGATTTATAAAAATTCCTTTTTATGATTGCTTAATTTGAAGACCAAGAAAGAATGAGAGCTCGCCCATAAGACTCATTTCAAATTCTCCTTTCACAAGATTTGCAAAATCCTCACAAAGAAAAAGATTAGAGCTTCCAAATATAATATCATCAACATAAATTTGAACAATAAGAATACATGAATCAAATTTTTTTGTAAACAAGGTTGTATTAATTTTCCCTCTAAGAAAATCATTTTTTATCGAAAAAATGCTCAATCTTTCATATCAAGCTTTTGGGGCTTGTTTTAGACCGTAAAGAGCTTTAGATAATTTGAAAACATAATCAGGACAGGAGGGATTTTCAAAACCAGGAGGTTGCTTAACGAAAACTTTTTCTTTAATGAATCCATTTAAAAAAGCGCTTTTAACGTCCATTTGAAAAAGTTTGAAGTGATTGAAAGAAGCAAATGATAGAAGAATTTGAATAGATTCCAACCTTGCTACATGAGCAAAGGTTTCATCATAGTCGACTCCTTCTTGCTGAGAGTAACCTTGAGTGAGCTACTAACCTGGCTTTATTTCGGATAACTTTTCCGTTTTCATCTAATTTGTTGTGAAAAACCCACTTTGTTCCTATCACAGAACAGTTCTTAGGTCTTTCAGTAAGAGTCCATACCTGATTCTTTCCGAATTGATCAAGTTCTTCTTTCATTGCTTGAATCCAAGATTCATCTTCCATTACTTCATTTACTTGTTTTGGTTCCATTTGAGGTATGAGAGCTAATGAAGCTTGTTTCTTGAGAGAGGATTTAGTCTGGATTTTATCATCTGGTTTTCCCAGAATGAAGTTTTCAGGATAGCTTGCATTGTGTCTCCATTCTCTGGGTACATTTGTTTTGTCAGTTGGAGTAGTCGACTCTACTTATGCAGTAGTCGGCTCTTCAGTGATATTTTCAGTGGACATTTTAGAAATGACTTCTGCTGATTTGGATGATTCAATTTCATCCTCACCTGCTTCACTTTCTTGCATTCTTGGATTAGTGTCATCAAATACCACATGGACAGATTCTTCAACACTTAAAGTTCTTTTATTAAAAACACGAAAGGCACTGCTAATGGGAGCATAACCTAGAAAAATACCTTTGTCACTTCTAGGATCGAACTTACCAAGATTGTTCTTACCGTTATTGTGGATGAAGCATTTGCATCCAAACAGATGGAAGTAGCTGATGTTTGGTTTCTTACCTCTCCATAGTTCATATGGAGTCTTCTTTAGTATAGGTCTGATAAGACACCTGTTAAGAATGTGACAAGCAGTGCTTACAGCTTCTGCCCAAAAATGGTCAGGGAGATTTCGATCGAGTAGCATAGTTCTTGTTATATCTTGTAAAGAACGATTTTTCCTTTCCACTACTCTGTTTTGCTGAGGTGATCTAGGTGAAGAGAAGTTTTGAGTGAACCCATTTTGAGCACAGAACTCTTCAAATGCCTTATTCTCAAATTCACCACCATGATCACTGTGAATAGTTGTAATAAAATAACCTGCTCCTCTTTGAACTTTTCTACAAAATACTTCAAAATTAGCAAAAGCTTCATTTTTGTCAGAGAGAAAAATTACCCATGTAAACCTTGAGAACTCATCAACAATTACAAAAGCATATCTTTTACCTCCAATACTTGCTGTTCGAGTAGGACCAAACAAATCCATATGAAGAAGCTGAAGAGGTTTAGATGTACTTACAATGTCTTTTACTTTAAATGATGAACGAGTCTGCTTACCCAATTGGCATGCGTCACAAATGTGATCTTTATCGAATTTTAGTTTTGGTAAGCCGATAACTAGTTCAAGTCTGGATAGTTTCTTAAGAGCGTGCATACTTGCGTGTCCAAGTTTTCGATGCCATAGCCAAGGATCACTTGTGACTGCAGTAAGACAAGTAAGAGTAGGAAAAACAACATTATTTAAAATATATATATATATTATTTACTCGATCTCCAATGATAGTGAGCTTTTTCTCAAAATGATTGATAATGCAGCTTGTTGTGTTGAAGGTAACTTGAAATCCAGCATCACATAGTTGACTGATGCTAAGAAGGTTGTGCTTGAGTACTTCAACGAGATATACTCCAACCAAATCACATGATGATCTTAGAGTAATAGTTCCAACTCCTATTACTTCTCCTTATTGTCCCCAAACCCTCCATCGATCTTTTTGATGGTTTTAAAGTTTTCTTTCTTTCCGCACATATGCCTGGAGCATCCACTATCAAGTACCACATTCCCTTTTTGTAGGTTTTCTTAGATTGCTCCTCACATAGATTGGCCTTTTCATCATGATCATCGTTGGTTGTTTCTCCTTGATCCCATGCTCCGAGACTCTTAGGGTCCTTATTTCTTCGATTGTTTCTTCTTCTCTGTTCTGGGCAGTTTTTTTTATGTGTCCTGGTTTTCCATAGTAGTAGCAGCGATGATCATTTCTTTTGAAATCATTGTTCTTAAAGTCATGTTGAGGTCTCTGTCCTCTTTGTCTAAGCATTTGTCTCACTCCTCAATTTATAAGAGCCATTCCTTTGTCTTGATTTTCATCGACTTCTTCTCCAATTTCAGATGTCTCTGCCGTAAATGCCATAGTTTTCTTTTTATCATCTTTATTATACATGTTGATATGATTTTGTTCATAGGCCATCAAGTTGCCTTGAAGTTCATCGTATGTCATTTTCTGCAGATCTCCATCTTCAAGAATGGCAGCGTTAGTTTCCCAAGATTTGGGAAGACTTCTAACAAGTTTTCTAACTTGAAGTCCATTTGAATACACCATTCCAAGTGATTTGAGTTCGCAGACAATTTTACTGAATCTTGAGAACATAGTTTCTACATTTTCATCTTCGGCCATTTTGAACAATTCATATTCATTTACTAGTGAACTGATCTGAGCCTCCTTCACGTTGGTGGTTCCTTCATAAGTCACTTCTAGTTTGTCATACATTTATTTTGTAGTTTCACATATTGATATCTTGTCATATTCAGTTCCGCTCACTTCACAATACAACAAACTTATAGCTCTAGCATTAGTTTGAATTACCTCTTGTTGTTCCTTAGTGATGTCAAATGATTCAGGATCAAATGGTTTTTCAATGCCATCATTGTCAGTCAGCCCAGGAATAGGCCTTGGGCCCTTTTTGATCACTATCCATGCTTGGTGATAATTTGAAGAGACAAAGATTCTGAATTTATCTTTCCAGTGAGAGTAATGTTGTCCGTTGAAATATGGTGGTCGGTGGGAAGAATGTCCATCTTGAAGTAGAGCACCAGGAATCTGATAGTGTGCCATTGGATCTTTGCTCACATGTGGTTAAACATTTAAAAGGTGAGACCTGCTCTGATACCAATTGAAAGTCAAGAGGGGGGGGTGAATTAAAATTCCCTTCAGTCGACTTCCTACTCCGGTCAATCGACTCACCTGCAAGTTAGTAAAACAGATAAACAGTAATAATAACTTGCAGTAAGTAAATAACACAGAGTGTTTTTATACTGGTTTGGATCACTGATGTGGTGCCTAGTCCAGTCCCATTAGTTTACAAGGGTTTTCTTATGAGCTTGTTGAGAACTTGGGTGTTACAGAATGTTACGATTAAGAGCCCGTCTGATATGCAAATTAGATCTTCTTCTTCGACACAATCTCTACTTGTATAACCTACACTCAAATCTTTCTTTCTCTTTTCTTTTCAATTGTTCACTCAAGGGTGTACAAAGTTTTATGAAAGATAAAAGAAGATTACAATATAAGTTCAAGTGAAGTGTGTACTTCACTCCTAAGTCTGATAGGGTATTTATATGAACAGACTTGTGCTCTTGTAAGGACAACCCAAGGGAGTTATAATTTAATCAAGGATTTGAGGAATCCCTTGATTGAGGCGATTTGCTGATTCATGTCCATATTAGATATGTGCATGGTAAATCTCATTCTTCCCTTCTTGATAGATATAACTCGATTATGTGCTTGGCTGGAGAATTCATCTTGACTTTTGGCTTTGATCTGCTTTCCTTTCTTCTCTTGACAGCTTGGTTCTATTCTTGGCTTGCTTAATGATTTCTTGACCTGCCAGCAATTTATCTTGACTTTTGGCTTGATTGATGATTTTCTCAATCTGATCCTATCAGTCACAATTTGCTTGATTGATCTGTTGTCAGCTTTAAGTTGTCTTGTTAATGATTCTTAATTCCTTTGATTATGCCCTTCCTTTTTTGTAGAGTTGGAAGGATCAGAACATATCTCATTCCATGTTTGTATTATCTCATTCCATATTTGTATTGTTCTACTTGAATCCTTTTCTTATTGGATCTCCATGCCTTCTAGATTTGTAGGCTGTTCGATTTCCTTCCTTTTTGATTTTCTGCGAGTAGATTATGAGTTAGCTTGTCATTATTCAGAATATTTTAAGTTAACAGATATTACAAATGAGGATGCTTAAATAATGCAAAAATATGTCAATCAAGAAGAAGGTTGAGTTATCAGCCTCAAACTTTATATTACGAAAGCATGAATTAAAAAAGATTGATTACCCATCAAAAGTAACTTGAAGTATTTTTTTCTTGTCTTCTTCTTCAAACCTATCCAACAACACTTGATAATTCATTCCTTCTTTATGGATTTAATGGATCTTGTTGAACCTATTGATACTGTCAAATGGTTCTGATTTGTCTGTCGCATCAGTAGATGCCTTGGAACAAACTCCTCAGTCATTTTACCGCCCCAACTATGTTGCCTTCCATGTGTCTTGTTTTTTTGCTTTTGTTGCTTCCACTTCTTTGTTGTCTAGGTGATATATCCCCTTCCTTAGTCACTCTATCAAAGCATATGTCAATCATATTGTCTTCCTCATCTTCATCAAGAGAATCCTCGCCCAAATCAATTGTATTTGACACTAAGGCCCTTGACTCATTCTTATTTGCAACCACTTCTGAATGTGATGGGACGGGATGGAAAAATTAATTATTTTTTTTATAAAATCATTTAAATTACAGAAAATGGTCATATTTACCCTTGTACTCTCATAAAAAAAAACTATTTTTACTCATCGTCATACTTTTTTAATATAGAGAAAAAGGTATGATATACCCTCAACTTTGTCATTTAGAACTGATATGTCCCTCGTTATGATAGTGGCTCAAATTTACCCTTATTGTTATTCAAATGACTCACATATCCCAATTAAAATTTCTGTTAATATAATTTTTCTATCTGATCCCACTAATCCTTTTCCTAATAATTATGAATTGTATATTACAATTACATTAAGCTTCAATAGATTGACCAATGAAATAATAATGATTTAATAATCCGAGAGGCTTCCATGGTTGATGAAGTTGTTGTTATCTGGATCCGATAATGCACCAATAAGAATAACTATATGGGATGAATTTATTGGGTTAGGTAGAAAAACTATATTGGGAGAAAATTTTAACTAGAATACAAATATATTCTATTGAAAAAACATTGTTTTAGAGGCAGGCATATTTATTTAAATCAAACTACTCTTGGTCCTTTTTGTTCTCGTTTTAGACAAGAAATTATAATCCGAAAACTCTTGATCTTAGTCTAAGATTATTAACTAAGATCAAAAGAGGAGGAAGTTAGAGCAGAGAAGGAAGGTTTTGGAAGACTTCTTCAATTGCTTTGAATTGTCTTTTTTTTTTTTTTTTTGGGTTTTGTTTTTGGTTGATACAAATGTACAAGATCATCTCCTATTATTACTAATATATTTATGAATATTTCTAGATACTACAAGAACTAAATTATTCTATTATTTTCTACAAATATTATGTGTAGAATATCTGCAAGAACATTCTAATAATTTTATTTTCTACTCTAGAATATCTAGATATTTCTACAAGATGTTTATTATAAATACTATGCTAGACTACGTTGTGAAACTATGTTGCACAACCTAAGTTTCCGTGTTCCTGATGTTTCTGACATTTTAATTGACAACAACTTATTGTTTCAATGATTCGGCTTATTAAAATATGATTAAATAGAAATTAAGCACGAACAAGATTAAACTGACCAAAACCGGGCTAATTGTCATGGATACATTCTTATTTGATATAAAACCTAAAACACTCGCAATCAAAGTGAAAAAAAGAAATATAAAAAGTTATAAATGCCATTAAGATTGATAAGGAGTGGCAATCAAGTAAAGATCGTCCTTTCTAGCTGCAGACATTCCAGCCAATTCAGTCAAATCCAAGTCTTTTGGCTCCATTCCAGTAGGGAGCTTCCAATCAAAGTGACAAAGCAATTGAGCCAACGGCAAATAAACATTCGCTAAACCAAATGATATGCCGGGACAAATCCTTCTCCCACTACCAAAGGGAAGATACTCAAAATTGTTACCAATAAAATCTATAGAGCACTGCTCAAATCTCTCTGGCTTAAAGCTTTCTACATCATCCCAATATTTCGGATCTCTTCCCAATGCCCAAACATTAACCATGACTTTGGTCTTCACAGGGATAGTGTAGCCATTTATTTCAGTTTCTTCCCTACATTCTCTCGGGACCAATAGTGGAATCGGTGCATGAAGTCTAATTGTTTCTTTAATGACTAACTTTAAGTATTTCAGCTCTTCCACATCATTTTCATCGAACGTTACTTTGTTTCTAAAGGCTTCTCGTACTTCTGCTTGAGCTTTGGCTAATACACTTGGATTTTTCAACATTTCAACCATAGCCCATACAGTTGTTGTTGATGAAGTTTCTGTTCCAGCTGCAAACATGTCCTGCAATTTATGGCAAAGTTACAATTTTTTTTTCTGCTATGGATAGATATGTAAAATAATTATAGTATTCGATACTTACAATAATAATAGCTTTGATATTGTTGTTGTTGATTGGAAATTGAAGACTTTTATCATTCATAAGTCTTAGAAGGACATCAATTAGATTTTCACCCCCTAATGCATGATCATCATTCTTGCGAGTTGCAAAGTTCTTCTTGTGCTCGTTGATGACATCCTCAACAATTGCATCTACCTTACGATGGACATTTAGTAGTTTTCGCTTGGCTCTACCAAAAACATGAAGAAACTTGTATGAAGGGAAGATGTCAGCCACATCAAAGCCTTCTGCTAACCTTATTACTTCTCTAATTAGCTTTATAAACATGTCTTGCTCCTTTGGTACTTGCCCAAATGCTGATCTACATGTCATGGAGCTTGTGAACCAAATGACTCTTTCTGTAAAATTAACTAGCTCACCAGAAGAAGAAGATGATTGGATAGAGTCAATGAGACGAACAACTTCATCACACCTGATCGAGCTAAATGATCGGACACTCTTTGCACTCAGTACTTCCATGACACAAATTTTACGCATTTGTTTCCAGTATTCACCTGTTAATATAGAAATTATCACGTGTCATGAAAAATCTAACAAAATAAATCTTGGATGACAATAAATAAGACAATGAAGAAAAATATATCAAAAGAGACATTACAATGTAACATGATAATTTGGTCAATTAATAACCAACATATGATCAATTTAGGTTTAATTTCTTATGGATGTCATAAATTGAGAAGGTGTGAAAGATATATAAAAATGTGGGAAGGTTTTTAAGTTCAAAATTGAAATACGAAAAATGTCCTTCACTAATTCTTTTAATTAAAAATCTTTTTACTAATAATTTCAAATTAAATCGATAATGATAATTTAACTAGACCAAATACATGGTAATTAGATGTTACACTTGACATTTCCCACCTCTTAATGACTTTAATTGTTACGCTTTAGCTTCTACCAATAAATACATTCATTCACAACCTTTTATGAACACAATTTCTCCCTTTATAATTTGGATAGAAAATGTTAGTTCACTACACTTTTGTGTTTCAGATAGTTTTGATGTAATTTTATTTATTGGCATTTTTTTTCTCTCTTTCATTGATATATTGCTATGATTTTTTTTCTTTCATTTTTTATGATAGGATGACATGTGTATTTTGTTGTTTTCCACATTAATTAATTGATTTTATATTACAAATATTTTATCCATAACTTTCATTCTTTATTTTAATTTTTATAAATTTTCTTTTCATTATATTTTTTAAGTTTGTGTGATTCTTATAAATTAATAGAACATGTGATGTTGGATAAAGATTCTTATTGCACTGTCTAACTGATGTACACGTTTTTCGTCATTAATTTGTCATTTTATCATTTCAAGTATGTTTTTTTATCTCCTTAGACATATAAAGTATCGCAAGTTTTAGCATATCATATGCTGTTATTATTGTTTTAAGCAGAGATTTCATAACTTTTTAATATTTATTGAATGTTGTTCGAAAGATTTTAGGGTAATTTCTTTAAAAATTTTACCAGCCACATTAAAAATTTGAAGAAAAAAACTACTTAACTTTTTAGCAAATAAAAATGGTAAAACCTCTACAAATGCTATTTTACTAGACAACATCCTCTTAATTTATGTCTAGATCTCAAATATCATATATATCTATACTATTCTATGTAAAAAAATTTAAAGATAAAAAATTGAATTATCAAAATATCAATCAAAAGTTGAACGTCCTTTAACTTTTACTCTTTAAACATAAATTAATTCATTGAAAGATTGTAATGCATTTGAGTAATTCAAATAAAAATAAATACAAAATAGTAATTAGCTCTTTAAACACAAGAACTTAGCTAGAATGCTAGATAAACATAATTGGATCAATTAGAAGTTTGTTGATGCTTGGAGAGTTTCTTATACATATTATTGACAATGCTTGAAGTTTCAAGATTAATTTTTCAGATTTTCAGGTCAATTTTAAATTTAATTTTGTTGGCTATAAATACTACTCCGTCCAAGTCGATTTATTAGTCAAACTAAACGATCATCATGTAACGAATTATCCTTTCAGTACAAAGGAAATATTACTTCATATATTAATATATTACTATCAGGGCGGCTCAACATAATTCGAGGCCTAAAGCAAAATTTTAATTAGAGGCCTAAAATTTAAATAAATTTTATCTGTATTTATTTATTTTTCTAAATTTTTAGATGTAAATTATTACTTAATATTTTTTTTTATAAATAATTTTTTCAAATACTTTCTTAAATTATTATTTTTAAACAAGATTTTATCATTTCAACATTGAAAAACATCATTATTGAGACAATTATTATATGAATCGATAATATAGTTCTATAAGTAATAAGTTGATAAATTTTAAATGAAGATAAGAGTTAGAATCATAGAATCTGATTCAAAAAGTTGATAACTTGGTATACCCTACTTTAATATGAAAAGTTATGAAGAAATAAGAGAATATTTGTAATTTACTTTGTTCAACACTTTTCGGCTATTGATTCATATTTTTGACAGAATATTACTCTAACTATCAAAGATTTGAAGAAATAGAGTGCAGAAGGAGTTAAAAAGGATAAATAAGGTGAGTGTTAGCGAAGAAAATATAATATATATATATATATATATATATATATATATATAAATGTACTTTTTATTATAATAAAAAAAATCATAAAAAAATTAAACATGATATTTTATTTATAAAAATTTGAGGCCCCCAAAAGGCATTGGCCTAAAAGTTTATAGGCAAGAGCCGGCACTGATTACTATATTATATGTTATATATTAGAAAGCTTATTTTAAAGTACTAAACTTCATTATATTAGCCTTTAATTGAAAATAATTTACTGAAGTATTGTTTTCAAATGAATATCTTCTAAAATTCTCATGCAATCTTTGCATCTTAGCTTCTAAAGCTGACATTTATTTATAGTACTTCATCACTTATCTTTATTATTTTCTTTTTTTTCGTCTTTCACATTTGAAATAAACGTGTTATAACACTTTTATTCATAAATAGAGTTTTTCTAAAGCTATTTAATATAATTTACTCTTACCAAATTTCTTATGTTATAAGGACGAACTTGGTAGAACACAATAAAATAAAGATACTACCTAGGGGCTATTATCAACACATGTAAAACCAATTATTAGAAATATTTTGTGAAAATATTAGGCAAACGCCTTACACTCACCGTAGGGGCTAAAGGCAATGTCGCATCTATCATAACAGATAATGTCCATGGCCAAGAGTTTAGGCCTAGATGCAAAAGCGATGTCATGAGTTTTTAATACTTGTTTTGCTATATCAGGAGATGTAACCACAACTGCAGAAACTTCACCGAGTTGAAGGTGCATGAGCGGTCCATATTTTTTGGCCAAATCTCTAAGAACGCGGTGTGGAAGTCCACCAGTCAGGTGATGCATACTTCCTATAAAAGGAAGTTTCCATGGACCTGGAGGCAATTTTTTGGTTTGGCTATTTTTTGAGTACTTTTTCCATTTCCTTAACAAAAAGAGGAAACATACGAAAAGAAAAATGGAAATCAATTGCATTTTGGGATATTTGATTATTCAAACCTCAATTGAGTGTCCTATTTTATAAGCTTCTGGTTTGGCACCAAGTGGGATATGCAACAACCTAGTGGCATATTTTGGTTATAATTTTTATAAATAATATTTGATTTTTTGAATGTATTTTTTCTAAAGAAACATGAAACATGATTTAAATATAAAATACAATTTAAATAGGAATATATATATACAAAAAGTTTTGAAAAAGAAAAATATAGTGAAAACAAAATTTTGGGTGTTCTTCAAATCTAAAATTGTATTTGTAAATTTCATGGTTAAACAATAATTTTCAAATAAAGTGAAAAATAATCTGAGTAAAAGTGAAAAAAATTCATGGCTAAATCCCAATTTTTCTAAAAATTATGATTTTTAGAGCTATGGATAATAAGAAACATGGTAAGAAACATACGAGTAGAAAATTAAGAAAAATAAGAAGAAAATTAAACAAATTATATCCGGAATATAAACAACTTAATATCACAAAAACTGATAATGAAAAATTAAATCAATTAATAGATAATATATCTAAAATAGAATATAAATATATTCAATACTTAAAAATACAATGAATAACAAGAATATCGAATATAGACAAAAACTTAATGAAGTAATTATAGAAAAACGACAAGAATTAGAACATAGGCAAAATAGACTTAATAGTAATATATTTGCAGGAATCTGTCACAAATCTATAGTAGCACAAAGAAAGACTATTTTTTATCTAGAAATACAAATAAATAGCTTAGAATATAAACTACAACATAATTTATAAATGAATAAAGAAGAATACGCAATAGACGAAAAAACATATGAAAATTATGATGGATTAAAAATAAAGATAATATTTTCTAATCTAGGAAGAAGATATAAGAAAATAGGTGATAATATAAGTTTAATGTTAGAAAAAGAAACGGTAAAACTAGAAGATAGTTTAACTGCTATGGTAAGAATAACAAAAGAAAATGAAGAAATAGATAGAAGAACGGAAATTGAAAAAATAAAAGAACAAGCAAAAAAGGAAGTACAACAATTAGAAGAAGTAAAAAATACCAAAATAATAGAACTAGAAAAAGAGCTAGCAATATTAAAAGAAATGTATGAAATTAAACAAAAAGAAAAAGAACAAAAAACAAAATTAGCAAATGAGATAATTAAATTTAAAGAAAAATTGCAATTACAAGATGAATTAGAAGAAAAAGAAGAAAATAACCAAGATAATCTACCCGAAATAAGAGTTGATGAAATAAACGATGATGATCTAGAACAACATTCAGAAACAAGCGAAACATATACGGAACTTTTAGCAAACATAGATAATACAAAAAACTTAGAAGTAAATACAGAAGACGTAGACATGGACGAAAAACCTAGTACGTCAGGAGTAAAAAACCCAAAAAATTTTAATCCAAAATATTATAATAAAAATTATGAACAATATAATAAAGAAAAAACTATGTGGGATAAAGGATTCAATAAAAAATGGACGCCTAAACCAATAACTGGACAACACGATTTTTTAGATTTAGACTGTGTAACAGACATAAATAAAACAATCCAATTATGGGTAGGATACATATCGAAACAATTAATAGATAACAAGATAGTAATAGCAGAGGCACCAGGATACATAGAAAGAACACTTATAGGAACAGTAAAATTATGGCTACAAAATTTAACAAGTGAAAGCTTAACAACTTTAAGAAATAATAAAAAATTTGATGGTGAAATAGCCACTACAACCATGGAAATATTATATAAATACGAAATAGCTATAAGAAATGAATTTAGTAGTATGACAACAGAGGTAGAAGAACAAAATAAAGAAAAAAATCATAAATCGGAATCTAATGACAAAATTAGCAATATGTAATATGTGTTACATAGATGAATATACATGTGCATTTAGAGAATATTATTATAAAGGAACATATAGCATAGAAGAAAGTAAAGAAATAAGAAAATTATATTTTACAAAATTACCAGAACCTTTTAATTCAAAAATAATAAAAAGTTGGAATGAAGCAGAATTAACGGACACCTTAGGAGCTAGAATGAAATTCTTGCAACGATGGTTTATGGAACTATGTGAAAAACATAAAGAAGAAATAAAAATGGAAAAAATATTAGTAAAAAACTTGGCATGTTGCAAAAATAAAACAGCACCCCAATTTGGTTGTACAGATAGGTATTATAAAAATAGAAAGAAATATACTAAAAAATATAGATCAAAATACAAATATAAAAAACCAAGAAGAAGGTACTATGTAAAAAATTACAAAACCAAAAGACCATATTGACCAAAAAGAAAACTAACGGAATGTACTTGTTATAATTGTGGAAAATTAGGACATATAGCTAGAGATTGTAAATTACCTAAAAATCCAAAGAAAAAACAAATATCAGAAATAATAATAGACGATGAAAAATATACACAAATAGAATACGTAGATTATGAATTAGAAAGCAATGATAGTATATATGAATTATCGGAAAATGAAATAGATAATGACATAGAAATAGAAAATGAATTCTATAATATAACAAATGACTGAAGCAGATATACAAACAATAAATAAAGAAAAACATCAAGACGAAGAATATTTAGAACAGAAAATAATATTTGACAATAGTATATTTGAACAAATAAAAGGAAAAGAATTAGACCTAAGCGTAGCAAAAATATTTGAAATACCAACAGTAAGAAACTAGTTTAAACGACAAAAAGAAGAATATTATGTAGTAAGTCAAAGAGAACATATCATAGATTGCAAATACACTAAAGGAAAGGCCAAAATACCAATAATAAATAAAGAAATACAAGATATTAAAGCTAAAAATCCAATTAAATATGTATATTAAGGAGGAACAGAAATATTAATAAAAGCATGTTTTAGAGAAGGAATAGATACACCCATAGAAATATACTTAGCGGATGATAGAATTATACAACCCATAGAAAAAAGTGTAATAATTGCAGTAAGAGGTAACCTCATATACCAAAAATTTAAGTTTATAATAAGTGCTAACTACTCAGTAGCAATAAATGTCATAAATATAGATAAATCACTAGTATTATACTGGCGAATGTCAGGGATAGAACTAGCCCCAGGAAGTAAAATATTTACAGCTAGATGTAAAAACTTATATGTTTCTAACAACAAAACATAAAATAACAGCAAAAAATAAAATAGATAAAATAAAAATAGAAGATCCCTTTGAAAGAATAGTTACAGTCATAGATAAAAACGATTATAGTTATAATGAAATTGATATAGAAGAAGATTTAGAAATAATAAAAGAAAGACTAAGCACATCGAAAAGAATAAACAATGAGATACCCCAAACATCATCAAGAATGAGTACCTCAAGGAGAATAGATAAAACCCCACAAAAATCAATAGAAGAAGATATAAAACCACATCATTACTACATAACGGGAATAATGGAACAACGAAAATATTTAATATTAATAGACACAGGACGAGAAGAAAACTATATTACAAGAGAATTAGTGACGGAAGATGAAATAATAACTATTGAACAATCATGCTCCGAACTACCAAAAGCATTAATGTATGCCGAAGAAACTACGGAAAAGGAAATAATCATCGGAGGAGTACCAATAGTAATAAAATTCAAAATATATCAAGGAAATGAAAATATTATTTTAGGAATAAAATGGTTGGAACAAGTAAAACCATATAATCTAGAAGACAAACAGTTAACAATAAATTATGAAAATAAGAGAGTAATAATAAAAAGGACTTTGGTATGATAAAAATATGAAAATATATATACTTGCAAAGATAATAATAGAAGGATATTACAACCGATATTATACACCAATGATAGATACGGGAGCAGAAGCTAATATATGTAAATATAATTGTTTGCCACAAGATAAATGGGAAAAATTAAAAACACCTATAGTAGTAAAAGGATTTAATAATGAAGGAAGCATGATCACATATAAGGCAAAAAATATAAAAATACAAATATGGGATAAGATATTAACTATAGAAGAAATATATAACTTTGAATTAACTACAAAAGATATGCTATTAGGAATGCCATTTTTAGAAAAATTATACCCACATATAATAACAAAAACACACTGGTGGTTCACAACACCGTGTAAACAAAAAATAGGAGCAAAAAGAGTAAATAATAAAAAACGAAAAACAACAGAATGGATAAAAGGAAGTGAAAAAATTACACAAAAATTAGAAAATATAAAAGAAGAAGACCCTAAAATAGAATTAATTATATTCTCTATAGATAAAGTAAAAATAATTCAAGATAAGTTAGAATTATTATATAGTGAGGATCCTTTACAAGGATGGAAAAAACATAAAACAAAAGTAAAAATTGAGCTAATTGATAATAACAGTATAATAACCCAAAAACCATTAAAGTACAATTTTAATGATTTAACCGAATCTAAGATACATATAGATGAATTACTAGAAAAAGGATATATACAAGAAAGCAATAGTAAGCATACAAGCCCGGCATTTATCGTAAATAAACATAGCGAACAAAAAAGAGCAAAAAACAGAATGGTTATTGATTATAGAAATTTAAATGCAAAAACTAAAACATATAATTATCCAATACCAAATAAAATACTAAAAATAAGACAAATACAAGGATATAATTATTTTAGCAAATTTGATTGTAAATCAGGATTTTATCACTTAAAACTAGAAGAAGAATCTAAAAAACTAACAGCATTCACTGTACCACAAGGATTTTATGAATGGAATGTATTAGCATTTGGATATAAAAACGCACCAGGTAGATATCAACACTTTATGGACAATTACTTTAAACAAATAGAAAATTGTGTAGTGTACATCGATGATATATTATTATATTCTAAGACACAAGATGAACATATAAGATTATTAGAAAAATTTATACACATCATAGAATATTCAGGTATAAGTCTAAGTAAAAAGAAAGCTGATATAATGAAAAATCAAATAGAATTCTTAGGAATACAAATTGATAAAAACGGAATAAAAATGCAAACACATATAGTACAAAAAATAATTAACTCAAATGAACAACTAGACACAAAAAAGAAATTACAATCATTCTTAGGACTAGTAAATCAAGTAAGAGAATACATACCAAAATTAGCAGAGAATTTAAAACCATTACAACAAAAATTAAAGAAAGATATAGAATATCAGTTTGATAAAAAAGACCAAATACAAATACAAAAGGTAAAATTATTATGTAAAAACTTACCTAAACTATACTTTCCAGATGAAAACAAAAAATTTACTTATATAATAGAATCAGATGCGAGTGAAAAAAGTTATGGAGGAATATTAAAATACAGGTATGATGACACTACGATAGAACATCATTGCAGGTATTATTCAGGAACATTTAATAATACAGAAATAAAATGGGAAATAAATAGAAAAGAATTATATTCAGTGTATAAGTGTTTATTATCATTTGAACCATATATTGTATATAACAAATTTATTATAAGGACAGATAATACACAAGTAAAATGGTGGCTAACAAGGAAAATACAAGATTCGGTAACAACAAAAGAAATAAGGAGATTGGTATTAAATATATTAAATTTCACATTTACAATTGAAGTAATAAAAACTGATAAGAATGTTATTGCAGATTACTTATCAAGACAAAGCTACTCAGACTGAGACTGAGGAAGAAGATACAATTGAAAAACTACTCAAAGCCATTACTACACTTTGTATAAAAGTGGACAGTATGGACAACGAGATACAAAAGCTAAAGACTAATGAAGATAATCTGAAGTCTAAAGCTAGTCAACAGCATGACTATAAAAATGCGGAGCTACGTCGACCGGAAGACGGAAAAAACCCAGAGCTAAAAGGAGACGATGGGAAACTCCTTAAAACCCATAACGTTTGTTTAAATACAGCTGCAGGTACAAGCAAACAAGTTAGCGATAAACAACATAAAAATGCTAACTTAAACCAGCTATTTGCAAAACCATTTACCCAAAAGACACCTAGACATGTGTCCATAGAACCACAAACATCTACATACGCAGATAGTTTACAAAATCAAAATGAGAAAAAGACATATAACTACATCACAAGAACCTATATTGAAAATATCCACAAAATCCAAACCTATTTAAACCGCAACCCCAGATCAACTACAAAAGAACCAAACCAAGATTATTTGACACAAAAGTTACAAGGATATAATAAGTTAATTGCGCAACCGAAAACTAATGCTAATTTAGTAAGAACATGTTACAACTACGGACTGTTAAATACCGTATACACATACGACGGAGAAGAAGTTAGTGGAATACCAGAACTACACAAAGCATTTATCACATACAAAAGAGTTACGAAAGGAAATTTATCTTATATTAAATTCTATACAGCACCAGCGGAGATATTATACGAGGAGATAAAACCTCCGATACAGGTTATCAAGATAGGACTGACTAAAGATATGATTATACCCGAGGACATCGGACAACAAGAAGAGATATGCAAAATAGAAATACCAAGTTTTTATGCCAACAAAAGAATAATTGGTATATCAACTATCATACAAGAGTTAGCAAATAATTATTTAAATGGAAATGCTATATGGAGCTACTATGCAAGAGATCAGTTAATGATTTATTCCAATTCAAGGGAACTAAGGAAAGCAGATATGGATGAAGTCCAAAGATGGATTTTATCACTACTAAAGCCAGAAGAACGACCTACGACACGAGCATTAAAAGAATGATTTATTTCAGCAGAATTATTAACCAGATACTGTAAACTAATTGGTCATAAATATCCGGACCATATACGTTCAAAATGCAACGGAGAAGATAATATAATTCCAGATGTCCAGCTGGAATAATTAACGAGGAAGAAAACAAGAAGAAGATAAGAGCGGAAAAAGTTATGTCAAAGATAAGAACGGAAGGAATATATGTAATAATGTAAAGTTAGTTGCCAAGATATGTAAAGTTGTCAAGATATGTGTCATAAGGTAGGTATGGGTCTTTTGTCAAATAATGACAAATGTAGATAGTGTAGATTGTAAATAAGTCGTAAAGTAAGTAGCATGCATGTGCATATTAGACAAGTGTAAAAGTTAGGTGTAAATAAGTCTTAATAAGATAAAATAGGAACTAGTCATGAATAGTAGTAAATAGTAGTGGACAGGTGTAAAAAACGTGTTAAGATAAGTATTTAGAATAGTAAGTTTGTATGTCTATATAAGGAATCGGATGTAAATGTTATAGGGCAGGCAATGCCTAACTTAATAAAAACTTTCTTGAAAAACACTCTCTCCTCTAAGATATAAAAATACTTAAAAGTTAATATGGAGAAATCTGAAATCCAACCAGATATTTCAGATAGCATGGCTAAGCAAGAGGCAAAGGTATATTGTTCAAAATATATGCAGAACTAATTTCATATATTCCTGAATATCATATATATGATTGAGTAAATTTATGTTAGTTATTATGTATTAGAATTATTTGAATCATGATTTCTAGTTTATTAGCACACTGGAAACAGGGAGAAAACTTCTATACTATGCCATCCTAATGTTGAAACCGGTAGGCGAGGAAAGCCGTTTAGGGGAGTAAACAAAGTTGAGGCGCTGATAAGAAGGAAGTATCCGCTAAAGTACGATGCTAGTAGTGACAGGAAAACATGATAAAGATAATCTAGTTCATAATGATCTAATATGAATTTAATCAATTATGAATATGATAGGAAGGAATAATTGAAAATAAAAAATCTGCATAACAGCGAACATGACTACATACGTGCATGATGAAATGATAAAAAACTATGAAACTTTAATCTTATATATACTTAAAGATATAAAAATAATTGAATTAAGAAGAATTATATGGGAAAAAATATTTAATGATTACGAATCAGAGGATATATTAAATCAAGAATGGTATGAAATAGATTTACAAGATCCATATTTAGATAATGAAAGAATAGAATGGTACGATTTAGAAATAAACTCAGACTAAAATGAATTACAAATATTTAAAATATTGGATAGAAGTTATGAAAGACATAAAACTATTAGAACAATTAATGGAGGAAAATTTATATATGTACCAAGAAACCCAAGATATGTTATATTTAGAATATATCATAAATAATATTAATGAAATATTCAGATTAAAACAACTATCGGAAGAATATTACAATAAATATTATTACATATTACCATGAATTTAACACTACCAAAAAATAATATTAAAGAAATATCAAGATTAAGACACTTAGTAAAAAGATACTATAATAAAATCTATAAAATAAAATACTCACCTACCAAACTATCAGCTACCACATCATCACTTCCATGAATCCACTAACTACCAGTTCCGCACAGAGCTATGGATAATAAGAAACATGGTAAGAAACATACGAGTAGAAAATTAAGAAAAATCAGAAGAAAATTAAACAAATTATATCCGGAATATAAACAACTTAATATCACAAAAACTGATAATGAAAAATTAAATCAATTAATAGATAATATATCTAAAATAGAATATAAATATATTCAATACTTAAAAATACAATGAATAACAAGAATATCGAATATAGACAAAAACTTAATGAAGTAATTATAGAAAAACGACAAGAATTAGAACATAGGCAAAATAGACTTAATAGTAATATATTTGCAGGAATCTGTCACAAATCTATAGTAGCACAAAGAAAGACTATTTTTTATCTAGAAATACAAATAAATAGCTTAGAATATAAACTACAACATAATTTATAAATGAATAAAGAAGAATACGCAATAGACGAAAAAACATATGAAAATTATGATGGATTAAAAATAAAGATAATATTTTCTAATCTAGGAAGAAGATATAAGAAAATAGGTGATAATATAAGTTTAATGTTAGAAAAAGAAACGGTAAAACTAGAAGATAGTTTAACTGCTATGGTAAGAATAACAAAAGAAAATGAAGAAATAGATAGAAGAACGGAAATTGAAAAAATAAAAGAACAAGCAAAAAAGGAAGTACAACAATTAGAAGAAGTAAAAAATACCAAAATAATAGAACTAGAAAAAGAGCTAGCAATATTAAAAGAAATGTATGAAATTAAACAAAAAGAAAAAGAACAAAAAACAAAATTAGCAAATGAGATAATTAAATTTAAAGAAAAATTGCAATTACAAGATGAATTAGAAGAAAAAGAAGAAAATAACCAAGATAATCTACCCGAAATAAGAGTTGATGAAATAAACGATGATGATCTAGAACAACATTCAGAAACAAGCGAAACATATACGGAACTTTTAGCAAACATAGATAATACAAAAAACTTAGAAGTAAATACAGAAGACGTAGACATGGACGAAAAACCTAGTACGTCAGGAGTAAAAAACCCAAAAAATTTTAATCCAAAATATTATAATAAAAATTATGAACAATATAATAAAGAAAAAACTATGTGGGATAAAGGATTCAATAAAAAATGGACGCCTAAACCAATAACTGGACAACACGATTTTTTAGATTTAGACTGTGTAACAGACATAAATAAAACAATCCAATTATGGGTAGGATACATATCGAAACAATTAATAGATAACAAGATAGTAATAGCAGAGGCACCAGGATACATAGAAAGAACACTTATAGGAACAGTAAAATTATGGCTACAAAATTTAACAAGTGAAAGCTTAACAACTTTAAGAAATAATAAAAAATTTGATGGTGAAATAGCCACTACAACCATGGAAATATTATATAAATACGAAATAGCTATAAGAAATGAATTTAGTAGTATGACAACAGAGGTAGAAGAACAAAATAAAGAAAAAAATCATAAATCGGAATCTAATGACAAAATTAGCAATATGTAATATGTGTTACATAGATGAATATACATGTGCATTTAGAGAATATTATTATAAAGGAACATATAGCATAGAAGAAAGTAAAGAAATAAGAAAATTATATTTTACAAAATTACCAGAACCTTTTAATTCAAAAATAATAAAAAGTTGGAATGAAGCAGAATTAACGGACACCTTAGGAGCTAGAATGAAATTCTTGCAACGATGGTTTATGGAACTATGTGAAAAACATAAAGAAGAAATAAAAATGGAAAAAATATTAGTAAAAAACTTGGCATGTTGCAAAAATAAAACAGCACCCCAATTTGGTTGTACAGATAGGTATTATAAAAATAGAAAGAAATATACTAAAAAATATAGATCAAAATACAAATATAAAAAACCAAGAAGAAGGTACTATGTAAAAAATTACAAAACCAAAAGACCATATTGACCAAAAAGAAAACTAACGGAATGTACTTGTTATAATTGTGGAAAATTAGGACATATAGCTAGAGATTGTAAATTACCTAAAAATCCAAAGAAAAAACAAATATCAGAAATAATAATAGACGATGAAAAATATACACAAATAGAATACGTAGATTATGAATTAGAAAGCAATGATAGTATATATGAATTATCGGAAAATGAAATAGATAATGACATAGAAATAGAAAATGAATTCTATAATATAACAAATGACTGAAGCAGATATACAAACAATAAATAAAGAAAAACATCAAGACGAAGAATATTTAGAACAGAAAATAATATTTGACAATAGTATATTTGAACAAATAAAAGGAAAAGAATTAGACCTAAGCGTAGCAAAAATATTTGAAATACCAACAGTAAGAAACTAGTTTAAACGACAAAAAGAAGAATATTATGTAGTAAGTCAAAGAGAACATATCATAGATTGCAAATACACTAAAGGAAAGGCCAAAATACCAATAATAAATAAAGAAATACAAGATATTAAAGCTAAAAATCCAATTAAATATGTATATTAAGGAGGAACAGAAATATTAATAAAAGCATGTTTTAGAGAAGGAATAGATACACCCATAGAAATATACTTAGCGGATGATAGAATTATACAACCCATAGAAAAAAGTGTAATAATTGCAGTAAGAGGTAACCTCATATACCAAAAATTTAAGTTTATAATAAGTGCTAACTACTCAGTAGCAATAAATGTCATAAATATAGATAAATCACTAGTATTATACTGGCGAATGTCAGGGATAGAACTAGCCCCAGGAAGTAAAATATTTACAGCTAGATGTAAAAACTTATATGTTTCTAACAACAAAACATAAAATAACAGCAAAAAATAAAATAGATAAAATAAAAATAGAAGATCCCTTTGAAAGAATAGTTACAGTCATAGATAAAAACGATTATAGTTATAATGAAATTGATATAGAAGAAGATTTAGAAATAATAAAAGAAAGACTAAGCACATCGAAAAGAATAAACAATGAGATACCCCAAACATCATCAAGAATGAGTACCTCAAGGAGAATAGATAAAACCCCACAAAAATCAATAGAAGAAGATATAAAACCACATCATTACTACATAACGGGAATAATGGAACAACGAAAATATTTAATATTAATAGACACAGGACGAGAAGAAAACTATATTACAAGAGAATTAGTGACGGAAGATGAAATAATAACTATTGAACAATCATGCTCCGAACTACCAAAAGCATTAATGTATGCCGAAGAAACTACGGAAAAGGAAATAATCATCGGAGGAGTACCAATAGTAATAAAATTCAAAATATATCAAGGAAATGAAAATATTATTTTAGGAATAAAATGGTTGGAACAAGTAAAACCATATAATCTAGAAGACAAACAGTTAACAATAAATTATGAAAATAAGAGAGTAATAATAAAAAGGACTTTGGTATGATAAAAATATGAAAATATATATACTTGCAAAGATAATAATAGAAGGATATTACAACCGATATTATACACCAATGATAGATACGGGAGCAGAAGCTAATATATGTAAATATAATTGTTTGCCACAAGATAAATGGGAAAAATTAAAAACACCTATAGTAGTAAAAGGATTTAATAATGAAGGAAGCATGATCACATATAAGGCAAAAAATATAAAAATACAAATATGGGATAAGATATTAACTATAGAAGAAATATATAACTTTGAATTAACTACAAAAGATATGCTATTAGGAATGCCATTTTTAGAAAAATTATACCCACATATAATAACAAAAACACACTGGTGGTTCACAACACCGTGTAAACAAAAAATAGGAGCAAAAAGAGTAAATAATAAAAAACGAAAAACAACAGAATGGATAAAAGGAAGTGAAAAAATTACACAAAAATTAGAAAATATAAAAGAAGAAGACCCTAAAATAGAATTAATTATATTCTCTATAGATAAAGTAAAAATAATTCAAGATAAGTTAGAATTATTATATAGTGAGGATCCTTTACAAGGATGGAAAAAACATAAAACAAAAGTAAAAATTGAGCTAATTGATAATAACAGTATAATAACCCAAAAACCATTAAAGTACAATTTTAATGATTTAACCGAATCTAAGATACATATAGATGAATTACTAGAAAAAGGATATATACAAGAAAGCAATAGTAAGCATACAAGCCCGGCATTTATCGTAAATAAACATAGCGAACAAAAAAGAGCAAAAAACAGAATGGTTATTGATTATAGAAATTTAAATGCAAAAACTAAAACATATAATTATCCAATACCAAATAAAATACTAAAAATAAGACAAATACAAGGATATAATTATTTTAGCAAATTTGATTGTAAATCAGGATTTTATCACTTAAAACTAGAAGAAGAATCTAAAAAACTAACAGCATTCACTGTACCACAAGGATTTTATGAATGGAATGTATTAGCATTTGGATATAAAAACGCACCAGGTAGATATCAACACTTTATGGACAATTACTTTAAACAAATAGAAAATTGTGTAGTGTACATCGATGATATATTATTATATTCTAAGACACAAGATGAACATATAAGATTATTAGAAAAATTTATACACATCATAGAATATTCAGGTATAAGTCTAAGTAAAAAGAAAGCTGATATAATGAAAAATCAAATAGAATTCTTAGGAATACAAATTGATAAAAACGGAATAAAAATGCAAACACATATAGTACAAAAAATAATTAACTCAAATGAACAACTAGACACAAAAAAGAAATTACAATCATTCTTAGGACTAGTAAATCAAGTAAGAGAATACATACCAAAATTAGCAGAGAATTTAAAACCATTACAACAAAAATTAAAGAAAGATATAGAATATCAGTTTGATAAAAAAGACCAAATACAAATACAAAAGGTAAAATTATTATGTAAAAACTTACCTAAACTATACTTTCCAGATGAAAACAAAAAATTTACTTATATAATAGAATCAGATGCGAGTGAAAAAAGTTATGGAGGAATATTAAAATACAGGTATGATGACACTACGATAGAACATCATTGCAGGTATTATTCAGGAACATTTAATAATACAGAAATAAAATGGGAAATAAATAGAAAAGAATTATATTCAGTGTATAAGTGTTTATTATCATTTGAACCATATATTGTATATAACAAATTTATTATAAGGACAGATAATACACAAGTAAAATGGTGGCTAACAAGGAAAATACAAGATTCGGTAACAACAAAAGAAATAAGGAGATTGGTATTAAATATATTAAATTTCACATTTACAATTGAAGTAATAAAAACTGATAAGAATGTTATTGCAGATTACTTATCAAGACAAAGCTACTCAGACTGAGACTGAGGAAGAAGATACAATTGAAAAACTACTCAAAGCCATTACTACACTTTGTATAAAAGTGGACAGTATGGACAACGAGATACAAAAGCTAAAGACTAATGAAGATAATCTGAAGTCTAAAGCTAGTCAACAGCATGACTATAAAAATGCGGAGCTACGTCGACCGGAAGACGGAAAAAACCCAGAGCTAAAAGGAGACGATGGGAAACTCCTTAAAACCCATAACGTTTGTTTAAATACAGCTGCAGGTACAAGCAAACAAGTTAGCGATAAACAACATAAAAATGCTAACTTAAACCAGCTATTTGCAAAACCATTTACCCAAAAGACACCTAGACATGTGTCCATAGAACCACAAACATCTACATACGCAGATAGTTTACAAAATCAAAATGAGAAAAAGACATATAACTACATCACAAGAACCTATATTGAAAATATCCACAAAATCCAAACCTATTTAAACCGCAACCCCAGATCAACTACAAAAGAACCAAACCAAGATTATTTGACACAAAAGTTACAAGGATATAATAAGTTAATTGCGCAACCGAAAACTAATGCTAATTTAGTAAGAACATGTTACAACTACGGACTGTTAAATACCGTATACACATACGACGGAGAAGAAGTTAGTGGAATACCAGAACTACACAAAGCATTTATCACATACAAAAGAGTTACGAAAGGAAATTTATCTTATATTAAATTCTATACAGCACCAGCGGAGATATTATACGAGGAGATAAAACCTCCGATACAGGTTATCAAGATAGGACTGACTAAAGATATGATTATACCCGAGGACATCGGACAACAAGAAGAGATATGCAAAATAGAAATACCAAGTTTTTATGCCAACAAAAGAATAATTGGTATATCAACTATCATACAAGAGTTAGCAAATAATTATTTAAATGGAAATGCTATATGGAGCTACTATGCAAGAGATCAGTTAATGATTTATTCCAATTCAAGGGAACTAAGGAAAGCAGATATGGATGAAGTCCAAAGATGGATTTTATCACTACTAAAGCCAGAAGAACGACCTACGACACGAGCATTAAAAGAATGATTTATTTCAGCAGAATTATTAACCAGATACTGTAAACTAATTGGTCATAAATATCCGGACCATATACGTTCAAAATGCAACGGAGAAGATAATATAATTCCAGATGTCCAGCTGGAATAATTAACGAGGAAGAAAACAAGAAGAAGATAAGAGCGGAAAAAGTTATGTCAAAGATAAGAACGGAAGGAATATATGTAATAATGTAAAGTTAGTTGCCAAGATATGTAAAGTTGTCAAGATATGTGTCATAAGGTAGGTATGGGTCTTTTGTCAAATAATGACAAATGTAGATAGTGTAGATTGTAAATAAGTCGTAAAGTAAGTAGCATGCATGTGCATATTAGACAAGTGTAAAAGTTAGGTGTAAATAAGTCTTAATAAGATAAAATAGGAACTAGTCATGAATAGTAGTAAATAGTAGTGGACAGGTGTAAAAAACGTGTTAAGATAAGTATTTAGAATACTAAGTTTGTATGTCTATATAAGGAATCGGATGTAAATGTTATAGGGCAGGCAATGCCTAACTTAATAAAAACTTTCTTGAAAAACACTCTCTCCTCTAAGATATAAAAATACTTAAAAGTTAATATGGAGAAATCTGAAATCCAACCAGATATTTCAGATAGCATGGCTAAGCAAGAGGCAAAGGTATATTGTTCAAAATATATGCAGAACTAATTTCATATATTCCTGAATATCATATATATGATTGAGTAAATTTATGTTAGTTATTATGTATTAGAATTATTTGAATCATGATTTCTAGTTTATTAGCACACTGGAAACAGGGAGAAAACTTCTATACTATGCCATCCTAATGTTGAAACCGGTAGGCGAGGAAAGCCGTTTAGGGGAGTAAACAAAGTTGAGGCGCTGATAAGAAGGAAGTATCCGCTAAAGTACGATGCTAGTAGTGACAGGAAAACATGATAAAGATAATCTAGTTCATAATGATCTAATATGAATTTAATCAATTATGAATATGATAGGAAGGAATAATTGAAAATAAAAAATCTGCATAACAGCGAACATGACTACATACGTGCATGATGAAATGATAAAAAACTATGAAACTTTAATCTTATATATACTTAAAGATATAAAAATAATTGAATTAAGAAGAATTATATGGGAAAAAATATTTAATGATTACGAATCAGAGGATATATTAAATCAAGAATGGTATGAAATAGATTTACAAGATCCATATTTAGATAATGAAAGAATAGAATGGTACGATTTAGAAATAAACTCAGACTAAAATGAATTACAAATATTTAAAATATTGGATAGAAGTTATGAAAGACATAAAACTATTAGAACAATTAATGGAGGAAAATTTATATATGTACCAAGAAACCCAAGATATGTTATATTTAGAATATATCATAAATAATATTAATGAAATATTCAGATTAAAACAACTATCGGAAGAATATTACAATAAATATTATTACATATTACCATGAATTTAACACTACCAAAAAATAATATTAAAGAAATATCAAGATTAAGACACTTAGTAAAAAGATACTATAATAAAATCTATAAAATAAAATACTCACCTACCAAACTATCAGCTACCACATCATCACTTCCATGAATCCACTAACTACCAGTTCCGCACAGAGCTATGGATAATAAGAAACATGGTAAGAAACATACGAGTAGAAAATTAAGAAAAATCAGAAGAAAATTAAACAAATTATATCCGGAATATAAACAACTTAATATCACAAAAACTGATAATGAAAAATTAAATCAATTAATAGATAATATATCTAAAATAGAATATAAATATATTCAATACTTAAAAATACAATGAATAACAAGAATATCGAATATAGACAAAAACTTAATGAAGTAATTATAGAAAAACGACAAGAATTAGAACATAGGCAAAATAGACTTAATAGTAATATATTTGCAGGAATCTGTCACAAATCTATAGTAGCACAAAGAAAGACTATTTTTTATCTAGAAATACAAATAAATAGCTTAGAATATAAACTACAACATAATTTATAAATGAATAAAGAAGAATACGCAATAGACGAAAAAACATATGAAAATTATGATGGATTAAAAATAAAGATAATATTTTCTAATCTAGGAAGAAGATATAAGAAAATAGGTGATAATATAAGTTTAATGTTAGAAAAAGAAACGGTAAAACTAGAAGATAGTTTAACTGCTATGGTAAGAATAACAAAAGAAAATGAAGAAATAGATAGAAGAACGGAAATTGAAAAAATAAAAGAACAAGCAAAAAAGGAAGTACAACAATTAGAAGAAGTAAAAAATACCAAAATAATAGAACTAGAAAAAGAGCTAGCAATATTAAAAGAAATGTATGAAATTAAACAAAAAGAAAAAGAACAAAAAACAAAATTAGCAAATGAGATAATTAAATTTAAAGAAAAATTGCAATTACAAGATGAATTAGAAGAAAAAGAAGAAAATAACCAAGATAATCTACCCGAAATAAGAGTTGATGAAATAAACGATGATGATCTAGAACAACATTCAGAAACAAGCGAAACATATACGGAACTTTTAGCAAACATAGATAATACAAAAAACTTAGAAGTAAATACAGAAGACGTAGACATGGACGAAAAACCTAGTACGTCAGGAGTAAAAAACCCAAAAAATTTTAATCCAAAATATTATAATAAAAATTATGAACAATATAATAAAGAAAAAACTATGTGGGATAAAGGATTCAATAAAAAATGGACGCCTAAACCAATAACTGGACAACACGATTTTTTAGATTTAGACTGTGTAACAGACATAAATAAAACAATCCAATTATGGGTAGGATACATATCGAAACAATTAATAGATAACAAGATAGTAATAGCAGAGGCACCAGGATACATAGAAAGAACACTTATAGGAACAGTAAAATTATGGCTACAAAATTTAACAAGTGAAAGCTTAACAACTTTAAGAAATAATAAAAAATTTGATGGTGAAATAGCCACTACAACCATGGAAATATTATATAAATACGAAATAGCTATAAGAAATGAATTTAGTAGTATGACAACAGAGGTAGAAGAACAAAATAAAGAAAAAAATCATAAATCGGAATCTAATGACAAAATTAGCAATATGTAATATGTGTTACATAGATGAATATACATGTGCATTTAGAGAATATTATTATAAAGGAACATATAGCATAGAAGAAAGTAAAGAAATAAGAAAATTATATTTTACAAAATTACCAGAACCTTTTAATTCAAAAATAATAAAAAGTTGGAATGAAGCAGAATTAACGGACACCTTAGGAGCTAGAATGAAATTCTTGCAACGATGGTTTATGGAACTATGTGAAAAACATAAAGAAGAAATAAAAATGGAAAAAATATTAGTAAAAAACTTGGCATGTTGCAAAAATAAAACAGCACCCCAATTTGGTTGTACAGATAGGTATTATAAAAATAGAAAGAAATATACTAAAAAATATAGATCAAAATACAAATATAAAAAACCAAGAAGAAGGTACTATGTAAAAAATTACAAAACCAAAAGACCATATTGACCAAAAAGAAAACTAACGGAATGTACTTGTTATAATTGTGGAAAATTAGGACATATAGCTAGAGATTGTAAATTACCTAAAAATCCAAAGAAAAAACAAATATCAGAAATAATAATAGACGATGAAAAATATACACAAATAGAATACGTAGATTATGAATTAGAAAGCAATGATAGTATATATGAATTATCGGAAAATGAAATAGATAATGACATAGAAATAGAAAATGAATTCTATAATATAACAAATGACTGAAGCAGATATACAAACAATAAATAAAGAAAAACATCAAGACGAAGAATATTTAGAACAGAAAATAATATTTGACAATAGTATATTTGAACAAATAAAAGGAAAAGAATTAGACCTAAGCGTAGCAAAAATATTTGAAATACCAACAGTAAGAAACTAGTTTAAACGACAAAAACAAGAATATTATGTAGTAAGTCAAAGAGAACATATCATAGATTGCAAATACACTAAAGGAAAGGCCAAAATACCAATAATAAATAAAGAAATACAAGATATTAAAGCTAAAAATCCAATTAAATATGTACATTAAGGAGGAACAGAAATATTAATAAAAGCATGTTTTAGAGAAGGAATAGATACACCCATAGAAATATACTTAGCGGATGATAGAATTATACAACCCATAGAAAAAAGTGTAATAATTGCAGTAAGAGGTAACCTCATATACCAAAAATTTAAGTTTATAATAAGTGCTAACTACTCAGTAGCAATAAATGTCATAAATATAGATAAATCACTAGTATTATACTGGCGAATGTCAGGGATAGAACTAGCCCCAGGAAGTAAAATATTTACAGCTAGATGTAAAAACTTATATGTTCTAACAACAAAACATAAAATAACAGCAAAAAATAAAATAGATAAAATAAAAATAGAAGATCCCTTTGAAAGAATAGTTACAGTCATAGATAAAAACGATTATAGTTATAATGAAATTGATATAGAAGAAGATTTAGAAATAATAAAAGAAAGACTAAGCACATCGAAAAGAATAAACAATGAGATACCCCAAACATCATCAAGAATGAGTACCTCAAGGAGAATAGATAAAACCCCACAAAAATCAATAGAAGAAGATATAAAACCACATCATTACTACATAACGGGAATAATGGAACAACGAAAATATTTAATATTAATAGACACAGGACGAGAAGAAAACTATATTACAAGAGAATTAGTGACGGAAGATGAAATAATAACTATTGAACAATCATGCTCCGAACTACCAAAAGCATTAATGTATGCCGAAGAAACTACGGAAAAGGAAATAATCATCGGAGGAGTACCAATAGTAATAAAATTCAAAATATATCAAGGAAATGAAAATATTATTTTAGGAATAAAATGGTTGGAACAAGTAAAACCATATAATCTAGAAGACAAACAGTTAACAATAAATTATGAAAATAAGAGAGTAATAATAAAAAGGACTTTGGTATGATAAAAATATGAAAATATATATACTTGCAAAGATAATAATAGAAGGATATTACAACCGATATTATACACCAATGATAGATACGGGAGCAGAAGCTAATATATGTAAATATAATTGTTTGCCACAAGATAAATGGGAAAAATTAAAAACACCTATAGTAGTAAAAGGATTTAATAATGAAGGAAGCATGATCACATATAAGGCAAAAAATATAAAAATACAAATATGGGATAAGATATTAACTATAGAAGAAATATATAACTTTGAATTAACTACAAAAGATATGCTATTAGGAATGCCATTTTTAGAAAAATTATACCCACATATAATAACAAAAACACACTGGTGGTTCACAACACCGTGTAAACAAAAAATAGGAGCAAAAAGAGTAAATAATAAAAAACGAAAAACAACAGAATGGATAAAAGGAAGTGAAAAAATTACACAAAAATTAGAAAATATAAAAGAAGAAGACCCTAAAATAGAATTAATTATATTCTCTATAGATAAAGTAAAAATAATTCAAGATAAGTTAGAATTATTATATAGTGAGGATCCTTTACAAGGATGGAAAAAACATAAAACAAAAGTAAAAATTGAGCTAATTGATAATAACAGTATAATAACCCAAAAACCATTAAAGTACAATTTTAATGATTTAACCGAATCTAAGATACATATAGATGAATTACTAGAAAAAGGATATATACAAGAAAGCAATAGTAAGCATACAAGCCCGGCATTTATCGTAAATAAACATAGCGAACAAAAAAGAGCAAAAAACAGAATGGTTATTGATTATAGAAATTTAAATGCAAAAACTAAAACATATAATTATCCAATACCAAATAAAATACTAAAAATAAGACAAATACAAGGATATAATTATTTTAGCAAATTTGATTGTAAATCAGGATTTTATCACTTAAAACTAGAAGAAGAATCTAAAAAACTAACAGCATTCACTGTACCACAAGGATTTTATGAATGGAATGTATTAGCATTTGGATATAAAAACGCACCAGGTAGATATCAACACTTTATGGACAATTACTTTAAACAAATAGAAAATTGTGTAGTGTACATCGATGATATATTATTATATTCTAAGACACAAGATGAACATATAAGATTATTAGAAAAATTTATACACATCATAGAATATTCAGGTATAAGTCTAAGTAAAAAGAAAGCTGATATAATGAAAAATCAAATAGAATTCTTAGGAATACAAATTGATAAAAACGGAATAAAAATGCAAACACATATAGTACAAAAAATAATTAACTCAAATGAACAACTAGACACAAAAAAGAAATTACAATCATTCTTAGGACTAGTAAATCAAGTAAGAGAATACATACCAAAATTAGCAGAGAATTTAAAACCATTACAACAAAAATTAAAGAAAGATATAGAATATCAGTTTGATAAAAAAGACCAAATACAAATACAAAAGGTAAAATTATTATGTAAAAACTTACCTAAACTATACTTTCCAGATGAAAACAAAAAATTTACTTATATAATAGAATCAGATGCGAGTGAAAAAAGTTATGGAGGAATATTAAAATACAGGTATGATGACACTACGATAGAACATCATTGCAGGTATTATTCAGGAACATTTAATAATACAGAAATAAAATGGGAAATAAATAGAAAAGAATTATATTCAGTGTATAAGTGTTTATTATCATTTGAACCATATATTGTATATAACAAATTTATTATAAGGACAGATAATACACAAGTAAAATGGTGGCTAACAAGGAAAATACAAGATTCGGTAACAACAAAAGAAATAAGGAGATTGGTATTAAATATATTAAATTTCACATTTACAATTGAAGTAATAAAAACTGATAAGAATGTTATTGCAGATTACTTATCAAGACAAAGCTACTCAGACTGAGACTGAGGAAGAAGATACAATTGAAAAACTACTCAAAGCCATTACTACACTTTGTATAAAAGTGGACAGTATGGACAACGAGATACAAAAGCTAAAGACTAATGAAGATAATCTGAAGTCTAAAGCTAGTCAACAGCATGACTATAAAAATGCGGAGCTACGTCGACCGGAAGACGGAAAAAACCCAGAGCTAAAAGGAGACGATGGGAAACTCCTTAAAACCCATAACGTTTGTTTAAATACAGCTGCAGGTACAAGCAAACAAGTTAGCGATAAACAACATAAAAATGCTAACTTAAACCAGCTATTTGCAAAACCATTTACCCAAAAGACACCTAGACATGTGTCCATAGAACCACAAACATCTACATACGCAGATAGTTTACAAAATCAAAATGAGAAAAAGACATATAACTACATCACAAGAACCTATATTGAAAATATCCACAAAATCCAAACCTATTTAAACCGCAACCCCAGATCAACTACAAAAGAACCAAACCAAGATTATTTGACACAAAAGTTACAAGGATATAATAAGTTAATTGCGCAACCGAAAACTAATGCTAATTTAGTAAGAACATGTTACAACTACGGACTGTTAAATACCGTATACACATACGACGGAGAAGAAGTTAGTGGAATACCAGAACTACACAAAGCATTTATCACATACAAAAGAGTTACGAAAGGAAATTTATCTTATATTAAATTCTATACAGCACCAGCGGAGATATTATACGAGGAGATAAAACCTCCGATACAGGTTATCAAGATAGGACTGACTAAAGATATGATTATACCCGAGGACATCGGACAACAAGAAGAGATATGCAAAATAGAAATACCAAGTTTTTATGCCAACAAAAGAATAATTGGTATATCAACTATCATACAAGAGTTAGCAAATAATTATTTAAATGGAAATGCTATATGGAGCTACTATGCAAGAGATCAGTTAATGATTTATTCCAATTCAAGGGAACTAAGGAAAGCAGATATGGATGAAGTCCAAAGATGGATTTTATCACTACTAAAGCCAGAAGAACGACCTACGACACGAGCATTAAAAGAATGATTTATTTCAGCAGAATTATTAACCAGATACTGTAAACTAATTGGTCATAAATATCCGGACCATATACGTTCAAAATGCAACGGAGAAGATAATATAATTCCAGATGTCCAGCTGGAATAATTAACGAGGAAGAAAACAAGAAGAAGATAAGAGCGGAAAAAGTTATGTCAAAGATAAGAACGGAAGGAATATATGTAATAATGTAAAGTTAGTTGCCAAGATATGTAAAGTTGTCAAGATATGTGTCATAAGGTAGGTATGGGTCTTTTGTCAAATAATGACAAATGTAGATAGTGTAGATTGTAAATAAGTCGTAAAGTAAGTAGCATGCATGTGCATATTAGACAAGTGTAAAAGTTAGGTGTAAATAAGTCTTAATAAGATAAAATAGGAACTAGTCATGAATAGTAGTAAATAGTAGTGGACAGGTGTAAAAAACGTGTTAAGATAAGTATTTAGAATACTAAGTTTGTATGTCTATATAAGGAATCGGATGTAAATGTTATAGGGCAGGCAATGCCTAACTTAATAAAAACTTTCTTGAAAAACACTCTCTCCTCTAAGATATAAAAATACTTAAAAGTTAATATGGAGAAATCTGAAATCCAACCAGATATTTCAGATAGCATGGCTAAGCAAGAGGCAAAGGTATATTGTTCAAAATATATGCAGAACTAATTTCATATATTCCTGAATATCATATATATGATTGAGTAAATTTATGTTAGTTATTATGTATTAGAATTATTTGAATCATGATTTCTAGTTTATTAGCACACTGGAAACAGGGAGAAAACTTCTATACTATGCCATCCTAATGTTGAAACCGGTAGGCGAGGAAAGCCGTTTAGGGGAGTAAACAAAGTTGAGGCGCTGATAAGAAGGAAGTATCCGCTAAAGTACGATGCTAGTAGTGACAGGAAAACATGATAAAGATAATCTAGTTCATAATGATCTAATATGAATTTAATCAATTATGAATATGATAGGAAGGAATAATTGAAAATAAAAAATCTGCATAACAACGAACATGACTACATACGTGCATGATGAAATGATAAAAAACTATGAAACTTTAATCTTATATATACTTAAAGATATAAAAATAATTGAATTAAGAAGAATTATATGGGAAAAAATATTTAATGATTACGAATCAGAGGATATATTAAATCAAGAATGGTATGAAATAGATTTACAAGATCCATATTTAGATAATGAAAGAATAGAATGGTACGATTTAGAAATAAACTCAGACTAAAATGAATTACAAATATTTAAAATATTGGATAGAAGTTATGAAAGACATAAAACTATTAGAACAATTAATGGAGGAAAATTTATATATGTACCAAGAAACCCAAGATATGTTATATTTAGAATATATCATAAATAATATTAATGAAATATTCAGATTAAAACAACTATCGGAAGAATATTACAATAAATATTATTACATATTACCATGAATTTAACACTACCAAAAAATAATATTAAAGAAATATCAAGATTAAGACACTTAGTAAAAAGATACTATAATAAAATCTATAAAATAAAATACTCACCTACCAAACTATCAGCTACCACATCATCACTTCCATGAATCCACTAACTACCAGTTCCGCACAGAGCTATGGATAATAAGAAACATGGTAAGAAACATACGAGTAGAAAATTAAGAAAAATCAGAAGAAAATTAAACAAATTATATCCGGAATATAAACAACTTAATATCACAAAAACTGATAATGAAAAATTAAATCAATTAATAGATAATATATCTAAAATAGAATATAAATATATTCAATACTTAAAAATACAATGAATAACAAGAATATCGAATATAGACAAAAACTTAATGAAGTAATTATAGAAAAACGACAAGAATTAGAACATAGGCAAAATAGACTTAATAGTAATATATTTGCAGGAATCTGTCACAAATCTATAGTAGCACAAAGAAAGACTATTTTTTATCTAGAAATACAAATAAATAGCTTAGAATATAAACTACAACATAATTTATAAATGAATAAAGAAGAATACGCAATAGACGAAAAAACATATGAAAATTATGATGGATTAAAAATAAAGATAATATTTTCTAATCTAGGAAGAAGATATAAGAAAATAGGTGATAATATAAGTTTAATGTTAGAAAAAGAAACGGTAAAACTAGAAGATAGTAACTGCTATGGTAAGAATAACAAAAGAAAATGAAGAAATAGATAGAAGAACGGAAATTGAAAAAATAAAAGAACAAGCAAAAAAGGAAGTACAACAATTAGAAGAAGTAAAAATACCAAAATAATAGAACTAGAAAAAGAGCTAGCAATATTAAAAGAAATGTATGAAATTAAACAAAAAGAAAAAGAACAAAAAACAAAATTAGCAAATGAGATAATTAAATTTAAGAAAATTGCAATTACAAGATGAATTAGAAGAAAAAGAAGAAAATAACCAAGATAATCTACCCGAAATAAGAGTTGATGAAATAAACGATGATGATCTAGAACAACATTCAGAAACAAGCGAAACATATACGGAACTTTTAGCAAAACATAGATAATACAAAAAACTTAGAAGTAAATACAGAAGACGTAGACATGGACGAAAAACCTAGTACGTCAGGAGTAAAAAACCCAAAAAATTTTAATCCAAAATATTATAATAAAAATTATGAACAATATAATAAAGAAAAAACTATGTGGGATAAAGGATTCAATAAAAAATGGACGCCTAAACCAATAACTGGACAACACGATTTTTTAGATTTAGACTTGTGTAACAGACATAAATAAAACAATCCAATTATGGGTAGGATACATATCGAAACAATTAATAGATAACAAGATAGTAATAGCAGAGGCACCAGGATACATAGAAAGAACACTTATAGGAACAGTAAAATTATGGCTACAAAATTTAACAAGTGAAAGCTTAACAACTTTAAGAAATAATAAAAAAATTTGATGGTGAAATAGCCACTACAACCATGGAAATATTATATAAATACGAAATAGCTATAAGAAATGAATTTAGTAGTATGACAACAGAGGTAGAAGAACAAAATAAAGAAAAAAAATCATAAATCGGAATCTAATGACAAAATTAGCAATATGTAATATGTGTTACATAGATGAATATACATGTGCATTTAGAGAATATTATTATAAAGGAAACATATAGCATAGAAGAAAGTAAAGAAATAAGAAAATTATATTTTACAAATTACCAGAACCTTTTAATTCAAAAAATAATAAAAAGTTGGAATGAAGCAGAATTAACGGACACCTTAGGAGCTAGAATGAAATTCTTGCAACGATGGTTTATGGAACTATGTGAAAAACATAAAGAAGAAATAAAAAATGGAAAAAATATTAGTAAAAAACTTGGCATGTTGCAAAAATAAAACAGCACCCCACTTTGGTTTGTACAGATAGGTATTATAAAAATAGAAAGAAATATACTAAAAAATATAGATCAAAATACAAATATAAAAAACCAAGAAGAAGGTACTATGTAAAAAATTACAAAACCAAAAGACCATATTGACCAAAAAGAAAACTAACGGAATGTACTTGTTATAATTGTGGAAAATTAGGGACATATAGCTAGAGATTGTAAATTACCTAAAAATCCAAAGAAAAAACAAATATCAGAAATAATAATAGACGATGAAAAATATACACAAATAGAATACGTAGATTATGAATTAGAAAGCAATGATAGTATATATGAATTATCGGAAAATGAAATAGATAATGACATAGAAATAGAAAATGAATTCTATAATATAACAAATGACTGAAGCAGATATACAAACAATAAATAAAGAAAAACATCAAGACGAAGAATATTTAGAACAGAAAATAATATTTGACAATAGTATATTTGAACAAATAAAAGGAAAAGAATTAGACCTAAGCGTAGCAAAAATATTTGAAATACCAACAGTAAGAAACTAGTTTAAACGACAAAAAAGAAGAATATTATGTAGTAAGTCAAAGAGAACATATCATAGATTGCAAATACACTAAAGGAAAGGCCAAAATACCAATAATAAATAAAGAAATACAAGATATTAAAGCTAAAAATCCAATTAAATATGTACATTAAGGAGGAACAGAAATATTAATAAAAGCATGTTTTTAGAGAAGGAATAGATACACCCATAGAAATATACTTAGCGGATGATAGAATTATACAACCCATAGAAAAAAGTGTAATAATTGCAGTAAGAGGTAACCTCATATACCAAAAATTTAAGTTTATAATAAGTGCTAACTACTCAGTAGCAATAAATGTCATAAATATAGATAAATCACTAGTATTATACTGGCGAATGTCAGGGATAGAACTAGCCCCAGGAAGTAAAATATTTACAGCTAGATGTAAAAAACTTATATGTTCTAACAACAAAACATAAAATAACAGCAAAAAATAAAATAGATAAAATAAAAATAGAAGATCCCTTTGAAAGAATAGTTACAGTCATAGATAAAAACGATTATAGTTATAATGAAAATTGATATAGAAGAAGATTTAGAAATAATAAAGAAAGACTAAGCACATCGAAAAGAATAAACAATGAGATACCCCAAACATCATCAAGAATGAGTACCTCAAGGAGAATAGATAAAACCCCACAAAAATCAATAGAAGAAGATATAAAACCACATCATTACTACATAACGGGAATAATGGAACAACGAAAATATTAATATTAATAGACACAGGACGAGAAGAAAACTATATTACAAGAGAATTAGTGAACGGAAGATGAAATAATAACTATTGAACAATCATGCTCCGAACTACCAAAAGCATTAATGTATGCCGAAGAAACTACGGAAAAGGAAATAATCATCGGAGGAGTACCAATAGTAATAAAATTCAAAATATATCAAGGAAATGAAAATATTATTTTAGGAATAAAATGGTTGGAACAAGGTAAAACCATATAATCTAGAAGACAAACAGTTAACAATAAATTATGAAAATAAGAGAGTAATAATAAAAAGGACTTTGGTATGATTAAAAAATATGAAAATATATATACTTGCAAAGATAATAATAGAAGGATATTACAACCGATATTATACACCAATGATAGATACGGGAGCAGAAGCTAATATATGTAAATATAATTGTTTTGCCACAAGATAAATGGGAAAAATTAAAAACACCTATAGTAGTAAAAGGATTTAATAATGAAGGAAGCATGATCACATATAAGGCAAAAAATATAAAAATACAAAATATGGGATAAGATATTAACTATAGAAGAAATATATAAACTTTGAATTAACTACAAAAGATATGCTATTAGGAATGCCATTTTTAGAAAAATTATACCCACATATAATAACAAAAACACACTGGTGGTTCACAACACCGTGGTAAACAAAAAATAGGAGCAAAAAGAGTAAATAATAAAAGAAACGAAAAACAACAGAATGGATAAAAAGGAAGTGAAAAAAATTACACAAAAATTAGAAAATATAAAAGAAGAAGACCCTAAAATAGAATTAATTATATTCTCTATAGATAAAGTAAAAATAATTCAAGATAAGTTAGAATTATTATATAGTGAGGATCCTTTACAAGGATGGAAAAAAACATAAAACAAAAGTAAAAATTGAGGCTAATTGATAATAACAGTATAATAACCCAAAAACCATTAAAGTACAATTTTAATGATTTAACCGAATCTAAGATACATATAGATGAATTACTAGAAAAAGGATATATTACAATGAAAGCAAATAGTAAGCATACAAGCCCGGCATTTATCGTAAATAAACATAGCGAACAAAAAAGAGCAAAAAAACAGAATGGTTATTGATTATAGAAATTTAAATGCAAAAACTAAAACATATAATTATCCAATACCAAATAAAATACTAAAAATAAGACAAATACAAGGGATATAATTATTTTAGCAAATTTGATTGTAAATCAGGATTTTATCACTTAAAACTAGAAGAAGAATCTAAAAAACTAACAGCATCACTGTACCACAAGGATTTTATGAATGGAATGTATTAGCATTTGGATATAAAAACGCACCAGGTAGATATCAACACTTTATGGACAATTACTTTAAACAAATAGAAAATTGTGTAGTGTACATCGTGATATATTATTATATTCTAAGACACAAGATGAACATATAAGATTATTAGAAAAATTTTATACACATCATAGGAATATTCAGGTATAAAGTCTAAGTAAAAAGAAAGCTGATATAATGAAAAATTCAAATAGAATTCTTAGGAATACAAAATTGATAAAAACGGAATAAAAAATTGCAAACACATATAGTACAAAAAATAATTAAACTCAAATGAACAACTAGACACAAAAAAGAAATTACAATCATTCTTAGGACTAGTAAATCAAGTAAGAGAATACATACCAAAATTAGCAGAGAATTTAAAACCATTACAACAAAAATTAAAGAAAGATATAGAATATCAGTTTGATAAAAAAGACCAAATACAAATACAAAAGGTAAAATTATTATGTAAAAACTTACCTAAACTATACTTTCCAGATGAAAACAAAAAATTTACTTATATAATAGAATCAGATGCGAGTGAAAAAAGTTATGGAGGAATATTAAAATACAGGTATGATGACACTACGATAGAACATCATTGCAGGTATTATTCAGGAACATTTAATAATACAGAAATAAAATGGGAAATAAATAGAAAAGAATTATATTCAGTGTATAAGTGTTTATTATCATTTGAACCATATATTGTATATAACAAATTTATTATAAGGACAGATAATACACAAGTAAAATGGTGGCTAACAAGGAAAATACAAGATTCGGTAACAACAAAAGAAATAAGGAGATTGGTATTAAATATATTAAATTTCACATTTACAATTGAAGTAATAAAAACTGATAAGAATGTTATTGCAGATTACTTATCAAGACAAAGCTACTCAGACTGAGACTGAGGAAGAAGATACAATTGAAAAACTACTCAAAGCCATTACTACACTTTGTATAAAAGTGGACAGTATGGACAACGAGATACAAAAGCTAAAGACTAATGAAGATAATCTGAAGTCTAAAGCTAGTCAACAGCATGACTATAAAAATGCGGAGCTACGTCGACCGGAAGACGGAAAAAACCCAGAGCTAAAAGGAGACGATGGGAAACTCCTTAAAACCCATAACGTTTGTTTAAATACAGCTGCAGGTACAAGCAAACAAGTTAGCGATAAACAACATAAAAATGCTAACTTAAACCAGCTATTTGCAAAACCATTTACCCAAAAGACACCTAGACATGTGTCCATAGAACCACAAACATCTACATACGCAGATAGTTTACAAAATCAAAATGAGAAAAAGACATATAACTACATCACAAGAACCTATATTGAAAATATCCACAAAATCCAAACCTATTTAAACCGCAACCCCAGATCAACTACAAAAGAACCAAACCAAGATTATTTGACACAAAAGTTACAAGGATATAATAAGTTAATTGCGCAACCGAAAACTAATGCTAATTTAGTAAGAACATGTTACAACTACGGACTGTTAAATACCGTATACACATACGACGGAGAAGAAGTTAGTGGAATACCAGAACTACACAAAGCATTTATCACATACAAAAGAGTTACGAAAGGAAATTTATCTTATATTAAATTCTATACAGCACCAGCGGAGATATTATACGAGGAGATAAAACCTCCGATACAGGTTATCAAGATAGGACTGACTAAAGATATGATTATACCCGAGGACATCGGACAACAAGAAGAGATATGCAAAATAGAAATACCAAGTTTTTATGCCAACAAAAGAATAATTGGTATATCAACTATCATACAAGAGTTAGCAAATAATTATTTAAATGGAAATGCTATATGGAGCTACTATGCAAGAGATCAGTTAATGATTTATTCCAATTCAAGGGAACTAAGGAAAGCAGATATGGATGAAGTCCAAAGATGGATTTTATCACTACTAAAGCCAGAAGAACGACCTACGACACGAGCATTAAAAGAATGATTTATTTCAGCAGAATTATTAACCAGATACTGTAAACTAATTGGTCATAAATATCCGGACCATATACGTTCAAAATGCAACGGAGAAGATAATATAATTCCAGATGTCCAGCTGGAATAATTAACGAGGAAGAAAACAAGAAGAAGATAAGAGCGGAAAAAGTTATGTCAAAGATAAGAACGGAAGGAATATATGTAATAATGTAAAGTTAGTTGCCAAGATATGTAAAGTTGTCAAGATATGTGTCATAAGGTAGGTATGGGTCTTTTGTCAAATAATGACAAATGTAGATAGTGTAGATTGTAAATAAGTCGTAAAGTAAGTAGCATGCATGTGCATATTAGACAAGTGTAAAAGTTAGGTGTAAATAAGTCTTAATAAGATAAAATAGGAACTAGTCATGAATAGTAGTAAATAGTAGTGGACAGGTGTAAAAAACGTGTTAAGATAAGTATTTAGAATACTAAGTTTGTATGTCTATATAAGGAATCGGATGTAAATGTTATAGGGCAGGCAATGCCTAACTTAATAAAAACTTTCTTGAAAAACACTCTCTCCTCTAAGATATAAAAATACTTAAAAGTTAATATGGAGAAATCTGAAATCCAACCAGATATTTCAGATAGCATGGCTAAGCAAGAGGCAAAGGTATATTGTTCAAAATATATGCAGAACTAATTTCATATATTCCTGAATATCATATATATGATTGAGTAAATTTATGTTAGTTATTATGTATTAGAATTATTTGAATCATGATTTCTAGTTTATTAGCACACTGGAAACAGGGAGAAAACTTCTATACTATGCCATCCTAATGTTGAAACCGGTAGGCGAGGAAAGCCGTTTAGGGGAGTAAACAAAGTTGAGGCGCTGATAAGAAGGAAGTATCCGCTAAAGTACGATGCTAGTAGTGACAGGAAAACATGATAAAGATAATCTAGTTCATAATGATCTAATATGAATTTAATCAATTATGAATATGATAGGAAGGAATAATTGAAAATAAAAAATCTGCATAACAGCGAACATGACTACATACGTGCATGATGAAATGATAAAAAACTATGAAACTTTAATCTTATATATACTTAAAGATATAAAAATAATTGAATTAAGAAGAATTATATGGGAAAAAATATTTAATGATTACGAATCAGAGGATATATTAAATCAAGAATGGTATGAAATAGATTTACAAGATCCATATTTAGATAATGAAAGAATAGAATGGTACGATTTAGAAATAAACTCAGACTAAAATGAATTACAAATATTTAAAATATTGGATAGAAGTTATGAAAGACATAAAACTATTAGAACAATTAATGGAGGAAAATTTATATATGTACCAAGAAACCCAAGATATGTTATATTTAGAATATATCATAAATAATATTAATGAAATATTCAGATTAAAACAACTATCGGAAGAATATTACAATAAATATTATTACATATTACCATGAATTTAACACTACCAAAAAATAATATTAAAGAAATATCAAGATTAAGACACTTAGTAAAAAGATACTATAATAAAATCTATAAAATAAAATACTCACCTACCAAACTATCAGCTACCACATCATCACTTCCATGAATCCACTAACTACCAGTTCCGCACAGAGCTATGGATAATAAGAAACATGGTAAGAAACATACGAGTAGAAAATTAAGAAAAATCAGAAGAAAATTAAACAAATTATATCCGGAATATAAACAACTTAATATCACAAAAACTGATAATGAAAAATTAAATCAATTAATAGATAATATATCTAAAATAGAATATAAATATATTCAATACTTAAAAATACAATGAATAACAAGAATATCGAATATAGACAAAAACTTAATGAAGTAATTATAGAAAAACGACAAGAATTAGAACATAGGCAAAATAGACTTAATAGTAATATATTTGCAGGAATCTGTCACAAATCTATAGTAGCACAAAGAAAGACTATTTTTTATCTAGAAATACAAATAAATAGCTTAGAATATAAACTACAACATAATTTATAAATGAATAAAGAAGAATACGCAATAGACGAAAAAACATATGAAAATTATGATGGATTAAAAATAAAGATAATATTTTCTAATCTAGGAAGAAGATATAAGAAAATAGGTGATAATATAAGTTTAATGTTAGAAAAAGAAACGGTAAAACTAGAAGATAGTTTAACTGCTATGGTAAGAATAACAAAAGAAAATGAAGAAATAGATAGAAGAACGGAAATTGAAAAAATAAAAGAACAAGCAAAAAAGGAAGTACAACAATTAGAAGAAGTAAAAAATACCAAAATAATAGAACTAGAAAAAGAGCTAGCAATATTAAAAGAAATGTATGAAATTAAACAAAAAGAAAAAGAACAAAAAACAAAATTAGCAAATGAGATAATTAAATTTAAAGAAAAATTGCAATTACAAGATGAATTAGAAGAAAAAGAAGAAAATAACCAAGATAATCTACCCGAAATAAGAGTTGATGAAATAAACGATGATGATCTAGAACAACATTCAGAAACAAGCGAAACATATACGGAACTTTTAGCAAACATAGATAATACAAAAAACTTAGAAGTAAATACAGAAGACGTAGACATGGACGAAAAACCTAGTACGTCAGGAGTAAAAAACCCAAAAAATTTTAATCCAAAATATTATAATAAAAATTATGAACAATATAATAAAGAAAAAACTATGTGGGATAAAGGATTCAATAAAAAATGGACGCCTAAACCAATAACTGGACAACACGATTTTTTAGATTTAGACTGTGTAACAGACATAAATAAAACAATCCAATTATGGGTAGGATACATATCGAAACAATTAATAGATAACAAGATAGTAATAGCAGAGGCACCAGGATACATAGAAAGAACACTTATAGGAACAGTAAAATTATGGCTACAAAATTTAACAAGTGAAAGCTTAACAACTTTAAGAAATAATAAAAAATTTGATGGTGAAATAGCCACTACAACCATGGAAATATTATATAAATACGAAATAGCTATAAGAAATGAATTTAGTAGTATGACAACAGAGGTAGAAGAACAAAATAAAGAAAAAAATCATAAATCGGAATCTAATGACAAAATTAGCAATATGTAATATGTGTTACATAGATGAATATACATGTGCATTTAGAGAATATTATTATAAAGGAACATATAGCATAGAAGAAAGTAAAGAAATAAGAAAATTATATTTTACAAAATTACCAGAACCTTTTAATTCAAAAATAATAAAAAGTTGGAATGAAGCAGAATTAACGGACACCTTAGGAGCTAGAATGAAATTCTTGCAACGATGGTTTATGGAACTATGTGAAAAACATAAAGAAGAAATAAAAATGGAAAAAATATTAGTAAAAAACTTGGCATGTTGCAAAAATAAAACAGCACCCCAATTTGGTTGTACAGATAGGTATTATAAAAATAGAAAGAAATATACTAAAAAATATAGATCAAAATACAAATATAAAAAACCAAGAAGAAGGTACTATGTAAAAAATTACAAAACCAAAAGACCATATTGACCAAAAAGAAAACTAACGGAATGTACTTGTTATAATTGTGGAAAATTAGGACATATAGCTAGAGATTGTAAATTACCTAAAAATCCAAAGAAAAAACAAATATCAGAAATAATAATAGACGATGAAAAATATACACAAATAGAATACGTAGATTATGAATTAGAAAGCAATGATAGTATATATGAATTATCGGAAAATGAAATAGATAATGACATAGAAATAGAAAATGAATTCTATAATATAACAAATGACTGAAGCAGATATACAAACAATAAATAAAGAAAAACATCAAGACGAAGAATATTTAGAACAGAAAATAATATTTGACAATAGTATATTTGAACAAATAAAAGGAAAAGAATTAGACCTAAGCGTAGCAAAAATATTTGAAATACCAACAGTAAGAAACTAGTTTAAACGACAAAAACAAGAATATTATGTAGTAAGTCAAAGAGAACATATCATAGATTGCAAATACACTAAAGGAAAGGCCAAAATACCAATAATAAATAAAGAAATACAAGATATTAAAGCTAAAAATCCAATTAAATATGTACATTAAGGAGGAACAGAAATATTAATAAAAGCATGTTTTAGAGAAGGAATAGATACACCCATAGAAATATACTTAGCGGATGATAGAATTATACAACCCATAGAAAAAAGTGTAATAATTGCAGTAAGAGGTAACCTCATATACCAAAAATTTAAGTTTATAATAAGTGCTAACTACTCAGTAGCAATAAATGTCATAAATATAGATAAATCACTAGTATTATACTGGCGAATGTCAGGGATAGAACTAGCCCCAGGAAGTAAAATATTTACAGCTAGATGTAAAAACTTATATGTTCTAACAACAAAACATAAAATAACAGCAAAAAATAAAATAGATAAAATAAAAATAGAAGATCCCTTTGAAAGAATAGTTACAGTCATAGATAAAAACGATTATAGTTATAATGAAATTGATATAGAAGAAGATTTAGAAATAATAAAAGAAAGACTAAGCACATCGAAAAGAATAAACAATGAGATACCCCAAACATCATCAAGAATGAGTACCTCAAGGAGAATAGATAAAACCCCACAAAAATCAATAGAAGAAGATATAAAACCACATCATTACTACATAACGGGAATAATGGAACAACGAAAATATTTAATATTAATAGACACAGGACGAGAAGAAAACTATATTACAAGAGAATTAGTGACGGAAGATGAAATAATAACTATTGAACAATCATGCTCCGAACTACCAAAAGCATTAATGTATGCCGAAGAAACTACGGAAAAGGAAATAATCATCGGAGGAGTACCAATAGTAATAAAATTCAAAATATATCAAGGAAATGAAAATATTATTTTAGGAATAAAATGGTTGGAACAAGTAAAACCATATAATCTAGAAGACAAACAGTTAACAATAAATTATGAAAATAAGAGAGTAATAATAAAAAGGACTTTGGTATGATAAAAATATGAAAATATATATACTTGCAAAGATAATAATAGAAGGATATTACAACCGATATTATACACCAATGATAGATACGGGAGCAGAAGCTAATATATGTAAATATAATTGTTTGCCACAAGATAAATGGGAAAAATTAAAAACACCTATAGTAGTAAAAGGATTTAATAATGAAGGAAGCATGATCACATATAAGGCAAAAAATATAAAAATACAAATATGGGATAAGATATTAACTATAGAAGAAATATATAACTTTGAATTAACTACAAAAGATATGCTATTAGGAATGCCATTTTTAGAAAAATTATACCCACATATAATAACAAAAACACACTGGTGGTTCACAACACCGTGTAAACAAAAAATAGGAGCAAAAAGAGTAAATAATAAAAAACGAAAAACAACAGAATGGATAAAAGGAAGTGAAAAAATTACACAAAAATTAGAAAATATAAAAGAAGAAGACCCTAAAATAGAATTAATTATATTCTCTATAGATAAAGTAAAAATAATTCAAGATAAGTTAGAATTATTATATAGTGAGGATCCTTTACAAGGATGGAAAAAACATAAAACAAAAGTAAAAATTGAGCTAATTGATAATAACAGTATAATAACCCAAAAACCATTAAAGTACAATTTTAATGATTTAACCGAATCTAAGATACATATAGATGAATTACTAGAAAAAGGATATATACAAGAAAGCAATAGTAAGCATACAAGCCCGGCATTTATCGTAAATAAACATAGCGAACAAAAAAGAGCAAAAAACAGAATGGTTATTGATTATAGAAATTTAAATGCAAAAACTAAAACATATAATTATCCAATACCAAATAAAATACTAAAAATAAGACAAATACAAGGATATAATTATTTTAGCAAATTTGATTGTAAATCAGGATTTTATCACTTAAAACTAGAAGAAGAATCTAAAAAACTAACAGCATTCACTGTACCACAAGGATTTTATGAATGGAATGTATTAGCATTTGGATATAAAAACGCACCAGGTAGATATCAACACTTTATGGACAATTACTTTAAACAAATAGAAAATTGTGTAGTGTACATCGATGATATATTATTATATTCTAAGACACAAGATGAACATATAAGATTATTAGAAAAATTTATACACATCATAGAATATTCAGGTATAAGTCTAAGTAAAAAGAAAGCTGATATAATGAAAAATCAAATAGAATTCTTAGGAATACAAATTGATAAAAACGGAATAAAAATGCAAACACATATAGTACAAAAAATAATTAACTCAAATGAACAACTAGACACAAAAAAGAAATTACAATCATTCTTAGGACTAGTAAATCAAGTAAGAGAATACATACCAAAATTAGCAGAGAATTTAAAACCATTACAACAAAAATTAAAGAAAGATATAGAATATCAGTTTGATAAAAAAGACCAAATACAAATACAAAAGGTAAAATTATTATGTAAAAACTTACCTAAACTATACTTTCCAGATGAAAACAAAAAATTTACTTATATAATAGAATCAGATGCGAGTGAAAAAAGTTATGGAGGAATATTAAAATACAGGTATGATGACACTACGATAGAACATCATTGCAGGTATTATTCAGGAACATTTAATAATACAGAAATAAAATGGGAAATAAATAGAAAAGAATTATATTCAGTGTATAAGTGTTTATTATCATTTGAACCATATATTGTATATAACAAATTTATTATAAGGACAGATAATACACAAGTAAAATGGTGGCTAACAAGGAAAATACAAGATTCGGTAACAACAAAAGAAATAAGGAGATTGGTATTAAATATATTAAATTTCACATTTACAATTGAAGTAATAAAAACTGATAAGAATGTTATTGCAGATTACTTATCAAGACAAAGCTACTCAGACTGAGACTGAGGAAGAAGATACAATTGAAAAACTACTCAAAGCCATTACTACACTTTGTATAAAAGTGGACAGTATGGACAACGAGATACAAAAGCTAAAGACTAATGAAGATAATCTGAAGTCTAAAGCTAGTCAACAGCATGACTATAAAAATGCGGAGCTACGTCGACCGGAAGACGGAAAAAACCCAGAGCTAAAAGGAGACGATGGGAAACTCCTTAAAACCCATAACGTTTGTTTAAATACAGCTGCAGGTACAAGCAAACAAGTTAGCGATAAACAACATAAAAATGCTAACTTAAACCAGCTATTTGCAAAACCATTTACCCAAAAGACACCTAGACATGTGTCCATAGAACCACAAACATCTACATACGCAGATAGTTTACAAAATCAAAATGAGAAAAAGACATATAACTACATCACAAGAACCTATATTGAAAATATCCACAAAATCCAAACCTATTTAAACCGCAACCCCAGATCAACTACAAAAGAACCAAACCAAGATTATTTGACACAAAAGTTACAAGGATATAATAAGTTAATTGCGCAACCGAAAACTAATGCTAATTTAGTAAGAACATGTTACAACTACGGACTGTTAAATACCGTATACACATACGACGGAGAAGAAGTTAGTGGAATACCAGAACTACACAAAGCATTTATCACATACAAAAGAGTTACGAAAGGAAATTTATCTTATATTAAATTCTATACAGCACCAGCGGAGATATTATACGAGGAGATAAAACCTCCGATACAGGTTATCAAGATAGGACTGACTAAAGATATGATTATACCCGAGGACATCGGACAACAAGAAGAGATATGCAAAATAGAAATACCAAGTTTTTATGCCAACAAAAGAATAATTGGTATATCAACTATCATACAAGAGTTAGCAAATAATTATTTAAATGGAAATGCTATATGGAGCTACTATGCAAGAGATCAGTTAATGATTTATTCCAATTCAAGGGAACTAAGGAAAGCAGATATGGATGAAGTCCAAAGATGGATTTTATCACTACTAAAGCCAGAAGAACGACCTACGACACGAGCATTAAAAGAATGATTTATTTCAGCAGAATTATTAACCAGATACTGTAAACTAATTGGTCATAAATATCCGGACCATATACGTTCAAAATGCAACGGAGAAGATAATATAATTCCAGATGTCCAGCTGGAATAATTAACGAGGAAGAAAACAAGAAGAAGATAAGAGCGGAAAAAGTTATGTCAAAGATAAGAACGGAAGGAATATATGTAATAATGTAAAGTTAGTTGCCAAGATATGTAAAGTTGTCAAGATATGTGTCATAAGGTAGGTATGGGTCTTTTGTCAAATAATGACAAATGTAGATAGTGTAGATTGTAAATAAGTCGTAAAGTAAGTAGCATGCATGTGCATATTAGACAAGTGTAAAAGTTAGGTGTAAATAAGTCTTAATAAGATAAAATAGGAACTAGTCATGAATAGTAGTAAATAGTAGTGGACAGGTGTAAAAAACGTGTTAAGATAAGTATTTAGAATACTAAGTTTGTATGTCTATATAAGGAATCGGATGTAAATGTTATAGGGCAGGCAATGCCTAACTTAATAAAAACTTTCTTGAAAAACACTCTCTCCTCTAAGATATAAAAATACTTAAAAGTTAATATGGAGAAATCTGAAATCCAACCAGATATTTCAGATAGCATGGCTAAGCAAGAGGCAAAGGTATATTGTTCAAAATATATGCAGAACTAATTTCATATATTCCTGAATATCATATATATGATTGAGTAAATTTATGTTAGTTATTATGTATTAGAATTATTTGAATCATGATTTCTAGTTTATTAGCACACTGGAAACAGGGAGAAAACTTCTATACTATGCCATCCTAATGTTGAAACCGGTAGGCGAGGAAAGCCGTTTAGGGGAGTAAACAAAGTTGAGGCGCTGATAAGAAGGAAGTATCCGCTAAAGTACGATGCTAGTAGTGACAGGAAAACATGATAAAGATAATCTAGTTCATAATGATCTAATATGAATTTAATCAATTATGAATATGATAGGAAGGAATAATTGAAAATAAAAAATCTGCATAACAACGAACATGACTACATACGTGCATGATGAAATGATAAAAAACTATGAAACTTTAATCTTATATATACTTAAAGATATAAAAATAATTGAATTAAGAAGAATTATATGGGAAAAAATATTTAATGATTACGAATCAGAGGATATATTAAATCAAGAATGGTATGAAATAGATTTACAAGATCCATATTTAGATAATGAAAGAATAGAATGGTACGATTTAGAAATAAACTCAGACTAAAATGAATTACAAATATTTAAAATATTGGATAGAAGTTATGAAAGACATAAAACTATTAGAACAATTAATGGAGGAAAATTTATATATGTACCAAGAAACCCAAGATATGTTATATTTAGAATATATCATAAATAATATTAATGAAATATTCAGATTAAAACAACTATCGGAAGAATATTACAATAAATATTATTACATATTACCATGAATTTAACACTACCAAAAAATAATATTAAAGAAATATCAAGATTAAGACACTTAGTAAAAAGATACTATAATAAAATCTATAAAATAAAATACTCACCTACCAAACTATCAGCTACCACATCATCACTTCCATGAATCCACTAACTACCAGTTCCGCACAGAGCTATGGATAATAAGAAACATGGTAAGAAACATACGAGTAGAAAATTAAGAAAAATCAGAAGAAAATTAAACAAATTATATCCGGAATATAAACAACTTAATATCACAAAAACTGATAATGAAAAATTAAATCAATTAATAGATAATATATCTAAAATAGAATATAAATATATTCAATACTTAAAAATACAATGAATAACAAGAATATCGAATATAGACAAAAACTTAATGAAGTAATTATAGAAAAACGACAAGAATTAGAACATAGGCAAAATAGACTTAATAGTAATATATTTGCAGGAATCTGTCACAAATCTATAGTAGCACAAAGAAAGACTATTTTTTATCTAGAAATACAAATAAATAGCTTAGAATATAAACTACAACATAATTTATAAATGAATAAAGAAGAATACGCAATAGACGAAAAAACATATGAAAATTATGATGGATTAAAAATAAAGATAATATTTTCTAATCTAGGAAGAAGATATAAGAAAATAGGTGATAATATAAGTTTAATGTTAGAAAAAGAAACGGTAAAACTAGAAGATAGTTTAACTGCTATGGTAAGAATAACAAAAGAAAATGAAGAAATAGATAGAAGAACGGAAATTGAAAAAATAAAAGAACAAGCAAAAAAGGAAGTACAACAATTAGAAGAAGTAAAAAATACCAAAATAATAGAACTAGAAAAAGAGCTAGCAATATTAAAAGAAATGTATGAAATTAAACAAAAAGAAAAAGAACAAAAAACAAAATTAGCAAATGAGATAATTAAATTTAAAGAAAAATTGCAATTACAAGATGAATTAGAAGAAAAAGAAGAAAATAACCAAGATAATCTACCCGAAATAAGAGTTGATGAAATAAACGATGATGATCTAGAACAACATTCAGAAACAAGCGAAACATATACGGAACTTTTAGCAAACATAGATAATACAAAAAACTTAGAAGTAAATACAGAAGACGTAGACATGGACGAAAAACCTAGTACGTCAGGAGTAAAAAACCCAAAAAATTTTAATCCAAAATATTATAATAAAAATTATGAACAATATAATAAAGAAAAAACTATGTGGGATAAAGGATTCAATAAAAAATGGACGCCTAAACCAATAACTGGACAACACGATTTTTTAGATTTAGACTGTGTAACAGACATAAATAAAACAATCCAATTATGGGTAGGATACATATCGAAACAATTAATAGATAACAAGATAGTAATAGCAGAGGCACCAGGATACATAGAAAGAACACTTATAGGAACAGTAAAATTATGGCTACAAAATTTAACAAGTGAAAGCTTAACAACTTTAAGAAATAATAAAAAATTTGATGGTGAAATAGCCACTACAACCATGGAAATATTATATAAATACGAAATAGCTATAAGAAATGAATTTAGTAGTATGACAACAGAGGTAGAAGAACAAAATAAAGAAAAAAATCATAAATCGGAATCTAATGACAAAATTAGCAATATGTAATATGTGTTACATAGATGAATATACATGTGCATTTAGAGAATATTATTATAAAGGAACATATAGCATAGAAGAAAGTAAAGAAATAAGAAAATTATATTTTACAAAATTACCAGAACCTTTTAATTCAAAAATAATAAAAAGTTGGAATGAAGCAGAATTAACGGACACCTTAGGAGCTAGAATGAAATTCTTGCAACGATGGTTTATGGAACTATGTGAAAAACATAAAGAAGAAATAAAAATGGAAAAAATATTAGTAAAAAACTTGGCATGTTGCAAAAATAAAACAGCACCCCACTTTGGTTGTACAGATAGGTATTATAAAAATAGAAAGAAATATACTAAAAAATATAGATCAAAATACAAATATAAAAAACCAAGAAGAAGGTACTATGTAAAAAATTACAAAACCAAAAGACCATATTGACCAAAAAGAAAACTAACGGAATGTACTTGTTATAATTGTGGAAAATTAGGACATATAGCTAGAGATTGTAAATTACCTAAAAATCCAAAGAAAAAACAAATATCAGAAATAATAATAGACGATGAAAAATATACACAAATAGAATACGTAGATTATGAATTAGAAAGCAATGATAGTATATATGAATTATCGGAAAATGAAATAGATAATGACATAGAAATAGAAAATGAATTCTATAATATAACAAATGACTGAAGCAGATATACAAACAATAAATAAAGAAAAACATCAAGACGAAGAATATTTAGAACAGAAAATAATATTTGACAATAGTATATTTGAACAAATAAAAGGAAAAGAATTAGACCTAAGCGTAGCAAAAATATTTGAAATACCAACAGTAAGAAACTAGTTTAAACGACAAAAAGAAGAATATTATGTAGTAAGTCAAAGAGAACATATCATAGATTGCAAATACACTAAAGGAAAGGCCAAAATACCAATAATAAATAAAGAAATACAAGATATTAAAGCTAAAAATCCAATTAAATATGTACATTAAGGAGGAACAGAAATATTAATAAAAGCATGTTTTAGAGAAGGAATAGATACACCCATAGAAATATACTTAGCGGATGATAGAATTATACAACCCATAGAAAAAAGTGTAATAATTGCAGTAAGAGGTAACCTCATATACCAAAAATTTAAGTTTATAATAAGTGCTAACTACTCAGTAGCAATAAATGTCATAAATATAGATAAATCACTAGTATTATACTGGCGAATGTCAGGGATAGAACTAGCCCCAGGAAGTAAAATATTTACAGCTAGATGTAAAAACTTATATGTTCTAACAACAAAACATAAAATAACAGCAAAAAATAAAATAGATAAAATAAAAATAGAAGATCCCTTTGAAAGAATAGTTACAGTCATAGATAAAAACGATTATAGTTATAATGAAATTGATATAGAAGAAGATTTAAAAATAATAAAAGAAAGACTAAGCACATCGAAAAGAATAAACAATGAGATACCCCAAACATCATCAAGAATGAGTACCTCAAGGAGAATAGATAAAACCCCACAAAAATCAATAGAAGAAGATATAAAACCACATCATTACTACATAACGGGAATAATGGAACAACGAAAATATTTAATATTAATAGACACAGGACGAGAAGAAAACTATATTACAAGAGAATTAGTGACGGAAGATGAAATAATAACTATTGAACAATCATGCTCCGAACTACCAAAAGCATTAATGTATGCCGAAGAAACTACGGAAAAGGAAATAATCATCGGAGGAGTACCAATAGTAATAAAATTCAAAATATATCAAGGAAATGAAAATATTATTTTAGGAATAAAATGGTTGGAACAAGTAAAACCATATAATCTAGAAGACAAACAGTTAACAATAAATTATGAAAATAAGAGAGTAATAATAAAAAGGACTTTGGTATGATAAAAATATGAAAATATATATACTTGCAAAGATAATAATAGAAGGATATTACAACCGATATTATACACCAATGATAGATACGGGAGCAGAAGCTAATATATGTAAATATAATTGTTTGCCACAAGATAAATGGGAAAAATTAAAAACACCTATAGTAGTAAAAGGATTTAATAATGAAGGAAGCATGATCACATATAAGGCAAAAAATATAAAAATACAAATATGGGATAAGATATTAACTATAGAAGAAATATATAACTTTGAATTAACTACAAAAGATATGCTATTAGGAATGCCATTTTTAGAAAAATTATACCCACATATAATAACAAAAACACACTGGTGGTTCACAACACCGTGTAAACAAAAAATAGGAGCAAAAAGAGTAAATAATAAAAAACGAAAAACAACAGAATGGATAAAAGGAAGTGAAAAAATTACACAAAAATTAGAAAATATAAAAGAAGAAGACCCTAAAATAGAATTAATTATATTCTCTATAGATAAAGTAAAAATAATTCAAGATAAGTTAGAATTATTATATAGTGAGGATCCTTTACAAGGATGGAAAAAACATAAAACAAAAGTAAAAATTGAGCTAATTGATAATAACAGTATAATAACCCAAAAACCATTAAAGTACAATTTTAATGATTTAACCGAATCTAAGATACATATAGATGAATTACTAGAAAAAGGATATATACAAGAAAGCAATAGTAAGCATACAAGCCCGGCATTTATCGTAAATAAACATAGCGAACAAAAAAGAGCAAAAAACAGAATGGTTATTGATTATAGAAATTTAAATGCAAAAACTAAAACATATAATTATCCAATACCAAATAAAATACTAAAAATAAGACAAATACAAGGATATAATTATTTTAGCAAATTTGATTGTAAATCAGGATTTTATCACTTAAAACTAGAAGAAGAATCTAAAAAACTAACAGCATTCACTGTACCACAAGGATTTTATGAATGGAATGTATTAGCATTTGGATATAAAAACGCACCAGGTAGATATCAACACTTTATGGACAATTACTTTAAACAAATAGAAAATTGTGTAGTGTACATCGATGATATATTATTATATTCTAAGACACAAGATGAACATATAAGATTATTAGAAAAATTTATACACATCATAGAATATTCAGGTATAAGTCTAAGTAAAAAGAAAGCTGATATAATGAAAAATCAAATAGAATTCTTAGGAATACAAATTGATAAAAACGGAATAAAAATGCAAACACATATAGTACAAAAAATAATTAACTCAAATGAACAACTAGACACAAAAAAGAAATTACAATCATTCTTAGGACTAGTAAATCAAGTAAGAGAATACATACCAAAATTAGCAGAGAATTTAAAACCATTACAACAAAAATTAAAGAAAGATATAGAATATCAGTTTGATAAAAAAGACCAAATACAAATACAAAAGGTAAAATTATTATGTAAAAACTTACCTAAACTATACTTTCCAGATGAAAACAAAAAATTTACTTATATAATAGAATCAGATGCGAGTGAAAAAAGTTATGGAGGAATATTAAAATACAGGTATGATGACACTACGATAGAACATCATTGCAGGTATTATTCAGGAACATTTAATAATACAGAAATAAAATGGGAAATAAATAGAAAAGAATTATATTCAGTGTATAAGTGTTTATTATCATTTGAACCATATATTGTATATAACAAATTTATTATAAGGACAGATAATACACAAGTAAAATGGTGGCTAACAAGGAAAATACAAGATTCGGTAACAACAAAAGAAATAAGGAGATTGGTATTAAATATATTAAATTTCACATTTACAATTGAAGTAATAAAAACTGATAAGAATGTTATTGCAGATTACTTATCAAGACAAAGCTACTCAGACTGAGACTGAGGAAGAAGATACAATTGAAAAACTACTCAAAGCCATTACTACACTTTGTATAAAAGTGGACAGTATGGACAACGAGATACAAAAGCTAAAGACTAATGAAGATAATCTGAAGTCTAAAGCTAGTCAACAGCATGACTATAAAAATGCGGAGCTACGTCGACCGGAAGACGGAAAAAACCCAGAGCTAAAAGGAGACGATGGGAAACTCCTTAAAACCCATAACGTTTGTTTAAATACAGCTGCAGGTACAAGCAAACAAGTTAGCGATAAACAACATAAAAATGCTAACTTAAACCAGCTATTTGCAAAACCATTTACCCAAAAGACACCTAGACATGTGTCCATAGAACCACAAACATCTACATACGCAGATAGTTTACAAAATCAAAATGAGAAAAAGACATATAACTACATCACAAGAACCTATATTGAAAATATCCACAAAATCCAAACCTATTTAAACCGCAACCCCAGATCAACTACAAAAGAACCAAACCAAGATTATTTGACACAAAAGTTACAAGGATATAATAAGTTAATTGCGCAACCGAAAACTAATGCTAATTTAGTAAGAACATGTTACAACTACGGACTGTTAAATACCGTATACACATACGACGGAGAAGAAGTTAGTGGAATACCAGAACTACACAAAGCATTTATCACATACAAAAGAGTTACGAAAGGAAATTTATCTTATATTAAATTCTATACAGCACCAGCGGAGATATTATACGAGGAGATAAAACCTCCGATACAGGTTATCAAGATAGGACTGACTAAAGATATGATTATACCCGAGGACATCGGACAACAAGAAGAGATATGCAAAATAGAAATACCAAGTTTTTATGCCAACAAAAGAATAATTGGTATATCAACTATCATACAAGAGTTAGCAAATAATTATTTAAATGGAAATGCTATATGGAGCTACTATGCAAGAGATCAGTTAATGATTTATTCCAATTCAAGGGAACTAAGGAAAGCAGATATGGATGAAGTCCAAAGATGGATTTTATCACTACTAAAGCCAGAAGAACGACCTACGACACGAGCATTAAAAGAATGATTTATTTCAGCAGAATTATTAACCAGATACTGTAAACTAATTGGTCATAAATATCCGGACCATATACGTTCAAAATGCAACGGAGAAGATAATATAATTCCAGATGTCCAGCTGGAATAATTAACGAGGAAGAAAACAAGAAGAAGATAAGAGCGGAAAAAGTTATGTCAAAGATAAGAACGGAAGGAATATATGTAATAATGTAAAGTTAGTTGCCAAGATATGTAAAGTTGTCAAGATATGTGTCATAAGGTAGGTATGGGTCTTTTGTCAAATAATGACAAATGTAGATAGTGTAGATTGTAAATAAGTCGTAAAGTAAGTAGCATGCATGTGCATATTAGACAAGTGTAAAAGTTAGGTGTAAATAAGTCTTAATAAGATAAAATAGGAACTAGTCATGAATAGTAGTAAATAGTAGTGGACAGGTGTAAAAAACGTGTTAAGATAAGTATTTAGAATACTAAGTTTGTATGTCTATATAAGGAATCGGATGTAAATGTTATAGGGCAGGCAATGCCTAACTTAATAAAAACTTTCTTGAAAAACACTCTCTCCTCTAAGATATAAAAATACTTAAAAGTTAATATGGAGAAATCTGAAATCCAACCAGATATTTCAGATAGCATGGCTAAGCAAGAGGCAAAGGTATATTGTTCAAAATATATGCAGAACTAATTTCATATATTCCTGAATATCATATATATGATTGAGTAAATTTATGTTAGTTATTATGTATTAGAATTATTTGAATCATGATTTCTAGTTTATTAGCACACTGGAAACAGGGAGAAAACTTCTATACTATGCCATCCTAATGTTGAAACCGGTAGGCGAGGAAAGCCGTTTAGGGGAGTAAACAAAGTTGAGGCGCTGATAAGAAGGAAGTATCCGCTAAAGTACGATGCTAGTAGTGACAGGAAAACATGATAAAGATAATCTAGTTCATAATGATCTAATATGAATTTAATCAATTATGAATATGATAGGAAGGAATAATTGAAAATAAAAAATCTGCATAACAACGAACATGACTACATACGTGCATGATGAAATGATAAAAAACTATGAAACTTTAATCTTATATATACTTAAAGATATAAAAATAATTGAATTAAGAAGAATTATATGGGAAAAAATATTTAATGATTACGAATCAGAGGATATATTAAATCAAGAATGGTATGAAATAGATTTACAAGATCCATATTTAGATAATGAAAGAATAGAATGGTACGATTTAGAAATAAACTCAGACTAAAATGAATTACAAATATTTAAAATATTGGATAGAAGTTATGAAAGACATAAAACTATTAGAACAATTAATGGAGGAAAATTTATATATGTACCAAGAAACCCAAGATATGTTATATTTAGAATATATCATAAATAATATTAATGAAATATTCAGATTAAAACAACTATCGGAAGAATATTACAATAAATATTATTACATATTACCATGAATTTAACACTACCAAAAAATAATATTAAAGAAATATCAAGATTAAGACACTTAGTAAAAAGATACTATAATAAAATCTATAAAATAAAATACTCACCTACCAAACTATCAGCTACCACATCATCACTTCCATGAATCCACTAACTACCAGTTCCGCACAGAGCTATGGATAATAAGAAACATGGTAAGAAACATACGAGTAGAAAATTAAGAAAAATCAGAAGAAAATTAAACAAATTATATCCGGAATATAAACAACTTAATATCACAAAAACTGATAATGAAAAATTAAATCAATTAATAGATAATATATCTAAAATAGAATATAAATATATTCAATACTTAAAAATACAATGAATAACAAGAATATCGAATATAGACAAAAACTTAATGAAGTAATTATAGAAAAACGACAAGAATTAGAACATAGGCAAAATAGACTTAATAGTAATATATTTGCAGGAATCTGTCACAAATCTATAGTAGCACAAAGAAAGACTATTTTTTATCTAGAAATACAAATAAATAGCTTAGAATATAAACTACAACATAATTTATAAATGAATAAAGAAGAATACGCAATAGACGAAAAAACATATGAAAATTATGATGGATTAAAAATAAAGATAATATTTTCTAATCTAGGAAGAAGATATAAGAAAATAGGTGATAATATAAGTTTAATGTTAGAAAAAGAAACGGTAAAACTAGAAGATAGTTTAACTGCTATGGTAAGAATAACAAAAGAAAATGAAGAAATAGATAGAAGAACGGAAATTGAAAAAATAAAAGAACAAGCAAAAAAGGAAGTACAACAATTAGAAGAAGTAAAAAATACCAAAATAATAGAACTAGAAAAAGAGCTAGCAATATTAAAAGAAATGTATGAAATTAAACAAAAAGAAAAAGAACAAAAAACAAAATTAGCAAATGAGATAATTAAATTTAAAGAAAAATTGCAATTACAAGATGAATTAGAAGAAAAAGAAGAAAATAACCAAGATAATCTACCCGAAATAAGAGTTGATGAAATAAACGATGATGATCTAGAACAACATTCAGAAACAAGCGAAACATATACGGAACTTTTAGCAAACATAGATAATACAAAAAACTTAGAAGTAAATACAGAAGACGTAGACATGGACGAAAAACCTAGTACGTCAGGAGTAAAAAACCCAAAAAATTTTAATCCAAAATATTATAATAAAAATTATGAACAATATAATAAAGAAAAAAACTATGTGGGATAAAGGATTCAATAAAAAATGGACGCCTAAACCAATAACTGGACAACACGATTTTTTAGATTTAGACTGTGTAACAGACATAAATAAAACAATCCAATTATGGGTAGGATACATATCGAAACAATTAATAGATAACAAGATAGTAATAGCAGAGGCACCAGGATACATAGAAAGAACACTTATAGGAACAGTAAAATTATGGCTACAAAATTTAACAAGTGAAAGCTTAACAACTTTAAGAAATAATAAAAAATTTGATGGTGAAATAGCCACTACAACCATGGAAATATTATATAAATACGAAATAGCTATAAGAAATGAATTTAGTAGTATGACAACAGAGGTAGAAGAACAAAATAAAGAAAAAAATCATAAATCGGAATCTAATGACAAAATTAGCAATATGTAATATGTGTTACATAGATGAATATACATGTGCATTTAGAGAATATTATTATAAAGGAACATATAGCATAGAAGAAAGTAAAGAAATAAGAAAATTATATTTTACAAAATTACCAGAACCTTTTAATTCAAAAATAATAAAAAGTTGGAATGAAGCAGAATTAACGGACACCTTAGGAGCTAGAATGAAATTCTTGCAACGATGGTTTATGGAACTATGTGAAAAACATAAAGAAGAAATAAAAATGGAAAAAATATTAGTAAAAAACTTGGCATGTTGCAAAAATAAAACAGCACCCCACTTTGGTTGTACAGATAGGTATTATAAAAATAGAAAGAAATATACTAAAAAATATAGATCAAAATACAAATATAAAAAACCAAGAAGAAGGTACTATGTAAAAAATTACAAAACCAAAAGACCATATTGACCAAAAAGAAAACTAACGGAATGTACTTGTTATAATTGTGGAAAATTAGGACATATAGCTAGAGATTGTAAATTACCTAAAAATCCAAAGAAAAAACAAATATCAGAAATAATAATAGACGATGAAAAATATACACAAATAGAATACGTAGATTATGAATTAGAAAGCAATGATAGTATATATGAATTATCGGAAAATGAAATAGATAATGACATAGAAATAGAAAATGAATTCTATAATATAACAAATGACTGAAGCAGATATACAAACAATAAATAAAGAAAAACATCAAGACGAAGAATATTTAGAACAGAAAATAATATTTGACAATAGTATATTTGAACAAATAAAAGGAAAAGAATTAGACCTAAGCGTAGCAAAAATATTTGAAATACCAACAGTAAGAAACTAGTTTAAACGACAAAAAGAAGAATATTATGTAGTAAGTCAAAGAGAACATATCATAGATTGCAAATACACTAAAGGAAAGGCCAAAATACCAATAATAAATAAAGAAATACAAGATATTAAAGCTAAAAATCCAATTAAATATGTACATTAAGGAGGAACAGAAATATTAATAAAAGCATGTTTTAGAGAAGGAATAGATACACCCATAGAAATATACTTAGCGGATGATAGAATTATACAACCCATAGAAAAAAGTGTAATAATTGCAGTAAGAGGTAACCTCATATACCAAAAATTTAAGTTTATAATAAGTGCTAACTACTCAGTAGCAATAAATGTCATAAATATAGATAAATCACTAGTATTATACTGGCGAATGTCAGGGATAGAACTAGCCCCAGGAAGTAAAATATTTACAGCTAGATGTAAAAACTTATATGTTCTAACAACAAAACATAAAATAACAGCAAAAAATAAAATAGATAAAATAAAAATAGAAGATCCCTTTGAAAGAATAGTTACAGTCATAGATAAAAACGATTATAGTTATAATGAAATTGATATAGAAGAAGATTTAAAAATAATAAAAGAAAGACTAAGCACATCGAAAAGAATAAACAATGAGATACCCCAAACATCATCAAGAATGAGTACCTCAAGGAGAATAGATAAAACCCCACAAAAATCAATAGAAGAAGATATAAAACCACATCATTACTACATAACGGGAATAATGGAACAACGAAAATATTTAATATTAATAGACACAGGACGAGAAGAAAACTATATTACAAGAGAATTAGTGACGGAAGATGAAATAATAACTATTGAACAATCATGCTCCGAACTACCAAAAGCATTAATGTATGCCGAAGAAACTACGGAAAAGGAAATAATCATCGGAGGAGTACCAATAGTAATAAAATTCAAAATATATCAAGGAAATGAAAATATTATTTTAGGAATAAAATGGTTGGAACAAGTAAAACCATATAATCTAGAAGACAAACAGTTAACAATAAATTATGAAAATAAGAGAGTAATAATAAAAAGGACTTTGGTATGATAAAAATATGAAAATATATATACTTGCAAAGATAATAATAGAAGGATATTACAACCGATATTATACACCAATGATAGATACGGGAGCAGAAGCTAATATATGTAAATATAATTGTTTGCCACAAGATAAATGGGAAAAATTAAAAACACCTATAGTAGTAAAAGGATTTAATAATGAAGGAAGCATGATCACATATAAGGCAAAAAATATAAAAATACAAATATGGGATAAGATATTAACTATAGAAGAAATATATAACTTTGAATTAACTACAAAAGATATGCTATTAGGAATGCCATTTTTAGAAAAATTATACCCACATATAATAACAAAAACACACTGGTGGTTCACAACACCGTGTAAACAAAAAATAGGAGCAAAAAGAGTAAATAATAAAAAACGAAAAACAACAGAATGGATAAAAGGAAGTGAAAAAATTACACAAAAATTAGAAAATATAAAAGAAGAAGACCCTAAAATAGAATTAATTATATTCTCTATAGATAAAGTAAAAATAATTCAAGATAAGTTAGAATTATTATATAGTGAGGATCCTTTACAAGGATGGAAAAAACATAAAACAAAAGTAAAAATTGAGCTAATTGATAATAACAGTATAATAACCCAAAAACCATTAAAGTACAATTTTAATGATTTAACCGAATCTAAGATACATATAGATGAATTACTAGAAAAAGGATATATACAAGAAAGCAATAGTAAGCATACAAGCCCGGCATTTATCGTAAATAAACATAGCGAACAAAAAAGAGCAAAAAACAGAATGGTTATTGATTATAGAAATTTAAATGCAAAAACTAAAACATATAATTATCCAATACCAAATAAAATACTAAAAATAAGACAAATACAAGGATATAATTATTTTAGCAAATTTGATTGTAAATCAGGATTTTATCACTTAAAACTAGAAGAAGAATCTAAAAAACTAACAGCATTCACTGTACCACAAGGATTTTATGAATGGAATGTATTAGCATTTGGATATAAAAACGCACCAGGTAGATATCAACACTTTATGGACAATTACTTTAAACAAATAGAAAATTGTGTAGTGTACATCGATGATATATTATTATATTCTAAGACACAAGATGAACATATAAGATTATTAGAAAAATTTATACACATCATAGAATATTCAGGTATAAGTCTAAGTAAAAAGAAAGCTGATATAATGAAAAATCAAATAGAATTCTTAGGAATACAAATTGATAAAAACGGAATAAAAATGCAAACACATATAGTACAAAAAATAATTAACTCAAATGAACAACTAGACACAAAAAAGAAATTACAATCATTCTTAGGACTAGTAAATCAAGTAAGAGAATACATACCAAAATTAGCAGAGAATTTAAAACCATTACAACAAAAATTAAAGAAAGATATAGAATATCAGTTTGATAAAAAAGACCAAATACAAATACAAAAGGTAAAATTATTATGTAAAAACTTACCTAAACTATACTTTCCAGATGAAAACAAAAAATTTACTTATATAATAGAATCAGATGCGAGTGAAAAAAGTTATGGAGGAATATTAAAATACAGGTATGATGACACTACGATAGAACATCATTGCAGGTATTATTCAGGAACATTTAATAATACAGAAATAAAATGGGAAATAAATAGAAAAGAATTATATTCAGTGTATAAGTGTTTATTATCATTTGAACCATATATTGTATATAACAAATTTATTATAAGGACAGATAATACACAAGTAAAATGGTGGCTAACAAGGAAAATACAAGATTCGGTAACAACAAAAGAAATAAGGAGATTGGTATTAAATATATTAAATTTCACATTTACAATTGAAGTAATAAAAACTGATAAGAATGTTATTGCAGATTACTTATCAAGACAAAGCTACTCAGACTGAGACTGAGGAAGAAGATACAATTGAAAAACTACTCAAAGCCATTACTACACTTTGTATAAAAGTGGACAGTATGGACAACGAGATACAAAAGCTAAAGACTAATGAAGATAATCTGAAGTCTAAAGCTAGTCAACAGCATGACTATAAAAATGCGGAGCTACGTCGACCGGAAGACGGAAAAAACCCAGAGCTAAAAGGAGACGATGGGAAACTCCTTAAAACCCATAACGTTTGTTTAAATACAGCTGCAGGTACAAGCAAACAAGTTAGCGATAAACAACATAAAAATGCTAACTTAAACCAGCTATTTGCAAAACCATTTACCCAAAAGACACCTAGACATGTGTCCATAGAACCACAAACATCTACATACGCAGATAGTTTACAAAATCAAAATGAGAAAAAGACATATAACTACATCACAAGAACCTATATTGAAAATATCCACAAAATCCAAACCTATTTAAACCGCAACCCCAGATCAACTACAAAAGAACCAAACCAAGATTATTTGACACAAAAGTTACAAGGATATAATAAGTTAATTGCGCAACCGAAAACTAATGCTAATTTAGTAAGAACATGTTACAACTACGGACTGTTAAATACCGTATACACATACGACGGAGAAGAAGTTAGTGGAATACCAGAACTACACAAAGCATTTATCACATACAAAAGAGTTACGAAAGGAAATTTATCTTATATTAAATTCTATACAGCACCAGCGGAGATATTATATGAGGAGATAAAACCTCCGATACAGGTTATCAAGATAGGACTGACTAAAGATATGATTATACCCGAGGACATCGGACAACAAGAAGAGATATGCAAAATAGAGATACCAAGTTTTTATGCCAACAAAAGAATAATTGGTATATCAACTATCATACAAGAGTTAGCAAATAATTATTTAAATGGAAATGCTATATGGAGCTACTATGCAAGAGATCAGTTAATGATTTATTCCAATTCAAGGGAACTAAGGAAAGCAGATATGGATGAAGTCCAAAGATGGATTTTATCACTACTAAAGCCAGAAGAACGACCTACGACACGAGCATTAAAAGAATGATTTATTTCAGCAGAATTATTAACTAGATACTGTAAACTAATTGGTCATAAATATCCGGACCATATACGTTCAAAATGCAACGGAGAAGATAATATAATTCCAGATGTCCAGCTGGAATAATTAACGAGGAAGAAAACAAGAAGAAGATAAGAGCGGAAAAAGTTATGTCAAAGATAAGAACGGAAGGAATATATGTAATAATGTAAAGTTAGTTGCCAAGATATGTAAAGTTGTCAAGATATGTGTCATAAGGTAGGTATGGGTCTTTTGTCAAATAATGACAAATGTAGATAGTGTAGATTGTAAATAAGTCGTAAAGTAAGTAGCATGCATGTGCATATTAGACAAGTGTAAAAGTTAGGTGTAAATAAGTCTTAATAAGATAAAATAGGAACTAGTCATGAATAGTAGTAAATAGTAGTGGACAGGTGTAAAAAACGTGTTAAGATAAGTATTTAGAATAGTAAGTTTGTATGTCTATATAAGGAATCGGATGTAAATGTTATAGGGCAGGCAATGCCTAACTTAATAAAAACTTTCTTGAAAAACACTCTCTCCTCTAAGATATAAAAATACTTAAAAGTTAATATGGAGAAATCTGAAATCCAACCAGATATTTCAGATAGCATGGCTAAGCAAGAGGCAAAGGTATATTGTTCAAAATATATGCAGAACTAATTTCATATATTCCTGAATATCATATATATGATTGAGTAAATTTATGTTAGTTATTATGTATTAGAATTATTTGAATCATGATTTCTAGTTTATTAGCACACTGGAAACAGGGAGAAAACTTCTATACTATGCCATCCTAATGTTGAAACCGGTAGGCGAGGAAAGCCGTTTAGGGGAGTAAACAAAGTTGAGGCGCTGATAAGAAGGAAGTATCCGCTAAAGTACGATGCTAGTAGTGACAGGAAAACATGATAAAGATAATCTAGTTCATAATGATCTAATATGAATTTAATCAATTATGAATATGATAGGAAGGAATAATTGAAAATAAAAAATCTGCATAACAACGAACATGACTACATACGTGCATGATGAAATGATAAAAAACTATGAAACTTTAATCTTATATATACTTAAAGATATAAAAATAATTGAATTAAGAAGAATTATATGGGAAAAAATATTTAATGATTACGAATCAGAGGATATATTAAATCAAGAATGGTATGAAATAGATTTACAAGATCCATATTTAGATAATGAAAGAATAGAATGGTACGATTTAGAAATAAACTCAGACTAAAATGAATTACAAATATTTAAAATATTGGATAGAAGTTATGAAAGACATAAAACTATTAGAACAATTAATGGAGGAAAATTTATATATGTACCAAGAAACCCAAGATATGTTATATTTAGAATATATCATAAATAATATTAATGAAATATTCAGATTAAAACAACTATCGGAAGAATATTACAATAAATATTATTACATATTACCATGAATTTAACACTACCAAAAAATAATATTAAAGGGATATCAAGATTAAGACACTTAGTAAAAAGATACTATAATAAAATCTATAAAATAAAATACTCACCTACCAAACTATCAGCTACCACATCATCACTTCCATGAATCCACTAACTACCAGTTCCGCACCGAAAAATGGTATCAAAGCCAGGTGATGCATACTTCCTATAAAAGGAAGTTTCCATGGACCTGGAGGCAATTTTTTGGTTTGGCTATTTTTTGAGTACTTTTTCCATTTCCTTAACAAAAAGAGGAAACATACGAAAAGAAAAATGGAAATCAATTGCATTTTGGGATATTTGATTATTCAGACCTCAATTGAGTGTCCTATTTTATAAGCTTCTGGTTTGGCACCAAGTGGGATATGCAACAACCTAGTGGCATATTTTGGTTATAATTTTTATAAATAATATTTGATTTTTTGAATGTATTTTTTCTAAAGAAACATGAAACATGATTTAAATATAAAATACAATTTAAATAGGAATATATATATACAAAAAGTTTTGAAAAAGAAAAATATAGTGAAAACAAAATTTTGGGTGTTCTTCAAATCTAAAATTGTATTTGTAAATTTCATGGTTAAACAATAATTTTCAAATAAAGTGAAAAAGAATTTGAGTAAAAGTGAAAAAAATTCATGGCTAAATCCCAATTTTTCTAAAAATTATGATTTTAAAAAATATATATATAAATTTGACTCATAAATTTATATTTTATAAAAAATATCCATTTTAAATTATATAAGAAAAAAACTCATGTTCAACATAAAGAAATACTCGTACCATATGAAAAGAATACATAGTTAATTACTAGAATTGTTGACTAGTGCCATTGGCTGTTATGAATTAGAGACAAGAGTGAAATATTGCCTTTTTTAGAATTAAACAAAAGAAGCTAGGCAAGTAGGCATTTGCTGACAAGTACAAAAACAAATGATGAATCTTCTTTTAAGTCATATTCAACATTTACTTCATCCACTTATGACAGCCAATGCCTAATCTGTGGAATAGTTACCATGCATATTAAGAATCGGAGGAAGTTTGATAGTTTTCACAAAGATTTTTATGTTTAAGGAAAAAAATATAACTTGTACGTTCAAATAAAATGTCAACTTAAAATTAATCTGATTTTAATATCATGATTTCATATAACATATCCAGACAGTGTATCATAACATAAATGCAATTTTTACAATTTTTGAGTTCTTTTCTTTTAACAAACAAAAAAAAGAGGCTATCCCAATAAAGAGTTATTTTAAGTCTTATTATCCCAAAATGAAATATAATTGTATTCCATTCATTTGGGTCCCTTTTTAACAACCACATTTTGTTTTGCTCTTGAATTTTAAATTTAATTCATTATATCTCCATGTGCTCAAGGACTCACAATCTTACTAATTTCCAACTATTTCCTTGTGAGTGATGTGATATGTGAACAACTTTTTTGCACCAATGGCCAAAAATCCAAAAAGTGTATCCAACCTCCAAAACACTTCAAATTTAAATTCAACTCCTGAGTTTATAAAATTACATTTTAACTCCTTTTCCCTTTTAAATACCTCTTAGCTTTCTTCATTTTTTACTGCTCCTTCTGTTCAATTTTATATTACTTACTTTTCTTTTTAATTGATAAAAAGAAATGACACATTTCTTATCGATTGTAAAGTGGGTGCATGTCAAAGTAAAAATGTCAATATTGATCTGATCCCAATTTTAAGCAGATCAATTATACTGATAGTGTACCAATTGTGAAGTGGATTGAGTCTGAAGTTTCGCGAATGAGAGAAAATTTGAAAGACCGAGGATCAAATCTTGATTTTTACCAATATATAGTGCAAATAAAATAAAACAGAAAGATGTTAGGAAAATCAATGAGATCATTAGAGTGAAAACCAGAAAATGTACATTTGTGTTCCATGTTAGATGTGTAATCAATTAATTGTCTGAAATGATGTGTAGCAATTTACTACGGGGGCAGATCCACCCTATGTCACCGGGTGCTGACCGGCACTGTTTCGTTGAAAATTTTTAGTATTTTATATATATAAAAGTGAAAAAACAAAAATTTCCTTACAAATAACATTAATGACATTACCTGAACAATTGAGCCTCTTGGCTCGTTGGTTTGCAACGTGAAATGAATGGTTATTCACCTGGTGTGGCCCAAGATTGAGCCTTAGTGAGGCCGAATTGTCTTTTATTTTTGAGACATTTTCAGATTTTTTTTTTAATATTATAGGGATTCGAACCTTCAACTTCCTATTTATAGTCAAATTAAGCTAAAATAATCCAATTGCACTAGAATATTTAGTACTTAATATTATCTCCAATGAGTCTATTATAAATTCATTTCAAAATATGAAAACTGACACAACCCAAAACCGGATGTGATGGCACGTGCCCAAACCCCACCGGACACGTCAGCCTAACACCCAAAAACCCAACAATACAGAATTAATAAAACAAGAAATAGATAGAAAGATAAGCGGAAGTCTTTAGATAAACTCAACATAAACCCAGAATTGGTTGTCACATGTACAAACCTCTAATACAGAATCTAAATAAAATATACAAGTCTCATAGTAAAGTTCTAGAATAGAACAGAACAGTAAATATAGATAACTTGAGGGCACGTTTGGAATGAACCGCTACCTCTCAAGTAAGTCTGGAAGCTCTAATATGAAGATGAGTAATAAGCCGGATTTGATAGAGCTGTCAACCTACACAACTATGTAGAAGCAAGGGTGAGTACCAAAAGCAACAGGTACTCGCAAGTAACACTAAACTAAGCTAAACTAGCAGCTACAAACAACTCCTTTCAATCCCAACCGAACCACCGAAACTTCATTCTAACAGCGAACCAACAACCTATACTACACAATTCATAATCAACAGATATATCCAACAGTGTCTCAACATCAACCTCATATCCTCATATAAGAGCAAATAGATCATATATCACATGAAGAGGGGCAAGTAGGTAAAATCCACACACCACAGACAAAGATGAAGTCAAATGCGATGCAAATGCAATAATGATGTCATGTAGTCGTGATGCATGTCTGTCCTAAGATACACATCTGTTGACGTAATCAGACCGCACTGAATACTCTAATCAGAACCCATGGGGGCCACACATGGACCATGTATCACCGCCGGAACCAGATCCCATCGGCATCCAAATCGCTAACCGGAGCTAGTCCATCTCATATATATCTAGCCGGAGCTAGTCTCAACTGTGTCTCATATCCATCCATCCTTATATCAATGTCTCAGAACTCATGCAACAGATAGTTCACACATGGGATGAATAATGAATATGCACATGTCATCAATCACAATCATATCACGATCACATCATAGTATTACACATCATCTGTCTCAATCATAGCCTACTCATACTCTTCTATCCCCTCAATATCAGTTATCACATGACTTATTCAACAAATTCAAGTCACATATAACACATTTAGCTCGTTTTATTCCCCATCTTTCATTTACAACAATTTCAATCAACAAATAAAACCCATCCTCAATTCCCATTACTCCCCAACACAATTAGGAAAGTAGTCATGCGTAGTCTAAGAGTTTAACGAAGTTTAGAAGTCACTTGCCTCAAAACACTTCAACTAGTAACTCAAATTTGAGTTTTACCCTTCCGAGCACGCTCCAAATCACCACAATCTATTCATAAATGGAATCCCACAATCAATACGAATCTAACAACATCAATATCGTGAAATTTGGAGAAAAAGGGTAAAATGGTCAAAAATCTCGTTCCGGAAATATATTCTCGAAATATGGAAATTTTTAGTGAAAAATGTTCCCCAAGAAATTTAGAATCCAATAGTGAAAACCGGTTCGAAAAAGGAGTTGAAATGAGTTCACAAACTCAATTTTTCTATTAAATTCGGATTAGGCAAAAACCCCCAAATTTTACACTTGAAATCTCAAATTTTGATGTTAAAATCCATAAATAATCGATGGAAATCAAAGATATAAGTTGGAAATAACTTACCCAATGAATTCCTTGCGAAAAACCACTTGAAATCGCCTATTTTCGAGCTCTCAAAGTCTAAAAATGGAGAAATGGGTATTTTCAAGTTGTGGGAAAATAGCTACTGATTTTGACTTAAAAAAAAGACTGTTGTTGCAGCTAAAACGCAGCAGCTGAAACACAGCAATAACACCAAAGTTTAAGTCCCCGTTGGACCCTCGGGATTCGTTCGGAATCTCGTGCACACAAACTAAATATGTACCCCCACTAAATTCGACGTTCCGGACTAAATGGAACCGTCGGAATTTGAATTCGAGGACTCCTTGACCCGAAATTCAATAAGATGCCCAGAAACTAGTTTAACGCCAAAAAAATTCGAAACTCAAACGGAGCGTCTAAAAATTCAACCAAGGCTCATTCTAGACTTAGAATTGCCTCCCGAAACCAACAGTACTCTCGAAATTTCAATCTGAGCCTCGGAACCTCATATGTTGACCAAAGTCAACTCTTTATCAAAATTTCACAGCTTTAGCAACTTAGGACCTCAATTCTTCGTTTCAACTCCAAATTCAACTCCGTAACTTCACACAGACCCGTTTCGACATTCTAAAACCGCTGGAATCGACGGAAATCTGATCCGAGTCTCGAAACTCCAAATGACTCGAAAAAGCATTTTTTAACCAACTTTAACTCATAAAAACTCAACTTCTCAAAAACTCAACTTTTTACCAACTTTACAACCACCAAATGTTGACGCCCAATTTTGACCTTCCACAATACAAATTAATCATTTCGAGCTTCTCCAATTTTAAACGATTTAAAATAATTAGTTTTATAGAATTTCCAAAAAAAAATAAAAAAAAAATGAATAAATAATAATAATAATAATAATAATAATAAAAAATAATAATAATAATATAGTTTGCGAGATTTTTAAATAGTTTTGTCACTTCTCATAATTTTTAGATGATATATATGTTTTACATAATTATGTATACAATTAGTATATTTTATTATTATTCGAAAATTGTCTTAAAAAAGAAGGGGGGGGGGATTTTATATTTTAAATATTGGGGATGGTTATAATTTTGAATTAATGAGTTTTTATGAAATTCAAAATACTTTCAAGTTATTTTTAAAGTAATTTTATCATTTTTAATAATAAATATGTATATTTTTGCAATCACGCTATTTTATAAATATTTGAAAATCATCACAAAGGATTTTGCATTTTATTTAAATATTTTATTTTACTTTAAGTTATAGTTGTAATTTCGAGTTAATTAGTTTTGTAATTGAATTAATTAGTTTATAATTAAGTTAATTATTTTGTTTTCGTTAAGATTAAGAAGCTCATTGATTAATTAATATTAATTCGTCTTATTTAATTTTTAGCCGATTTCACTAATTAATTCAAATTGGCTATATTTCTTAATCCCAATTGGCTATAGTTGAAATTCAAATGGCCATTTTCTTTTTATAATTCTAGCCCATTTCTACCCCAACCTTAAACCTATTTAAGACCAAGTTTTGGGCCCCTTTTCTACCTTTATCCAACAATCAGCCGGCCCAACATTTCCACTTCTCAGCCCATTTCCTTTTTTCCACAATATTCCCAGCCCACCCACACATGCAACAATACAATAATACACTCCCAAATAGCAAATACATACATAACAATACAAAAAGCCTCTTCCAGCCGCCTCAACCCACTCCAAAACAGTACCCGGCCCCTGTTACTCTTCTTCTTCACGCGAACACCGGCAAGCAACGTTCAAATCCCAACAAATCCGAAAGTCCCGTCCAACTACCCTGCAACGCCCATACTCGCCCTGTCCCCTCATCCTCTTTTGTAGAAAGCCCCATCCTTTCTACTGTTTCCGGGAAAAAGGGGATTTGAAATTTAATTTTTAATCCGTTTCCCCTCTAATCGAATTGATTTTCTCCTATAAAAATCCATCTTTGCTTTCAGTTTAGAGGACGGGAAAAAACATAGGAATTTGAAGGTTGGAGAATAGTATTCTTTGAAATCAAACCCACGAAAGTTTGAGCCTCGAATTTTTCGATCTTCTTTCAAGTTCTTTTGCTTTTGCTTATCGGTTGGTGAGAATCGCTATTCAAAGCTCGTTTGTTTCGGTTGCTGCCCACAAAGAGGTAATTTCTGTCCTCCTTAACATTTTTGTTTTCATATCTTACTATTTCTTTTCAAATGGTGTGCTGGATGCTTTGATTGCTGTAAGAAATAGGTCGCTATGCCTTAATACATTTGGAATATTATCATGTGTCATATTCTCTGTTCAATTTAGGTTATTTTGTAGGTTTCGAAACGATGTTAGACGTAGATGCTTTCATGAATATGTCACTAAACCAGTTCGCTTTTACTTGTATTCCGCTGTATTTGAATATCGAGCTATCCTAGTTTGTTGTTGTTAATGTTGTCATACATGTAAAGGCAAAAATCTCAACTAACTTTCTACTACCTAACATGACCCATTTTTTGAACAAGTCTATACCATCTTTCTGCTTAAAATCTTAGTCTTGTTAAAGTTAAGTGTTATCTCTTAAGATTCCGTGGAGCATGAATTTATTGGCGTTGATTTTTCACGTGTATAGTGTGCTGATTTTTTCTTTAGTTTAAGATCAATTGCTAGTGGTTTGGTCATATGTTATATAATCTTTGTACTAGTCTACTATGATAAAGAATGAGCTTGTGCTTAGTTGATTTTCGGCAGCATGCAAATGAGATCTTACAGATCACGTGTTACGCCATATTGTTGTCATTTTATTAAAACCTAGACCTTGTTTTAGTGTTTGTTGAATATATGGTTAAGTGTCAATACACTATTAATGAGGACAATTTCCAGGTTACTTAGCATTTTCGTTCGCTGTGTTAAGTGCTACTGCTCAACAAATGCCATTTCTTATGGATATTATGTTTGTCTGTGCATATTTGTGCTTGCAACTTGTTAGTGTGTAGTAGTGTTGTTATATATAATATTGGAATAGGGTCTTTTCTCTTCTTTTGCTTAAACTAATTGGGTTTGCTAAGTGCCTTCAACATCTTTTTATTTTTTTTTATTAGTGCGATTAGTTGGCATTTTTTAGGCTTTTACAAATGGGTTTTAATTTTGAATATTGTGTGAGGTGTGTCGGTCAAATGTGCAGCACGTTTATCATTAAAAATATATGCTTTCCATTATGAACACATCACTGTTTAGGCCATTTTACTACCTCACATTCTTCATTATTTGAAAATTAATGTTCACCAATACTACTAATGGTTGCCTATTATTTGTTTAAAGCATGATACATATCTCTTTGGTAGTTGGTTGTCTAAATAATAAGTTATATGTTGTTGAAACTTCATGTCGCAATTGAATTATTTATGTATCCATAAATATTAATCCTCACCTTCGTTTTGTTACATGTGAAACTTGCTCGGAGTTCAACATAAACTCCTATCTCCTCTCCTTGCATCTCCTCGTTGGGCCAAAGGCCCCACTTTACCTCTATTCGAGTCAGCCAAGCAATAGAACGGAAATATAGGGCTGGAAATCCAGATTGCAGGTGTCCGAAAGTCCGAAAAGGGGTTGTATACAAGATGTATACATCTATAGACATCGATATACAGGTCAAAAACGCAAGAATACAGGGCAGAGGCGAAACATAGGTATTTGGAAGCAAGCGATACATGAAAAGAGCTGATATATGCGCTCATATACACTGATATACAGTCGGTGTATACCAAAAACGGGATTGGGTTAAAACCCAAAAATTCCAACGAATTTGGCCCAAAAGGAGGCCCAAATTCATTTTTTCCTTACTCTTTAATTCTATAATTGTGATTATTTATTGTTTATTGTTTAACTCTAACTTTATAATCGCAAATCAACTTAGTCGAATTCCCCAAAAGACGAACTATCTCTCTGTGTTGTTTTGTTTCTAACAAAAATCTTATTTTTATCAACTTTTGTATTTTCATTCATAATCTTTAGTCATTTTTTTTTATTTAGTTTAAAAATAGTTTTTTTTTTTTTTATAAACCAAAAAATGACTCAAATAGAAACTAATTAATTTAGTTTCATTAAAATTCTAAGTATTTGTCTCTAATTCAATTGTTTCAATTAAAGGTCCCATTTTCTTAAAAAATAAAAATTGCTATTTGTTTAACTTTTTTCTCAAAGTTAATCTAATAATGTTAATTATTATTATAAAATACTTACTTAATCATTTTCTCAAGAAGGTTAGCCAAAACTTTTATTCTTCAATTAATAAAAAATGATTTTCATGTTTTAATGTGTTAAATTGGTTTAATTTATTTTAAAATGGACTAAATAAATTCTAATTAGTCTAGTTTTATTACTTTTCTAAATAACTTGCACCTTAATTCAAATGTTTTCACTTTAGGTCTCTCCCTCTAAAAAGATAGAATAAAATGATTCATTTCTTAATTATTTTTTCTCAAACTTAATCGAATAGCATAAATTATTATATATTTTTTCAAATTAGTTTTCTAAAAATAGTCAAAATATATTTTAGTCAAGTCGCAGGTCAACCGCATGTTAGCGGGCACTTCGAATGCTTAAACCCTTCTTGAAGTGTAAATTGAACCCCGAACCTTCTTTGGTATTTTCAAATGATTTTTTCTGTTTAAATCTTTGAAAATTATAAGTTTTCTTAATTTCTTTAAAAAATTAAGTGGTGACTCTTTCTAAGTATTTCTCAAATTGATTTATACTTAGAACGTTTCAAAATAGTAATTTTGCTATAGATAGGAAATTACGGCACAACACCAAACATGGGACTCGGGGCAACTACCGAAAGGGCAAAATAGTCATTTCCATGAAAAAAATTACCAAAATGACCTTTCGGGTCATTACAAAAACTCATTGAGGAAAGTTTAGTAGTTTATTTGACTTACGTTTTATTAGTGCGTTTTAAATGGTTTTTATTAATATAATATTATTATATCAATTATTTATTATTTATTAATTTTTAAATATCGACACCGCTTACGAAAAATTATGCGTACGCCATTGTACCTTTATTGGCACCATTGATAGTAGTGATTGTGTTAATCTCATAAAGCTATTTTGATGTGTTTCACAAGAATCTCTTGTGGTAACTAATTGGTTCTTAATGTTACTTGTAGTAAGGGTGGCAAAATCAAATCCAACCCGACCAATCCATTTAGGTTTAGTTGGTTATTGACCCGCCCATTTGTTAGTTCAACTCATTTCAAAATCCAACCCATTTCAACCTATTAAAAATTGGATTGATAGGTAACCTAAATTGATTTTTGAGAAATCTTGTCAAAATTTTTTTAATTTTTTTTATATGTTATATTTAGTTAAATAAAGTAAAAAAAAAATTAGTAAGTACTAAAAGTTAATAAAATAACAAATAAAATTATTAAAACTTAGTAAAATTTGTTCGGGTTGGGTTATGACCCGTTAGCAGGGCCGTAGCTAGAGCTATCCCAGAGTCTCCAATTGGACACCCTTTGTGCGAAAATTATGTTGTATATATAAGCTAAATTCTACATTTAAAGTACATATATTTAAAGTTGGACACTGATGACAAAAGCTATGCCTTTGTCATAGTGATAATATGTGTCTATTTGAATGAAGATGTCACGCCCCGAGCCTACACCCTGGACGTGGTTGGCACTCGAAGACCATTGCTGGCCCCCAAGCGAACCCTTGGCCTGGCTTTCTTAACTCAGTGGAAAAACTCAATGCAATGCAAGGTTATAAAACAACCTAACTGATAAAATCTGGACAAAAAGGCAACTCAAGTCTCAAAATAGATATTTACATATATACTATATACATAGCTGAGAGACTCACTACTAACTGACTGACTGTCTATGAAGCCTCTAAAATACTGAGATGGATGTTGGGACAAACCCCACAACATCCTAATAAGACAAAACTAAGAGAACAAAATAACCGAGTCCTTCGGAATGCAAAGAGGCTCACCACTGACTTTGGAGTACTCAGCTGGATCAACGGCGTACCGGATGCTGGCCCTGGGTACCTGTGTCTGCATCATCACAAGATGCAGGCCAACTGGCATCAGTACATTGAATGTACGAGTATGCGAGCTGGAAAGCTAAACCACAACTTAAGCTTGAAAGGAGTACAAAGGAACTCTTACCTTGACACTGTTCAACTCATGAATAACTGAACTCAATATATAAAGCAATAAGACACATGCAATATATAAAGCTTGTAAAAATAGTGTAAACAACTTAGTTCGTTAAGGATAAAACGATAACAAACTCAACTTTCCTTATATAAAAGTAATATAACTTTTGTGGGAAATTCTTTAACCGACAACCACCACTATGAGCCCTAGTGATGGTACAACGTTTTACCTCACGTTGCCCAAGGACCATCCTATACCTTGCCGTGATATAGGAAGCTAACTTTACTAAGTGGATCCACTAGCTTAACTTTACGTGATCATCTAAAAAGTATGACCCGTTAAATCCCATGTTGGCGCATGGTTCTTATGGAGAGTTGAGTTAATATGAACTCGTGTCCCCACTCGGTGCTCAAGACTACTCCCAAAAATATACTTTAGCTCATAAGTGTTTTAAACACATCTTTCTTTATTTGAGATAATTACTCAAAACTTTGCCCGAAGGCTCACTTGGAATCGATGTTCCTTTTCTTGAAAACTAGCCCGAAGGCTCTTTTGGAATCATAGTTCCTGTCTTACTCAAATGTAAAAACATTTAGAACTTCTTTGGGAAATACATAGTTCCCTAATAACTTTTGAGAAATGGACTCAACTTTATACTCTTTACTCAACTTGAACCTCTTGACTTGAAACTTGAGCCTTAAAATGAAGTTAAAACATTCAATAAAGACTCTTGAATAACTTTAAAAACTTGCTTGACTTGCTTCTTAACTTCCAAGCTTAACTCTTAACTTCACTTGACTTGGAAACTAACTCTCCTTGAATTGAATTTAGATATTCAAGGTGTTTGATCACATGTTATGGATGAGTTCTTGACGTTTAGACGTACCTTGGAGTGTTGGAAACAACTATGAAACATAGGTACAACACCTAGGAACATGTATGAAAGAGTGTGGAAGGAATGGGAAAACTTGGCGCTCTTGGCGCTCTGAGAGGCGTGGAGCGCTAGACCAAAAACTTCAGAGGGGGCCTGCTGGCGCACTGCTAGGCGCGTCGCCCCAAGGGGAAAAGTTCAGAGCCCCTCTTGGGGCGCGCTGACAGGCGTGACGCCCCTGCCCTTTTCCCCCGAAAACCGACTTTTCTCCTTAGTTTTCTCCAACTCTAAACCTTCTACACTTCAAAGTTTCCAGCCCCAAACACTTAAAATCATAAACCTCTCAACATACAATAGATTCAACTCAGAAACACCACCCGAACCATACACCAAACCAACAAGAACTTCAACACAACACAACTACAACTTCAACAAACATAATCAATCTTTTCTCAAAATTAAACGAGCTTAGCGTGTGGGGGAAAGAACCAACCCAACACTATGAACTCACATACCTTAATAGGGATCACCCCCGAAGAAAACCACGACGATCTTTACGAAGTTTGCTTCTTCTTCTCCTTTCTCTCAAGAACCCTAACTCTTACTCTTTTAAAAAGGGAAAAACTGATCAAAAATCAGTCTTACACCTTAATATATTTCCAAAAGACAAGGCTAGGGAAAAGACCAAAATACCCTTACAATTTCCGGACTGACTTCCCTTACCAACAGCCCAACTTCGAAAGGGCATAATTCACTCATACAAACTCGAAATAGAGCAAACTCAGCGGCTTTGGAAAGATCATTCCACGGACTTTGTAAACATAACTGGAACTACACCTAATTCATCCTGAGCTAGGAGTTATGACTGTTCAAAGTTGGCCAAAAACTCCCTTTTTCCCATACTTAACCAAATTTTCCAGATTTTTTTTTAAATTCTCTCCAAAATGACTATTTCCAATTCTAAGCCTCTTCATAGCTATTTCAAATTGTCGGATGTTACAGAAGAAGTTTCGGGTTTGAAGCCCAAATAACACAATTTATTTGTTTTATTTTGACAGTCATAAACCATTATTCTTGGATATCCTTAATAAAATTGTTTGTTAATAATATGTTACCTAACCCATTTTGATCAGCCCAAATTCAACCCAACTCGCCCAATTACCACCCCTACTTGTAGCTAGGATTGGCGCCATGTCTTTCTCTTTATTGAGGATACTGTCACGAATCTCTAGCTGAAAGTACCAGTGAGAGCAATTGCACTATCGACATTTTTATGCAGCATCACTTATCATTCATTGTATTTGATGTTATTTGTACATGGGGCTTTTTCCACTCCACTTTTCTTTCCTCGTAGGCTGCACCCCCCTAAGTTATGCGGTCTCTTCACTTTTGATGTTGCATTCATCTCGGATTATCTAATAATACACTACTTTTAGAAAAGTTGACCCGCATCGATTGACATTTTTTTAAGAATCCGAATAATATAGACATCCTCCACCTGCTTCCCTAAAGGAGTTGGATACTTATTTCCCCCTCCTTTTTGTGTTTGTCCTGTTTTTCATGAGAAGTTTGTTTTTTTATAAAATATGATTTAATGGTGAGATCACAACTTCACGAGCTCAAACACTCTATCACCCGACCAAGTCACTTTTATCCGAATGGTGTCAATTTATTCCTTATTTCTGGACAATTACATTGTGCAGATAAGTAAAAGAAATTATGTATATGTATACTATGTTTCGAATTTCCTTGGATTTTTCGTCTATTTACTTTCTTTATATTTTGAATTCCCTTAGTGAAAATTCTAACTCCATCCAATAGATATCAGAAGGATCACAATCTTATCCACTGATGACTGAGTGATCAAATGTTGTTCAGATCTTTCTAAAGTTTTTATTTTAGTTGTGAATGTGTTATTTTCGTGAATACAATAATATTCGACTTAATTTCAATGAAAAAGGGTCCTATGTCTATGATTGTGTAGTAGGTAAAGGAGGTACAGTGGAAGTCATGTCTAGTGGGTAGGTCTTCCCATGACCGACCTAACCCGACCTGAGAAGAACAGGCCAATGAATGGCATGTTCCATTCATAAGGGTTGTTAGGTAGTTTGGATCCGGGATGACTTTTAGGTAGCTAGTCATGTCAAGTCAGTGCCGTTGTGATCCTAATTAGACACAGTAAGAGTAGTCTAGTGCCTTTTTCAGTCCTTCTGATTTGTTTTTAAATCATAATGTTTTGTCTTTGTGTTTTTAGCTGGATAAGAAGATAGGGAAGAAATGTTTTATGGTCGCAACACGAGAATTTGGTATTATATGGGGTGGTACACCAGAGTATTGGGAATGGTTGTCTCACCCAAACTCCAGGTTTTATATATTTGCAGTTTAATATTGAAGGAAATTACTTTACTAAATATAATTACTGAGTAAGTACAAATTTTTTATAGATTCTCTGTAGTGGCTAAAATTAATTGGATCAGTAGGCTTGATATCCGAGGAAAAATTAGAACTCAAATGTTGTCGAAAAGAACCAGTTTTATATTTTGCTTATCTAGTGTTCAAATGGGAAGATGGATTTTTTGTCCTTAGAAATGTTAAGGCAGTTGTTAGATTTGTGGATTCAGAGAGTGACAATGAAGCAGAGCAACGAGTTAAAGTTGTCCCTTTTTTAGGACTAGGACCTAGAGGGAGGCTACCATTGAAAAGAGGTGACAGATGGATGAAATTAAAAATGGGAAACATTTTCAATGATACAGGAGATGTTGAAGCACGATTGATAGAGTTTAGGCATCTCGGTTGGAAACACGGCTTCATTGTTCAAGGACTTGAGTTTCGTCCAGAATGAAGAAGGAACACTTGAGCAAAATCCGCAAGATAGAAACTAACCTAGAGGCAAGAGTTAACCCAAATCACCAACACCAGAGGTATCTCCACACACAAAAAGAGTGCATGGCAAACTGGCGCCTGTGTCACTCCAGATGTGTGTTAAAAATAAGTCCAGGAAGCACCACAACCATAACTAAGGAGATCTTCACTACTGAAATGCCAAACACCAAATATATAGATGCAACATTTGTAGATGTGGTCCAGATAAAGGCGAATACTACCTTTGAAGAAGATTCAGAGTGTAGCAAGTGGAGAAGTTCAAAGGAGTAAGAGGGTCATAAAGAACCTGGATATCAAGATGATTGCAAAGTCTCGATGATCCCTTAAAATAGGATGCAAAGAATAAATTAAGTTGGTGCTGAGGGGGAGTGTTCAAAAGTCATCACCAACTTAATTAATATCTAAGATATTTCAAAGAAGAATCTGGTATATTAAATACTTGTAAAGAAATGAACAAAGAACTCTCGAATGAAAGATCGAGAGTGTAAAGTCTTAAATCATTCAAGAAAGTGCAATTCTATAAATAGGTAAAAGGTGCATTCTATAAATAGAGGTAGTCATTTCAGTGCAAAGAGTTATAAGACCAAAACTGATCTTTACTTAGCAATTATAATATTCAAGTTGTGAGCAGCCAATTGTGCCCAATAATTCTCAACAAACACTTCTTTTGGATACAGGCCACCACTCTTATCGATTGGTCACAACTAGCACCCCTCCTTGGTCTAGGCCACCACTCTTGACACTCTATCAAGCTATTACTTCGAGTTGCACCCTCAAGTGTTAATCAACCCTACTCTAATGCTTATTATATGAGACTGAATAAGATAACCCAACCCTAAAAACTAGTCTATTAGGTGGAAGAGCCCACTCAAGCCTACTAAACCGTTAATAATTTTTTTCATAATCAATGAAGGTCAATAGCATACAACAAAGATAGTAAAGATTCCTTGCAGTTAAGAAAAAGAGGTTCACCTCCTTGAAAGGAGTCACCTTTAATAAGAAGCTTTAAACTCTTCCTACCAATAGTGGTCTTTATACGATGCATACTCAGATGGTGTGTAGCCTGCAGGTTCCGTTAAGGTTTTGATGTAAAAAGAAAAATGTGCTATAGTAAGTTAAATTGCATAAATAGTACTATATATAACTCAATCTTTTAAAAATTATTATTATTAGTTGAATTGGCCGGTACCCAAGGCTCACTATAATTAGTGACTAATGTTTCATTTAATTCCAAATTTAGCATTACATTAACTTGTTTAGTATATGTATTTGTTGGGTTTGTTAGCGTGGTTACAATTCCACATTGGTTGGGGAACGGACCAATAGTTTTGCTTGCATAGACTTGAGCAGTTCTTCCCTCATGTGCTAGTTTTTGAGATGTCAATTAGACCCAAGTAATTTTATAGGGTTCAACTGACACTCGTAACTCTATTATGGCTTTGCCCCCCGTGACAACGTAGTTGATGTATGCTCAAGTTGTCTCGGACCTTATTATGGTTATTAAGAAAAAAAAACTCTAGACTTCAATAGTGTTTATGTTGCTTCTATTTCCAAAGTTAGCACTAATATATTATTAATTTTCATAGTTTACATTATCTGTTTGCCGAACTAGTAACTCTATTATGGCTCCACCATACCCCTGGAAGTTGCGATAATGTAGTTGAAGTGGGTTCAAATGGTTTCGGACATCAGAAAAAAAGGCTCTAAGACTTTCTTAGTGATTTCTGTTGATTTTATTTCCGAAGCTTGCATCATAAATTAGCATGTTTAGTTTAGATGTATCTACTTAATGTTGATTCATTGTTTCCCTGAAAATGTCTTGATAGATTGAAGAATATTATTAGTTTTATTATTTAGATGTTCTAGTTGGAAGCTTAAAACATTCTGCCACAAAAAATAGCTTAGTTATATATATATATATATATATATATATATATAAATACCGATATTTACATATAAATATTTTTTTTCATAATGAGTTTATCTCGCAAGTATAAGATTTGTGCTCACTAAACATTATAAGTCCATTCAGTTCGTACTTTTTTTAGATCTTATCTTGGTTTGCCAGATTCAAGCTCGAATAAAGGAGGGGTCACAGTACGAATCCTCATAATACATATGTTATTGGGACGTGATCACCTCGTAATGCTAACTTTGGAAATAAGAGCAACATAAATAACTAGTAGAGTCAAGAGTTTTTCTAATTACCATAATGTCATTACCAACTAAAGCACACTTCAAGCCAAAATAGAGTTTTGGATTTGGCAGAACCCAACAACTTGGCTTAAAATCCACATTTTTAAGAAATTCAGTTAATAGTTATACATAACGTATCTCAAACCCCATAAAATAGAAAAGAGATATAGTTCAGAACCCGTACACCTTAAAATTCCAGATCCGCCTCTGATGACATGCATTTGATTATTTTGGGACGGAGCTCTATTCCTTCAACAATGAGGCCACTTTTGCCACCGTGACGTTTCATCTCAAGCAATATTACTTCGACAAGACCATCACTACCTTCCTTGCTATTGAATATCCCTATTCTACTTCCATCCAACCATCTCCTCACAGTTTTGTTGATGTCACAAGTTTCACAGTGTTGGCTTGTTTTTCAGTCTCAGTATCACTCTCATAATTAACAAACCAAATAATTGAATTAGAATATTCAAGTTCTCAGGACTTATTTCCCAATTTGAACACCAAATAATCAACATAATCTGTCTTTGGTGACAACACTTTTGTTACTTTTTTTCCACGAATATCCAATTGTGGTACAAAGTGAATATATGCCACTTTTGAGAATTTGCAGAAGTATTGCAAGTAGCATTTGTAAAGATAATTTATCATTGTTTTAATGATATGTAGGGTGTATCTCCTTAGTAGGTCTACCAGATGTGAAGTTGAATTGACGAGATTTGGGTACCAGATGGTTGAACTAAAAAGATTTATATATTATCTATGCAATTTAACATGTTATAATAGATTTTTCTTTTTACGATCAAAATATTTATAGGAACCTCGCACTGTCCGAGATTGCCCCTTATAAAGATGACCTTCCAATACTTTTTCGACTGATCCTTAATTTGCATTAAATAATTTTCAAGCTATGAGCAACCAATTGTGCTCATAATTAACTTGAAAATTATTAATGCTAATTAAGGACTAGCCGAAGTAGTATTGAAGAGAGGTGATTAGACAAGACATGACTCAACTTCAGATTACTGAAGACATGACCTAAGATAGAAAAGTGTGGAGGATGCGTACTAGGGTAGAAGTTTAGTAGGTAGTGAAGTGTTGTCTTGCTTTTCGAGATTTTTGGCTTGTTGGTGATTTGTCGTTGTACTAGTTGCATTATTGTAGTTCTTGATTGGGATATCTATCTATTTATGTTGTTTAATGTGTTTTGATTATTGCACTAATTTGTTGTTCTTAGTCCTTTCTTATAAGATCTTGCACCCCCCCCCCCCCCCCGTTGCTATATCTTTTTTCATTGTTTTCTTCTTCCTTGTACTTCAATTTGTTGCACTTGAGTTGAGGGTCTTTCGAAAATAACCTCTCTAACTCCTCAAGGTAGTGGTAAGGACCGCGTACACGCTACTCTCCCCAAACCCCACTTTTGGGATTTCACCGGATATGTTATTGTTATTGTTATAAGGGCCACCTTCGGTCTTAAAACTCTTTAAACTCTTTTTTTTTTCTTTTGCACTCCTGTTTTCTTGAGTACACTTCACTCTCAATTATTTTGTCACGCCCCAAGCCTACACCCTGGGCGGGACCGGCACTCGGAGACCATTGCTGGCCCCAAGCGAACCCTTGGCCTGGCTTTCTTAACTCAGCGGAAACCTTACTCAACAGAATAACTCAAAGCAATGCAATATCGCAAAAGAACCTAACTTATAAAGTATGGCCATAAGGCAACCCGAGTCTCAAAATAGGATATTTACATATATATAGATAAGAGACTCAAAACTAGCTGACTGTTTGTCTGTCTACGAAGCCTCTAAAAACACTGAGATGGATGTTGGGACAGACCCCGCAACATCCTAATAAAACCAAAAACTAAGAACACACAATAATTGAGCCCTCCGGAAAGCGAGGAGGCTCACCACTGACTCTGGAGTGCTTAGCTGGATCAACGACGTGCAGGCTGCTGATCTGGGATACCTGAATCTGCATCACGAAACGATGCAGGCCAACTGGCATCAGTACATGGAATGTACGAGTATGCAAGCTGGAAAACTAAGCAACAACGGCTAGAAGGCAAATCTGGAAGAAACTGAATAGCTTACCTGGCTCAACTCAACTCAACCTGACTGACTTCTTTCAATATAAGGCAATTTAAAACAAGTGCGATATAAAGAAAGACTGTTTAAAACATGCTATAAACTCTGTGTGTATACAAGATACAATAAGCCTGAAATGTATATAGAAATACAATGAACTGATGTATATAAAAATACAATAATCTCTGAGTATGAAAATACAATAACTGCTGTGGGAGTTTCTCTAACCGACAACCATCACATAAGAGCTATAGTGATGATACAGCGATCGACCTCACGCTGCCAGAGCATCTTACACCCGGCCAAAGGTATAAGACCTGAACTGCCTAATGGATCCACTAGTCTAATCTGAAAAGGATTCATCTAAAAAGCATGATCCTTTTCTACCCATGGTGGCTAACATGGTTCTATGGGGGGGGCTGTGGGTTCTTTGAACGCTCCCCCAATTCGGTGCTCGATACTACTCCCAAAAATGTACTGGCTCTTATGTTTTTTTAAAACATATTTATTCCTGCTGATATGAGATAATTGCTCAAAAACTAGCCCGAATGCCCTTTGGAAATCTCAGTTTCCAACCTTGTTTAGATGTAAAGACCTTTCTTTAAAACTTCTTTGGGAATACATAGTTCCCTAATAACTTTGAGAAATGAACTCAACTTTAAACTCTTGACTTAACTTGAAACTGGGACTCTTACTCGACTTGAAACTTGACTGCTAACTTCACTTGACTTGGAACTATTTTTCCTTGAATCGGAATTATGAATTCAAGGTGTTCGATCACATGTTATGGAGGGATTCTTGAACACTTTGACGTACTTTAGAGTGTCGGAACACAACTATAAATCATAGGTATGATACTTTGGAACGTGCTTGAAAAGGGAGAAAAGAAATGGGGAAACTTGGCTAAGACTTCAAATTTCTGGTAACACAGGCGGCATCTACGGAAGCCATCGACGGATCGTAGATGGACTTACGGTCCGTACTGCGGGTCCGTAGATCGCGTCAGAGAGTTTTCCCCAAAAAAATTGATTTTTGATAAAAAAAGTCTAAGTGTTGACCTACGGTCCTGACTTACGGTCCGTGGATCGATCTACGGACCGTAGGTCGGACCCGTAGATCGATGCCCCAAAAACCAACTTCTGTCTTGATCGACGGTTGACCAGTACGGACCGTCGATTGATCTACGGTCCGTAGGTCAGTCCCGTAGATGGGGATCGACAGCCCAGAACTTCTGCAATTCGATGGTGGATCAACTTTTTAGGGTCATAACTCTAAGAATCATAATTCCTTCAACATACCATAGGTTTCAACTACACAATCCACAACATCAACAACAACTAACAACTTCACCAACTTTAACAACTTCAACAACTTTAACAACTTCAACAACAATTCCAATCTTTTCTCAATCATATAATAAACTAGGTGTGTGTGGGGGAAAGGATCAACCCACACGAAAAACTCACATACCTTAGATAGGGATCACCCCCGACGAGAATCCTCAATGATCTTGACTAAGCTCCTCTTCCTTCTCTTTTTCTTCTTCTCCTCCTTCTCTTCTTAAACCTCAAGAACCCTAACTCTTTCTCTTCCAAAAAGGGACAAAAAAAAATGATCCAAAGATCATCCTAACTCAACAATAAGAGCTCAAAATAAAAGATTGTGAAAGGACCAAAATGCCCTTAAATTTCCGGACGAAATTCCCTTCCAACTACCCAACTTCTACAGGTCATAACTCTCTCATACGAACTCGGAATTGAGCAAACTCGGTGGCGTTGGAAAGATCGTTCCAAGGGCTTCGCAACCATAACTGGAACTACTCCTAACTCATCCTGATATAGGAGTTACGACTGCTCAAAGTTGGCCAAAAACTCACTGATTTCCACACTTAGCCAAATTTCTAGATTTTCAAATTTTTCCAAAAAAAAAAAATGACTATTTCCAAATTTCAAGCTTCTTCAAAGCCACTTCAATTTGTCGGATGTTACATATTTCTTGAGTACACACTCTTTAGTTGAGTACAAATACAACTCAAATGACCACCTTTATTTATCGGCGTTGATGGAAGGATCTAGTGGACGCAATATCCTAGAACTACGCCTTCCACTTCTTTCTTGAACTCTTTTAGATTTTGCACTTTAGAACTCGCATTCTAAAGTTCTTCTTTCAATATAAATCTTGAATATTCTAAATTCTTCTTTGAAATATCTTAGATATTAGTAATAAGTTAGTGATGACGTTTTAACCCCCCTCTCAGCACCAACTTAATTTATTCTTTGCATCCATTTTGAGTGATCCTCGAGACAATGCAATCATCTTGATGTCCATGCACTTTATGAATCTCTTCCTCCTTGGAACTTCCCCACTCACTTCTCTTTGAATCTTCTTCGAAGGTAGTAGTCTCCTTGATCTAGACCACTCTGCTAATGTTGCATCATTATACTTGGTGTTTGGGAATTTCAATCATGTAGACCTCCTTAGTCACTGTTGTGGTGCTTCTTGGACTTCTTCTTGCAATATCACAGAAGTTTCACATGCTTCAATTTTCCATGACCTCTCCTTCTTTTTTGTGTGTGGAGCTACCTCTGGTGTAGGTTATTTTAGTTTTCCTCTTCTCTCTTGGTTAGTTTCTATCCTTCTCCCCTGTTCTTTACTTTGATCTTGTCTTGTAGATTTTGCTCAAGTGCTATTAAATCTAATAGGAAATTACCTCTTTGGACCACCATGTTGATGCTTCATCAAATCAAATACCAGATTGTTTGACACATATGTCCTATTAGTGGTAGGGTCACAACACCTCCATCATTTTATTTGTTCAGCATAACCGATAAAGAATCAACCAACAACCTTTTTATTAAACTTGTTGTGGAGACGAACTGGCATGAGCACATAGCATACACATCCAATAGCTCGAAAGTGATTTACCTTGGTTATCATCTTCTTTAATTTCTCGAATGGTGAGATGAATTCCAATAGTCTTCATGCATTTTGCTCAAAACATTGTTGGTACATGCATACTATGAAACACACTTCTGTATATATTTGTCAGGTGTCTATTTTCTCTTTCTGCTACTCCACTTTGTTGTTACATATTTGGGAAAGTAAGTTGTTGTGGTATCATCTTCTCTTATGGTAGTCATTGAACTCATGTGACATATATTCTCCCCTACTATCCATGCATAGACATTTGATTCTCCTTCCAATATAATATCATTCTTCACAGTTTGTCAGAACTCTTTAAACTTCTCAGAAACTTCAGACTTCTCCTCGAATAGTAAATCCACACGTACCTTGATAAGTCATCAATGAAGGTTACCATGTATAAATAACCACTACTAGAAGGTCGATTTACTGGTTCAAATATGTCTAAGTGCATCAACTCCAGTGACTTCTTGTCTTGATACTTAGATTCCCCGTAGGAAAGTTGATGTGTTTGTTTCATATTGGCATCCAACACATATAGTGTCTCCTTTAATGTCAAGCTGATAAAGACATTTCAATTTTGATTGTTGCATCATGATTTTTAACTTGTTGAAGCTCATCTGCCCAGGACGTGCATTCCATAAATCTATTGTTTAATTACTCCAAGTCTTCTCTACATAAGCTGTCTCGGTTAACACTACATAGATTGACTCTAATTTTCTTTCCTCAATGAATGGAAAGCTTGTAATTAACTTTCAAGTTTCGATATACTTTTACATCATTGTTCCAAACATGATAATAATTTCTTCTTCATACCTTGAAACATGATATACATTTTGAAGTTGCACTTTTCTCGAGCTATGATGTGTACATTCTAGAATTATTTGATGTCACCATTACTCAACTGCCTTTATATTCGCTCATGTTAATAGGCCTTTTATCATCTCTGATCATGTGTTTGGAGCATCCTGAATCAACAATTCAATCATTTTAATAATCGACCAATTTCTCAAGTACAAATGCACGTGCAAGCTACTTTTCCTTGTCAGAGTGAGCTGAAAATATCTTCATGTTGATTGCTTGGTTTCTTCATCTGTATAAGAGGTCTCAAAATCCCAAGCTTCTTCTTCATCTTGTTTTTTTTAGTAGAAGTGGTTATAACACCTTCAGATATCATGTAACAACAATCTATAGCGTAATGTCCTCTCTTTTCACAATTGTAGCATTTGTCCCTTTGCCAGTTGCTGAAAGATCGGTTTGCCTTCTTATTGGCTCCCTGACTTCTTTGATGTTGATTCTTATGGTCTCCCCCTGGCCGTACTTCTCTCTTTATCCCATTTTGGTAGCCTTGCCGTTTGCTATACCGCATTATCAAGCAGGGATTATTATTGTGTGTCAGTTGTCTCTCATTAATTAGAAAGAGAAATACGAAGGGATATAGGATAGCCTCTTCGATTGAGCCTTCTTGTTGAATATATAAAAACTCTACAATAATTTAACTTGATAAAGTAGGTAATAGGGCCCCCTCGCTCTGGCAGCTCTAGTGATTCCCTTGGCAGCAGCCACACAGCCCTCCCATGGTTTCTACGGCCACTGGACATCCTCCTCCTGAGGTAGTCCAGCCCGCCCCAACATGGGTTTATCTCGCTCAGTGAAGGTTCAGTATTAGTAGTAATGCAAGTTAAGGATTTAAACAAAGGGAGAAAATTTGGCAGAAAAGAGGATTTGAACATGGTAATGCGCAAGAAGCCAACATCTAATACTTCTCTAGGCTGTGAGAAGAGGCACAATATTAGTAATGGTTCAAGAGCCCTATTATGTTCGAACTTCTTTGATGGTTTTGTGAAGGCTACTGGAAATGATGGTAATATTATGGCTCCAACATTACATATTTCTAATCCTAAAGTAGCTAATTAAGATTATTCAAGAAAATCAAGATAACATGCCACTCAAATCCAATCGAACAATCAAGCCACTCATGGTCACATTGAGAACATCAGCTTATGAGGTCCCTTCCCAATCTTTGGAGTCACTTGGTCATTATCAAGGTGAATATGGACAGCTACTATTTGTTGGAAAACTATATGCGCACAACGGAAGCATATCACAATCTTACTGCTTACATGAATAATAGATAATCAATAACGTTAATGCTTGAACATATACAATTATGCTAGAACACATAAACTTGTAGAAATTTAATCGAAGAATTACCTCTTGAAGTGTGAGCAGATACGTTCAAGCGAATCCACTGGTTAGAGACCTTCAAGTGAATCCACAAGTAGACATCATCTTTGTGGTCTTCTACAATGATCTAAAGTTCACATCTGAACTCTCTCAATTCTTGGGTGGGCAAGTATGAATAGAAAACCTTCAAACTTTCTAGGGTTAGAAGAATCTCTAATTATAGAGATTTATTCTTAATCCAAAGAGGAGAACCAAAAGACACATTGTTTTTCTTCAAAATAAAAATTTACACGTTAGTTTTCTTTTTAAAAGAAAACCAATGCTTGTCTCTCCTTTTCCCCTTAGAATAGTAAATTACAAATCATTCCACTAGAAATTTGTAATTGCACTCCTTTATTTATATTTCGAAATTCCCCATTAAACACTTATGTAATTCCCCATGTTAAGATTACAGATACTTATCAATAAATTAAATTACTGAAAACTTATAAATTTCTCAAAGAGGCATATCAATCAATCTCTATAACGAGACATAGATTCCATCAACTTACTTATTATTTCACCCATATATATTATTATCATCCAATCTACTAGGCACATTGATCCATCTCAGAATCTTACATTTTAATAAATCAAAACGATAATTAATATATACAGATCATAATAGCTATATCAAGATTGAGAATATAAGTACATTTAACAGTTTAGAGAATATGCTTTTGTCAGTTAGTCTAAAACAACTATCTCTACTCGGTTTCGTTCAATACATACAAAATGAACTAGCACAAGAAGTTGGAACTATACTGTTCCATAATAATCAAGATAAAATACATATAATCTTGTGCTACAACCGTACCTATGACATGTACAAATTCCATCCTAGATTGTGAACAAAAAACTTTATACTTATAAGAACCGATGGTTTACTCATTTCTGTATAAGCTAAAACTCTACACACTAAATCATCTACTATATAAGTAAACAGACACCATAAATGAATATATGTGTCACACCCCAAGCCTACACCCTGGGCGGGATCGGCACCCGGAGACCATTTCTGGCCCCAAGCGAACCCTTGGCCTGGCTTTCTTAACTCAGCAGAAACCTAACACAACAGAATAACTCAATGCAAATGCAAGGTTACAAAACAACTTAACTTATAAAATTTGGCCACAAAGGCAACTCGAATCTCAAAATAGAATATTTACATATATACATAGATGAGAGACTCAAAACTAACTGACTAACTGTCTTTGAAGCCTCTAAAATACTAAGATGGATGTTGGGACAGACCCCGCAACACCCTAATAAAACAAAACTAAGAACACAAAATAATTGAGTCCTTCGGAATGCAAGGAGGCTCACCACTGACTCTGGAGTGCTCAGCTGGATCAACGGCATACTGGATGCTGATCCTGGGTACCTGTGTCTGCATCATAATAAGATGCAGGCCAACTGGCATCAGTACATGGAATGTACGAGTATGCGAGTTGAAAAGCTAAACCACAACTTAAGCTTGAAAATAGTAGAAAGAGAACACTTACCTTGGCTCTGTTCGACTCATGAATAACTGAACTCAATATATAAAGCAATAAGACACATGCAATATATAAGGCCTGTAAAACAGTATAAACAACTTAGCTTGTTAATGATAAAACAATAACAACTCAACTTTACTTGTATAAAAGTAATATAACTTATGTGGGAGATTCTTTAACCGACAACCACCACTATGAGCCTTAGTGATGATACAACGTTTTACCTCACGTTGCCCAAGGACCATCCTATACCTTGCCGTGATATAGGAAGCTAACTTTACTAAGTGGATCCACTAGCTTAACTTTCGTGATCATCTAAAAAGTATGACCCGAGAAATCCCATGTTGGCGCATGGTTCTTATGGAGAGTTGAGTTAATATGAACTCGTGTCCCCAATTCGGTGCTCAATACTACTCCAAAAAATACTTTGGCTCATAAGTGTCTTTAAACACATCTTTCTTTAACTTGAGATAATTACTCAAAATCTAGCCCAAAGGCTCTTTTGGAATCGATGTTCCTTTCTTACTTAAATGTAAAAACATTTAGAAACTTCTTTGGGAAATACATAGTTCTCTAATAACTTTGGAGAAATGGACTCGACTTTATGCTCTTGACTTAACTTGAAACTTGAGACTCTTCACTTGGCTTGAAACTCTATACCCTTTTCTTGACTTGAAACTCTTTACCCTTTTACTTGACTTGAAACTCTATACCCTTTTACTTGACTTGAAACTTGAGTCTTAAAAATGAAGATAAAACGTTCACTAAAGACTCTTGAGCAACTTAAAAAAACTTGCTTTGACTTACTTAACTTCTAAGCTTGGCTCCAACTTCACTTGACTTCTAACTTTACTTGACTTGGAAACTAACTCTCCTTCAATCGAATTATGAATTCAAGGTGTTTGATCACATGTTATGGATGAGTTTGGGATGTTAAGATGTACCTTAAAGTATTGGAAACAACTATAAAACATAGGTACTTTACCAAGGAATATGTATGAAAAAGTGGGGAATGAAGGTAACGGGAAGGATTGGCGTCCTTGGCGCCTCTAAGAGGTGCGGGGCGCCAGCCCTCAAACTTCAGAGGGGCTTTCTGGGCACTCTGCCAGGCTCCAACCCTCAACTTCAAAGGGGCCTGCTGGGCACTCTGCCAGGCGCCGGCCCTCAACTTCAAAGGGGCCTGCTGGGCACTCTGCCAGGCTCGCCAACCTTCAACTTCAATGGTTTCAGCCCCAATCACTTAGAAACATAAAACCCCTCAACATACAACAGATTCAACTCAAGAGCACAACCGGAAACATATCCCTCATCAACAAGAACTTCAACAACACAACCAACAACTCCAACAACCAAAATAAATCTTCTCTTGGAATTAAAAATGAGTTGGCGTGTGGGGGTATGAACCAACCAACACTATGAACTTACATACAATAGATTCAACTCAAAAACACAACCAAATCATGTCCCAAATCAACAAGGGACTTCAACAACACAATTAACAATATCAACAACACAACCAACAACTCCAAACAACACAATCAATTTTTTCTCAATAATAAAACGAGTTTGGTGTGTGGGGGAAAGAATCAACCCAACACTATGAACTCACATACCTAGTAGGGATCACCCCCGACGATATCCACGATGATCTCCTTGATTGCTCTTCTCTTTCTCCTCTTCCTTCTCTTATTTCTCTCTTCTCTCCCAAGCCCTAGCTCTTTACTCTTTAAAAAAATGAGACAAACTAATCTAAAATCAGTCTAACACTTGAATATAACCAAAACAGTTGATTAGGGAAAAGACCAAAATACCCTTAAAAATTTCCGGACGGAAATCCCTGCCAACTGCCCAACTTCCAAAGGGCATAACTCACTCATACGAACTCGGAATCGAGCAAACTCAGTGGCGTTGGAAAGGTTATTCCAAGGGACTTCCAAAAATATCTGGAAATACACCTAACTCATACTGAGCCAGGAGTTATGACTTTTTGAAGTTGACCAAAAACTCATTTTTTTCCACACTTACGCAAATTTTCCTGACTCTGAATTTAGCCAAATTTCCAGATTCTGAACATAGCCAAATTTCCAAATTCTGAATTTTTCCAAAAATGACTACTTCCAATTTCAAGTTTCTTCATATTCATTTTAAATTGTCGGATGTTACAATATCTCCCCATGGGAACATTCGTCCTCGAATGAGGTTACTCTTACAAGGCTAAGGGTGTAACATCAATTCAAACACCCAACAAGCAATCATGCAACTACAACAACAACAACAACATGCCCACTATAATTTAAAGAGCACAAAGAAGGAAATTAATACCTTGATCTGCGGATTCAAACAGATATGGATATCTCTTCTTCATGTCTTCTTCGGCTTTCCAAGTAGCTTCCTCAACAAATTGGTTCCTCCAAAGGACCTTGACTGAGGCTACATCTTTTGTTCTCAACCTACGAACTTGCCGATCTAAAATTTGAACAGGAATCTCCTCATAAGATAAGTTATCCGTGATCCTAATACTTTCAGTTGGCAGGATCAATGAAGGATTGCCTATGAACTTCTTCAACATGGAGATGTGAAATACCGGATGGACCGCTGCTATCTCCTGTGGTAGCTCCAACTCATAAGCTACATTGTCAACCCTCTTGACTATGCGATAAGGTCCAATATATCAGGGACTAAGTTTCCCCTTCTTACCAAACCTTATAACCCCCTTCATGGGTGAAAATTTCAAATATACCTAATCATCTACTTCAAACTCTAACGCCCTTCTCCTAACATCAGTGTAGGATTTCTGGCGACTCTATGCCGTTTTTAATCTCTCTTGAATCACTTTCACTTTCTCCATAGCTTGGTGAACTAAATCTGGTCCTATCAACCCTGCTTCACCAACTTCAAACCATCCAATAGGAGATCTACATCTTCTCCCATAAAGAGCTTCGTATGGAGGCATCAGGATGCTGGAGTGATAGCTGTTGTTGTAGGCAAACTCAATGAGGGGTAGGTGATCATCCCAATTACCTTTGAAATCGATCACACAAGCCCTCAACATATCTTCTAAAGTCTGAATAGTGCGCTCTGCTTGCCCATCAGTCTGAGGATGAAAGGCAGTACTTAAGTTCACATTTGAACCCAAGCCTTTCTGAAAAGATTTCTAGAACAGTGCAGTAAACTGTGCACCTCTATCTGAAATAATGGAGACTGGGACTCCATGAAGTCTCACTATCTCTTGAATATACAACTTGGCATAATCTTCTGCTGAAAAGGTAGTCTTTACGGGTAGAAAATGAGCTGACTTTGTCATTCTGTCGACAATCACCCAAATAGAATCATGCTGTCTGCGAGACCTTGGAAACCCTGTGATGAAATCCATATTGATCATCTCCCACTTCCATTCTGGAAGTTCTATTCTCTCAGCCAAACCATCGGGCCTTTGGTGCTCGACTTTCACTTGTTGGCAATTTGGACACTTAGCAACAAACTCTGAAATGCCCTTTTTCATGCCATTCCACTAATAAACTTCTCGCAAATCATGATACATCTTGGTGGAACCCGGATGAATGGAATATCTGGAGCTATGAGCTTCCTCCATAATCTTCTCTTGGAGTCCATCTACCATAGGTACACACAATCTACCTTGATATCTCAATGCACCATCTCCCCCTTGTTCAAAAGCTAATACTCTTTGCTTCTAAACATTTGCCTTCAACTCAAGCAAAATGGGATCTTGATCTTGCTTCTCTTTCACTTCTGACATTAATGATGACTCGGCCCCATTCGCCACCGCTATTCCTCCTTTTGCGGAATCTATAAGTTTGACTCCCAGGCATGCCAGTCTGTGCACATCTTTTGCTAACTCCCTCCTTCCTTCTTTAATATAGGCGGTGCTACCCATAGACAACTTGCTTAAAGAATCAGCAACAACGTTAGCCTTACCTGGGTGGTAGAGAATACTCAAGTCATAATCCTTGAGTAGTTCTAACCACCTCCTCTGTCTGTGATTAAGCTCTTTCTGAGTAAGCACATATTGAAGGCTCTTGATCAGTAAATACATCGACATGCACACCATACAAGTAATGACGCCATATCTTCAAAGCAAATACTATAGCAGCTAGTTCTAATTCATGGGTTGGGTAGTTCTTCTCATGAACCTTCAACTGTCTGGAGGCATAAGCTATAACTTTGCCATTCTGCTTTAAGACACAACCCAAACTAACTCTAGATGCATCACAATACACCACAAAACCTTGAGTACCTTCTGGTAGCGTCAAAACTGGAGCAGTAATCAACCTCTTTTTCAATTCCTGAAAGCTTTTCTCACAAGCTTCAGACCATTGAAATTTCACTGTCTTCTGAGTCAACTTGGTCAAAGGAGATGCAATAGACGAGAACCCCTCAACAAACCTTTTATAATAGCTAACTAATCCCAAGAAACTCCTAATTTCAGTTGGAGATGTGGATCTAGGCCAATTCTGCACTGCCTCAATTTTTCGAGTATCAACTTTAATTACATCACCAGACACAATGTGGCCTAGGAATGCCACAGACTTAAGCCAAAATTCACACTTAGAAAACTTGGCATACAACTCCTTGTCTTTCAAAGTCTGAAGAACTGTTCTGAGATGACTAGCATGATCTTCATCATTCCTTGAATAGACTAGTATGTCATCAATGAAAATGATAACAAACGTATCTAAATAAGGTTTGAAGGCTCTATTCATTAAGTCCATGAAAGCTGCCGGTGCATTGGTCAAACCAAAAGACATGACTAAAAACTCATAATGACTATACCTGGTTCTGAAAGCTGTCTTTGGAATATCACATTCCCTTACTCTTAATTGATGATAGCCTGATCTGAGGTCAATCTTCAAAAAATAAGTGGCACCTTGAAGCTGATCGAAAAGATCACCAATCCTCGAAAGAGGGTACTTATTCTTGATGGTAACCTTATTCAACAGGCGGTAATCTATACACATTCTAAGGGAACCATCTTTCTTTCTCACAAACAAGACTGGAGCGCCCCAAGGCAAGACATTTGGTCGAATGAAACCCTTATCTAGGAGATCTTTCAATTGCTCTTTCAACTCTTTCAACTCTGCTGGTGCCATTCTATAAGGCGGAATAGAGATATGACGAGTATCAGGAATGAGATCTATGCCGAACTCTATTTCTCTCTTAGGAGGAATTCCGGGTAAATCATAAGGAAAAACTTCTGGAAACTCTCTTACTATAGGAACTGACTGAAAATGAGGCATCTCAACACTAGAGTCATGAACTCGTACTAAGTGATAGACACAACCCTTCGAAACTAACTTTCTTGCCTTAAGGTAAGAAATGAAACGACCCTTAGGCACTGCTGAACTACTACTCCACTCTATGACTGGCTCATTCAGAAACTGAAACTTGACCACTCGAGTTCTACAATCTAATGATGCATAACAGGCATGAAGCCAATCCATACCTAAAATGACATCGAAATCTACCATGTCTAACTCAACCAAATCAGCCATGGTGCTCTTGTGATTGATGGAAACATGACAATCACGATAGACTCTTTCTGCTAGAATAGACTCCCCAACAGGTGTAGAAACACAAAAGGGTTCACAAAGTCTTTCAGGAAGAACATCAAACTTATTTAAAACATAAGGGGTTACAAATGATAAACTTGCTCCTGGGTCTAGCAAAGCATACACATCAAAAGCAAAGACTTTGATCATACCAGTGACCACATTCGGAGAGTTCTCTTGCTCAAGATGATTGGTGAGTACATAGAGACGGTTTGCTCCTCCGCTCGTACTAGAAGTAGCTCCTCTAGGTGCCATCCTGTCTGGGGGAGCAACTGAAGAAGATTGGGCCCTACTGCCCAAATTTCCACTACCTTGCTTATTCTTAGGGCACTCCTTCATGAAGTGACCCTCTTGTCCACACTTAAAGCAACCTGTCTGGCCCTGACGACACTTTCCTGGATGGACTCTACCACACCTAGCACATGCAGGAAACAAACTACCTCCTTGTGCCACACTACCCGAAGACTGTGCTGGTCTAGCCTCGAAGTCCTTCAAATTCTGGCCATTAAATTCCCCTCTGTATCGGGGTGCAGGTGCTCTAGAAGATGATGGAGCAGGTCCCTTTTGCCTTTGCTGGAAGGACGGACGATTTGAATTACCTCTTTGCTGCCCGGATTTGTTACCAGTCTTAGCTTTATTATTTCTGAACTCTTCTCTGTCCCTCAGCTTCTCTTCCTCAACCTGCTGCACATAAACCATCAACCTTGATATGTCCATGTCCCCGATAAGCATTGCAGCCCTACCTTCCTTACTTGACAACCGAGACAGCCCAGCAACAAACAAGCTCATTCTATTTCTCATGTCCGCCACCATCTCCGGAGCATAGCATGATAGTTGTGTGAACTTCAGACTGTACTCATGAACACTTAAAGAATCCTGCTTAAGTGTGAGGAACTCACGTACCTTGGCCTCTTTCAATTCTCGAGGAAAGAAATGCCCCAAGAAAGCTTCCTCAAAACAGACCCAACTCGCAGGTGGTGCATTCCCAGCTCTGCCCCCTTTCCACTGATCGAACCAAGTTCTAGCAACATCCTTCAATTGATACGCAGCTAGTTCAACTTTCTCAGTATCTGACACATGCATCACATCAAAAATTTTCTTCAACTCCTCAATGAAGTTTTCTGGATCCTCAGTAGTGCTTGAACACGTGAAACTCGGAGGATTCATCCTCAAGAACTCACGAATCCTTGAAGTGTCAGCTCTTTCATGTCGAGCTCCCCTTTGCTGACCAATCTGATTAGTTACAGCTTGACTCAAAATTCTAATTGCCTCTCTGAACTCGGCATTAGAAACTTCCCCTTGATCTTGCACTCCCGGGGCATAAGGTAACTCTTGATCATCAACATAACGTCTAGGAAGACGCCCTCTACTAACTCTTCGTGGAGGTATGATTATCTGAAAACACGCGCAAGCACGGATTAGAAAGAAACTTTTTAGAGATCAACTCTAACGCACGAATTGAGTGTGAAAGAAGTGAGAAATCTTCCTAAATGTTGTAGCCTCCCAATTATAGATGTGACGCACTTCACACCGATAACTAGGACTCTACAGACACGGCTTCATAGACTCCCTAGGACTCATGAACTTTGTGCTCTCATACCAAGTTTGTCACGCCCCGAGCCTACACCCTGGGCGGGACCGACACCCGGAGACCATTTCTGGCCCCAAGCGAACCCTTGGCCTGGCTTTCTTAACTCAGCAGAAACCTAACACAACAGAATAACTCAATGCAAATGCAAGGTTACAAAACAACTTAACTTATAAAATCTGGCCACAAAGGCAACTCGAATCTCAAAATAGAATATTTACATATATACATAGATGAGAGACTCAAAACTAACTGACTAACTGTCTATGAAGCCTCTAAAATACTAAGATGGATGTTGGGACAGACCCCGCAACACCCTAATAAAACAAAACTAAGAACACAAAATAATTGAGTCCTTCGGAATGCAAGGAGGCTCACCACTGACTCTGGAGTGCTCAGCTGGATCAACGGCATACTGGATGCTGATCCTGGGTACCTGCGTCTGCATCATAATAAGATGCAGGCCAACTGGCATCAGTACATGGAATGTACGAGTATGCGAGTTGAAAAGCTAAACCACAACTTAAGCTTGAAAATAGTAGAAAGAGAACACTTACCTTGGCTCTGTTCGACTCATGAATAACTGAACTCAATATATAAAGCAATAAGACACATGCAATATATAAGGCCTGTAAAACAGTATAAACAACTTAGCTTGTTAATGATAAAACAATAACAACTCAACTTTACTTGTATAAAAGTAATATAACTTATGTGGGAGATTCTTTAACCGACAACCACCACTATGAGCCTTAGTGATGATACAACATTTTACCTCACGTTGCCCAAGGACCATCCTATACCTTGCCGTGATATAGGAAGCTAACTTTACTAAGTGGATCCACTAGCTTAGCTTTCGTGATCATCTAAAAAGTATGACCCGAGAAATCCCATGTTGGCGCATGGTTCTTATGGAGAGTTGAGTTAATATGAACTCGTGTCCCCAATTCGGTGCTCAATACTACTCCAAAAAATACTTTGGCTCATAAGTGTCTTTAAACACATCTTTCTTTAACTTGAGATAATTACTCAAAATCTAGCCCAAAGGCTCTTTTGGAATCGATGTTCCTTTCTTACTTAAATGTAAAAACATTTAGAAACTTCTTTGGGAAATACATAGTTCTATAATAACTTTGGAGAAATGGACCCGACTTTATGCTCTTGACTTAACTTGAAACTTGAGACTCTTCACTTGGCTTGAAACTCTATACCCTTTACTTGACTTGAAACTCTATACCCATTTACTTGACTTGAAACTCTATACCCTTTTACTTGACTTGAAACTTGAGTCTTAAAAATGAAGATAAAACGTTCACTAAAGACTCTTGAGCAACTTAAACAAACTTGCTTTGACTTACTTAACTTCTAAGCTTGGCTCCAACTTCACTTGACTTCTAACTTCACTTGACTTGGAAACTAACTCTCCTTCAATCGAATTATGAATTCAAGGTGTTTGATCACATGTTATGGATGAGTTTGGGATGTTAAGATGTACCTTAAAGTATTGGAAACAACTATAAAACATAGGTACTTTACCAAGGAATATGTATGAAAAAGTGGGGAATGAAGGTAACGGGAAGGATTGGCGTCCTTGGCGCCTCTAAGAGGTGCGGGGCGCCAGCCCTCAAACTTCAGAGGGGCTTGCTGGGCACTCTGCCAGGCTCCAACCCTCAACTTCAAAGAGGCCTGCTGGGCACTCTGCCAGGCGCCGGCCCTCAACTTCAAAGGGGCCTGCTGGGCACTCTGCCAGGCTCGCCAACCCTCAACTTCAATGGTTTCAGCCCCAATCACTTAGAAACATAAAACCCCTCAACATACAACAGATTCAACTCAAGAGCACAACCGGAAACATATCCCTCATCAACAAGAACTTCAACAACACAACCAACAACACCAACAACCAAAATAAATCTTCTCTTGGAATTAAAAATGAGTTGGCGTGTGGGGGTATGAACCAACCAACACTATGAACTTACATACAATAGATTCAACTCAAAAACACAACCAAATCATGTCCCAAATCAACAAGGGACTTCAACAACACAATTAACAATATCAACAACACAACCAACAACTCCAAACAACACAATCAATTTTTTCTCAATAATAAAACGAGTTTGGTGTGTGGGGGAAAGAATCAACCCAACACTATGAACTCACATACCTAGTAGGGATCACCCCCGACGATATCCACGATGATCTCCTTTATTGCTCTTCTCTTTCTCCTCTTCCTTCTCTTCTTTCTCTCTTCTCTCCCAAGCCCTAGCTCTTTACTCTTTAAAAAAATGAGACAAACTAATCTAAAATCAGTCTAACACTTGAATATAACCAAAACAGTTGATTAGGGAAAAGACCAAAATACCCTTAAAAATTTCCGGACGGAAATCCCTGCCAACTGCCCAACTTCCAAAGGGCATAACTCACTCATACGAACTCGGAATCGAGCAAACTCAGTGGCGTTGGAAAGGTCATTCCAAGGGACTTCCAAAAATATCTGGAAATACACCTAAATCATCCTGAGCTAGGAGTTATGACTGTTTGAAGTTGACCAAAAACTCATTTTTTTTCCACACTTACGCAAATTTTCCAAATTCTGAATTTAGCCAAATTTCCAGATTCTGAACTTAGCCAAATTTCCAAATTCTGAATTTTTCCAAAAATGACTACTTCCAATTTCAAGTTTCTTCATATTCATTTTAAATTGTCGGATGTTACAATTTGATCTATTAAAATTGAATAAATATTTATTCTATAATAAATATTATATCTTAACATATGGTTAATAGTGTATATCCCAACACTATTGTCAACAAGGAATGGAGACGACAATTCAGTGAAAGGTATGCCATCTCACTCTCTCAAGCTAATTTCACAAATGATCTGATTATTTTGAGGGAAAACAAAAGGTGATGAGTGTTGCTAGGCGGGCTCTTTGGTTGATAAAAAAGAGCAGGTTTCACCACCTGCTTTGAATAGCAAATCAAGTCCAAAAGCTCTATATTTGTGCTTAAAAGTGTAATTGCAAAGAAGAACGAGCCAAAGGCCTTAGCGTCTAGATCTAGTCCAACTAATGCTTATACAATTGATTTGAAAGAGGATTATCTGATGAAAACAAGAAAGACAATATGCTGGCATATGCTTTGATAAAATGGCTAGGGAAGGGGATATCTCACCTAGGGAACAAGGAAGTGGATGGAACAAAATAAAAAAAGAAGTCATATGGAAGACAACATAGTTGGAACGATAAAGTGACTAAGAAGTTTATTCCAAGGCACCTACTGATGTGACTGTCAAAAAAGAATCATATGGAAGTATCAATAGCTTCAACAAGATCCAATAAGTCCATGAAGAAATGATAAACCATCAAGTGTTGTTGGACAAGTTTGAAGAAGAAGACAAGAGAAAAACACTTCAGGTTACTTTAGATGGGCAATCAATTTTTTTTTAATTCATGCACTTGTCAAAGGAAGCTTGAGGCCGATAACTCAAACTTCTTAATTCTTGGTTGTTATATTTTTGCATTATTTAAGCATCCTCATTTGTAATATTATCATAGAGTTTATTACAAATTTTGTGGTAATCTAACTCTTATGATCTTCATGCTTGTTAGTTAGTGGAAGTTTGTTACCTCATTAGGACTGGTAAGGTAATTAGGTTCAGCTTTCTTGCCGTTATCATAAAACATTTTTTCCCGCTATGCTTACCAAGGAGGAAAAAGAAATATTAAACAATATCCTACATGTGTATTATTGTATTTATAATCTAATTGATCCAAATTCACACCTCTGTCAGATGTGAGAAAGTGCTTCCTATTATTTTTTGTTCGCAACTATTTTCAACTCACTTGTTTGGATGGTTGTTACACTATATAGTTTCATAATATATCACATTGTATTATTTTGATGATAATGTTTATATAGATCTTATTAGTTTTTGTCATTATGTCATATATAAACTTATAAGTTATAATTTTATAAAGAGGAATAGCATAAGTGATAGAGTTATTATAGATAAAGGTAGGAGAAAGGATTAAAAAGGATTATAACGTAATGAACCAAGTCAAAATATGAAAATAGAAATATTGTAATGACATGGTCATATCAAAGTGATCGTTACATAAATTGATATTTTCATCGTTACACAATGATGAGTTTAACGATAAGATACAAATAAAATTTAAATAATTAACAATCAAAACATTGGGTGGTCATTTCTTTCTACCTGCTTCAGTTGCAGAGTTACCAAGTATATTAGTCGAGATAAAGGATGTCAAAAAGTTCAATTGAATCCCCTTTACTCGAAATTACAGCAACACAAATATACAAAAAGGATTTTTTTTATAAATTATTATATATGAACCGTTAGATCCAAAATTCTTGTTTGGCAACTGAGTGGGTTCAGAGGTTGCTTTAGATTACGAGTTTAAATCTTGAGTGTGACACTCAATATTTTTTTAATTCCCTTATATGAATATCTAACTACACCATTATATTATTTGATACTTGTGTTGGTGAGAGGCAAAATCATATATAGAGTATGAATACCGATTTCATATGAATCTTATACTTTCATATACAAAGAAACATATATTTATATGTCAAAAGTCACGATAAATAGTGGATATGAACCACAACTTCAAAGAATATAATGATAGAGATGTTACGAACCTCAAAAATTGAATCCATAAATCTTAAATTCTAATTTTGCCTTTGGTGTTCGAGAGGTAGTACATACCTAATAAATAATTTAGGTTCACGCAAACTAGCTCATATACCACCATTACTGAGAAAATTATAAAAAATAACCACATCAAAAAATGATATTTTACAAGTCTGTCATTATCAAGGAGAATGGGAGAATCACATAGACTAAGAAATAACTCTTTTGTGTTACAAATCGGAGGAAACTTTGATCGATCAATATTTCTTGATAATTAGAAGTTAAAAATATTTCCCGAATTTCATCAAATTTTGCAACAAATTTGAATTCTATTGATAAAATTGTTGATCTTACTACATCTGCTGGAGTTGTTTTAGAAATTATTTCAAAGATGCAACCTTCTGGTAACTCTTCAAAATAATTCATTGGGGCTATGGACTCGGATAAGTTCATGTCAAAATTCTTATAAAAGTTTATAACTGAGAAATAACCTTATGTTTTTTGTTCCAAGCTTTATATATGATTAAATAATCAAAAGAAAAAAGATTTCAGGGGTATATACATTGTCAAATATAGTAACAAGTACAAATAAGCATATACAATTATGTTTTTTTTCCCTTTTTTTCTATTATATTAATGAGTACAGATAAGCAAAAGAGTCAAACTTATTCAAACAACAATAACCCCCCCTTACCACACCTCGCAAGTTTCACGTTGCCAGTGGCGGATCTATGAAGGGTTGTGGGGGTGCCACGCCACCCCCGAACTTCGACGGAAACTCTATATATACATAGGTATATACATATAATATTTATATAAATATAAAGCGTGCCACCCACAGAACAAAATTGGCTTGTGGTGCCACGGTAAGAGGGCAACTAGAAGGCTGATGTTGCGGGTTTGAATCCCATTTGTACCTATTTTTTTTGAGAAATTTGCTGCATACGGTTTTTAAGAAAAAAAAAGAAGCTCCAAGCACCTTTTTTTAAGGAAAAACAGCTGGCACAATTTTATTTTATTTTTATAATTGTTATTGACTTAAATTAAATTAATTACATTATTACTCTTTTGACTTTTCTTTTATTTGATTAAATACTCAATAAAAGTATAATATCTTATTATTTATATTTTATTGATTGATTTATGATATATATCGAAAAGACGAATAATTCAATCAAATATAAAATTAATTTAATCGATAAGTCTATTTGGCACCCAGGGACTCTAAATCCTGGATCCGCCACTACACGTCGCTTTAGTTATGTGTATCAAGGCTAATATTATATTATATAAAATAAAAATAACAAGCACGAGAAGATCTCTATTTAATTTGGCGTGTAAGTGAGTGATTGGAATAAAAGACTCATAGAAAGTTTTGGACCTAAGTAAACGTATTGACATGACTGAAATATTATCGAAAGTCTCAAAATACTGGTATCGCTTATATGACGAAAAAGAACTTCTATTGTGTGCCATACTGTTGAGACAACTTCTTAGTGATTTTAGGTCTACTTCGTCTCATTTTCACACCTTCATTCACTATGATTTCATAGTGTAACAACTTAATTATTATTTTATCTAACCATGATAAATTAGTACGAGCTATAATATGAACTAACTAACTGTAGTGATAAATTATATTAAAAACAAGCACTTTTTTTCATATTGAAGGGTTGTGATATTTCCAAAGTGTTGTAACTTTTCCTATTAGTTGTGACCTTTTCAAAGGGTAGTGACTTTCCTAAAGGGTTGTGACTTTTCCAAAGAGACTTTGGGAAATACATTTAGTATTGTTGTCATAACATGTATGGGTTTAGTAATGATGAAATTATGTTGCGACAATTGATGTTAGAATCTCTACTATGATTTCCTAGATTGAGTGTATATCAAAGAAGGTCATGATACGACTACTACAATAGCAACGATGCTTACTTGGTAAAGTTATTAAGTGTGTTATAATTGTGGAGAACATGGACATTACATTGAATGTACGAGTATGCGAGCTGGAAAGCTAAACCACAACTTAAGCTTGAAAGGAGTACAAAGGAACTCTTACCTTGGCTCTGTTCGATCTCATGAATAACTGAACTCAATATATAAAGCAATAAGACACATGCAATATATAAAACTTGTAAAACTATTAAAACATGACGTAAAAATCATATTTATAATATCATAAAAATACCATGCTTCCTCTCAAAGTCTACTTGTGCAATGCATGAATGAAGTCCCATACCCCCATCCACACTAAGCATAACTTCTCGAGGAACCATGCACTTTCTACTACTGTGGGAGTTTCTCTAACCGACAACCACCGCTATGAAACTAAGTGGTGATACAACGTTTTACCTCACGTTTCCCAATGACCATCCTATACCTTGCCATGATATAGGAAGGTAACTTTACCAAGTGGATCCACTAGCTTAACTTTACGTGATCATCTAAAAAGTATGACCCGTTAATCCCATGTCTGTTACATGTTTCTTATGGAGAGTTGAGTTAATATGAACTCATGTCCCCTATTCGGTGCTCAAGACTACTCCCAAAAATACTTTAGCTCTTAAGTGTTTTAAACACATCTTTCTTTAGTTGAGATAATTACTCAAAACTTAGCCCAAAGGCTCACTTGAAAACGATGTTCCTTTTTCTTGAAAACTAGCCCAAAGGCTCTTTTGGAATCATAGCTCCTTTCTTACTCAAATGTAAAAACATTTAGAAACTTCTTTGGGAATACATAGTTCCCTAATAACTTTTGAGAAATGAACTCAACTTTAAACTCTTGACTTAACTTGAAACTCGATACTCTTTACTCGACTTGAAACTTGAGACTCTTTACTTAGCTTGAAACACTATACTCTTTGCTTGACTTGAAACTTGAAACGAAGTTAAAACGTTCAATAAAGACTCTTGAACAACTTTGAAAACTTTCTTTGACTTACTTCTTAACATCTATACTTGACTTCTAACTTCAATTGACTTTGATCTGAACTCGCATTGAATTGGATTATGGATTCAAGGTATATGACCACACGTTTATGGATGAGTTCTTGACGTTTAGACGTACTTTGGAGTGTTGGAAACAACTATGAAACATAGGTACTGTAACATCCGGCAATGTGAAATAATTGAAGAGGCTTAGAATTGGAAATAGTCATTTTTGGAAGGAATTCAAAATCTGGAAAATTTGGCTAAGTATGGAAAATAATGAATTTTTGGCCAACTTTGAGCAGTCATAACTCATAGCTCAGGATGAGTTAGGAGTAGTTCCAGTTATTTTTGCGAACCTTGTGGAATGATCTTTCCAACTCCACCGAGTTCGCTCGATTCCGAGTTCGTATGAGCGAGTTATGCCCTTTGAAAGTTGGGCAGTTGGCAGGGAATCCGTCCGGAAATTTTAAGGGCATTTTGGTCTTTTCCCTAGTTTTTTCTTTTGGGGTTATATTGTTGTGTTAGGCTGATTTTTGGATCATTTTGTTCCATTTTAAAAGAGTGAGAGTTAAGGTTCTTGAGAGAAGAGAAGAGGAGGAGAAGAAGAGGAGAAAGGAGAAGAAGAAGAAAAGATTCGTCAAGATCATCGTGGATTTTCGTCGGGGGTGATCCCTATTAAGGTATGTGAGTTCTTAGTGTTGGCTTGATCCTTTCCCCCACACACCAAACTCATTTTATTAATTAGAAAAGATTGGATATGTTGTTGAAGTTGTTGGGTTGTGTTGTTGATGTTGTTAATTGTGTTGTTGAAGTCCCTTGTTGATTTGGGCATGTTTCTGGTTGTGTTTTGGGTTGAAATCTATTGTATGTTGAGGGATTTATGATTCTTAATGTTTGGGGCTGGAAACATTGGAGTTTAGAAGGTTTAGAGTTGGAGAAAATGAAGGAGAAAAGTCAGTTTTCGGGGAAAAAGGGTGGGGCGTCACGCCTGTCAGCGCGCCCCAAGAGGAGCTCTGAACTTTTCCCCTTGGGGCGGCGCGCCCATCAGAGCGCCAGCAGGCCTCCTCTGAAGTTTTGGGTCTGGCGCTCCGCGCCTCTCAGAGCGCCAAGTTTTCCCATTCCTTCCCCACTTTCTCATGCATGTTCCTAGGCATTATACCAATGTTTCATAGTTGTTTCCGACACTCCAAAGTACGTCTAAACATCAAGAATCCCTCTATAACATGTGATCAAACACCTTGAATTCATAATTCCAATTCAAGGAAAGTTAGTTTCCAAGTCAAGTGAAGTTAGATTCCAAGTCAAGTGAAGTTAGTTTCCAAGTCAAGTGAAGTTCGTTTCCAAGTCAAGTGAAGACAAGCTTAGAAGTAAGTAAGTCAAAGCAAGTCTTTAAGGTTTTCCAAGAGTCTTCATTGAACATTATAACTTCCTTTTAAGGCTCAAGTTCCAAGTTAAGTATAGAGTTCCAAGTTAAGTATAGAGTTTCAAGTCAAGTAAAGAGTATCGAGTTTCAAGTTAAGTCAAGAGTTTTCAGTTAAGTCAAGAGTTTCGAGATAAGTCAAGAGTCAAGAGTTGAGTTCATTTCTCAAAAGTAATTAGGGAACTAAGTATTTCCCAAAAAAGTTTATAAGTGTTTAAACATTTAAGTTGAGAGGAAACTGAGATTTCCAAAAGAGTTTGAGAGGTTTGAGCACTATTTCTTTTAAAAAAAGAAAGATGAGTTTTGCAAAAGAGTTTCTAAAACATGATTAGTATGACAAATCGAGTATGTCATCAAAGTTTAAACAGTATGGTCTCTAGATATACCATCAATGTTTTAAGCAGTATGAATATCCCGAGTCATCAATGATCATATTAAAAATATGGTTTTGATTTGTTCTTTTTAGAAAGAGTTTTCAAGAGCCTTTGGGCTAAGTTTTGAGTAATTATCTCAACTAAAGAAAGATGTGTTTAAAACACTTATGAGCTAAAGTATTTTTAGGAGTAGTCTTGAGTACCGAATTGGGGGAGCATTCAAAGAACTCCAGCCCCCATAGAACCATGTAGCCAAACATGGGATTTCTCGGGTCATACTTTTTAGATGACCACGAAAGTTAAGCTAGCGGATTCACTAAGCAAAAGTAAGGTCCTATATCACGGCAAGGAATAGGATGGTCCTTGGTCAACGTGAGGTAAAACGTTGTATCACCACTTAGTTTCATAGTGGTGGTTTTCGGTTAGAGAAACTCCCATAGCAGTAGAAAGAGCTTGGTTCCTCGATAAGTTCTGCTTAGTATGGATGGGGGTATGGGACTTCATTCATGCATTGCACAAGTAGACTTTGAGAGGAAGCATGGTATTTTCATGATATTATAAATATGATTTTTACGTCATGTCTTAACAATTTTACAAGCTATATGTATTGCATGTGTCTTATTGCTATATATATTGAGTTCAGTTATTCTTGAGTTGAACAGAGCCAAGGTAAGTTCTCTTCTGCATCTCTTTTCAAGCTTAAGTTGTTATTTAGCGGTCCATCTCGCATACTCGTACATTCCATGTACTGATGTCAGTTGGCTTGCATCTTGTTATGATGCAGACGCAGGTACCCAGGATCAGCATCCAGTACGACGTTGATCCAGCTGAGCACTCCAGAGTCAGTGGTGAGCCTCCTTGCATTCCAAAGGACTCAATTATTTATGTTCTTAAGTTTTGTTTTAGTATGATGTTGCGGGGTCTGTCCCAACATCCATCTCAGTATTTTAGAGGCTTCATAGACAGTCAGTTAGTTTAAGTCTCTCTTTTGTGTATATATATATGTAAATATTCTATTTTGAGACTCGAGTTGCCGTTTTGGCCAGATTTTATCAGTTGGTTGTTTTATAATCTTTCATTGCATTGAGTTATGCTTTTGAGATAAGTTTCTGCTGAATTAAGAAAGCCAGGCCAAGGGTTCGCTTGGGGCCAACAATGGTCTCTGAGTGCCGGTCCCGCCCAAGGTGTAGGCTCGGGGCGTGACAGGTACAATACCAAGGAACATGCATGAGAAAGTGTGAAAAGAATGGGGAAACTTGACATCCTTGGCGCTCTGCAAGGCGCGGAGCGCCAGTTCTCGAAGCTTAAAAGGACTGCTAGGGCGCACTGCTAGGCGCGGCGCCCCAAGGGAGAAAGCTCAGAAGCTCTTTTGGGGCACGCTGGCAGGCGCGACACACCACCCCTTTCCCCAGAAAACTCGACTTTTCTGCTTCATTTTTCCAACTCTAAACCTGCTTAACTTCATTGGTTCCAGCCCCAAACACTTAGAATCATAAACCCCTCAACATACAATAGATTTCAACTCAAAAACACAACCGGAAACAAGTCCCAAATCAACAAGGACTTCAACACAATCACAACCAACAACTTCAACAAACATAATCAATCTTTTCTCGAAATTGAACGAGTTTGGCGTGTGGGGGAAAGAACCAACCCAACACTATGATCTTACATACCTAGTAGGGATCACCCCCGACGATATCCACGACGATCCTTGACGAAACCTTGCTTGATCTTCTCTTTCTCCTCTTCTTCTCCTCTTCACTCTCAAACCCTTATTCTCACTCTTTAAAATGGGACAAACTGATCTAAAAATCAGTCTAACACAACAATATAACCCCAAAAGAAATGTCTAGGGAAAAGACCAAAATGCCCTTAAAATTTCCGGACGGACTTCCCTGCCAACTGCCCAACTTCCAAAGGGCATAACTCACTCATACGAACTCGGAATCAAGCAAACTGGATGGCGTTGGAAAGATCATTCCACGAGATTTGCAAACATAACTGGTACTACACCTAACTAATCCTGAGCTAGGATTTATGGCTGTTCAAAGTTTCCCAAAAACTCATTTTTTTCCATAACCAAATTTTCCAGATTTTAAAAATTCTTTCCTAAAATGAAAATTTCCAATTTTTAAGCTTCTTTCTAGTTATCAACTTGCAAGATGTCACAGGTTTGATTTTGTAAGTTATAATCATTAATAAAATTTTGTATTTTTTACATGAGAAAGATTATAATACTACCTATCTCTTAATGCCTAAATTTTATTTGAAAATAAACAAATATTTACGGTTAATTTAATGCTGAAAGTTAATTAAATTAACTATTAATAAGTGTTAACATGACTCGAAAAAGTATGGAATCTTAAACATTGTTTAAATTTTTTTAAACAACTTAAACATGACTCATGAGATTTGAAGGAATGTCTTTTCGGCTTTCATTTTATTAAATGTATTTATCTTCATTAATAAAATATTTATTTGTAATAGATTAAATAATTAGCTTTTATAGTAAAATAATTAATTTCAATAAAATAAAGGTAAAAAAGAAAAAAAAGATAAATGCACATGAAAGTCATCATATATAGTAGGGGTTATTTAACATACTTTTGTTAATTAGTGTAACGCTTTTTTGAGACAGGAAGTACTACGTCACACACGACATTAGTTATGTAATAATTAATTGTTGTTTGGTGTTTACCTACCATTGTTAATACTTAATTAACAGCTCGTATTGGTATTAGTCAATTAGCCAATAGGAATGAAATGATAAAATAATACGCTCTCCGTCTAACAATAGTTATCCACTATATTAAAAATAGTTGTCCAACAATGCTTGTCCAGTCTCTATTTAGTAGAAGATGGAGTGAAAGCCATAACTCATATACAAACTCCATCACAATGAGTTGGAATTTGAGCTCGTAAAAGTTCAAATTCTTGTATTTTATATAACATGTTTTGAATTGGAAAAATCCTTTTGGCCAGAATGATATTTTATCTATGTTATTTTACCTTTTTGAACATTTTTACCCTTTTAAATTTTAATACCTTTTAATTAAAAAATGAAAAAAAGATCCGTTTATTTTAAAATAAAAAAGATATTATAAATTTTTTAATTTTCTGACCAAATTTTGATCAAATTTTCTGGCCATTTAGCATTACCCTTTACCAAACCGTATTTTTATCCAGATTTTAATTCCACACTAAAAAGTGATTAGTCTTCAACTACTTTGTGAACAACGATTATTTTCTATTATAGGTTAAGAAAGTGACAGGACCCGCGCTATTTTTATAATATGCCTTCTTGACTCCTACTCCATCAGTTCATTTTTACTTGTTAGTTATATACTAATAGATGTCCACTTTAACTTGTCTAGTTTGAAAATCAAGAAATAACTTACCATTTTATATCTATTTTATCCTTATTATTAAATATGTGTTATTCATTTCCCAATACATTTTAAAAAATATTGAATGTGTTATATTCAAAGGGTGATATAAAAACTTATTATTTTGTTAATTACTCCCTCGGTTCTTACGGCAATCCAACAGCAATAATGATAGCGGCTAAAATCATGTCAATTTTTCTTCTCGGGAGTCAACCTACAAAAACTTTGATCAACATTTTAAAATATATTTTTTCAGTATTGATACTAGAAGGATTGCAACTAATAAAATTTTTCATATAATGCTCGAACATCTAAATTTAAAATTCTAAATATTGAATCAATCAAATTTATCTTAGAAGGTTACACAAATTGACTCTCGTGAAGTTTGACAAACAATAGCTGAACAGAGTGACAAACAATTATTATTAACTATAGTCAATAATGGACAAGTCAAGATAGATATCTTGATCCTTGATATGTTAAATGAACTCAATAGGATGAACAAAATTGGAAGTTCAACAAAAAGTCATTTGAAAAACTCAATAAAACATGATTTGTTAAATGGAATGAACAGGCTTGGGAAGTTCAACAAAGAAGTCCTTTGAAGAACTCAATAATAGTGCCTATTGGCTTGGCTTTCTTATTTATTTAACCACAGTGCAGTAATATCCACAAACTGAGACAACCCTCAATTCATGTTCAATTAAAACAGAATTGCAAAATATTTCAGAGAAGAAGTATGAGTGAGGTAGCTAAAAATGCGAGGAAGTCTACCACTATATATCGGTGACTTACCAAATCGCATACTACATACAATACTTGAGTTTATGCCAATCCAAGATGCTGCAAGAACTAGCATCTTATCGAAGAAATGGATACCTATATGGTCCACACCTTGTGTTTGGTCCCCTATTTTTTAAGTATGTATCTAATATTGGTGCTTCTGCTGCAACTGTAATTCATAAGATTCTAATGCAACACACTGGAAATATTATGGGATTTCATCTTATCTTGAGTACGTGCAAACTAGCACAGTCAGATGTGGATCAATGCATCATTTTTGTCTCAAAGCCTGGTATCCAGAAGGTCACTCTCAATATGGCAAACGATGAAAACTACTTGTTGCCTGATGGAATATTTACTTGTGCAACATTGACACATTTGAAGCTCTCAAGGTGTTTCTTTAAGCTTCCAGATTGAAACTTTGGAGTTGAGATTTTGCGTTGACGTTGATTCTGTTTATTTGGTTTGTCCAAAACTTGACAACATGTCTATAGTTAGCAGCTATACAATTACATTTGAGTGTTTTAATGTGAACCCAATATTTGCAAGGATTAAACACCTATGCTTGGATGGCTCATCCCTAAAGGTGAGAAAATGACTGACTTGCTTTCTTTCTTATTTGAAATATATATGAAGTACTAACTATTTACTCTAATAATGTTTTTGCTGCCTCTCAGAACTTAGAGTCGATCGGTTCTTGTGCCAGATATGCTTGATGTATCACTAAACTTGCAAAGCCTGAGAATTTGTGACTTCAAAATTATTTCTATTAAATGTATTTCTTGTGCACTTTGCATATTGCAGAATTCGCCTAACTGTGCTGAACTTGACATAGATGAAGTTGTGAAGGTTAGACATACATTGACTCTTATATTAGACTACAACACATTGATACGTGGATTAGGGGAAATTTCATGGGTTTGAACCTTGTGCCGCTGGCCCTCTTGAATTTCTTATTTATAAAAGTATAACTTACCTAAATCCCATAGTGTAAAGATCTAAATTACATTCTATCCCTACTCTTTTTCAATTGACGAAAATCCCTTCAAAATCAGTGCTATTCAGATACATAGCAAATAAGTCAGATACATTAATTCCAATACATTAAAACAAATTCAGTTACACTTTTAAAGGAAAGGGAATCAATTTTGAATGTGAGTTCCCTAAATCACGCTAATCAATTTATTGTCAATCTTTCTCAAATGGTAACAACTTCAATTAATTCAAAATTCAAATTTTCTTCTTTCAATTCTCTTCTAAATCCTCCTAGCTTCAAACAATTCAATCAGACGCAAATTCTTCCGGAATCAACAAATTCAAAATTCATTTTTTTCCTCTCTATTCATCGTCTCATGCTCATCGAATAATCATTCAAATCAGATTCAAATTTGCCAAAAATTTGATAAGATACATGATGATTAGTTGTTGGAAAATAATTTCTTTTGTGAATCTCAAATACACCATTGCAGTAGATCGATGAGATGAGGAAAAACTTGAAAACCTGATATATAGTAGAAGGGTATCACAGGAAAATGTTGATTCTGCTGCTTGGCATACTCTTCATCTCACCTCAATTGTGGCACCACAGTAAGAGATGGTCAAAGAAGTTACTGACCACTTCAATTTGTATTTCAAAATACATTTAAAAAACTAGTTAATGTATCCCAAAATTGTTCTTCTCATTCTTTCTAAAAAATTCTCAATTTTTGAATCAAACTTGTTGATAAATTGTATTGATACAACATGAACATGTCCATCTTGTTGAGACATTCCGAAATCTGAGAAAGTGAGTTGAGGTATGAATGATACAAAGGTGATGAAATTGTTGTTGGTCAAAAAATTGATTTGTGAATCTCAAATCAACCATTGCAGTTGAATTAAAGATCGATGAGTTGAGGAAAAATTGGAGATCTGATACATCGTTGAGGTGAAGAAACAAGAGTTTGGATTTTCAATGTATCCGTTATAAATCGATATAACAAATAGAAAGGCTGAAGAGATGCATAACTTTGATGGATCATTCATACCTTTTATAATGTTGTTTAATCGTTTTCTGAATTTTGTTTCTGAGATGGATAGATTTATCAATACATTACTATTTATGTATCTCGTTTAAATTGAGAAGTGTTGTATTTCTACTAGATACATTAAATAAGTAATTGATGTCCATAAGATGTAAGGTTTGAGATCGATACATTACTTTGTGGTAGTTGCGATGTATCAGATACAATTAGTATAAATTTGAGTTTACGTATCATGTCTAAAATATTGTATATTTGTTCATGCAATAATAGAATGTTGTGTATCCGATACATTATCTCATGTATCAGTTATATGGTTTAGTAGATCTAATATTTGTGTTCCATAAAAATGTGTATCTAACACACAATTTGTACAGTTGTGTTTGATTAAAAAAAATTGTATTTGATATTAACACTATTTAAAAGACAGAATATTGTGTACATGATTCATTATGTTGTGTATCTAATACATGATATAATATATGTATTAATACGCTTCATGTTTATTGTATCAGATACATAGCTGCAAGAACTTCATATTTTGCCTCGAACTAAACAAACTTTTGATAAAAACATTTGTGTATCACTGTTTATGAATCTGATACATACTTGTGTGACACTTTAATGTATCATGTACTGTGTACTGTTACATATCCTTCTAAATTTGAATAAGAGAGAAGATACATAGCAACACCTAGATACATGATAAATGATATATTTGGAAGAAGTTTTATATCAAGTATCAAAACTAATTAAGTTTATGTATCAAAATTAATATTTGAACACGATACACTGTGTATGATAAAATTGTAATGTATCATAGTGTTGAAACAAAGGCATTATACATTAATTTAAGAAACAAAACTAACTAGATACATTAAAAATCTAGTTAATGTATCTAATTAGTAATTTGAACACGATACATTGTACATAGTGAAATAGTAATGTATCATAATGTTCAAACGAAGACATTATACATTAATTTAAGAAATCAAAACAACCTGATATATTAAAAATCTGAACACATATATATCAGAAAAAAGATGAACAAGAACAAATAGAAAAAAAATCAACGATCTTATCTATTTCGACTTCTCTTTCTCAACAATCACTTTAGAAGACAAATGTACATCCACTTTTTTCTACATTTACTTTAGAAAACTAAGGTACATCCTTCTTCTCATTCTCCTTCTCAACATTCACTGTTGTAATTTTTTTTTTTTACTATTAACATAGACGTCACTCATGAATCTTGATCCAAAGTCCTTACAAAAGCCACCAGTAGATCGATTTTTTTCGTTTTTTTTGAGCATTTTTTCCACAGTCTATTTAGAAGGCGAAGATGCATCCTTCTTCGACTAGTTGAGTAATACCAACACTAAAAGAATGATCCTGATCCATATGCATCAGGAAATAAAGAAGAAAAAAAATAAAATTGAAGCTGACGACTGTGGAGGAGACACAATATATCAGTTGAGTAATTTGAATTTGATTGACCGGAGAGAGAATCTTTTTGAAAATAAAATTGATATGAAAATTCTAACGGATAAGATTGTAGAGAATCCTTTTAAAAATCAAATTGATATGAAAATTGCAACTGATAAGATTGTAGAGCAAATTATGGAGAGAATAAAGGAGTGAAAAAAAAGAAGGAAATCATGTGTTAAGGATGGGATACTTATGTATCCGGTTGACTTGAAAATTTGGGAAAAATAAGGGATTTTGGAAATATTTGAAATGGTAGGGAATGATGGAAATTATGGAAAATAAAGATAGTGTTATAGGTAATTTATCCTTTATAAAATGTGTATGTGTATATCATCATATTTCATATTATATTAACAGTGGGATGATTTTTAGTTCAAAGTTAAATTACGAAAATGCCCTTCACTAATTTTTAAAATTAAAAATGTCTTTTACAAACTTCTTAAATAAAATAAAATAATGATAGCTCAACAGTTTTCTATCTTTTATTGAGCTTTAATTATTTATCCTTTTAGTTTTTGCCGTTAAACTCATTCCAACAACACTTAATGTTTTACACTAAATTCAATATAATTAAGATTGAAGATGAACAATCACAATCTCCTTAAATACAATCCAAAAACGTTTTTAATCATAATTTACTTAGTTATTGTTGATCAATGTTTATATAATTTTCTGCCACAACCTTTTCCTATTCTTTACATTACAAAACTCTATAAAGGTACACAATAAGTCTTTTATCTCCCATCTTTCCATCTCTTCATTCTGCTAGATTTTTTTTCCAGGTATATCCATTGTTTTTATATATGTATTTGTGGTTTAAGCCTCATCTTAGTATGTTTAATTAGTGGTATGTTGCTTGATATGAAAAAAAATGATTATCTTTAATTCAAAGCTATTTATACCAACTTCTTAAGTTAATCTTTTGGTTCATATAATTAATTTGCACCTTATAGCAACAAAGATCAGATAGAGTGGTCAAAAATTATATATGCATGGACAATGAGATATTAGAAAACATTGACCACTGAGATTAATGTTCATCGATTTTTTTTCTTTTTTTTTTCATTTAAAAAAGATAGTATTATATATGAAAAAAGAAGAATGCAATTTATATAAGCTCACAATATGAAAATTATTCTTAAATTTGTTATAAAAACAATAACCAGAATTAAATTTATTTCTTCCGCATGTCTTTGCTAATTTCGTCCAAGGCTTTTACTTTTTTTTCAAGCAGAAAGTCATCATAAACTACTTCAACAACTGAGTTGTTGTTTGATTCTGAAAAAAAAAAAAAAGAAGTAGGAATTCATCAACATATTCATACCATTAAAAACTAAATTAATAATTTCTGCATTTCCTATTTTATAAATATAATTTCTTTTATAGATATCCTACATGTTTAGCAGAAATATACATAATTTCGGTTCCCTCGGTCTTTGGGGGCTTCGGGTTTTTTTTATTTTTTTATATGCATTTATTTTTTGCACCATATAATTTTTGGTTTATATTGTTTTTTTTTCTACCATACTGTTAACTGTTAATATCTCACAAATGATTGTGTTGTACTTCATAATTCAATTATATGTATATAACTTGAAAAAAATTTCTTTTATCAAAATTTACATTTGGCAGAATTAATAATTTTGAATGAGCCAAAGAAAACGAAGGGTACTGTCAGGCCCTGAGCCTACAATCTGGGCGGGACCGGCACCCGGAGACCATTTCTGGCCCCAAGCGAACCTTTGGCCTGGCTTTCTTAACTCAGCGGAAACCTAACCCAACAGAATAACTCAATGCAATGCAATATTACAAAACAACTTAACTTATAAAATATGGCCATAAAGGCAACTCGAACCTCAAAATAGAATATTTACATATATACATAGATGAGAGACTCAAAACTAACTGACTGATTGTCTGTCTATGAAGCCTCTAAAATATTGAGATGGATGTTGGGACAGACCCCGCAACATCCTAATAAAACAAAAACTAAGAACACAAAATAATTGAGTCCTCCGGAATGCAAGGAGGCTCACCACTGACTCTGGAGTGCTCAACTGGATCAACGACGTGCAGGATGCTGATCCGGGGTACCTGTATCTGCATCATAAGACGATGCAGGCCAACTGGCATCAGTACATGGAATGTACGAGTATGCGAGCTGGAAAACTAAGCAACATAGGCTAGAAGGAAATTTGGAAGAAACTGAAAAGTTTACCTTGCTCAACTCAACTCAACCTGACTGACTTCTTTCAATATAAGACAATTTAAAACAAGTGCGATATAAAGAAAGACTGTTTAAAACATGCAATAAACTCTGTGTGTATACAAGGTTACAATAAGCCTGAGATGTATATAGAAATACAATTGAACTGATGTATATAAAATACAATAATTTCTGTGTATAAAAATACAATAACTGCTGTGGGAGTTTCTCTAACCAACAACCATCACATAAGAGCTATAGTGATGATACAACGATCGACCTCACGCTGCCAGAGCATCTTATACCCGGCCAAAGGTATAAGACTTGAACTGCCTAATGGATCCACTAGTCTAATATGAAAAGGATTCATCTAAAAAGTATGATCCTTTTCTACCCATGGTGGCTAACATGGTTCTATGGGGGCTGTGGGTTCTTTGAACGCTCCCCCAATTCGGTGCTCGATACTACTCCCAAAAATGTACTAGCTCTGATGTTTTTAAAACATATGTCTTCCTGCTGATTGAGATAATTACTCAAAAAAAACTATTCCGAAGGCTCTTTGGAAATCTCAGTTTCCAACCTTGTTTAAATGTAAAGACATTTCTTTAAAACTTCTTTGGGAATACATAGTTCCCTAATAACTTTGAGAAATGAACTCAACTTTAAACTCTTTACTATACTTGAACTCTTGGCTTGATGTGAAACTCTTAACTTTTGACTTGACTTGAAACTCAGTACTTTTGACTTGACTTGAAACTCAAGTCTTAAAAAATGAAGCTAAAACATTCACTAAAAACTCTTGAATAACTTTGAAAACTTGCTTTGACTTACTTCACTTCTAAGCTTAACTCTTAACTTCACTTGACTTCTAACTTTACTTGACTTGGAACTAACTCTCCTTGAATTGGATTATGAATTCAAGGGTAATGATTTGTGTTTGGAAGGACCCCATGATGATTAGGAATAATTTAGGACAGCTAAACTTAAGAAGAATTTCGAAATTAAATTATGAAAATAGAACATATTTTGTTCACAGAGGGAATACAGCCGCAACACAGACTTGTTTCCTGAAAGCGGCCTGACTTTTCTCCTTCATGTTGCCAACTCTAAACCCTCTTAACTTCAAAGGTTCTTTTCCCAAACACTTGGGGTCATAAACCCCTCAATATACAGTGGATTCCACTCAAAAACACAACCAAATCCTGTCCCAAATCAGCAAGAACTTCAACAAAACAACCAACAACCTCAACAACCAAAATAAATCTTTTCTTGGAATTAAAAACGAGTTGGTGTGTGGGGGTATGAACCAACCAACACTAAGGATCATAAAATCCCTCAACATACAAGAGATTCAACTCAAAAACACAACCAAATCATGTCCCAAATCAACAAGGGACTTCAACAACACAATTAACAATATCAACAACACAACCAACAACTCCAAACAACACAACCAATCTTTTCCCAATAATAAAACGAGTTTGGTGTGTGGGGGAAAGAATCAACCCATCACTATGAACTCACATACCTATTAGGGATCACCCCCGACGATTTCCACGACGATCTTATACGGAAACTCCTTGATATCCTTTTCTTCTTCTGTTCTTTCTCTCTTCTTCTCTTCTTCACTCAAGAACCCTAACTCTTACTCTTTTAAAATGGAACAAAAATGATCCACAATCAGCCTAACACAACAATATAACTTCAAAAGAAATGATTTGTGAAAAGACCAAAATGCCCTTAAATTTCCGGACGGACTCCCTGCAACTGCCCAACTTTCAAAGGGAATAACTCGCTCATACGAACTCAGAATCGAGCAAACTCGGTGGCGTTGGAAAGATCGTTCCAAGGGCTTTCCAAACATAACTGGAACTACTCTTGGCTCATCCTGAGTTAAGAGTTACGACTGCTCAAAGTTAGCCAAAAACTCAATGATTTCCACACTTAGCCAAATTTCCAGATTTTGAATTTAGCCAAATTTCCAAATTCTGAACTTAGCCAAATTTCCAAATTCTGAATTTTTCCAAAAATGACTACTTCCAATTTCAAGCTTCTTCATATTCATTTTAAATTGTCGGATGTTACAATATCTCCCCCTTGGGAACATTCGTCCTCGAATGAGGTTACTCTTACAAGGCTAAGGGTATAACATCAATTCAAACACCCAACAAGCAATCATGCAACAACAACAACAACAACAACATGCACACTGTAATTTAAAGAGCACTAAGAAGGAAATTAATACCTTGATCTGCGGATTCAAAGAGATATGGATATCTCTTCTTCATGTCTTCTTCGGCTTCCCAAGTAGCTTCCTCAACAAATTGGGTCCTCCAAAGGACCTTGACTGAGGCTACATCCTTTGTTCTCAACCTACGAACTTGCCGATCTAAAATTTGAACAGGAACCTCCTCATAAGATAAGTTATCCTTGATCTTGATACTTTCAGTCGGTAGGATCAATGAAGGATCGCCTATGCACTTCTTCAACATGGAGATGTGAAATACCGGATGAACCGCTGCTAGTTCCTGTGGTAACTCCAACTCATAAGCAACATTGCCAATCCTCTTGGCTATGCGGTAAGGTCCAATATACCGGGGACTAAGTTTCCCCTTCTTACCAAACCTCATAACGCCTTTCATGGGTGAAACCTTCAAATATACCCAATCGTCTATTTCAAATTCTAGAGCCCTGCTCCTAACATCAGTGTAGGATTTCTGACGACTCTGTGCCATTTTCAACCTCTCTTGAATCACTTTCACCTTCTCCATAGCTTGGTGAACTAAATCTGGTCCTATCAACTGTGCTTCACCAACTTCAAACCATCCAATAGGAGATCTACATCTTCTCCCATAAAGAGCTTCATATGGAGCCATCTGGATGCTAGAGTGATAACTGTTGTTGTAGGCAAACTCAATGAGAGGTAGGTGATCATCCCAACTCCCTTTGAAATCGATTACACAAGCCCTCAATATATCCTCTAAGGTCTGAATAGTGCGCTCTGCTTGCCCATCAGTCTGAGGGTGAAAGGCAGTACTTAAGTTCACTTTTGAACCCAAGCCCTTCTGAAAAGATTTCCAGAACTGTGCAGTAAACTGTGCACCTCTATCTGAAATAATGGAGATTGGGACTCCATGAAGTCTCACTATCTCTTGAACATACAACTTGGCATAATCTTCTGCTGTATTGGTAGTCTTTACTGGTAGAAAATGAGCTGACTTTGTCATTCGGTCGACAATTACCCAAATAGAATCATGTTGTCTGCGAGACCTTGGCAACCCTGTGATGAAATCCATATTGATCATCTCCCACTTCCACTCTGGAAGTTCTATCCTCTGAGCCAAACCACCGGGCCTTTGGTGTTCAACTTTCACTTGTTGGCAATTTGGACACTTAGTAACAAACTCAGCAATGCCCTTCTTCATGCCATTCCACCAATAAACTTCACGCAAATCACAATACATCTTGGTGGAACCCGGATGAATAGAATATCTGGAGCTGTGAGCTTCCTCCATAATCTTCTCTTGGAGTCCATCTACCATAGGTACACACAATCTACATTGATATCTCAATGCATCATCTCCCCCTTGTTCAAAAGCTAATACTCTTTGCTTCTGAACATTTGCCTTCAACTCAAGCAAAATGGGATCTTGATCTTGCTTCTCTTTCACTTCTGACATTAATGACGACTCGGCCCCATTCGCCACGGCTATTCCTCCTTCTGCGGAATCTGTAAATCTGACTCCCAGGCATGCCAGTCTGTGCACATCTTTTGCTAACTCTCTCCTTCCTTCTTTAATATGGGCGGTGCTGCCCATAGACAACCTGCTCAAAGAATCAGCAACAACATTAGCCTTACTTGGGTGGTAAAGAATACTCAGGTCATAATCCTTGAGTAACTCTAACCACCTCCTCTGTTTGAGATTAAGCTCTTTCTGAGTAAGCACATATTGAAGGCTCTTGTGATTAGTGAATATGTCGACATGCATACCATACAAGTAATGACGCCATATCTTCAAAGCAAATACTACAGCAGCCAATTCTAAGTCATGGGTTGGGTAGTTCTTCTCATGAACCTTTAACTGTCTGGAGGCATAAGCTATAACCTTGCCATTCTGCATTAAGACACAACCCAAACCAACTCTAGATGCATCACAATACACCACAAAACCTTGAGTACCTTCTGGTAGCGTCAAAACTGGAGCTGCAATCAATCTCTTTTTCAATTTCTGAAAGCTTTTCTCACAAGCTTCAGACCATTGAAATTTCACTGTCTTCTGAGTCAACTTGAGCAAAGGAGATGCAATAGTCGAGAACCCTTCAACAAACCTTCTATAAAGGAGATGTTACAGGTACATATATATAATTATTATTTATATATGTCAATTAAATAATTAAACAATGATTATTTTATAACAAATAAATACTTTTATTTTGTAGGTGCAAACAATGAAATTGATAATAATCTACTAGCCATCCTAAGGAAGACATATGCTGATCGAATTTCTCTACAACTATTGCAAAACACCACTCTCCTTCGATGACAAGTTCTCGATATGTATGCATTTGTAAAAAAGTGGAGGGTATTATTCCTTAAAAAGAAGGCAGAAGCTTTATGGCATTAAATATTTTGTAACTATAATGTCAACATGTAAATTATGTGTTCTAACATATTAAAAAAAGAAGTTTTAACAAGTTGAATACTTGATATATTATAAGAATTGTATAATTGAAGTTGTTATAGTATTAGTTTTCAAAACAAATCAGTTGATGACAATATTTTTGTATGATTTGTCTTGCAATGATCATAATATTAGTTGAATATGTTGAACCATTTATTGATTCGGACTTGTATTTTACACATCGTACACTTATATTTTGGAAATATTTATACTAATACGTGTTCGAAAACTTGTATATATATAAACTTCACTAATTCTTGAAAGATTGACTACATTGTACAGTATGATATTTTCCTCAGGTTGATGAGACAATACATCACACAGATGAACTGGTTGATTACTTTTCCGAGGCAGTAAATGAAGTGAGTGAAGCTCTGAGGATTATTCGGACAGTGAGGTTAAGGAGATTCAAAGGGACAACTACTGAAATGTCCTTGATAATAGTCATGCTTGGCCTTTGTCTAAAACTTGAGAGGATGATTATTGAAGAATGCAAGAAAAGTAATGCCACATACAGTTATCAACATTTGAAGGAACTCTTAAGCTGCCGTCGAGCATCACCAAATGCAGAAATCAAGTGCAGTTAAACTGTTTTTGGTCAAGTGTGTTCATTTCATATTTTAAATTAATATTGATATATGTAGGTGTAGGTTTATCGTACTTTGAGAGTTGTGCTCATATTTTCTTCAATGAATTTTATTAGTCAATCAATTTTGATCAGTAGTATATTTTCTGATGATGATTTAATTTCCATAGCCGCCGTATATGATACCAAATGATTATTCAGAAAAAAGAATAAAAACTTGAATACCATATGATTATTGAGAAAAAGAAAATCTTTGGGGTTTTGACTCATCCTGAATTTTGGCATTTTTTTCTTAGTTATTTGCAGCGGCGGCAGGTGGAGTACCAACAAGGCTTCCCTTTGATCTTAAATTTGTCAAATGTCTCCACCTAAATTCTAGTTTTCTAGATGAAGGGGATGAGATCTTGTGTGCTCTATGCCTCATCAAAAGTTGCCCATATTTAGAATATATGGAAATTGATGAGGTTCTTAACTATCTTTTTTCATCATCTTTCTTATTTATTTTGTGTCTTGCTTGTTTTATACTCCCTTTTTTTTTGTCTACAAATTCACCATATGGATTCTAATTTTGGCAATCTTTTTTAGATACGTCAATTTGAAGAGGATTTTCCTGCTCTGCCATGTCTTGAAATGGAAGGTTTTTCAGATGTGATGTTTAGTCACCTCAAGGAAGTTAAGCTAGATGGTTTTCTAGCCACAGAGCGTGGGATGCAGCTTATCAAGCTTTTGATAGGCAAGTCACCTGTGTTGGTACGGATGTTAATTATTACCTATACAGATGATAATGAACCCAAACCCGGGAAATTATCTGAGTCTCCTTCCGAAATAAATATTTTGGTTGCTACAGTAAATGCATTTCTGTGTGCATCACCTAAAGTAGAAGTAGTCTTTGAGATTGAGTATGGTACTTTATTACACTTAGCTCTATGTTATTTGCTTGAATCACATTTTTCTTTTGTTTTTCATGCCATTATGTTGCAGTTGACAGATGTACAAATGCAAATTTCTGTTTTGATTGAACTTTTATTGTTCATTCTCTTCTTATTATTAGCAGTGGATAACAATTTCATATGAGGTGAAGCGATACATCTCAATTAGCAGAATTAACATGCGTAGAAGGTTCTTAAGTAAGAATAACAGAGCTGACATTTCTATTTGTATGGAAATAGAGAAACTACTTGAATGCCTAGTCATTTCTGTTGCTTGTTATCTCTTGTTTGTCGTTGTCCTTCAACATGTCATGAGTTTGAATCGATGTATCTTTGAGAAAGGCCAACTACCGTTACAGAGCACAAGGATATATACTAGTTATTCCCTTATAATATGATATGCAATAGAGTGTTATATGCATAGAGTGTTGAACTTCAGGCTTAGACAGTGTCAACTGACGCAGCTACAAATTAATCGTCAAGGAAAGGGTTCTATGAAAGACACATCACCGTTACAATGTAGGATATTGTGAGAAATATAGTATAAGAATATTATTGAATTGTTGTTGTTTACATTATTACATTGAGACCCTATTTATAGACCCTAGAATATAATCCTTTACCAAGTAGGATACTATTTGGTATTCCTATTTCTATTTCTATTCCTATTCCTATTCTAATAGGATTGTATAAACCTATTCCTATTCTTATAGGATTGTATAAACCTATTCCTATTCTAATAGGATTGAATAAACCTATTCATATTCTAACACTCCCCCTCAAGCTAGTACATACAATTCATGCACCTAGCTTGTTACAAATGTAATTAACACGTGGACCGATGAGGGGCTTGGTGAGATATCTGCAAGTTGATCACTCAACTTCACAAAATTGACAATCAATCTGAATGTGCTTGGTCTTCTCATGAAATACTGAATTTGATGCATAATGCCGATAAAATACAAAGTGATAAAATTACAGTGTTGGAACTTCCCAAACCAAGCTTGCAAAGACTGTTTCAGACCATAGAGTGACTTACGTAATCAACATACAAGGCAAGGCTACTAAACTCCCCCTGAGCAACAAAATTAGGTGGTTGCTCCATATATACTTCTTCACAATGCAACGGTCGTTACAAGTGCTCAAAATCTAGTATAAAGTATATGGATCATGTTGGAATCAATAGACGAGTCGATATTAAACAAGTCACCGAAAAACTGGCCGAAACATGCTCATATGTCGGAGTATTAGATTTGATGGCTAAACGTGGTCACAATCTAAGAAATAAAATTATATGGGTAGGGTCGAAATGATGTCACGACCCAACTAGAAAATAGAAATTATATAGGATAGTTCGAATTGATGGAACGACCCCATTGAAAAAGAGAAATAATATGGGTAGGGTTGGAATGATGGCACGACCCTACTGAAAAAGAAAAATAATATGGGTAGGGTCGGAATGATGGCACGACCCTACTGAAAAAAGAAAAATTATACGGGTAGGGTTGGAATGATGGCACAACCCTATGTAAATCAGATTTAAGGAGTCACCGGAAGGACGAATGGAACTATGCAAATCAAATCTGAGAAGTCACTGAAAAGACACATGATGCTATGCTACTCAGATATGAGAAATAGTTCGGAAAAATCCATGGTACTACACAAATTAAATATGAAAAGTAGTCCGGAGAGATGCACGGTGCTACGCAAATCAGATATGCAAAAAAAGGTAGTCACCGGAAGGATGACATGGTGCTACACAAATTATATATGAAAAAGGAGTCACTGGAATGATGGCACAGTGCTACACAAACTACATATGAAAAAGTAGTCACCAGAATGATGGCACGGTGCTACACAAATTAAATATGAAAAGCAGTCACCGGAATGATGGCACGGTGCTACACAAATTAGATATAAGAAAGTCGTCACTAGAATGATGCATGGTGACCCAACTTTTGCTAACATAATCATTGGCCAGACGGGCAGCATATATGGGTGCCACCCGCCGGCAGCGGAAGCTCTTTAATTCTCTACCAAGTTCGTAGAGGCTCTGATACCATGTGAGAAATATAGGATAAGAATATTATTGAATTGTTGTTGTTTACATTATTACATTGAGACCCTATTTATAGACCCTAGAATACAATCTTTTACCTAGTAGGATACTATTTGGTATTCCTATTTCTATTTCTATTCCTATTCCTATTCTTATAAGATTGTATAAACCTATTCCTATTCTAATAGGATTGTATAAACCTATTCATATTCTAACATGACCAAAGCAGAAAAGCTACAATCTATGGCTGCAATTATTTGTTTTCAACTTTCATTGTCAAGTTTCCCTATTAAGTTAAAATCAAGGTCAGAAAAAAAGAACTTAGTTTGTTACAGTAGAAGGTTAACTCAACTTATATGTCGTTCTTTGTTAAATCATGGAATTGGATCAAAATGGAAGAAATTCTTTAACCTTCAAAGGGTGATATAATAAGTTTCCATCAGTTCTTACCGCAATCCAACAACAATAATGAAAGCGGCTAAAGTCAAGTCACATTTTGCTTCTCGAGAGTCAAACTACAAAAACTTAGACAAACATTTTAAAATATATTTTTTCATCGTATTGATACTAGAAGGTGTCACGCCCTGAGCCTACACCCTGGATGTGGCCGGCACTCGAAGACCATTGCTGGCCCCAAGCGAACCCTTGGCCTGGCTTTCTTAACTCAGCAGAAACCTAACTCAACAGAATAACTCCATGCAATGCAAGGACATAAAGCAACTTAACTGATAAAATCTGGCCTAAAAGGCAACTCGAGTCCCAAAATAGAATGTTTACATATATACATAGATGAGAGACTCAAAACTAACTAACTGACTGACTGTCTATGAAGCCTCTATAACACTGAGATGGATGTTGGGACAGACCCTGCAACATCCTAATAAAACAAATCTAAGAGAACAAAATAACTGAGTCCTCCGGAATGCAAAGAGGCTCACCACTGACTTTGGAGTGCTCAGCTGGATCAACGGCGTGCTGGATGCTGATCCTGGGTACCTGTGTCTGCATCGTCATAAGATGCAGGCCAACTGGCATCAGTACATTGAATGTACGAGTATGCGAGCTGGAAAACTAAGCAACAACTTAAGCTTGAAAGGAGTACAAGTGAACACTTACCTTAGCTCTGTTCGACTCATGAATAACTGAACTCAAATGTAAAGCAATAAGACACATGCAATACATAAATAGCTTGAAAAACACTATAAACAACTTTGTTCGTTAAGGATAAAATGATAGCAAACTAAACTTTACTTATATAAAAGTAATATAACTTTAGTGGGAGATTCTTTAACCGACAACCACCACTATGAGCCTTAGTGATGATACAACGTTTTACCTCACGTTGCCCAAGGACCATCCTACACCTTGCCATGATATAGGACCTTACTTAACTTAGTGGATCCACTAGCTTAATCTTACGTGATCATCTAAAAAGAATGACCCGTTAATTCCCATGTTTGGCTACATGGTTCTTATGGAGAGTTGAGTTAATATAAACTCACGTCCCCAATTCGGTGCTCAATACTACTCCTAAAATACTTTAGCTCATAAGTGTTTAAAACACATCTTTCTTTAGTTTGGGATAATTGCTCAAAATCTAGCCCAAAGGCTCACTTGGAATCGATGTTTCCTTTTCTTGAAAACTTGCCCAAAGGCTCTTTTGAAATCATAGTTCCTCTCTTACTCAAATATTGTGAAAACATTTATAAACTTCTTTGGGGAATACTTAGTTCCCTAATACTTTTGAGAAATGAACTCAACTCTATACTCTTGGCTTAACTTGAAACTCTATACTTTTTACTCAACTTGAAACTTGAGCCTTAAAATGAAGTTAAAACGTTCAACAAGGATTCTTGAAAAACTTTGAAGACTTGCTTTGACTTACTTCTTAACTTCTAGACTTGACTCTAACTTCACTTGACTTTGATCCGAACTTTCCTCGATTTGGATTATGAATTCAAGGGTAATAATCTCATGTTTATGGATGAGTTCGGGATGTCTAGATGTACCTTAGAGTGTTGAAAACAACTATAAAACATAGGTACATCACCAAGGAACATGTAAGAAAAAGTGGGGGAATGAATGGGAAGACTTGGTGTCCTTGGCGCTCTGAGAGGCACGGGGCGCCAGCCTTCAGACCTCAGAGGGGCCTGTTGGGCGCTCTGAGAGACGTGCCGCCCCAAGGGCTGGGCTTCAGAGTCCCTTTTGGGGCGCGCTGGCTGGCGCGACGCCCCAGCCCTTTTTCCTCGGAAACTCAACTTTTCTCCTTCATTTTTCCAACTCTAAACCTCCTTAACTTCAATGGATCCAGCCCCAAACACTTAGAATCATAAACCCCTCAACATACAATAGATTTCAACTCACAAACACAACCGAAAACATGTCCCAAATTAACAAGAAACTTTAACAACAAAACCACAACTTCAACAACCACAACCAACAACTTCAACAAACACAACCAAATCTTTTCTCGGAAATTAAAACGAGTTTGGCGTGTGGGGGAAAGAACCAACCCAACACTATGATCTCACATACCTTACTAGGGATCACCCCCGACGAAATCCACGACGATCTCTACGAAGTTTGCTTCTTCTTCTCCTTTCTCCTCTTCTCTCCTTTTCTATCAAGAACCCTAACTCTCACTTTAAAAAGGAAAAACTGATTTAAAATCAGTCTAAAACCTTAATATATATCCAAAAGAAAAGGCTAGGGAAAAGACCAAAATACCCTTACATAATCGGGTTAACTGCCCTGCCAACAGCCCAACTTCCAAAGGGCATAACTCACTCATACAAACTTGGAATCAAGCAAGCTTGGCGGCGTTGGAAAGACCATTCCACCAACTTTGCAAACATAACTGGAACTACACCTACTCATCCTGATCTAGGAGTTATAACTGTTCAAAGTTGGCCAAAAACTCACTTTTTCCCATACTTAACCAAATTTTCCAGATTTTTAATTCTTTCCAAAAAAAGACTATTTCTAATTCTAAGCCTCTTCATAGTTATTTCAAATTGCCGGATGTTACAGAAGGATTGCGACTTATTAAATTTTTTGTATAGTGTTCGAACATCTAAATTCAAAATTTAAAAGATTGAATCAATCAAATTTAGCTTAGAAGATTACTCAAATTGACTCTCGTGAAGCAAAGAGTGACAAACAATAAGTGATCAGAGGAAATACTTCCTAATTTATACTTATTATTAACTATAGTCATGTTTCCAATGCATTTCCTAAAGCATTGAATTCAATATATATTCAAAAAGTGATAAAGTAAAATTGAATAGAAGTATGTTAAGTCGATAGTGGACAAGTAAAGATAGATATCACATAAACTCAATGGGAATGAATAAACTTGAGAAGTTCAACAAAAAGTCTTTTGAAGAACTCAATAAAACTTGATTTGTTAAATGAATTCAATGGGAATGAACAGACTTGAGAAGTTCAACAAAAAGTCCTTTGAAGAACTCAATTAAAGTGCCTATTGGCTTTCTTTCTTATTTAACCACTGTACAGTAATATCCACAAACTAAGACAACTATTTATAGACCCTCAATTCATGTTCAATTAAAACAGAATTGCAAAATATTTCAGAGAAGAAGTATGAGTGAGGTAGCTAGAAATGCGAGGAAGTCTACCACTATCGGTGACTTACCAAATTGCATACTACATACAATACTAGAGTTTATGCCAATCCAAGATGCTGGAAGAACTAGCGTCTTATCGAAGAAATGGATGCATATATGGTCCACACTGCCACACCTTGTGTTTGGTCCCCTGTTTTTTAAGTATGTATCAAATATTGGTGCTTCTGCTGCAACCATTATTCATAAGATTCTAATGCAACACACTGGAAATATTATGGGATTTCATCTTATCTCGAGTACGTGCAAACTAGCACAGTCAGATGTGGATCAATGCATCATATTTATCTCGAAGCATGGTATACAAAAGCTCACTCTCGATATGGCAAATGATGAAAATTACATGTTGCCTAATAGAATATTTACTTGTGCAACATTGACACATTTGAAGCTCTCAAGGTGTATCTTTAAGCTTCCGGATGGTACCAAATTTCCCAATCTTATTAGCCTTCAGTTAGAACATTCTGAAATTGTCAATCATCAAGGATCAGCACTCTTATCTTTCAAAGCTTGAGACTTTGGAGTTGACATTTTGTGTTGATGTTGATTCTGTTAATATGGTTTCTCCAAAACTTGTGAACTTGTCTATCCTTAGCAGCTATACGGTAACATTTGAGTGTTTTAATGTGAACCCAATACTTGAGAGGATTAAGAACCTATGCTTGGATGACTCATCCCTAAAGGTGAGAAAATGACTGACTTGCTTTCTTTCTTATTTGAAATATGAAGTACTAACTATTTACTCTAATAATGTTTTTGCTGCCTCTCAGAACTTAGGGTCGGTTCCTGTTCCAGATATGCTTGATGTATCACTAAACTTGCAAAGCCTGAGAATTTGTGACTTGAAGATTTCTGTTAAACGTATTTCTTGTGCACTTTGCCTATTAAGGAATTCACCTAACCTTGTTGAACTTGACATAGATGAAGTTGTGAAGGTTAGACATACCTTGACTCTTGTGTTAAGACTACAACACATTGATATGTGGATTAGGTGGAATGTCATGGGTTTGAACCTTATGCCGCTGGCCCTCTTGAATTTCTTGTTTATAAAATGTGTATGTGTATATATAAGCTTTACTAATTTTTGAAAGATTGACTACATTGTACAATATGATATTTTCCTCAGGTTGATGAGACAATACGTCACACAGATGAACTGCTTGATTACTTGTCCAAGGCAGTAAATGAAGTGATTGAAGCACTGAGGATGATTCGGACAGTGAGGTTAAGTAAATTCAAAGGAACAACTACTGAAATGTACTCGATAAAAGTCATGCTTGCTCATTCTCCAGAACTTGAGAGGGTGATTATTGAGAAAAGAAATGCCACATACATTCCACATTTGAAGGAACTTTTAAGCTACCTTCGAGCATCACCAAATGCAGAAATCAAGTACGCTTAGACTGTTTTTGGTCAAGTGCGTTCATTTCATATTTAAACTTAATATTGATACCTGTAGGTGTAGGTCTATCGTACTTTGAGAGCTATGCTCATATTTTTTTTTCAACGAATTTTATTAGTCAATCAATTTTGGTCAGTTGTATCTTCTCTAATGATGATTTAACTTTCATAGCCGTATATGATACCGAATGATTATTCAGAAAAAGAAAAAAAAAATTGATGTCGTTCTTTGTTAATTCAAACAATTGGATCAAATAAGAGAGGGATTAAATGGAAGAAATTCTTAAACCTTCAAAGTAGGAACTTGATAAACAAGAACTTGTAAAAAATGTAAAACTCTTGAGCGGGCGGATAATAGGAACTTGATAAACTATATCATGGCATGAAAAAAGGAATAAATTCCATAGTTATATGAGAAAAGGAAATAAGAGAAATTTTATTGGACTGAACAGACTTGGGAAGTTCAAATAAAATTCCTACAAGCTTCCGGCTGTGACAATGATTATAAGATTTTTATAATCAAAAGGAATTAGTTGCACCCCTTTTTGGGTCCGGAACACCGGGTGGGAAGCCAATAGAAAACATAATTATGTATAACTCCACCAAATGCCAATCACAATTACAGAACACGTAAATTCAAATGAATTATAACTCCTAAAAATGAATGTTGTTTCTTAACACAACAAGATGGATAAGAAGATGTTAAAGAACAGTTGAGCATGGAAACACGTCAAGCTATTCACTTGATCATTTACTCAAATATCGAAAGCCAAACATGTCTATAACATTTATGCATATGCTTGGATTAGTATATATGGAATAACAAGGGAAATTCAAATCAACTTTGAACTAAAAGGAACATTACTAGAATACAAGGTAAAGCCATCCAAAATAAACAAGTTCATCAGAAATTCAAATCTTCAAGGGTTAAACATTGCTATTGATTGACCTGTTCAGATTGCTTTGGAGAGTACTGATAGGACAAAAATTAATCCGGTATATGTGGAATCTAGCAAAGCAAATCTTGATAGACTATGATAGTAAGAAGACAAACGAGAAATATATCAAAAGTCACAAAGATCTAATGTGGTTCGATCAAGCGACCTACATCAAAAGGAGATGAGCAATTCACAATATAACTATGAGAGTACACAATATGAGAGAAGTAACCTCACACAATTCATTCGGAATACAAAGATGTTTACACAAGTAATAACGTATCACTTATGTCTAACCGTTTCTCCCCCTACACAAAACTCTCAAAGCTCCCTAGTACTACATTGTGAATACTACTAAGTTAGAAGGAATGAATCTTTATTTGTAGAGTCCTAAACTTTTTTTCGTACAAGAAAAGGACTAGCCGAATATGGAGAGTTTAAGTTTTTCTTTTAGGAAAAGAAAAATACAACTATGGTTAAAAACTCAAGGCAAATATCCAACAAGTACTTCTTCATCAGCTTCGCCAATTCTAAGTCAAATTCCTTTTCAAGTATAATCGCCTCTTCCCAGAGTTTGCGTCTCCCCTCTTCAGGAGTGCTCTTAATTATATTTGGCATCAAATAATGCCTACAGGTACAAGATGATTACTCATGTATGTTAATAAAGAAAGAAATTAAGTTTTTTTTTTTTGTGCTGTTTTATTTAAAGTCATTTTGAAATTACGTGCACAGAAAGCAGGAAATAATACATAAACAACTAAATGCCATTTGAATATTTCTTCCATTAGTAATTTTAGTAGTATTTCTGATAATTTTGAATAGGATTCAAGTTATATATACGTATGTATACAATGTAAATAGTTTTTATACTATCAACGTAATTTAACTCTATAGCATATTACTCTCTGTATTCCATATTAAGTGAATCTGAATTGTTGGAATATGAGTGACTCATATTATATGACACATCCCTTAATTAAAAAATTATAAGAACATACTAAAAAAATATTTTTCACTTTAATCCTTTTGATTATCCCCAAATTATTCACATAGAAAATATGAAATAGTTAAAAACTCATTAAAAGGAAGAATAACTATGGACAATAAAGTCTCAATAATTTTCTTGAACTTTGAACAATTCATTTATTTTAAACTGTGAAAAAGTCTCACATCGCATATGTCAAGTATTAAGGTTTTTTTGTTTAGGGATACTCCCTCCATTTAAAATTGATTGAATTGTTAAGGTATTTCACACCTTTTAAGAAAAGAAGATTCAGACATAAATTAAGCATAATTTTCCATTTTTAACCTTATGAATTATTATCAAATTTATGATTAAAATAACTAAACATTAATTATAATAACTAATTTCAATACTAACTAATGAAGGGTAAAATTGGAAGAACATTCAAAAAATAATCTTTAGAATTGAACAATTAAATTAATTTGAAAAATGAAAAATATCTCAACAATTCAATTAATTTGAAATGAATGGATTAGTAAAGAAGACACTTATTTTAATTTATTGATTGAATTTTGAACATGTAAATGGTCATTCCCATTTTTAGTAAAGTAAAATTATCATTTTCAAGATGAATTAAAAAGTGGTGAATTCAAAGAGTCAAAAGACCAAAGTAATCTCTCAAGATTTGAAACTACAAATAGCTGAAGACTGAAGACTGAAGACATTAGGCATGTTAATAGATACCGTTGAATTTTTTTGTGCAGATTTTTGGTGGTGATTTCTGTTCAACGATGCCTCCTAAGCACAAAAAGCGTAGTTGTGAAAGTGTATCTGTGGTTATATTCTAATGTGTTTACCTTTACGAGACACTGTGAGGACAAGTATCTAATCAAAACAATGGAGATACAAGTGGTGCAAGCTTCCTGAGTACTTGACGCTTGATTTAACTCATTTGACAACAAAGGACTTGATACCTCCTATTTTTCAGTTTACCAACATTATTTGCCACCTTTTGATATTTCATGTAGGACCAATTACTAAGTTTACCCTCTCTATTAATAGTTGTTTGAAAACCTGCCCAATGATTGACAACTTGATACTTTTCCTCTCAAGGAATGACATTCAACACCTTGTTCTTCAACTTTCGTCTAATGGCAAATTGCCTTCATCTGTATTCAAATGTTTGCAGTTGAGGCATCTGACTATCAGAAGTTGTTTGATTGTTTCTCCACCAGCCTTTAAAAGAATTTAATAGGTTAATAAGCCTTTAACTAAGTAACGTCACAATTTCTTCCAAGTTGCTTGAAAGTTTAATCTCTAATTGCTCATTTCTCCAGAAATTGGTGTTGAATCTCCAGGAAATGGCAAATGTTGTTGAAATTAAAGCTCCAATGCTGAGATCTTTTGATTTTAGAGGAAGTATACAATTTATCCCTCTTCTAGCAAAAATTTCGCTTAGAGATGTTGATTATTCTGCAAAGTCAAGAAAATGTGATATTCCCAAATTTTTCAAGTCTTTTTCTGTTCTTGAGAATCTTCACTTGGATATGCGTTGTCTTGAGGTAAATTTGTTTCACTCTTTATTTGAATGCATTTTCTTATAAATATGTACGTAGCACCTCTGGGTTTTTGACTCATCCTGAATTTTGGCATTTTCTCCTTAGTTCTTAGTAGCGGGCGCAAGTGGAGTACCAACAAGGCTTCCCTTTGATCTTATATTTGTCAAATATCTCCACCTAAATTCTATTTTTCTAGATAAAGTGGATGAGATCAAACGTTGCCCATATTTAGAATATATGGAAATTGATGAGGTTCTTAACTGTCTTTTTTCTTTTTCTTATTTAATTTAGTAGCTTTCTTGTTTTATACCTTCTTTTTTTTGTCTACAAGTTCACCTGGATTCTATTTTTGGCAAATCTTTTTTAGATACACCAATGGCAAGAGGATTCTCCTGCTCTGCCATGTCTTGAAATGGAAGGTTTGTCAGATGTGATGTTTAGTCACCTCAAGGAAGTTAAGCTAGATGGTTTTCTAGTCACAGAGCGTGGGATGCAGCTTATCAAGCTTTTGTTAGGCAAGTCACCTGTGTTGGTACGTATGTTAATTAATACCTATACAGATGATGATGAACCTGAACCCAGGCAATTATCTGAGTCTCCTTCCGAAACAAACAGTTTCCGTGCTGTAGTAAATGCATTTTGGCGTGCGTCACCTAAAGCAGAAGTAGTCTTTGAGATTGTGTATGGCACTTATTACTACTAGCTCTATGTTATTTACTTGAATCACATTTTTCCTTTGTTTTTCATGCCATTATGTGTTGCAGTTTACAGATGCACAAATGCAAATTTTTCTGTTTTGATTGAACTTTTGTTATTCATTCTCTTTTATTTATGGGCAATGGAAAACAATTTCATATGAGGCGAAATATCTCCATTAGAGGAACTAACATTCGTATAGCAGGTTCTTGAGTAAGAAATTGCTTGAATGCGTAGTCATGATGAATTGCAGCCCAAAATCCACGAACCCAATGCATTCCTGAAGACACCAAAAATGTCTCCCAATGTGATGGTTAAGTGGACTGCTCCATCAATATTCAACATGTAATACTAGTTATTTTCAAGAGGTTTCCATTTAACATAACTTGGGTACAAGGTCCATTTCTCTTTGCATCGCACTGCTAGATACCAAACTTTCATGGCATGTTGGTAGATAGATAATTTCTAAATCACCATCAAAAGGACTATTTTCAAAAAATATTAATTTGTTTCAAGCTTTCCAGATTAACCAGGGAGCATAGGAAACTATTAGGCACATAGGTGTTGGGGTTTATTTGCCCTGATTTCTTACCATAAATAGGTTTGCCTTTTAGGAAAATGTTTTAATATTTTACTAGTCCTTTTCTTGTAAGAAAGGTTTAGGACTCTATAAATATAGGTTTGTTCCTTCTAACTTAATTAGCATTCACAATGTAGTCCTAGGGTTTTGAGAGTTGCGGTTATGGAGGAGAATTTTGTGTGCCTCCTTGTATTCTGAGTGAATTGGTTGAGATTGTTTCTCTCTATATTTTGTACTCTCATAATTATAGTGGATTGCTCATCTCCTTTGTGGACGTAGGTCGATTGACCGAACCACGTTAAATTTGTCTCTTTTGGTGTGTTTCTCGTTTGTCTTCTTACTCGTGGTCTTTCGAGGTTTGCTTTGCTAGCTTCCACATTACACCTGCTTATTTCGGTCCTAACAATAGGAACATGATTGTTAGCATGAATGGAGTTGTTACTCATACTATTGAGCATTCTAGTCAACCAAACGTACAGTTGGATCATCGAGGACTGACTTAAACTGACAGTCAAAGAAACGAGGAGATATTGAGACCATATATCACAGTTTGAATCCTACAACAGCTACATTGCCAGAGAAAATGTTTGATATTTGGAGGGAGATCGTGTCGCCATAGCCAATTGTAATAATTGGTGCTTGGGTTATCAGAATGTGTGAGGCTTTTTGACTGAAATTCACCGTTGAAGTCAGGTCCCAAACAATTCTATCAAAACTAACCACATGTTAAGGTATGTAAGTATTTATTTGGGACAAGATTATATCAGGCAAAGAAAAGAACATATATATTTGATAGAATCCAAGTAGTTTAAGATCGATAATATGAGAGGGTATATTCACTTCTTATTTTATGATAGTATGATTAGGTTGAATCCATGGATCATTCCGAAAAGTTAATTGTATAAACAAAAATGGGGTTGGAGAATGGTTTAGGGATTGGTACAAGAAGTTAAATATTAGAAATATTGTTTGACAAATAATACTCCTGTATTTTGAGGTAAAGAGAAAACTAAGAGCAGCAATATTCCCATAAAAATAAAAATTGGATTGTGCTTTGCTGCTCGATGATACGAGAAGTTTGCTGATCCAGAGTGCCAAAGGATTTTATACGAGAGATATAGTTATTGTCACAATTTGACTTTTACACAGTTTTGAGTTGGTTGATTCTAAGACTCTACTTCCTAGCCAATTGATGTTTACATTGCATTATTTTTTCAAGCTCTGTAGACCAAATGTGTATAGACAAGAAAATTTACATTTTCCCTTGAAGCTCATCTCCGATCCACCCTAGAATCCTCAGATATGTTTCGTCTGTTCCTATTTTTTGAGGAACTATTTTCTCTTTGAGATCATTATTGTTTTAAAGATGAAAGAATCCATTAAAGCAGACTGAGATAGCTAGTTTAATCTCCATGGTCCTATAACACCGAAGAATCATGATAAAAGGCTTCAAGCTAGCTCTAGTACTTGACCAAGTACAGAATTAAACACACAACCATACCTTTGAAATAAACTCAGCCACATACCGGCATTGAACATAATAACACTTGCATTGGGATAAAAACAACTAAAAAAGACTAGTCAAAACATACTGGAACCCAATCAACATTATGAACAACTTCTGCTTTAGGTGATGCACACTGAAATGTGTGTAGCACAGATCCAAATTCAAATGCTTCGAGAACAACATCATAGTGATGACTTCGTACAATCCAAATAGGCTCATGAACATCCCTAGGCCTGTAGGTATCAATTTAGCTTATTACCAACAAAAGATATATAATGTGTTTCTTGCTAATATTGTTGTTTTGGTATTTCCTGCTATTACTCAAGTAATCACGGAGTGCATTATTGTGTTTTGCCTTTATATTGCCGTGTTATCTTTGTTAAACTATAATCACTAAAATTATTTTATTATATGATAAAATGGGACCTATAGAAGTACTCCTTTTGTCCACTTTTAATTGTCATATTGCGCTTTTCGGAAGTCAATTTAACTAATTTTCGAAGTTATAATTATAGTATTACATAAATCCGATATTTTAAATAAAAAATTCAGATATTCAAAAAGCTATACAAAAAGTACTATAAACTCCAATTTTTTAATATATCAATATGATGAAAAAATACATCGTAAAATGTAAGTCAAAATTATTATCGTTTGACTGTAAAAAAGAAAACCATGATAATTAAAAGTGGACGAATGGAATAGTTTTTATACTATCGACATAATTTAACTATATAGCATGTTACTCTCTCTATTCCATATTAAATGAATCATATTAAGAGCATTGTTGGAATGACACATCTCTTAATTAAAAGAATTTAAGAACATAAATTAAAAGGGTATTTTCCATTATTATCCGTTTGATTATTCCCAAATTATTCACCTTGAAAATGAAAAATAATTATAAATCTTATTAAAAGAAAGGTAAGTATGAAAAAAAAAAAGTTCCAATAATTTTCTTAAACTTTGACCAATTCATTTATTTTAAACTATGAAAAAAGTCCCAACAGTGCATATGTAGAGAATTCAAACTTGTTTTTAGTTCCACAAATATTAAGGTTTTTTGTTTCTGAGTACTCTCTTCATCTCATATTAGTTGATCACTTTCCTTTTTACATGCTTATTAAGAACTCATAAATAAATGGTAGTTTTACCAATTCACATCTTACGAACTTGTTTTGAACTTTATAAACTAGTGTGGCTGTGTGGAGACTTTCAAAAAGAATTAATTGTAAAAGTAATATGGGAAAAAATCAATTGATGCTTTCATGATTAGTAAGGTGATCAACTAATATAGGACAACTATTTTTAGTATAATGATCAACTAATATTTGCAAAGAAAATAGTAAAGAAGACTCGTTTATTGATTGAATTTTGAAAATCTGAATGGTCATTCTCTTTTTTAGTGAAGTAGAAATATCATTTTCAAGATGAATTAAAGAGAGGTGAACCCAAAGAGTCAAAAGGCCAAAGTAATCTCTCAACATTTGAAACTACAAATAGCTGAGGACTGAAGACATTAGGCATGCATTTGGGTCAAAAGAAATGTCCTCTTCTTTCATTTGTATTATGTTAATATATACCTAGTATATCTTGGTATTAGTTGAATTTTTTTGTGGTGGTGATTTCTGTGTAACGATGCCTCCTAAGCACAAAAAGGGTGGTCGTGAAAGTGTTTCTGTGGATATATTCAGCAACCTTCCAAGTGATGTAACTGATGCTATTCTAATGTGTTTACCTTTACGAGACATTGTAAGGACAAGCATCTTATCAAAACGATGGAGATATAAGTGGTGCAAACTTCCTGAGTTGACACTTAATTTAAATCATTTGACAACGAATGATTTGATACCTCCTACTTTGCAGTTTACCAACATTATGTATCACCTTTTGACCCTTCATGTTGGACCGATTATTAGCCCAGTGATTGACAACTTGATATTTTTCCTCTCAAGAAATGGCATTCAGCACCTTGTTCTTCAACTACCGAGTAATGGCAAATTGCCTTCATTGGTATTCAAATGTTTGCAGTTGAGACATCTAGTTATCAAATATTGTTTGATTGTTTCCCCACCAGCCTTTGAAGAATTTGGTAGGTTAATAAGCCTTAAACTAAGTGAAGTCACAATTTCTTCCAAATTGGTTGAAAGATTAATCTCTAATTGCTCAATTCTCCAGAAATTAGTGTTGAAACTCTGGACATTGACAAACGTTGTTGAAATTAAAGCTCCAATGCTGAGATCTTTTTATTTTATTGGAAGTATACAATATATCTGCTTCAAGAATATCCCTCTTCTGGCAAATGTTTCTCTTATAGACAATGAATCTTCTGAAAAGTCAAGAAAATGTGATATTACCAATTTTTTCAAGTCTTTTGTTGTTCTCGAGAATCTAAAGTTGAATGAAGCTAGTCTCAAGGTAAATTTGTTTCATTCCTTATTGTTATGCATTTTCTTATCCTTAGCATCTTTCGGGCTTTGACTCATCTTGAATTTTTGCATTTTCTTCTTAGTTATTTGCAGCGGCGGCAGGTGGAGTACCAACAAGGCTTCCCTTTGATCTTAAATTTGTCAAATCTCTTCGTTTATCTTCTGTTGCTCTGGATCAACAGGATGAGATCTTGTGTGCTCTTTGCCTGATCAGACGTTGTCCTTATTTAGAGTATATGAAAATTTATAAGGTTCTTAACCGTCTTTTTTCTTATCTTTCTTATTTTATTTAGTGGCTTTCTTGTTTTAAACTCTTCCTTTTTTCTACAAGTTCACCAGATGGATTCTATTTTTCATAATCTTTTTTAGGTGCGTTTTTTTGAAGAGGATAGTCCTGCTCTGCCATGTCTTGAACTTGAACATTTATCAGATGTGATGTTTAGTCACCTCAAGGAAGTTAAGCTGCAAGGTTTTCTAGCCACAAAGGCCGGGATGCAGCTTATTAAGCTTTTATTAGACAAGTCACCTGTGTTGGTACGAATGCTAATTAAGCCCTATATAGATGATTATGATCATTCTTCACTGTATGAGTCTCTTACCAAAACATACAGTTTTCTTGTTGTTGTAAAAGCATTTCGACGTGCATCACCTAATGCAGAAGTAGCATTTGACATTGAGTATGATTCAGATTATGACGATCTCTGAAATGAGACTTGCAACATGATTGAACTGATAAGTGGTTGTTTATTTCAAAGTTATGCTGAAGCCTTTCTCAAGAATTTCAATCTTGTTTTTGCCCCTGGCTGGTAGAAGTGACATAGACATTTTTTTATTAATTACTGGCCATGATATTTATTATTAGTTCTTTTATTTACTTGAATCTTATTTTCCTTTTTGTATTAATTCTGTTTTTCATGGCATTATATTTTGCAGTTTACAGATGCAGAAATGCAAAATTTCTCTTGCAGCCGTTCATCTTTTGATTTAACTACATAAAAAAAGTCTTTTTTTTTTATATACAATCGATTTACACAACTTGAAAAGTAAGGCAATGTAAACATAAATCTGTCTAAAAAGGAAGTCTTGTAATCGACCGACTCAAATATGTGCAAAACTAAAATTGTGACAATAAGTTAAGTCTTTGGAGATTAACTTATTACTCACTATGATGCCCAGAATGCAAATTTCTGTTGCAGCTGTTGCTGTTTCGATTAAACTTCTATTAAATTTTGTTGTGTTGACTAGACAATACCAAGTAGTGTCTATATATTTCTCGAGGCACAGTAAAACGTACATAATAGTTTGAGGGAACTGCCTGAATTACTACTTTGAAATTCTTACTTCATGACTTGTGGTTCATTAACGTCCCAATTCTCTTGGTTGACTAAGCCTAATTAAGAAATCAAACAAAATTATATTGGTTACATTCTCTTTTATAAACTCCCTACTTATGTGCACTGGAAAACTTTTTTGTGAGGCGATACGTCTCAATTAGAAGAATTAACATTCGAAGCAGTTTTGAATGCCTAGTCAAGATTCCATATTAAGCTAAAATCAAGGTCAAGATAATAAGCAGTGTCACGATGAATTGTAGCCCAAAATCCAAGAACCCAACCTCCTTTGGAGCATTCTAGGCAACCAAACGTATAGTTGGATCATCAGAGGACTGACTTAAACTGATAATCAAAGAAGCGATGCCCAATTCAGACCATATATCTTGCAAGGAAAAAAACATATTTGACAGATTCCTAGTAGTTTGAAATTGATAATATGAGAGGGTACATATCAGGTTGAATACATGGATCATTCCACAAAGTAAGTTCATTGTATACAACTCATCAGTTTGTTATTTGTGTAAACATTTATTTCCAGATAACTAATCATTGATTTCGCAATGTGAATGCATTTATTTGGAACAAACAAGGCTTGGGAAGTTCAAAGTCTTTTGAAGAACTCAATAATAGTGCCAATTGATTTCACTATTAATAGACTCCACAATTCATTTCATGTTTAAGCAAATTACAAATTTTGCAAGTAAAATATTTCAGATAAGATTTAAGAATGAGTCCATGTACTAGAAGCAAGTCAGCTAGAGATCTGAGCAAGTCTATTATTTCTGAATTACTGATTGGTGCACTACATAGAATACTAGAACTTATGCCCATTAAATATGCTGCAAGATCTAGCATCTTATCAAAACATTGGAGACAGTTATGGTCTACACAACTTAATCTTGTGTTCGATCCACTGTTTTTTCAGTATGTATCTAATACTAAGGATTCTGCTGCAAGTGTAATTCATAAAATTCTCTTGAAACATACTGGAGATATTCTGGGATTCCATCTCATCTCCGAGGCAGACACTTTAACACAGTCTGATGTGAATCAATTCATCATCTTTGTCTCGAATCATGGTATCCAAAAGCTCACTCTAAAAATGGCCAACGATGAAAAATATGTGTTGCCTGATAGCATATTTACTTGTGCAACGTTGACACATTTGAAGCTCTCAAGGTGTATCTTTATGCTGCCGGATGGTACCCAATTTCCCAATCTTATTAGCCTTCAGTTAGAACATTCTAAAATTGCCAGTCATCGAGGATTAGAAAACAAACTTAATTTGCCAGTTCTCGAGACTATGGAGTTGAGATTTTGTGTTGATGTTGATTCTGTTTATTTGGTTTCTCCAAAACTTGAGAACTTGTCTATCATTAGCAGCTATACAATTACATTTCGGTGTTTTAGTGTGAACCCAATCTTTACTATCATTAAGCACCTCTGCTTGAATGGAACTTCCCTAGAGGTAAGAAAATAACGTTACTTTGTTTTTCATTCGTAGATGCTCTTACTAACACTCCATAACTTCATTTATTTGTCATTGGTTGTTTCAGAAACTTTGCTCAGCGTATGTGGAAGTCAAGCTTTGTCAACCACTAAAATTGCAAAGCCTGAAAATTTGTAACTTTAAGATTTCACTTGAAAGTATTGCTTGTGTAGTTTGCCTGCTTAGGAGTTCTCCCAACCTTTCTGAAATTGAAATAGACGAGGTTGTAAAGGTAATACATATCATGCCTAATAAGGACAGTTCTATGTATATTTATTTAAAATATTAAGAACTTCCATATTGCCGTTAAGTTTTATTGTTACATTTTGTATCTTTAATTCTGGTAATGTAGATTGACTATCATGAGACTTTTTCTTCAGGTTGATGAGACATTGAATCAGAGAACGGAGCTGTTATCTTCTTATTATTTATCAACGAAAAAAGAGCATGTGAATGAAGCTTTGAGATTGATTCAAACAATGAGGTTGCGGAAATTCAAGGGATCAAAAACTGAAATGTGCTTAATAAGAGTCATATTTTCTCATTCTCCAAACCTAGAGAGGATGATCATTGAACAGTGCGAGAAATTAGGAAATGCAACAAACTATAAGGAAAAATTGAGGGAACAACTAAGCTGCATTACTCGAGCATCACCCAAAGCAATAGTTATCAAGTATTTACAACCTGTTTTCCCAGTGGCGTATTACGATTTTTTGTTTAATGTGCGTTGATGTCATAGTTAAACTGAATTGGAAGTTGATCATTTGTTCTACAAAATGTACTTATTATATACTATGTTTGATATTGTCCCATTTATAGTCGGATTTGCTTTGCCAATTTAATAGTTCTAAAACTCTTTTAAATTTTTTTCAATAAATACAATGAATGCAGCATAGAAATATGCAATACTTTAAGAAGAGAATGTGGAGAGGCTCATCACAATTAAGTGATATTATAGAAGGTTTTAATATTTTAACATTAGTACTCTCTCCGTTCACTTTTACTTGACATGATTTTCTTTTTTAGAGTCAAACGATAAGAATTTTGACTAACATTTTATGATGAATTTTTTCATCATATTGATATGCAAAAAATTGCAATTTAAAGTATTTTTTTGTATAGTTTTTGAATATCTAAATTTTTGGTTTAAAATATCGAATTAATAATCTGAGTTAACTTATTTAGATGTCTCTCATTTAGATGTGCACTTGATGAAATGAAGGGAAGGGGTAATGGAGGGGAGCCGGATCCGTACTTAAGGTTTACTTCATTTATTGATAGATATTGGATATCTCAATGGTCATTCTTTTCTGCTAATTAAACTGAAGAGTCGTTTCATGAACCAAATATTTTAATTGTAATTGAATCATATTAAATTTCCTCATCAATTATCATCATTTATGCCTAAATTACAGCTGTGACTTTTTGATTTTTAGCATGACACAATGTGATCAATACTACTCCCTTCACTTATTTCTAAAGTAGATTCTTATTTTTATTTGTCACTTTTGACATATCAAGAAAAGACAATTATTTTTTTAAAATGTATTTCCATTGATGAATATCTTTTAGGTTATGAGTCGTCATGATTATCCACATTTTCTTGCTAGTTTTCTCCTGGACATCCTTTCGTTTCACACTCTGTTAAACATAAGGCGTATCTGGTATCTATTCCAATCCAATGGAGGTTGTCATGTGTAACAAACCCAATAACAAGGCCAACACAATTCAAATTCAAACAACCGACAAATCTATTTCACTAACTCATAATTGGAATTACAAAGGAATTTAAGAACTAGATGGAAATTAAAAAACACCAGTAGAAGAAAGGGATGAGAAGCAGAGACTCAAAGAAAGGGGATGAGAGGACTAGACATTTTTCTCAACAATTTGCATAATCCCTAACTGACATATCACTACCCTTTTTGATGGAACCGTTTCATGCCCACTACTCAACTCGGATCCCAAATTAACCTGGCCCTATTGCTCGTTCTCGGCCCAATAGCTCTTGTTAGCCCAATAACAACTTGTATGACATTAGTATCTACATTGGGCTGGACTTGGTTCATAACATCATGTCTGCTCTTTTGCTTGATAAGAAGCTTTCCCTGCTTACAATATATGTCTATCTTGTTTTTTCGTTAATGTTTCGTAGGTGATATATTTAAACTATTACTATACACATGGTCCAGAATCTCTTGAAATGGAACGTTCCTCAAATGTGACAGTCAATCACCTTAGGGAAATTAAGTTGGAAGGTTTTGCAGTCACTAAAATGCCAGAGATGCAGCTAATGGAGCTTCTCTTAGCCAGATCTCCGATGCTGGTGAGAATGCTAATCAAGCTCGACAGGACAGTTGCAGAATCTGCAAGAGCCAAAATACTCGCTAGGGTATCAAAAATTAAGTCAGCATCACCTAAAGCAGAAGTTGAAGTCATCTTTTGATTGTCACAACTCTTATCAGGCGACCATGATATATGTCTAAAATGTTTCAGAAGTTGAAATGAATAGATTGAAACAAATCTTCTCGTACTGTCTATTTCAAAGTTATGATCATCGAATAACAGACAAGTCAAAACATCCATACATGTCTAACAGCTTGAGGCTTTAAACACAACCAATAAAAAGGCTAATTCCATCTTTTCGAACATAATTCTGTTGAAGTACACTTAGTAATGCTAAATATGACATTTTGTGGGAATTAAATAGGTCAATAGCAGTGACATTGTGTGACCGTATAGCAGTACTATTCAAGCACCATTGAAGATTCAAGACTAAAAAGTGGAGATTTCATTACTTATACATTCAAAAGTTTGTATTTGATGATCAGTTTTACAAAGAACTTGACTAAATTGAGAAGAAAGGATTTATTATTAGTGAGCTGTGTCTCTGATTTGGTTATATTTGAGGATGTCTCACCTAAAGTCCAGACACTTAGTCTTGATGGCAAGTTTCTTCATACTGAAATTACTTGTACATGCCTTAAATGAGCTCACCTAAAAAAAATTAAAATTAATTTTTCACTTCTGTTAGAGGATAATCAGCCATTTCTATAACATGAGGAGTATATATGAGCCACTTTTATAACGAGAGATATATCAACTGTAAATGACAAAGTTAATGGATAGCAGACCCTTTTCTGTTTACTTCTTAACAAATAAGTGGTGGAATTAATACTTAGAAACAGAGGCATATTTTTGATAAATTATTATTGTAAATTAATTAAGTACTCAAGTTAGGGGTGTGGAATCCATTTTCCTGTTGGTTCACTCTCACTTATGAGAATGATGCCTTAGAATACTCTCTACTCAATTCTTCTTAAACTAAATATGAAACTTGTTAGAGTATATAAATCATATACGCAACAGAAGCATAATCACGGATAAGAAACTTACATAATAGCATGTTGATATAAATCAAAAACGAAAAACCAGTAAGTATTACTAACTTGTTGAAGCTTTCAAAAACCTCGTTTAGACATGATGAATCCAGATCACTTCCAATTCATGAGTTTTGTGACAGATCAACATATTCAATATTCAGTTCAAATATGAAATCAACACACTTTATATGAAAAAGTCGTGATATGCCAATGGGATCAACACATCCTTGATCTCGAAAACAAGCTACAAATACTTAACCACTACAGGTTTTGGTGATGCGGTTGGAAACCAAAAAAAGAAAACGTACAACGGCACAAGAATCTAGAAATGGATGAAAAATCCAACAGCTTCATCACTGTCAGAAAGCACAAACTACCAAGTCATCACACATTGTCTGAAATATTTATATAAAATAATCAAATTAATATTATTATATTTACAACAAAATAAAAAAAATTCAGGCAAGTAAACTGCAAAATGTACTCTCAATCGCGACACCGATCATCTTCTCTGATCATTCTTGCCTAAAAATACAAATTCCAAAATTCTAAAAAAATTCCCGAAATTTCGATCGCTTTGCTAAAATTGTTTTGTAAGTTTCTTCTCTCTCTAAAATTTAGTCTGGTATTGGGTTGGATTTGTCAAGTTTTCAATCTGCGATTCGTTTGGTGTTTTTGGAAATGCTAAGTTCCCAAATTTGCAAAAACCTCAAAATCGTGTTGCAAATTTGGGAAACTTAGGGTTTCCAAAAAATACCAAATGAATCACAGATTAGAAAATTGAATGCCATACAAAACAAAATTTTAGCAAGAGAGATGAAACTGACAAAAAAGTTTTAACGAAGCGATTGAAATTTTAAGAATTTTTTTGTAGGGCCTTGGAATTTGAGAGTTTGAAGGTGGAAATGATTGGAGAAGATGACCGGTGGCTGAATTGGGAGTACATTTTGCAGTCTACATACCTGATATATTTTTGTAAATATAATAATATTGATTTGATTATATATATATAAATTTCAGTTAACTCGTGATGACTTGGCAATTTGTACTTTTCGACAGTGATGAAGTTGTTGAATTTTGTGTCCATTTTTAGATTTTTGTGCTGTTGTACGTTTTTTTGTTTTAGTTTTTAAATTACAGAATTCCCTCAAATTTTCCTTGAAGTTTGTGGCATTTCCTAATTTCTCGCACTTTTCAATTATCATCCTCTCAAGTTTTGAGAATGAGAAAAGGACTCTTATTAAGTACATTTCTGTACTCGATTCCTTGAATTTCACTAACCTCAATGTTTGAATCAAATTCAGAGCTTCATTCACATGATCTGCTACCATCAATACGTAAGATAACAACTTCGTTCTCTGACTCGAGATGTCTCATCAACCTGTAGAAAGACTCATACAGTCACTACATTACAAAAATTAAAGATACAAAGTGTAACAAAAAAAACTTAAGAAACTTTTGGTTTTGAAAATTTTATGAAACTTACTTGACTTAAAAATATGTCATTAAGGCAAGATGAAAGTCTTTAAATTTCAAATAAATATACAAAGATGTACATACATAGAACTGTCCTTATTAGGCTTGGTATGTCTTACCTTTACAACCTTGTCTATTTCAATTTCATAAACATAATAGCTACGAATATAAAATGAAGCAATGTTATTTTCTTACATCTAGAGAAGTTCTATTCAAGTAGAGGTGCTTAATGATTGTAAAGATTGGGTTCACATTAAAACACTCAAATGTAATTGTATAGCTGCTAAGGATAGACAAGTTCTCAAGTTTTGAATAAACCAAAGTAACAGAATCAATGTCCACACAAATCTCAACTCCACAGTCTCGAGCATTGGCATATTAAGTGTGTCTTCTGATTCTCAATGACCGGCAGTTTCAGAATATTCTAACTGAAGGCTAATAAGACTGGGAAATTGGGTACCATACGGCAGCTCAAAGATACAATTTGAGAGCTTCAAATATGTCGACATTGCACAAGTAAATATGCTATTAGGCAATACATATTTTTCATCGTTGGCCATATCTAGAGTGATCTTCTGTATACCATGATTTGAGACAAAGATGATGAATTGATCCACATCGGACTATGTTAAAGTGTATGTCTCGGAAATAAGATGGAATCCAAGAATATTTTCAGCATGTTTCATGAGAATTTTATGGATTACGCTTGCAGCAGAAGCACCAACATTAGATACATAATGAAAAAAAAGGGTATCAAACACAAGGTGTGACTGTGTGGACCAAATATGTCTCCAATGCTTTGATAAGGTGCTAGTTCTTGCAACATATTTGATGGGCATCAGCTCTAGTATTCTAAGTATAGTATGCCGATCGGTAATTCACAAATAATAGACTTGCTCATATCACTAGCTAACTTGCTTCTATGACATTGACTCATACTCATTTTTTCCTTTGATATTTTACATACAAATTTAGATATTTGTTTCAACATGAATTGAGAGGTCTATTAATAGTTCTCCTACTAGTGGTAATGAACAATTTTTAAGTCGGAAGAAAACCAAAGGGCACACTATTCTTGAGTTCTTCAAGGGACTTTTTCTTGAACTTCCCAAGTCTACTCATTTCCTGTAAATACATTCACATTGCAAAATCAATCTTCAATGACCATGATCAGTTATCTAGAAAAAAATGTGTTCCCAAATTACAAAGTAAGGAGGTGTGTACAATTAACTTAATTTGAGATTTTCTGTCTCATGGATATAAAGTGGAATTTCAATTCTATGTTTAAATCTTGTCATGCAGCAATAACAACTATGCCTCAATCGTAAATAAGTAGGGGTCAACTATTTTCATTACTCCCAAACACACAAACAAGGCATACAAGGTTCAACAAACTTTAGAGAAGGTCAAAGAGGTTCACTTACCTTAAGAGGGCAGAAAATCAACTCGGCACTTGCGCTTTTGTCACGCCCCGAGCCTACACCCTGGGCGGGACCGGCACTCGGAGACCATTGCTGGCCCCAAGCGAACCCTTGGTCTGGCTTTCTTAACTCAGCGGAAACCTAACTCAACAGAATAACTCAAAGCAATGCAATATTTCAAAAGAACTTAACTTATAAAGTATGGCCAAAAGGCAACCCGAGTCTCAAAATAGGATATTTACATATATATAGATAAGAGACTTAGAACTAGCTGACTGACTGTCTGTCTGTCTGTCTATCTGTCTGTCTATGAAGCCTCTAAAAACACTGAGATGGATGTTGGGACAGACCCCGCAACATCCTAGTAAAACCAAAAACTAAGAACACACAATAATTGAGCCCTCCGGAATGCAAGGAGGCTCACCACTGACTCTGGAGTGCTCAACTGGATCAACGACGTGCAGGCTGCTGATCTAGGATACCTGAATCTGCATCATGAAACGATGCAGGCCAACTGGCATCAGTACATGGAATGTACGAGTATGCAAACTGGAAAACTAAGCAACAACGGCTAGAAGGAAATCTGGAAGAAACTGAATAGCTTACCTGTCTCAACTCAACTCAACCTGACTGACTTCTTTCAATATAAGGCAATTTAAAACAAGTGCGATATAAAGAAAGACTGTTTAAAACATGCTATAAACTCTGTGTGTATACAAGATACAATAAGCCTGAAATGTATATAGAAATACAATGAACTGATGTATATAAAAAAATACATTAATCTCTGAGTATGAAAATACAATATCTGCTGTGGGAGTTTCTCTAACCGACAACCATCACATAAGAGCTATAGTGATGATACAGCGATCGACCTCACGCTGCCAGAGCATCTTACACCCGGCCAAAGGTATAAGACCTGAACTGCCTAATGGATCCACTAGTCTAATCTGAAAAGGATTCATCTAAAAAGCATGATCCTTTTCTACCCATGGTGGCTAACATGGTTCTATGGGGGCTGTGGGTTCTTTGAACGCTCCCCCAATTCGGTGCTCGATACTACTCCCAAAAATGTACTGGCTCTTATGTTTTTAAAACATATTTATTCCTGCTGATATGAGATAATTACTCAAAAACTAGCCCGAAGGCTCTTTGGAAATCTCAGTTTCCAACCTTGTTTGGATGCAAAGACCTTTCTTTAAAACTTCTTTGGGAATACATAGTTCCCTAATAACTTTGAGAAATGAACTCAACTTTAATCTCTTGACTTAACTTGAAACTGGGACTCTTACTCGACCTGAAACTTGACTGCTAACTTCACTTGACTTGAAACTATCTTTCCCTGAATCGGAATGTGAATTCAAGGTGTTCGATCACATGATATGGAGGGGTTCTTGAACACTTAGACGTACTATGGAGTGTCGAAAACAACCATAAAACATATGTATAATACCTTGGAACTTGCTTGAAAAAGGGAGAAAAGGAATGGGGAAACTTGGCTAAGACTTCAAATTTCTGGTAACACAGGCGGCATCTACGGAAGCCATCGACGGACCGTAGATGGACTTACGGTCCGTACTGCGGGTCCGTAGATCGCGTCAGAGAGTTTTCCCTAAAAAAAACGATTTTTGAAAAAAAGTCTAAGTGTTGACCTACGGTCATGACTTACGGTCCGTGGATCGATCTACGGACCGTAGGTCGGCCCCGTAGATCCATGCCCCAAAAACCCAACTTCTGTCCCAATCGACGGTTGACCAGTACGGACCGTCGATTGATCTACGGTCCGTAGGTCAGTCCCGTAGATGGGGATCGACAGCCCAGAATTCTGCAATTCGATGGTGAATCAACTTTTAAGGGTCATGACTCTAAGAATCGTAATTCCCTCAACCTACCATAGGATTTCAATGAAAATATACGACCCAATCATGTCTCCCAACGAACAATAATTCAACAACACCACCAACAACAACTAACAACTTCACCAACTTTAACAACTTCAACAACAATTCCAATCTTTTCTCAATCATATAATAAACTAGGTGTGTGTGGGGGAAAGGATCAACCCACACGAAAAACTCACATACCTTTAATAGGGATCACCCCCGACGAAAGTCCACAACGATCTTGCCTAAGCTCCTCTTTCTTCTCTTCTTCTTCTTCTCCTTCTTCTCTTCTTCTTCTTCTCCTTCTTCTCTTCTTTAAACTCAAGAACCCTAACTCTTCTCTTTCAAAAAGGGACAAAAATGATCCAAGATCATCCTAACTCAACAATAAGAGCTCAAAATAAAAGATTGTGAAAGGACCAAAATGCCCTTAAATTTCCGGACGAAATTCCCTTCCAACTACCCAACTTCTAAAGGGCATAACTCCCTCATACGATCTCGGAATTGAGCAAACTCGGTGGCGTTGGAAAGATCGTTCCAAGGACTTCGCCACCATAACTGGAACTACTCCTAACTCACCCTGAGATAGGAGTTACGACTACTCAAAGTTGGCCAAAAACTCATGATTTCCACACTTATCAAATTTCCAGATTTTTAAAATTTTTTTTTTTTTTTTTTTTTTCCAAATTTCGATCTTCTTCGAAGCCACTTCAAATTGTCGGATGTTACAATATCTCCCCCTTGGGAACATTCGTCCTCGAATGAGGTTACTCTTATGAGACTAAGGGTGTAACATCAACTCAACACCTAACAAACAACCATGCAAACGCAACAACAATGACGACAGGCTCATTATAATTTAAAGAGCACTAAGAAGGAAATTAATACCTTAATCTGCATTTCCTCCGAATTCAAAGAGATATGGGTATCGCTTCTTCATGTCTTCTTCGGCTTCCCAAGTTGCTTCCTCAACAAATTGGTTCCTCCATAGGACCTTAACTGAGGCTACATCTTTCGTTCTCAACTTACGAACTTGACGATCCAAGATTTGAACAGGAACCTCCTTATAAGATAAGTTATCATTGATCTTAATACTTTCAGTCGGCAGGATCAATGAAGGATCGCCGATGCACTTCTTCAACATGGAGATGTGAAATACCGGATGAACCACTGCTAGTTCCTGTGGCAACTCCAACTCATAAGCAACATTGCCAACCCTCTTGGCTATGCGATAAGGTCCAATATACCGGGGACTAAGTTTCCCCTTCTTACCAAACCTCATAACGCCTTTCATGGGTGAAACCTTCAAATATACCCAATCATCTACTTCAAACTCTAATGCCCTTCTCCTAACATCAGTGTAGGATTTCTGACGACTCTGTGCCGTTTTCAACCTCTCTTGAATCACTTTCACTTTCTCCATAGCTTGGTGAACTAAATCTGGTCCTATCAACTGTGCTTCACCAACCTCAAACCATCCAATAAGAGATCTACATCTTCTCCCATAAAGAGCTTCATATGGAGCCATCTGGATGCTAGAGTGATAACTGTTGTTGTAGGCAAATTCAATTAGAGGTAGGTGATCATCCCAACTACCTTTGAAATCGATTACACAAGCCCTCAACATATCCTCTAAGGTCTGAATAGTGCGCTCTGCTTGCCCATCAGTCTGAGGGTGAAAGGCAGTACTTAAGTTCACCTTTGAACCCAAGCCCTTCTGAAAAGATTTCCAGAACTGTGCAGTAAACTGTGCACCTCTATCTGAAATAATGGAGATTGGGACTCCATGAAGTCTTACTATCTCTTGAACATACAACTTGGCATAATCTTCTGCTGTATTGGTAGTCTTTACCGGTAGAAAATGAGCTGACTTTGTCATTCGGTCGACAATTACCCAAATGGAATCATGCTGTCTGCGAGATCTTGGCAACCCTGTGATGAAATCCATGTTGATCATCTCCCACTTCCACTCTGGAAGTTCTATCCTCTGAGCCAAACCACCAGGCCTTTGGTGTTCAACTTTCACTTGTTGGCAATTTGGACACTTAGCAACAAACTCAGCAATGCCTTTCTTCATGCCATTGCACCAATAAACTTCTCGCAAATCACGATACATCTTGGTGGAACCTGGATGAACTGAATATCTGGAGCTATGAGCTTCCTCCATAATCTTCTCTTGGAGTCCATCTACCATAGGTACACACATTCTACCTTGATATCTTAATACACCATCTCCCCCTTGTTCAAAAGCTAATACTCTTTGCTTCTGAACATTTGCCTTTAACTCAAGCAAAATGGGATCTTGATCTTGCTTCTCTTTCACTTCTGACATTACTGATGACTCGGCCCTGCTCGTCACCGCTATTCCTCCTTCTGCGGAATCTGTAAAGCTGACTCCCAGGCATGCCAGTCTGTGCACATCTTTTGCTAACTTTCTCCTTCCCTCTTCAATATGGGCGGTGCTACCCATAGACAACCTACTCAAAGAATCAGCAACAACATTAGCCTTAACTGGGTGGTAAAGAATACTCAGGTCATAATCTTTGAGTAACTCTAACCACCTCCTCTGCCTGAGATTAAGTTCCTTCTGAGTAAACACGTATTGAAGGCTCTTGTGATCAGTGAATATGTCGACATGCACACCATACAAGTAATGACGCCATATCTTCAAAGCAAACACTACAGCAGCTAGCTCTAAGTCATGGGTTGGGTAGTTCCTCTCATGAACCTTCAACTGTCGGGAGGCATAAGCTATAACTTTGCCATTCTGCATTAAGACACAACCCAAACCGACTCTAGATGCATCACAATACACCACAAAACCTTGAGTACCTTCTGGTAGCGTCAAAACTGGAGCTGTAGTCAATCTCTTTTTCAATTCTTGAAAACTTTTCTCACAAGCTTTGGACCATTGAAATTTCACCGTCTTCTGAGTCAACTTTGTCAAAGGAGATGCAATACTCGAGAACCCCTCAACAAACCTCCTATAATAGCCAGCTAATCCCAAGAAACTCCTAATTTCAGTTGGAGAGATGGGTCTAGGCCAATTCTGCACTGCCTCGATCTTCCGAGTATCAACTTTAATTCCATCACCGGACACAATGTGGCCTAGGAACGCCACAGACTTGAGCCAAAACTCACACTTAGAGAACTTGGCATACAACTCCTTCTCCTTCAAAGTCTGAAGAACTGTTCTGAGATGACTAGCATGATCTTCTTCATTCCTTGAATAGATTAGTATATCATCAATAAAGACAATAACAAACATATCTAAATAAGGTTTGAAGACTCTATTCATCAAATCCATGAAAGCTGCCGGTGCATTGGTCAAACCAAAGGACATGACCAAAAACTCATAATGACCATACCTGGTCCTGAAAGCTGTTTTTGGGATATCACATTCCCTTACCCTTAACTGATGATAGCCTGATCGGAGGTCAATCTTTGAAAAACAAGTGGCACCCTGAAGCTGATCAAAAAGATCATCAATCCTCAGAAGAGGGTACTTGTTCTTGATGGTAACCTTATTCAACTGACGGTAGTCTATACACATTCTAAGGGAACCATCCTTCTTCCTCACAAACAAAACCGGAGCACCCCAAGGTGAGACACTCGGTCGAATGAAACCCTTTTCTAGGAGATCTTTCAACTGCTCTTTCAACTCTTTCAACTCTGCTGGTGCCATTCTATATGGCGGAATAGAGATAGGACGAGTATCTGGAATGAGATCTATGCCGAAATCTATCTCTCTCTCAGGAGGAATTCCGGGTAAATCATCAGGAAACACTTCTGGAAACTCTCTTACTATAGGAACTGACTGGAAAAGAGGTATCTCAACACTAGAGTCATGAACTCGGACTAAGTGATAGATGCAACCCTTCGAAACTAACTTTCTTGCCTTAAGGTACGAAACAAAACGACCCTTAGGCACTGATGAACTGCTACTCCACTCTATGACTGGCTCATTCGGAAACTGAAACTTGACGGTTCGAGTTCTACAGTCTAATGATGCATAACAGGCATGAAGCCAATCCATACCTAGAATGACATCAAAATCTACCATGTCTAACTCAACCAAATCAGCCTTGGTGTTCATGTGACTGATGGAAACAGGACAATCACGATAGACTCTTTCTGCTAGAATAGATTCCCCAACAGGTGTAGAAACACAAAAGGGTTCACAAAGTCTTTCAGGAAGAACCTCAAACTGATTTGCAACATAAGGAGTTACAAACGATAAACTTGCTCCTGGGTCTAGCAAAGCATACACATTAAAAGCAAAGACTTTGACCATACCAGTGACAACATTCGGAGAATTCTCCTGCTCATGGAGACTGGTGATAGCATAAAGGCGGTTCGCTCCTCCACCTACACTAGAGGTAGCTCCTCTAGGTGCCGTCCTGTCTGGGGGAACAACTGAAGAAGACTGTGCTTTATTACCTCCATTACCCTGCCTATTCTTTGGACACTCTCGCATGAAATGCCCATTCTGACCACACTTGAAACAACCAAGGGAGCCCTCTCGACAAATACCTGAGTGGTTCCTACCACATTTGGCGCAGACCGGAGGCTTACTACTCCCTTGCGCCACACTACCCGAAGATTGTGCTGGTCTAGCCCTGAAGTCCTTCGAATTCTGAACATTAAATTCACCTCTGTATCTGGGTGCAGGCGCTCTAGCAATTGATGGAGCAGGTCCCTGTTGCCTTTGCTGAAAGGAGGAACGGTTTGAAATACCTTTCTGATGCCCGGACTCGTTCCCGATCTTAGCTCTCTTATTTCTGAACTCTTCTCTGTCCCTCAGCTTCTCTTCCTCAACCTGCTGCACATAAACCATCAATCTTGATATGTCCATGTCCCCGATAAGCATTGCCGCCCTACCTTCCTTGCTCGACAACCGAGACAGCCCAGCAACGAACAGACTCATTCTATTCCTCATGTCCGCAACCATCTCCGGAGCATAGCGGGATAGTTGGGTGAACTTCAGACTGTACTCTTGAACACTCAAAGACTCCTGCTTAAGAGTAAGGAACTCACGTACCTTGGCCTCTCTCAATTCTCGAGGAAAGAAATGCCCCAAGAAGGCTTCCTCAAAACAGGCCCAACTCGCAGGTGGTGCATTCTCAACTCTGCCCCCTTTCCACTGGTCGAACCAGATTCTAGCTACATCCTTCAATTGATAAGCAGCTAGTTCGACCCGCTCATTATCTACCACATGCATCACCTCAAAAATCTTCTTCGACTCTTCAATGAAGTTTTCTGGATCCTCGGTAGTGCTCGAACCCATGAATCTCGGAGGATTCATTCCCAAGAACTCACGAATTCTAGAAGTGTCAGCTCCTTCCTATCGAGCTCCCCTTTGCTGACCAATTTGATTAGTTACAGCTTGACTCAACATTCTAATTGCCTCTCTGAACTCGGCATTAGAAACTTCCCCTTGACCTTGCACTCCAGGTGCACCAGGTAACTCTTGCTCATCAACATAGCGTCTAGGAAGACGCCCTCTGCCAACTCTTCGTGGAGGCATGAATATCTGAAACACGCGTAAGCACGGATTAGAGAGAGACTTTTTAGAGATCAACTCTAACGCACGAAATGAGTGTGAAGAAATGAGAAATCTTCCTAAATGTTGCAGCCTCCCAATTATAGATGTGGCGCGCTTCACACCGATAACTAGGACTCCACAGACACGGCTTCATAGACTCTCTAGGACTCTTGAACTCTTTGCTCTGATACCAAGTTTGTCACGCCCCGAGCCTACACCCTGGGCGGGACCGGCACTCGGAGACCATTGCTGGCCCCAAGCGAACCCTTGGTCTGGCTTTCTTAACTCAGCGGAAACCTAACTCAACAGAATAACTCAAAGCAATGCAATATTTCAAAAGAACTTAACTTATGAAGTATGGCCAAAAGGCAACCCGAGTCTCAAAATAGGATATTTACATATATATAGATAAGAGACTTAGAACTAGCTGACTGACTGTCTGTCTGTCTGTCTATCTGTCTGTCTATGAAGCCTCTAAAAACACTGAGATGGATGTTGGGACAGACCCCGCAACATCCTAGTAAAACCAAAAACTAAGAACACACAATAATTGAGCCCTCCGGAATGCAAGGAGGCTCACCACTGACTCTGGAGTGCTCAGCTGGATCAACGACGTGCAGGCTGCTGATCTAGGATACCTGAATCTGCATCATGAAACGATGCAGGCCAACTGGCATCAGTACATGGAATGTACGAGTATGCAAACTGGAAAACTAAGCAACAACGGCTAGAAGGAAATCTGGAAGAAACTGAATAGCTTACCTGTCTCAACTCAACTCAACCTGACTGACTTCTTTCAATATAAGGCAATTTAAAACAAGTGCGATATAAAGAAAGACTGTTTAAAACATGCTATAAACTCTGTGTGTATACAAGATACAATAAGCCTGAAATGTATATAGAAATACAATGAACTGATGTATATAAAAAAATACATTAATCTCTGAGTATGAAAATACAATATCTGCTGTGGGAGTTTCTCTAACCGACAACCATCACATAAGAGCTATAGTGATGATACAGCGATCGACCTCACGCTGCCAGAGCATCTTACACCCGGCCAAAGGTATAAGACCTGAACTGCCTAATGGATCCACTAGTCTAATCTGAAAAGGATTCATCTAAAAAGCATGATCCTTTTCTACCCATGGTGGCTAACATGGTTCTATGGGGGCTGTGGGTTCTTTGAACGCTCCCCCAATTCGGTGCTCGATACTACTCCCAAAAATGTACTGGCTCTTATGTTTTTAAAACATATTTATTCCTGCTGATATGAGATAATTACTCAAAAACTAGCCCGAAGGCTCTTTGGAAATCTCAGTTTCCAACCTTGTTTGGATGCAAAGACCTTTCTTTAAAACTTCTTTGGGAATACATAGTTCCCTAATAACTTTGAGAAATGAACTCAACTTTAATCTCTTGACTTAACTTGAAACTGGGACTCTTACTCGACCTGAAACTTGACTGCTAACTTCACTTGACTTGGAACTATCTTTCCCTGAATCGGAATGTGAATTCAAGGTGTTCGATCACATGATATGGAGGGGTTCTTGAACACTTAGACGTACTATGGAGTGTCGAAAACAACCATAAAACATATGTATAATACCTTGGAACTTGCTTGAAAAAGGGAGAAAAGGAATGGGGAAACTTGGCTAAGACTTCAAATTTCTGGTAACACAGGCGGCATCTACGGAAGCCATCGACGGACCGTAGATGGACTTACGGTCCGTACTGCGGGTCCGTAGATCGCGTCAGAGAGTTTTCCCTAAAAAAAACGATTTTTGAAAAAAAGTCTAAGTGTTGACCTACGGTCATGACTTACGGTCCGTGGATCGATCTACGGACCGTAGGTCGGCCCCGTAGATCCATGCCCCAAAAACCCAACTTCTGTCCCAATCGACGGTTGACCAGTACGGACCGTCGATTGATCTACGGTCCGTAGGTCAGTCCCGTAGATGGGGATCGACAGCCCAGAATTCTGCAATTCGATGGTGAATCAACTTTTAAGGGTCATGACTCTAAGAATCGTAATTCCCTCAACCTACCATAGGATTTCAATGAAAATATACGACCCAATCATGTCTTCCAACGAACAATAATTCAACAACACCACCAACAACAACTAACAACTTTACCAACTTTAACAACTTCAACAACAATTCCAATCTTTTCTCAATCATATAATAAACTAGGTGTGTGTGGGGGAAAGGATCAACCCACACGAAAAACTCACATACCTTTAATAGGGATCACCCCCGACGAAAGTCCACAACGATCTTGCCTAAGCTCCTCTTTCTTCTCTTCTTCTTCTTCTCCTTCTTCTCTTCTTCTTCTTCTCCTTCTTCTCTTCTTTAAACTCAAGAACCCTAACTCTTCTCTTTCAAAAAGGGACAAAAATGATCCAAGATCATCCTAACTCAACAATAAGAGCTCAAAATAAAAGATTGTGAAAGGACCAAAATGCCCTTAAATTTCCGGACGAAATTCCCTTCCAACTACCCAACTTCTAAAGGGCATAACTCCGTCATACGATCTCGGAATTGAGCAAACTCGGTGGCGTTGGAAAGATCGTTCCAAGGACTTCGCCACCATAACTGGAACTACTCCTAACTCACCCTGAGCTAGGAGTTACGACTACTCAAAGTTGGCCAAAAACTCATGATTTCCACACTTAGTCAAATTTCCAGATTTTTTAAAATTTTTTTTTTTTTTTTTTTCCAAATTTCGATCTTCTTCGAAGCCACTTCAAATTGTCGGATGTTACAGCTTTCCCCTTTCGTTAAGCTTCTGAATCCATATAATCTAATCAATTATAGAATCCCCATAAGCAATCACGAACAACAAGACTCATAAAGATGATTTTGGAAATCGGATCCAAATCGACCTAAAAAGTCAATCCCGTGGGCTAAGAGTAAATTTGGAATTTTTTTTATAGAAAATCATGATACCCAAAGGTTTTGGAACCACATGTGAAGTCGTAATGAAAAACAAGTTGAATCTAGGATCAAAACTCCAATTTACTTAAAACACAAGTTTCATGAAAAAAACCCTAGAAGTCTGAATTCAAAAACAATGATTTGATGATAAAATCATGAAATACTAATTGAGTATTGAAGGTTAGGAGTAAAAATCACTTACCCAATCGACTAATCTTGAAAGCCCTCTTTAAAATCGCCACCCTAGAGTTCTCAAGGTCCAGCAATAGAGAAATGGGGAAGATCGAAACCCCAATTTTGGAATAAAATACTGCCCACGTCACAATACTCTACGTTTTGCGACCCCATCCACATGTCGCGAAGAGGAAAACAGTCAACTCATTAATTGGCTAACGCGATCGTGACACGGCCCACACGATCCCGATATCTAGGGACCAGTGGCATAGCCACATGGTGTCGTCGGTAAAAAATACCGCATGTACAAATAATATGATACACAAATGATTAAATAACATATTTTAGACACCCTAACATAACAAGCTGTTATAGCCTAGTGGTTTCACCTCCTTGGAATGAGGAAGTGCTTGTGTGTTTGAATCTCACTAGTTCTATTTTTTTAAAAAGAGCTTTTATTGTGGTATTTCTGGACATCCTTTGTGAAATTCCTGGCTCCGCCACTGCTAGGTACTTAGACCTATGGAATAACGTCAGGTCTCACGCAATCGCGAGGCACTTGTACCACATCTTAAGGGATCGCTGAAGAGAGGATCCTGTGATCGCGATGCACATCACATCAAGCATGAGAAAATAGCAGCAACATCAACATATCAAAGCAAAAAAATCTCCGAATAGATCCTTCAGGATTCGTTTAGAATCCCATGCACACAAACTAGATATGCTACCCAACTAAATTCGACATTCCATACTCAATGGAACCATCGAAATATGGATTGGAGGTCTCTTTGACCCAGCAGCCGTGTAAGCCACAAATAACTAACTTTCACCCAAAAAGACAAAAATGCCCTCCAAACCTCTGGAAATTGAACTAAGACCTTACCTAGGACTAAAATCACCTCCTGAATCCAACAAAATCAATAAAAATCCAATCCGAGCATTGGAACTCCGAACATTGACTAAAGTCAACTCTTGACCTAAATTCACTTTAACATTCAACGTCTCAAATCCACATAAAGGCTTTGAAACTGAAAATGATAATACTCCTAGATGAATTTCCGCATTTCGGAGTTGATGGAACTAACAAAATTCCATTTCGAGATTCGTAGCTCCGGATGTTGACTAAAGTCACTTATATCAACTTAAGGGTCTCCAAAACTCTAAAACTTTCAAAAATCACAACTTTTTGATCCCTCTACAAGACTAGTTTCATAAACTAATCAACATGACTCGGGACAACTATCTAGAGGAGTAAAATTTTAATTTTCCAAAAATTTATAAAAATGACATTCAGGGTCATTACACTGACCCCCTTAATTTAGATCATGAAGAACAACCTGTATAAGTACCTGATTCTAGTCAAGAATAATCCAGTGTGAGAATTTCAAATTGGAAGCATAGAACATTAATCTCAGCGTCTAGATAATCTCACTTCTTCACTAGATTTCTGTATGCAGACTAAGTCGAAGTCCAGAAATATGTTTTTCTTTTCAGCCTTCATATCTTAGATCAAGCCCAAGAACATCTAGGAAGCCTTAAAGGACTCAAACTAGGTCAACGTCGTGCAAGAAGATCTTCATCGGTTTGAAAGAAACAAGGTCTGGCATCTGGTTCATTGCTAACAGAATTGTCATAGGGACCGGGTGGGTTTTCAAAAACAAGTTAAATGATATGTGCAACACCACATGGAACAATGTCATACTGGTTGTTCAAGGATATAAACAAAAGGAAGGAATAGACTATGATGAAACCTTTACCCCTGGCCTATCGCTAGTATGGAAGCCATGAGAATTCTCATTGCCTTTGCTTCCTACATCGATTTCAAATTGTTTCAAATGGATGCTAAAAGTGCATTATTCTGAATGGGTACTTAAAGGAGGAAATCTATGTGAAGAAACCACTTCGGTTTGAAGATGTTGCAATCCCTATAATGTATTTATGTTGGATAAAGCTATGTTTGGGCTGAAGCAAGCACCCATTGTAACATCCGACAATTTGAAATAGCTATGAAGAGGCTTAGAATTGGAATTTTATTATTTTTGGAAAGAATTAAAATTCTGGAAATTTGGCTAAGTATGGGAAAAAGTGAGTTTTTGGCCGACTTTGAGCAGTCATAACTCCTATATCAGGATGATTTAGGAGTATTTCCAGTTATGTTTGAAAATACCTTGGAATGATCTTTCCAAATCTGTCGAGTTTGCTCGATTCCGAGTTCGTATGAGTGAGTTATGCCTTTTGAAAGTTGGGCAGTTGGCAGGAAAATCCGTCCGGAAATTTTAAGGGTATTTTGGTCTTTTCCCTAACCAATTCTTTTGGCTATATTGTTGTGTTAGACTGATTTTTAGATCAGTTTTGTTCCATTTTAAAAGAGTGAGAGTGAGAGTTAGGGCTTTTGAGAGAAGAGGAGAAGAAGAGGAGAAAGAGAAGATCTAGCAAGGTTTCGTCAAGGATTGTCGTGGATATCATCGGGGGTGATCCCTACTAGGTATGTGAGTTCATAGTGTTGGGGTTGGTCCTTTCCCCCACACTCCAAACTCGTTTTATCTTCAAGAAAATATTGGTTGTGTTGTTGAAATTCTTGTTGATTTGAGACATGTTTTGTTTGTGTTTTTTAGTTGAATCTCTAGTATGTTGAGGGATTTTATGATCCTTAGTGTTTGGGGTTGAAACCATTGAAGGTAAGGGAGGTTTAGATTTGGAAAAATGGAGAAAAGTCAAGTTTTCGGGGAAAAGGGTTGAGGCGTCGCGCCAACCAACGCGCCCCAAAAGGGACTCTGAGGTCCAGCCCTTGGGGCGGTGGCCCTAGCAGAGCCCCAACCAGACCCTTCTGAAGTTTTTGGTCTGGCACTCCGCGCCTCTCAGAGCGCCAAGATCGCCAAGTCTTCCCATTCCTTCCCCACTTTTTCATACATGTTCCTAGGTATTGTACCTATGTTTCCTAGTTGTTTTCAACACTCCAAGGTACATTTAAACGTCAAGAACTCCTCCATAACATGTGATCAAACACCGTGAATTCATAATTCCAATTCAAGGCGAGTTAGGATCAAGTCAAGTGAAGTTAGAAGTCAAGCTTAGAAGTTAAGTAAGTCAAAGCAAGTCTTTAAGTTTTTCCAAGAGTCTTCATTGAACGTTTTAACTTCTTTTCAAGGATCAAGTTCCAAGTTAAGTATAGAGTTTCAAGTTGAGCAAAAAGTATAGAGTTTCAAGTTAAGCCAAGAGTCAAGAGTCAAGTTCATTTCTCAAAAGTTATTAGGGAACTAAGTATTCCCAAAGAAGTTTATAAATGTTTTCACATTTAAGATGAGAGGAAACTGAGATTTCCAAAAGAGTTTTGAGAAGTTTGAGTACTATCTCTTTTTGAGAAAAGATGAGTTTTTGCGAAAGAGTTTCTAAAACATGATTAGTATGACAAATCGAGTATGTCATCAATGTTTAAACAGTATGGTCTCTAGATATACCATAAATGTTTAAGCAGTATGAATATCCCAAGTCATCAATGATCATATTAAAAATATGGTTTTGATTTGTTCTTTTTAGAAAGAGTTTTCAAGAGCCTTTGGGCTAAGTTTTGAGTAATTATCTCAACTAAAGAAAGATGTGTTTAAAACACTTATGAGCTAAAGTATTTTTGGGAGTAGTCTTGAGCATCGAATTGGGGACACGAGTTCATAGTAACTCAACTCTCCATAAGAACTATGTAGCCAAACATGGGATTTCTCAGATCATACTTTTTAGATGATCACAAAAGTTAAGCTAGTGGATCCACTAAGTAAAGTAAGGTCCTATATCACGACAAGGTATAGGATGGTCCTTGGGCAACGCGAGGTAAAATGTTGTATCACCACTTAGTTTCATAGTGGTGGTTGTCGGTTAGAGAAACTCCCAAAGCAGTGGAAAGAGCTTGGTTCCTCGAGAAGTTTTGCTTAGTGTGGATGGGGGTATGGGACTTCATTCATGCATCGCACAAGTAGACTTTGAGAGGAAGCATGGTATTTTCATGATATTATAAATATGATTTTGACGTCATGTTTTAAATAGTTTTGTAAGCTTTATATATATTGCATGTGTCTCATTGCTTTATATTTAGTTCAGTTATTCATGAGTTGAATAGAGCCAAGGTAAGTTCTCTTTTGTATCCCTTTCAAGCTTAAGTTGTTGTTTAGCGGTCCAGCTCGCATACTCGTACATTCCATGTACTGATGCCAGTTGGCCTGCATCTTGTTATGATGCAGACGCAAGTACCCAGGATCAGCATCCAGCACGCCATTGATCCAGTTGAGCACTCCAGAGTCAGTGGTGAGCCTCCTAGTTTTTCGGAGGACTCGGTTGTTCTGTTCTTTTAGTTTTGTTTTAGTAGGATGTTGCGGGGTCTGTCCCAACATCCATCTCAGTATTTTAGAGGCTTCATAGACAGTCAGTCAGTTAGTTTGAGTCTCTCTTTTGTGTATATGTATAAATATTCTATTTTGAGACATGAGTTGCCTTTTTGGTTAGATTTGTATCATTTAAGTTGTCTTATGACCTTTCATTGTATTGAGTTATTCGGTTAAGTTAGGTTTCCGCTGAGTTAAGAAAGCCAGGCCAAGGGTTCGCTTGGGGCCAACAATGGTCTCCGAGTGCCGGCCACGTCCAGGGTGTAGGCTCGGGGCGTGACACACATGGCCTGGTATGAACAATTGTCAAAATTTCTTTTGGATAATGGGTTCTAAGAGAGGAAAATTTGACAACACTCTCTTCTTGAAAGCCAAGGGAAGCATCTGTTGATTGTCCAAGTCTATGCTGACGATATATATCATTTTTGAAGCCACTCTTGATTCACTTTTGTGAAGAATTTGCTAAACTTATGGGGAGTGAGTTTGAAATGAGAATGATGGGGGAATTTCTTTCTTTCTTTGCTTACAAGTGAAACAAACTGAGAACGGAACCATCATTAGTCAGCAGAAGTATGTAAAGGAGCTTCTAAAGAGGCTCAACATGGAAAATACAAACCAATTGATCCACCCATTAGGACTTCTTCAAAATTGGACAGCGATGAACCATGTCCTCTCATTAATGAGACTATGTATAGAGGAATCATTGTCTCCTTACTATATCTAACTTCCAGTTGACCTGATATTGTGTTCAGTGTGGGGATAACCAACATCTATGCTGCAACTTGAGGGGGGTTGTTACAAAATATAATAGCTGTAAATATTATATCTTCCATATATAGTAGGAGCATATTCTTACTTATTTTCCTTGATTTTGTTTGATTTATTTCCATCGAAAGAAACATATGTATTTGTATAAATATCATGTCTTCATGAATAGAAAGATTCAAGTTATTCCATTCTATTTCAGAGATAGTAAGACAAATATTAACATATATGATGGTATTGAGTATTTCAGTAGAGGGCATACATAGGTTAGGTGTATCATGGGGGCTCTTGCATCTAATTGAGAGAACATATGATTGGTGGTAACATATGGAAAGTCTATATGTTCCATTTTTTTAGATTATGGTAATATGGTCAATAGTATATTCTCTTTTCTTTTCCAATAAAGTGTCAGTGGCTAGTTTACTATATGGTTTGTGTAGAAATTAACACTCTGTTTGTCTAACATGCATTTTTATTGTGCAGGTCATTACAGTCAATCAAATGGTAGAGATACTTCTGAAATACCTGAGAGGTGGAACATAGCGGATCTAGTTGAGGCTGTTATAGGAGACACTCTTCTAATTCCGGGGCACCTCCAAGATACCTATTACGATGTTCTTTCAAAAGGGTGTTCTAGCTGGCTAGAAATCCGAAATCCTTTCAGTCAACAAGTACGGATTTTTAGACGGGCATCTTAGAATAAGAAAGTATTGTTCCTACAGAAGACTGAAAAAATTCATTATTTGAAGTGATTCCACAAAGGAAAAGATGTGAGGGTGATAATGATGTTGAACGGGAAGAAGAGACGGAAGGAAAAGATGATCATGAATTTAAAAGACAGTGCATTGGGAGTTGAAGTTTCTAAAGCTTCCATTAGATACTATCAGGATAGCCGTCGGTATCATCTTGTTCTCTAGAACTTAATTATCCTGGCGAAACGGCAGTTTGTCTTTTTGAGAACATATTTGGCTTTAATTTTCTTTTTGCACTAACTGACTTTATAGCTTCCTCCTGTTGTTCCTTATATTTTTGGGTACATAAGCCTGTTGGAAAGGATAATTTTGTTGTGTTATGCTTCAGCAAACTTGAGATGGCAAACAGATGACATGTTTTTTTCTGGTAGATCTGATCAAAACAGTCTGTCCTAGCTAAACGTTCATCCTGCTAACATTTGCACTGTGTGATCCGCTGCAGCAAATTTATTAAGGCCCGGAGGGATAGTAAACTACATAGATTAGGCTTGTTGCAACACTATTACTCCATCTGATGTTTGAATCCTTCATCACTACATATACTCATGAATGGAAAACTTGGTGTTTGATTGCTCTCAAGGATTTAGCATCAAAATATATACAAGTACCAACATTTGTATTACTACAAACTAAGAGCTACATTTTCTCTCCGTACGTATTCTATACTTAATCTATAACGGTCGTTTCTCAGAGAGTGAACTACACGCTCCACCCTATGGAGCCGCCAGACGGGGCTCCATCAGCACGTGCTACTTCTCAGATGACTCTCCAGCTGCGACCATATCTGGCGAAGAAAACCAACTTATGCCACAACTGTTACCACGACAAATCAATCAGCAAATGCTCCTAGACACCCCAGAGAATCAGTAATTGCAAGAATCACTACTCATAATGGGATTCCGGAAGTAATATTCAAGGCAAAAGATTACTATGGTATCATGGCGGAGGAATGTAGGTTAACAATCGTTGGGAGATTCTTAAAAGTGAGACCCCAAATCGATCGAATTAGGTCAATTTTAAGGAATTAATTTCAATCAGGGGCTCATTCAAAATCGATGTGTATGATAATCACAATGTATTCTTAGATTTCACAAATGAAGATGATTTTAACTTGGTATGGTTCAAAAGGGTTATCGAGATGGAGGGGCTTCAAATGTGGCTACAAAAGTGGACTCCCGATTTCAAACCGGAAGAGGACATCCCTATTGCACCCGTGTGGGTTCTTCAACCAGGTTTGCCCTTCCATATGCATTCATGGCATTATGTTAAACAAATTGTCAGCTCTATTGGAACTCCTTTAGCTATGGATGTTGCGACGAATGGAAGAACTAGACCGAGCATGGCTAAGGTTCGAGTTGAAATCGGCTTGTTGAAATCTCACCCGAAAAATGTCTGGGTAGGTCTTGAGGATGAGGAATCACCTCTAAGGGGATACTATCAGAAGCTTGAATACGAAAACATACCCAAGTATTGTAAACATTGTAGAAAGTTGGTTCACAATGTGATGAATTATCGGGTACTGGAAAAAATTAGGATCAATGAGGCTAAAAAGGAGGAGGATAAAAAGAACAAATCTGTCAATATAACTCAGGGGGAAGTAGACGCCAACAGGGGAAAATAGAAGCAAAATGAGAACAATCAGAGAACGGAAAGGAATGGTGAAGACAATGAAACAAAGAACAAGAACAAGAACAAAGGCAATCAGAATCTGCAAGACAAGGTCAAGGATCAACAAAATGGTAACACACAAAAGGATGATGATACTACTGATGATAAACTGTTAAGGTATGAGATCAATGTTAGCTACTTGTGAAAGAGGACATGGTCAGTTAGCTACTTGTGAAAGAGGACATGGTCAGTTAGCTACTTGTGAAAGAGGACATGGTCAGGCCGATAGGGGGAACTGGTGAAAGGGGAAAGAAGGTGAATAAGTTTGTTACCACCAAAACTTTGGGATCTAACAAGGGACCAGATCCAGGAAAGACTCGATCTTCTGGTTTTGGGACTGATGATAGGGGAAATGAATGAATAAACTCAGTGTGAGGAATGTTTGTTTGTCATCATAAAAAAGGGGGGAAATGTTGTATTCTAGGTGTTTTGATGATCCTCACAAATGCAGGGACCCGGTCCATGACATAGTGCTCTCGTCCAGGTTTAAAATGGTGTACATCTGTAAAGCTGTCTTGTCAGGTTGGTTGGTAAAAAGTACAGCGTACTTCACCAATATGAAGGGCGGACGAAGTTGTTTGTTTCAGTGGTCAAAACTCTTGTTGGTGATTGATATATACAACAATAAACAAACAACATTATTCATTCAAAAGAGAGAGAGCTAGCAAGTCTTTTCAAGAACTCAAGCATCAAAGAACACACTGCAAGGGACCTGGTCCCGGAAAAACTGCGTACATGAAAAAGTCAAAAGACAACTGTCTAAAAGCTGTCACATCTGACATGGTTGGTGCACAACTTTTCAGAGTAGCAGGCTCTTAGCCAATGGCCTTGTCCGAAGGTTTTGTGTCCATTTGAATAAATTCTCTTCTACAAAGACACAATTTAAGATTTGACAAACAAAGTTTTGAATTTCTGAAAATTCAAAAGCTCAAAAAGAAGAAGCCATCTTCAAGGAAGAACACTGCTCATGCTCAACAAAGGGACCCGATGGAGTGCTGAAGTGTCTTTGTTGTTTTTGAGCTTTGTGTCTTATGTGCTTATATTGTAAATCTACTCCTAAGTTATAAAGGATAGTAGATCCGTTGCTTGTCTAAGCTTTTAGTTTGAGTTGTATTAACTAGAGTTAGTTAGTCGAATCATCTACGTTTTAGTCAAGCCTTTTTACATCATTGTTTTGATGTTGTCTTGGGTAGAGTTACCTAGGAGTGTCAACTAGAGTTAGGTGATGTCCGGTGCAGCAGAGTTGCTGCTTGTTTAGCTCCTATCGTCGAGATCGGAGTTGGTGGCTAGAGTTAGCCTTGTTGGGTTCTTAGTCTAGATCAACTAGAGTTAGTTGGTTTAGTGGGCAATAGAGTTATTTCTTAGGTTCTTTTGTAGTAGAGTTGCTACATTAAGGGGGAAGGGATTAACGAATTTTAATTCTTAGGTTGCAAGAGTTTGTAATCTGAAACTTTGCTTCGTTTGAGTGAAATGGAGTTTGGGTTGAAATCCTATGAGTACAGGTCGTGGTTTTCACCGCCCTTGAACAAGGGAGTTTCCACGTAAAATCATTGATTTACTTTGAGCTATTTATTTTTCGCACTATTATCAGAAAGCATAAGAAAAAGAATAAAAATGCTCCAAAAAAGAAAAGCAAGGTCATGGTCAAACCGGCTATCTCTAGCATTAAAAAACGAAAGAAACATAGACAAAATAAACAGGATCACGAGAAGGAAGAGGAAACAGGGAAGCAAAAAAACTCCTGAGTCAGAAAATGAGAGCTGAATTACAATGGCACCAAGCAGAAAAACGCTATGTCTCCTAATAGCTCTGAGGAAAAAGTGGAAAACACCTACCCAAATGAAGAACTTGTCGAAAAAGTGTTGCCAAGGATCAATCTTATAAGCAACTCTACTAGCTTACCTACTAAGATTAAAAATCAAGAACCTTTACAATTAACGGTGGAGCTAAATAGTGAGAAGGTAGTTGATCAACCCCCTAGGTCTCCAGACAACAATTCGAAAGATATTATCAACTGCAGAAAGGACAAAGGTCTCACTGCATCCAGTTCTACAATCTCCAATAGAAAAAAGCAGGGATCACAAGCACAACGAGAAAATACTCAGTACAAGGACGATGTGTCACGCCCCGAGCCTACACCCTGGGTGGGACCGGCACCCGGAGACCATTTCTGGCCCCAAGCGAACCCTTGGCCTGACTTTCTTAACTCAGCGGAAACCTAACTTAATAGAATAACTCAATGCAAATGCAAGGTTACAGAACAACTTGACTTATAAAATCTGGCCGCAACTGCAACTCGAATCTCAAAATAGAATATTTACATATATACAAAGATGAGAGACTTAAAACTAACTGACTGACTGTCTATAAAGCCTCTAAAATACTGAGATGGATGTTGGGACAGACCCCGCAACACCCTAATAAAACAAAACTAAGAACACAAAATAATTGAGTCCTCCGGAATGCAAGGAGGCTCACCACTGACTCTAGAGTGCTTAGCTGGATCAACGACGTGCTGGATGCTGATCCTGGGTACCTGTATCTGCATCGTCATAAGATGTAGGCCAACTGGCATCAGTACATGGAATGTGCGAGTATGCGAGTTGGAAAACTAAGCAACGAAGGCTAGAAGGAAATCTGGAAGAAACTAAATAGCTTACCTGGCTCAACTCAACTCAACCTGACTGACTTCTTTCAATAAAAGGAAATTTAAAACAAGTGTGATATAAAGAAAGACTGCTTAAAACATGCTATAAACTCTGTGTGTATACAAAGATACAATAAGCCTGAGATGTATATAAAAATACAATGAACTGATGTATATAAAAATACAATAATTTCTGTGTATGAAAATACAATAGCTGCTGTGGGAGTTTCTCTAACTGACAACCATCACATAAGAGCTATAGTGATGATACAGCGATCGACCTCACGCTGCCAGAGCATCCTATACCCGGCCAAAGGTGTAAGACCTGAACTGCCTAATGGATCCACTAGTCTATCTGGAAAAGGATTCATCTAAAAAGTATGATCCTTTTCTACCCATGGTGGCTAACATGGTTCTATGGGGGCTGTGGGTTCTTTGAACGCTCCCCCAATTCGGTGCTCGATACTACTCCCAAAAATGTACTAGCTCTTATGTTTTTAAAACATATGTCTTCCTGCTGATTTGAGATAATTACTCAAAAACTAGCCCGAAGGCTCTTTGGAAATCTCAGTTCCCAACTTTCTTTAAATGTAAAAACATTTCTTTAAAACTTCTTTGGAATACATAGTTCCCTAATAACTTTGAGAAATGAACTCAACTTTAAACTCTTTACTCAACTTGAAACTCTTGACTCTTTACTCTTTACTTGACTTGCAACTTGAGCCTTAGAATGAAGTTAAAACGTTCAATAAAGACTCTTGAACAACTTTAAAGACTTGCATTGACTCACTTCTTTGACTTCTAGACTTAACCCTTAATTTCACTTGACTTGGAAACTAACTCTCCTTGAATTGGAATTATGAAATTCAAGGTGTTTGACCACATGTTATGGACGAGTTCTTGACGTTTAAATGTACCTTGGAGTGTTGGAAACAACTTGGAAACATAGGTACAATACCAAGGAACATGCATGAGAAAGTATGAAAAGAATGGGGGAACTTGGCGTCCTTGGTGCTCTGCAAGGCGCGGAGCGCCAACCCTTGAAGCTCAGAAGGGACCTGCTGGAGCTCTGCTAGGCCCGGCGTCCCAAGGGGGAAAGTTCAGAACCCCTTTTGGGGCGAACTGGCAGCCGCGACGCGCCACCCCTTTCCCCAGAAAACTCGACTTTTCTTCCTCCTTTTTCCAACTCTAACCCACCCTAACTTCAAGGGTTTCAACTCCAAACACTAAGGATCATAAAATCCCTCAACATACAAGAAATTCAACTCAAAAACACAATCAAATCATGTACTAAACCAACAAGAACTTCCAACAACACAACCAACAACTTCAACAACACAAACCAACAACTTTTACAACACAACCAAGCTTTTCTCGGAAATAAAATGAGTTTGGTGTGTGGGGGAAAAGATCAACCCAACACTAAGAACTCACATACCTAGTAGGGATCACCCCCGACGATATCCACGACGGAAACTTGCTTGATCTCCTCTTTCTCCTTTTCTTCTCTTCTTCTTCTCTTCTTCACTCAAAACCGTCACTCTCACTCTTTTAAAATGGGACAAAATGATCCATAAATCAGCCTAACACAACCATATAACCTCAAAAGAAATAGCTAGGGAAAAGACCAAAATGCCCTTGAAATTTCCGGACGGATTCCCTGCCGACTGCCCAACTTTCAAAGGGCATAACTCGCTCATACAAACTCGGAGTCGAGCAAACTTGGTGGAATTGGAAAGATCATTCCACAAGATTCGCAAACGTAACTGGAACTACTCCTAAATCATCCTAAGCTAGGAGTTATGGCTGCTCAAAGTTGGCCAAAAACTCACTGATTTCCAGACAACCAATTTTCCAGATTTTGAATTTTTCTCCAAAAATAGACTATTTCCAAATTTCAAGCTTTTTCATAGTTATCTCAAATTGCCAGATGTTACACGATGATACTACATACACTAGAGGAAGACGCAAACAAAGAAGAAGAGGAAAAAGATCCAACGCAAAGACTCGTTCTCCCAGTAAGAAAGGAGAGCAGAAACAAAACAAAAACCCCTCCGCTAGTATTCCATGATCAGTGCTATTTTTTGGAAAATTAGGGGAATGAGATTAAAAAAAGCAAATCACGGAATTAAATACTTGGTTAACATTAACAAAGTGGTCTACCTTTCTATTCGTGAACCACTTGTTAATATAACTAAGATTGAGGGATACAAGAGGTTTCTTGGATTCAAATATTGTATAGCTAATACAAATGACAAAATATGGTGTTTTTGGAATCACATTGATCAAGATGAAGTCATTGCGAATGAAGATCAACAAATTACTATTCAATTCAAGGACAAGAATGGCACCAATGGTAGATACATACATGCTATCTATGCCAAATGAACTTCCTTGGAAAGAAGAGAGTTATGAGATAGTTTGGAAAGTATGAGCAACTCCATAGATGATCCATGGTGTATTGGAGGAGACTTCAATGCAATAATGGATCCTAATGAGAAACTAGGGGGCATACCCCACAGGGCTAGCAGATGTTTTGACTTTATTAGCACCATGGAGACATGTGGACTATCTGATATTGGTTTTGTTGGTCCTAGGTATACTTGGTGTAATAACAGGAGACCCGGTAAAAGAATATGGAAAAGACTTGATAGAGTGTTCGTTAATGATCTATGGGCTGAAAACTATCAAACTAACACCATCAAACATCTGGCTAGAGTTGGATCAGATCACAGACCTTTACTGATGAAAAACCACTCTGATCAGAATGATTTCATCAGATACTTTAGGTTTTTAAACCTATGGACTCAGCATCATCAGGACTTCCTTCAGGTAGTGCAAGATTCTTGGAATATGAATGTCATTGGTAATGCCATGTGGAGATTACAAAGTGAGTTAAAAGCTCTCAGCAAAAGATTCAGTCAGTGGTCTAGAAACACCATTGGAGATATTTATGAACAGGTTAACACTTGGGAAGCTAAGGTGCAGCTTGTGGAAGAACTGAATCTTGTCAATAATACTGAACAAAGCAGGGAGGAATTGAACAAGGAGCATGTGGAGTATGTGAAATGACTCAGTATGCAAGAGGCTCTTCTTAGGCAAAAGGCTAGAATCAGTCGGTTAAAGATGGAGATTGTAATAGCAAGTATTTTCACAGTGTTATTAGAGATAGCAGGAAGAAACTTCACATTCACAGGATCAAGAACCACAATGATAGATGGATTCAGGGGGAAAACAAAATTGCCAAAGCTTCTATTAGGCATTGCAGGAAACTTTTTAATTTGGAGCAGCCTGGTATGAATAACAACTTCCTGGAGTGTCTTCCGAGTGATGATAATGAAGCACTTCACAAAACTCCTATGGAGGAAGAAATCAAAGATGCAATATTCGATATGAGTGCTGACAGCAGTGCATGACCAGATGGCTTCAATGGTAAGTTTTTTCACACTTGTTGGGATATTATTAAATATGATATCTGTGAATTTATTGTTGAATTTTTCTCTAGTAAAAAGCTTACAAAATATTTCACTCACTCTTGTCTGGCCTTGATTCCTAAGGTTGATTCCCCTTCAATTTCTCTCACCTGAGACCTATTAGTCTAAGCAATTTTTCCAACAAAATTGTTTCCAAAATTTTAGCGAGAAGACTTAATCCTATCCTGTATAGACTCATTTCTGTTAATCAAAATGGCTTTATTACTGGTAGGTTGATTACTGAAAATGTTATGCTTGCTCAAGAAATTGTTCATGGCATGTCTAAACCTAATGTTGGTGGTAATATTGTTACCAAATTAGACATGGCTAAAGCTTATGATAGAATGGACTGAAATTTTCTTAGAGAAGTCTTTAAAAGATTTGGTTTTTCAGACAAATGGATCACTCTTATATGGAATCTTATTTCTGATATTTGGTACTCCATTTTGATTAATGGCACTAGATATGGCTTCTTCTGATCCTCTATCTCCCTCTATTTTTATTTTGGGTGGAGAGTTTCTTTCCAGAACTCTGAACAATTTGCTCATGACTAATGATAACTTTACTCCTTTTTCCATGCATAAAAGAGGCCCCCAAATCAATCACCTTGCTTATGCTAATGATATTGTTATCTTCAGTAGTGGAAATAGTAAGTCTGTTAAACTTATTATGAAATGAAGAATTATAGAAGTGTCTCAGGTCAAAGAGTGAACAAGGACAAAAGTTACTTCCTCACTAGCTGATGAAGGTTGTTGTTTTTGTATGTGATGCTAAGTGCTGTCATGTTAGTATTTTTGTCTTGATATTTTTGGTATAACTTTTGAATTAATTTTAATACAAAGTTCTAGAATGTAGAAGATATTGTAATATGTGGTGGAGCTTTATTTAAGCACAAAATAGGGAGTCAAGTTTCCAGGATTTAAGGGATTTGTCACCACCTTATGTATCTATATATATGTAAGCTTTTGCTGAATGAAATGATCTGCTCCTTTTCTCCAAATTATCTCTCTATTATCATATTTGTCTTCTCTTTCTCTCCTTCAATTGGCATCAGAGCTAAATTGATCTTTTAGGGACTGTTTTGAGAGAGAAAAACACAGCAAGATCACCTACCAAGTTTAACTTGTCCAAGTTTTTTTTTTGTTCAGTTTCCTTTCACATGGCCTCTAGCAGCTCTCCCCTTTCACCTCCTATCTTTAATGGCGAGAACTACCAAGTTTGGGCAGTGAAGATGAAAACATACTTGAAGGGTCTTGGATTATGGAAGTATGTTGAGGAAGACAGCGCTCCAGAACCTTTGAGAGCAAACCCAACTCTTCAGCAGATCAGAAGTCATGAAGAAGAGATCGCAAAAGGTCCAAAAGCCCTGTCTTTCATTCACGCAGCTGTCTCAGATTCAATTTTTACCAGGATCATGACATGTGAATCTGCCAAAGAAGCTTGGGATATGCTGAAGCAAGAATTCCAAGGGAGTGATAGGACGAGGCAAATGCAAATATTGAATCTAAGAAAAGAATTTGAGATGTTAAGAATGAAAGAGACCGAAAAGGTGAAAGATTATATTGATAGAATCATGAAAATCGTCAATCAGATCAGATTGTTAGGGGAAAAAGTAGAAGAGTAGAGGATTGTTGAGAAGGTGATGGTAACACTTCCAGAAAAGTTTGAAGCAAAAATTTCCTCAATTGAAGATACTTGGGATATGTCTCGTGTCACATTGAATGAACTATCCAACGCTCTTCTAGCAGTGGAAAAAAGGAAAGCTTTTAGTGAGGAAGAGAGTACAAGTGAAATCGCTCTTGTGGCTGCTCAAAGATCCAAAGCTCAGTTGGATGGTGAACCAAAAAGGCAACAAAATGGAAGATATGGTAAGGAGAAGAAGGAGCAATCTAACAACCGAGGGAGATATAGAAGATCCAAGTATCCACCTTGTCCCTATTGTAAAAAGACCAATCATACAGACAAGTTTTGTTAGTACAGACATGGAGTTCAATGCAAGTTGTGCAAACAGTTTGGTCATGTGGATAAGGTGTGCAAAATAAATCAAAACCAGCCAGCTCAAGCTCAAGCCCAGCCAGCTCAAGTTACTGAAAATGTTGAAGATCCTGAAGAGAAGTTGTTTGCTGCTTCTATTGTTGGAGAATGCAATGTAGCAGCTCAAGATCAAGATGTGTGGCTTGTTGATAGTGGATGCACACATCACATGACAGCTAACTTGAACATTTTTGAATGGCTAGACAAAAATTATTTCTCCAAAGTCAGACTTGGAGATGGCAGACTTGTAGATGCAGCGGGCAAAGGAGCAGTTGCTGTTCAAACTCCCTCAGGTATGAAGATTATATCTGATGTATTATTTGTTCCTGAAATTAGCCAAAGTCTTCTCAGTGTTGGCCAATTGCTTGATAAAAATTATGCCCTGTTATTTAAAGATAAAACATGTGAAATCATGGATCCAACTGGTATAAAATTGCTCTCAGTCAAAATGAACAACAGAACCTTCCCTCTTGATTGGAAACATACTGACATTGGAGCTTATGTCAACATACAAGATGAAACTTATGTCTGGCATAAGAGGCTTGGTCACATCAATTTTAAATCTTTAAAATTGATGCAAAATAAGGATCTTGTGGCAGATATGCCTTCCATAAATGAAACCTCTAATGTATGTGGGGTTTGTCAAATTGGGAAGCTAAGTCAATCACCATTTTCTATTAATCAAACCTGGAGAGCTACTGAAAAGCTCCAACTAATACACACTGATGTGTGTGGACCTATGAGTACTCCTTCTTATAACGGCAGCAAATATTTTCTTTTATTCATTGATGACCTTACGAGGTTTTGTTGGGTTTACTTTCTGAAACATAAATCTAAAGTATTTGTTGCGTTTCAAAGGTTTAAAGCAACTGTTGAAAACCAATGTGGCTCTTTGATAAAAATCTTAAGGTCCGATAATGGGACCGAGTTCACATCCAATCAATTCAAGGATTTTCTTCAGAAAGCAGGAATTCATCATCAACTTACAGTCACTTACACACCACAACAAAATGGTGTAAGTGAAAGAAAAAATAGGTCCATTATGAATATGGCTCGGTGTCTTCTGTTTGAGAAAGGTCTGCCTAAGGTGCTATGGGCTGAAGCTGTAAATACCGCTGTCTATCTACAAAATAGATTGCCGACGAGAGCTGTTGAAGGAAAGACTCCATACGAAGCATGGATTGGAACAAAGCCATCAGTTGCTCATCTTAAAGTATTTGGCTGTATCTGTTACTCTTATATTCCTGACGTTAAAAGGGATAAACTTGATCAAAGAGCTGAAGTTGGAATATTTGTGGGATACATCAGCACTTCTAAAGGATATAGGATTTTAAATCCTATTTCACAACAAATCCATGTAAGTAGAAGTGTTAAATTTGATGAGGATGTTGCATGGGACTGGAAGAAGATGGTTGTTTCTTCTTTCCAGATCACTAATCAAGAACAAAGTGCCCAAGAAGAAGAGTTGATTCCAGAGGAAGAGGAGGACTCTGATGATTTTGCAGTAAGAGGTACCAGATCCATTGAAGATATATATAGCAGATGCAATGTCGCTATGTTGGAGCCAACAAATGTAGACAATGCATTGCAAATTCCTGAATAGAGGGCAGCCATGGAGGAGGAGCATGGAGGAGGAGCTCAATATGATTAACAAGAATAATACATGGGTACTTGTACCTAGACCTCCTGACAAGCAGGCTCTTGGAACTAAATGGGTGTTCAAGATTAATTTGAATTCAGATGGCACACTCAACAAGTACAAAGCAAGGCTGGTTGTAAAGGGGTATGCACAACAACATGGAATTGATTTTCATGAAACCTTTGCACCAGTTGCAAGGTTTGATACCACTAGATTGCTACTTGCAGTTGCAGCACACCAAGGTTGGCAAGTATTTCAAATGGATGTTAAGTCTGCCTTCCTTAATGGGTACCTTGAAGAGAAAATTTATGTAGAGCAGCCTGAAGGTTTTAGAGGAGCAGGAGACCAGGTATATTTGTTAAGAAAAGTTCTTTATGGCTTGAAACAGGCACCTAGGGCCTGGTATGCACGGATCGATAGCTACTTACTGAATTTGGGGTTTAAGAGAAGTTGCAATGAAGCAACCCTGTATATTAGACTTCAAAATGATGATTTTCTCCTAGTTTCTCTCTATGTTGATGATCTGTTGGTGACTGGCAGCAGCACACAGTCTATCAAAGACTTCAGGGAGCAAATGAAGAAGGTCTTTGAAATGAATGATCTGGGAAAAATGACTTATTTCTTGGGAATGGAGGTTAATCAATCTTCTCAAGGAATCTTTGTTTCTCAGAAGAAATATGCTACCGAAATATTGAAGAAGTTTTGTCTTGACAAATGCAAACCAGTAAGTATGCCTGCAGTTCAAGGAGAGAAACTGATGAAGGAGGATGAGTCTGGTTTGGTCAATGCTTCAATTTATAGAAGTTTGATTGGTTCCCTGTTGTATTTATCAGCCACGAGGCCTGATATTATGTACGCAACAAGTGTGCTATCAAAGTTTATGCATTTACCAACTGAAACTCACCACAGAGCAGCCAAAAATTTTTTGAGGTACATTCGAGGCACCATTGATTATGGTGTGTTTTATAAAAGAACCACATCTATGAAATTGTTGGGGTTTACTGATAGTGACTGGGCTGGGTCGCAAGACGACATGAAAAGCACTTCAGGATATTGTTTCACTCTCGGATCAGGTGTCATTTGCTGGTGCACAAAGAAGCAAGGGTCCGTGGCTCAATCAACAGCTGAAGCAGAGTACGTTGCTGCCTCCGGTGCTGTTAATCAAGCTCTATGGTTGAGAAAAATCTTGATTGACTTGGGGTTTCATCCAAGCAAAGCAACTGAAGTCCTTTGTGATAACAAATCTACTGTTGCCATGGTAAAGAATCCAGTCTTTCATGGAAGGACTAAGCACATTAAAATCAAATACCATTCCATTCGAGAAGCTGAAAGGGAAAATGAAGTTCATATTTTGTATTGTTGTGGTGAAGATCAACTAGCTGATATTTTTACCAAGGCACTGCAGAAACAAAGATTTGAGCTTCTTAAAGCTAAGCTTGGAGTATCCAGCAGCACTTGAATCAAGGAGGAGTGATGAAGGTTGTTGTTTTTGTATGTGATGCTAAGTGCTGTCATGTTAGTATTTTTGTCTTGATATTTTTGGTATAACTTTTGAATTAATTTTAATACAAAGTTCTAGAATGTAGAAGATATTGTAATATGTGGTGGAGCTTTATTTAAGCACAAAATAGGGAGTCAAGTTTCCAGGATTTAAAGGATTTGTCACCACCTTATGTATCTATATATATGTAAGCTTTTGCTGAATGAAATGATCTGCTCCTTTTCTCCAAATTATCTCTCTATTATCATATTTGTCTTCTCTTTCTCTCCTTCACTAGCCCTAAAGCTAGTGCTTAAAAGATTAATAGAATGAGGAGCTGTGTACTGGTTTCATGGATAAAAACTTCTCTTTTACATACTTGGGTTGCCCCATTTATATAGGGGGGAAAATTCTTACTTTGATGACATGGTCACCAAGGTAGTCAAAAGACTCAACGGTAGGCAGGGTAAGATGCTCACCAATGGTGGAAGAATTGTTCTGATCAAAAGTGTTCTTCAATCTCTTCCTAGTTATACTCTCACTTCCCTTAACCCCCTGATATCACTCTTAATCTGTTAGAAAAACATTTTGCAAGATTTTTCTGGGGTTTCAATGAGAATAAATTCAAGACCATTGGATATCATGGAAGAACTAATTATGTATCTCTAAAGATGAGGGTCGCGTGGACATTAGAAGCTGTATAAATGATATTTCTAAAACATTGTCCATTAAAAGGTGGTGGAGGTTAAGAACTCAACCATCTCTTTGGGCTAAGTTTATGATGGCTAAGTACTGCTTCACAATCCACCCTGTATCTAAATCTTGGATTCGGGGTAATTCGCAAGCTTGGAAATGTTTACTTAAAGCTAGAGATGATGCAGAACACAACATTTGTGGAAGATAAATTGTGGCAATTGTAATATGTGGTGGGATAATTGGTGTGAGAAAGGCCCTCTTGCTAAACTATAGCCTGATTGTACGTACAATGTTGTGCATTCTGTCAGGGAGTACATTTCTAATGGTAATTGGAATATGGATATGCTTAAAGATGTGCTCCCTGATAATATAGTTCATCACATTGGTAACATCTCAATCGGGGATGAGAATCACTCTGATTATGTTATATGGAACCTTACTCAAGATGGTCTTTATTCTAACATCTCTGCTTGGCAAAGCATAAGAGAGGTTAGACAGAAAAACCTGTTCTTAGGCAACGTATGACATAAAAATCACCCTTTCAAAATATCCTTTTTCACTTGGAGATTAATCTTTAAAAAAATCACCTTATGATGAAGTCCTTCACAAGTTTGGAAAACGTTTAGTTTCTAATTGTATGTGTTGTACAACTCTAGTTGTATGTGAATCCTTGCAGCAGTTTTCAGTAATAGTGATATGGCCAAATACATAGGGAAATTTTTTGGGAACTCCCTTGGAATTAATCACCGAGGGGGAGATGTTCAAAGAATTTTCAGAGTTTGATGGAACTTAAGCACCACCAACAGTGTATAGAGTATGATGCAACAAATTACCGCTATTTGCATTTCTTGGGAAATCTGGAAAAGCTGTACAACTTGTAAATATGGCAGTCATAAAAAATTTGTGACTTAAGTATGGAGGTGCATATCCCGTGGAATATCAAGGCAGCCATTTCCACTGCCTTTCCAAACTGTGACACTACAGGTACATGGGCTGAATTTTGTGCAAGAATTGAAAGGTATAAACCTATTGTGAGATGGAGACAAGTCAGGTGGATGAAACCTGAGATAGGTAAGATCAAAGCCAACACAGATGGGAGCTTCATCAACGAAAACTCTAGAGTTGGTATAGGAGGAATCATTAGGGATGCTACTGGTAACCTTATCATGGCATTCTCAGTCCCTGCTCGACCAACAATCAAGCTGAAGCTATGGCAGCATTATATGTTACCAGATGGTGCAAGCAAGCTGGATACAACAAATATGGCTTGGAACTTAATTCTATGTTACTGGCCAACATGATCAAAGATAAGGATACCAAAAATTTGGTCAGACCATGAATGGGGCAGAAGTAAATGTTTCCCACTGCTATAGAGAAGCCAACCAAATAACTTACTTCTTTGCTAAACAAGCCTCCTCAAGTGGTAGAAGACTTTTTATTATTCTTTTGGTCAATTTCCTAAAAAGGTGAAGGGACTATTTCTACTAGATAAGTGGCAACTTCCTAGCAGAAGGAGAAGATACGACAAATGTAATTTTTTTGTTAGTTGAACCAGTGTATCTTGCTTATAGTATGAAAGTCTATGTCATCATAGTCTTTCTGTTAATTATTTAGTTTATCCTCGTTGTTCTCTATCAGAGGTTAGGTCCATGCCCCCTCTGCTTTTGTAACTCTTTGGATGATATAGACATGGTAGGGGTCAAGCCTAACCCCCCACACCGTTAAGGTGATGGCTTAATTCTTTTTTTTAAAACAAAAGCAATCACCAACTGAATACTAAAAATATACAGGCAGCAAAGTGTACAAACAGCCAATTAAAAGGGCCACCATTTGGCTCACTTAAATCGAAGGAACATTCCTAAACTTCGCAAAGAGCTATAGTTGATTGTCAATAGGTCGCAAATTAGGTAACAGAGAAAGATAGTCTACTTTTTTCACTAATCTTGAAGTTTCAGCTAAAGCTCAATTCCTTCGGCAGATCAGAAACTAATCACTCCTTACTCTTTTCTGCAGGAGACTCAACGTCACTATCCACAGCAGCCACTGCACACTCATGAGAACTGCTTCCACTTGATGCATCCCCCTGCCTATAACTGTTGCCCATTGGTGGTGGATACACAAAATAACCATGGTGATGAGCCATTGGAAAATTAGGAGGCAGGTGATTGGGCATGAGGCTGTAGCCTGAAGCTGGATTAACCATTGGGCGCTTCAACGGCAAAGGATCTCCTCTCACGGATCCACGCTCACCACCATCCAACTCACGATAACGCTGCAAGTACAAAGTCAAGGGTTCAACGTAGTCATCAAAACCAAGTGCGTTCATGGCCCAAAGCAAGTCTTCAGCAGTGATTGTCTTGCGCTGCTCAAGCTTGCAACGATCGTTAGCTTCGCCTGTTACAAAGCTTATGAACTCAGAGACACATTCTTGGATGACCAGTTTGGATTCATCGGCTATCTTGGCTTGGGGAGGAAGGATCTTGCGCATGTTTCTGACCACATTGGCTATTGGCATGAATCGGTCTTGCTCCCGAATGGTGCATTCAGAATCTTCTTCATTGGCAGCAATTTCTTGGTTGAGATGAGAAGGCAGCTCCATGCTTCTCTCCATATCTTAATTTCACACAACAACAAAGCATCAGAGTGAAATGAAAAAGAAGTGTAGTATATATAATCAAAATATTCATCTAATTTCATCACAACTAGCTAGGCATTTGTAGTACAAATCCAATTAAACATTAGTAAATCACATTTGCTATTAACTAACTTTTCAAGTATTGAAGCAATTACAGAACTAATGGCGCACGCATATATATGTTTCACTAATTATTAGCTGGATATGAGAGTAGTACTACTGTAAGACGGCACTATGAATTGTGGACAATATTCATGTAAACACCAAAAGCACATATTATTTCAACAAAAGAGATGGCCAGTGTGAATACAGACTAATTAAAGTAATATAAAACGCTTCATGTATAGTTTTCGTCATCTTTCTTATTTTGTCTGATCTTCAACTAACTCTGGCATTTATCAAACCATCCAAATTCACTTCTGATCAAACGCTTTTTTATTTTACCATCAATGTGATATAGGAATAGGACAAAATTGTATCGTAACGGACACTACATGACTACCCACTGTTTTCATAAACTCTATATTTGTAGTACTAGTTGTTCTTAAAGTTATATGCAATGCTTCTTAAACTTTGGATAAATAAATGCTTGTCAGATTTTAATTATTTTCTTAAATGACTATTTGTTCTGATGATAAATTTGTTATGTATTTTAATTTTATGGCAAAAGCAGAGAGTAATAAAAATAAAACTTGTCTAATTTGTGTAATACAACTTGCTTGTTTTCAAACATGCTAGCTTTAGACGGTTTATTTCTCACTCTCTTTTTATTAATTGCTTTCCACTAGTTCCCCTTTTGTCTTAAAAGTACCAAAATAAAACCAGAAATTGCCGTGTCGATCACCATTACCATGAATTGATCTATTGATCTTTGATATACAAACAACTAGCTTTGCAATTATGTATATGGAAAAAAATTGCATATATATTCCCTAGATAATTAAAGACAGGTGTTTAGTAGTTGACGATACAACAAGCTAATAAATGTATACAAGTTGCAGCTCTCCATCTAAAGAAGATAATGAAAAATTCAGAAGAATGAATGAAAATTATTAGCTCTCCTGAAAAAAAAAAAAAAAAGTATCCTTTTTGCTATCTTTTTGGGGGCTAGTACTGTGTGTGCTTCAACATTTAAAAAACTTCACAAATATATGAATATTCAACAAACCTAGTATATATAATTTCACAAGTGGTGTCTGAAAGAGTGATGTGTATGCATTTGTAGCCCTACCTTCTTGTGAAGACGCTCGGCTCGAGTAAGCATATAAAAATCAATTGTACAAAACAGATACAAAGTTTCATGAATGTTCCATGGAGAAGGGGAATGCATTTGTAAAAGTAAAATAGAAGTTAGGTAGCATACCAGGGGAAGGGGAACGGGCAGGGGTTGGTTGCGGGGATCTGCGATAGCTATGAAATCCTCCATTTCCTGAACCAACACGATTACCATTTGCCATCTCTCTGTACAGATATGTATCTCTCTCTAAATTTATAAAGTGGCTCTTGGCAAGTGATATTTATAGCTACAATATTTAGGAGAAAGGGGGGGACACATAGCAGTAGGGCGTAATGAACGAGGTGAAGGTATTCGCCCGGATAAATAGGTTTTCACAATTGGGCAAATGAGAATTGACTGAAAACAACATAGTTATATACTACTACTTCCTCAACCCAAAATAAGTGTAATTTTAGCTCATTTGACGTCCATTAAGGAAAATAATAAATTGAAGGTATAGTTTATTAAGCTACCTTTATTTATTAGATGTTCTTGAGAATTGAATACTATTAAGGAGTAGTTCTTTAATACGAAAGTATAGTTAGAAAAACATACAAATTTTTGCCTTGAATTCCTACGATATTTTGGGAAAATTTATTGTTGGCTAAAGTGACACTTATTTTGGGAAAGAGGGAGTATATGTTACTTACAGTTTAATTTTCAGCCATTTGGCCATTTAAAAACCACCCAAAAACAAATAAAACCCCGAATATGTCTGAATAGCAACTTTGTAACCATTTGTGAAATTTACCAACACTGAATGCAAACTTTTATCATCCACAATAGAACATCTTACATATGACAAAGCAAATCTGACTATAAATGGGACAACATCAAACACATAAAATAAGTAAATTTTGTGGTAACTTCCAATTCAGTTTAAGTATGACATCAACACACTTTTAAAAAAGAAGTCGTACACGTAATACGCCACTGGGAAAACAGGTTGTAAATGAAGCTTAGCAGTTCCCTCAAATTTTCCTTAAAGTTTATGGGATTGCCTAATTTCTCGCACTGTTCAATGATCATCCTCACAAGTTTTGGAGAATGAGAAAAGAGGACTCTTATTAAGTACATTCCAGTACTTGATCCCTTGAATTTCCGCAACCTCACTGTTTGAATCAATCTCATAGCTGCATTCACATGGTCTTTTTCTATTGATAAGTAAGATAACAGTTCCGTTCTCTGACTCAATGTCTCATCAATCTGAAGACAAAGTCTCTTAATAGTCGACCTACATTACCAAAATTAAAGATATAAAGTGTAACAATAAAACTTAATGGCAATATGAAAGTTTTAAAGATTTCGAATAAATAAAGAAAGGTGTTTATACATAGGACTGTCCTTATTAGGTATGGTATGTCTTACCTTTACAACCTCGTCTATTTCAATTTCGTAAAAGTTAGGAGAAGTCCTAAGCAGGCAAACTACACAAGAAAATACTTTCAACTGAAATCTTGAAGTCACAAATTTTCAGGCTTTGCAGTTTTAGTGACTGGCGAGACCTGTCTGGCACATCAACCGAGCAATGTGTCTGAAACAAAAGATGCCAAAAAATGAAATTATGGAGTGTTAGTTAACGAAAATAAAACGAGGCAGCATAATTTTGTTACCTCTAGGGATGTTCCATTCAAGCAAAGATGCTTAATGATTCTAAAGATTGGGTTCACATTAAAACACTCAAATGCAATTTTATAGCTGCTAAGGATAGACAAGTTCTCAAGTACTTGGAGAAACCAAATAAACGGAATCAATATCAACACAAAATCTCAACTCCAAAATCTTGAGCATTAACTGATTAAGTGTTTTTTTAATCCTATACTACAGGCAATTGCAGAATCCTCGAACTGAAGACTAACATGATTGGGGAATTGAGTACCAACATGCTTAAGGATACATCTCGATAGCTTCAAATATGTCAATGTTTCACAAGTAAATATGCTATCAGGCAACGCATACTTTTCGTCATTGGCCATATCTAGATTAAGCTTCTAGATATCATAATCTGAGACAAAGATGTCTATCCCGGAGAGAAGATGCAATCCCAGAATATTTTCAGTATGTTAAGCATGAGAATTTTATGAATTATGCGAGCAGCATATAAGATACGTACTTAAAAAACAGGGGATCAAACACAAGATTAGGTTGTGTAGACCATAACAGCCTCTAATGTTTTGATAAGATTCTAGCTCTTGCAGTGTATTTGATGGGCATTAGCTCTAGTACTCTATATAGTGTGTCAGTTGGTAATTCAGAAATAATAGATAAGGGTCAACTATATGATTCGTCATTACATTTTTTTTCTTTGATCTTCAAAATTCGGGGATCATCACTACATTTCACTGACTATGAAAAGTTGAAAACAAATAATTACAGCCATAAGATTATAGTTTATCTGCTTTAGTCATATCCTACATTGTTACAGTGATGTTCTTTTTATACGTCAGTGAGTTTGAATAAAGGGTATATTGATACTGGACTAATGTAGTCGGTAACAGACCCTCTAATATAGATATTAACAGTAAGCGTGTTTGCACATGAATTAATTCGCTAGAAGAACTGATTGGGATGAAGAATCAGTCGTATATGCTCTTCACTAGTGGAAGATCAAGAAATAGCATCCATCTCGGTGATATACCAACCTTTCAGAATTCATATTCATAAGTTGACAACAGATAGTAGTGTAAAGTATAAAGTTTCCAGTAGAATGAATGGAACGATGTGTTTTATTGATTGTAAACTAAGTATATATAGATTCTGTACAACTTCTACAGCAAAGAGATAAACTAAGAAAAAGGTAAGACTTATCTATAACCTATATATAAGGAGGAAGTTACAACAGAGTCCTAAAGAGAAGACACTACTAAATCTGATCCGTTAATAAGTAGCAGTACTAACTCAAGTCTGCAGGTCAAAGCAATATCATACATCTTGGTGCTATACCGACCTTTCAGAATTCATATTCTCAATTGACAGCAGATATGAGCAGCAACAACTCAAGTCTGCAGGTCAAAGCAATAACATCCATCTTGGTGATATACTGACTTTTCAGAATTCATATTCTCATGTTGTAGCAACTCTTGAGAAACTTGCTCCATCAGGGCCGGTCACATCAACAGCCTTAGTACGACCAACACTGCCAGACTCAACCTCGAACTCAACTATATCACCATCAAATAGGCTATGGAAACACTTAGATCTGATACCAGAATAGTGAATGAAGAGATCGTCACTAAGCCACTTGACGGTTCCCTTAGCCATCTGTCCACTCTCACCCGCCATTCTCACTAACAAAAAGAAACCCTAAAAACCCATTGTGTGTCTCCTTTGGAATTGTCACTGTCACAAGAAAATAATCTAATATAGTCGTTGGTCATTTTACTTATATTAGATTGTTTTCTTGTAACGGTGACAATTCCAAAGGAAACACACAAAGGGTTTTTAGTGTTTCTCTTTGTTAGTGAGAGTGGACAGAGGGATAATGGAACCGTGAAGTGGTTCAGTGAGGATCTCTTCATTCACTAGTCTGGTATCAGATCTGAGGGTTTCCATAGCCTATTTGATGGCGACACAGTTGAGTTCTAGATTGAGTTCAGCAGTGATGGTCGTACTAAGGCTGTTGATGTGACCGGCCCTGATGGAGCGAGTTTCTTTGAAGTTGCTACAGCATGAGAATGTGAATTCTAGAAGGTCGGTATATCACCGAGATGGATGTTATTGCCTTACCTGCGGACTTGAGTTGCTGCTGCTCATTTCTTCTGTCAACTTGAGAATATGAATTATGAAAGCTCGCTATATCACCAAGATGGATGATATTGCTTTGACCTGCAGACTTGAGTTAGTGCTGCTCCTATCTGTTGTCAACTTAAGAATATGAATTATGAAAGGTCGGTACGGAGATAGATGTTTTTCTTGATCTTACACTGGTGGAGAGCATATACCACTGATTCAATTCACCCCAATCAATTCTTCTAACGAATTAACTCTGGTGCAAGCATGCTTACTGTCAATATATATCTATATTAGAGCATTTGCTACAAACTGCTAAATTAGTCCAGTGACCAATATACTCTTTATTCAAAATCACTTACGTGACGGGATTCTTAATTGCTCCAGTATCACTAGCTGGCAAGTAATCCTCATTCTCCAGCTTGGTGTAGTTCTTGAAGGTGTGCACTTCCCTTTAATTGTGTGTACACTTTGAAACAACACATACTAGTAGGCATCATCGTCCTCAGCTATCAGAGATCATTATCGTCCTTAGTTATGGAACATCACTGAATTCCTATTACTAGACTATGCCAAGTGGCATAGCAAGAGTAGTATCAGTACAAACAACGCATACTAGTAGGCATTATCGGTCGACCCGAACCTACTACATAATATGAAGTAGACATTCAGAAGGGAACATACAGTATGAAAGTTACACTACCCCAAGTCTCTATCCACATGCTTTCACCATCCTAGGTATAATACCCATAAACTAGTACGCTTTGAACCCAACCAACTACCTCATTCCACTGTCAACTTAAATATTTAAACATTCGACCCTCTTGTCATTCTATGGTTTCCCAAGTCTACATATTAGGTCACCATAATTTCAAATCATAGCCCAACACTTCTATCACATTAATATCCACAAATATAAGACCACCATAATGCAAAATAATAGCCTAACCCTTCTACCATATTAATATTTATGAATATCAGGTCATCACTAGCCCTATCAACCAACTTACTGGTCCTTCTCAATTTCTCATGCCAACTCCCTGACCCTTTTGGAATAGTACATGAAACTAACACCTTAGACAAACTCATCTATCTTGACCCACATCCCCATTATCATAAAAGTTCTAAAAACACTAGACAACCATAACCAGTCCCAAAAGATGTTTCTGAAACAAAAAATGCCAAAAAATGAAATTATGGAGTGTTGGTTACAACAGCTACGAAAATAAAACGAGGCAGCATAATTTTCTTACCTCTAGGGATGTTCTATTCAAGCAAAGATGCTTAATGATTCTAAAGATTGGGTTCACATTAAAACACTCAAATGTAATTTTACAGCTGCTAAGGATAGACAAGTTCTCAATTATTGGAGAAACCAAATAACGGAATCAATATCAACACAAAATCTCAACTCCAAAGTCTCGAGCATTAACTGATTAACTGTTCTTTTTTTAATCCTATAGTACAGACAATTGCAGAATCCTCTAACTGAAGACTAACATGATTGGGCAATTGAGTACCAACATGCAGCTTAAAGATACACCTTGATAGCTTCACATATGTCAATGTTTCACAAATAAATATGCTATGAGGCAACACATATTTTTCATCATTGGCCATATATATCTAGATTAGTCTTCTAGATACCATGATTTGAGACAAAGGTGTCTATCCCGGAGAGAAAATGCAATCCCAGAATATTTCCAGTAGGTTAAGCATGAGAATTTTATAAACTATGCTAGCAACGTATAAGATATGTACTTAAAAAAACAGGGGATCAAACACAAGATTAGGTATTGATAAGATTCTGGCTCTTGCAGCGTATTTGATGGGCATTAGCTCTAGTACTCTATATAGTGTGTCTGTTGGTAATTCAGAAATAATAGATAAGGGTCAACTATATGATTCGTCACTACATTTTTTTTCTTTGATTTTCAAAATTCGGGGATCGTCACTACATTTCACTGACTATGAAAAGTTGAAAACAAATAAATATAGCCATAAGATTGTAATTTATCTGCTTCAGTCATATCCTATATTGTTACAGTGATGTGCTTTTCATACGTTAGTGAGTTTGAATAAAGGGTATATTGGTGCTGGACTAATGTAGCAGTTGGTAACAGACCCTCTAATATAGATATTAACAGTAAGCCTTTTTGTACCTGAGTTAATTCGTTAGAAGAACTGATTGGGATGAAGAATCAGTCATATATGCTCTTCACTAGTGGAAGATCAAGAAATAGCATCCATCTCGGTGATATACCAACCTTTCAGAATTCATATTCATAAGTTGACAACAGATAGAAGCAGCACTAACTCAAGTCTGCAGGTCAAATCAAATCATGCATCTTGGTGCTATACTGACCTTTCAGAATTCATATTCTCAAGTTCACAGCAGATAGGAGCAGCAGCAACTCAAGTCTGCAAGTCAAAGCAATAACATCCATCTCGGTGATATACTGACTTTTCAGAATTCATATTCTTTGTTGTAACAACTCCTGAGAAACTTGCTCCATCAGAGCCAGTCACATCAACAGCCTTAGTACGACCATCACTGCCAGACTCAACTTCAAACTCAACTATGTCTCCATCAAATAGGCTAGGGAAACACTTAGATCTGATACCAGACTAGTGAATGAAGAGATCGTCACTAAGCCACTTGACGGTTCCCATAGCCCTCTGTCCAATCTCACTCGCCATTCTCATAACTAACAAACAGAAACCCTAAAAACCCATTGTGTGGTTCCTTTAGAATTGTCACTGTTACAAGAAAACAATCTGATATAAGTAAAATGACCAACGACTATATTAGATTCTTTTTTTGTCATGGTAACAATTCCAAAGGAAACACACAAAGGGTTTTTAGGGTTTCTCTTTGTTAGTGAGAATGCGGATGAGAGTGGACAGATGGTTAAGGGAACCGTGAAGTGGTTCAGTGAGGATCTCTTCGCTCACTAGTCTGGTATCAGATCTGAGGGTTTCCGTAGCCTATTTGATGGCGCCACAGTTGAGTTCAAGATTGAGTTCGGCAGTGATGGTCGAAGTAAGGCTGTTGATGTGACCGGCCCTGATGGAGTGAGTTTCTACAACATGAGAATGTGAATTCTAGAAGGTCGGTATATCACCGAGATGGATGTTATTGCCTTACCTGCAGACTTGAGTTGTTGCTGCTCATATCTCCTGCCAACTTGAGAATATGAATTATGAAAGCTCGCTATATCACGAATTTAGATGGATGATATTGCTTTGACCTGCAGACTTGAGTTAGTGCTGCTCCTATCTATTGTGAACTTAAGAATATGAATTATGAAAGGTCGGTACCGAGATGGAGGCTTTTCTTGATCTTACACTGGTAGAGAGAATATATGACTGATTCCTCATCCCAATCAATTCTTCTAACGAATTAATTCTGGTGGAAGCATGCTTACTGTTAATATCTATATTAGAGCATCTGTTACAAACTGCTACATTAGTCCAGTGACCAATATACTCTTTATTCAAACTCAGTTATGTGACGGGATTCTTAACTGCTCCAGTATCACTAGCTGGCAAGCAATCCTCATTCTCCAGCTTGGTGTAGTTCTTGAAGGAATGCACTTCCCTTCAATTGTGTGTACACTCTGAAACAACACATACTAGTAGGCATCATCGTCCTCAGCTATAAGAGATCATTATCGTCCTTAGCTATGGAACATCACTAAATTCCTATAACCAGACTATGCCAAGTGGCATAGCAAGAGTAGTATCAGTGCAAACATCGCATACTAGTAGGCAGCATCGGTCGACCCGAACCTACTACATAGTATGAAGTAGACATTCAGAAGGGAACATACAATATGAAAGTTACACCACCCCAAGTCTCTATACACATGCTTTCACCATCCTAGGTATAATACCCATAAACTGGTACACTTTGAACTCAACCTCCTACCTCATTCCACTGTCAACTCTAATATTTAAGCGTTCGACCCTCTTGTCATTCTACGGCTTCCCAAGTCTACATATTAGGTCACCATAATATCAAATCATAGTCTAACCCTTCTATCACATTAATATCCACAAATATATTACCACCATAATGCAAAATAATAGCCTGACACTTCTACCATATTAATATTTACGAATATCAGGTCATCACTAGCCCTATTAACCAACTTACTGGTCCTTCTCAATTTCTCACGCCAACTCCCTGATCCTTTTGGAATAGTACATGAAACTAACACCTTAGACAAACTCATCCATCTTGACTCACATCCCCATTATTATATAAGTTCTAAAACACTGGACAACCATAACCAATCCCAAAAGATGTTTCTGAAACAAAAGATGCCAAAAAATGAAATTATGGAGGGTTGGTTACAACAACTACGAAAATAAAACGAGGCAGCATAATTTTCTTACCTCTAGGGATGTTCCATTCAGTCAAAGATGCTTAATGATTCTAAAGATTGGGTTCACATTACAACACTCAAATGTAATTTTATAGCTTCTAAGGATAGACAAGTTCTCAATTATTGGAGAAACCAAATAACAGAATCAATATCAACACAAAATCTCAACTCCAAAGACTCGAGCATTAACTGATTAAGTGTTTTTTTAATCCTATAGTACAGGCAATTGCAGAATCCTCTAACTGAAGACTAAAATGATTGGGGAATTGAGTACCAACAGGCAGCTTAAGATACATCTCGACAGCTTCAAATATGTTAATGTTTCACAAGTAAATATGTTATCAGGTAACACATATTTTTCATCATTGGCCATATATAAATTAAGCTTCTAGATACCATGATTTGAGACAAAGATGTCTATCTCGGAGAGAAGATGCACTCCCAAAATATTTCCAGTATGTTAAGAATGAGAATTTTATGAATTATGCTAGCAGCAGAATCCTCAATATAATATACGTACTTAAAAAAACAGGGGATCAGACACAAGATTAGGTTGTGTAAACCATAACAGCCTCCAATGTTTGATAAGATTCTAGCACTTGCAGTGTATTTGATGGGTATTAGCTCTAGTACTCTATATAGTGTGTCAGTTGGTAATTCAGATATAATAGATAAGGGTCAACTATATGATTCGTCACTACATTTGTTTTCTTTGATCTTGGAAATTCGGTCATTACATTTCACTGACTATGAAAAGTTGAAAAAAAATAATTACAGCCATAAGATAGAAGTTTATCTGCTTCAGTCATATACTACATTTTTACAGTGATGTGCTTTTCATACGTCAGTGAATTTGAATTAAGGGTATATTGGTACTGGACTAATGTAGCAGTTGGTAACAGACCCTCTAATATAGATATTAACAGTAAGCCTGTTTGCACCTGAGTTAATTCGTTAGAAGAACTAATTGGGATGAAGAATCAGTCAGATATGCTCTTCACCAGTGGTAGATCAAGAAATAGCATCCATCTCGGTGAGATACCGCCCTTTCAGAATTCATATTCATAAGTTGACAACAGATAGGAGCAGTATTAACTCAAGTCTGCAGGTGAAAGCAATATCATACATCTTGGTACTATAACCGACCTTTCAGAATTCATATTCTCAAGTTGACAACAGATATGAGCAGCAGCAACTAAAGTCTGCAGGTTAAAGCAATAACATCCATCTCGGTGATATACCGACTTTTCAGAATTCATATTATCATGTTGTAGCAACTCCAGAAAAACTCGCTCCATCAGAACTGGTCACATGAACAACCTTAGTACGACCATCACTGCTAGACTCAACCTTGAACTCAACTGTGTCGCCATCAAATAGGCTACGGAAACCCTCAGATCTGATACCAGACAAGTGAATGAAGAGATCCTCACTGAACCACTTCACGGTTCCCTTAGCCCTCTATCCACTCTCACCCGCCATTCTCACTAACGAAGAGAAACCCTAAAAGCCCATTGTGTGGTTCCTTTGGAAATGTCACCGTCACAAGAAAATAATCTAATATAGTTGTTGGTCATTTTACTTATATTAGATTGTTTTAGTGAGAATGGCGGGTGAGAGTGGACAGAGAGCTAAGGGAACCGTGAAGTGGTTCAGTGAGGTTCTCTTCATTCACTAGTCTGGTATCAGATCTGAGGATTTCTATAGCGTATTTGATGGCGACACAGTTGAGTTCGAGATTGAGTTACCCAATGATGGTTGTACTAAGGCTGTTGATGTGCCGGCCCTGATGGAGCCAGTTTCTTAGGAGTTGTTACAACATGAGATTATGAATTCTGGAAGGTCGGTATAACACCGAGATGGATGTTATTGTCTTACCTGTAGACTTGAGTTGTTGCTGCTTATATCTGCTGTCAACTTGAGAATATGCATTCTGAAAGCTCGCTATATCACCAAGATGGATGATATTGCTTTGACCTGCATAGTTGAGTTAGTGCTGCTCCTATTTGTTGTCAACTTAAGAATATGAATTAAGAAAGTTCGGTAGAGAGATAGATGTTTTTCTTGATCTTACACTGGTGGAGAGCATATACGACTGATTCTTCACCCCAATCAATTCTTATAACGTATTAACTCTGGTGCAAGAATGCTTACTTTTAATATCTATGTTAGAGCATTTGTTACAAACTGCTACATTATTCCAGTGACCAATATATTCTTTATTCAAACTCACTTATGTGACGGGATTCTTAACTGCTCCAGTATAACTAGCTGGCAAGTAATCCTCATTTTCCAACTTGGTGTAGTTCTTGAAGGAGTGCACTTCCCTTCAATTGTGTGTACACTCTGAAACAACACATACTAGTAGGCATCATCGTCCTCAGCTATCAGAGATCATTATCATCCTTAGCTATGGAACATCACTAAATTCCTATAACCAGACTATGCCAAGTGGCATAGCAAGAGTTATATCAGTACAAACATCGTATACTAGTAGGCATCATCGGTCGACCGGAATCCACTACATAATATGAAGTAGACATTCAGAAGGGAACATACAATATGAAAGTTAGACCACCCCAAGTCTCTATCCACATGCTTTCACCATCCTAGGTATAATATACATAAACTAGTACGCTTTGAACTCAACCTTCTACCTCATTCCACTTTCAACTCTAATATTTAAGCATTCAACCTTCTTGTTATTCTATGGTTTCCCAAGTCTACATATTAGGTCACCATAATGTCAAATCATAGCCTAACCTTTCTGTTAAGATGTATGCGTCCACTAACGATCAATGGACCAGGTCCCTTGACACAACAAGAACAGTAATAAAGGCACAACCAACAAAGTAAACAACACACAGAGTTTACGTGGAAACCCCTTTGCTCAAGGGCGGTGAAAACCACGACCTGTACTCACAAGATTTCAACCCAACTCCATTTCTCTCAAACGTAGCAATGATTCAGATTACAACACTTGCAACCTAGGAATTAAACTCAAAATCCCTTCCCCCTCAATGTAGCAACTCTACTACAAAGATAGAACTAAGCAATAACTCTATTGCCCACTAAGCCACCTAACTCTAGATAACTTAGACTTCAACTAAGCAACAACTTTGTTGCCCACTAAACCACCTAACTCTAGATGATTTAGACGTCAACTAAGCAACAACAATGTTGCCCACTAAATCAATTAACTCTAATTGATTTAGACTTTTTCTTCTGAAACAAACAAAGATCTAATTCCTTTATAGCACAGGAATAGATTTACAAGATAAGCACTGAATTATAATGTAACATCGTGTTAGTTGAAATAACTATGAAGAAGCTGGAAATTGGAAATAGTCATTTTTGGAAAGAATTCAAATCTGGAAATTTGGTTAAGTATGGGAAAAAAATGAGTTTTTGGTCAACTTAAAGACAGTCATAACTCCTATATCAAGATGATTTAGGTGTATTTCCAGTTATTTTTGGAAAGCTCTTGGAGTGATCTTTCCAACGCCGCCGAGTTTACTCGATTCCGAGTTCGTATGAGTGAGTTATGCCCTTTCGAAGTTGGACTGTTGGTAAGGGAAGTTCATCCAAATTTTAAGGGTATTTTGGTCTTTTCCCTAACCATTTCTTTTGGTTATATTAAGGGTCTAGACTGATTTTAAATCATTTTTCCCTTTTAAAAGTGAGAGTTAGGGTTCTTGAGAGAAAAAAGAAAAGAAGAGGAGAAAGTGAAGTAGAAGCAAAGTTCATCAAGATCGTTGTGGTTTTCGTCTGGGGTGATCCCTAATAAGGTATGTGAGATCATAGTGTTGGGTTGGTTCATTCCCCCACACGCCAAACTCGTTTTAATTTCCCAGAAAATATTTGGTTGTGTTTGTTGAAGTCTTGTGGTTGTGTTGAAGTTCTTGTTGATTTGGGACATGTTTCCGGTTGTGTTTTCGAGTTGAAGCTATTGTATGTTGAGGGGCTTTATGATTCTAAGTGTTTGGGGCTGAAACCTTTGAGGTTAAGGTGGTTTAGAGTTGGAAAAATGAAGGAGAAAAGTCGGGTTTTCTGGGGAAAAGGCTGGGGCGTCGCGCCAGCCAGCGCGCCCCAAAAGGGGCTCTGAAGTCCCCCCCTTGCGGCGGCGCGTCATGCAGGCCCTCTGAAACTTGAGGGCTCTGAGGACGCCAGTCTTCCTCATTCCTTCCCCACTTTTTCATACATGTTCCTTGGTAATGTACCTATGTTTTATAGTTGTTTTCAACACTCTAAGGTACGTCTAAACATCAAGAACTCATCCATAAACATGAGATCATTACCCTTGAATTCATAATCCAATTCGAGGAAAGTTCGGATCAAAGTCAAGTGAAGTTAGAGTCAAGCTTAGAAGTTAAGAATTAAGTTAAAGCAAGTCTTTAAAGTTTTTCAAGAGTCCTTATTGAACGTTTTAACTTCATTTTAATGCTCAACTTTTAAGTTAAGCCAAGAGTATAAAGTTGAGTTCTTTCCTCAAAGGTTATTAGGGAACTAAGTATTCCAAAAGAAGTTTTAAAGAAATGTTTCCACATTTAAACAAGATTGGGAAATGAGATTTCCAAAGAGCCTTCGGGCTAGTTTTCCAGAAAAGAGTAATCGCTTTCTAAAAGAAGCAAGAGAGGAAACTGAGATTTCCAAGATAGCCTTTGAGCTAAGTTTTTGAGTAATTATCTCAAATCAGCAGTAAGAAATACATTTTTAAAATATAAGAGCTAGTACATTTTTGGGAGTAGTATTGAGCACCGAATTGGGGGAGCGTTCAAAGAACCTACAGCCCTCATAGAACCATGTAGCCATCATGGGTAGAAGAGGTTCATACTTTTTAGATGAATCCTTTTCAAATTAGACTAGTGGATCCATTGGGCAGTTCAGGTTCTATACCTTTGGCCGGTTATAGGATGTTCTGGCAGCGTGAGGTTGATCGTTGTATCATCACTATAGCTCTTATGTGATGGTTGTCGGTTAGAGAAACTCCCACAACAATTATTGTATCTTTTTATATACATCAATTCATTTGTATTTCTACATACATCTCATACTTATTGTATCTTTGTATACACACAGAGTTTATAGCATGTTCTAAACAACTTTTCTTTATATTGCACTTGTTTTAAATTGCCTTATTTTGAAATGAGTCAGTCAGGTTGAGTTGAGTTGAGCTAGGTAAGTGTTCTCTTGTACTCCTTTCAATCTTAAGTTGTGGTTTAGCTTTCCATCTCGCATACTCGTACATTCAATATACTGATGCCAGTTGGCCTGCATCTTATGACGATGTAGACACAGGTACCCAGGATCAGCATCCATCACGCCGTTGATCCAGCTGAGTACTCTAGAGTCAGTGATGAGCCTCCTTGCCTTCCGGAGGACTCTGTTATTTTGTGTTCCTAGTTTTGCTTTATTAGGATGTTGCGGGGTCTGTCCCAACATCCATCTCAGTTTTATAAAGGCTTCATAGACAGTCAGTCAGTTAGTATTGAGTCTCTCATCTATGTATATATATGTAAACATTCTATTTTGAGACTCGAGTTGCCTTTTTGGCTAAGATTTTATCAGTTGGGTTGTTTTATGACCTTTCATTGCATGAAGTTATTTCTGTTGAGTTAAGTTTCCACTGAGTTAAGTAAGCCAGGCCAAGGGTTCGCTTGGGGCCAGCAATGGTCTTCGAGTGCTGGTCCCGCCCAGGGTGTAGGTTCGGGGAGTGACATATAAACCCTAAGACAACTAAGACACGAGCAGCTCTATCAGGTCCCTGTTGCTTTCGAGGAAAATACTTCTCGAAATGAGTGGTTTTTGCTTGAGTTCTTGGATATTTCAGGAATACAAAAACTGAGGTTGTGTCTATTGAAAATAAACTTATAAAATATAGACACACCCTTAGAGGCCAGCTATTGGTTGAGGATTTTGTCATACTTGGGAGCCGTGCACCAACTTCTGTACTTTTTCCAACTGTCATTTTTCACGTATTGGCACAAAGGATCAGGTCCCCTTACAAGATCCCTTTGTTTGTCAATCATCGAAACTAAAAATAACATGTTCCCTCTTTTTAATGATGACAAACACACGCAGCCATATCAATACTAATGCCTTCCCCCTCTCATCAATACTCTTCTCTCCCCTTTATGAACTAGCCAACTTTCTATCCTATGCAACCAATAATTCCCCCTTTTGGCATCATAAAAAAGAAAAACAGTAAACCAGGATTAAGAGTAAGCATGCAAAGCAAGTTCATAGCCTATCGCAACACATCATAGCAGAAAAGCAGAGAGATAAGATTAATCAAAACAAAACAGGAATCCATTTCATTGCAAAAGAGCAAGCATTCACTACATTAAAAATAAACTACTAAGAGAACCCCAGGACACTACCCACACAAAAAAAGGGAAGGAAATAAAGGGACTATGAGGAAGGAGGCTTTTGAGTGAGGGATTGGATGACAAGAGTAAGTCGATCATTGGCCGTGTCATGAGCCTTGATCAGCTTCTCTTGAAGATCAACATTTTGAGCCAAGAGACTTGCATTCTTCATTCTTAATTCATTGACTTCTGTTGTACCAGGTCCTTCTGTTTGTGATTTTGCCAACTGAGCCTCAACAAGGCTATCTCAGCAACCTTGTTGCTCATAGGCACAGTCATCTCCTCCAGTTCATGCTTAAGTTAGCTCTCTTCCACCACTAATTAAGACATCTTTCTTAGTTGCCCTGTTTTGCCTTCCATGCATTCACACTCAACCAGAGTATTTAGGGAGAAAGATTAGTTCCCAGTACCTACAGTACTTGCTCCCACATGAACATCCAATTGCTTGAACACCTTGGTGAGGAAGTAGCCATACCCCATGTCATGCTAAACCTTTTGTTCCACCACTATTTTATGCATATGCTCCATGAGGGCTGGAAGATTCAGAAGGTCAAACTTGCAAAGGGATTCCATTAGAAACAGATCAGCCGTAGAGGCGACTGTTCTTTTCTCAAACTTTGGAAGAGTCACTTTACCGACGAACTCAAACAGTAATTGGTAGTCTCCCTTCATGAGTTTCTTTGGGATTCCCGTACAGTTCATCTTTGGGAGTTTGGTACACTCATTTGCAAAGCTTTTGCTGCATGTTTGTCCTACCATGGATCTGATCCTTTCTCTGGACACATCCAAGATTTCCCCTAATCTCTCCTCATTCAGATGAAAACTTATGTTCCCAACCAGCGTATTGAGGCTTCCATCCTCCATGAACTCCACATCATAGTAGAATTCCCTCACTTGTTCTTCGTGCAAGATAGGGGATTTGGTCATGAACAAGTGAGTCCATGATTGAATCTCAACTATATCAGCCAAGGTACTCATACCAGGCTTCCGAATGATCTCAGGATCAAAAACTCTTCCACTTAGGACCTTCTACAGTCTCAAATTTGTAACAGTGTCCTTTTTGGTATCATCTTTTGCAGCTTTCTTCCTTTTGGTACCTGGTCCCTATTCTGACTTGGGCTCAGAGTCGGGAGACACTTCTCTTCCCCTTTTGGATTTCTCATTTCGTTTCTTCTTTGGTAGCTCCTTCCCTTTTCCCTTTGTTGTAGTGTCAACCTTTGTGACAAATTTTTTTCCAGATTTTGGTTTTCTGTTCTTCTTTCTTTGTTCCTTCTTCTTTATTTGTACTATAGCCAGAGTGATATCCTCCAACATCGTATCACTTTCTGAGTGCTCATTTGAAACATTCACGACACCCTCCACTGGGATCACAATCTCCTCCTCTCCCGCCTCTTTTCTTCTTCAAATTTCAGTAGTGCTGGATTTATTTGCCTTCATGGCATCACTCATAAGTTTATGAGTGGCACCCCTAGTAGAGGGTTTCCTTTTTGGTGTATCCTCCACGACTTTCTCCTTTCCCTTTTTAGTGACAGAGACCATTCTTCTTTGTATGGCCCAACGTATAGGAGTATTGTCCTCTTTATCGTCCTTTGAATCACTGGATAGTGGTACTCCAATATCAGGAGTTCTGTCAAATGTTGGTTCAGTATCACCAAGAAGATCCTCTGCGAAACTACTCCCATCTTCATTTCTTGCTCCTTCTCTCATTTTTATCAAACTTTCCATAGCTAAGTTCTCACTTGCAGCGAGAATGTTTGATTCAGAGTACCTGTTTTCTGGAAGATCTCATTCGTACAAACATTTAGATAACACAGATGGTTGAGGACCAGGTTGAAACGAAGGGGCTGGGTTATTTAGATCTATAGGAGATTGTGGAGTAAGATGATGAGGTTCAATAATGTTGACCAGAGGGATGGTCGACATTTTGGTTGGAGATGGAGCATAAGAGGAAGTGTAGAAGGAGCACAAGAGGATCTATTTCATTTAGGGAGTCTAGCATTTGCTTAGATGGAGAGGGTGATTGAGACATATTCGAGAGGAGAAGCAAAAGAAGAATAGGGAAAAAAGTGATTAGGGTTTTCAGAAAGTTTAGGGGAAAGAGTTTGAAAGATCTGAGAAGAGAAACGGAGGGAAAAAGTATAAAAAGAAATGAAAGGGTGTGTCAGGTTCCTGATTAGATGCGGCGCTTGGACTTAAAACGATGGGACAACGGTCAGAATGGACGATGACTGACACGTGGAGGTTGCAACGGTTCTCATTATCAATCAAAAAATAATGTAGAGAGTGCTAACTTTTAGACAAGACTAGGTCCCTATCTGCAAGTTAAGAAAGTTGATCCCTGAATAATTATGACCTTCTCTTACTCCTGCGATTCCTCATGTGTGTATACTTGTAAAAGGTACACGATTGATCTTACAAAAACAAAGCATTACAAATAACGAGGATACCTGCCCTTCTGATCATAGCCAATGAGGGTTAAATGATTTGGATAAAATCAACTTAGTCCATCTTCATGATTCCCAACTTCAGTCTGTTACTCTCAAACTGATCCTTGCTTAGAGCTTTAGTAAATATGTCAGCAATTTGATCTTCAATTCTACAGTATTGCATGCAAATGTTCCCCTTTTCTACATTATCTCTCAGAAAGTGATGTCTCACATCAATATGCTTGGTCCTTTTATGCTGAACTGGATTCTTCCCCATATTGACAGCACTTGTGTTGTCACACATGAGTGGAATTGTGTGAGTGAGTACTCCAAAGTCTTCAAGCTGTTGTTTTATCCATGGTAGTTGGGCACAATAAGATGCAGCTGCTACATATTATGCTTCAACTGTAGAGAGAGCCACTGAATTTTGTTTCTTGGTTCCGTAGGATATAAGAGAGGATCTTAGGGAGTAAGTAATTCATGAGGTGCTCTTTCTATCCACTTGATATCCTGCATAATCAGCATCTGCATATCCTATCAGTTCAAAAGAATCTCATACTGGATAGAATAGGACCAGGTCCCCTGTCTTTTTCAAGTATCCTTTAGATGTGACTCATTGGGACAAGCTTGAAATCTAGCGCAGATATCCATACTAAAGACGATGCCAGGTCTGCTTGCTGTTAAGTACAAGAATGATCCAATGATCCCTCTATACATAGTTTCATTCACCATAGAATCAGAATCATCTGCTCCCAACTTTGAGTTTGTACCCATGGGAGTATCAATAGGCTTAGAATCCATCATGTGAAATTTCTTCAGCAGCTTCTTTATATACTTTTCTTGACAAATCAAGGTACCACTTGAGGTTTGCTTCAAGAATAGAGTATTGTCTATCTTTCTTCTTTTGAATCCATTTTCTAGAAGAAATTTAGACAACCTTTCATACCAAGATATGGGAGCCTACTTCAGTCCATAAAGAGCCTTGTCCAGTTTCAGCACATGATTTGGGTAGTCGACATCCTCAAAGCTAGGCGGTTGCTTCACATAGACCTCTTCCTTCAAGTAGCCATTTAAGAAAGCACTTTTTACATCCACTTGAAATAACTTAAATTCCATGAAGGCTGCAAATGCAATAAGTATTCTGATAGCCTCCATTCTAGCCACATGAGCAAATGTTTCATCATAGTCAATGCCTTTTTCTTGATTGTATCCCTGAACCACCAGCCTTGATTTGTTTCTTGTGATGACACCATTTTCATATAGTTTGTTTCTGAACACCCATCTGGTCCCGATGATAGTTCGGTCAGGAGGTCTAGGTACCAGGTGCCATACTTTACTCCGCTCAAACTGACGAAGTTCCTCTTGTATGGAGTTTACCCAATCAACATCTTTCAAAGCTTCCTTGACATTTTTGGGCTCAATATTAGATATAAACGCTGAGAATTCCACCAGACTTCTAATTTTGGATCTGGTTTGCATTCCAGATTTCAATGGAAATATGAGATTATCAAGAGGATGAGAGGACCTATACTTCCACCCTGACTTAGCATTCAGGGGGCAAGGTTGATCTGTTTGGTCCTTTTCATCTTCAGAATCATCATTTCTAGGATGACGTGAATCCTCAGGATCAACATTGTTAGACGAACCGGGTCTCTCGTCAGGCTCATCATCTTCATTTACTTCTTCAGTTGAATCAGGTTCAACAATGTCAGGATTCTTACTTCTTTCAGCTTGTGATTCACTTACCCCGTCTCTCTGAATCTGAAGAAGTTCTTCTAGCTCATCATCATCCTTGTGCTTTAGATCTGTGAGATCACCAGTTTCATTAAAAATCACATGAACACTTTCTTCAATGCACAAAGTTCTCTTATTGTAGACTTTGTAGGCTTTGCTGGAAGATGAATAACCTACAAACACTCCTTCATCACTTCTAGGATCAAATTTTCCTACATCATCTTTCCCATTGTTCAACACAAAACATTTGCACCCAAAATCCCTTAGATAACTCAGTTTGGGCTTTCTGTTGTTGAGTAGCTCATAAGGCGTTTTGTTCAGTAGAGACCTGATCAAACATTTGTTGGTCACATAACACGCAGTGTTAACTGCTTCAGCCCAGGAGTTCTTAGGAAGAGTTGAATCTATGAGCATGGTTTTGGCAATATCAACAAGAGTTATGTTCTTTCTTTCAACAACACCATTTTGCTGAGGCGTTCTAGGATCTGAAAAGTTATGGTGAATTCCATTTTCAGTACAAAAGTTGTCAAACTTTGCATTTTCAAACTCAGTTCCATGATCAGACATGATCCATGCAATCTTGCAGTTCAGCTTTGTCTGAATCATTTTGACAAAAATCATCAGCACATCATATGTCTCATCCTTGGACTTGAGAAACATAGTCCAAGTGAACCTTGAGTAATTATCCACCACCACAAGAATATACTTCTTTCCACCTCTACTTTGAATTTTCACAGGCCCACACAGATCCATGTGGATTAACTCGATAGGTCTTGAGGAACTTACTTGCTTCTTTGATTTGAATGAGGATCTGATCTGTATACCTTTGACACACGCATCACACACCTTGCCATTACTGAACTTCAGTTTGGGTAAGCCACGAACCAGGTCCCTGGAAACAAGTTTGTTTAACAAAGAGGAGTTCACATGACTAAGTTTTCTATGCCATAAGTTGGCGTTTTCACTTTGGGCACTGAGACAAGTTAGATCATCTCCTTGAGCAGTATCTAGGGATGGCAGTTGGGGTAGGGCAGGGAAGGGCGGGACAAGGCACACCCTTAATAGGGCAGGGCAGGGAAATAACTATATAGGGCGTGGCAGGTAAGGATTATTTATTTAAAATACATAATGGGGCAGGGCGGGTAACAGGTTGTTTGCGGTTTTCTTGAGAATACAAAAGAGTAGAGATATTTCTGAAATTTGGCAAGCCAAAAATATAGCTTTTGGAATATATTCCAATGCAGCAAGTGTCAAAGTCACTACGCTATGAAACTGTTTGGTATGTTTTTTTATTATGAATCTATTTAATTTGATATACTATAATTAATGATGACCAGCAAATAAAGTTTTTGGTGAAAAATAATAATCTTAGTAGATATTTGTAAACAATTGCAGTACTAGTGGTAAAACTTAAAAAGTTTATCAAAAGAAGTTAAACGAAAATTCATTCTTCAAAGTAAAAAATAAATAAGAAAAATGGAAAATAACATAAATGGGGCGAGGCAGGTCTTAGCAGGGTGGGTTAGGGCAGGGCAAATTTTTAAATAATGTTAAACAGGGCAGGGTAGGGCGGGTCAAAATCTTGGTAGGTCAAGGCTTGCCCCGCCCTAACCCACCCTCTTGCCATTCCTAGCAGTATCCAGGTCAACCACATACATATTCTTGCATCTTCAGGTAGTTAAAATCACCTCCTTTGTTGACAGATTAGTAACAATGTACTTTTCTGATAGAAATCTGACCTCATTCCCTTATCACATATTTGAGACACGCTGAGAAGACTATATTTCAGTCCACTTACATAATAGACATTCTCAATAGAGTGTTCAAACAATTTTCCAATTCTTCCAACTCCAAGAATATAACCCTTCTTTCCATTACCAAAAGAGACACCTCCACCTTGAAGTGTCTTGAGTGAAAGGAAGTTTTCAGTCTTTCCAATCATATGCTTTGAACATCCACTGTCCATGAAACAACACTGACTGCTACTTCCTCCACTCCCCTGCAACAAAGATCAACTGTTAGACTTGGGAACCCATTTTAGTCTGAGTCCCCAGTAAATAGATAGAGGCATGATGAGAGAATTTTTTGTCCAATGAGGCAGAATAGTCTCTCATATTAGAAGTTCTAGAAATGGGAGCAGGTCCCTTGTTCTGTGTAACTTTTTGTCTTGAGTAGACAGAGAGTTTTTCTTCAAACCTTCTAAAGGTTGGACAATCCTTCTTCAGATGACCATTGCGACCACAATGAAAGCATAACATATTGTCAGACACAGACACATACTTGATGTGAGGGTTATAGGGAGGACTAGTGTTCAAGCTTTCTAAACCCCTCCCATTACTTTGACCCTGACTAGTAATATTGGAAAGTAATTTAGAAGACTTGGTCCATTTCAGAGATTTTTTCAGTTCTTCTCTGAGACCGACCAGGTCTCTCTCCATTTGGTTATTTCTCTCCAAGGCTAATGCAAGTCTAGTTTCAGCAATATTCAATCTGGTTTCTAGCTCCATAAAGAAAATCTAGATTTTCTCTCCTTTTCCTTTGCCACATTTCTCACTTAACATCTTTAGTTTTTCCCTGAGTTCTAGATTTTCAGTCTCCAGAACTGTCAATTGTTGTTCTGTAACCAACATATGATCAACCAATGCTACCTTTTCTTCATGGAAGATATCTAGGTTGTTGTTCATCAAGTCCTTTTCAGTTGTTAACTCGGTAATAATAGAGTCAATCAAAACAGCTGCTAGATTCCTCAACTTTCTAACAAAGTAAACATTCAAGTTTTGTTTAAGGTCAGAAAGAGTTACCTCTTCCTCAACTTCTTCATCATCAGATTTTTCCATGAAAGCAAACATGGCATCAAACACATCTTCATCATCTTTAACTACAATCATGGAAGCATCTTTAGGATGTTATGACTCTTCTGAGTTACTTGAGGAATCACCCGAGACAGCAAGAGCTTTCTTCACAACATTGTCAGCAACAACTTTTCTTCCTTTCTTATCAGGGATCGGGTCCCTTATCCTGTCCTTATCTCCTACGGGCCTTGGGTGGTCTTTGTGTTCTACCTTGAGCATAGAGAAGTCTCTGATGAAATGCCTTGGCTTTCCTCAATTTCTCACGCCAACTCCCTAATCCTTTTGGAACAGTAATGAAACTAGCACCTTAGACAAACTCATCCATCTTGACTCACATCCCATTATCATATAAGTTCTAAAAAAACTGGACAACCATAACCAGTCCCAACACTTAAACCATACACCAGACCCCGATCATCTACCTAACTTAACAACCACCATTTTAATAAACCAACAACATCATGATAAATAGAACCACAATTTACAAACAACTAAAGAATTGAGTCCCCATAAACTCAACCCAGTAATTAAAACATTTATAATCACAAGTATAACATAGTTCAGACTCCCATTCCTCACCTTGGATTCACATGCACGACCCACAATACCATAAACACATGCCAATCACATGTAACAACAATCACAAATACATAGACTTGCAGTCACAATATCTTGAAATCAACCAATACCTAGAATCAACCATTGCATGAAACATGTCACACATGAGCACAAATGCAAATGCATGGTCCTCCCATGGAACCATAACACATATACATGGTCCTCTCTGTTATACCCCATTTTAATTCACGTCAAATAGTGTACAACATATTGGTGAGTCCTAAATTAATTAACTTATGGAGCTTCCACCTAATTATTTTTAAGGTAAATTAGGACACCTAAATATTTAACTAATGTAATGCTAAAGTTGAATCCAACTAATGGTCCACTTAACTTATGTGATTCTAGGTAAGAGTTCTAGTTATCATAAAGAAAAGAGGTTAAGCATCCTTAAGATTCGTTAAAAATGATTACCGACCAAACTTAGGTTAATTATTAAAACTACAAATTGAGTTCTAAGAAATTAGTCAAAGAATTACGTTGGAAAAACACGTCAATCTTAAATCAATTATCGTACTTGAAACTTGAAAACTCTTTGCATTTGAAGCAGAACAATAAAGACTTAAAAAAAAAAGATTTGTTGCAACTAAAAGTAAAGACTCATTGCTTTAGAACTCTTATTTTTGTTTCAAAAGAAATCTAAGTAGCAAAAACATGAATAAGATAGACCAACTCCTAGATATTTTAACTTGGACATTGCCATATCTGAAGAAAATTTCAAATGCTCTTCGCGTGAAAGAGATAAAAAAGATTCTTTAAGAAAATGATTTCAAACTCTATTTAAAATGTTTGCAAGTCAAGTTATATACAGTTAGATTTATAAAACGACTCAAAAAAATAACTAAGACGGATAAGCTAATATAATCTTAAAAAATATTCGCTGAAATAATACTAATTACCCCCCTCTAAAGGCCAAGTGTCTAAGACGGTTAAGCTAATATAACGTAAAACAAACAATCACATGAGAAAAGAAAATGATTAATTAACCTTAAAGCGAGCTAACAATGATAAGGTCGATCCTTCTTCTCCCTTATTTTTTTTATTGCTTCAACTCGAATGCTTTTCAAGAGGGGGTGAACTGAATGAGGAGATAGACGCGGATTCCAAATATAGCGACAATATCGAGTCTCACAAGGAGACTTCTCGTGGCATCAAGAGTCTTTTATAAAGACTCCATTTTTTCCTTTTCATGCAAATAAAGAGAGTAAGAAGAGATTAGTAAGATGATTCAACTTTATACAATATCAAATAAATAAAAAAATAGAGCCAAATAACATCATACGACGAATACACTATCCAAAACATTAAATGTCGAACGAGACACATCTTGCAACTGGCAACTTTGAACCGAACTCAAAATTGATTTAGATTATAACGTCTTTCTTAAGTATAAGACAAACTCAAATATCATCATATTTAAGCTATAACTTTCTAAAGATTTAAGTGAAAACTTAAGCCATAATCCTTCAAATTTTATATATGCCATTACTTCAAACATAGAAGAAATGTATACATATAACTCCAATACATATCATATCATCATATATCATATATTATTAAGAGTGAGAAGCTCCTAACCTCAAAGTTAGATTACCATTTTATCCCTACACTATATTAAAATAGTACAAAATATAATAATTAATTAAATAGTAAATAATGAAAGTCATCATTTTTCCACCTTTTCCTATTTGATTACGGTTTTTCACATAATTACTCTATTAGTATTGTGTACAAATAATAGAGAAGTGAAAAGGCATCATGAACTTTCAATTTAGAATTCATGCTTTCTTCCTCCATCATCAATATCATATTTATCCTATAATTATATTATTGTACTCCATATGATAAATAATTATGATCATGAACTTTTGCTCGCTAATTGGTCTCGCTATTTCATTCTTAGTTCTCTCTTTCAAGTTTCTTTCCATCATGGGGATTTCTTCTCATTCCGTCCGTTCTACTAGCTGGTGTCGCCCTCTCTCTTACTTATCTATTCCCATCCATCTTTACCTCTCCAACTCCACTACTCCTTCAAGGCACGATTAATGCGCCTTAAACCTCTCTCTTGAGAAAGAGCATTTTTTAATGGAGCCTTAGCACGTGAACCCATAGGAACAGGGCCCTTCTTCTTTGCAGAAAAGCTTCTAAATTATCATCACATCAGTAGGCACAAAAAGCAAATCTTAGTCCTGACTTATTAAAAATCTCAAAGAGATTGCTTAGACAAATCTTTTTGTGTGAGGCCATTGTTTCCCACCTTTCTTACCTTTTTTTTTTTGGGCTTCAAATTTTGTGACTCATAAGCCCTCCGTATCTAAAGATAGATGGCTAAAGGGCGGGTTCCGCAGTTAACTAAAAAGGCGATCAATTGGCTTGGAAAGGAAAGGAAACCCCTTCATTTCCAAGCTTTATTTCTATCTTAATTATTCCATCTGGGCGCCTATTCATTCTTTTTGGGGTGTATAAAGCCATGGAGCAATTCAGACATCTATCTTATTGTACTGACGCAATTGGAAGATCAAGATTTCTCCATGCCGCTCAAGCGAGATCAGATCGGGCGTTAGCGAGAACAACTGTAATTGAATCGGGGATGGAAAGACTTCGCTTCAACTCAATAAATGATGTCAACTTCGTAAGTGCTAAGGCAAAATATATCACCGAAAGGAAAGGTGATAGGGAGCCAAGCCATTTCACTCTACCAGAGTAATAAAGTGGAAACCCCCCTCACGATCGATTAAAAGGAAAGCCACATAGTCCGCAACCTCTTTCACTGCATTGCATTTGTCGGGGCTGAATCCCCTTTCTTGAGCGATCGCCTTCGCTCGTTGGCAAAACGCCTTGATGCATGCATCTAGTTTGTTGGGGGTGTTCACCTTTCACATACCCAAGCCGTTATATTTTGTGTGGTGAAAAATACTATCCTTTCATCCCTATAAATACACAAACTTAAACCTCAATCACTCCACCCATTTGAAAAAAAAATTCACTTCTACACTCATATGCTGACTCATTGTTGTTCTACAGAATTTTCTGGTGGCTATGGTTGATCACTTTCTTACAAGTGTTGTTAAACTTCGGCTCAAGAGTTTTACCAAAAAAAAGGTAATTGAGAGTTATTCTTTTGGCAAGAGCCTTCTTTGTTATATGATTAAATAATCCTATGTATTAGTTGAAATTTATTTCTTGGCACTAGGTAGCATACATTTTTTATGGTATAAGTTGTTGAGTTTAAAAGTAATTATATCCTTTATAGTTTATATTAAGCATTGTATTTGATTACTCCAAAAGAAAAAAAATTATGTATTAGAAAAAGTAAACAATTAAAAAGTAAGAATTATCAAGTGTTGTTGGATAGGTTTGAAGAAGAAGACAAGAGTAAAATACTTTAAGTTACTTTTGATGGGCAATCAATCTTTTTTAATTCATGCGTTTGTAATAGAAAGTTTGAGGCTGATAACTCAACTTTCTTCTTGATTGACATATTTTTACATTATTTAAGCATCCTCATTTGTAATATTTTATGGAGTGTATTACAAACTCTGTGGTGATCAGAAAATACTTAGTTCTCTCTAGCTCTTATTTTCTTCATGCTTGTTAGGCAGTAGATGTTATGTACTTCATTAGGATTAGTAAGGTAAGGTCTAGCCCCCCTTGCTTGCACTTATCCCTATTGGTATTTTTTATGTTTAATAAAAGGCCACTAGATAGTGTTTAGTGGTAAATTTGCGGGAAAAAAAAACAATTAAAAATAAGACTTTTATTATTTTTTTGTTAGAGTAACCAATATTCTTATCATAAGAACTAATAAATATATGTATTGTATCGAGGCACTTCCTCACTTTCTTCTTCGTATTTCTTTTCAATTTTTAATTTATCATGTGATTTTTGCTACCAATATTGTAAATTGTGTTTACTTTTTCTTTCTGTCACGACCCAAAAATGGACATGATGATACTTGTCTATTCTCACCAAGACAAGTCAGCCTCAACCCAAAAGAAAATGAAAGAAATGTGGAAATACAATATAATAGAACAAGATAAAGGCAGAAAATTTATTCATTCTAATCAATTTCCCAAAACCTGGTTGTCACGTGTACAAGCCACTAAATACATAAGAGCGGAATTAAGAAATAAATACAAGTCACAGTCTGTGTTTCTCAATTAAAAAAGATCAGAGAAAGGATGACAAACAATTACCTCTCAAATCCTTCACGAGCCTCGACTATCAGGAGAAAGAGAAGAATATCACACGGGTCCGAGCTCGAAACCTACAAAGTGTTAGCTATAAGAAGGTAGATCTCAAAGATGTTTCCACCCGATGCATCCTATCAATACAATGATGTATTTTATATCTAAAATTCAAAATAAATATTAACAAAAGATGTATCAATTATCTGTTTCTTTAATTCTTAACTCAAACACAAACAAAATAGAACCAACATTTTACGAAAACATAAATGTGAAAATTACTGACCTTTTGTAGGGCAGTTAACTAAAGTGTCATCTTCGAGTTCTTGAATCTACTATCTACAAGTCACAACCTCTTTCAAGACCCAAAGACAGACAAAATACAAAGAGAAGTTTTTGTCACGCCCCGAGCCTACACCCTAGGCAGGATCGGCACTCGAAGACCATTGTTGGCCCCAAGCGAACCTTTGGCCTGACCTACTTAACTCGGCGGAAAACTTAACTCAACAGAATAACTCCATGCAATGAAAGGTCATAAAACAACCTAACTGATAATATCTTGGCCAAAAAGGCAACTCGAGTCTCAAAATAAAATATTTATATATATATATATATATATATACATAGATGAGAGACCAATACTAACTGACTGACTGACTGTCTATGAAGCCTCTATAACACTGAGATGGATGTTGGGACAGACCCCGCAATATCCTAATAAAACAAAACTAAGAGAACAAAATAACTGAGTCCTCCGAAATGCAAAGAGGCTCACCACTGACTCTGGAGTGCTCAGCTGGATCAACGGCGTGCTGGATACTGATCCTGGGTACCTGCGTCTGCATCATCATAAGATGCAGGCCAACTGGCATCAGTACATTGAATGTACGAGTATGCGAGTTGGAAATCTAAACAACAACTTAAGCTTGAAAGGAGTACAACGGAACACGTACCTTGGCTCTGTTCAACTCGTGAATAACTGAACTCAAATGTAAAGCAATAAGACACATGTAATACATATATAAAGCTTGTAAAACAGTGTAAACAACTTAGTTTGTTAATGATTAAAGCAATAACAAATTCAACTTTACTTATATAAAAGTAATATAACTTTAGTGGGAGATTCTTTAACCGACAACCACCACTATGAGCCCTAGTGATGACATAACGTTTTATCTCACGTTTCCCAAGGACCATCCTATACCTTGCCGTGATATAGGACCTTAGTTAAATTAGTGGATCCACTAGCTTAACTTACGTGACCATCTAAAAAGTATGACCCGTTAAATCTCATGTTGGCTACATGGTTCTTATGGAGAGTTGAGTTAATATGAACTCGCGTCCCCAATTCGGTGCTCAATACTACTCCCAAAAACATACTTTAGCTCATAAGTGTTTTAAACACATCTTTCTTTAGTTTGAGATAATTGCTCAAAGCTTAGCCCAAAGGCTCTTTTGGAATCAATGTTCCCTTTTCTTTGCTCAAATGTGAAAACATTTATAAACTTCTTTGGGAATACATAGTTCCCTAATAACTTTTGATAAATGAACTCAACTCTATACTCTTGGCTTAACTTGAAACTTGAGCCTTAAAATGAAGTTAAAACGTTTAATAAAGACTTTTGAAAAACTTTAAAGACTTGCTTTGACTTGCTTCTTAACTCCTAAACTTGACTTCTAACTTCACTTGACTTTGATCCTAACTTCCCTCGAATTGGATTATGGATTCAAGGGTAATGATCTCATGTTTATGGATGAGTTCGCAATGTTTAGATGTACCTTAGAGTGTTGAAAACAACTATAAAACATAGGTACATTACTAAGGAACATGTATGAAAACGTGGGGAAGGAATGGGGAGAACTGGCGTCCTTGGAGCTCTGAGAGGCGCGGGGCGCCAGCCCTCAAACTTCAGAGGGCCTGGTGAGGCACTTTGCATGGCGCGCCGCCCCAAGGGTGGAAGTTCAGAGACTCTTTTGGGGTGCGCTGGCTAGCGCGATGCCCCAGCCTTTTTCCCTGAAAATCCGACTTTTCTCCTTTGTTTTTCCAACTATAAACCTTCTTAACTTCAAAGGTTCCAGCCCCAAACACTTAGAATCATAAAACCCCTTAATATACAATGGATTCAACTCGAAATCACAACCGGAAACATGCACCAAACCAACAAGAAACTTCAACAACACAACCACAACTTCAACAAACACAACCACAAACTTCAACAAACACAACCAAATCTTTTCTCGGAATTTAAAACGAGTTTGGCATGTGGGGGAAAGAACCAACCCAACACTATGATCTCACATAGCTTAATAGGGATCACCCCCGACGAAAACCACGATGATCTTGACGAATCCTTGCTTCTTCTCTTTCTCCTCTTCTTTCTCTCTTTTCTCAAAAGCCCTAACTCTCACTTTAAAAAGGAAAAACTGATTTAAAATCAGTCTAAAACCTTACTATAACCAAAAGAAATGGTTAGGGAAAAGACCAAAATACCCTTACAAATTCGGACTAAACTGTCCTGTGCCAACAACCCAACTTCCAAAGGGCATAACTCACTCATACGAACTCGGAATCGAGCAAACTCGGCGGCGTTGGAAAGATCATTCCAAGAGCTTTCCAAACATAACTTAAAATTCACTTAAATCATCCTGAGCTAGGATATATGACTGCTCAAAGTTGACCAAAAACTCATTTTTTTCCCCATACTTGATCAAATTTCCAGATTTTGAATTCTTTCCAAAAATGACTATTTCAAATTTCCAGCTTCTTCATAGTTATTTCAACTTACACGATGTTACAGTTTTGCCCCGTTGAGAACAACAAGGATAAACAAACCACAAGGCAGAAGGTGTTTGCAAGAGTAAGCAAGAAAAACGAATGAACAATAATTTTAAGGGTGCAAAGTCGGCGGCTTGCAAAGCTTCTTGAGGATAAAGTTTAACCAAGTATTTCTAGGGAGAAATTAGGGTTTCTTGAGCAGAAATTTGATTTTCAGGTTTTGAAATTGGTCAAAGAAATCAAACATTGGGGTGAAATGTATGTTCACGTGATTGAGAAGACAGTAGCATAGAAATGGAGTATCTACCCTTTGTCTATAGTTGGTGAAAACTTGTTGCTTTCTGAAAATAGGATAGAAGAGGAGAAGATAGGGTTGTGGTTGCACTGGGTCTTGAAACCCTACTAATTTAAAACTTGGTGGGGGTATTTAAGGTCTTTCACGAGGTTATCTTGAATTTTAATTTTGGGCTCGTTTTAAGAGTATAATACGGGTTGCTGATGTGTAAAGAGATTTAATTGGATGTGAGATATAAGTTAGTTTGGTTGATAATCTTTTACTTCTTTAAACTATGGTTTTGATCTTCTAATTTAATAACTAGTATAATATATAATTAATACATAAAAATAAAGTACACACTTTACAATTTTTTTGTTAATGATTTTAAAAAATATATTGATGTATAACTAATTTGATAACGACTAAAAAGTTTAAAAGATAGCTTTATTATTATTTTCTGAAAGACAATGTAACGACGACGACGACAACAACAACAACAACAACACCACCACCAATAACAACAACAACAATAGCGACAACAACAACAACGACAACGACAACGATAACGATAACAACAATGACAACAATGGCAACGCCAATGACAACAACAACAACAACAACAAAACACCACCACCAACAACAACAATAGCAACAACAACACTATCACCACCAACACCAACAACAAGTCGTAAAATGTATTCGTTAATAAATTTGCAAGGACTCAAACTTTTCAACTTTTCCAAGGCTCTTCCATGACTGCCCTCCTACGAACCATGAGACCTTGTACCGTCCGTAGCTAGGCTTGTACAACATGCACCAACAACTCTTTCGTATTTTTCCTTTCCAACTCAACTTACCAACTTTCGAGGTGTCACAATAACCCATTTGCAAAGAATTTTTAATTGGGTTCTATTTAATCTTCAATTTCAACCCAGACTCTTTATTTGTATTGGCTTAATATATATTCCCATATTAAGTATGAATTATAATCTATTTTATATGGATTTATTTATGCATATGTATCTTATTTTTTAATTTACTTGAGTTAAAATTCAATTTGTGGTTATAAAAATAAATAAAAATATGTTAAAATTATTGAGATTAAGCGGGTTAAATTGGATGGGTCATTACATAACCCATTTTTTAGCCCATTTGAGCCTAAAGTAAATTTGGGCGGGTCATGACCCAATCCAATTTCTATTTCAACCCATTTTAATATCCTCAAGTTAAACTAATCCACCCATTTTGCGTGTAGCCCGCTGTAGCGATTTGTTTCCTACTATAACGGCCTCAGCTTTTCAGCACAGATAGTCTTTGGTAAAACAGTCACAACTTTTTAGTCCGGACACCAATTGAAGCAAACTTGGTGGCGTTGAAAAGAAGACTCATAGACTTTTAATTTGATAGTTGATGGAACACCTAATTCATTATATGCTGAGAGATATGGTCTTTTGAAGTTTACCTTAGATTAAACTTTTGCCTGAAACTAAATCAGTAAGACACTTTCAACTTAACTTGTGATAGGGGCATTGTACGACCTTAATTCATAACTAATGCACTCCCATATCAAGGAATTGATCCTAACCTTGTGACGGATAAGATTCGTATATCTTCACCGTAGATATTTTCGGTAACGACGAAATAGGTAGTTACATTAACAAAACAATATATATATATAGGTGAGGAAATAGTATATACTTGAAGGTTTGTTTTACTTCATGAATATTGAGTAGGCGTTTTGTCCAAACGGGAAATTCTATGAAATTATTTCTTACCTGTTGTGAAAACAACATAAAAATTCGTTAAAAAATGAAACAACACTTACAATGCTCAAAGAAAACTAGGAAAATTAGAAGTATGATTTTGTGAGATAAACTGTAACATCCGGCAATGTGAAATAATTGAAGAGGCTTAGAATTGGAAATTTTCATTTTGGGAAAGGATTTGAAAAATCTGGAAAATTTTGGCTAAGTATGGAAAAGGTGAGTTTTTGTCCAACTTTGATCAGTCGTAACTTCTAGCTCAAGACGAGTTAAAAGTATTTCCAGTTATGGTTGCATATCCCTCGGAACGATCTTTCCAACGCCACCGAGTTTGCTCAATTCCGAGTCCGTATGAGCGAGTTATGACCTTTGAAAGTTGGGCAGTTGACAAGGAAATCCGTCCGGGAATCATTAAGGGCATTTTGGTCTTTTCCCTAGCCTTTTATTTTGGTTTTATAAATGTGTTAGACTGATCATTTTGATCAGTTTTACCATTTTAAAAGAAGTGAGAGTGAGGGTTTTGAGAGAAGAAGAAGAGAAGAAGAAGAGAAGAAGAGAAGAAGAGAAGAAGAGGAGATCATTGTGGATTTTCGTCGGGGGTGATCCCTAAACAAGGTATGTGAGCTTTTAGTGGTGGGTGATCCTTTCCCCCACACACCTAGCCCCTTTTATTCATTAAGAAAGGTTTGGTTATGTTGTTAAAGTTGTTTGTTGTTGTTGTTGGAATTATTGTGGGTTGTGGAACATGATTGGATTGTGTTTTTGAGTGGTATTCTAATGAATGTCGAGGGATATTATGTTTCTAAGTGATTGGGGCTGGAACCCTTGAGGTTACAGGATTTAGAGTTAGAGACGTGAAGGAGAAAGTCGGGCAGCTTGCGAGGAGCACGTCCGCGTCGCGGACTTGTTCCCTCTGTGAACAAAAATCTTCTCCGCGTCGCGGACAGGACGCGGACTTCACTGTTTTCAGAATTCATGTTCGAAGATTTTCTTTAGTTTGGCTGTCCCAAATCATTCCTAAATCATTCCTTAACACCATGGGGTCTTTCCAAATACCAATAAAGTCCTTGAATCCATAATTAAATTCAAGAAAGTTAGGATTAAGTCAAGTGAAGTTAGAAGTCAAGTGGAGTTAGGACCAAGCTTAGAAGTTAAGCAAGTCAAAGCAAGTCTTTAAAGCTTTTCAAGAGTCATTATTGAACGTCTTAACGTCGTTTCAAGTTTCAAGTTGAGTTAAGAGTTTCAAGTCAAGTCAAAAGTAAAGAGTTTAAGTAAAGTAAGGAGTAAAGAGTCGAGTCCATTTCTCCAAAGTTATTAGGGAACTATGTACTTCCCAAAGAAGTTCTAAATGTTTTTACATTTAAGTAAGAAAGGAGCCATGTTTTCCAAAAGAGCCTTGGGGCTAAGTTTTGAGTAATCTTCTCAATCAAAGAAAGAAGTTATTTTAAAAGCATGAGCCAAAGTATTTTCGGGAGTAGTATTGAGCACCGAATTGGGGACACGAGTTCATATTAACTCAACTCTCCATAAGAACCATGCGCCAACATGGGACGTGACGTATCATTCTTTTTAGATGATCACGTAAGATTAGGCTAGTGGATCCACTAAGCAAAAGTAAGGTCCTATATCGATGGCAAGGTATAGGATGGTCCTTTGGCAACGTGAGGTAAAACGTTGTATCATCACTAAGGCTCGTAGTGGTGGTTGTCGGTTAAAGAACCTCCCACAAAAGCTGTATTATGTTTATAAAAGAAAAGTTGAGTTTGTTATCATTTTATCCTTAACGATCTAAGTTGTTTACATTCTTTTACAAGCTTATTATGTATGGCTTGTGTCTTATTGGTTTACTTTGAGTCCAGTTATTTATATGAGTTGTTCAGAGTCAAGGTAAGTGATCTCTTGTTCTCCTTTCAAGCTTAAGTTGTGGTTCAGCTTTTCCAGCTCACATACTCGTACATTCCATGTACTGATGCCAGTTGGCCTGCATCGTTTTATGATGCAGACGCAGGTACCCCGGATCAGCATCCTGCACGTCGTTGATCCAGCTGAGCACTCAAGAGTCTGTGGTGAGCCTCCTTGCATTCCGGAGGACTCAATTATTTTGTGTACTTAGTTTTGTTCTATTAGGATGTTGCGGGGTCTGTCCCCACATCCATCTCAGTATATTAGAGGCTTCAATAGACAGTCAGACAGTCAGTTAGTCAGTTAGTTTTGAGTCCCTCATCCATGTATATGTATATATGTGTAAATATTCTATTTTGAGACTCGAGTTGCCCTTTGGGCCATATTTTTTATTAGTTAAGATGTTTATGTCTTTGCATGACATTGAGTTATTCTGTTGAGTTAGGTTTCCGCTGAGTTAAGAAAGCCAGGCCAAGGGTTCGCTTGGGGCCAGCAATGGTCTCCGAGTGCCGGTCCCGCCCAGGGTGTAGGCTCGGGGCGTGACAAACTTGGTATCAGAGCCAGAGTTCAAGAGTCCTTGGGTGTCTATGAAGCCGTGTCTGTAGAGTCCTAGTTATCGGTGTGAAGCGCGCCACATCTATAATTGGGAGGCTGCAACATTTAGGAAAATTTCTCATTTTTTTTCATACTCATCTCGTGCGCTAGAGTTGATCTCTAAAGAGTTTCCTTTTAATCCTTGCTTGCGCGTGTTTGCAGATAGTCATGCCTCCACGAAGAGTTGGTAGAGGGCGTCTTCTCAGACGCTATGTTGATGAGCAAGAGTTACCCTATGCACCGGGAGTGCAAGATCAAGGGGAAGTTTCTAATGCCGAGTTCAGAGAGGCAATTAGGATGTTGAGTCAAGCTGTAGCCAATCAGGTGGGTCAGCAAAGGGGAGTTCGACATGAAGGAGCTGACACTTCAAGGATCCGTGAGTTCTTGGGGATGAATCCTCCGAGTTTCATGGGATCAATCACTACTGAGGACCCAGAGAACTTCATTGAGGAGTTGAAGAGGATTTTTGATGTAATGCATGTAGCAGACACTGAGCGGGTTGAACTAGCTGCGTATCAGCTGAAGGATGTTGCTAGAACATGGTTTGACCAGTGGAAAGGGGGCAGAGCTGAGAATGCACCACCTGCGAGTTGGGCCTATTTCGAGGAAGCTTTCTTGGGGCATTTCTTTCCTCGAGAATTGAGAGAGGCCAAGGTACGTGAGTTCCTCACACTTAAGCAGGAGTCCTTGAGTGTTCATGAGTACAGTCTGAAGTTCACACAACTATCCCGCTATGCCCCGGAGATGGTTGCGGACATGAGGAATAGAATGAGTCTGTTCGTTGCTGGGCTGTCTCGGTTGTCGAGCAAGGAAGGTAGGGCGGCAATGCTTATCGGGGACATGGACATATCCAGATTAATGGTCTATGTACAGCAGGTTGAGGAAGAGAAGCTGAGGGATAGGGAAGAGTTCAGGAGTAAGAGAGCCAAGACCGGTAATGAGCCTGGGCAGCAGAAAGGTAATGTGAATCGTCCGTCCTTCCAAGAAAGGCAAAAGGGACCTGCTCCATCATCTGTTAGCGCACCCGCACCAAGGTACAGAGGTGGTCATAATGGCCAGAATTCGACGAAGGACTTCAAGGCTAGACCAGTACGGTCCTCAGGTAGTGTGGCACAAAGAAGCAGTTTGTTTCCTGCATGTGCTAGGTGTGGTAGAACCCACCCAGGCAAAGGTCGTGATGGCCAGACAGGATGTTTTAAGTGTGGGCAAGAGGGTCACTTCGTGAAGGAGTGCCCTAAGAATAATCAAGGTAGTGGAAGTTTGGGTAGTAGGACCCAATCTTCATCAGTTGTTCCCCCAGACAGGATGGCACCTAGAGGAGCTACTTCTAGTACCGGTGGAGGAGCAAATCGCCTTTATGCTATCACCAGTCGGCATGAGCAAGAGAACTCTCCGAATGTTGTCACTGGTATGATCAAAGTCTTTGCTTTTGATGTATATGCTTTGTTAGATCCAGGAGCAAGTTTATCTTTTGTAACTCCTTATGTTGCGAATAAGTTTGATGTTCTTCCTGAAAGACTTACTGAACCCTTTTGTGTCTCTACACCTGTTGGGAAATCTATTCTAGCTGAAAGAGTTTATCGTGATTGTCCTGTTTCTATCGATCACAAGAGCACCATGGTTGATTTGATTGAGTTAGACATGGTAGATTTCGATGTCATTTTAGGTATGGATTGGCTTCATGCTTGTTATGCATCGATAGATTGTAGAACTCGAGTGGTCAAGTTTCAGTTTCCGAATGAGCCAGTCATAGAGTGAAGTAGCAGTTCAGCAGTGCCTAAGGGTCGTTTTATTTCGTACCTTAAGGCAAGAAAGTTAGTTTCGAAGAGTTGTATCTATCACTTAGTCCGAGTTCATGACTCTATTGTTGAGATACCTTATTTTCAGTCGGTTCCTATAGTAAGAGAGTTTCCAGAAGTGTTTCCTGATGATCTACCCGGAATTCCTCCTGAGAGAGAGATAGATTTCGGCATAGATCTCATTCCAGATACTCGTCCTATCTCTATTCCTCCATATAGAATGGCACCAGCAGAGTTGAAAGAGTTGAAAGAGCAGTTGAAAGATCTCCTAGAAAAGGGTTTCATTCGACCGAGTGTCTCACCTTGGGGTGCTCCGGTTTTGTTTGTGAAGAAGAAAGATGGTTCCCTTAGAATGTGTATAGACTACCGCCAGTTGAATAAGGTTACCATCAAGAACAAGTACCCTCTTCCGAGGATTGATGATCTTTTCGATCAGCTTCAGGGTGCCACCTGTTTTTCAAAGATTGACCTCCGATCAGGCTATCATCAGTTAAGGGTAAGGGAATGTGATATCCCAAAGACAGCTTTCAGGACCAGGTATGGTCATCATGAGTTTTTGGTCATGTCCTTTGGTTTGACCAACGCGCCCGCAGCTTTCATGGATTTGATGAATAGGGTCTTCAAACCTTATTTAGATATGTTTGTTATTGTCTTTATTGATGATATACTAATCTATTCAAGGAATGAAGAAGATCATGCTAGTCACCTCAGAACAGTTCTTCAGACTTTGAAAGACAAAGAGTTGTATGCCAAGTTCTCTAAGTGTGAGTTTTGTCTTAAGTCTGTGGCGTTCCTAGGCCACGTTGTGTCCGGTGATGGAATTAAAGTTGATACCCGGAAAATTGAGGCAGTGCAGAATTGGCCTAGACCCACATCTCCAACGGAAATTAGAAGTTTCTTGGGTTTGGCTGGCTATTATAGAAGGTTTGTTGAAGGGTTCTCGACTATTGCATCTCCTTTGACGAAGTTGACTCAGAAGACAGTGAAATTTCAATGGTCTGAAGCTTGTGAGAAAAGCTTTCAGGAATTGAAAAAGAGATTGATTACAGCTCCAGTTTTGATGCTACCAGAAGGTACTCAAGGTTTTGTGGTCTATTGTGATGCATCTAGAGTTGGTTTGGGTTGTGTCTTAATGCAGAATGGCAAAGTTATAGCTTATGCCTCCAGACAGTTGAAGGTTCATGAGAAGAACTACCCAACCCATGACTTAGAGCTAGCTGCTGTAGTATTTGCTTTGAAGATATGGCGTCATTACTTGTATGGTGTGCATGTCGACATATTCACTGATCACAAGAGCCTTCAATACGTGCTTACTCAGAAAGAACTCAATCTCAGGCAGAGGAGGTGGTTAGAGTTACTCAAGGATTATGACCTGAGTATTCTTTACCACCCAGGTAAGGCTAATGTTGTTGCTGATTCTTTGAGCAGGTTGTCTATGGGTAGCACCGCCCATATTGAAGAAGGAAGGAGAGGGTTAGCAAAAGATGTGCACAGACTGTCATGCCTGGGAGTCAGCTTTACAGATTCCGCAGAAAGAGGAATAGTGGTGACGAGCAGGGCCGAGTCATCATTAATGTCAGAAGTGAAAAAGAAGCAAGACCAAGATCCCATTTTGTTTGAGTTGAAGGCAAATGTTCAGAAGCAAAGAGTATTAGCTTTTGAACAAGGGGGAGATGGCGTATTGAGGTATCAAGGTAGATTGTGTGTACCTATGGTAGATGGACTCCAAGAGAAGATTATGGAGGAAGCTCACAGCTCCAGATATTCTATTCATCCGGGTTCCACGAATATGTACCGTGACTTGAGAGAATTTTATTGGTGGAATGGCATGAAGAAGGGCATTGCAGAGTTCGTTGCTAAGTGTCCAAATTGCCAACAAGTGAAAGTTGAACACCAAAGGCCCGGTGGTTTGGCTCAGAGGATAGAACTTCCAGAGTGGAAGTGGGAGATGATCAATATGGATTTCATCACAGGGTTGCCAAGATCTCGCAGACAGCATGATTCTATTTGGGTGATTGTCGACAGAATGACAAAGTCAGCTCATTTTCTACCGGTAAAGACTACCAATACAGCAGAAGATTATGCCAAGTTGTATATTCAAGAGATAGTGAGACTGCATGGAGTGCCAATCTCCATTATTTCAGATAGAGGTGCACAGTTTACTGCACAGTTTTGGAAATCTTTTCAGAAGGGTTTGGGTTCAAAGGTGAGATTAAGTACTGCATTTCATCCTCAGACTGATGGGCAAGCAGAGCGCACTATTCAGACCTTAGAAGATATGTTGAGAGCTTGTGTGATCGATTTCAAAGGCAACTGGGATGATCACCTACCTCTCATTGAGTTTGCCTACAACAACAGTTATCATTCTAGCATCCAGATGGCTCCATACGAGGCTCTATATGGGAGAAGATGTAGATCTCCTATTGGATGGTTCGAAGTTGGTGAAGCTCGGTTGATAGGACCAGATTTAGTTCACCAAGCTATGGAGAAGGTGAAAGTGATTCAAGAGAGGTTGAAAACGGCACAGAGTCGCCAGAAATCCTACGCTGATGTTAGGAGAAGGGCGTTAGAGTTTGAAGTAGGTGATTGGGTATATTTGAAGGTTTCACCCATGAAAGGCGTTATGAGGTTTGGTAAGAAGGGGAAACTTAGTCCCCGGTATATTGGACCTTACCGCATAGCCAAGAGGATTGGCAATGTTGCTTATGAGTTGGAGTTACCACAGGAACTAGCAGCGGTTCATCCGGTATTTCACATCTCTATGTTGAAGAAGTGCATAGGTGATCCTTCATTGATCCTACCGACTGAAAGTGTTAAGATCAAGGATAACTTATCTTATGAGGAGGTGCCGGTTCAGATTTTAGATCGCCAAGTTCGTAGGTTGAGAACGAAAGATGTGGCATCCGTCAAGGTCCTTTGGAGGAACCAATTTGTTGAGGAAGCCACTTGGGAAGCCGAAGAGGACATGAAGAAGAGATATCCTCATCTTTTTGAATCCGGAGGGAATGCGGATTAAGGTATTAATTTCCTTCCTAGTGCTCTTTAATATATAATGGGCATGTTGTCGTTGTTGTTTGCATGATTGCTTGTTGGGTGTTTGAGTTTGGTGTTACACCCGTAGTTTTGTAAAGGTAACCTCGTTCGAGGACGAATGTTCCCAAGGGGGAAATATTGTAACATCCGGCAATGTGAAATAATTGAAGAGGCTTAGAATTGGAAATTTTCATTTTGGGAAAGGATTTGAAAAATCTGGAAAATTTTGGCTAACTATGGAAAAGGTGAGTTTTTGTCCAACTTTGATCAGTCGTAACTTCTAGCTCAAGACGAGTTAGAAGTATTTCTAGTTATGGTTGCATAGCCCTCGGAACGATCTTTCCAACGCCACCGAGTTTGCTCAATTCCGAGTCCGTATGAGCGAGTTATGACCTTTGAAAGTTGGGCAGTTGACAAGGAAATCCGTCCGGGAATCATTAAGGGCATTTTGGTCTTTTCCCTAGCCTTTTATTTTGGTTTTATAAATGTGTTAGACTGATCATTTTGATTAGTTTTACCATTTTAAAAGAAGTGAGAGTGAGGGTTTTGAGAGAAGAAGAAGAAAAGAAGAAGAGAAGAAGAGAAGAAGAGAAGAAGAGGAGATCATTGTGGATTTTCGTCGAGGGTGATCCCTAAACAAGGTATGTGAGCTTTTAGTGGTGGGTGATCCTTTCCCCCACACACCTAGCCCCTTTTATTCATTAAGAAAGGTTTGGTTATGTTGTTAAAGTTGTTTGTTGTTGTTGTTGGAATTATTGTGGGTTGTGGAACATGATTGGATTGTGTTTTTGAGTGGTATTCTAATGAATGTCGAGGGATATTATGTTTCTAAGTGATTGGGGCTGGAACCCTTGAGGTTAGAGGATTTAGAGTTAGAGACGTGAAGGAGAAAGTCGGGCAGCTTGCGAGGAGCACGTCCGCGTCGCGGACTTGTTCCCTCTGTGAACAAAAATCTTCTCCGCGTCGCGGACAGGACGCGGACTTCACTGTTTTCAGAATTCATGTTCGAAGATTTTCTTTAGTTTGGTTGTCCCAAATCATTCCTAAATCATTCCTTAACACCATGGGGTCTTTCCAAATACCAATAAAGTCCTTGAATCCATAATTAAATTCAAGAAAGTTAGGATTAAGTCAAGTGAAGTTAGAAGTCAAGTGGAGTTAGGACCAAGCTTAGAAGTTAAGCAAGTCAAAGCAAGTCTTTAAAGCTTTTCAAGAGTCATTATTGAACGTCTTAACGTCGTTTCAAGTTTCAAGTTGAGTTAAGAGTTTCAAGTCAAGTCAAAAGTAAAGAGTTTAAGTAAAGTAAGGAGTAAAGAGTCGAGTCCATTTCTCCAAAGTTATTAGGGAACTATGTACTTCCCAAAGAAGTTCTAAATGTTTTTACATTTAAGTAAGAAGGAGCCATGTTTTCCAAAAGAGCCTTGGGGCTAAGTTTTGAGTAATCTTCTCAATCAAAGAAAGAAGTTATTTTAAAAGCATGAGCCAAAGTATTTTCGGGAGTAGTATTGAGCACCGAATTGGGGACACGAGTTCATATTAACTCAACTCTCCATAAGAACCATGCGCCAACATGGGACGTGACGTATCATTCTTTTTAGATGATCACGTAAGATTAGGCTAGTGGATCCACTAAGCAAAAGTAAGGTCCTATATCGATGGCAAGGTATAGGATGGTCCTTTGGCAACGTGAGGTAAAACGTTGTATCATCACTAAGGCTCGTAGTGGTGGTTGTCGGTTAAAGAACCTCCCACAAAAGCTGTATTATGTTTATAAAAGAAAAGTTGAGTTTGTTATCATTTTATCCTTAACGATCTAAGTTGTTTACATTCTTTTACAAGCTTATTATGTATGGCTTGTGTCTTATTGGTTTACTTTGAGTCCAGTTATTTATATGAGTTGTTCAGAGTCAAGGTAAGTGATCTCTTGTTCTCCTTTCAAGCTTAAGTTGTGGTTCAGCTTTTCCAGCTCACATACTCGTACATTCCATGTACTGATGCCAGTTGGCCTGCATCGTTTTATGATGCAGACGCAGGTACCCCGGATCAGCATCCTGCACGTCGTTGATCCAGCTGAGCACTCAAGAGTCTGTGGTGAGCCTCCTTGCATTCCGGAGGACTCAATTATTTTGTGTACTTAGTTTTGTTCTATTAGGATGTTGCGGGGTCTGTCCCCACATCCATCTCAGTATATTAGAGGCTTCAATAGACAGTCAGACAGTCAGTTAGTCAGTTAGTTTTGAGTCCCTCATCCATGTATATGTATATATGTGTAAATATTCTATTTTGAGACTCGAGTTGCCCTTTGGGCCATATTTTTTATTAGTTAAGATGTTTATGTCTTTGCATGACATTGAGTTATTCTGTTGAGTTAGGTTTCCGCTGAGTTAAGAAAGCCAGGCCAAGGGTTCGCTTGGGGCCAGCAATGGTCTCCGAGTGCCGGTCCCGCCCAGGGTGTAGGCTCGGGGCGTGACATAAACCACTCACATGTCACTGTCACCTAAAATGAGAAGACAAAAATAAATGTATTTTTGGGAAAAAATCATTTAATCGATGGATAAGGCTTTGACAAAGAATGCCAAATGATAAAGGTGTAGTAGTGTACTAACAATCTATTCTACAACTAATAAAGGGTAAAATAGTCAATAAACTTTTGATGTGAATTTTTATATTTTAACTTTTGATTTTGTGGCTTCTTATAGACATCATATTTAACATTTATAATAACAGTACATAATAATACATACATACTATAGGGAGAAACTTACTAAGATCTAGAAAGCTAATAACTACTTACATGATAATGGTCGGACTGAGGTTTCCCTTTCGGGAGTCCCCGAATGACCTTGCAGCTACTTGAAAATTAAAACACTCACACCTTTTGTACACAAACACTTACTCACTCTTTTTTTTTTATTTTTTAAAAGGGAATAAAAATTCATTAAAAAATGAAACAACACCTACAATGCTCAAAGAAAACTAGGAAAACTCTGACCATCTGCTATCATATAAAGTAATCAGTACTTTAGTACCTAAATTTTTTCTAGTTAAGCCTTTGAGCCCAATTACTTTTTTTATTTATTTCAGTTATTTGGTCTTCTAGGTTTTTATTTAATTCTAATAAAGCAAAAATTATTAGATTATTTTGTTTTACACTTATTAGATCTGTTTTGCCTGGTGGTGTATAGTCTGATAATCCTTCAGGGTTAGCTTGAAATTGTGCTGCCAAAATGAGAAGACAAAAAATAAATGTATTTTTGGGAAAAAATCATTTAATCGATGGATAAGGCTTTGACAAAGAATGCCAAATGATAAAAGTGTAGTAGTGTACTGACAATCTATTCTACAACTAATAAAGGGTAAAATAGTCAATAAACTTTTGATGTGAATTTTTATATTTTAACTTTTGATTTTGTGGCATCTTATAGTATGACCTCTATTATTATATAAAATTTATATAAACCTAACTCTTGTTGATAATAAGGTACTTAGTACCTTTAATTTGTTGTGTCCTACCAAGTTCGTCCATTGAGTCTATATAACTTAAGAAATTTGGCAAGAATAAATTATATTAAATAGCTTTGAAAAACTCTGTTCATAAGTAAAAAAAGTTTCATTACACGTTTATTTCAAATGTGGAAAATTAATAAAAAATATTAATGAGTAATGAAGTACTATAAATATAAGCTTTAGAAGCTGAAAATAATGCATTATAAATTAAAAGGATATTCATTTGAAAACGTTACTGCAATAAATTAATTACAATTAAATGCTAAAATAATAAAGTTCAGTATTTTAAGATAAACTGTCAAATATATATAATATATTAATAAATGAAGTAATATTTTCTTTGTACTGGAGGGTCGGATAATTCGACATGATTATCGTTTGGTTTGAATGATAAATTGACTTGAGGGAATAATATTCATAAGCAACAAAATTAAATTTAAACTTAGCCAGAAATCTTAAAAGTCACTCTTGAAACTTCAAGTATCACTAAATTTTAGTAAGTATTAAAAGGGTAATTATCAATTTATTGTGAGTGATTTTTACGTTTTTGTACATTGAACTTTTATGAAACTCTCTAACCATTAACAAACTTTTAGTTGATCCAATTATGTCTATCTAGCATTCTAACTACTTTATTGTATTTAAAGAGCTAATTACTATTTTGTAATTTTTTTCATTTAAATTACTCAAATGCATTCCAATCTTTCAATGAATTAATTTAAGTTTAAAAAGTAAAGACGTTCAACTTTTAATTGACATTTTGATAAATTCATTTTTTTAGCATTTAAAGTTCTTACTCAGAATATTATATATATGAGATATCAACATAAATTAAGAGGATGCTGTCTAATAAAATAGCATTTGTAGATGTTGTACCATTTTTATTTGCTAAAAATTTGAATATTTTTCTAAATTTTAAATGTAACATCCGGCAATGTGAAATAATTGAAGAGGCTTAGAATTGGAAATTTTCATTTTTGGAAAGGATTTGAAAATCTGGAAAATTTTCGGCTAAAGTATGGAAAATGTGAATTTTTGGCCAACTTTGAACAGCCATAAATTCTAGCTCAGGATGATTTAGGTGGAATTCCAGTTATGGTTGCAAAGTTCGTGGAACGATCTTTCCAACGCCGCTGAGTTTGCTCAATTCTGAGTCCGTATGAGCGAGTTATGACCTTTGAAAGTTGGGCAGTTGGCAAGGAATCCGTCCAGATAAATTAAGGGCATTTTGGTCTTTTCCCTAGCCTTTTATTTTGGTTATATAAATGTGTTAGGCTGATCATTTTGATCAGTTTTACCATTTTAAAAGAAGTGAGAGTGAGGGTTTTGAGAGAAGAAGAAGAGAAGAAGAGAAGAAGAGGAGATCAAGCAAGGAGATCATCGTGGATTTTCGTCGGGGGTGATCCCTACCAAGGTATGTGAGCTTTTAGTGGTGGGTGATCCTTTCCCCCACACACCTAGTCCCTTTTATTCATTAAGAAAGGTTTGGTTATGTTGTTAAAGTTGTTTGTTGTTGTTGTGGAATTATTGTGGGTTGTGGAACATGATTGGATTGTATTTTTGAGTGGTATTCTATTGAATGTTGAGGGATATTATGGTTTCTAAGTGATTGGGGCTGGAACCCTTGAGGTTAGAGGATTAAGAGTTGGAGACGTGAAGGAGAAAGTCGGGCAGCTTGCGAGGAGCACGTCCGCGTCGCGGACTTGTTCCCTCTGTGAACAAAAATCTTCTCCGCGTCGCGGACAAGACGCGGACTTCACTGTTTTCAGAATTCATGTTCGAAGATTTTCTTTAGTTTGGCTGTCCCAAATCATTCCTAAATCATTCCTTAACACCATGGGGTCTTTCCAAATACCAATAAAGTCCTTGAATCCATAATTAAATTCAAGAAAGTTAGGATTAAGTCAAGTGAAGTTAGAAGTCAAGTGGAGTTAGGACCAAGCTTAGAAGTTAAGCAAGTCAAAGCAAGTCTTTAAAGCTTTTCAAGAGTCTTCATTAAACGTTTTAACTTCATTCTAAGGCTCAAGTTCCAAGTTAAGTATAGAGTTTCAAGTTTAGTAAAGAGTAAAGAGCATATAGTTTCAAGTCGAGTAAAGAGTATCGAGCTTCGAGTTAAGTCAAGAGTCACGAGTTGAGTTCATTTCTCAAAAGTAATTAGGGAACTGAGTATTTCCCAAGGAAGTTTATAAGTGTTTTCACATTTAAGTTGAGAGAAAACTGAGATTTCCAAAAGAGTTTTGAGAAGTTTGAGCACTATCTCTTTTAAAAATAAAAGATGAGTTTTTCAAAAGAGTTTCTAAAATATGATTAGATATGACAAATCGAGTATGTCATCAATGTTTAAACAGTATGGTCTCTAGATGTACCATCAATGTTTAAGCAGTATGAATATCCCGAGTCATCAATGATCATATTAAAAATATGGTTTTGATTTGTTCTTTTTAGAATGAGTTTTCAAGTGCCTTCGGGCTAAGTTTTGAGTAATTATCTCAACTAAAGAAAGATGTGTTTAAAACACTTATGAGCTAAAGTATTTTTGGGAGTAGTCTTGAGCACCGAGTTGGGGACACGAGTTCATATTAACTCAACTCTCCATAAGAACCATGTAGCCAAACATGGGATTTCACGGATCATACTTTTTAGATGATCACGCAAGTTAAGCTAGTGGATCCATTAAGCAAAAGTTAAAGTAAGGTCCTATATCGATGGCAAGGTATAGGATGGTCCTTGGGCAACGTGAGGTAAAACGTTGTATCACCACTTAGTTTCATAGTGGTGGTTATCGGTTAGAGAAACTCCCACAACAGTAAAAAGAGCTTGGTTCCTCGATAAGTTCTGCTTAGTATGGATGGGGGTATGGGACTTCATTCATGCATTGCACAAGTAGACTTTGAGAGGAAGCATGGTATTTTCATGACATTATAAATTTGATTTTTTTTCGTCATGTTTTAATAGTTTCAAAAAGGCTTTATATATTGCATGTGTCTCATTGCTTTATATTAAGTTCAGTTATTCTTGAGTTGTACAGAGCCAAGGTAAGTTCTCTTTTGTATCCCTTTTCAAGCTTAAGTTGTTTTTAGCGGTCCAGCTCGCATACTCGTACATTCCATGTACTGATGCCAGTTGGCCTGCATCATTTTATGATGCAGACGCAGGTACCCAGGATCAGCATTCTGCACGCCGTTGATCCAGTTGAGCACTCTAGAGTCAGTGGTAAGCCTCCTTGCCTCCAGAGGGCTCAGTTATTTTGTTCTCTTAGTTTTGTTTATTAGGGTGTTGCGGGGTCTGTCCTAACATCCATCTAAGTATTTTAGAGGCTTCATAGACAGTCAGTCAGTTAGTTTTGAGTCTCTTATCTATGTATATATGTAAGTATTCTATTTTGAGACTCGAGTTGCCTTTTTGGCCAGATATGTATCATTTAAGTTGTTTATGTCTCTGCATAGCATTGAGTTATTCTGTTGAGTAGGTTTCCGCTGAGTTAAGAAAGCCAGGCCAAGGGTTCGCTTGGGGCCAGCAATGGTCTCCGAGTGCCGGTCCCGCCCAGGGTATAGGCTCGGGGCGTGACATTAAATGTGGATGATAAGATTTTTAAGGAAATTGCTTTGAAATCTTCAAACAACATTCCATATTTATAGCAAAAAATCTAGGACATCTCTGCTTGAAACAATAATAACATCATGTTAAACTTACTACTTTATTATGTCTAAGAAGTTAAATAACATATTTGAACTGATAAAATAACAAACCACTAATGAAAATGTATATGCTTGAATAGTTGGACAATGCAATAAGAATCTTTGTCTATCATTACATGTTCTGTTAATTTATCAGTCACAAACTTTAAAAAATTATGAAAAGAAAATTTATAAAAATTAAAATAAAGAATGAAAGTTAAAGAGATAACATTTATAATATCAAATCAAATTAACGTGAAAAATAATAACATACACATGTGATCAGATTATACAAAATAAAAAAAAGTTATACAAAGCAATATATCAATAAGAAAAAACATACCAATATATAAAAAAAATTACAGAAGAACTATATATGAGATGATGAAACACAAGTATAGTGGATTAACATTTTCTATCCAATTTATAAAGGAAGAAAGTGTGTACATGGAAAATTGTGATGTGTTTAATTGTAGAAGCTAAATGGTTTAAAAATTAAAGTCAGAAGTGGAAAATGATAAGTTGTAACATCTAACCATGTTTTTGGTCTAGTTTAATTGTCACTATTGATTCAACTTTAATTTACAGGTTAGTAAAATAATTTTTAATTAAGAAAATTACTGAAGGGCATTTTCGTAATCCAACTTTGAACTTAAAACCTTTTCACTATATATGTCCTTCAATTCATCCATACGTATTGTTCACCCTTAATTAGAGGTCTCGAGTTCGACTCTTGGTATGGAGAAAATTGTTGCGAGTGCCACCCCCGAATGGGCCCTATATTACACAATTCAAATTTAGTCGGGGCTCTAATATGGACTCCGAACACCGGATGGAAAACCAAAAAAAAAATCTTCATTGTTTAGTTAGGATTGGCCATGGTAAAATAATGCTAATTATAATTTTAAAAGTTCAATGTCATTTCCACAATATTGTGTGATCCCTTTTCTCCATTTCATCCTTTAAAGAAAATAAAACAAACCTAAATCCATGTATTGGAGCTAATTCAAATTGACTAAGAAGAAATAATTGAACTTTCCTTGCTTTTGTAACCACAAATGTTTCCTCAAGTGATATAACTATCAATTAAAGTATCTTTCCAATTAACTACTTTGTGATACAAACTTAAAATAAAGAGTGAAGATCAATGTGCAACACATGTTCACGATAACTAGTCCAATATTAGAAGTGAAACACCCCAAGTAAAATGTTTAAAAGGATAATTTTGTTGTGTTATGCTTCTGCAAACTTGAGATGGCAAAATAGTCGTCTGTTCTAGCTAAGCGTTCATCCTGATAACAATTGTGCTGTGTAATGTAATACATTACGTCTAATTGATTAAGTCCCGGAGGGATAGTATACTATATCGATTAGGCTTGTTGCAACTCTATTAGTCCATTTGATGTTCGAGTCCTTTATCACTGCGTATACACTAGAATGGAAAACTTGGTGTTTGATTGCTTTCAAGGATTTTGCATCACAAGTCACAAGCAATCATCAACTGAATACTCAAAATAGACAGGTAGAAAAATATTCAAACAGCCAATTGGAGGGGCCACCATTTGGCTCATTTAGTTCGAAAGATGCATTACTAAACTTGGCAAATTTAAAACTATCCTAGATTGCCAATAGGTCGCTAATTAGGTAACAGAGAAAAGATAGTCTAATTCCTTAGTTCAAAAGACATATTTTTCACTTAGTTCCTTCAGCTGAGAAACTGATCACTCCTTACCCTCCTCCACAGGAGACTCAACGTCACTATCCACTGAAGCCACTGCACACTGAGAAGTGCTTCCATTTGATGTATCCCCCTGCATATCATTGTTTCCCATTGGTGGTGGAGACACAAAGTAACCATGGTGATGCGCCATTTGGTGCTTCAACAACAAAGGCTCCCCTCTCAGGGATTCACTCTCACCACCATCAAAGTCACGATATTGATGCAAGTACAAAGTCAAGGGTTCAATGTAGTCATCAAAACCAACCTTGCTCATGGCCCATAGAATGTCTTCAGGGGTGATGGTCTTGCGCTGCTCACTCTGGCAACGATCGTTGGCTTCCAATGTTATGAAGCTTATGAACTCAGAGACACATTCTTGTATGGTCTGTTTGGAGTCATCAGATATTTTGGCATGGGAAGGAAGGATCCTGCGCATGATTCTGACCACGTTTGCTATTGGCATGAATCGGTCTTGCTCCCGAGTGATGCATTCAGTAATTGCCTGGTTGAGATGAGCAGGCATTCCCATGCTTCTCTCCATATCTTAGTTCCACACAACAACATCAGAGTGAAATGGAAAATAAGTATAGTATATACATATATATATATCACATCAAATATTGGTCTAATTTCATCACAACTAGCTAGGTTTTTGTAGTCTAATTAAACATTATTAAATCACATTTGCTGTCGACTAACTTTTCAAGCGTTGAAGCAATTACAGAACTAATGGCATGCGTATACACATATGTTTCACTAATTATTAGCTGGATATGAGAGTAATATTACTGTAAGACGGCACTATGAATTGCGGACAATATTCACATAAACACCAAAAGCACATATTATTTCGACAAAAGAGATGGCCAGTGTGAATACATACTAATTAAAGTAATATAAAACGCTTCATATATAGTTTTCATCATCTATCTTATTTTGTCTGATCTTCAACTAACTTTGGCATTTATCAAACCATCCAAATTCGCCTCCGATCAAAAGCCTTTTTATTTTACCATCAATATGATATAGGAATAAGACAAAATCGCATCGTAACGGACACTACACTACCCACTGTTTTCATATACTCTATATTTGTAGTTCTAGTTGTTCTTAAAGTTATATGCAATGCTTCTTAATCTTTGGATAAAGAAATTCTAGTTAGATTTTAATTAACTTCTTAAAATGCCTATTTGTTCTGATGATAAATTTGTTCTGTATTTTAATTTTATGGCAAAAGCAGAGAGTAATAAAAATAAAACCTGTCTAATTTGTGTAATACAACTTGCTGGTTTTCAAACTTGCTAGCTTTAGTCGGTTTCTTTCTCACTCTCTTTTTACTTATCGCATGGATGCCACTTGTTCCCCTTTTGTCTTAAAAGTTCCAAAAGAAAACAAGAAATGGCCGTGTCGATCACCATTACCATGAATCGATCTATTGATCTTTGATAAATAACTAGCTTTGTAGATATATATATGGAAAAAAATATGCATATATAGTCTCTAGATAATTAAAGACAGGTGTATAGTAGATGAAGATACAACAAGATAAGAAACGTACACAAGTTGGAGCTCTTCATCTAAAGAAAATAATGAAAAATTCAGAAGAATGACTGAAAATTATAAGCTCTCCTAAAATTTCGTTCACAAGTGTTGTCTGAAAGAGTGATGTGTATGAACTATACCCCTACCTTGTGAAGGTAGAGAAACTGATGCTAGGCTCGAGTAAGTATATCAAAATCAAATATATAAAACAAATACAAAGTTTCAAGAATGTTCTATGGAGAAGGGGAATGCATTTACAAAAGTAAAAGAGATGCTAGGCAGCATACCAGGGGAAGGGGAACGGGCAGGGGTTGGTTGTGGGAATCTGCGATAGCTATGAAATCCTCCATTTCCTGAACCAACACGATTACCATTAGTCATCTCTCTCTCTCTACAAATATGTATCTCTCTCTAAATATATAAAGTAAGTGGCTCTTGACAAGTGATACTTATAGCTACAACAATTAAGAGAAAGGGGGGACACATAGCAACAGGGCGTAGTGAACGAGGTGAAGGTATTCGCCTGGATAAATAGGCTTTCAAGTTGGACAGATGAGCATTGACCAAAAATGAAATAACTATATACCACTACTTCTTCCATCCCAAGTGTTACTTTATCTCATTTGACGCCCATTAAGGAAAATAATAAATTGAAGTATAATTTATTAAGTTACCTTTAATTATTTGATGTTTTTTGAGAATTGAGCAATATTAAAAAGTAGTTCTTTAATACGATGAGTATAGTTGGAAAAACATACTAATTTTTGTCCTGAATTCCTACAATATTTTGGAAAATTTATTTTGGCTAAAGTGCCACTTATTTTGGGAAAGAAGGAGTATACGTTACTTATTGTTTAATTTTCAACCATTTGGCCATTTCCTTTTTACATTTCTCCTTTCTCAACAATTTATAGTTCCAATCCTATTCAAACCGACCCCATTCATTCAAATTCAGAAAAAATTGTTTCGATTGACTCGTTATCCAGAGTGTGTAGAGTTACCACGTCAGTTGTGGATAGTGATGACAAATGCGCGAATTGGTTCTGGTTTTGGAGGATTGAAGATGGATTGGATTGGATTTGGATCTCTTTGTATGACCTTGGAGAATGTTCAACTGAACAATTACCTTTTGAGGTTAAGTCCACCGTTCTTTTTATTAAAAAATATTTTTATCAAGTGTAGGTAATTCGATCATAAACGCTATTTGATTTCACAAATTATAGGTGAAATTAACATACTAGTATTAATGAATGTACCAAGTTGATGTAACAAAATTTTGGTAGATTAAGTATAGTCAGAAAGGAATTAGCAACAATATACTACAGAATCCTTCAATTACCAAGAAAAGCCACACATTTAAGTGATCATAAAACCTCTGAAAATGTCTGAATAGCAACTTTGTAACCATTTATGAAATTTAGCAATATTGAATGCAAACTTTTATCATCCACAATGGAACATCTTACGAATGACAAAACAAATCCGACTATAAATGGGACAACATCGAACACATAACATAATAAATTTTGTATAGCAACTTCCAGATCAGTTTAAATATGATATCAACACACTTAAAGAAAAGAAGTCGTACGCAATACGCCACTTGGAGAACAGGTTTTAAATGCAGCTAATTAGCAGTTTCCTTTTTCCTTAAAGTTTGTGGCATTGCTTAATTTCTGGCACTGTTCAATGATCATCCTCTCAAGTTTCGGAGAATGAAAAAAGAGGAATCTTATTAAGTACATTTCAGTACTTGATCCCTTGAATATCACAACCTCACTGAATCAATCTCAGAGCATCATTCACACGGTTTTTATCCATTGGAAAGTAAGAAAACAGTTCCGTTTTCTGACTCAATGTTTCATCAATCTGAAGAAAAAGTCTTTTAATAGTCGACCTACATTACCAAAGTTAAAAATATAAAGTTTAACAATAAAACTTAAGGGAAATATGAAATTATGAAACAATATTTTCAGGCTTTGCAGTTTTAGTGACTGGCGAAGCCTGTCTGGCACATCAACTGAGCAAAGTTTCTGAAAACAAAAGATGCCAAAAATGAAATTATGGAGTGTTGGTTACAACAGCTACGAAAATAAAACAAGGCAACATAATTTTCATACCTCTAGGATGTTCAATCCTCATTAAAACACTCAACTGTTATTTTGTAGCTGCTAAGGATAGACAAGTTCTCAAGTTTTGGAGAAACCAAATAAACACAACCAACATCAACACAAAATCTCAACTCCAAAGTCACGAGCATTGGCAAATTAATTGTTTTTTTTATCCTATATCACAGGAAATTGCAGAATGCTCTAACTGAAGACTAACAAGATGGGTGATCGGGTACCAACAGGCAGCTTAAAGATACACCTTGATAGCTTCAACCTTCAAATATGTCAATGTTTCACAAGTAAATATACAATTAGGCAAAACATATTTTTATCTAGATTAAGCTTCTAGATACCATGATTTGATACAAAGATGATGAATTGATCCACATCGGACTGTGCTTAAGTGTCTATCTCGGATATAAGATAGAATCTGTAACATCCGACAATTTAAAATGAATATGAAGAAGTTTGAAATTGGAAGTAGTCATTTTTGGAAATTTGGCTAAGTTCAGAATCTGGAAATTTGGCTAAGTTCAGAATTTGGAAATTTGGCTAAATTCAAAATCTGGAAATTTGGCTGTGGGGAAATCAGTGAGTTTTTGGCCAACTTTGAGCAGTCATAATTCCTAGCTCAGGATGATCCAGGAGTAGTTCCAATTATTTTTGGAAATCCCTTGGAACGATCTTTCCAACGCCACCGAGTTTGTTCGATTCCGAGCTCGTATGAGCGAGTTATACCCTTTGAAAGTTGGGCAGTTGGCAGGGAGTCCGTCCGGAAATTTAAGGGCATTTTGGTCTTTTCACAAATCATTTCTTTTGAGGTTATATTGTTGTGTTAGGCTGATTGTGGATCATTTTTGTTCCATTTTAAAAGAGTAAGAGTTAGGGTTCTTGAGTGAAGAAGAGAAGAAGAGAGAAAGAAGAGAAGAAGAAGAGGAGATCAAGGAGTTTCCGTCAAAGATCGTCATGGAAATCGTCGGGGGTGATCCCTAATAGGTATGTGAGTTCATAGTGATGGGTTGATTCTTTCCCCCACACACCAAACTCATTTTATTATTGAGAAAAGATTGGTTGTGTTATTTGGAGTTGTTGGTTGTGTTGTTGATATTGTTAATTGTGTTGTTGAAGTCCCTTGTTGATTTGGGACATGATTTGGTTGTGTTTTTGAGTTAAATCTCTTGTATGTTGAGGGATTTTATGATCCTTAGTGTTGGTTGGTTCATACCCCCACACACCAACTCGTTTTTAATTCCAAGAAAAGATTTATTTTGGTTGTTGAAGTTGTTGGTCATGTTGTTGAAGTTCTTGCTGATTTGGGACAGGATTTGGTTGTGTTTTTTAGTGGAATCCACTGTATGTTGAGGGGTTTATGACCCCAAGTGTTTGGAAAAAGAACCTTTGAAGTTAAAAGGGTTTAGAGTTGGCAACATGAAGGGTCTTTAGTGAACAAGTCTGCGTTGCGGCTGTGTTCCCTCTGTGAACAAAATTTGTTCTGTTTTCAGAATTTAGTTTCGAAATTCTTCTTAAGTTTAGCTGTCCTAAATTATTCCTAATCATCATGGGGTCCTTCCAAACACAAATCATTACCCTTGAATTCATAATCCAATTCAAGGAGAGTTAGTTCCAAGTCAAGTAAAGTTAGAAGTTAAGAGTTAAGCTTAGAAGTGAAGTAAGTCAAAGCAAGTTTTCAAAGTTGTTCAAGAGTCTTTAGTGAATGTTTTAGCTTCATTTTTAAGACTTGAGTTTCAAGTCAAGTCAAAACTATTGAGTTTCAAGTCAAGTCAAAAGTTAAGAGTTTCATGTTAAGTTAAGAGTTTCACATCAAGCCAAGAGTTCAAGTAAAGTAAAGAGTTTAAAGTTGAGTTCATTTCTCAAAGTTATTAGGGAGCTATGTATTCCCAAGGAAGTTTTAAAGAAATGTATTTACATTTAAACAAGGTTGGAAACTGAGATTTCCAAAGAGCCTTCGGGATAGTTTTTTATGAATAATTATCTCAATTAGCAGGAAGACATATGTTTTAAAAACATAAGAGTCAGTACATTTTTGCGAGTAGTATCGAGCACCGAATTGGGGGAGCGTTCAAATAACCCACAGCCCCCATAGAACCATGTTAGCCACCATGGGTAGAAAAGGATCATACTTTTTAGATGAATCCTTTTCATATTAGACTAGTGGATCCATTAGGCAGTTCAGGTCTTATACCTTTGGCCGGGTATAAGATGCTCTGGCAGCGTGAGGTCGATCACTGTATCATCACTATAGCTCTTATGTGATGGTTGTCGGTTAGAGAAACTCCCACAACAGTTATTGTATTTTTGTACACATAAATTATTGTATTTTATATACATCAATTCAATTGTATTTCTATATACATCTCAGGCTTATTGTATCCTTGTATACACACAGAGTTTATTGCATGTTTTAAACAATCTTTCTTTAAATCACACTTGTTTTAAATTGCCTTATATTGAAAGAAGTTAGTCAGGTTGAGTTGAGTTGAGCAAGGTAAACTTTTCAGTTTCTTCCAAATTTCCTTCTAGCCTATGTTGCTTAGTTTTCCAGCTCGCATACTCGTACATTCCATGTACTGATGCCAGTTGGCCTGCATCGTCTTATGATACAGATACAGGTACCCCAGATCAGCATCCTACACGTCGTTGATCCAGCTGAGCACTCCAGAGTCAGTGGTGAGCCTCCTTGCATTTCGGAGGACTCAATTATTTTGTGTTCTTAGTTTTTGTTTTATTAGGATGTTGTGGGGTCTGTCCCAACATCCATCTCAGTATTTTAGAGGCTTCATAGACAAACAGTCAGTCAGTTAGTTTTGAGTCTCTCATCTATGTATATATGTAAATATTCTATTTTGAGATTCGAGTTGCCTTTATGACCATATTTTATAAGTTCTGTTGTTTTGTAATATTGCATTGCATTGAGTTATTCTGTTGGGTTAGGTTTTCGCTGAGTTAAGAAAGCCAGACCAAGGGTTCGCTTGGGGCCAGAAATGGTCTCCGGGTGCCGGTCCCTCCCAGGGTGTAGGCTCGGGGCGTGACAGAATCCCAGAATATTTCTAGTATGTTAAGCATGAAAATTTTATGAATTATGCTTGCAGCAGAATCCTCAATGTAAGATACATACTGAAAAAACAGGGATCAAACACAGGACTAGGTTGTGTAGACCATAACTGCTAACTATGGCAAAGAGTTAGCAAGTTGTATGGTTAGGATCAACCAATTAAGTAAAGTTAGTTAGTTAACAAGAATGCTTAGGTGGCATTAGTTAGTTACAAGTTGTTAGAGATATTTTGTATCTTCCTAGTGTTAGACTAGTATATAATGCAAAGCTGTACAGATTCAATGTATCAATTCAGTTTCACAATCAATACAATTAAATTTATGGAGTTTGCATGGTATCAGAGCTCTCGATCGTAGGAAGCTTATTGTCTAGCAGTGGCCATTACATTCAGATTCACCAACAGCTAAAGGTGAATTAAGAGGAAGCATCTCAGAGCCGAAGCTAGCTACAGATGGCCATTGAAACTACAACTGAAGGGACTGGAAATGGAGCTACAAGCACTGCTAATACCAGCTCAGTCACATTTCCTATGATTGATCACAATCATTCACTCTTTCTTCGGCACACTGATACTCCAGGTAGCTCTTAAATCTCACTTCAGTTAACAGGCTCAAAAAATTATGCATTGTGGAGTCGATCCTTTAGAATTGGTCTGGTAGGATGAAGCAAGTTAGGATTTGTGGATGGAAGGTTTCCTAAATCTATGTTTGGTCCAGAATTGTCTGATCAATGGGAAAAATGTTGTTATGAAGTAGGAGAACATATAAAGTAGTTTTGATGATTGATAAAATGAACATGGTTCACTACTTGTTGTCTTATGTGTACTCTATCAGGTACGACTGTGTATCGGTCAGTTCGGTTCGGTTTGGAAGTTAATCGGTTTGACTTATTGGTAATCGGTTTGTAGAGATGTTAAACCGTTATAGAACCATTAAGATATTGGCTTATCGGTTCGGTTATTGGTTTAACCGTTAAGATTTTACATAAAAAATAATTAAAAATCACTTAGAAACAAGGTGACAAACCAAATGAACCATGCACATAAGTTCTTAAGTTACATCTTGTTCAAAAGCAAATACTTTTATATTATATAATAACCAAGAGTTTGAGACAAGCAGAAATAAAAGTAGGAAACCAAACTCTAAGTCAAGGACTGTATATACAAAATAGTATAAATATAATTATTTAATTTACTATTGGGTTATCGGTTAATCTGTAAAGAAAAAACTTCAAACCGTTAAGAACTGATAACCCGGTAATAAAAAAAAATCAAAACCGTTATCAAAACCGCTAAACGAATAACTCATTATTGATAATCCAATAACTTTTTTCGATTCAGGTTATCGTTTTAGGTTCGGTTTTGAACAACCCTACTATCAGGTGAACTAAGTTCCTAGACATGAATCTGGGCAACCTGTACAAATTTGAGAGATTGCGGTAAAGAAGAAAAATATTAAAGTGCAGAAATGAAGGAGCGAAAGAAGAAATAAAGAAATAGCTGAAACAAAGGAGCGCACAAAGAAGGAAAGAAATAAAGAAGTAGCAATTCAAGTCGAAGAAGGAAGGAAGTAAATATAAACAATTCCTAGGAAGAAAAGGAAAGAGGCAGACAAGTTCAATAAGGAAAAGGATTAGTAATTTCTTTCCTCGTAGAAGTTGATAAAGGCAAAACAAATTCTAAAAATGGTTCAAGCCAAAGAAAGAAAAAACGGTATTTGAATAAACACAAATTGAGAGAATTTTCCAGCAAATGCAGAGCGATACCTATTGCATATTCACGAAAGTCATCATCTTTAGAGCAATAGCCATTGGAGTAAAACTGTAAGACTTCGTCACAGCAACAGTGAAACCAAGTTTATGAGTTATGTCTGAGTCTGAACTATTGAATGTTGAAGTCTGATCAATTAAAGTCTAGGGTTATAAGTCTTTGTTGATTTGTTCTAGGTTTATTATTGAGTTGTAATAATTCCTAGATTTTGTAACAAGAAGTGGTTTGACTACTTGGAGAATAGAATCTTGAGAGATTTGTAACAAGAAGTTGGTTTGACTTTGTAACATACGACAATTTGAAATGACTATGAAGAGGCTTAGAATTGGAAATAGTCAATTTTGGAAGGAATTCAAAATCTGGAAAATTTGGCATAAGTATGGAAAAAATTGAGTTTTTGGCCAAATTTGATCAGTCATAACTCTTAGCTCAGGATGAGTTAGGTGTAGTTCCAGCTATTTTTGCAAATTTCGCGGAATGGTCTTTCCAACGCTGCCGAGTTTGGTCTATTCCGAGTTTGTATGAGCAAGTTATGCCCTTTGAAAATTGGGCGGTTAGCAGGGAATCCGTCCGGAAATTTGTAAGGGTATTTTGGTCTTTTCCCTAGCCTTTTCTTTTGGATATATATTAGTGTTTTAGACTTATTTTAATCAGTTTTTCTCATTTTAAAGAGTGAGAGTGAGGTTTTGTGAGTGAAGAGGAGAAAGAGAAGATCAAGCAACGTTTCGTCAAAAGATCGTTGTGGATATCGTCGAGGGTGATCCCTAGTAGGTATGTTAGTTCATAGTGTTGGGGTTGGTCCTTTCCCCCACACGCCAAACTTGTTTTATCTTCAAGAAAAGATTGGTTGTGTTGTTGAAGTTGTTGGTTGTGTTGTTGATTGTGTTGTTGAAGTTCTTGTTGATTTGAAACATGATTTGGTTGTATTTTTGAGTTGAAATCGATTGTATGTTGAGGGGTTTATGATTCTAAGTGTTTAGGGGCTGGAACCATTGAAGGTAAGGAGGTTTAGAGTTGGAAAAATGAAGGAGAAAAGTCAAGTTTTCGGGGAAAAGGGCTGGGGCGTCGCGCCAACCAGCGCGCCCCAAAAGGGACTCTGAGGTCCAGCCGTTGGGGCGGCGCCCCTAGAAGATCCCCAACCAGGCCTTCTGAAGTTTTTGGTCTGGCGCTCCGCGCCTTGCAAAGCGCCAAGGATGCCAAGTTTCCCCATTCTTTTCACCCTTTCTCATGCATGTTCCTTGGTATTGTACCTATGTTTCCTAGTTGTTTCCAACACTCCAACGTACGTTTAAACGTCAAGAACACGTCCATAACATGTGATCAAAAACCTTGAATCCATAATTCCAATTCAAGGAGAGTTAGTTTCCAAGTCAAGTGAAGTTAAGAGTTGAGTCTAGAAGTTAAAGAAGTGAGTCAAAGCAAGTCTTTAAAGTTGTTCAAGAGTCTTTATTGAATGTTTTAACTTCATTTTAAGGCTCAAGTTTTAAGTCAAGTAAAGAGGAAAGAGTCAAGAGTTTCAAGCTGAGCAAAGAGTATAGAGTTGAGTTCATTTCTCAAAAGTTATTAGGGAACTATGTATTCCCAAAGAAGTTTCTAAATGTTTTTACAGTTGAGTAAGAAAGGAACTATGATTCCAAAAGAGTCTTTGGGCTAGTTTTCAAGAAAAAGGAACATCGTTTCCATGTTAGCCTTTGGGCTATGTTTTGAGTAATTATCTCAACTAAAGAAAGATATGTTTAAAACACTTAAGAGCTAAAGTATTTTTGGGAGTAGTCTTGAGCACCGAATTGGGGACACGAATTCATATTAACTCAACTCTCCATAATAACCATGTAGCCAACATGGGATTTAACGAGTCATACTTTTTAGATGATCACGTAAAGTTAAGCTAGTGGATCCACTTGGTAAAGTTAGCTTCCTATATCACGGCAAGGTGTAGGATGGTCCTTGGGCAACGTGAGGTAAAACGTTGTATCATCACTACGGCTATTGTGGTAGTTGTCGGTTAAAGAATCTCCCATAAAAGTTATATTGCTTTTATATAAGTAAAGTTGAGTTTGTTATCGTTTTATCCTTAATGAACTAAGTTGTTTTAATAGTTTTACATACTTTATATATTGCATGTGTCTTATTGCTTTATATATTGAGTTCAATTATTCATGAGTTCAACAGAGCCCGGGTAAGAGTTCCTTTTCTCTTTCCAAGCTTAAGTTGTGGTTTAGCTTTCCAGCTCGCATACTCGTACATTCAATGTACTGATGCCAGTTGGTCTGCATCTTATGACGATGCAGACGCAGGTACCCAGGGTCAGCATCAAGCACCCTTTGATCCAGCTGAGCACTCCAGAGTCAGTGGTGAGCCTCTTTGTGTTTCGGAGGACTCGATTATGTTGTTCTCTTAGTTTTGTTTTATTAGAATGTTGCGGGGTCTGTCCCAACATCCATCTCAGTATTATAGAGGCTTCGTAGACAGTCCGTCAGTTAGTATTGAGTCTCTCATCTATGTATATATGTAAATATTCTATTTTGAGACTCGAGTTGCCTTTTTGGGCCAGACTTTATCGATTAAGTTGTTTTATGTCCTTGCATTGCATGGAGTTATTCCGCTGAGTTAAGAAAGCTAGACCAAGGGTTCGCTTGGGGGCCAGCAATGGTCTTCGAGTGCCGGCCACGTCCAAGGTGTAGGGTCTGGGCATGACAAACTTGTTATCAGAGCACAAAGTTCAAAAGTCTTAGGGAGTCTATGAAGCCGTGTCTGTCAAGTCCTCGTTATCGGTGTGAAGCGCACCACATCTATAATTGGGAGGCTGCAACATTTAGGAAGATTTCTCATTTCTTTCACACTCATCTCGTGCGTTATAGTTGATCTCTAAAAAGTTTATTTCTAATTCATGCTTGCGCATGTTTTAGATAGTCATGCCTCCACGAAGAGTTGGCAGAGGGCGTCTTCCTAGACGTTATGTTGATGAGCAAGAGTTACCTTATGCCCAGGGAGTGCAACCACAAGGGGAAGTTTCTAATGCCGAGTTCAGAGAGGCAATTAGAATTCTGAGTCAGGCTGTAACTAATCAGATTGGTCAACAGAGGGGAGCTCGATATGAAGGAGCTGACACTTCTAGGATTCGTGAGTTCTTGGGGATGAATCCTTTAGTTTCATGGGTTCGAGCACTACTGAGGATCTAGAGAACTTCATTGAGGAGTTGAAGAAAATTTTTGATGTGATACATGTGGCAGATACTGAGTGGGTTGAACTAGCTGCGTATCAATTAAAGGATATTTCTAGAATTTGGTTCGACCAATGGAAAGGGGGCAGAGTTGAGAATGCACCACCCGCTAGTTGGGCCTGTTTTGAGGAAGCTTTCTTGGGGCTTTTCTTTCCTCGAGAATTGAAAGAGGCCAAGGTACGTGAGTTCCTCACACTTAAGCAGGAGTCTTTGAGTGTTCAAGAGTACAGTCTGAAGGTCACACAACTATCCCGATATGCTCCGGAGATGGTTGGGGACATGAGGAGTAGAATGAGTTTGTTTGTCGCTGGACTGTCTCGGTTGGCGAGTAAAGAAGGTAGAGCTGCAATGCTTATCGGGGATATGGACATATCAAGGTTAATAGTCTATGTGCAACAAGTTGTTTTAGAAAAGCTGAGGGACAGAGAAGAGTTCAAAAAAAGAGAGCTAAGACCTGTAATGAGTCCGGGCAACAGAAAGGTAGTGCCAACCGTCCATCCTTTCAACAAAGGCAAAGGGGACCTGCTCCATCATCTGCTAGTGCACCTGTACCCAGAGATAAAAGTGAGTACACAGGACAGAATTCGCAGAGATTCAGAGCTGGACCTGCACAGTCTCAGAATAGTATGGCACAAGGAAGTAACCGGGTTCTTGCATGTCCTAGGTGTGGTAGAGTCCATCTAGGGAAGTGTCGTCAGGGCCAGACAGGTTGCTTTCAGTGTGGACAAGAGGGTCACTTCATGAACGAGTGCCCAAAGAACAAGCAAGGTAGTGGAAATCTGGGCAGTAGGGCCCAATCTTCTTCAGTTGTTCCACCAGACAGGACGACACCTAGAGGAGCTACTTCTACTTCAGGCGGAGGAGCAAATCGCCTCTATGCAATCACCAGTCGCCATGAGCAAGAGAACTCTCCAAATGTTGTCACGGGTATGATCAAAGTCTTTGCTTTTGATGTGTATGCTTTGCTAGACCCAGGAGCAAGTTTATCTTTTGTAACTCCTTATGTTGCAAATAAGTTTGATGTTCTTCCTGAAAGACTTTGTGAACCCTTTTGTGTTTCTACACTTGTTGGGGAGTCTATTCTAGCAGAAAGAGTTTATCGTGATTGTCCTGTTTCCATCAATCACAAGAGCACCATGGCTGATTTGGTTGAGTTAGACATGGTAGATTTCGATGTCATTCTAGGTATGGATTGGCTTCATGCTTGTTATGCATCGATAGATTGTAGAACTCGAGCAATCAAGTTTCAGTTTCTGAATGAGCCAGTCCTAGAGTGGAGTAGCAATTCAGCAGTGTCTAAGGGTCGTTTTATTTCATACCTTAAGGCAAGAAAGTTAGTTTCGAAGGGTTGTATCTATCACTTAGTCTAAGTTATTGACTCTAGTGTTGAGATACCTCTTTTGCAGTCAGTTCCTATAGTAAGAGAGTTTCCAGAAGTTTTTCCTGATTATCTACCCGAAATTCCTCCGGAGAGAGAAATAGAGTTCGGCATAGATCTCATTCCAAATACTCGTCCTATCTCTATTCCGCCATATAGAATGGCACTATCAGAGTTGAAAGAGCAGTTGAAAGATCTCCTAGAAAAGGGTTTCATTCGACCGAGTATCTCACCTTGGGGTGCTCCGGTCTTGTTTGTGAGAAAGAAAGATGGTTCCCTTAGGATGTGTATAGATTACCGCCAGTTGAATAAGGTTACCATCAAGAATAAGTACCCTCTTCCGAGGATTGATGATTTTTTCGATCAGCTACAGGGTGCCACTTGTTTTTCGAAGATTGACCTCAAATCAGGCTATCACCAGTTAAGAGTAAGGGAATGTGATATTCCAAAGACAGCATTCAGGACTAGATATGGTCATTACGAGTTTTTGGTCATGTCCTTTGGTTTGACCAATGCACCGGCAGCTTTCATGGACTTGATGAATAGAGTCTTCAAACCTTATTTAGATATGTTTGTTATCGTCTTCATTGATGACATACTAATCTATTCAAGGAATGAAGAAGATCTTGCTAGTCATCTCAGATTTGTTCTTCAGACTTTGAAATATAAGGAGTTGTATGCCAAGTTCTCTAAGTGTGAGTTTTGGCTTGAGTCGGTGGCATTCCTGGGCCACATTGTATCTGGTGATGGAATTAAAGTTGATACTCAGAAAATTGAGGCAGTGCAGAATTGGCCTAGACCCACATCTCCAACTGAAATTAGGAGTTTCTTGGGTTTAGCTAGCTATTATAGAAGGTTTGTTGAGGGGTTCTCGTCTATTGCATCTCCTTTGACAAAGTTGACTCAGAAGACAGTGAAATTTCAATGGTCTGAAGCTTGTGAGAATATATTTCAGGAATTGAAAAAGAGGTTGATTACTGCTCCAGTTTTGACTTTACCAGAAGGTACTCAAGGTTTTGTGGTGTATTGTGATGCATCTAGAGTTGGTTTGGGTTGTGTCTTAATGCAAAATGGCAAGGTTATAGCTTATGCCTCCAAACAGTTGAAAGTTCATGAGAAGAACTACCCAACCCATGACTTAGAGTTAGCTGCCGTAGTATTTGCTTTGAAGATATGACGTCATTACTTGTATGGTGTGCATGTTGATGTGTTCACTGATCACAAGAGTCTTCAATATGTGTTTACTCAGAAAGAGCTTAAATTTAGGCAGAGGAGGTGGTTAGAATTACTCAAGGATTATGACCTGAGTATTCTTTATCACCCAGGTAAGGCTAATGTTGTTGCTGATTCTTTAAGCAGGTTGTCTATGGGTAGCACCGCCCATATTGAAGAATGAAAGAGAGAGTTAGCAAAAGATGTGCACAGACTGGCATGCCTGGGAGTCAGACTTACAGATTCCGCAGAAGGAGGAATAGCGGTGACGAGCGTGGCCGAGTCATCACTAGTGTCTGAAGTGAAAGAGAAACAAAACCAAGATCCCATTTTGCTTGAATTGAAGGAAAATGTTCAAAAGCAAAGAGTATTAGCTTTTGAACAAGGAGAAGATGGGGTGTTGAGATATCAAGGTAAATTGTATGTACCTATGGTGGATGGACTCCAAGAGAGGATTATGGAAGAAGCTCATAACTCCAGTTATTCCATTTATCCGGGTTCCACAAAGATGTATCATGACTTGAGAAAAGTTTATTGGTAGAATGGCATGAAGAATGACATTGCAGAGTTTGTTGCTAAGTGTCCAAACTGCCAACAAGTGAAAGTTGAGCACCAAAGGCACGGTGGTTTGGCTCAGAGGATAGAACTTCCAGAATGGGAGTGGGAGATGATCAATATGGATTTCATCACAGGGTTGCCAAGGTCTCGTAGGCAGCATGATTCTATTTGACTAATTGTTGACAGAATGACAAAGTCAGCTCATTTTCTACCGGTAAAGACTAACCTTTCAGCAGAAGATCATGCCAAGTTGTATATTCAAGAGATAGTAAGACTTCATGGAGTCCCAATCTCCATTATTTCATATAGAGGTGCACAGTTTACTGCACAGTTCTGGAAATCTTTCCAGAAAGGCTTGGGTTCAAAGGTGAACTTGAGTACTTCCTTTCATCCTCAAACTGATGGGCAAGCAGGGCGCACTATTCAGACTTTAGAAGATATGTTGAGGGCTTGTATGATCGATTTCAAAGGTAATTGGGATGATCACCTACCTCTCATTGAGTTTGCCTACAATAACAGTTATCACTCTAGCATCCAGATGGCTCCATATGAAGCTCTTTATGGAAGAAGATGTAGATCTCCTATTGGATGGTTTGAAGTTGGTGAAGCACAGTTGATAGGACTAGATTTAGTTCACCAAGCTATAGAGAAGGTGAAAGTGATTCAAGAGAGGTTGAAAATGGCACAGAGTCGCCAGAAATCCTACACTAATGTTAGGAAAAGGGCGCTAGAGTTTGAAGTAGATGATTGGGTTTATTTGAAGGTTTCACCCACGAAAGGGGTTATGAGGTTTGGTAAGAAGGGGAAACTTAGTCCCCGGTATATTGGACCTTACCGCATAGCCAAGAGGATTGGCAATGTTGCATATGAGTTGGAGTTACCACAGGAACTAGCAGTGGTCCATCCGGTATTTCGTATCTCTATGTTGAAAAAGTGCATAGGCGATCCTTCATTGATCCTGCCTACTGAGAATATCAGGATCACGGATAGCTTATCTTATGAGGAGATTCCTGTTCAGATTTTTTATCGTCAAGTTCGTAGGTTGAGCACGAAAGATGTAGCATCAATCAAGGACCTTTGGAGGAACCAATTTGTTGAGGAAGCTACTTGGGAAGCCGAAGAGGACATGAAGAAGAGATATCCACATCTCTTTGAGTCTGGAGGAAATGCAGATTAAGGTACTAATTTCCTTCTTAGTGCTCTTTTAATTATAATGAGCATGTTGTGATTGTTGTTGTGTTTTCATGGTTGCTTGTTGGGTGTTTGAGTTGATGTTACACCCTTAGCCTAGTAAGCGTAATCTCATTCGAGGACGAATGTTCCCAAGGGGGAGATATTGTAACATCCGACAATTTGAAATAATTATGAAGAGGCTTAGAATTGGAAATAGTCAATTTTGGAAGCAATTCAAAATCTGGAAAATTTGGCATAAGTATGGAAAAAAGTGAGTTTTTGGCCAACTTTGATCAATCATAACTCCTAGCTCAGGATGAGTTAGGTGTAGTTCCAGTTATGTTTGCAAATTTCGTGGAATGGTCTTTCCAATGCCGCCGAGTTTGCTCGATTCTGAGTTTGTATGAGCGAGTTATGCCCTTTGAAAGTTGGGCAGTTGGCAGGGAATCCGTCCGAAAATTTGTAAGGTTATTTTGGTCTTTTCCCTAGCCTTTTTATATTAGTGTGTTAGACTGATTTCGATCAGTTTTTCTCATTTTAAAGAGTGAGAGTGAGGGTTTGTGAGTGAAGAGGAGAAAGAGAAGATCAAGCAAGGTTTCGTCAAAGATCGTCGTGGATATCGTCGGGGGTGATCCCTATTAGGTATGTGAGTTCATAGTGTTGGGGTTGGTCCTTTTCCCCACATGCCAAACTTGTTTTATCTTCAAGAAATGATTGGTTGTGTTGTTGAAGTTGTTGGTTGTGTTGTTGATGTTGTTGATTGTGTTGTTGAAGTTCTTGTTGATTTGAGACATGATTTGGTTGTATTTTTGAGTTGAAATCGATTGTATGTCGAGGGGTTTATGATTCTAAGTGTTTAGGGGCTGGAACCATTGAAGGTTAGGAGGTTTAGAGTTGGAAAAATGAAGGAGAAAAGTCAAGTTTTTGGGGAAAAGGGTTGGGGCGTCGCGCCAGCCAGCGCCCCCCAAAAGGGACTCTGAGGTCCAGCCCTTGGGGCGGCGCCCCTAGCAAAACCCTAACCAGGCCTTCTGAAGTTTTTGGTCTGGCGCTCCGCGCCTTGCATAGCGCCAAGGACGCCAAGTTTCCCCATTCTTTTCATCCTTTCTCATGCATGTTCCTTGGTATTGTACCTATGTTTCCTAGTTGTTTCCAACACTCCAAGGTACGTTTAAACGTCAAGAACTTGTCCGTAACATGTGATCAAACACCTTGAATCCATAATTCCAATTCAAGGAGAGTTAGTTTCCAAGTCAAGTGAAGTTAAGAGTTGAGTCTAGAAGTTAAAGAAGTGAGTCAAAGCAATTCTTTAAAGTTGTTCAATAGTCTTTATTGAATGTTTTAACTTCATTTTAAGGCTCAAGTTTTAAGTCAAGTAAAGAGGAAAGAGTCAAGAATTTCAAGCTGAGCAAAGAGTATAGAGTTGAGTTCATTTCTCAAAAGTTATTAGGGAACTATGTATTCCCAAAGAAGTTTCTAAATGTTTTTACATTTGAGTAAGAAAGGAACTATGATTCCAAAAGAGTCTTTGGGCTAGTTTTCAAGAAAAAGGAACATCGTTTCCAAGTGAGCCTTTGGGCTAAGTTTTGAGTAATTATCTCAACTAAAGAAAGATGTGTTTAAAACACTAAAGAGCTAAAGTATTTTTGGGAGCAATCTTGAGCATCGAATTGGAGACACGAGTTCATATTAACTCAACTCTCCATAAGAACCATGTAGCCAACATGGGATTTAACGGGTCATACTTTTTAGATGATCACGTAAAGTTAAGCTTGTGGATCCACTAGGTAAAGTTAGCTTCCTATATCATGGCAAGGTGTAGGATGGTCCTTGGGCAACGTGAGGTAAAACGTTGTATCATCACTACGGCTATTGTGGTAGTTGTCGGTTAAAGAATCTCCCATAAAAGTTATATTGCTTTTATATAAGTAAAGTTGAGTTTGTTATCGTTTTATCCTTAACAAACTAAGTTGTTTTAATAGTTTTACAAGCTTTATATATTGCATGTGTCTTATTGCTTTATATATTGAGTTCAGTTATTCATGAGTTGAACAGAGCCCAGGTAAGAGTTCCTTTGTACTCTTTTGAAGCTTAAGTTGTGGTTTAGCTTTCCAGCTCGCATACTCGTACATTCAATGTTCTGATGCCAGTTGGCCTGCATCTTATGACGATGCAGACGCAGGTACCCAGGGTCAGCATTCAGCACGTCGTTGATCCAGCTGAGCACTCCAGAGTCAGTGGTGAGCCTTTTTGTGTTCCGAAGGACTCGATTATGTTGTTCTCTTAGTTTTGTTTTATTAGGATGTTGCGGGGTCTGTCCCAACGTCCATCTCAGTATTATAGAGGCTTCGTAGACAGTCCGTCAGTTAGTATTGAGTCTCTCATCTATGTATATATGTAAATATTTTATTTTGAGACTCGAGTTGCCTTTTTGGGCCAGACTTTATCAGTTAAGTTGTTTTATGTCTTTGCATTGCATGGAGTTATTCCGCTGAGTTAAGAAAGCCAGACCAAGGGTTCGCTTGGGGGCCAGCAATGGTCTTCGAGTGCCGGCCACGTCTAGGGTGTAGGCTTGGAGAGTAGAGTACTCTTGACAGAATTGTAACAAGAATGACTTCTTGGGAGGGTAGAGTTAAGAGATAGTTTTGAGAGAATTGTAACAAGAAGCGAGTTTGAATTCTTGGAGAGTTGAGTCTTCGATTATAGTTAATCGTTGAAGAGTAAAAGGTACCAGAGTTAGTTCCTTTTGACTTTTAAGTTATAATCCTGAGAAGAACGTGAATCTTGAAGTAAATAAGATTGTGGTGTGGTTTTTAACTTCCTTGAGGTAGGAAGGTTTTCACGATAAATTCTATGTTTTATTGTGTTGCATTTTGTTTGTCTCGACAAAAGTACAAGAACTTGGTTCTTATATAGGGGTTGTTTTACCCCATTTTAACCGGTTTTGGTGATTCCTAAGTTAATTACTAAGTCAAGGAGTCGCCACCTAATTATTACGGTGAATTAGGGTACCTAAAATTGATTAAACTCATTGTCTAAAATTACCTTCATTTGGACCTACTCGTTTAATCGAAACTCAATTTTGTGCTCGTTTACCCATTCAATTATTTTTTTTCTCGATAAACAATTATTTCATATGCGATAAAAGTCCAATCTCGACTTAGCAAAAATACACCAAACTTTACCGATCAGACCTATAATTCATGTCAAACTTTCATAAGTTCCAGAATAGTTTTTTTATCTTTAAAACTAATAACGAACCTTTTAGTTGACACAATTTGCTGAAATAGCATCAAAGCACCCAAAGAGCTTATAAACTCATCTGGAACCTCCCGAACACAAATCAAATATGCTACTAGCTTGGAAATGATACTTCTGACTCAATGAAATCATCAAAACAGCCAAACAAGGTTACCTTAACCCGATGTTTGCCCAAAGTTAACTTTAACTTAAGAATCTCCAAAGTTCCAATAAGGACATGAAACTCATCCAGAAGCTTCTGAAATTGAACCAAGCATTCAACAAGACCAAACACCACCCCTAGGACCTAGTGAAATCATCAAAACTTGAAATGACATTTCTAACCTCAAACATTACTAAAGTCAAACTTTAGCCTTAATTTTTTCCACGTCTAATGGCTCAAAATCAAGTAGAAAGCCTTGGGACCCAAACCAATAGTACATCTAGACCAAAAACCATATTACAGAGCTAACATAACTATCGGAATTTCATTCTGAGCTTGCTATCACCAAATGCAACTATCTTATGCTTTCAACTTTCAAAACACAAAAACTCTTTAAAAAATTATCTAAATACCTCAGGATCTGATCCAATAATCCTTTTAACTCAAAAGTCACATTCCGGAGCTGAAGAAACTGACAGAATTCCATTCCAATACTCGGAACTCCAAATGTTGACTAAAGTCAACCATTTCAACTTTAAAACCTTCAAACACCAAATTTTCAAATCTCCCAATTTTTCACTCTAGTTCCCAAACCAATCATACTAATGGACCAAAAATGACTCGGTGTAATTTTCAGGAAGGGTAATACAGTAATTTTTCAGAGAACTCCAAAAATGGCCTTCGGGATCATTACACTTGCAGCACAATACGAGTGGAAAATCTTCCATAGGTGAAGAAGACAGGGTGTATTAGCTTAAAAAAGCTTTCTATGGTCTTAAACAAGCTCCAAGAGCTTGGTATAGTAGGCTGGATATTCATTTTGTTGTCACAAGGCTTTAACAGAAGCCTAAACGAGCCTACTTTTTACTTCAAAAGGCAATCTGATGGGATGTGGATTGTGATTTCAGTTTATGTTGATGATCTGTTGATAACCAGTGAAAATCCTCTTGCAGTCCAAGAAGTTAAAAATGAAATGCTAAAAACTTTTGAGATGTCTGATCTAGGAGAGAAGAAGTTTTTCGTGAGAATAGAGATTTCTCAATCTTGTGAAGGAGTTTTCTTGTCCCAAAAGAGGTATGCCTTGAATCTGTTGAAAAAAGTTCAAGCTTGACACGTGCAAACCTATTGCAACACAACTTGTTGTGCATGAAAATTTGATGAAGGATGATGGTGAAGAGAAGGCAGATCCAATACTTTATTAAAGTCTTATTGGAAGCCTATTGCATCTGACTGTATCTAGTATAGACATAATATTTGATGCCAGTTTGTTATCCTAATATATGCAAAGTCCCAGCAATAGGCATTTTGGAGCCGCTAAAAGGGTGTTAAGGTACATTAGAGGGATGATTGATAATGGAATTTGGTATAGAAGTGTGGAGAATGGATATCTTCTTGGCTACTCAGATAGTTATTGGGGTGGATGTTTGGATGATTACAAAAGCACATCCCGTTACTTTTGTTTGCTTGGTCCATATTTTTTCTTAGAGCACAAAGAAAGCAAGATATTGTAGCTCAATATTCAGCAAAAACCGAATATGTGGCTGCTTCATATGCTACAAATCAAGGAATTTGTTTTAGAAAGATCTTGTTTGAATAATGATTCAAATCCGAACATATGAAAAATAGAAGGCAGTTTGTATCGGGTACCAAACATAGGTTTAACAACAAGATGTTGAATGGCATTCCTATAAAGGAAATTAATATATCAAGTGTTCATTATTTGGACATGTTTCCAGATTAGGAATGTCAAGGGTAAACTTGGTAATTGGTCCTGTAAGAAGAACAAAGAGGTGGCAGAGACTGATATCAATTCCTCTGTTGTTTTCCAAAGTGTTTGATCAAATATGCTCAATTAGAAATATCATAACAAGGACAAGTAGCACTTGTTCATGTGGTTGAGTACTACACACAAACATCCACATACACATACACACATAAGTAAACAGCAAATTGAAGGGGCCCCATTTGGCTCACTTAGTTCGAAACATACATTCCTAAACTTCGCAAATTAAAAACTATTCCTAAACTTTCTTTATTGCTTATAAAGCTTCAACAACAGCTTAATACCTTCAATAGATTGAGAAATTGATCACTCCTTATCCTCCTCCGTAGGAGATTTAACGTCACTATCCATTGAAGTCACTACACACTGAGAAGTGCTTCCATTAGATGCATCCCCCTGCAAATCACCATTTCCCATTTGTGGTGGATAAACAAAGTGCTGACGAGCCATAGGAAAATTAGGAGGCAGGTGATAGGGCGTGATGTTGCAGCTTGAAGTTGTATCAACCATTGGACGCTTCAACAAAGACTCCCCTATAAGGGATCCACGTTCGCCACCATCATCCTCACGATAACGAGGAAAGTACAATGGAAAGGGTTCAATGTAGTCATCAAAACCAAACTTGTTAATGACCCAATGCACGTCTTCATCAGTGATGGTGTTCCGCTGCTCACGCTGGCAATGAGCGTTGGCTTCATATGTTACAAAGCATATGAACTCAGAGATACATTCGTACATGGTCCGTTTGGCGTCATCGGATATCTTGGCATGGGGAGGATGGGTGCTATCCATGATTCTGGCCACATTTGGTATGAATCGGTCTTGCTCCTGAATGATGATTTCAACAACTTCCTGGTTGAGATGAGCAGGCAGTTCGGGGCTCATCTCCATATCTTAATTTCACACAACAAAAAAGCACCAGAGTGAAATTAAAAAGAAGTGTGGTCTATATCATCAAAATATTCGTCTAATTTTATCACAACTAGCTACACTTTTATCGTCTAATTAAACATTATTAAGTAACATTTGCTATTACCTACCCAAGTATTGAAGAAATTACAAAGCTAATGGCACACAGATATATATGTTTCACTAATTATTAGTTGGATATGAGAGTCGTACTGTAAGACAGCACTATGAATTTTGGACAATATTCATGTGAACACCAAAACCACATATTATTTAATCAGTGTGAATACAGACTGAGTAAAGTACCATAAACGCTTCATATTTAGTTTTCATCATCTATCTTATTTTGTCTACTCTTCAACTAACTCTCGCATATATCCAAACTTGCTCGGAACAGAAGGCTTTTAGTTTTACCATAACCGGGATATAGGAATAAGATAAAATTTTATTGTAACGGATACTACCCTGCCTACTGTTTTCATATACTTTATTTGTAGTACAAGTTGTTCTTAATGTTATATGCTATGCTTCTTAAACTTTGGATAAAGAAATACTTGTAGATTTTAATCAACTTCTTAAAATGCTTATTTGTTCTGATTTTTTAATTTTATGGTAAAAAGCAGAGTGTAAAAGTTAATTAGCTGACACTTATATATAAATATAGGAAGATCTCCTCGAATTGCAACGGACACTTTAGGCAATTTTTATGCCATAATTAAAGCCTTTAATTTGTGTAATATTGCTAGCTGTTTTTCAAACTTGCTAACGTTAGACGGTTTGTTTCTTCCTCTCTTTTTAATATTCTTTTTAGAGGAAACACACGCGTAAAAAAAGGGTAGAGAGGACATACACAAGATTGCATGCATGCCACTTGTTTCCATTTTTTCTTTTGAAGTTCCAAAAGAAAACCAGAAATGCCGTGTCAATCACCGCTACCATGAATTGATCAATTAATCTTTGATATACAAACAGCTAACTTGGCTTATATATATGGTCGCTAGCTAATTAAAGACAGACATACAGAAGATGATGAGAAGAAAAGCCAAGAAATATACACAAGTTGCAGCTCCCTATTTTTATTATCTTTCAAGGATCAACAGAGCTAAAGAAGAAAATGAAAAGTTCAGAGGAATTAATGAAAATCATTAGCTAGCTAGCAGCCCAAATTAACTCTTCTGAATAAAACTGTATACTTCAGCATATACAAAGCATCATGAATATTCAACAACAACGACGACATATAATTCCATAAATAGAATCTGGAAGTGTGATGTGTACACAGTCTTTCCCCTACCTTGTGAGATAGATTTTAATAGAAACGCTCGGCTTTAGTAAGTATATCAAATATAAAAAATTCATGAACATTCCAACCATATATATATATATATATATATATATATATATATATAAAGAGAGAGAGAGAGAGAGAGAGAGAAATCTCTGTGCAATCCATTTGTAAAAGTAAAAGAGAAGCTAGGTAGCATACCAGGGGAAGGGGAATGTGCAGGAGATCTGCGATAGCTATGAAATTCTCCATTTCCTGAACCACCAACATGATTACCATTATCCATCTCGCTCTCCCCACAGATATATCTCTTTATCTCTCTCTATGTATAGTATGTGGATCTTGGATAGTAATCGGTCCCCATATATATAGATACAATATTTAAGAGAAAGGGGGGACACGTGGTACCAGGGCGAAGTGAACAAGAAAAAGGTATTCTCTGAGATAAATATGATTTCACAGTTGGGAAAATGAGTATTGACCAGAAAGGACATAACTATATACTACTACTTCCTCTGTCCCAAAATAAGTGTTACTTTAGCTCATTTCTCACCCATCAAGGAAAAAATAAATTGAAGTGTAGTTTTCTAAGTTGCCTCTCTATTTATTTGATGTTTTTGATAATTGAGCACTATTAAGAATCGTAGCTCTTTAATATAAGAATATATATTGTTGAATTCCTCCGACGACACTTGTTTTGGGACAATTTTTTGAGCTGAAGTGATACTTATTTTGAGACGGATGGAGCATAGATTACTAACAGTTTAATTTTGCCTTCAGTTAGAACATTTTGCAATTGACAACTATGTAAGATAAAAAAAAACTACTATTATATATCTCTTGAAAAATGTCTTACCTATGTTAAGAGAAATTCAAATATGAAATTTCATCTAAAACAGAGTTAAAATCAACCTTGAAATCACCAATTTATCAAACTTTAACTTTACCCTTGAAAACCCAAAATCTTCAAGCTTATATGCGGTTAATATAATTAAAACAATTGATAAATCAATAAAATTATGCCGAAATTAGTTTACTCATAACATAAGGATCATAATTATAAATTTCTCATAAAAAACTGAGTACAAATCAACAAAACCTAATTCTTCCCTAAGAAATTCACAGATAAGTAAAGAAAACAGATGAGGAAATCATGAGAGAATTCCAAAATGAGGATCTTACATTAACCCCCATATTAAATCGAGAAGAATGCCGTAAGAATTACTCTATTCTGAGCTCTAGAATTCCCAATATGCACAAATATCAAATAAAGACGGCCTGAAATCTTAAATACTTGTTCATCAGAATTCACATCAGAAACCAACCACTTTGATTTCACTAGAAGAGCCGTAACTTCCTCATACGATAGCAAATTGCTCCGATTCTTTTTCCTAAATGTCTTAAATAATGATACGGACCTATTCGTTTAATCAAGACTCAATTTCGTGCTCGTTTTCTTAGTAAAATATTAATTTTGCTTGATAAATAATTATTTCATATTTCGCAATAAAAGTCCAATCTTGACTTAGCTAAAATACACCAAAGTTTACCGTTCTGTCCTTTATTCATGCTCAAGCCTTCAGAAGTTTCGTAATAATACTCTATTTTTAAAACTAATAACGAAACTTTTAGTTCACCCCATTTGCTGAAACAACGTCAAAGCATCCAAAAAGATTAAAAACTCACTCAAAACTCATCTAGTACCTCCCAAACACAAACCAAATATGCTATTAGGGTGAAAATGATATTTCGGACTAAATGAAATCATCAAAACACCCAAACAAGGTTACCTTAACCCGATGTTTGCCCAAAATCAACTTTAACTTAAGAATCTCCAAATTTCAAATAAGGACATGAAACTCATTCAAAAGTTTCGAGAATTGAACCAAACCTTCAACTAGACAAAATATCACCCTCCAGACTAAGTGGAATCATCAAAACTTGAAAATGACCATTCTAACCTCAAAGGTTGACTAAAGTCAAAGTTTAGCCTTAACCTTACCGCATCTCGTCTAATGGCTCAAAATCAAACCAAAAGCCTTGAGACCCAAACCAACAATACATCTAGACCAAAAAACATATTACTGAATTAACAGATTTGTCGGAATTTTATTCCGAGCTTGCTATCACCAAAATTGACTTTGGTCAACTCTCTTATGCTTTCAACTTTCAAAACACAAAAACTCTTTCAAAACTCATCTAAATACCTCAGAACCTGAGCCAATAGTCCAACTAACCAAAGTCAAATTCCGGAGCTGATGAAATTGACAAAATTCCACTTCGATACTCCAAATGTTGATTAAAGTCAACTATTTCAACTTTAAAACCTTCAAAACCCAATTCTTTTTTCAAAACTCCCAACTTTTCACTCTGGTTCCCAAACTAACCATAACAATGGACCAAAAATGACTTGTTGCAATTTTTATAAAGGGTAAAATAGTAATTTTCTAGAAAATTCCAAAAATGGCCTTTAGGGTCATTACACTTGCAACACAATACAAGTGGAAAATCTTTCATAGGTGAAGAAGGCAGGGTGTATTAGCATATAAAAGCTTTCTATGGTCTTAAAAAGGCTCCAAGAGTTTGGCATAGTAGGCGGGATATTCATTTGTCATAACTCATAATACATAAACATGACCTCTAACTTGACTTCAGCGGACAACTATAACTACATCAAAAATGATCTTTAGCGACAATTAATTAATGGAAATAGCTCAATTGCCACTAAATATGTATTTTTAGCGGCAATTAGCACTCTTTGTATATGTCCCTAAAGCCTTTAGTGACATTGGATCTAATGACACTTAACTAATACCAGTAAAGACTTTAGGACTCTTTATTAATGTGTCTAGTTATTGCTGCTAAAAGTTGGTTTTGTTGTAGTATATGCCCTCCAACTTTGAGTATGCACAAGTAGGCACTTAAACTTGTATAAAATTGAACAAGTAGACACACGTATCCTATATGGCATAATACACGTAGGACACCACATAGGACATAAAATTATTATGTAGGGTGTCATGTAAGATGAATGTGTCTATTTGTTCAATTTTATACAAGTTTAAGTGCCTACTTATGCACCAAAGTTAAAGGTCATAATTGTCAACTGACGCCAAGTTAAAGGTCATGTTTACGTATTATGCCCATTCATTTAGTTGTCTCAAGGCTTCAACGAAAGCCTAAATGAGCCTACTTTGTACTTCAAAAGGAAATTTGATGGGATGTGGATTGTGATATCTGTTTATGTTGACTATCTGATGATAACTGGTGAAAATCTTCTTGCGGTTCAAGAAGTTAAAAATGAAATGCTAAAAGATTTTGAGATGTCTGATCTAGGAAAGAAGAAGTTTCTCCTGGGAATGGAGATTTCTCAATCTTGTGAGGGAATTTTCTTGTCCCAAAAGAGGTATGCCTTGAATCTGTTGAAAAAATTTCAAGCTTGACAAGTGCAAACCTTTTGCAACACCAATTCTTGTGAATGAAAAATTGATGAAGGATGATGGTGAAGAGAGGGCAGATCCAATACTTTATTGAAGTCTTATTGGAAACCTATTGTATCCTAATATATGTAAAGTCCCAGCACTAAGCATTTTGGAGCCGCTAAAAGGGTGTTAAGGTACATTAGAGGGACAATTGATTATGGAATTTGGTATAGAAGTGTGAAGAATGGAAATCCTCTTGGCTACTCAGATAGTTAATGGGGTGGATATTTGGATGATTACAAAAGCACATCCCGTTACTCTTTTTTGCTTGGTTCATAATTTTTTCTTGGAGCACAAAGAAGCAAGATATTGTAGCTCAATCTTAAGCAGAAGACGGATATCTGGCTGCTTCATATGCTACGAATCAAGGAATTTGGTTGAGAAAGATCTTGTTTGAATAATGATTCAAATCTGAACATATGAAAAAAAGAAAGCAGTTTGTATCGGTTACCAAACAGAGGTTTAACAACAAGATGTTGAATGACATTCCTATAGAGGAAATATATCAAGTGGTCATTTTTTGGACATGTTTCCAGATTAGGAATGTCAAGGGTAAACTTGGTAATTGGTCCTGTAAGAAAAGCAAAGAGGTGGCAGAGCAATTCCTCTGTTATTTTATCAAGTGTTTGATCAAATATTTCAATTCAAATATGAGAATTAAGAGTATAAAAAGATCTCATGCTCAATTAGAAATATCATAATAAGGACAAGTAGCACTTGTTCATGTGGTTGAGCACTTCCACCACACACAAACATACACATACGCATACACACATAAGTAAACAGCAAATTGAAGGGGCCCCATTTGGCTCACTTAGTTCGAAACATACATTCCTAAACTTTGCAAATTAAAAACTATTCCTAAACTTTCTTCATTGCTCGTGATAAGCTTCAACAACAACTTAATACCTTCAATAGATCGAGAAATTGATCAATCATTACCCTCCTCCGTAGGAGCCTCAACGTCACTCTCCACTGAAGCCACTGCACACTGAGAAGTGCTTCCATTTGATGCATCACCCTGCATATCACCATTTCCCACTGGTGGTGGATACACAAATTGGTGATGAGCCATAGGAAAATTAGGAGGAAGGTGATAGGGTGTGATGTTGTAGCTTGAAGATGTATCAACCATTGGACGCTTCAACAAAGACTCCCCTATAAGGGATCCACACTCGCCACCATCATCCTCACGACAACGAGGAAAGTACAAAGGCAAGGGTTCAATGTAGTCATCCAAACCAAACTTGTTAATGACCCAATGCACGTCTTCATCAGTGATGGTGTTCCGCTGCTCACGCTGGCAATGAGCGTTGGCTTCATATGTTACAAAGCATATAAACTCAGAGATACATTCGTACATGGTCCGTTTGGCGTCATCGGATATCTTGGCATTGGGAGGATGGGTGCTATGCATGATTCTGGCCACGTTTGGTATGAATCGGTCTTGCTCCTGAATGATGATTTCAACAACTTCCTGGTTGAGATAAGCAGGCAGTTCCAGGCTCATCTCCATATCTTAATTTCCCACAACAAAAAAGCACCAGAGTCAAATTAAAAAGAAGTGTAGTCTATATCATCAAAATATTCGTCTAATTTCTTCACACCTAGCTACGCTTTTATCGTCTAATTAAACATTATTAAGTAACATTTGATATTACCTACCCAAGTATTGAAGAAATTACAAAGCTAATGGAACACAGAAATATATGTTTCACTAATTATTCATGTGAACACCAAAAGCACATATTATTTAATCAGTGTGAATACAGACTTAACATAAAACGCTTCATATTTAGTTTTCATCATCTATCTTATTTTGTCTACTCTTCAACTAACTCTGGCATATATCCAAACTTGCCTCGGATCAAAAGGCTTTTTCTTTTACCATAACCGTGATATAGGATTAAGATAAAATTTTATTGACGGATACTACCCTGCCCACTGTTTTCATATACTTTTTTTGTAGTACCAGTTTTCTTAATGTTATATGCTATGCTTCTTAAACTTTGGATAAAGAATCACTGGCTAGATTTTAATTGACTTCTTAAAATGCTTATTTATTTTGATTTTTAATTTTATGGCAAAAGTAGAGAGCAAAAAAATAAATTAACTCAAGTAAATTAGCTGACACTTAATATAAACTAGTTTTGAGCATGTGCGTTGCACGTGTATTCGATGCTAATAGTTTAAACTTCTTAAAACATTAGAAATAACACCAAAATTGAAAGTGAAGAATACATGCTCAATTGATGAATAGTTCAACTGATATGTACTATCATCACAAAGTACATCACACCAAAAGTTAATATCAAATGAAGTTGAAATGATCCCCTTAGTTTTATGAAAGAAAGAAAGTTCCTTCAACATTGTATTCTATTACTTTGATAACTACTACTATAGTTAGCAATTGTATACCGTCAACAAATTGTATAACATTTTCTTGTATAGTGCTTTTACTCTATCAAATATTCGACCAAAATGATATTTCAATGACAAATAGTGTGGATATGAGCAACAACCACTAATGGTTACAAATACTTCAGGCCCATCAAGTAGTTATTCTCAGATGAAAGTAGTGTTTGTTGAAGCTGTATCAACTTAAGAGAATTAATTTAATTAATATATATAAATCATAAGTGCATGTATAACTACCCTTTATTCGATTTAATTATACGAGTCATTTAAACTGGAAATTTGGTAGAAAATATTAGTTGAATAATATGTATATTGTATTATAAAATATAATATGACAATAAGTCAACATCAATGTATTTTGTGTGAGCATGAAACACCATATAAAAAATAAATTCATATTTCAAATCAAGCCTTCTCAAATTCAAGTGCACCTAGATATCACCATCTCGATTTCTTCTTCCCCATGCAGTCCATCTACCATTTTTGGATCCATCTTTTTTATCTTTTAGTTTGTTGCTGCATCTCAAAATCCATAGACTTCTCAAATGAAGATTATGATAGATAATGTAAGTGAAGAAACTAACATAAATTAGTGTATTTTTATTGAAAAAACAGATTAATAATACACTAAGCAGTGAATTCTTACAAGGAAGAAGCATATAGTGTTCTATCTTCTCACTTCAAATAAGGATATTACTGACCAAAGGTTAAAACCTATAGAACATTACTGACTTGTTGAGTTAATTCCTGCAAAAGAAAATAGAAATTAGTGAAAATTGTGCAGTGTACTATAATATCGGAAATAAACCATCTCCATGCCATCTTTTGCCAACGGCTTCTCTTCTGTTCTATAGTTCAAAGTACACTTTTTGTGCCTTGAATTCACTCAACCTTAAATTTTCAAATTTAAGAGCATATATATAATTTGATAGGTTGAAATAATACTACAAATGTGGGGTGATTGAAGAGATTTAAGGTGTTGTAAATATTTGTAGAATTTAGTATAGCCATTTAAAGTGCAAGTTGAAATTAATTGACAATGAACCTATTTGAATGACTTGATTATTGCATATATGGAAAATGATTGCCCAAACCTGTAAATTTGAGCATCTAAATATAGTTAGTAGGTAGACTGTATAATAAATTATAACTTAAAGCTAGTAGATGCAACTTATAGTAATTCAAAAGGTCATAGCCACTGATTTTTAACATTTTTGTCGAGTAAAAAAAAAAACCAGCAATAAAAAGATTTGAAATATCTTCATCCAAATCAATAAATAAAAGTAGTGACATAAATATTTTTCAAACGATCTCTAGATAAATGAAGTATGATCCTTACCTATATGCTGCAAATGTTGCTGGCTGACCAAGTAAACCAAATCAAAAGACCAATGATTGCTTCATGGGAAAAAAATATAGTGCACAGCTTACAAAAAATATGAAAAAGGCTAAAGTCAAGTGAGAATCATCTATGAATATAACATTAATAGTAATGTCAAGAACTTAGGCGTTTTTATATAAATTCTATAAAGAGAATATTTTTCCACCATTAATCCAGGTAATTTGAAAAGACCAAAAATGAATGATATTATCATATGAATGAACTAATAAATAAATTAATATCAACCCTTGATACCAACGATACAGGATCACTGACCTGGCGGTGGTCCACCCAGTCATAGATCAAGCAAGTCAATATCCTTAGAGGTAGTCCAACTACATAAGAATCGAAATACACAAGAATTTTAACATAGTTTCTCAGACTGCATGGTTTAATTATTTTACCCAAGCAAAGGGCCTGTCAAGAAGCTAATACATACTTTTATTGAGCCCATGTGTCTGATAGTTCTAACCGGGTATCAAGCGCCCTACTTATCAAACTCAATTTCGGGCTAAAAACCACGGCTCATCAAACGGAGTCATAAAGACAAAGCCAATAAAAGTAGTACTAGATCTGACTGTACCTCAATCTCAGAACCAAGTCGAGAAGCCATACTAAAATTCTTCTATATTTAAATAAAGCTTAGATCCATTCATGGTCTATATAAAAGAGAAGTTAGTTATCTGGCATAGATATAAATTTTTTAGCCGGACATAGTCACAGCTTCCAGATCGGAGATATAAAAATATTTATAAATAAGAGTAGAGAATTAAATTACCTTGTATCAACAACTTTATTTACTTCCGGTGAACCTCCGGCAAACCGAGAGCTTTACAAACTAAGAGAAACAAACAACTAAAAAAAACTTTTGAAGAGAGAGTGTTTTTCGACGCCCCTCCTTCAAACTACAAAAGACCTTATTTATAGAAGAAAAAAAAGGATCTATCTACAGTGATCTACAATGACCGATCTACAGTGACTGATCTACAGTGATTTACAGTGACCATGGGTCCCTTATCAATGGGTCCCAAATGTATAGTAACAGTTTTTCTACTGTGGGTTAATAGTGTATCTACTGTTAATCAATAGTGGTCATCTTGTCTTTCTTTTTCAACTCCCTAAGTAAATCTTCTACTTTAGACAGCATATCTTCTGTCACGGGTTTCGCCGATTCACAAGGCTGGGCCTCTTGAGGATCATCTGCGATATCATCACTTGTTTCACTTCTCATTGAAGTGTCTGATTTTTCATAGTAAGTGATATTGAGGAGTAGATTCCTCCTTATTTCATCCAATACTCCTTTATCATTTCTTCTTTATTTCCATCTTGAATGGAAATTCTTCTGGCAATATGTTTGACGGAGTTGTCAGCAATTATTCCTTTGTGAGGAATAGTACCATAATCTTGGATTCTTTGAGAAATAGAGTCCAATAATTCTTGGCCATATAATGACTTAGTCATGGGATCCTTCTTCATTAATTCATCCCAGAAATTATTATAATAAATTCGATATAAGCATAGAATTTGTTCTTCAGTAAAACCTACTTCCGGGGTCCATTTATGGATCCATGAATCGAGAATTCTATGAAGAAATAAATTTGTTCAATTTGTTCTATTTAACAAACATGATCTGAGTGGTATAAATCTGTAACATCCGACAATTTGAAGTGGCTTTGAAGAAGCTTGAAATCGGAAAGTAGTCATTTTTGGAAAAAAATTTAGAATCTGGAAATTTGGTTAAGTATGGGAAAAAAGGAGTTTTTGGCCAACTTTGAGTAGTCGTAACTCCTAGCTCAGGATGAGTTACGAGTAGTTCCAGTTATGGTTGCGAATCTTGTGGAATGAACTTTTCAACGCCACCGAGTTTACTCGATTCCGAGTTCGTATGAGGGAGTTATGCCCTTTAGAAGTTGGGCAGTTGGAAGGGAAATCCGTCCGGAAAATTAAGGGCATTTTGGTCTTTTCACAAATCATTTCTTTTGAGCTCATAATGTTGTATTAGGCTGATCTTTGGATCATTTTGCCCAATTTTGAAAGAGAAAGAGTTAGGGTTCTTGAGATTGAAGAAGAGAAGAAGGAGAAGAAGAAGAAGAGAAGAAAGAGGAGATCAACAAGATCATTGTGGATTTTCGTCGGGGGTGATCCCTATCAAGGTATGTGAGTTTTTGTGTGGGTTGATCCTTTCCCTCACACACACTAAGTTTTTATTCTATGATTTGAGAAAAGATTGGAATTTGTTGTTGAAGTGTTGAAGTTGTTAGTTGTTGTTGATGTTGTTGGTGGTATTGTTGAAGTTATTGTTCGTTGTGAGACATGATTGGGTTGTGTATTTAAGTTGAAACCTATTGTATGTTGAGGGAATTATGATTCTAAGAGTTATGACCCCTTTGAAGTTGATTCACCATAAATTCTCAGCAAGTTTTGGCTGTCGATCCCGATCTACGGACGTGACCTACGGACCGTAGATCGATTGACGGTCCGTACTGGTCAACCGTCAATCGGGACAGAAGTTGGGTTTTTGGGGCATCGATCTACGGGCACGACCTACGGTCCATAACCTGACCTACGGACCGTAAGTCCGGACCGTAGGTCAACACTTAGTCTTTTTTTTTTTTAAATGAATTCTGGGGAAGTTTCTGACGCGATCTACGGACCTGCAGGACGGATCGTAAGTCCATCTACGGTCCGTCGATGGCGTCCGTAAGTGCCATCTGTGTCACTAGAAATCTGAAGTCCCAGCCAAGTTTCCCCATTTCTTTTCTCACTTTCTCATGCATGTTCCAAAGTACGTCTAAGCGTTCAAGAATCCCTCCATAACATGTGATCGAACACCTTGAATTCATAATTCCGATTCAAGGAAAGATAGTTCCAAGTCAAGTGAAGTTAGAAGTCAAGTAAAAGAGTAAGAGTCTCAAGTCTCAAGTCTCAAGTCGAGTAAGAGTCTCAAGTTTCAAGTCGAGTAAGAGTCTCAGTTTCAAGTTAAGTCAAGAGTTTAAAGTTGAGTTCATTTCTCAAAGTTATTAGGGAACTATGCATTCCCGAAGAAGTTTTAAAGAAATGTCTTTACATCTAAACAAGGTTGGAAACTGAGATTTCCAAAGAGCCTTCGGGCTAGTTTTTGAGTAATTATCTCATATCAGCAGGAATAAATATGTTTTAAAAACATAAGAGCCAGTACATTTTTGGGAGTAGTATCGAGCACCGAATTGGGGGAGCGTTCAAAGAACCCACAGCCCCCATAGAACCATGTTAGCCACCATGGGTAGAAAAGGATCATACTTTTTAGATGAACCCTTTTCAGATTAGACTAGTGGATCCATTAGGCAGTTCAGGTCTTTTACCTTTGGCCGGGTATAAGATGCTCTGGCAGCGTGAGGTCAATCGCTGTATCATCACTATAGCTCTTATGTGATGGTTGTCGGTTAGAGAAGCTCCCACAGCAATTATTGTATTTTCATACACAGAGATTATTGTATTTTTATATACATCAGTTCATTGTATTTCTATATACATTTCAGGCTTATTGTATCCTTGTATACACACAGAGTTTATAGCATGTTTTAAACAGTCTTTCTTTATATCGCACTTGTTTTAAATTGCCTTATATTGAAAGAAGTCAGTCAGGTTGAGTTGAGTTGAGCCAGGTAAGCTATTCAGTTTCTTCCAGATTTCCTTCTAGCCTTTGTGCTTAGTTTTCCAGCTCGTATACTCGTACATTCCATGTACTGATGCCATTTGGCCTGCATCGTTTGATGATGCAGATTCAGGTACCCCAGATCAGCATCCTGCACGGCGTTGATCCAGCTGAGCACTCCAGAGTCAGTGGTGAGCCTCCTTGCATTCTGGAGGACTCAATTATTTTGTGTTCTTTGTTTTGTTAGGATGTTGCGGGGTCTGTCCCAACATCCATCTCAGTATTTTAGAGGCTTCAATAGACAAACAGACAGTCAGTCAGTTAGTTTTGAGTCTCTCATCTATATATACATGTAAATATTCTATTTTGAGATTCGAGTTGCCTTTATGGCCATATTTTATACGTTAAGTTGTTTTGTAATATTGCATTAAACTGAGTTATGTTGTTGAGTTAGGTTTCCGCTGAGTTAAGAAAGCCAGGCCAAGGGTTCGCTTGGGGCCAGAAATGGTCTCCGGGTGCCGGTCTCGCCCAGGGTGTAGGCTCGGGCCGTGACAAAATCATTAAGGTCTAGTGAAACCTTAACCCAGTTTTCGTATAACTTTAAAAAGGGATCAGGTAAAATCTTTACCGTCGGTCCGTGGTATGACCACCAGTTCAAGAACCAGTTAGGAATTGGGTCAACAAATATCTTTGCACACACCTTGATAAACCAAGTATGTTTATGCCTTTCATTGTTATAGTAAAGGACTTTGCTAAAAGTGTTAATATAATCCCAATAAGTGAAATTGGTAGGGATTTTACTGAGGCTGATCTGCCTTTCTTTCATCGAGGATATACCCCAATCTTCAATTGATATAATCTGCTTTATGATCATTTTGGAGAAGTTATAAACGTTCTCGCTGGTGTTATAACCTGAGAAGTGCTGAAATTCAACACTACCTATATTCGTTAAAATGGTCTCGTAATACAAGCGGGTTTTGTATGACTCTCCTGGGAAGTATAATACATTAAGTAAATATCGCTGGAATATCTTCCAGGGTTCTTCTTTTCTCTGTATCTCAGAGTTTTCAATAAGAAATATCATTTCTTTCTTTACTACCCTTTCATGGGATCTAATATCATCAACCTCTTCTTTCGCCACCGATGCAAAAGTATCACTTTGCTATTGAGATAAATATGCTCTCAGTTGGGCGTATAATGGATTATTTTCTGGAATATCATCTAGATGTATCGAAGAAGTAGCTTATTTTGAAGAGCTTGTTAGTTTTACCAAGCTCATTCCTCCCCTTTGTATAATTGGAGAGCTGGATGAGGATCCGTATGACGATCTTGATGTTTTTGAGGAGGATGATCTTCCCCTTCCACAAGTATAACTGCCCATTCCTCTAGCCTTGGTTACCCAAGGAGGATCCATCCTGCAAACATAGCATTTAGTTTTAATCATCTAAAAGGTCATAAACTTCAGAACATTAAAATATTTCATAAAGTTCTTGTTCAATCATGTAATTAGCGACGATATCCATTACCATTCCGTCTATAATTCTCCATAAAATACGTTCCTGTAAATCTCTATTAAGAGGAACTGCCTTCAAAATTGTAACCAAAGTAATATCAGTAAAGAAGTCAAGAAAACCCATTTTTTTAAGAAGAAAGATATTCTCTAGATAATAAGTCTGGGAGGGAATTATCACTTCGCTTTTTATAATGAATTTCGAAATCAAAAGGGGCTAATTGTGTCTGCCACCTAGCAAATATTAATTTTGATACATCATGTTTAAAATCTTTATCAAACATATATTTGACCGATTGAGCATCTGTTTTTATCACAAATTTCTGATTGTAAAGATCATCCTGAAATTTTAATTCAACTTTTAACTTTTTTTGTTCCCACTTATAGTAATATATATATATATGATATAGGAAATCTCCTCAAATTGTAACGTGACATTTTAGGCAATTTTTATGCCATAATTAAAGCCTTTAATTTGTGTAATATAGCTAGCTGATATTCAAACTTGCTAACGTTAGACGGTTTGTTTCTTCCTCTCTTTTTAATATTCTTTTTAGAGGAGAGACGCGTAAAAAAGTTTAGAGTGGACATACACAAGATTGCATGCATGCCACTTGTTTCCATTTTTCCTTTGAAGTTCCAAAAGAAAACCAAAAATGCCGTGTCGATCACCATTACCATGAATTGATCAATCAATCTTTCATCTTTGATATACAAACAGCTAGCTTTGCAAATATATATATATATATATATGGGGATAAAAATGCATATATGCTAATTAAAGACGGAAATAGAGCAAGCCAAGAAATGTACACAAGTTGCAGCTCTCCACTCTTATCATCTTCCAAAACTCAACAGAACTAAAGAAGAAAATGAAAAATTCAGAGGAAATAATGAAAACTATTAGCTAGCAGCCCAGATTAACTCTCCTGAAAAACCTTTGTGCACTTCTGCATATACAAGCCTCATGAATATTCAACAACAACGAGGACATGCCCAGTAAATATATAATTCCATAAATAGAATCTGGAAGTGCGAGTGTACATATCCTTTCCCCTACCTTGTGAGATAGATTTTAGTAGAATCACTCGGCTTTAGTAAGCATATCAAATATAAAATTCATGAACATTCCAACCATACATAGATATAGAGAAATCACTGTGCAATACATTTGTAAAAGTAAAAGAGAAGATAGGTAGCATACCAGAGGAAGGGGAATGTGCAGGAGTTGGTTGTGGAGATCTGCGATAGCTATGAAATCATCCATTTCCTGAACCACCAACATGATTACCATTATCCATCTCTCCCTCTCTCTACAAATATCTCTCTCTCTATGTGTATAGTATGTGGCTATTGGCAAGTAATAAGTGCCCATATATATAGCTACAAAATTTAAGAGAAAGGGGGGACACGTGGCAACAGGGTGGAGTGAACGAGAAGAAGGTATTCACTAGGATAAATATGATTTCACTGTTGGGAAAATGAGCATTGACCGGAAACGACATAACTATATATTACTACTTCCTTTGTCCAAAATAAGTATCTCTTTAGTTCATTTCATGCCCATTAAGGAAAATAATAAATTGATGTATAGTTTACTAAGTTAGCTCTATTTGTTAGATGTTTTTGATAATTGAAAAAGCATACTAATTTTGGTCTAGAATTCCTACAAAGACACTTGTTTTGGAACAGTGTTTTTTGCTCAAGTGGCACTTATTTTGGGGGCGAAAGGAGTATTAGTATTTAAAAAAATTAGTATGCATTTTTCGACTATACTCTTATATTAAAGAGCTACTACTTTTTAATAGTGCTCAATTATAAAAAAAATCTAATAAATAAAGGCAGCTTAGTAAACTATACCTTCAATTTATTATTTTCCTTAATGGGAGTGAAATGAGCTAAAGTGATACTTATTTTGGGACAAAAGAAGTAGTAGTATATAGTTATTTCGTTTCCGGTCAATACTCCTTTTCCCAATCATATCTATCCAGGTGAATAACTTCTTTTCGTTCACTCCGCCCTGTGCCACGTGTCCCCCCTTGCTCTTAAATTTTGTAGCAATATATATGGGCACTTATTACTTGTCAAGAACCACATACTATATATATATATATATATATATATATATGTATAAAGAGATATATTTGTAGAGAGAGTGAGATGGTAATCGTAAACATAGGAGGACATACACCCAAGAAGCTGGTGGATGTCATGTTATTGTTGCTCAGCTCACTCACCTTAGAAGAACTGAAGGAAAAACTTACGTCTTTGCCATCACAGATCCCTCAAGAAGAAGGGCTCTTGATGCTACTATTATATTTGGAACTCTTGAGAAAAAGATAAGGTTCAACAGAATTTCTTGTTGTCATTCATATGGCATATTATAAAAGACTTAGACACATATCATCATATATTATTAAAAGTGGGAAGCTCCTAACCTCAGTTAGATTACTATTTGCTATACCCCATTTTAACCAGGTCAAAATAGTGTACAACATATTAGTGATTTCTAAATTAATTAACTAACTAAATGAGTCGCCACCTAATTATTTATGGCGAATTAAGACACCTAAAATGGATTAAAGACGTTGTTTAAAGTTAACTTCATTTTAAGGTCTACTAAACATAAGATTCTAGGTAAGGGTTCAACTAATCTAAAGGAAATGTATTAAGCATCCTTTAAGATCCATTAAAAATGGTTAACCGACCGAACTTAATTAATTAATTAAGCTAAGTGTCAAAAAATGTGAAAGCTAAATCTCAAGTAACTTTAAAATCATTGATTGAAAAACACTTCTTTATGAAAAATTGTCTTGTTGAAAACGTGTGGAAGTAAAATATTTTGTAAACATTAAACTAGTTTATTGGATAACAAATGATGACTTGAATCCATTTAAATTTAATAAGAGAAGGAATTAGGAATTTTATCAAAATTTGAAGCATTGGAAGTAGTAAAAGAAGATCTAGTGAACTTGTCTAAATTTAGAGGGAAAAGTTTAAGACTTGAATAAATTCAAGAACTTACAAGTTAGAGAATAAATTTTATAATAAAATCTGTAAATCTAAACTAAAAAAAGAGTTGGGCAGTAAACGTTGTGGTTTATTTTTGACAAAAGTATTTGAAAGGAAAGTGAGTAACTACAAGAAAATTTTAATGAGGAACATTTCTAACTTAACTATATATGTTGGTTTCTTAAGTTCAAAAAAATAAAGGCTTTCTTTTATGCGGAAAAACGAAGTATTCGTAGTTACTGTATGGGGTCAAAGAAAATTCGTATATATCAGGGAACACACAATAGAGATAAAAACATTAATCACATCAACACAATCAAATAGAACAAACTGAGAAAAATGAGGTAATTAATAGTTGTGCTCGACTTTTATAGAATGAAAGAATCTCATCTGTTATTCGATGTCTGAACAACATGAAGGCAGAAAAATGATATGTATGTGCGGACTCCATGTACAAGATATGCAAGCTTATGCAACAATGTATCGTTGAATCCCGTAGTGGGACTCTTCCGCTCCAACGTTCGTGCAAAACAGAGAAAAGAAAAGGGAATGAAAGTTAAGAAAAAAACATATTCTCAAACAGTTAATAAAGGTGAAAAACAGAGCAAGTTATACAAAAACTTGATTCATAAAACTAACATATACATAAATAGAAAGTAATTTCGAAACGGGGTTTTTTAGTAATACATTTTATCAAACATAGTTTTATACATATATATACATTAATGAATGCTAAGTAAAATTTAATAAAAGATGACCTTTCCGTGAAAGTGGAAAGATAAAGTTTTCAATTTTTTTAGTACTAAACTAAGTACTAAAAAAAGCAGGCAAGTTCTGACAGAATCTGGAGTAGAATTGACAGTGCCTTTGGAAACTCAAATTGGATGATGAAATGGGGACATGTCCAAGTTGAATATGAATTACCTCACATCTCAGATCACTCTCCCATGTTTCTACAAGTAACTGATGAACCTCGAGGGGGTAGGTTGCCATTCAGATTTTTTAATGTATGGGTTGATCATCCTAATTTCTTGACATTGGTACTTAAGGTATGGAGGCAACCAGTGAACAAGAAAGGTATGGAAAAGATTTGGTATAAACTAAAGCTATTGAAGTCATTTCTCAAAGACCTTAATATTAAGGAATTCAAGAATGTAAGGAGCAACACTGTTAAGGCAAGAGAAGAGCTCAAAAGAGGTCAGATAGAACTACATGCACAATATTCTGATCTGTTACTCAACCAAGAAAAGAGGCTGTTGCATAACTTAGAGAAGTGGTCTATGATTGAAGAAAGTATCCTCAAGCAGAAGTCCAGGGTTACTTGGATCAAACTAGGGGATTCCATATCAAAGTACTTCTCAGCAGTTATGAAAGAAAGAACTCATAAGAAGTTGATTGGTAATATTCAGGCCTTAAATGGCTGCAAATTACAAGATCCCAAAGCCATTCAGCAAGAAATCATATCCTTTTATCAGAGTCCAATGGGAGCTTCTCAAAATAGACTACCAGCAGTGGATAGGAGACTAATGAAACTAGGCCCCATACTTGTGCATCAACAACAACTGGATTTGTGCGAGGAAATCACTGATCAAGAAATTTGGGAGGGACTAAGAAGCATAGATGATGATAAGTCTCCAGGTATTGATGGTTACACATCATGTTTCTTCAAAAAGGCTTGGCAGATGGTTAAAGATGATAAATGTTCGACAGTGAGAGAGTTCTTCATTACAGGGGCAATGTGTAAGGCTATAAACTGCACCTCTATCACTTTGGTGCCCAAAATACCTAGTCCAGTGACTGTGAAAGACTATAGACCAATTGCTTGTTGTACTGTTCTCTATAAAATTATTGCCAAAATTATTACTTCCAGAATGCAGAAGATTATGCCTTGTATTATTTGTGAAGCTCAAACTGGTTTTATACCGGTAGGAGAATTTCTGATAACATAATCCTAGCACAGGAGTTCGTTCAAGCTTATACTAGAACTAGAAAGCATATATCTGCTAGATGCACGATAAAGATTGATTTGCATAAGGCTTATGTAACATCTCGCACCTAGAAATGACTATAAAGAGTTTAAAATATGAAAATATTGATTTTTGGAAAGAATAAGGAAATCTGGAAATTTGTCTAAGTGAAGAAAGTGAGTTTTGGCCATTTTCAAACGGCCATAACTCCTAGATCAGGATGAGTTAGGAGCATATCTTGATATGGTTGGAAAGCCCTTGGAGAGATATTTTCAACGCCGCCAAGTTTGCACAATTTCGACATCATATGAGTGAGATATGTCTTTCAAAAGTTGGGATGTTGGATTGAGGAAAGTCCCAATCCGGAATTAAGGGCGGGCAAAGTAGTCTTTTCTCTAATTTATTTCCTAATTCGTTTTTAGGGATTTATTGGGGTAAAATCTTATTTTTGTCAGATTAGAAAAAATAAATTAACGCTTAGGGCTTGGAGAAAAGAGAAAAGAAGAAAGAAAAGGAGAAAACCTAGATTTCGCCAAGAACGTCAAGCGTTTGGAGTGGAATTCATCGGGGGTGATCCCTATTAAGGTATGTGAGATCTTTTAGTGATGGGTTAGTTCGCCCACACACCAACTTGTTTCAATTCAGCGATTTTGGGTTGTTTACATGTTAAAAAGTGAAGTTCTTGAAGGACATCGTTAAGTTCTTGATTGGTTGTGTTGTTGAAGTTTCTTGTTGGTTTGATTCATGTTTCCGGGTGGATTTTCGAGTTAGATCTGTTGTAAGTTGAGAGTACTAATGACCCTAAGTGTTTGGGAAAAGAACTAGGAAAGATTGGAGGGTTTAGAGATGAAAAACGAAGGAGAAAAATCGTCAAAAACCTGGGGAAGGGGGTTGGGCGTCGCGCCAACTAGTGCGCCCAAAAGGGGTTTTGAAGTTCACCCCCTGGGGCGACACGCCAGCCAGCGTGCCCTAGTTCTCCCCATTCGTTCCCCACCTTTTCGTACTAGTTCGTAAGTGATGTACCTATGTTTCCTAGTTGGTTCTAACACTCTAAGGTACATCTAAACACCATGAAATCATCCATAAACATGAGATCATGATCCTTGAATCCATAATCCAATTCAAGGAAAGTTAAGATCAAAGTCATAGAAGCTAAGAGTCAAAGTCTAGAAGTTAAGAAGCAAGTCAAAGCAAAGTTTCTTAAAGTTTTCAAGAGTCTTTAACAAACATTTTAACTTCGTTTCAAGGCTCAAGTCTCAAGTAAAGCAAAGAGTAAAGAATTGAGTCCATTTTCTCAAAAAGCTATAAGGGAACCAAGTATTCCCAAAGAGTTTATAAATGTTTTCACATTTGAGCAAGAAAAAGGGAACATCGATTCCAAGAGAGCTTTTAAGATAAGTTTTGAGTAATTACCTCAATTCAAAGAAAGAGTTTTGTTTTTACAAAAATATGAGCTAAATATATTTTGGGAGTAGTAATGAGCACCAATATGGGGATGCAAGTTCATATTAACTCAAGTCTCCATAAACCATGTAGCCATCATGGGTAGTAAAGGATCATACTTTTTAGATAACTCCTTAAGATGATTTTAGCATAGACTAGTGGATCCACTAAGTTAAGCGTTCTATATGACGGCAAAGTATAGGACAGTTCTGGTAGCATGGGCAAGACGTTGTATCACCACTTAGGCTCATAGTGGTGGTTGTCGGTTAGAGAATCTCCCACAAAAGTTATATTGCTTTTATATATAAGTAAAGTTGAGTTTGTTATTGCTTTATCTTTAACGAACTAAGTTGTTTACACTGTTTTACAAGCTTTATATATATATATTGCATGTGTCTTATTGCTTTATATTGAGTTCAGTTATTCATGAGTTGTACAGAGCCAAGGTAAGTGTTCCTTCCTACTCTTTTCAAGCTTAAGTTGTTGTTAAGCATTCCAACTCGCATACTCGTACATTCAATGTACTGATGCCAGTTGGCCTGCATCATCTTATGATGCAGACGCAGGTAACTAGGATCAGCATTCAGCGCCTCGTTGATCCAGTTGAACACTCAGAGTCAGTGGTGAGCCTCCTTGCATTCCGGAGGACTCTTTTATTTGCTTTCTAGTTTAGTTCATTAGGATGTTGTAGGGTTTGTCCCAACATCCATCTCAATTGTTCAGAGGCTTCATAGACAGTTAGTAGTTCAGTTGTCTTTACATTATCAATCAGATGTTGTTTAAAAACTGAGTTGTCATTTTGGCTAAACTATTATTTCTTAAGTTATGCATGAGTTATATTTTCTTATGCTTAAGTCTTCCGCTGAGTTAAGTAAGCCAAGCCAAGGGTCGCTTGAGGCCAGCAATGGTCTTCAAGTGCCGGCCACGTCCAGGGTGTAGGCTCGGGGAGTGACAGCTTATGACTCAGTTGAGTGGATATATTTAGAGCAAATACTCGAGGACTTGAGGTTTCCAACACAATTTAGAAGATGGTTAATGCAATGTGTAACTACTGTCAACTACACAGTGTTGATTAATGGTTCAGCCACTGAATCATTTGATGTTGCCAAGGGACTTCGACAGGGAGATCCAATCTCCCCTTACATATTTGCCATAGTTATGGAATACCTTAGCAAGAACCTCAATAAATTGAAGACTGAGAAAAGTTTCAAATTTCATCCTATATGCTCTAAGTTCGGAGTTACTCATTTATATTTTGCTGATGATCTCCTTCTCTTCTCCAAAGGTGATCCAGACTCGGTTGCGGCTATACACAAAGCATTTATGATCTTTTCTAAGGCATCAAGCTTACAAGAAAATATGAACAAGAGTTCAGTATATTTTAGGGGCGTGGCACAAGCTGAGAAAGACAAGATCCTCCAACTACTAGGTTATACACAAGGAGAGCTTCTAGGAATACCATTGTCAACAAAAAAGTTGACCCTGCTACAAATGGCAACCCTTGATTGAGAAAATTGTTAGGCGAATCACCTCATGGACTGCAAAGAAATTATCTTATGCGGGAAGAGTACAATTGGTTCAAAGTGTTATATTTGGTATTCAAGCCTACTGGGCTCAATTATTTTTACTACGTACTAAGGTGGTTCGAACGATTGAAGCATTCTGCAGAAGTTATGTAAGGTCTGGATCCAATACAATCACTAAAAGAGCATTAGTAGCATGGGATAAAGTTTGCTGTCCTAAATCAGTTGGGGGGCTTAACTTGCCTAACTTACATCTATGGAATCAAGCTGCTATAGCCAAACTTCACTGGGATCTAGCTAACAAACAGGACAGATTGTGGAACAGGTGGATAAATGCCTATTATATCAAAAAGCAGGACTTGGCTACTATGGTAATTCCTAGCAGTGCATGTTGGATGGTGAGGAAAATTATGGGGGCTCGGATAATCTTGGAGAAATTGCATATCGTTGTTCAACGTGGCCAAAGTTTGACGAGAAGTATGTACCTACAACTGCTAGGGGAACTACCAAGAGTTAGATGGAAGGGACTTATATTCCAAAACCAGGCTCAACCAAAAGCTACATTCACGTTGTGGTTATGCCTTCAAGGAAGGCTGCTGACGGCTGAAATACTGAATAAATGGGGACTAAATGTTGATCCTACTTGTGTGCGTGCTATGCAGGTCCTCTTTTGAAGATAGAGATCACTTATTTGCTGAGTGTTCTTATGGAAACCAACTGTGGAATAGATTGCTAAAATGGATTGGTCAGACTTCTATCACTCCGCAATCATGGACTCAACATCTAGAATGGAATCTCAATCGTGGAAAAGGAAAATCAGTCCAAGCTAAAATATTCAGAATGCTAAATGCGGAGATAGTTCATGCGATATGGAATGAAAGAAACACGAGAATTTTTTAGAAGAGAAGTCGCGAGATCGAATGCCTTGCTTGGGAGATAGCTTATACTTGCAGTGCTCGAGCAACACATGATGTAAATATGTTAATTCAGAATTTCCAGTTTTGAGCAGGATGTACTGCACAATTGAAATAGTCCAGTTAGAGATGAGTTATGAGATAGCTAGTTGAGTTTGACTAAGCTATGGTTTTGTAATGTTTTTTCACTGGTGATTAATAAAATCATGTTAGTTACCAAAAATACTGAGTACGAATATATTCCTAACGTATGTATTTTTTAGTACTAAACTTAATCAGTGATAGACCAAGATTTCTTGGCTGACGCGTAAGCATATGAGAACATACAGTAGACTGTTCAAATTGAAAAATTACTCAAAATTTATAGCGTGATATATATATTAATCATAATTTCTAACAACAAAATAATCATCGACAATGAATGAATAAGAATAAGTTCAGATTTTCACCTTTGTGGGGCAGTGAACTAAAGGCGTTGTCAATCCCAAATCTAGAACTCGCTATTTCACAAAAAACAAGAAAAGATGAACAACCTTTGCTAAAGCCTAAACATGTATGAAATTATTCAAAAGCTAGGCAGCTATGACTTCTTCTTTTTTTGTGTTCTTGTGAGTGTTCCAGCCTGTGAGAAAGATGAAAAATGTCCAAAGTTTTTAAAAGGCGTCTCTGTCTAAAAGTTTAAGATGTATAGACGAATCTTAGGGTTTTTTGAACAGAATTTCACCTTGATTTTGAATTCGTAGTCCTTCACTCAATTTTACGTTGGTCTAAAGCAGTATCAAGAGTCCTTCACGTGTCCATATTTCGTGACAACACGAGTTATGTTAAAATTAGTCAAAATGGTATATTTATTGTGGATTCAGATATTTTCGTGGGGTATTAGGACACCCGAAAAGTTAAAGTGTCTTTTTTAAAATTCGAGACAACTTCAGTGGTGACTTTATGTCTTTTCTCTATTTTAATAGTCATCATAATCACTTTAAGCTTTTAACCTTCCATTATTTAAGATGAGAAGCCCAAATTCAATATCATAATTATTCAAACCTTTCATAGTTTTAATAATTTTGAAAGAATAATTTTAGAGTCACTATACATATTAGTATAAATATCTCTCGTGTTTCTTTTTCCTTTCACTAACGTCTCATTTGTATTTCAATTTTCATTGTTTTTATTAATGATTATTTTTTGTGCTTATGAGTTATAATTTTCTTTGACAACATAACCTTCATAATCTCTCCTTCCCCATCATCTTCAGTTTCAGGTTCTTGATGAAACATAATAAATGGTACCTCATTCATTCATATTTTTAGGTTTCATGGTTGTACTAGCAACTATATAATATTTTTATATGCGGCATTGTATTTCCATTTTATGCTATGCGATAATTACTATACAATCACCCCCTTTTTTAATTTCTAATTTTTTTAGTTATACATGCAAACACTTTTATATATTCGAGTATATATTTATCTTTAAATTAAAGTACTATATATATCAGTAAAGTAGAGCATCAAGCTTGTAAGATTTTACACTTAACTTACAAGTGTTGCTTTTTTCTCTATATGATTGTTTTGTATTTATAGCACAAAGAAAGTCCAATAATACATGCACCATTTAAAATTTGTCATTTGCAATATAAAATTTGTATTAAATATTTTTAAATAAAGGCATAATACATATATTGGATCCTAAACTTGGCTTCAAATTTTAACTTTGACCTTCAACTTTCATAGTGCACAAACAGGCACTTTAACTATCCAACCTTTTAATAAATAAACACGTGAGTCCTACCTGGCAAAACGCGTGATGTGCACGTATTCTGCGCGAGTTAGGAGTAATTTTTGAGGCCCACAACGATAAAAAAAATGTTGAAATGACAACTCTACCACCCCGGATTCCGGCCAATCTCCGGCAACCCAAAACCCCCATTCATTTTCTTCTTTTTCAGGCAAAACGCCACCACCAAATGACCCCCAAACAAGTGAACAAACACATCCATTCCTCCTCCCTTTTCCGGCCAGCAAACACCACTTGAAACCACCCAAAACCTCCATTCATTTTCTTCTTCTTCCCTCCGCTCACACCACCACCAGCGAGCCGGCTTCAACCTCAAACAACCAGCAGCCCCCAACTCCAAACACCTCCAACCCAGCCGTTCTGCTTCTTCCTCCACACGGAGCACAACCCATGAAGCGAACGAGCTTCGAGCTCGCTAAACTCACCAAATACCCGACCCCAAACCCATCAGATCCGCCATCTCCGGCGAGAATCATCACGAAACAACACTGCTGCAACCAGCAGCTCGAACCAGACACAAAGCAGCAACCAAATGACCCCCAAAACCCCATGAAAATAGACCCAACAACCACAAACACCTAAACCAAGAAGCCAGCCATCAACAAACCTCTAAGCTCCGTCAAACAATGAAGTCCGAGCTCTAAAAACCATTAGGAGGAATTAATTTTGATTCTTGTATATAAATTAAAATTAATTTTGATTTTTTTTAGTTCTAAAATCGACACGTAAAATATTTAATTAGTTGGCAGCCATTGAGTGGCTCACTAATACACGTTGGAGCGTTTGCATTTCACGCTCTTTGGCTGTAAAAATCGCATGTTTATTTATTTAAAACTTGGATAGTTAAAGTGTATGTTTGTGCACTATGAAAGTTGGAGGTCAAAGTTAAAATTTGAAGCCAAGTTTAGGGTCCAATATATGTATTATGCCTAAAATAAACATGCAACGCACGTTCCCAAAACTAGCTTGTAGTTATATAAGCTTTTCAAAAGTTAGTAGACACCTTACCTATCCAACCACTATTGACTTTCTTACAAAACATATTCCATAAAATAAGGACTACCTTTCCGTTACAAACTAAACATAATATTTCAAAGGAACCATTAAACAAAAGACTATCTAGAAATATCTCATTTTCAAACAAAAGTTGTACCTTTTGATGAAAAAAACTCCTCATTTCAGAGGACCATACTGGAGCAAATATTTATAGACCCCTCAATTCATGTTGAAGTAATTATCTAAATTTGTATATAAAATACTTCTGAGAGAAATCTATGTGCTAGAAGTAAGAAATCTAGTGATCTGTGCATGTCTATTATTTTTGAATTACCAACTGACACGCTAAATAGAATACTAGATCTCATGCCCGACAAATATGCTGCAAGAGTTAGCATCTTATAAAAAAATTGGACTCAGTTATGGTCTACACAACCTAACCTTGTGTTTGATCCCATGATTTTTCGGTATGTATCTTATATCCCTTGATTTTTCATATGCTTCATAATATGAGAAGCCACGTGGGCAACGAAACACCATCACCATTGAAATGTGGATTGGGTCATGAGCAAGTTTCGTTTTGATGACAACATTGAACCCTTGACTTTGTACTTGCCTCATTATCGTGAGGATGATGGTGGTGAGCATGGATCCCTGAGAAAGAAGTCTTTTTTGAAGCGTCCAATGGTTAATGCCGATTTAGGATGCAGCATCATGCCCTATCATCTGCCTCCTAACTTTCCTATGGCTCATCACCACTTTGTGTATCCACCACCAATGGAAAATGGTGACATGCATTGGGATGCATCAAATGGAAGCACTTCTCAATGTGTAGTGGATAGTGATGTTGAGTTTCCTGCGGAGGGGGTTAAGGAGTGATCAATTTCTCTACTGAAGGAATTAAGTTGTTGAAACTTCAAAAGCAATAAAGAAAGTAGACTATTTTTTCTATGTTGCCTAATGTAGGATAGTTCTTAATTTGTGAAGTTTAGGAATGTGTCTTTCGAACTAAGTGAGACAATTATTGGGCCCTTCAATTGGATGGTAACTTATGTGTGTATGTTTATGTGTGTGTGGTGGAAGTGATCAACCACTTGAACAAGTGTCACCTGTCCTTATTCTGATCTCCACAACCAACCCCTGCACATTCCCCTTCCCCTGGTATGCTACCTAGCTTCTCTTTTACTTTTACAAATGCATTGCACAGTCTATATATATATATATATATATATATATATATATATATATATATATATATATATATATATATATATATATATATATATCAGAATAAGGACAGGTGATGCTTGTTCAAGTAGTTGAGCACTTCCACCACACACATAAACAAACATACAATTGGACGGACCACCCTTTGGCTCACTCAGTTCGAAAGAAACATTCCTAAACTTTGCAATTAAGAACTATACTAGATTAGGTAACATAGAAAAGATAACCTATTTTCTTCACTACTCTTAAAGTTTCAACAACGGGTTAATTCCTTCAATAGAGAAATTGATCACTCCTTACGTCCTCCGTAGGAGACTCAACGTCACTATCCATTACACACTGAGAAGTGCTTGCATTTGATGCATCCCCTTGCATATCACCATTTCCCATTGGTGGTGGATACACAAAGTGGTGATGAGCCATAGGAAAATTACAAGGCGGGTGATAGGGCGTGATGTTGCAGCCTGAAGCTGCATCAACTATTGGATGCTTCAACAAAGACTCCTCTATCAGGGATCCACGCTCACCACCACCATCCTCACGATAACGAGGCAAGTACAAACGCAAGGGTTCAATGTATTCATCAAAACCAAACTTGCTAATGACCCAATGCACATCTTCAACGGTGATGGTGTTCCGTTGTTCACGTTAGCAACTAGCGTTGGCTTCGCATGTTATTAAGCATATGAACACAAAGAAACATTCATGCATAGTCCGTTTGCTGTCATCGGATATCTTGGCATGTGGAGGAAGGGTCCTATGCGTGATTCTACCCACGTCTGGCATGAATCGGTCTTGCTCCTCAAGGATGCATCCTACAACTGCCTGGTTGAGATGTGCATATTTCATTACCTATTTAACCACTATCGACTTTCTTACAAATCATATTCCATAAAACAAGGACTACCTTTCCAAACTAAACATAATATTTAAAAAGAAACCACTAAACAAAAGACTATCTAGAAATATCTCATTTTCTAACACTCTACGAGATTTTTCTTGGATACTCCCAACTTAGCCCTTAGAACTTCAAATTTCCCCTTAAGAAGTGCCTTGGTCATGATGTTTGCAATCTGCTGATCTGAGCTGCAATGAACAAGTTTAACTTCGTCATCATTCTTTGCTTGCCTGATAGCATAAAACTTCACATTTATATGCTTGCTACGACCATGTTACACTGGATTATTGGCCATACATATTGTTGACTTGTTGTCAACCTTAATGACAATAGCTTCAATGTCATTTTGCTCCAGATCACCGTAGAATCATTCTTAACTATAATATTTAAAAATTAGTATGTTTTTTTACTATACTCTTATATTAAATAGCTACTACTTTATAATAGTGCTCAATTATCAAAAACATCTAATAAATAGAGGCAACTTAGTTAACTATACCGTCAAATTATTATTTTCCTTAATGGGCGTGCAATGAGCTAAAGTGATACCTATTTTCGAATAAAGTAGTAGTATATAGTTGTGTCGTTTCCGGTCAATACTCATTTTCCCAACTGTGAAATCATATCTATCCCCGTGCATGCCTTCTTCTCATTCACTCCACCCTTGTCCCACGTGTCTCCCTGCTCTTACATTTTGTGGCAATATATATGGACACTTATTACTTGACAAGAACCACATACTATACATGGAAGTGTGATGTGTATAGTATGTGGCTCTTGGAAAGTAATAAGTGCCTATATATATAGCTACATTTAAGAGAAAGGGGGGACATGTGGCACCAGGGCGGAGTGAACAAGAAGAAGGTATTCACCGGGATAAATATGATTTCACAGTTGGAAAAATGAGCATTGACCAGAAACAACATAACTGCTACTTCTTCCGTTACAAAATAAGTATTATTTTAGCTCATTTCACTCCCATTAAGGAAAATAATAAATTGAAGGGGTAGTTCACTAAGTTTCCACTATTTATTAGATGGTTTTTTTTTAATAATTGAGCGTTATTAAGAAGTAGTAGTTCTTTAATACAAGAGTATAGTTGAAAAAGCATACTAATTTTTGTCCCGAATTCGTATGATGACGCTTGTTTTGGGACAAATTTTTTTGGCTAAACTCTAAAGTGACATTATTTCAGGATGGAGGGAGTATGTTTTACTTAAAATTTAATTCAGTCATTTATGTTTTACTTAAAATTTAATCAAGTCATTTGGCCATTTCCCTTGTACTTTTCTCCTTTCTAAACAATTTATAGATCCAATCCTATTTAAACCGGCCCCATTCATTCAAATTCTCACAAAAATTCTTTCAAAGTTTCACATTTTTATGAAAGAACTCCTTATTTCAGATTTCTATATTAAGACAATTATTTATATGAGTCGATGTGCTAGAAGCAAGATATCTAGTAATTTGAGCAAGTCTATTATTTGTGAATTACCAACTAACATACTACATAGAATACTAGATCTCAGCCTCATAAAATATGCTGCAAGAGCTAACATCTTATCAAAAAATTGGATGCAGTTACGGTCTACACAATCTAACATGTGTTTGATCCTTAGTTTTTTCAGTATGTATCTATAAAGAGGATTCTGCTTTGAGCATAATCCGTAAAATTCTCATGAAACAAATTGGACCTATACTGGGATTTCATCTTATCTCCAAGACATACTTTAGCACAGATCCCCCCAATCTTGTTAGCCTTCAGTTAGAGCATTCAACAATTAACAGTTTGCAGGATCAATAAACATTACTCTTATTATGCCAATACTTGAGACTTTGGAGTTGAAATATTGTGTTGATGTTAATCTTGTTGATATAGTTTCTCCAAAGGTTATGAACTTATCAATCCTTACCAGTTATACAGTTAAATTTAAGTGCTCTTATGTGAACCCAATAATTGATAGGATTAACCACCTCTGCTTGTGAACTAACTATCTGGTCGGTATCTATACCAGATAGGCTTGATGTATCACTAAGCTTTCAAAGCCTGAGAATTTGTGACTTAAAGATTTTTGTTAAATGTATCACCTGTGCACTTAGCCTATTGTGTGTGTGTGTGTGTCTATGTATAGTATATATATGTACACACAGGCCCGGGACTTTACTCTTGTGGTAAGACTATAATGCACGCTATGTGGATTAGGCACATGTCAGGGGTTTGAATCTTGTGCTGCATATATATAGAAGCTTGGTATTTTGAAGAATTTTAACCTATGCCCCGGCCCTCTGGATTTCTTATTTATAAAATGTGTATGTATAACTGCATATATATATATATATATATATAAGCTTCACTAATTTTTGAAACATTGACCACATTATACAATATGATTCTTTTCTTGGGTTTATGAAACAATATCACACAAAGAAACTGTTTGATTACTTGTCCGAGGCAGAAAACAAAGCAAGTGAAGCTCTGATGATGATTCAAACAGTGGGGTTAAGGAAATTCAAGGGGACAACTAGTGAAATGTACTTGATACAAGTCATGCTTGCTCATTCTATGAAACTTGAGAGGATGATCATTGAGCAGTGCAAGAGTACTAATGCCACAAATGGTAATCAATCAAAGTAGTGCAAAAGAAGTAATTCCAAAAATGGCAATCAACATTTGATGAAACTCGTAAGCTATCCTTAAGCATCACCAAATGTAGAAATCAAGTATACTTGGACTGATTCACGTGTCGTATTACGACTTATTTGGTCAAGTGCATTCATTTCATATTCAAACTTAATATTGATATCAGAACTTCATTGGGATTTCTGCACATAATCAAGTATTAAGACGTCTTCATCATCTTCAATAAAGTATGAAATAATGAAATTCGACGGGGGGGTCTAGGTTTAGTTTGTGGAAGATTAGAATGAGATCGTCCTTGGTGTTGGAAGGGTTATGGCAGGAAATTGAGGAGGCTTTTCCAAAAGAGTTGAAAGAATCAGACAAAGCAGACCTGAAGGAAAGGGCTTTGAGTGCGATCTTTATGAGCATTACAGATAGCATTATTCGAGAAATTACTGAAGAGAAATCTACAACGGCATGGAAGAAGTTAGAAGATCTGTAACCTAAGAAATCACTCACAAGCTGCCTCTACTTGAAAAATAGGTTGTACAATCTTCGTATGAACGAAGATCCACTGGTCAAAACTCACCTTGATAAGTTCAATTCAATTATAATTAACTTGAAGAAGGTATATATCAAAATTGAAAGTGAGGATCAGGCCTTAATCGTGTAAAGTTCTTTACCACCGTCTTACGATACTTTTTGTTGATACAATTTAAGTAGTTTCTTATCGGACGTAAACTCCTAGATCTAGGTTAAATAAAACCCATTTCCCCTTTTGTTTCTTTTCTCATTTCACTTCCATTCTTCTCTTTTAGATCAAAAGGTAAATCTTGGTGAGAATTGGAAGAGGATGTTGAGTGTTGACTATACAATAGAAAGTTTTCAAGGTTTGGGGGATTAAGTTTATTTCAACTAACAAACACACACGCAATTTATTTGATGAAAGAATTAATCAAACACACAGTAACAAACAGATATATATATATATATATATATATATATATACTGTCACAAAACCAAAACAATCAAAAAAATTGGGATGCTTTTACACAACTTACAAGTGAAATTTTGTAACTCTCTTGAAGCACCATTCCTTTTTTAGGGCTAAAATTTGAACAAATACCACCCTCCTGCATCTAGTAAAAAATAAATTGTTTCAATTTTCTTTTCTTTTTGGGGATTGCACAAAAATTATATAAGAAAATCTCAAATTAAAGTAAAACTCACCTTGTTAAACCAATCCAAAGATAAAACTAAGCTGATTAATGGAAGTTCACAAGAATGAACGGTTTTATTTTATAAATAACGTTTACTACTAACTAGCTTAGTCTTTTCTTATTCTTTTGTACTGTAGTACATAACTTACATATTAAGAAATCATGTAATTAATGAATTAATTGGTATTTGTTTCAACACAACTACTTTTTTGGACTCAGGCCCAATTTTTAAAATTTACTTATTAAAGTCTATTTTATTTTATTTTAACAAGGTTTTTCAATTTTGTCTATATCACCTCGAAAGTTGTCTTATTAAAATTTGGCTAATAAATTATGATGTGTCATTTTATTTAGTCCACGTGAACTTATCTCCTCAATCCACACGACATTAATAATTCAAAAAAATATATATATTAATTCGCTTTTGAATTTGGTAGTCAAATTTATTTTAGCACTTTAATTATACAGATATTTATTACCCCTTAACATTTTTGAAGTGAATTAAATATCACTCACAACGGAGAGTGTATTACACGCGCATCATGTCATTGCTACATTAATTAGTGCCACCTATGTGCCATGTCAAAAATATTTTATTTTTAATATTTTCATTTCTTTTAGTTTATGCACGATTTTTAAAGCTAATTAATTTTTTTTAAAAATACATAATGTTCCATGAAAATGTATCAAGGTTTTCAATTTCAGTTTACCATTGTTGTCATTTGTTCTGTTCTTGGAATTGTCTGATAAAATCTCGTTTTTCTTAATTGAGAGTCTTTATTTTTCAAGAAAATTTATAAAAAAAAATTGAAAGTATAGAATAACTTTTTTTTGTGCAAGTGTTGAAGTTTCTTGGACTTTTATGTGTATATTTTTGATGAAAAATTGATGGATAATGTGTATATGTCGTTTGGTAGAGTGTGTAACAATAATGTTAAATAGAGTGTACTAGAATGCTTGCATTAACAATGCATGTATTAGTTATGCTAGCATTAATTATACATAGATTATTTTTATACATTGTTTGGTTTGATGCATTAAAAAAACATGTATTGCATAAATAAAAAAAATTATAAAGATACCCTCCACTATTATGGTGGAAAAGATGTAAAAAAAGGGTTTTAAAGGGCAATTGAGCCTTTAATCATGTTAACGCATGCATTAAAACCATTGCATTGCTAATACCTAAAAATTCATGGTATTATTAATACATATACCTTAATACACAATAAAGTGTCATACGTTGAAAAAGAGTACCAAACAAGATACTAATAAAACATCAGGCGAATGCATGCATTATTTTTCCTAATATACTCTATCAAACGGTGGGAGTACAATTCTATTACTCTCTTGATTTTTTTCTCCTAAACTTCTCCGAGATTTGAGGGGATGTAAACCTCCTTGAGTTGTATAACTTCTCCGTGATTCGAGGGTATGTAGACCTCCTTGAGATGTATTTGATCTTCGGGAACATCGGGAAGCATCTCGTCGTTTCAAGTCGATCTCCGAAAAGAACTATGTTGACCACTCTTTCGAAGAACTATGTAGTTGATGTTGTGACTTTCTCCAATGCTTGTTGAATGTTAGTCCCTTATTTATAGTTGTAGGGGGTTTTGCTTATGATTGGCCAAAAGATGTCATTTTGACACTTGACGGATTGTGATTGGTTCTTAAATTTGACTGGAATAACCATATCATTTGGACACGTGGCATCATCTTGTTGGTCTTGGGTGCCTACTCATTGTGACACGTGGCATGAATTTGGGCTTCAAGATGAAATCGACCTTGAACTTGAATTTAATAAAATGGACTTAGTTATTTGTAAAGCCTAAATTAATCATTCAACCCAAATAAACATAGATTTAATTCAAATTTAGTATGAATTTGATCCAATAAAATATACGTGTCTACAATGTGTAAATACCAAACCTGGTATTCGAACGTGTATTTCTCTTATGTTAAAGGTATTTAAAATTTATATATTATCAATAAGAAAATATTTTTATCTTATTTACATAGTATAACTTTTCGATGAAATTCCCTTTCTTTGAAAAATCACTATTCATTTTCAATCCCTTTATCGCAACAAAAACATCACTCACCTCCTATGTTTCTAAGACCATCTCCAACCCCTCTCTATTTTACTCTCTACTCTCTATATTTGGGGCGTAAAATAGAGAATGCCATCTCCAATGACTCTAATTCACCCTCGACTCTCCAATTGTAGAGCGTTGAATAACAGTTCTCCAAAGAACTATACTTTTCATACTCTCTATTTTTATTTTTATTATTTTATAATTAACATATTATTTTTCAAATAAGACTATTAATTAAATCTCTAATATTAGTGATTCTTTTTAAATGTAATATAACATTTTAAAATATATACTACTTAGCTTTCATCCCGAATTAATTATATTTCAAATTTTTTTAATTTTCATCACTTAACGTGATATAATTAGATATTATTATTAATATTCACTATTGAGAATGCACGGAATTTAAATGTTAAGATGGAAATTTTAATTTAAAAATATAATACATTACAAAATAATTTAAATACAAGATAAAAATACAATACATAACATAATAATTTTTAAAATCACAACAATAATTTAGTATTCTGGTAGGTCGTTTTCAGATTTAACAATATTCGGGAAAAAAATTAGTGTATGATCCAGAGAATTGTTGTGGTTGTGATTGCGGGTGTGCTTGTTGATTATTATTTTTTTCAATTATTCGTAGTTGTTCCTAACTTCTTATTGCATCTATTCACGAATAATTTTTAGCCAAACATAAAAAATTAAGGACAAAAATGCTCATTTTGAGCTCCATAATGCATTAATAGAGCATTTATATGAGCAACGTAATAATCTTGAAAGTTGAGCATTTATGTAATGTTTATGTAATTGTATTTCATTAATGATTTAACTTTTATTTGGATTTTCCATTAATGTGTATATTATATAATATTTGCTTGCAATTTATGTTATTTAGAAATTTAGAATAAAATAAAATTTAGAGTAGAAAATGTTACTAGCAGTTTTGTTGAGAACATTATTCCATTGACATTTATATGAGTTAAACATTGCTAAGTATGTATGCCAATTTACGGATCTCAAATTATTGCAATGGTCTTATTCTTTTACATAAATTTACTGAATTTATTTTATACAATGTCTATTGGCAACTAGTTGATTTGTGGTGCAGTGGTTTGTTTGTTGCTATTGTTTAGGAGTCAAATAAGTTATTTACTTCCTAGTCTTTAGGTCACAGGATGATTAGTGGAGTTAGTTTAGATCAGAATAATTAGGAGTAATAGACGGATTCTATTATTAGTAGTTTTTATCTATTTAAGAGAGCACTTCCACTTGTTTCTATCAATGTCACTACAGGAGAGATGTAATCCTCTAAGATAGATCAGTGTATTTCATTCATAAATAGCCTTGTGCTTTGATTTTTGACTTGCTTGATCTATTTGGTGCCTATACACATTGTCGTACATTCTTGAGTTTCTTTGATAAAATTAGCTTCATAAGAATGAAACATGCCACTAGATCCCTGTGCTTCTTCCACTATTGCTCTATTCATCATTGATGACATTACTAAATACAAATGAAAACAAAAATCCGAACAAAGAGTTGGCATTGCCACTTTCTTCAACAAATCAAGTTACAAGAAAGAACTAGTTAATGAATGCCACCGCAAGAAGTCTAAGTATGCAAAATGTTAATCAGTACGAAAGCATCATTCGCGGTGGATCCAAGAGAGACCAATGGCTCAGTTCTTCTTTCAAACTAGAATTTTTAACCAGATGGGATTAGTACAGCTAGTGTTCCCCGCAGTTACTGCTTGATCTAAAAGGCGAACAAATATTCATGTCCTTTTCTCTTTTCTCAGCAACATATCCACCGTATCACAAAGTATGTGAAATGTTAATTAGAACCAAAACAATCCCCGCGGTTATTGCTTGATCCAAAATGTGAACAATATTCATGTCCTTTTCTCTTTTCTCAGCAACATATCCACGTATCACAAAGTATGTGAAATGTTAATCTGAACCAAAACAATCCCCGCGGTTATTGCTTGATCCAAAAGGTGAACAAATATTCATGTCCTTTTCTCTTTTCTCAGCAACATATCCACGTATCACAAAGTTTGCGAAATGTTAATCTGAACCAAATCAATCCCCGCTGTACTGCTTGATCCAAAAGGTGAACAAATATTTATGTCCTTTTCTCTTTTCTCAGCAACATATCCACCGTATCACAAAGTATGTGAAATGTTAATCAGAACCAAATCCATCCCCACGGTTATTGCTTGATCCAAAAGGTGAACAAATATTCATATCCCTTTCTCTTTTCTCAGCAACATATCTACCGTATCACAAAGTATGTGAAATGTCAATCTCTGCGGTTACTGCTTGATCCAAAAGGTGAACAAATATTCATGTCCTTTTCTCTTTTCTCAACAACATATCTACCGTATCACAAAGTATGTGAAATGTCAATCTCTGCTGTTACTGCTTGATCCAAAAGGTGAACAAATATTCATGTCCTTTTCTCTTTTCTCAGCAACATATCTACCGTATCACAAAATATGTGAAATGTTAATCTGAACCAAAATAATCCCCGCAGTTACTGCTTGATCCAAAAGGTGAACAAATATTCATGTCCTTTTCTGTTTTCTCAGCAACATATCTACCGTATCACAAAGTATACAAAATGTTAATCTGAACCAAAACAATCCTCGCAGTTACTGCTTGATCCAAAAGGTGAACAAATATTCATGTCCTTTTCTGTTTTCTCAGCAACATATCTACCGTATCACAAAGTATGTGAAATGTTAATTTGAACCAAAACAATCCCCGCAGTTACTGCTTGATCCAAAAGGTGAACAAATATTCATGTCCTTTTCTCTTTTCTCAGCAACATATCTACTAGAAACATATCTAGTGTATCACAAAGTATGTGAAATGTTAATTAGAACCAAAACAACATTCATCTCGGGTATGATCAAGTGCGAGTTGATGAAGTTGATAGTAGACCAAAGAGAGATGAGCCAAGACAGTGGCACTAGAAAGGATACCTCTGTTTTTGAAAGACATGTGAACAAATATTCATGTCCTTTTCTCTTTTCTCAGCAACATGTCAACTGTATCACATAGTATGTGAAATGTTAATAAGTACCAAAACAACATTCATCTTGGGTATGATCAAGTGCAAGTTGATAGTAGACCAAAGAGAGATGAACCAAGACGGTGGCACTGGAAAGGATACCTCTGTTTTTGAAAGACACAACGTGCGACGACAAAAGAGGAACCAAAAGAGATCAGTTTCCTAGTTCCGCTTTTCAACCTAGAACTTTTAGCCATATGGGATTTGTGTGCCCATAAGTGTTGGGGATTGACAACATCAAAAGAAATTGCAGTACATTTGCGAGGTAAACATACCTCCCTCACCAAGTTTTTGCATGGCTTCCATAAATTTGGTATGAAGATCCACCGTCCATTTTGTGCATGCCCTTCACCTAACCGTCTTATTAATAACATTGTTTTGCCTTTTTCCTTAGTTAATCTAATGTGTGATTTTTCTACCTCTCTACAAACTTACCAAAGCAACAAAATCCATCTCAATTCCATTCTTATACACAACACATATCCCAACAAACAACTGGAATCTCAAATACAGGCCACAAGCAGTAACTAGAATCCTTGGTATCAATCTCAAACTCTCGCATGGTGGTACAAAAGATCGGGAGAAGATTTTCTCACAATAGGATGCTCGCATAGATGCAGAACTTGGGATTATTAGCCTCGTGTTTTGATTTTTTACTTGCTGAGTTTCCTTGTTGAATGAAACATTTCAATACATTTAATCACTTTATAGACAACGGAAATCATTTCAATGTGGATAAAGAAAAGACACAAAACTACACGTACAAGAGGGACAATAAAGTTTCATACAACTAGCAAAAGGAAGACAGAGTCAATCTCAAGAAAAAATGTTTTTTTTCTTTGGAAACAGAATAAATTCATCTGTCATTTATCCTGAGGAAGCAACATGTTCAAGACGTTGGTAACCAACGAAGCTTGGGCTGCTTGGCTGCCCAATAATAGGATTATTCTTTGGTGAATGCCTCAACATTCTTGAAGTCCTGAGTTAGATGAAGGACAAGACATAACTAAAGATATGGTGATCTTTTATTTAGATAAATTTTCTCGTCTAACACGTATATGATTAGTGAGGTTTGATTGATGCCTTCCATTGCACTGTTTTACTCATTTTATCTATATATTAATCAGTCTTACTCATGTGTTCTCATTATAACATACACTTTGGTAGGCGGTAGCCAGTATGCATTTCCCTTTTGGTTGCAATTTGTTGGATGCAGAACAAGGTGTTTTCAGTGGTAGTATTCTCATATTATACATACAAATCCAGCATAATGCCGGTTGTATTCATCTTTGTTGAACCAATAATTAATACACTAGAGTTATCATACTGTTAAAATTCATCACACGAAAGATAAAATGGATTTGTCCATCTTAACCAACTCTCAAATAAATTGCAGCAAACCTAATACCATAGTTATGAGCATGTATGAAATGAATCAAAGACTTTTAACATCGAATACTGAAATTGAGATTTACACATATGCAAGAACAATAAAGGAAGTTAGGAACTTAGTATTAATGTAAATGACATATAGTAATTTGTTATCTTTCTGATGTTTATTTAAAGGGTCTCTTATATATGAATTTGGTTTTATTAATGAACCGTCGAGGCTGAAAGAACTCAAAACTATTCACAACATGATAAAGAGGAAATAAGTCACGTACGTATCAAAACTAATAACAGATGGGAAACACAATGCTAATTCAATATCCATATATGATACACACATTCCAGATCCGTAAGCAAACAAATCACTAAAATCAGTTTCAGAATACTATAAGTGATACCACCAGTAGTTCAACTAATACATCTTACACAAGCCTTTTTGTTCTTTCCAACTGCTTCAGCTGATAAAACTCCTTAAAAACTGTAAAGAAAATTGAAAAAATTAATCTTGAAATTAAGGCGCAGTTGAAACAAAAATATAATCATTCTTCCATGGCACAGCTAATACTATTTATTATTGCTTATTCTTTACTCCCTCTAGTCCATATTACGTAAATTTAATATAAGAAGATAATTAACTTGAAGTGTGAGATTAAAGGTTATTCATGATCTGCTTGAGTCGAGAGCAACTATTAGCACATTTAGACTTCAGTTCGCATTGAATCAACCACATACCTGATAACCAGTTCGAGACAGAGTACTAGAGCATTGTTGATCTACTTGTGGATGAAGACCTGGAAATCAGAATTTCCTATCTCATCAACTTGCATATTCTTGATCTCCAAGGCTGACTTGGCAAGTGATTCCTCCTTGCATGACTTTACCTCAATGGATTTTAGAGACATCATGTATCCGAAGCAAGAAGGGATCATCCTAAGATATTGACATCTTCTTAACACCAAGTGCTCAAGGTATGGGAAAGCATCATCTGAAACATCCCATTCAGAAAAAGAAAGATCTTGCAGTTTCAAGAATTTGAGGTGAGGGAAATGCTCATCGGTCACTTTCCTTATGGATTTAATGGAAACGTTTAGCAGTTTGAGTACCTCAAGTCTGGGGAGGATTGCGACCTGATCAAGGCTAGATACGCAACCATTGGATAGTGTTAATTTCTTGAGACTTGGTGGCAAGTTCAGGTCAGTGGCCCATATCCCCAAACGACCCCAAGAAAACTTGAGCATTTCAAGATTGTTAAATGCAGGGAAAAAGCCATCACATGACAAAACTTCACATCTCAGTTTTTGAAGATTTGGTGTCTTTGCAAAGATCCTGTTTGCATCCTCCACACAAGGAAACCATGTAGAGGAAAGAGTTCTCAATCCATCCATCTCTTGGAAAGCATTGTTTATATTGAAAATAGCGCGGTTGTATACGTGCAAATGGCGCAACTTGACCATCTTCCAGATGGTGTCTGGTAAAGTTACTCGTCCTCCAAGTCCTTTAACTATTAAAGTTTCAAGGTTCCAAAGATTGTCCGAGAATGTCAATGAAGAATCTTCAGCAACTTTAACAGCAACATATCTCAAGCAGGTTAACCCTTCTGGGAAAGAATCAATTACCGTGAATTCTAAATCTAGCACCCACAGGAACTTGAAACTGTTAAAAGTGTGTGATGCATAGCCTATTGAAGATAATCCAATTTTTCTTCCCTTCATCAAGTGGAAAGATTGTACATCTGAACAAATCGAACTCCATTCTGCAAGATTATCAACTTGAAATTGAAGGCATAAGCGTCGTTGAATGCTATGCTTCTGATAGGAAGTAGAAGAAAGATTCATATTATCATTGTCCCTGTTAATAGAGAAATTAATATGATCAGAATACATTTAAAAGATAAAATTGATTCTACGAATTAAAATATTAGATTGTATTACCCTTCTATGCATTGTAGAAAGTTCTCCACCTTGGCTTTCTTTTTACAAAACTCAAGCAACAAGTCATGAATGCGACATGTCTTGGTCTTACCATCGGAACTTTTCTTGGAAACCATCACAAGGTTTCTTCCAATAAGGTTCTTTAAGTAATTTTCTGCTATATCTTCGGAAAGCTTCTCTGTATGAGTTTTTACCAAACCTTCTGCTGTCCACAACCATGTTAACTTTGATACCTTTATCTCTTCGTCTTCCGAAAATACTCCAAAATACAAAAAGCAAGGTTTCAAATGAAATGGTAAATCTTGGTAACTAAGATTTATTATATCCTCTGACTTAGCCTGGATGTGTGGACCTAAATTTATTGCAACTTGTTCCCAACAATGTTTTTCCTTCTCCATCGTTTCGAGAATACCTGCTACCAGGACAACTGAAAGAGGTAGCCCTCCACACTTTTGTGCTATCTTTTGGCCAACATCTTCTAAGACAACAGGGCAACTTTTTTTGTTGAACACCTTATTCTTCAATAGCATCCAACTTTCTTCAAGAGTAAACTTTCGAAGAAAATGAGGATCACTAACGAGTTTAGCATGGTAGGCAACATGATCATGGCGAGTTGTCAGGATAAGTCTACTTCCATTATTGGCTTCATAGAAGCAAGGCATTAGATCATCACATGCAGTAGTTTCCCAGACATCATCAATAAGGATAAGATACCTCTGACCAAATAGAAGTTTACGCAACTTATCTGCCAATTCATTCTCTGGTAGTTTATCACTGATAACTGTATCCTTCTTCACACCCCGAAGAATGGTTAGTAACAAGTCTTTACGTGTATATGCTTGAGATACACAACATTGTGCACGGACATCAAAATGAGAAACAACTAACAGATCAAGAAATAGTTTGTTAGCTAGAGTTGTCTTACCCAATCCGGCCATTCCAACAATTGAGATAAGATCCAATTTTGATGATCCTCTGATTAGCTTCCCCTTTAGTGTTTGCACCACCTCATCAAAACCCACCATTTCTTCTCTGATACTTGTAATCCGAGCAAGTTGTGACGTATGAGAACTGACAACATCAGTGGTAGTATGCAATACCAAGTCAGCAACTTTCTTTTCATCATGATTCTTCATTACCTCCTTCATGAGTAGTGTAATCTCCTCTATGATGTCTCCAATCCAGAGAACAAGGCACCACTCAGGGATATCATTATTTATGCAACCGACAACCAAATGATACACCTCATATGCTATAGCAATCACCTGCATTGAAAAATACTGGAACGATCCATCGTGATGCTTCTGAAAGTGCTCCAATTGCTGCTGAATTGTCCAAAGTTGGCTCTTTATAGAAGAAAGTGAGTCTGAATAGAGTCTTAGATACTCCTTCAGGTGGTCTAAAATGATATCAATAGATCCCAGTCCATCAATCTTAGGTAATTTGGAGTGAAATGACTTCCGAGTGATGAGGTAGATCAGTGCTTGTATACTCGGAATATCGCCTGAGAAATCAAGAACTGGCACTTGATTTGACTCCCCGACAGCCATGTCTTCCTTCTCCTCCACGCGATCATACAACGAGTAAACTTGAAGCCCTGCATCAATAATTGCAGTGTCAAGATCTTTAAAGGCCTCTCTTGGTAGATTGATGAGATTGTCTCTCAAGAAGTTGAGCATTGGCATTTGATCCTTGAAAGTAACGGGTAGCACTTTCAAACGGTGTATGAGAGTCTCCACAAAGCCATATTTATAATCAGAAACATACTCAGCTTCAATATTTGGATGGCATCCTGATTTTAGAGCTTGCAGGACATCAACATAGATCTTGCGGATACATGGTTGAATAGGCTGAATCCTCTTCTGAAAGTCGGAAAATGAAGCATTCATTTTAGCTGAAGCCGAGTTTTTTTCTTTCCAATGGTTTGGCAAATTCAACCAAGAAATCATTGCTGCATGACCAGCCACAACTAAAACATGAGTCAAGAAAGTATGTTGGCTTTGAGGATCCGACTCATCCGAGCATATTCTATCTGAAATAAAGTAGACAAAATTTCTCAATAACTTTAACTCCTTTACAACCTCTTCCATTGGCTGTTTGCTTGAGTGAGGAACTAAGTCAATATAAGGATGACAAATCTCTGATAAATCAGTGAGATTCCTTACAACAGTATCAATGAATTTCTTTGCAAATTCGGGAGTAGCAACGATGGAGGAAAGTGGTAGTGATGCTTCGGGAAAGGAGTATTTATCTCTGATTTCCAACTTAGTCTCACAAATGTGTTCTTCCAACTTAAAGAACACGGATGCAACATCGCCGGGATGGTTGATTCTTTTGACTTCAGTTTCAGCATAAGAAAAAACTTCTTGAACTTTCTGTGTAGCATACCAACATACAGTTGTGAAGCTCTGCAAGCTGAGAAACATATCTAAAAATTTAAGATACATATAAATGATCTCAATTAGATTCTTTGGATCTTTATTTCTCGGGAGGCTGGAATCCCATTCATTGGCAAGCTTTTCTAAATGAGAAAGATCATAATCTTTCCCTATAGAAAAATATTCATATGAAGAAGAAGACATGATCTTTTTTTACAAGTTTCTGACCACACTTAGAAATTGTAACAATTCTATGTCTAAACAGTTTTTCGAAATAATATTATAGAAAAGGTGAAAAATATCTATGGCCAAACAGACACATATTCAAAGTTGATTGCTACACCTGGAAAACATTTATAATTTCTTGGTAGGTATATATTGGGGTTTTAATTTTGGTGGTTGGGATAGTTATTGGTTGTTGTTGTTGATAAGACTCTTAAATGGGATTAGTTCTTGGGAAGTCAAGTGTGCAACATTTTCTTAGGCATGTTGATGTAACAATACTTAGGCCATATACCAACTAGGGCTCTAGCGGAATGTGAGGTACTCCTTCATCCTTAACCAGATGTTTAGGGTTCGAGTCATCAGTTGCCTTTGTTAGGGAACGCTTTCCCCCAAATGTGAGACTTTCTGACGCGAATCTGGATTTAGTCTGACTCTAATGTGAGTACCGAACACCGGATGAAAACCAAAAAAAAAAGTTAGGCGATAGTGCTTGATGTATATTTTTTTGTTTTGTAATATAATAGTGTAGTATATTAGTGTTAAAAGAGTTTTTGGTTATAATATTTGTATTGCATATAATGGTCAAAAACCACACCTAAGCTATCACTTTTTTGCGAGTTTCACATCTCAATTAACGTATTAGTCTACGTTAAAGCTCAAATTTTGTGGGTCCATTGGTGACAATCTTGAAAACGTTAACTCATTATTTTTGAAAGACGGACGTCGCCTTTTTGGAGTTTTAACGCCTTGAAATAAAAACTCAGGATTATCTTGGTTTTTTCATTTGTACAAGTCCATGAATTTTTTTAAATACGTGTAACCGATACTGATGTTTTCTTAATTACTATTATTGAACTATTTCAGTAAAGAAAATTATAATAAAAGAAGAGCTTGTTTGCAATGCTGATAAACCATAATATATATCAATATTGGACTCATTTTATCTTTGTTAGAATCTGATTATAGATAAAAGTGAATGAAATATTCTAGTTGTGATATTAATAATTTGATTTTGGTCAAATTGTCCTCAATTCTTTCATATTTTTGGAGGCAGGAACATCAAAAAAATTCAAAGCGCTAAATAGATAGGAAATCGAAAAAGGTCTACTTCTGCAAATATACAGAGTTCATAACAAAAAAGCTCAGCTTATAATTCAACTCTTATGTAGCTAATCAATCTAAAATCGTGTTGCAAAGACTACCCGATATACCCTAGAAGAGAGGAACATAAAGCCAACTACATTGTCGGAAAAGATTTTGATGAAAAATCCTGTTGCAGCTTGAAGTAGCAACGAACGATTAGATACGACATGTTTTACCAACATGGGTTGTGGTGCACTGGTGGGAGTGCTTCACCCTTAACCAGAGGTCTCAGGTTCAAGCCCTGTGTATGGAGAAAATCTTGTTGGGAGCGCCACCCCCGAATGGGCCCTGCAAAGCGCAATCCGGATTTAATCGAAGCTCCAATGTGGGCTCCGGACACCGGGTGGGAAATCAAAAGAAAAAAAAAGATACGACATGTTTTAGCAATAACGAGCTTTATTAGCACCTCAGCTTCTTTTGAGTTCTCAAATTATATTTGGTTAACACATGATAGTAGTTTTATTGAGAACATTATTCCGTTAACATTTCTACATCAAGGTTTAGTTTGAAAATTCAAACAAGAAATCACTTAATCGAGATTTTGTTTGGAGTACCAATACATATAAATACTATTTTAAAATAAAAAATTTTAACAAATTATTCAGATAAATAGATAAAATATTACTAAATGAAATAATCCAAGTATTTTCAATTTTTCTCCAGTACAAGTGTCATGCATCTCCAGCTCCATTGTCATTAAGAAGTAATGGACACAATTATACTAATTTGTGGGGTGGTAGTTTGTTTGTTGCTGCTGTTTAGGCAACAGGAGGATTAGTGGAGTCAGTTTAGATTAGAATGATTAGGAGTAATAGACGTGTTCTGTTATTAGAAGCTTTTATCTATTTAAAGACTTTTATAATTGAGAAATAAAGAGCACTTTCACTTGCATATTACTTTCCTCTATTATTGCTTTCAATTTGTATCAATGTCACCACAGGGAGATGATCTCATTGTCGCTAGTATCTGCGGAAACATCTATAACATTAGTAGAGCCTGTGTTCACAAACGCATCACCAATTTCATCTCCTGCACTTTCATCAGCTACAATCTTATGGATGCAATTGTCACACCACCATCGCTTATGTTTTGGAATGTCTAGAGGAGGAAGTTACGTTGCTCCTCGAGGTTACTACTAGATCCAAAAGTTGAAAAAATATTCATGTCCTTCTTTCTTATCTCAGCAATATATCGACTGTATCAGAAAGTATGTAAAATGTAAATCAGCATTCAGATTGGATATGATCAAGTGTGAACGATCCCACAGATGGTTAGTTGAGAACGTCAAAAAGGAGTACCTTCGACCACATAGATAAAATCCATTACTCAGAATACTTTTCACCTTTTGGAAGATTGCAGTTCTCTGGGATTAAAATTTTAGTAATTTAAAAGCCTTCCTGATGCCTTCTACGCAAAGAAAAGAATTCAATAGTCATTTGATGTTGATCAAGTATTTTGTGAAAACCCGCATTTACCAAAAACAAGACCTTAAAGCTTGCACCTTCATGTCATTCTATTTGAGACATGACAGTCTTGTTGTCAACCATTTTAAAGTCCAGAAATTTTTAAGCCACAAATTTCTTCAATCCAGCATCTTCAGCATTTTCAAGAGCATAACATTTTAAAGTCACGAATTCCTTCAATCCAGCATTTTCAAGAGATAGCATACCTTTTAAAGCCATGAATTCCTTCAATCCAGCATCTTCAGCATTTTCAAGAGCATACCATTTTAAAGCCACGAATTCCTTCAATCCAGCATCTTCAGCATTTTCAAGAGATAGCATACCATTTTAAAGCCACGAATTCCTTCAATCCAGCATCTTCAGCATTGATTTTCAAGAGCATACCATTTTAAAGCCATGAATTCCTTCAATCCAACATCTTCAGCATTTTCAAGAGTATACCATTTTAAAGCCGCGAATTCCTTCAATCCAGCATCTTCGGCATTGATTTTCAAGAGCGTACCATTTTAAAGCCATGAATTCCTTCAATCCAACATCTTCAGCTTTTTCAAGAGCATACCATTTTAAAGCCACGAATTCCTTCAATCCAGCATCTTCAGCATTTTCAAGAGCATACCATTTTAAAGCCACGAATTCCTTCAATCCGGCATCTTCAGCATTTTCAAGAGATAGCATACCATTTTAAAGCCATGAATTCCTTCAATCCAACATCTTCAGCATTTTCAAGAGCATACCATTTTAAAGCCACAAATTCCTTCAATCCAGCATCTTCAACATTTTCAAGAGATAGCATACCATTTTAAACCCATGAATTCCTTCAATCCAGCATCTTCAACATTGATTTTCAAGAGCATACCATTTTAAAGCCATGAATTCCTTCAATCCAACATCTTCAGCATTTTCAAGAGCATACCATTTTAAAGCCACGAATTCCTTCAATCCAGCATCTTCGGCATTGATTTTCAAGAGCATACCATTTTAAAGCCATGAATTCCTTCAATCCAGCATGTTAAAGAATGACAAAAGTCTCACATCGGTGGTTAATGAGATGGGTGGACTCCTTATAAGGCTTGGGCAATCCTCCTCCCTTAGAGCTAGCTTTTGGGGTGTGAGTTAGGCCTAAGACCTAATTTAACACAGCATCTTCAGCATTTTCAAGAGCATACTATTTTAAAGCCACGAATTCCTTCAATCCAGCATCTTCAGCATTGATTTTCAAGAGCATACCATTTTAAAGCCACGAATTCCTTCAATCCAGCATTTTCAAGAGCATACCATAACTCTCTAGAAGTTTTACAAACACTGATAACGTTTACAAGTCAGCTTCTTGCAAAGGAAATCTAAATGTTTTCATGCCTCAGTCAGCATAAACTTTTCATTATCAGGAGTTCCTTATGCCAATACATGAACATCTTCATTGATGAACCGTTGTAGACTGAGGATGGTCAGATCGAAGAATATTTTCTGTTACCACCGTTTGAAGTCAATACTGGTGAATTTCCCAGGTTTTTCTGCCATATAGACATTGCTGGAGCAACCGCTGTTCGGCTTGAGGAAGCAATGTTTGAAAACAACAGTACTATTAATAAGACCGTTAGGCGAAGGACATGCACAAAATGGACGGTGGATCTTCATGCCAAATTCATGGAAGCCGTGCAACAACTTGGTGAATGTATTAGAATTGAGGAGATTGGCAATCCATCTACCGAGGTGATAGTATCTAAGTAATGTTCAACTCGAGAAAGGGAAACACAACTAAAAAATGTATTGCAGGTGGTTGAAGCAAGTATATAGGTTTCTTGAAGTTCATTTGAAACTCATTTGAATTGAGTACATTGGAATGATTTACATCGTTCGGGGAGTATTAAACATATTAAAATGATGTCCGTTGTTATAAGTGTCATTATGATTTTCTGTCATTTTTCCATTAAAATGATCAAGTCATTCAACCTTGCAAAGAAATCATTTGGTGGAACTAAAGAATGTAGTGAATTTGGTTAAGTATACTTCTTGAAGTGGTTCGCTGAAAAATAACTGTCTAGTATACAAGATTTCATCTCTTTTGTGGAACTGCTACTTTTTGCTACGTATTTTGCTACTTTAATCATCTTTTAAACATGAGAGTTCTTGACTGACCAACACTCCGCCCCATACAACATATTTGGTCTAACCACCACTCGATTGGTAGAACTTGCCTTTAAGTTTAGGTGACACCTTATCGCATGATACTTTGGAAGTGAACTTCCATTTCATACACCCTCCACCAATACGATGTGTCATAACATCATCACCCCATAAGAAAAAAAATTGCTCTCGTTTTGACATAAGAAAAAAAATGCCCTTTAAGTTTTGGAATCCAATTTATTTTTGTTTTCTGATTATAAATTTCACCTTTAGACTAAAAATTCTTTTGTTGAAAAATAACCAATTTTTGCAACCTTTGTTTTTCTACGTATCCTATGTACTCCCACCATTTAATTACTTTGCATCCTCAAGAAAAAGAAAAAAGACACAACTAAGAAGAATGAATATCTGCAATTCTGTTTTCATTTGAATATCTTGTAAATATGGGGAGCTCATTATCAAACAAAGAGCACATGATGAGGGCCAACTATACTGTCCAGACAACTGTCGTATATGTTGAACTAGATGGGTGACGGCCCGTGCGCAACATGTTGAGTTTCAATAAATTATTTTTATAGTTACTTGTGTATAGCTAAAACAGTCAACAACTGATAGCCACAACCTCAGTGCTAACACGAACATTCTATATACATGTGTGAACCAAATAACCATGAAAAAACACTTAAATACATCATTATGCATATACAATTGCATTCCTTTAACTACAATATGTGCTAAAGACACAAGTAAATTAATTAGGCATAGCACCTAAAATTCACCATAAGAACATTTGGATGCTTTGAATGGAGTATCTTCAAAAGGATTCAAAGATTGAAACTGAGAGACTTGAAAAATATACATTAGTGAGTAATTAATTTGCTCTGTGATTTAACTAATCAGAAGTATCGATGTTTGATTCCTTGCCCTGACCTACACAGATACGGCAATCATTTTATAAGATGTTCACACTAAACATTCTGCCATGATATAGTAATGCATAGTTGTAATTAGAACATCTATCCTTGTGAAAATTAGATATGTTGTAATTACCTTTTAGTCAATCAGCAAATTCAAGATAATATAATTCTAATTTTATACCAAACGATTCTAGTAGCAACGTGTGTCGGTCTTTCCTCTCCATGATGGGAAAAAATATATTGCAAATGGGATCTACAGTCTTCAAATATAATTACACAAAATTGACAGTTTGAAAACTACATTATACACCTTCCAAAGTTATCCCAACTATGTTTTGATACATTTTAAATCAACCTCAATTTGAAATCTCAAAGCATGTAAATGAAAGCGTCTTGAACTTCTTCCTCTGTGACATGCAACTTGCAAATATAAAAACATAAGATTTTAAAGCCAACAGTCGTGAATTTTCTTGCTTGAAAATGTGAAAGATCAATTAAAAGCATAATCCAATTCCTTGTACTTTACCAATGAAGAATGCTAAAAAAAACACGTACATAAATGTGTATTATACTGCACCTAAGAGGATTTAAAGAGAACCTAACAAAAAAGAATGAAGAGAGTGATTACATATTACACAGAATGAGAATCCAAGTTCAAGCGAGTGCATTCAGGATTTTTATAGTGAATAAATTGAACACGGAGTGCAGAATCAAGCAGTGTTTCAACAGAATATTCTAAAAAGCTAGATGAAATGAGCAAAACAAGTCGCAAAAGGCTTAAACCAGGAGAGAATCCTAGGACAAGGCCAAGACATCGGCAAATGATCCAAGATCGTGTGAAGGAACTTCGAGAAATTGTGCCTAATGGGGCAAAGGTGATACACATCCTTTGACACTTGGAATTCCTGTTTACTCTTTGATATTTTTATTTTATTATTTTCCAATTTTGTAACTGAAAATTTTGCTCTTACTAATGCTTTTCCTTGATGGATCATCTGATTTCAGTGTAGCATTGATGCACTATTCGAACGCACGATCAAACACATGCTTTTCTTGCAAAGTGTCACAAAACATGCAGACAAACTAAAACAGACTGGAGAGTCAAAGGTTGGCTCATAACCATTTAGCCTTATTCTCATGATACTGAAAAAGTTGAGTTTTCTTATTGATATACTGTGTTGGGATTCGGTATTTAAAATTATGGCTGGAAATCATGAAAAAATAAAGCTTCCAAATTCAAGAAAGTCAGAAAAGAATATGATAACATAACTACACTCTACATAATTTCTCAGGTTTTTATCTACAAGGATAGCTAGTTTAAGCTATAAGTTTCATTGTTAATAAATCATATAGGAGGCCTGAATTTCATGTGAGAATTGGTCATCACTTCTGTCCGTTTTGAACCAGCAGATTACCAGTAAGGAAGGAGGATTGCTTTTAAAGGATAATCTTGAAGGTGGAGCAACATGGGCATATGAAGTAGGTTCACAGTCTATGGTCTGCCCTATTATAGTTGAAGATCTTCCACCATGGGCATATGAAGTAGGCTCATAGTCTATGGTCTGCCCTATTATAGTTGAGGATCTAAATCAACCTCGTCAAATGCTTGTGGAGGTTAGTTTCTATGCATCTCAAAAAATCATCCTTTTGTTCACTCTCTAGCATATCTGACAGGACATCTATTACTGGAAAAATATGATTGATGGTTCATCTAAACTTTCTGTTCTCTGCAGATGCTTTGCGAGGATCGGGGCTTATTTTTGGAAATAGCTGACATTATAAGAGGATTGGGCTTGACTATCCTGATGGGGGTGATGGAAACAAGGAACGACAAAATATGGGCACAATTTGTTGTAGAGGTAACCAATCAAGATTTGGATGTAACCTGCTACTTGTACTCTCACAATTTTTGCTTGGTTGTTTATCATTTAGCATGACTTACAATTTGCTATTTAAAAACAGGCGAACAGAGATGTCACAAGGATGGAGATATTCATCTCACTCGTTCGCCTCTTGGAGCAAACAGCAAAAGGTGGAACAGAACCTGTCAATGCTGCTGATAACAACACAACAATGGTGCATTCATTCCACCAAGCAGCGACATTACCTGCAACTGGTAGATCTTGTAGTTTGTTGTGATCAACATGTTACTACTGCTTCACCTGGTAATGTTAAGAGAAAGCGACAATTACATGCTTGCCATGACTAACATTTACACCAAAATAATACTTCTGGTGGTTCTAACGAAACTCGGTAATTTTTGTGTCCCATGAGCCAAGGTGTATCAAAAATTCAGAATCCCCTGAAGAGCATAAGCTCTACTTTAGGCCCTCATTCAAGGTGGATAGAATATTCCAATCCACCCCTGGTTGTAAACTTGTAAAATATGCAGCAATCAAATGCTATAAAATACCTCCTGTAGGATGCTATGATTGCACAAGTTAGTTGTTGTTTTGATTCTTTCCTTAAATGTGCTTGTTTTATGGGGTTGGTCATAAAAGGGTTGTTTGTTAGTTTAATGTATAGGAAAGTTTGAGATGATATTACACCATCCAACTTCCAAGATGGAGAGAGGAAAGTGTAGAAACTCATAAAAAGCTAGTTGAATTGTCATCTGCATTTGTATCTACAAACAACCCAAAGAAGACTATAATTGAATGCTTTTGAGATGTAGAGAGCGGTTCATCATAGGCAAAAGGTGTTGTTTGTCCTTCTAGATCAATGTCTTCACTAACATGTATTACCTTATGTGAGTTATGTCAATTACATCATTTACCACTTCAGCTTTAGAGTCCTCTCCCCCAAAGTCGTTGACTCAGAGATATAGATGGTGCATTTAATTTCTTGTACTTTACTTCTAATGACACGTTTCTCATCACCTAGAACACTTTATTCTTCTTTTTCTTCATCTTTTACCGTATATTTTTACATTAGATTTTATATATAATAATCAACAACCTATTCTTGATAAATGATAAATTTAGCTGTATAAACTACAAATTGCAAAGAAACATTTTATTCTAGTGATGTCGATGTATCAGTGAAAGAGATGATCAGGTAAGAGAAGACATGGTCAAAGTAATTAGAAACATTCTGCATTTAGTAGAAGAAGATGAGTTTATCAATAACAAAAATCCTTCTGTGAAATTGTACAAAACTAAACTTAACCTACCTAATGAAATCAGAAATACAACAAAATTTAAGTAGGTTTTCAATAATTAATCCAACTTGAAAACTCACTCTTCTTCATAGGTTCCAATGATATTTTAAGAAAAGCGATGGACAACATCACTTTTTTAAAAACGTTTGACCAAACACTTTGACCGAAAGCGATGAATAAACCGATGTTGGCCAATGCTTATTTTAAAAAAATGATAAATTAAAATTAATTAAGAACGATGAACGGCATCATTATTAATTAATTTATAAATAATTATTTTTAATTAAAAGCAATGTATGACGATCCTACATATATTAAATTATTAATTTTATATGTATTTAAAACAAAAATCCGTCAAAAATAACGACAGACATAGTCACTGTCCGTCACTTTTAATTAAAAAGTTTTAAGAAAATAAAAATGACGGCCAGCGTCGCAAATGGCATCGCTCCAAAAGCGACGATTATTGGCTCCATCATTTTTTCCCTTGTTTTTAATAGTGATCTAAGCTCATTTTTCAAGTTATTTTGTTTATGTGCAACTTTGGGGGCCTCTTAATTAAAGATATGTATGATAATCATCCCCGCTATTTTGACTATGAGAAAGACAATTTTCTACCATTTTTGAAAACCCTCAATTCTGTTCAGATCTTGGGGCATTATATGTGATGAGTTTAGAAAATTACTATGCCGTTATTCACGTGCCAGAAATGAAAAATAAAGAAAATTTGTGGCTAAGCTAAGTTACCACACATTACTGTGAACTTTCTATATAAGGAAAATTTGTTATTACCAGGTCGGACGAAAGCTACCTTATTTTAACTCAGTTTTCTGGTATGGCTGGATACCACAAAAACCTCCATTGCCATCAGTTATTGGCTTCTGAAAGAGTAATTAACAACACTAGATAGTTATCTGAAAACATATCAACTTGACTTCCATACAAATCTAAGCTCTACAAATATTTCTGTTAGTTATCTGATTCATGAAGGATAACATTACTAACCTAAAAAGCCATAGCAGAAATTATTGCAACAAATATCTCAACCCTATGTACCACTAACTGCAAAACAACTTCAACACTTCACCTTTTATGCTGAAAGAGTTCCATTTGAAATATTAGATGTAGAATTGATCATGAAATAATCTAAGCAACTGTTCATGGCAAGAAGCATAAAATTAATTTCAAGTCTGCAAGCCAAGCACAATTATTTACCCCATTCAAAATTGCTATTGAAAGAAGAAGCCAAATTTTTATCTTGGATCTAACCACTAGCACAAAAATGAAACCCGGATTATGTGTTACCTATGCTTGCTGTCTCAGAAACAAATCTGGACGATGATTCTGCTTCTTACTCCCATTTTTCTCCTTATTGTTATCCCTGATTGGCATGCGATCCTTACCAATTCAACTGTTAGGATCCGGTTTCCTTGACCTATCTTTGTGTTTGTTCTTTTTATGCCTTGATGCACCTGAAGGTAACCCAATACCTACCTATTAACAACATATAGATAAATTACTGGGAAATTTTACGACAAGACTGCATTAGTATAGCAAATGGATACTTGAGTTAGCACTCCCAAAACAGTAAGAGAGCACATCAAGGATTATAAGGTGGATTCTTACCGATGGAAGATCAACAGATCATGTTTCTCTGAGCCAAAAAGCATCCGTGAGTAGATCCAAGCTAAAAGGAATGCAAGTGTACACATCTGCGTCCCTCATAGGAGGAGCTTTTGGACAGCTGATCTAGTTCCATCCCTTCACCTCTCCTTATTTCTCTGTCCCCCACCACACTCCTAAGGTATTCTGTCTCAGATATAGAGGGTGGTAATGATCACTTACATAAAAAATCAAGATGTTTCCTAAGTTTATAATGGTCTAGAAGATCAACTGAACCACCAAGTCCTCTAGATCCTGAAGCGCAAAACAACAAGCACACATGATGGAAATTTCAATTTCAGATTAAGAACATCCAATAGAGAGAATGTATAAGCATCCGTAAAGCTAAACTTTAGGCAAAATTTTCAAGAGCATTTCATATTTTCAAATTCTGCCAATAAAAATTATCAAAAACATAACATCGGAGATAATTCAATCACTAGGAACAAGAAAAAAACAATATCACTTATGTTTGGGTGTAGGTTAAAAGTAGTTCCTTAAATATGCTCTTGAGCAGTTTTGGACCTTTAAGGTTTCCAAAAGTGAGCACTTCTAATTTGTGTCAAAAATTTAACAAACTCTTTCTATAGCACAAATTGCTTAGCAAAATCTAATAAAAATAAGCAATAATACATGTCAGAGGCAGCCTTCTTAAGACTTTCATCAACTGATCTATTTAAGATCAGAAGCATCGTGAAGCTCCAAGTTTAATCTATCACTGCTTTAAACCTCACGAGCTATCCTTTTCATCGTGAAGTTCTGATAGACAGCGAATATAGTAGCATGAACAATCAATATGGAGTTTTTTCTCAATCGAAAATGAGTTTTTGCACATAGGTGGTGGTACAGTTAAAGAGCTTGTTGTAGAGTTTTTCTACACTTTCAACATGTAGAAAAATGATTTCAGATTAAAAGATCACGCTAACCCAGTAACTCACAACTATGAAAGGTATTACCAGATCAAAGTCTGCCGTTTAAATGTACACAAATGAGTTTCCCGTTGTTCAGGGGGGAAATAGGGAGAGAGCACGGTGAAACTAAAAAAATTAAAATGTACAAGAAACATAGAGCATCCAGGACAAAGCCAAGATATCATGTATAGGTCCTAAACATATATTTCAAAAAAACGAAAAGATGCTTACTTCAGTAAATTGGCAATAGAAATGTTTGCTAGGCGATATATGAAAAAAGAAAATAGATAAATTCCTCTATAGGTACATAAAATAATGGATCCATATGAGTGCCACTCATGCAGTATTATATGAAAGGACCAACCTTATATCTTAACCACAAATTAATCATTAAAAATATATTGTGACGACAAGAAAGTCACCCAACGCATAAGCTTTGATTTTGCACCAAACAAGATTTTCTCTAAAATTCTAGTTTCCATGACCCTCGAAAACATCATCAAAACCTGAAATTCCAAGGGATAATAAAGTTCTCAATCTTTCATTGGGAAAGACCAACAAATGTCCAGATATGCTATATGGAAATATAATGTTCCACTATATAATAAAAAGCTTACTCATCAATTACTTGCATTTGATTTGATAAAAGTATAACATTATTGAAGCAAAGGGGAAAAAACAATCTAGGAGCAAATACTGTAAGACGTTTAATACCTCAAAAATCCTACCATTTCTGAACTTGTTGAAATCAAGATCCATCATGACTATGCAACTAATAAACCAGATAGAAAAAAGACCTTCAAAAAGAAAACATATTAGCAACTCACACAAAGCACAACACAAGATATTGCAACAACAGACCAATTCATAGTTGTGACTCTGTCAATTCTCCATAACATTTCATCTAGTGAAATTTCCCCCAGTTTACCTCAGGAACTGCTTTCGAGAAAATTCTCTCCTCAATATAAAGATAAGCCATTTTATACAACCCAAAGTGAATACATGCACAGAATATAGCACCCAACATTGTGTGCCGTCTACTATAACCCACCCTGATAAAATTAGTAGTGTGCAACATCAACTATCCCTCGATTCCAAACAATTTGAGGTCAATAATGCAATTTCTAAATCCATTCCACTCCCCTAGGGTCCATATCAATAAACCAACTATTCCCGTGACTTTATGGGCTATCTTTCAAGTGTGCGACTAAATCAAATGATAGAATATTCATTTCATCTTTAGGCATGTGAAATTGTACCTGAAGGAATGATAATCAGAGAATCTGAAATCAATCCTTTTCCATGATTTGATCTGTTCTGTTTCTAGAACTTGATTGTTTTTTTCGATCACTTACCTCACTCAATAGTACAATTGTTAAAGCGAGCAAGGATCCAAAAGTATTAATTGGTAAGCATTCCAAATGTCTTTGCATCACAAAGGAGTCAAATTCATAAAACTTGAACTCAACAGACTAAATCAGGAAGTTACATACTGAATAGGTTAAATATTTGAGAGCTTACAATAAGGATGAAACTGATAATCTTAGCTGCTGGTCAAACAAAAGAATGACCACTGCGATTTCTTCCCCAAAAAAATATCAAAATGTACGCATGTAATGTATCAGTAAATCACTTGAAGCCTACAATTCACACCATTCCACAGAAAATTAGAGATATAGTGAATCGGGCCAGCAATAGCACCAATATATCAAGAGTTATTGATAGCCAAAAGCAAATAAACCTGTAGAAATCAAAGAATTTCATAAAAATATAGTGAATTCGGCCAGGAATAGCAACAATGTATAAAGAGAACACATTAAGATAAGTATTAGAGTTTATTTCTTCTCAATATGAGATACCAACGTATTAGTAGAGTAAGCAGTTCCAGATAGGATAAATTACACCTCAAACTCATGTTTTTAACAGAAATTTAATAAAAGCGTCATACTTAGCCTCAATTTTTCAATACCATTGAATCATGGTATGATAGTTCAAATAAGATTGTTAGTTAATGTAATACGGTGGAGAAAAGCGATTTGCTTTCATTACCAGTTGAAGCATCCACAAGGTTTCTAGTGACCCCGAGAACATGCTGTTTTTTTCCATCTGCTTGTCCACCCTTGTGCTTACATCTTGCCATATGCTAGAAAAATAAGAAAACAACATTAAAATTAGTCATCAAATGGATCAATATTAGCAGATTGATCTGAAAGGGAAACAATTCAAAGGAGGAAAGAAAACACATGCACTACACTATATTCACATGATCTTTTCTCAGTTTTTCAAAAATGGAACTACTCTGAAGATGGAAATATACGTTTGTTCTTTTTCCGAAATCACTTTCGAGTTGTCATTGCTCCACATATAGGCTCTCTTTGTTATTTTTCTAAGTCATTCACAATACGTTGTCTCAAGTCAAATTCAAAATTCAAAATAAAAATAACTTTAAAAATAGCGAGCTCAAACTTGCACAAATAGGAAAAAATTGACAAATTCTAAAAGAACGAAAACCCACAAAAAAGCTCCAGATGCACTACAATACTACATCACACGGTCTAGTACATATACATTTTCGAAACATACATCGTTATATAACACGAAATTAGGAACATGAAAGTGCAAAATTCTACCATAAACTACTCAAAAAGCAGAAAATACACAATAAAAGAACCGGAAATAAAATAACCAACAGATTGTGACTACAAAAAACGTGAACTTGCAAAGAGAAAAAGAGAAAAGTGAGAAGAATAAAAATGGGAAAATCAATTTTCGAACAACAATTGAGTAAATCAAACCAAATTAGTAACATGCAAGAATAAAATCCTACAACAATGCATTCAAAAATCATAAAATCAAATAAATACCAAAAAGAACAAACAACAAATTAGAAATTGAAGGATAAAAATAGTTATTTTACAATCATGACATATAATACATGTAATCTTTGAAGAGAAAAAAACAGATGCAAAAGAAGGGAAAAAAGAGTAAAAGACTCACCCGTTTCAAGATGAAAAGAGAAAGGGATAGATATGATTATACTTTGTAAAGAGAAACACAATTTATTTTTATCAAAAGCAGAGGTAATTTCAGTTCCTTACACGTGGATATAAAGCAACTATTGCCAATAAAAATGGGCCAGACAGAGCAAAAAACTTAAAGTCTTTCACTGTACACTATAGAATGCTTATATAAAAAGAGAAAGTAGTACAATTTAACTTGCTTTTGGTACAATTTTCTAATGCCATGTTAGTCCTCTCCAACTGTCCCTTCTAAATTAAGGGTAAAATCTTTGTTGCCATGTCACATGACCCTGCAAACAAGAAATTAGCAAAAAAGTATTGAAAATCAAGAATACTCATAGTCCACGTGATGATATGTCTATGAAAGTACATTACAGTGGTTATGGTGCAATATTTACTTGGACACTACGGTAATCCAAGAAGAGATGCTCAAGAGTAGGACAAAACTCAAAATACTTGGTACAATCATGTTCTCCTGCCACCACAAAAGGTCATGTAGCCACAAGTGGTCGTTTCACAAGAAAATACAAGCCTCTCACGATTACAATGTCAGAATTCTACACAAAAAAAAGATTTTGATACTCTTGCATATATGTGCATTTTCTAAGATGGTTTGCTCCCTTCACAATGTTGGGCGAATGTCTGATAAAGAATCTTAGCATAGGGCTTTTTTAGGGTATTGTCATGTCTAACTAAGCCAAAACATGTCTTATGAACGATAAATGCATTAGAAAATACATCTCTCTGGAGCTTATATATGTTATTGGCTGTTTTAGGGCATTGGCATATCTAACTTAGGAAACACGTGTTTTCTAAGTGCAGTTATGCAATCTTTCATGCACACGGTGGTGCTTCATCAGCTCCTTGCGTTGAACAATCATGCATCGCCATGTGATAGTAATGATCAACTTAGAATTTGCCTTTATTTTGATCCATTTTGAGTTAACAAACTCCTTTCAAGTGGAGTGGGTTTTACCTTAGCTGATTGTCATTTCTTGTTGCAGGTTATGTGAACGGATTCTGTGTAATTTGCATTATTCGAGATCTTATTAACTTTTCAATGTGTTGCTGCTTTTATTATGTCTTTCTGAGGAAAACTTGTCAGTCAATTGAGAGGTATCCTTTCTCATGTCTTGTTTGTTATTTAACTAAATATCTTTACACACGGGTGAGGATATCTAGATAAATAACAAACAAGACATGAGAAAGGATACATTAAAGTGGCTGACACATTTCATTAGGAAGACATAATAAAAGCAATTAGACATTGAGAGGTCAATAAGCTACTGAGTAATGCAAATTACACGGAATCCATTCACATAACCTTAACAAAAATGACAATCAACTAAGGTATAATAGCCACTCCACGTGACAGGAGTTTTCTTAATCAAAATAGATCAAAGGCAAATTTTAAGTTGATCTATACTATTACATGACGCTGCATGATCGTTTAATTCAAGGAGCTGAAGCAACACCACCGTGTGCATGGAAGATTTCATAACCGCATTCAAAAAACACGTGTTTCCTAAGTTAGCTATGACAATGCCCTAAAAGCAGTCAATAACATAAGCACCAGAATTTTATTTTCTCTTTAACCCACCCAAAGAGAAATAATTTCTCATTAACCTACCCAAAGGGAAATATACAACTATAATTACAAATATATGTATAAGAGATGATATTTTGAAGTAGATATCAATTAAATCCTACTACTTACTTGCTTCTTGAACCATTCACGAAATTTTTCAAAATGCAAGTGGTTAAGTTGTTGGGCAAGGCGGCGCTTGCGATGCAATCGCTTGATTTCACTTACATGCTCATTGTACATGTAAATTAGAGTTGACTGCAACTTGAAAATAATATCTACAAGAAAAAGCACTTTGTACATTCAAATACATTCATCCAAAAAATATCTTATAATCACAGTAATGAAATCCTTCCCTTGAAGGCAAATTGGCAAAGATTCTGACAAGATTCATGTGATGCAGTTTAGAGATCACCAAGACTTCATTCTTGAACTCTTCAATTTGTTATCCAATGAAACTAGATAATTGTTAGAAATAAATAATTATTACATCTAAAAAGGAATAAAAAACATTTAGAATAAAATATGCAATGTATATTAAGAAAAAATATAGAGAAATACAATTGAAACATAAAAATCATCATATTGATTATGTGGCAATTAATAGTTGAAAATAGCCACTTGGAAGCTGTTTTCTTTTATTTGTCTTCCCTCTCATGCGCCTAAAAGAGAGCGCATTCACGCTCTTTGCCACATCAACATCTAGGGAGGTTGAGACTATCAATTTACCAAGTTCAAGGAGCTAATTAGGCAAACGTAAAATTTAGGTGTGCACTAAATAAAATTTGATAAGTTTATGGGAGTTCCAATCTAACTAGCCACCTTTTTAAGAATTTTCTTAGATTTAAATGAAGAAACTGAAATAAAAAAGGTGAAGACCTTTTTTATTTTTCTTATCTGAAATTGCAACTAAACCAAAATCAGAATTGTGAATATTATTATCTCTTTTTTGAATTTACGGAAATAAAACAAATTTATCTAGAGTATTTTCAAGTGCTAATACCAATTTTGGAATTTTATTGGGGTGTTAATGAATACCTTTGTTAGAGCAGTTGAGATCTGTTGGTTGCAGCTGCGATGAATTTTATTGGTTGGTGTCGCGGTGGCTCCGACAAAACAATGGCTAAAGGAGATCAACGGCGCGGCAATGCTCACGTGGTGGCGCTATGAAAAGTTTTCATGGTGATAGGCCAATGAATATTTATTTTTAGGGGAGGGGGGAGTTACCGGGGAAAGGATGGATAAGAAGGAAGATCGGCGGCCGCCCCCAGGGTTGTTTGCTAGCAACTAGGATTAAGGGATTGTTTAAATAGTGATATAATTTTTGGAAAAATTACAGAAAATAGTGATATAATTTTTGGAAAAATTACAGAAAATAGTGATATAATTTTAGTTTACTTATTACCATTATTTTCTATAAGTTTTACAAATCTCTAAAATTCCTCATTTTCGCGCATTAGATTAATGTATCTCGTGTATCAAATTAATGTATCATGTATAAAATGTACATCAGATTAGTGTATCATGTATAAAATGTAATGTATTTTACTTAACAATTAATGTATCTCGCGCATCAAATTAATGTATTAGCGCTTATATTATTATATTTGTTTGAGGAATTTCTGTAATTATAAACTTTTAAGGGATAGATTGTAATTTTGCCTTAAAAGTGTGTGATTTGTGTAATTTGCACATAATTTTTACATATCATTTATAATATGGGCCTTTTTTTGTAGCACTTAAAAAAATGGATAAACTACCTTATTAGACATACATCACTACTATATATACTAATATTATCTTTACTTTCAAACAATTACATATATTATCACTTTTACTATTTTATATCATTTATTAATATATTATTTGAAGATACAATTAGATACCCACATCCCTTAAAACTAGGATGGATTAATTATCTGTTTAATTAACTCTTTCACTCCAAATCAACCACTATCTCTTAATCCTCCCTCCCATATTTGTCACTCAAATTTCACCATACAATTTCATTCCAACAATAGCTAATCTACTCTCTTCCTCTCAAGATATCATCACCATGACCAACAAATTCTTCTAAATCCAAATATTATATTGTATTGTTCATTTATAATGAGATCAAATCAAAGTAACTGCTACAGAGAAAACTTTCAATTCAAAGTGGGTCTTGATTGTTTGTCTTCGAAAGAAATGAATCTTAGTTTTGATTATGTTATGCCACAAAGCAAAAGGATCAAAGAGAGTATTGTAGAGAGTTTTTGTTTGTTGGTGTTCTTTAAGGCTTTCTTTGGTTATTGTGACATTGATGTGGTAGTACCAATATTACTTCAATATAGCCCTTGAAACATGTGTATCCAATAAGTAGTAATCTTAATTAAGATCTGAGTTTGTATTTTTAGTAATGGGGTATCTGAACATGTATATGTATCCACCATTTAATTTCGGATACATGATTTTTAACAACACCATGATATTAATGATACGACATACTCTACAGTCGTGATTTGCTCTTAAATTTATGTGTTTCAGCTACATTTCATAGTTAGATACACATAATTAAATGTATATGCTTATTATGTATTTGAGATACATGTTTTTGGATATAACGTATGAAATTCAGATACACATAATTAGATGTATATGCTTCTTCTTTTTGTATATTTCATATTTAGATACACATAATTAGATGTATATGCTTACTATGTATTCGAGATACATGTTTTTGGATATAACATATGCAATTGATACTTGATACATCAAATTAATACTAGATACATATAAAAGATACATGAAATTAATATTAGATATATATATATATATAATAGATACCTAAAATTAATACTAGATATGTATAAGAAATTAAATACATGAAATTAATGTTAGATACTTCTATGATACATATGAATGTACTTGTATGACACTCATGCATCTAAGTGATTAGTTTATTTGATACATCATATATTGATAATAGATACATCACATTAATGAATTTATTATTTAAAGAGTAATAATTTGAAATTAATCAAATTTACATTACCAAGATATACATGTTTTTATCTTATATTAATAATATTAATGAATTTACTATTTCAAAGAATAATAAAATGAAATTAATTATCTATGTATTTTGAAAATCCTCAATTACTCCTCTAATTAAGGAAATCAGTTACAACCAATTAATTTAAATAAATAAATTTTGTATCTCAATTTTAAAATTCGACAGATACATGTATCTCATGAATTCAGACTCATGTATCCAAAGCATGAAATATGGTAGAGGAAGCAATATTTGAAACTATTGGGAATCTTAATAATTAAGAACTAAACTAGTGAGATTTATGTGGTTTGCCCTAAAAAAATCGATCAATTTTGTTACCATTGTTGTTTCGAGTGTATTTACTGATGATTAATTCAAAAACTTGGCAAGTATTGTCTCAAATTAATAGATTAACAAAAAAAGCAAATTAAAGAATAAATAAAAGTGAGAATACATGTTAGATATAAAAGTTTATTTAAAAACATGTGATACAAACTCTATAAGGATAATTTCATTTTTCATTGCCTCATTTTGTACCTTTAAGCAATCTAAGAAATTCCAATGAGTGTGGCGTGGTGTCACTTCCACTCAAACGACACCCAAGTAAGCACCAAACTGCTCAAAGGCAACATGAACAATAGATTTGTCACGCCCCTAGCCTACACCTTGGGCGAGACTGCCACTCGAGAACCATTGTTGGCCCCAAGCGAACCCTTGGCCTGGCTTAACTCTTAGCTGAAGACTTATATAATACGAAACAGTCTCAAAAGATAAACTCATGCAATAAACTTAGAATGTCTTAAAAGACACATTCAACTAGCCAAAAAGGCAACTCAAGTCTTTAAACATTTAAAACTGAAAATGGATAAGAGTCATGAACTAACAATATCTAACTGTTTATGAAGCCTCTAATAGCTGAGATGGACGACGGGATAAGACCCATGACATCCTAATAAACTAAAATGAATAAGCAATAAAAGGGATCCTCCGGAAGCAAGGAGGCTCACCAACAACTCTGAAGCTCAACTGGATCAACGAAGCGATGGATGCTGATCCTGGTTACCTTTGTCTGCATTATAAAATATGCAGGCCAAATGGAATTATTACATCGAATGTATGAGCATGCAAGGGGAATTCTAAAACAAGACATAAGCTTGAAGGGGAACTGAGAGAACTTACTTGGTTTCAACTCAACTCAACTCATTTCAATATAAAGTAGTAATATAAATGCAATATAAAGAAAAACTTTAAAAACATGTGGATAACAATTCTTTCTATTGAAAAATACAACAATAACTCAGTTTGTATATGAAAATACAAATAACTCTGTGTATATAAGAATACAAAAATATCTTTGTGGGAGTTTCTCTAACCGACAACAATCACTATGAGCTATGTGATGATACAGTATTTTGCCTCACGCTACCAGGGTCATCCTATACCATGTCGGGGGTATAGAACCTAACTACTAAGTGGATTCACTAGTCTATGCTAAAAAGCACTAAGGAATCATCTAAAAAGTATGACCATTTTCTACCCATGTTGGCTACACGGTTTATGGAGACCTTGAATTATATGAACTCAACTTGTCCCAAAATCGATGCTAAATACTACTCCCAAAATGTAACTAGCTCATATGTTTAAAAACATAACTCTTTCTGTGGTTTGAGATAATTACTCAAAAACTAGCTCAAAAGCTCTCTTGGAAATCAGTGTTTCCTCTCTTGCTTAAATGTGAAAACATTTACTTTTTGGGAATACTTAGTTCCCATATACTCTTTTGAAGAAAATGAACTTCATTTGTTACTCTTACTCAACTCAAAACTCAAGTCTTAAAGCAAGTTTAAAGCATTTACAAAAGACTTCTTGAAAAGACTCTAAAAACTCTCTAGACTTGGCTCTTAACTTTCCTTGAATTTGAATTTATGGATTCAAGGTTATGATTCATGTTTCTGGATGATTTCTAGATGTTTAGAAGTCATTTAGAGTAGCTAGAATCAATAGGAAGTGTTAGTACACTTTAGAAGGACTCAGACGGGCTAAACGACGAAAAATGGGTAGGGGTAGACGTCCCGGGCACCAGCCCCTAAAGTTCAGAGGCTCATTTCAGGCCCACTGTTGGCGCGTTGCCCCAGCCTCTCTGGCGCATCAGGGGCACGCCGCGCCAGCCCCTCCCCAGGCATTCCAGACGAATTTTTCAACTCATTTTCTAATCTTAATTCGATTAAATTCCATTCTCTTTCTCAATTTCTCTTTAAATTCGGATACCCAAAACATGTATACAAGAATCTATTCAAAAACAACTCTAATAATTGACACAATTATCTCAAGAAACTCATCAATCTCATCCCAATTCAAGAACGAAAGTAAATTCAAGAACACACATCAAGAACATCAAACTTTCAACTTTTTAGGACGAATTCATGCTGAAATAAACATGTTTGGCATGGATGAACAAACTCAATGCTATGTGAACTCACATACCTCTTCGGGATCAACCCTTGGCGAAATCCGCAACGAAAATCTCAAGAACGCGACGAAATCTTGCCCTTTCTCCTCTTTTCTCTTATTGAACCCTTTTTCCAAAACACTAGCGTGAAATTTTGAGTGCGTAAACTAACCAATTCAGTTTAGACCCCTAATTAATTACTAAAACCGAAATAACTTACTTGGGTGAGGAAAAGACCAAAATACTGTTGGAAAACTATATGCACAGCGGAAGCATACTAGAATCTTTCTCTTGAAGCATGAACAGATACCTTCAAGCGAATCCCCAAGTTAGACAGTCCTTCAAGTGAATCTACAAGATAGCCATGGTCTTCTACAGTGATCCCAAGTTCACATCTGAACTCTCTCAATACTTGGGTGGGCAAGTATCGAATAGAAAACTAATCAATCTAGGGCAAGAAGAATCCCTAATTATAGAGATTTCTTCACAGTCCAAAGAGGAGTAGAACCAAACACACGTTATTTTTCTTCAACCGAAAAATACACGCTAGTTTTCTTTTTATAAGAAAACTAACGCCTCTCCCCTTTTCCCTTTAGAATTAGGATTCTGAGTTCTAGTTAAATATGGGCACTGGAGGGACCACAGAATTAATTACTGAGGCTTCCTATTATGGAAATAATTCCAAATAATTGATTTGAATTATTCTTACCATAATAAATTACAAATCATTCCACTAGAAATTCGTAATTGCACTCCTCTATTTATATTTCGTAATTCCCCATTAAACACTTATGTAATTCCCCATGTTAAGATTTCAGATACTAATCAATAAATTAAATTACTGACGAATTTAACTTAATGATTAATTTCCTTTAGAGCACTACTTAACTTATTTCATGTGTCGGATTCATAAATCCACTTGCAAGATTTGACACGATGAAAACTTATAAGTTTCTCAAAAAGGCATATCAATCAATCTCTATAACGAGACATGAATTCCATCAACTAACTTATTATTTCACCAATATATATTATTATCATCCAACTTACCAGGCATATTGACCCATCTCAGAATCTCACCTTTTAATAAATCAAAACGATAATTAATATATACAGATCATAATAGTTATATCAGGATTAAGAATATAAGTACATTTAAAAGTTTAGAGAATATGTTTTTGTCAGTCAGTCTAAAACAACTATCTCTACTCGGTCCCGTTCAATACATACAAAATGCACTAGCACAAGAAGTTGAAACTATACCGTTCCCATAATCAAGATAAATTACCTATAATCTCGTGCTACAATCGTACCGATGGCATGTCCAATTTCCATCCTAGATTGTGAACAAAAAACTTTATACTTATAAGAACCGATGATTTAATCCTCTGTGTATAAGCTAAAACTCTACACACTAAATCATCTACTATATAAGTAAATAGACACCATAAACGAATATATGATCTATTAAAATTGAGCAAACATTTATTCTATAATAAATATTATTTCTTAACACATGGTTAATAGTATATATCCCAACAAATATACTAAGTCCTTGACTCAGGACTAAGAGTCCGACCTCAACCCGAAATCGAACCCCAATCTAGGATTCGACTCCAGATCCCACCTAGTACCCCATCCCCCGACCCCAATTTCGACCCGGGTCTCGACTCTCAACTTCAGCGTCATCTGGGCCCTGATTAGGGATGTAAGTCAAGTGTTGGATCAATATTGGGGTCGGAAGTAGGACATAGGTTTGGATCAAGAGACAGACTCATGTCATGGTTGAGAGAGGTTGAAAAAGAATTTTGAAAGAATTTTTTTTTATTTAAGAAGGGAAGTCATTGTGCTAAAATTTGAGCAAAATAAATCTATTGAAAAAATATTTTCAAAACGTTTAAGTCAACCAAACATGAGAAAAATGAAAAATATTTTCTTTTATACCAAAACCCACCTGGATTCTGCTTATATATTTTTAAAATAATTTTCATAATTTGTTTTTCAAAATTGGGGAGCAAGGAAAGGGGGTTAGAAGATGAGTAATCGAAATCTCACCAACAACGTGGGAGTCAGGTAGCCAATCAATTGAGCTATTAATATTTTTCTTAATTTTCAATCTTAGGGTACGATATTAAGAAAAATGTGTTAGAAGAAAAATAAGTGATTTTCTTACTTTTTTGTGTTCATTACGTAATCAAAAATATTATTAAAAATATTTGTATATAATCATAAAAAATATTGTACGAGGCAGGGGTTAGGGGTGGTGAGGTGGGAGTTATATTAATTAAAAAAATTACATATTATACCCTTAATTAATTAATTTTGAAAAAGATAGAACTTGTTGAAAATTTTAAAATTTTAATTCATCCATTCATAATTAATAGGGATAAAAATTTAAAAATAGACAAGTAATTAAGGATAGAGGGAGTATTGATCATTTTGTTGTCGTCACAAGAGAGATATTTAGGCAAATGCTTAGTATTATAGCAATTTATATTTTGATGTAGTATGTTGACACTATTATAAGAATAGTATTGACGTGTTTATGTCTTTCTACTTTCATTAAAAGTATTCATGGTGTTTTCACCATATTTAAATTTTTTGTTAACTCTTGAAATTCTATCAGTGTTACATAGATTGAGATATGGAAGTAACAACTATTATTTGAAAATTATGTAAGAATATTATAAATCACATAAATTATCAATTTAAAATAATTAAAAATCATATAAAAAAATTGGTTGGCTAGCTCTCCAAATTTATTTGTACCACGTAAATTGAAATGGTGGAAGTAACATATATTATTTGAAAATAACGTAAAATTTATTATAAATCACAATGATTAACAACTTCAAATATTTCAAAAGAACATATTAAAAAATTGAGTGACTCTCTAAATTTCATTTAAATCACATAAATTGAGACAAAAATAAGTACTCCTTCCGTCCCATATTAGATGACATCTTACTAAAAGTATTTGTCTCATATTATTTGATCACTTACTAAATCAGGATAAAATTAATTATGTTTTCCTATTTTACCCCTACAATTAATATGATATTTGGAGGTTTAAACATATTTTGTAGATCTAAAGTTTCTTTTTCCTAGAGGCTAATTAATATGAACAAAGGGAAAAATAATAAGTTGATCAATATATTAATGATTTATTAATTACCGTATAAAATAGAAAGTGTCATCAATCTAATATGAAACGAAGGAATAACATATATTGGGTTCATATCGGAACAGACTTTCATATCCAATACTAAAAGAAAGTATATGAGAAAAATAAATAAACAAATAAATTTTGCATTTTTTTTATAAACACTTGCAAATAATTTTGAAAATGCTATAATGCATTACTGGAAACAAATTAAACAAGCAAGGAATAATGATAAATTAGATATGATCAAATAAATAAGTGATTGAATAAAAAATAATATTGTGTGTTGGTGTTCTAATTCATGTACTAATCATAATTGGGTTCAATATGCGGAAGGAGGAATATTTTAAATCCAAAAATTAACGTTAACGTTAAGCACATGAATTCATGATTTTCTCATTTTTAATATGTCAAGAGTATTTGTTTTAGTAAATTTCATATACATGATTTGAAGTTGTTAGTTAAAATTTTCATGTTTATAAATCTTCCAATTATTTTAGGAATGTTGAATTAATTTACCATTTTTTTGTATTTGTTAATATGTTTTTTTATAACAAGAACCAAGATTCTATCCAATGATTGAACCAAAAAAAAAAAAGGACCAATTCATTCTTTTTCTAATCAAGGGGAAAATTTCTAATTCTTAATTCTATAAGGTTGAATAAAAAGTTGATTGACCATTGGATATAACTGATCATATGCTTAGTGTGTGACTAGTTATATTGAAACAAATAACTAACAAAATTTGAAATAATTCATTTCACTATAACATAAATTGTTTATAGATATATATTGTGAAACAGAAAGTTTTATTTCTTATAAGGATATTGGATTTAGTTGTTATAACTATGAAAATAATACATGTAATACACTGATCTTTTTATATATTGAGTCAAAAATTATAAACACATTTTAAAATACTAGAATTATTATAGAAAATTATAGAAGAAACTCAAAAGTGAAGTATGAAACTCTAAAATCTAAAATGGCAAAATTTCTAAATAGTTTTATAATTAAAACTAATTATGAAATTATCCCCTCTAATATTTTTTTCCCTCTAACCCTTTAATATTATTGTCTATAATTACCCTTTACTCTATTAATTTTCACTCTAATGGCATTGTCTAGAATTATCCGTTGCTTCATAATCTGAACCACAATATTCCATAAACCTTTACTTCGTGTAGTAATAATAACTAACTTTACTATATGTTAAGACTCTAATATTATTATTATCTAGAATTACCTTTTACTTTATTGATTTTCACTCTAATGGTGTTCTCTAGAATTACCCTTTGAACCATAATATTCCATAAACCTTTACTTCGCTTAGTAATAACAACTTTACTATCTATTAAAACTCTTACACATGAATATTTGTTGAAATCATCCATTTTGTATTAAGAAACTTACAAAATATTTATAAATAGTTCATTAAAAATCTAGTTATAAATAAAAATGAAAAATAACAACCGAAAATAAAGTTTCAAACTCATTAAAAATTGTATTTATTTAAAGAATTTAATTCAAGTTCAAGGTTTAGATTAATTCTTTTGAACATGATTCCTGCTTCTTCTTTTTTTAAATTTCTCACTGGGTGTCCAATTTCTATATATTAAAAAAATATTAAAGTGCTGGTAAACGTGATCAGACATACCATAAGTTAGAAAAAAGAGCCCTGATCAAAGAAACCCTCTCCTTAAAAGGAAGCAATGAAGAGTAAAAAAGGCTACATATTTCTTCTTTCTTTTTTTCCCTCTTTTTTTTTCAGTCTTCAATTTATTTAATTTTTATCTTTCTTATCTCCTTTTTGACCATTTTTTTTTTAAAAAAATAAATAAAAACGCCTAAGGTTTTGCGTAGGATTGTTTTGTTGACAAAATACTTATACTTCCAATAAGGTTTGAGCTAAAGCTAAGCTGGTACAAGGTTACCTGCATGGATTGTGGTGCAGTGATGAAACTATTCATCCTTAATTAGAGGTTTGGAGTTTGAACTTTGGGTGCGGAGAAAATCATACTGGAAGCGCCACCTCCAAAATAGACCCTACAGTGCGTGATTCAAATTTAGTCAGTATTTCAACATGGACACCGAAAACCGGCTAGGAAACAAAGAAAAAAAGTGGTATTATAAATTTCAAATTAACCTTTTGGTTAATGTTTTTAAGGGGCATGGAAAGAAAGCATTACAAATGAAATAGATAGGAATAATTAAATGAGAGCATTGTTAATCCTTTTGAAAGAGGGGATGAACCACATATAAAAAATAATTTTGCAAAATTGAAACTGTTTTCAGTTAATAAATAATGGCATGAATAAACCTTTTCTCACACAGAAATGATATAGATGAGCCAAATTTTTAACAAATAATATAAATAAGCATTTTCTCAATGTTCGTTAACATATATATATATATATATATATATATATAAGACTTTAAATATTTTTAAGGGACATATAAAGAAAAAACACGACAAATAAAATAGATGGAAACAATAAAATCATGAGAATGTTGTTAATCCTTTGGAAAGAGGTGAGGTGCACAAATTTTGTAATGAAGTGATAATTAGTGATTACAATTATAAGCATATATTAGTGATTTAATCATTGGAAGACAAATGAACCCTACTCCAACTCTATCAAGATCATATCCTATAATTACTTTCCCAAAAGCCAAGGAATAAAGAAAAGAATGAGTACTGTCCTAAATTACTCCCACCACTATATGTTTTTTCTCCATTTTTGCATTGAGAAAATTCTACTTTAATTTCATTTGATACTTTAATTTTTGTTTGGTGGATTCATACCTACTTTTCCACATTTCACATTATGATGATTATTTTCTGCTTTTTATGCCACCAATGCTTAAAACAAATATGACCGCCTTCACTTTTATACTCAAAATCATCAAAGAATGAAGACCAGATCATATAAATAGTATACGGGGATTATTAACACATATCCTCCTCGATTTCAGCAACTTTGTTCTACTCTCCGCTCCGTTATTTTTACTTGTTTATTTTAAATTGAGAAAAAAATATTAAAAATACCTAACATAAATTATTAATTTTATTCTCGAATGACTGACAGCCTTAAAAACACTTTTTTACTTGTCAAACTAAATTTAGATACACTCATGATATGTCACATGACATAACAAGTCGACTCAAAACGAGGTGTATCCTGGAGGGGGTCACCAGGTTCACGTGAACCCATACTCCCCTCCTAAAATCATATATAGTAGTGTTATATTTCTAATAAATATTTAAACATAGATGTGTGAACCCACACTTGAAGTATCATATAATGTCGTGCGATGATGATTGGGTGCACCTCTTTAAGTGAGGCTAGAAATTTGAATCTTTTATTCATTTTCCTTTCTAAAATTGGGTAACGCCTCTCTAAATGGTTTGGATAGATAAAAAAAACTGGACCTATAATTTTAAAATTTTAATGATTTTCAGTGATAAGAACCTAAACATTATACATATCAAATTTATATCTTATATCTACCTTTTCATAATAGTGCACCCATCATCTCAAAATCCTGGATACGCCTCTACTCACTCTCAAACTCTTGTAGGAGCATGAGACTCTTAATAAAAATCCGAGAGAAGTGTTGAAACTTCTACACTTGATGAGAATTTAAGGGTGTATATATTTCACTCATGTTGCAAGATCGAGGGTGTATTTAAGTTCAGTTAGTCAATTAGTAAAGAGGTATAAGACTTTCAATAGTTCGAAGATAAAACTAATATTTCGCGCAACGGCGCAAGTGTAGAAGTGTTCTGAAAACTTCTCTCTTTTAGATTTTTTATTTTGTTTAAGCAATAATAATTGACATATGTGTTTTATTATAATATTCATATTAATTGATGTTTAGCCTTAGATCTTGAAAATAATTTGAAAAAAAAAAAACTGCATTAAGCATAAAATATGAGGGAAAATATATATGTCTTTTTCTTGATATGCTAAAAATGAAAATGTATTTTTAGTATAATGAACAAGTAAAAGTGAACGGATAGAATACTACATGTAATACTTCCTTCATTTCAAATTATCTTTCTTAAAATAATTATCTCATTTTATTTGTCATATTTAGAAGTTTAAAACAAAACTAATAACTTTTTCTTGTATCCTTAATATATAGTACTCCCTCCGTTCATCTTTACTTGTCCATTATACTAAAAATAATTATCCAACTTTATTTATTGAATTGGAAAAAATCAAGAGATAATTTTTCATTTGTATCTATTTCTTTTAACATATTTGTGACTATTTTATCCTTACTTATTATATACTATTTATTCTCCAACCTTCAAATGATTTATAATTAACAAAAGTGATATAATAAAGTTACTTTTTAATTTATTATTTTTACGAAATGTATCAAATTAAATATGGAAAAATAAAAATAGACGAAGCTACAAAGAAAAATAACATATAAGTAAGAATAAATTAAAATAGTTAAAAAAAAATTAATTATGAAACTTTTTAAGGACGTGGATAAGATATGTTAAGAAGTCTCATGTCGGTAGAGTGATGAGAAATTGGTCTCCTTAAATAGATTTAGACAAACCTCCTCTCATGAGCTAGCTTTTGGGGTTGGATTAGGATCAGAATCAAGTGTTATATCTTTACATAGTATCAAAGTCAGATTCATCCCAATTTATTATTCACCGATCGATATTAAGCCTCCATTATAAATACTTACGCTCCAATTTCATAAGCTAATTTTTAGTTAGGCTCAAATATCTTATCTCACCAATATAAACATAACCATGTGAGCCAAAGGGAGTAGCTAGTAATGGAAAATATAATCTCTTATTTTTGACACAAATCCCAAGTAGATATCATTTTGCTTTTCCCAGTCCAAGTAATTTGACACAACTAAAGTTATAGTACTTAAATTCATACCCTATTATTTTGAGTTTATGTTTCCACACCCGCAGAAAACCTATTTAAATTGAGTTAACCCACAATAACATGTAATTCTAGTACTATATATTAAGTCCAATATGATTAGGTGACAAATACAGTAATAATATGAAAAAAAAAAGTATGCCATAATCATATTATAACTTTAACTCTAATTTTTTTTTCAAGTTTTGAAATGCCAAAAGTTTTAAGGAACATGATCTTATAACGTGTGTTTAACCTTTCAGAAAAGGTGACAATGATGCTACACTTGTATGCTGAGACCACTGTTGGAAAGTTGAAGATTGATGTACATTCATCATTCAACATGTAGAAAATTTTTAGACATCCAAAATAATTAGATGTGGGGAAAAAAATGAAGGATGGATGACTACTACTTGTCATGAAAATCAATCATAGTGTTGAGATTAAATTTGGCTCATACCATATGTATATGTGTAAAGCAAATTAAGTACTGTTTTCTTTTAATCTTGTGGTTTAGTGTAGATATCGAAAATTAATTTTTTTTATTTTGATTTTGAATTTGGAGAGAGAATCTTTAAGTAGCAATAGCTAATAACTCAAAATAATTAAAATGTGTATAAAAATTCACGGTAAAATTCCTTTTGAATTGAGTAAAATCGTTCAGAAGCTTTAAGAAAGGGTAAGACCACAATTTAACCATTTAATTTGTGGATCAAACTTAAAGGCAAGTTGAGACTTTTTAAACTCTTATGAAGTGTTTTGTATTAATAAATTGATTGTTTAATAGGTTAAGCATCAGCATATTACATATGATGATTCATATGGCTATTATTGTGTGAGTAGGACCTAGTTTTAGACGAAAAAAATAATACAATTGTATTTGTGGCTTGATTATTTGTGGGTCTAATTAATTAAGATCGGATCTTGATGAAGTGATGATATTGATTTTTGGTTTATTTCTAAGAAAATTGTAACTATCTTGTTTATTTATCTGTTTGAATTACCTATATTTGTTATTGATATGATTATACCACCCTTGTCATTGCTTTATTTAGGATCGATCGGCGATGTTAATGAGTGTATGTGTTTTTCATATTCATTCTATATTTGTTGTACTTTTTTATGTGCAAGTTTTGTGTTTCGAGTTTTGAGTGGTTGGTGAGCTTGCTGCTGGTTAGTGATATATATCTTAAAGTATTCGGGATAAGCTGCTTAACTGTTTCATAGCAGGATACTTCTTTCTGGTTCATTTATTCTTCTTCTTTTTTCTTTTGAACGAATGGATGAAATTATAATCCTACTTTAAAAGCTTTTCTACTTGTGACACGGGGTTATGAGTGACGTTGTACTATACTTTTCAGATTTTCTAATGTATGAATGCTACTTTTGACTTTATTATCAGTTTTTTTTTTGTTACTTCGGTGTATAAAATTAATTGGTTCACCTACAAGGTTTGAGTAGGTGCCATCATAACTTAGAATTTTCGAATTGTACCACATCCCAAACCCATAAAGTTCAAATCTCTAATTACATGATTTCCCAAAAGAATCCAAATGATGAGAAGTTAATAATCTCATGATTAGTGTGTTAATCAACCAAGCAATATTGAAAAAGTACAACCACATATCTAAACAAATTCAGGCATGTAAGTTTCTATACTGACTAAACTGACATAGCAGTCTCTCCTGCATCATAAGACATAATGCAGTATAATAAAACAATAAAGTATTTGATCAAAAACCAAAAAAAAAAAAACAATAAAGTGAAAGTAGCTGAGTCATGTTTGTTGGAATAATAGAGTAATTTTCATGGGGCCAAGTGAAAATTCAACATATTAGTGAAGTATTCAAAGGAATGGAAGCCAAAATGTTGCTTTCTCTAATAACAAAGCAAAAACAAAATTAAAATATACACTCTTCCTTCTTGCAGAAAAGGACAACAAGAATATCTTTAGTTGTCTCTCTTTAATAAAGAAAAAGTAGCACTTTTTTTTAATTCAAAAACTCCCTCAAACCAAACCAAGAATATATCTATTGGAATGCAATCATCCCACATGTATGAGTTACTTTGACTTGATACGGAATTTAAAAAAGAAATAAAGACTTTTGAAACTCGTGGCCTAATAAATCACTTCATTAAGGATAAAATGAATAGTTTAAAGTTAATTTGTTACTTAATATAAAAATGTGTTATTCTTTTTTGAACGGACTAAAATGAAAAGTAAGTCATATAAAGTGGAGCAGAGCAAGCTGTTGTTTCTCCTAAGTCTCTTAATTCTCTTGTTTCACTCAAGAAACAAACTTTATATATATATATTGAAATATTCCCACATGTATTGTCTTAGCTAATGCAATTGTTCTCCATCTCCCATTTGCTTCTCCAACATCTTCCTTTGGTTTCACTCAAAGAACACAACCTTAGTCTTAAAACAACTTCATACCATTAGCCGAACTACTGAACTCAATCACTTGCTGTCGTTTACCCTTCAATTTTCTGTTAAGACCCGTCCTACGTCCTACCAACCCTAACATAGTTTGTCACGACCCAAAATTCCAAGAAAATGGATCAATTGCAACCACAACAACCAGTTCAAGTTTATCCAAACAATCCAAACAACTTCCCTAACCAACCAAACAACATCCCAATGACTCAATCCTCTTCTTCTCATAACTCATCAAATGGTTCATTTGTGAGTGTTTTTGTTGTCCTAGCTATTGTTTTTGTCATATCTGTTATTGCTTGTGTTGTGGGACGTTTATGTAGCAAGAAAAGTAATGGACCTAAGGTGAAGAAAAGTCATGGTCAACCACAAAAACAAAAAGAGGGAAAACATAATAAGCACAATGAGTTTCATAATAAAAGAGAAGGAGGGGATATAGAATTTGGATTTGATAAGAAAATTGCAAGTTCTAAAGTGGCTGCAGCACATGGAGATAATCATTATAAGGGGCCTAAGCCTTATAAGAATGCTAGTGGAGGTAAAGGGGGAGATAGATTTTCTGATAATCATATTGATTTCAAGCTTGGTCCATGAAAATTTGTAGAAAAAAAATATATGTTCATAGATGAACTCTCTCTATGTACTAATTACTTTGGTAGTAGTTTTTTTTTTTTTTGTAACATGGAGGAAGGGGAATAGAAAGGTAAAGGGACCTGTGAGAATCGCGCATGTATTGTGTGAAAAACTCTCATTGGTATCACTAGACTATAAGTTCTGAGGGTAATTATTCCTTGTGTTTTTCTTTTGTTGGTTAATTGTAGCTTTGGTTTTTTTTTTTTTTGTATTTATGCCTAATGCAACATGATTGTTGTGATTGGGATTGTCAAAGTGTAGTATTTTCAGTTTATCATCAATTGGAATATATGGTTGGGGGTTCAAGAAAATCCAGAGTTGTTAGCTTTTTCCCATTTCATTCGTTACTCTGTGCCTAATCTCAATGTCTCCAAATACATATTTTGTAAACTAGATAGCGTAAAGGTATTGGACTGTAACTTTCTCTAAATTTGCATAAACATACCTTCGACCATCTAGTTTTACAAACATGACTGAAGTATACATTATCTATACACTTCGGTTGTATATGCTATGAATAGTATGTATATATTATATGTATACTCTAAAGTATACACTATCTATTGTGTACATATTTTTTAACTAGATGATTCAAAAGCATTTAATCTTCTCAAATATTTATTCATATTTTTTTTTTATGTTCAAGCTAAATTATTAGTTACTTGAGAACTTCAAACTAGATTTGTCATCGAAAAATAATAAAACAATAATCAGTTTCAAATATCTAAGTCATTTGATTTATCAAAATTTATTAACCGAATTAATTTAGATTCACCATATGTATGATTCATTTAAGAAAAAAAACATTTCTTTTATTTTTAAAGCTTAAACCCCCAACCTTTAATAAGAAAAAAAAGAAATCACCTATTCCGATATTGCTTTGAATTTTGATGGCCATACATCTTCTATCGGATGCACATATTTTTCAAATTAGGCACCAAAAAGTCTCATTAGAATTATTTGAATCTTTATGTCAAAATACAAAGTTACATCTTGAACAATAAATAGTAGCCTTTAAATAATTTTCATAACACATCACTCTCTTCATAGAGAAGTTGAGAAATGAAATGAACAAAAAGAGTATATTGTACAAGTATAAAATATTTCTAAAGAATGCAAAGAATTCATAAGACATAATACTCAAACAAATATTTGAATTTGATTTTAGCTGACAAGTAAATATTTTAATATTAAAAATACATATATAAATACCTCAACTTATAATGTACAACTCCCAAATTTTAAACCATATAAAACATACGCTCCTAATTAGTGGACATTAATAATGCTAATTTCTCATATCCACCCATTATTGAAAGATTTTTTACTTGTTTATTCATATAAAAAATAAATCAGGCCAAAGAATGTATTAATGATAATGTGGCAAACTATAATTTAACTAAGGTTAGTTGGCTCTTATGATCGAGTTTTTTTTCGGATCCTACGCATAGCAAATTAAAAGCTTTAATATATCGGATTGGATGTCTTTTTTTTTTTAAGTTGGCCTTCGACAAAATTGATTGGAAATCAATCTAATTTCTTTCTTTTGTTGTTTATATACTTGGGAAAATTAGAGAGAATAACCATTCGGTCATCTTACATTTTGTCACGCCCCGAGCCTACACCCTGGGCGAGACCGGCACCCGGAGACCATTATTGGCCCCAAGCGAACCCTTGGCCTGGCTTTCTTAACTCAGCGGAAACCTAACTCAACAGAATAACTCCATGCAATGCAATGAAAGGAAAGGTTATAAAACAACCAACTGATAAAATCTGGCAAAAAAGGCAACTCGAGTCTCAAAATAGAATATTTACATATCTACATATATGAGAGACTCAAAATTAACTGACTGACTGTCTGTCTATGAAGCCTCTATAATACTGAGATGGATGTTGGGAGAGACCCCGCAACATCCTAATAAAACAAAATGAGGGAACAAAACAACCGAGTCCTCCGGAAAGCAAGGAGGCTCACCACTGACTCTGGAGTGCTCAGCTGGATCAACGACGGGCTGGATGCTGACCCTAGGTACCTGCGTCTGCATCACAATAAGATGCAGGCCAACTGGCATCAGTACATGGAATGTACGAGTATGCGAGCTGGAAACTAAGCAACATAGGCTAGAAGGAAATCTGGAAGAAACGGAATAGCTCACCTGGCTCATCTCAACTCAACCTGACTGACTCCTTTCAATATAAGACAATTTAAAACAAGTGCAATATAAAGAAAGGCTGTTTAAAACATGCTATAAATTCTGTGTAAATACAAAGATACAAAAAGCCTGAGATGTATGTAAAAAACAACTGAACTGATGTATATAAAAATACAATAATCTCTGTGTATGAAAATACAATAACTGCTGTGGGAGTTTCTCTAACCGACAACCATTACTTAGAGCTATAGTGATGATACAACGATCGACCTCACGCTGCCAGAGCATCCTATACCCGGCCAAACGTATAAGACCTGAACTGCCTAATGGATCCACTAGTCTATCTGGAAAAGGATTCATCTAAAAAGCATGATCCTTTTCTACCCATGGTGGCTAACATGGTTCTATGGGGGCTATGGGTTCTTTGAACGCTCCCCCAACTCGATGCTCGATACTGCTTCCAAAAAGTACTGGCTCTTATGTTTTTAAAACATATGTTTTCCTGCTGATTTGAGATAATTACTCAAGAACCAGCTCGAATGCTCTTTGGAAATCTCAGTTTTCAACCTTGTTTCAAGGTAAAAACATTTCTTTAAAACTTCTTTGGGAATACATAGTTCCCTAATAACCTTGAGAAATGAACTCAACTTTAAACTCTTGACTTAACTTGAAACTTGAGACTCTTTACTTAGCTTGAACTCTATACTCGACTTGAACTTGAACCTTAAACAAAGGTAAAACGTTTAATAATGACTCTTGAAAAGCTTTAGAGACTTGCTCGGACTTACTTCTTAACTTTGCTTGACTTGACTCTAACTTCCCTTTGACTTGATATTAACTTGCCTTGAATTGGATTATGTATTCAAGGTATATGATCACACGTTTATGGATGAGTTCTCGACGTTTAGAAGCACTTTGGAGTGTTGGAAACAACTAGGAAACATAGGTACAATACCAAGGAACATGCATGAGAAAGTATGAAAAGAATGGGGAAACTTGGTGTCCTTGGCGCTCTGCAAGGCGCGGAGCGCCAGCCCTTGAAGCTCAGAAGGGGCCTGCTGGCGCTCTGCCTGGCGCGCCGCCCCAAGGGCTGGGCTTCAGAGCCCCTTTTGGTGCGCGCTAGCTGGCGCGACGCCCCTGCCCTTTTCCCCGAAATTTCGACTTTCCTCTCTTGTTTCTCCAACTCTAAACCTTCTAAACTCAAAGGTTCCAACACCAAACACTTGGGATCATAAACCCCTCAACATACAATAGATTTCAACTCAAAAACACAACCGGAAACATGTCCCAAATCAACAAGGAACATCAACAACATATTAACAACACAACCCAACAACTTCAACAACATAATCAATCTTTTCTCGAAAATAAAACGAGTTTGGCGTGTGGGGGAAAGGATCAACCCAACACTATGAACTCACATACCTAGTAGGGATCACCCCCGACGATACCCACGACGATCCTTGATGAAATCTTGCTTGATCTTCTCTTTCTCCTCTTCTTCTCCTCTTCACTCTCAAACCCTTACTTTCACTCTTTAAAATGGGACAAACTGATCTAAAATCAGTCTAACACAACAAATATAACCAAAAGAATTGGTTAGTGAAAAGACCAAAATGCCCTTAAAGTTTCCGGACAGATTCCCCTGCCAACTGCCCAACTTTCAAAGGGCATAACTCAGTCATACGAACTCGGAATCGAGCAAACTCGGTGGCGTTGGAAAGATTATTCCAAGGGCTTCGCAACCATAACTGGAACTACACCTAAATCATACTGAGTTAGGAGTTATGACTGCTCAAAGTTGGACAAAGACTCACTTTTTCCCATACTTAGCCAAATTTCCAGATTTTTGAATTCCTTCAAAAATAATTAATTCCAATTCTAAGCCTCTTCATAGTTATTTCAAATTGCCGGATGTTACACATTTTTACTACTCAAAATTCACCGAATAATCAATTTATTATCTCATATAATTTTATCAACCCTTGATCCCCACCCCTTTTCCCTCTTTCATGTGACTCTTTTAGTGTTCCATTTCTTCTTTCTCTTTTATTATAATCAACTTCCTCTTTTTTTTTTAAGTAGAATTTATTTTTCTGCAAATTTAATTTGTGATCGATAGGAAAATATAAAGAACCTTTTTATGCTTTTTTCTTCTTCTTTCATCTTTTCTATTATTTGATGATAAATTATATCTCTAGCCTTATTTCTTTTGATTATGTAATACCTATTTTCCTCTCATGAAATAATTGTTTTTATCGTATTGTAAAAAAGAAGAAAAGGAAATAAATTAAGGTGTAAATAGTGAAAAATAAGAGAATAGGGTGCAAGGTAAAAAATGAAACATAAATTAGGGTGCAAAATGTAAAGAGCCCAAAATACTCTTACGTAAGAAAAAAAAAGGGGGAAAAATTGAAAGCACCTGAAAACGGAGGAGTGCCACCGGAAATCATAACTTCCGGCGATTTCAGCAACGCTTCCAGTACAAGCAGTTTGAGAAATCAGTTGCCGGAGGACGAACGGAGAGAGTCATCGGAACCCTAGACCGAATCAGTGAGTTTCCGGATCCACTCCTCATTAATGATGAATTGATGGTTCACTACGTGTCTCAAAACGGTGACAGTATCTCTAGGAAGTCGTATCTCTAGACTACAGTTGATAGCTTATATTTCTGTTTTTCATATGATTTGAGCCTAAAAAGCTTCATTTTTCTTTGTGAACTATTTCCTCATTGCACTTAGTGGAACAATTAAATAATTCTAGCTCCATTTTGACTTATCTAAGATATGATGTCGAATCCGTCGATGGTTTAGTATGTGTGGATAAAAAAGTGGAAGATGTTACATTGTATTTAAGTAGTGATAACAGTCATGAATTGCCTCAATGTCTATGCAGTTGCTCTTCATCAATAATTTTGAATTTGTGTGGTGAAAAATTTGATATTGAGTGGAAGTCTCTGACTTTTTTCTCCATAGCGTTAGATGATGAAACTGTTATGAACAAACTGTCAGGTGTCTTGCTTAGGACACTTTGGAACTGTTTTGGTTTAATGGTTTCCATAGGCTGTATTGAGAATATGATTAGGAGGTATCGAGAGAGGAAAGAAGGAGGATATTGATTATGTTCTATGTATCAGTAGGAAAGCAGAGAATGAATCTCATTAACTGGAATGAAAATGAATATAACAGTACAAACTTATATACTAGCTACACTAATCAACCTACTTGCTAACACGTGTAACCAACTAATGCTCTTTAACTACTCAATAACAAACTAACCGAATAATAGTTACAGGCTGAACTTTTAAAGTGACTCCACTGTTCTCAATCTTCCCCCTCAAACTAAATGTACTGAACACATTCAGAACTCTTAGTTTGGACAACAATGATTCATGTTGAACTCTTCCCAATGCCTTGGTCAGTATATAAGCCACAAGACATCCCTTTCTCAATTTTTCTAGCTTCTTCACCACTTTGGAGGGGATTGGAAATAATTACATAAATCGGTTGCCAATGAATCTAACACTGCATTTATCAAAATAAGTCTGCCCCCTAGTGACAGTTATTGGAATTTACACATAGCTAACATTTTCCCTGGCTTTTCAATTATCCCATCCCATATTTCAGGTCCTTGTGTTTGTTGCCTAAAGTCATGCCCAAATAAACTGTAGGTATTTGATCTATTCTGCACCCTAAGATATTGGCCAGCCCGTGCATCTGTGCAACTTCCTTGATAGGAAATAAACTGCTTTTGCTCTAGTTCACACACAAACCAGTGACATATCACCCTGATGTAGCTACTTTGTTCTGCTTTAGTTTCACAGAAGATCACTGTATCATCTGCATAAAGCAATTGGTAGATTTCCAAATTCTCACCTGCTCTGTTGTTGAGTTTGAAGCCTTTCAACCACCTATAATGAATAGCAATCCTCATCATACTATTAAATTGAGTCTAGAATCTAAAGGTCGACTTTTTAAATCAAAATTTCTAAAGGGGCAATATTAAATGTAAAGAAGCTAAAGGGCAAAAGTGTGAGGGACACCACACCTTGTAAGGCGGGGTGAACCCCGCGCCTTATAAGACGTTCTGTACTACACGCCTTGTAAGGTATATGGCAAGGGAAAAATTCCCCTCATCCTTGCATTAATAGGCTACAAGTTAGATGTGTAGATTTATAGGTAAGTTCAATTAGAATCTTGATAGGTGGAATTCCTTCTTACTAAAAGGCATTCTTACATTATGATTACAAATCAAACAATTTATTTATGTACTCCCTCCATTCATTTTCAGTTGTCACATTCAGCCTATTAATGCAAGGGTGAGGGGAATTTATTCCCTTGCCATCTACCTTACAAGGTGCATGGTACATAATGCCTTATAAGGTGTGGGGCCCAGCCCGCCTTACAAGGTGTGGTGATCCTCACGCCTTACAATAAAAGTTAATGTCTTCCATTAATATTTATTGTAAGGTATGGTGTCCCTCATGCGTTTACTCCTTTGGTTTCTTTTCATTTTCTGTTGCTCCTCTGGAAATTTTGATAAAAAAAAGTTGCCCTTTAGGCTCCGGACTCCTATTAAATCCTTACATGGCTATCATGAGCGGAAAAGGTGAGAGAGGATCCCCGTGCCTGAGACCCCTTTCAGAAAGAAAAAAAAAAATCACAGGTTCTCCATTCACCAAAATAGAGAACTTGATAGTTTTGATACAAAAACTAATTCATTTCAGCTACCTGTCTCCAATTTACATGATTTCAATTAGCACAAATGATTAGTTGCTCATCATATCTTAGTCCGAGTCTCTTTACAGTCTGGGGAGATGGAATTCTTGTCTGTCATACAATATAATAGAAAAAGTGAGAGAACTTCAAAACATTGTGTATTGACATATATGCTCACAACCTAGAGAAGAGTGAAGCATTATCATCTTTCATGAAGTCTGATCAATGTATATTTTCATTCATGTGCCTTAGTTTACTTTCATGATTTTATTCCTTTTTCACGAAATAGCCGTCCAACTGTTTCTCTGATAGGTTAAATCTCTGTTGCATTAGGAGCCAAGTCATGCACCACTATACCAATTATGAAATGGTAGAGAATATTCACTTACAGATTTAGCAAGGCAAAGCTAATGTATTATGAGTTATGACCTTCAACATAATAATCTGTTCGATTATCTGGTTTGCATAGATATGAAGGATATTATCTATGATGGTAAGATATGGAGGAAGTTTTGTATGGTACTATGGTTGAAGTTTTATTTGGTTCAAGACATAGAATCTCTTCTCCCCAAGTGTTTATGGACATTCTATCTCGTCTCCTAAGTGATTATGGATAGTCTATCTCTTCTCCCGAGTGTTTGTGGACATTATTTGCTTTCTTTTACTTTGTATTTTGGTCAAAGTACTGGTCATGTTTGAACAGATACATTTTTTTTTTTGTGAAATCATGCAATTCTATTGATGTCGTACTAACAAAGTAGTGAAGTACCTAATATATTTGAACAGAATGAAGAAAAATATTCACTTGTTTTTTTCCTTCCTATATTTCCTTATTGTATCTAATTCTTGTGCACTATGTATAGAGTTGCAGTGGCACGATGGCTAAATCCGGAGCAGATGAGAAGATTCTCAGCTACAACGATGTCGTTCTCCGGCGATCAGATTTGGACATTCTCAAAGGTCCTAATTATCTCAATGACCGCATCATTGAGTTCTATTTTAGCTATCTCAGCTCACTCTTTCCATCTGACGACATATTACTGGTTCCACCTTCTATTGCTTTCTGGATTAAAGAATGTCCTGATCCTGAAAGCCTGAAAGATTTCGTGGAACCACTTCATCTTTCTCAAAGGAAGTTGATTCTCTTACCTATAAACGATAATTCTGACGTGTGCATGGCTGAAGGTGGGAGTCATTGGAGCTTACTGGCTTTTGATAGAAACTCCAATGTATATGTACATCATGACAGCAGTTCCGGGTGCATGAATGAGTATCATGCCAAACAAGTATACAAGGTTACTCTTCCCTATACAGCATCCAACGCCACTTATAAAGAGTGTCCAAACACGCCAAAGCAAGTCAATGGTTATGATTGTGGCGTGTATGTTTTAGCTATTGCACGAGTCATCTGTCAGTGGTATGCAAGCAGTGGAACCCAAGATGCAGATACTCTGTGGTTCTCCCATTTGGAACAGGTCACTCCAAGTGCTGTTTCTGTGATGCGTAATGATATTCTGGGGTTAATAAAAGGTCTGATGGCTGCACCCAAGACTGTGGCGTAACGCTCAATGATGTGAGTGAAAACCATGCAACAAGTTAGAAATCCAGCAGAGATCAAAAACACTAGGTGAGGTTTAAATTCCAGCAGTGACCAACGTGAAGTTTGGTAGTCTGTTGGATTTCAGGAAAGATTTGCTATTTCAAAAGAAAGCTAATGGGGAAAACTAGGAATATAGTATCTCCATTTTGATAAAATAATATTCATTGTTGAAAAGACAAAGTGGTGTAATCCATAGTAGATGAGGCATCTTGGTTTTGATCAAGCCTTGGTGCACCTTCTCCCTAATAAAGTATCGATCTATCTATATTTGTTTTGTTCATTCATGAAATACAGGATTTGCAATGATTTAGATGTCTGCGTTGCTGTCACAATAAACTAAAACTGCCCCTTGTATCTTGATGCCAAGTTCTTTGATCAAAATTTTAACCCAAACAACTTGGCAGTCATTGAAGCCAAACTTCTATATTATGCTTCAGCTGAACTTCTCGAACTATGGGACTCATGTTCACAACAATTGTCAGTCAGTTGCAATGTGAAAGTACAAGCTTGTATACTAGCTACACTAACTGACCTACTTGTTAACATGTGTAGCAAACTCATGCCAACATCTTCAGCATTTAGGTAATCTTGAAGAGCTCAAGTGCAGGTTAGTAATATTTATCCTATGTGGCCACTGCTAAGGTTACTTTTGGTATTAGTTGTGCCAGCGAGTACTGTAATGATTTTGATGAAGAAGAGAGTTTTCATGATTGTTATCAAGCTTATCTGCAGAACTTGACTCATGTAACTGAGCTACCAGTTGGAACTATGATTGCTTTAGAGTCAAAAGACATTGTTTGCTCTATTTTTAAATTTTTAGCAATAGTTGCAGAATGTGTACCTCAGTAAGAGAAGAACCCTCAAATCTGATCAATGAGAAACTTCTCTGTAACTGTAAATATCGATGGAAAAATTTGTTGTTGCTAGAATCTTTAGATGGTTATATTTGTCATAGCAAACTACATATATATCTGATTTCAATAACTTTCATTTTCTTGTTTTTTCTTTCTTTAATTAATCCTTACTAGTTTCACTGTGATATCACTGCATCGATCATCATGTTGCCACTCAAAGGAGTGGCTCTTCCAGAATCGCGTAGGGACAATCAACATAGAATTGGAAACTATGAGCTTAACTTCCTATAACTTTTTCTCTTGTTGCACTTATTTATTTCTTGATCGTCTATCGTGCCCCCTAGCTCCGCCCCTGACTGTAAATTGTTCTGAATCAGACACTTCAACCATGAAATTGTCATCTTTTTTTTTCCTTTCATTTGTGAAATGTCAGTTCAATTAGGCTTTAGACCCTTATTTGATCGAAACTATGTTCTTTCTCTACAACTTTGTCTCTCACTCTGCCCCTTTGTTGCAAGGAGATCACATTAGTTTACAGAGTTGGATTTCAAACTTTGTATTTCCCAATCTCAAGAATGTTAGTGCTGTCTGCTCCATAGGGATGTATTTCAAACCCCTATGATAGAGTTTTCAAACTTTCAGAATTTCTGCTGAAGAATACAATCGTCTTGGAGAAGTTTGTTATCATATCAAGGAGAACAAAATGCTGGTTGTGTTCAGAACAAATGTTGTGTTAGGATCAAGTGCTTACCATCATGCCAAAAGCTATAGTTGATAGCAAAGACGTAACTTTATTTCGTAAATAAGTCATATCAAGAAAGCGTCATGCTCGATCATGACTCTGACCTGGACTACCCATCCCCTCGTGGGCAGGATGTTGGGATTACCCAACATGTTGTCTTGTAGTGAAACAAGTTATATGTTAATCCTAAAACAGAACACATAGGATGTTTCTCTCAAAATCAAAGTTTAAGGTAAACATTTACAAACATAAAGAGACAAAATACTGTATGATTATCAAGAATTCCTACTTGAATTCAAACATTCATAGACAAGCTGATTCAATAAAAAACTCTACTTAAAAGAAAAGGAAACAAAAGCAAATACTACAAATCATTCCCAAGAATTGAACAACTTGTAAAATCACACTCTAAAGCTTGATCATTTTCATTAGGATACTGTCATCCAACTCATGAATATCATCAAAAACAAATACGCGCATACAAATGCGTACGATGGTTTTTTATGATCTATTTCTTTATGTTGCTTTCTATCCTGTTCTTGTTCTTGTTGTATAAGTTTCATCATCTCTTTGTAAAATTTCCAAGTAATCAAGATATGTATAACTTGAAAAAATATAGATGGAGGAAAAAATATTATCCTATCTAGCCAAAAATGATGCCATGTCCTATGTGTGACATGTAAAGTAGGAATTGCCCATGCTACAACAATTATACCAACCATTGTGGCTTTTCTTGCTTGTACATCTTTTATTTCTTCCATTTCCTCTACTTGCATATTATCTCCAATTTTTTCCATTTTTTTTGTAGGTTGATAATATAATGCCCTCTTTTCCCTCTTGTGAGTATTTGTTCCAATTTCTTTTTGGAAGGGGGAGTGAGGGCAAGAAGCAAGGAGGATGGGAGTTTTTTTTTTTTTAATGTTAATGGAAATGAAAACTAATTTGATAAAGAGAAAAAAAGATTTTTTGATTGATTTGGATGGTTAAGAGATAAATGCTCTCATTCATTATTAGTTTTAATGTGATGGGTAAGATGAAGTTTCTCAATTTCTCTATTGTTAGTTTGTTAGGTATCTTATTACTTGTTCCTCTTTCTATATTTTTTATGTTTTTTTTTTTTTTTTTGAGAATTCTAATTAATTAATGGTAATTTTAACAATTAATTTCTTTGGCATTAAAAAATAAAATTTGAGGTACGTAATTCGGCTTACGTGGGTTTTTCTAGAAGGGTGTGCAAAAACTGGTTTAATCGATAAATTGAACTGAAAAAAATATTATTGATTTATTGTTATTGAATTATCGGGTTAATAATTTTTAAAAAGATTTGTAAATTTTATTAATGGGTTGTTCATTTTTTGATTTTATGATTTGGTTAATAATTAAACCGATATCCCAGTAAAATTATATTAAAATTACTATTTTACTCCTAATTATATTATAGCGACTTTAACATTTTACCAACTCTATTTCCTAAATTAAAGTATTACTTCGGTCGTAGGTAACACAAATTAGCCTCTTTGTCTCTCTAGTGCGATACCTTATTTTTTTTCTTGACACAAACTAGTATTACTTTCTCTCTTCTCAATTTCGAATTTAATAGTGAAAAAGACAAACAATTAATGTTGTTTCTACAATTTATTGCATACGTCTTTAGAAGGAATTCAAATAATTATGTTCTAAACAAAAGTGATCAATGTAGAATTGTGCACATACTGCACTTCTATTCCTGCAACTATTTCAATTTGATGAACATCATAAGCATTTTCTTATTGGTCAAATCAAAAATCGATTCGTGAAAAATAAAATTTTGATTAACCAAAAATTGATATTAAATATCTTATTGATTTAGTGTGTACACAAATAAAAAAAATCAATAAATCAAATCGATCTATGTGCACCCTTATTTTTCAAATTGTTTTAAGCATAATCATGATTTTTACGTTGTACGAAAGTTTTTGGAATGTAATTTGTAAATAATGAATTAAGGTCGAGAACTCGAGATAATACTCAAAGAGCGTAAATTTTTTGAATTAATAACCCTTGAACATATTTCCTTTAATTAGAGCGTCTTGAAAAAAAAAACATAGTCTAGTGTAGGGGTGTTTACGGGTCGGTTTGGATCGGTTATTGGTCAAAATTAAAATCAAATCAACTTAATCGGTTTTAAAATTATCAAAACCAAACCAAACCAAATATAATATACATTTATCGGTTTGGTGGTTATCGGTTTTGGTTTGGTTTGGTTTGGTTATTCGGTTATTAACCATACACAAAAATAAAAGAAACAATTCATTCAAAATGTGAAAAAAGTGACAACAATCCATTAAAAATGAAAAATAGTTAGAATGACTTAAATCACTGAACTTTCGATCACTAAATTTACCATCAATAAAGCTTTAAAATTCACTATATTGACCTAGAAGGAAGAGGCAATAACATTTTCAGTCCCACAAAGAATTGTCATAGACACTCATATACATGAAAAATCAATAAGATAAATGTTAAAATCTTGGACATTTTTGCTTTCAATAAGTAAATTATAAAGAAATTTTAATGAAAATATGTATAAAGTCTTCAAAATTGTTTATAAAAACAATATATTAAGTATGTATATTAATAAAATATGTGTATATAATTCATCGATTCGGTTCGGTTATTTCTTTGGTTTTTTCGAATAAAACCATAACCAAACCAAATACTATTGATTTTCAAAAATCTAAAACTAAACCAAACCAAACCCAAATAAAATCGGTTTTATTTTATCGATTTGATTCGGTTTTTCGGTTTGGATCGATTTTTATCCAAACCGTGAACACCCCTAGTCTAGTGTATAAAATATTCAACATTTATTCAAAATCCGAGGGAACATTGCACCCCAAAAGATTGAAATATAGACGGTCTACTTTAATACAAAACATTTTAACATCTTAAATGAATAATTTACAATTTCACCTTTTGATATTTTTTTTCCAGTGTGGATATTATCCTCAGCATCAAATTGACAACTTTTCACAATTTGATTTGAACACATGCAAATGGTACTACACATACGTCCTAAACAAGAACAGTTGTATAACTTACTGACCTTACAAATTCCCAAAGATTCTTTCCAATAAAGTTAAAAAATTGTAACAAAACATAAAAACTAGAAACTAGAAAGAGAGAGAAAGTAAAACTTGTAGTCTTGTACTATCTTCAAAAGAGAAGAATACTAATAGGAAAAAAAAATGGCATCTTTTATGTACAAATTATAAAGTACAAAAACAAACACACCTACTTTTTTTTAATTCTTATTCCCCCCCATGTTTTTTCTAGCACAAATCATACTTGTGTTTGCCTTCTCATTGCTCTATTAGTCCCTAAATGTCCATTATTAAGAGACATACGTTATTTGATTATATGTATAACTTGAAAAGACATAAATGAGGCACCAAACTTTTGATGGATGATATAGATGAGTCTTTTCTCAAAATTTGATAACATATTTGAGCTTGTTTCCTAAATAATTTGATTATAGCGTTGAGAAAATTTTAACATATCAAATGATATGTTTCACTTATATTATCACTAAGCTTTCTTCTTTTTTATAACAATAAAACATAATACCTTCTTTTGTCACATTAACTAAACTATGTGAGAGCTGCCTAGTAGTAAATGATCGAAATACCAAATTTGGGGGCCAGATTAAAAACGAGGAATTTTTTATTTTTTTTTATATTCACAAAATGAACTTAAGAAAAATTCATATTTTTATATAAAAAATAGAAATTTCTTATAAAAACATAAAATTATAAAAAAAACTTTATAAATAATCTACTAAATCAATTCTCTCGAATAAAATACATGTTAGAAAACGAAATAAGATTATTAAATGTTTTTATTAATTTATCTTTTATTTAATTATGAGTAGTCAAATTTTTACACGTTGCAATCTTTTTCCTTAATATGAAACTTGCTGCGTGACATGTGTGGTGAGCGACTTGTCATAACACATAACTAAGGTAGAAAATTTGACATAATTTATATTTTAAGAGCAATTCACACATAGTTCAATTATTTTAAAATGACAAAAAGTAATTTCATGACTTTGTTACTGTAATGCCTGAAATTAACATGGATGTTGATGTCGTGTAGCGAATGAGACTACTTCTAAGTTAATCATAAGTTTCAATTTTGAGTGTTGAATATTAGAAAATCACTAATAGGGAGCGTTTCGCCCAAATTGACACTATCGGACATGAGTCTAAATTAATCGGAGTTTAATATGAATACCAAACACACGAACCAAAAAAACAAACTATTTTTCTGATCAAAATATTCTAAAAATCAGAATGCAACTGTGGGACTCTTAAGAGTCTTCAGTCAACATTTACCCCAAGGTACTATTCTGTCTGTATGTTACAGAGAGGGGCCATCAGAAGCCTCTGACAAAGATTGCTGTGCTGATTATTGGATATCCCATCTCACAAAAAAATAATAATATTGGTTATAACTGTCGTTTGCCTAAATAAAGACACATCCATATTTCTGACTTGTCTTGTTTGTAGTATTCAAATTTCAAGAAAATAACTTAACTTACTATTAGCTATGGAAAAAGCATTAGAATGGTTAAGACCACTTGTTGATTCCAAGAATTGGGAATATTGTGTTGTTTGGAAGTTTGGTGATGACCCTTCAAGGTAAAATGTTTTTCTTTTTTAAGTCTTCCTACAATTCTTGTAATTACTTTGATTTGTCATACTCAAGCTTAGGTCTTTCGGAAACAACCTCTCTACTTCCACGAGACTCCACTAGTGCAATTTATGTTATTGTTAGGATTCTTGATATCTAAAATGCAGAGAGTACTTTCTGGCTCTGTCCATTCTTGAAAATTGATTTTTTTTTGTCCATATGGTGTTTGAGTGTATGTGTGTGTGACTTATTATGTGTTTGTGGTGTTTAGGTTTATAGAATGGATGGGATGTTGCTGTTCTGGAGCTAATGGAGTTGATGTCAATGTTAAGAGAGAAAATGGAGGAAAACAGAAATTTAGTTCTCTGTGTAGAGATATTCAAGTGCAGCATCCTATTAGAACAAAGGCTTGTGAGGTTTTAGCTCATTTTCCTCATTCTATTTCCCTTTATTCAGGGTATGTTTCTATTTCCCTTTATTCATAAATGTTGTGTTTTTGCTTCCTTTGAGCCGAGGCTCTATGGGAAATAGTAGGTAGGAGTAAGGTCTGCGTACACACCACTTGTGGGACTACATTGTGTATGTTGTTGTTGTACTTGAATTCGATTTGTTTAAACATATATACTATAAAAGGCATGACTATACAAACTAACTTGAACATATGCGAAAACAGGATTCAGGCAGAGGTTGTAACATCAAATGAACCAAAGTGGATTAATCATGCTGAGATTTCCAATTCAAATTTATCACATGTTAGTATAACTCTGAAAGTTGAAGTCTTTACTGAACTCTCAAGATTAATTTGAGAGCTATGTTTTAAACTGAATTCAGCGACTCGTTGCAGGATTTAAAGGGTACCCTGGTATTGATTCCGGTTGCTGGTGGACTGGTTGAGCTTTACAATTCAAAGATGGTAACAATCATTCTCTATTCTCTGATAATGTTAGATAAGTTGTTTGTTAAGTAGTAAATTGGCCATCAATATGCACTGAACTGAAAAACTTAACTACTTACTTTACATTAATTTGCATTGAACAGATATATAAAGATCAGAAGACAATTAATTTCATTATCAATCGCTTCAAACTTGGTTCAGAAGAAGCCAATAGTTCCGTAGCACAGAAAGAAGATCAAGTTCTTGATTTCTTTCCCTATGAGAAATCGAACTTTTGTGCTCCTCTCCTGCAATATGCCACAAGTTTTCCTTCAAGTGCACCTCATATTTCTCAAGTATCTGAATCTAGTGCTCATCCCAGCATTCAAGGATCATCAACCGGTTCCATTCCTTCAAATGAACTTACATTGTGTCATTCACCTCCTGACCATTTGTCGCGAAATGTACCTTTAAGTCAATCTACTGAAGGGTATTTTGAGCACACGGAGCTTCGGTGCAGTGGAAACTTGTCAAGAATGGAAGACACTACTTTTCCTTGGAAACAAGAAAACTATTTAGTAGCAGGAGATATGTTCGGTATGGGTAAGAAAAGGCAAAAGGGACCTTATCAGTCGAAGAATCTTGTCACAGAGAGAAAACGTAGGAACAGAATCAAAGACGGTCTTTTTACTCTTCGAGCTTTAGTTCCCAACATCACTAAGGTTGCTAATAAAGCAACTCATCTTATATTTTATGTCTATATGTCATTCAAAGTTTTGACACTATCCTTGCTTGATTTCTTTCAGATGGACAAAGTTGCAATACTTGGAGACGCAATTGACTATATAAATGAACTGCAAGAAAAAGTAAAGTTATATGAAACCGAGCTCAACAAAATAGAAGCGGAAGTTACCAACAATGAAACTCCTGAAATGGTCCTATCAGACATGACTGAAATGTCCAAAGTTACCGGACAAACAAATGAGAAAACACAAATTTCAGTTAATACAACTGATAGGACAAGAATGGAGGTGCTGGACGTTGCTCGATTTCTTTCTATTGCTTTACAGGTGCCTTAGAGTCTCCTTGATATTTTGCATTGCAGGTGGAAGTGAATCAAATTGGTGCAAGAGAGTTCTTGTTGAAGGTCTCTGGATCACGTAAACCTGGTGGATTTACGCGGTTGATGGAGGCCATGAATTACTTAGGACTTGAGCTAGTAAATGTGAGTTGTACCACATCTGGAGGGGAGATCGTGAGCGTTTACATAGTAGAGGTAAATTTCAATCTCTTCTTATGCTAGTCTCCGTTAATCTTTCATAAATGTTGTTGTACTCATTTCGGATCCTCGAAAAAAAATAAAGCGTAACATTAACATTTGAAGGATCCGACATGGATGTTTTCCATGCATTTTGACATCTACTTGCTTCTTGCAGGCAAATGTGGACAGAGTTCTTGATGCACAGAAACTGAGATCTTCACTAATTGAGCTGACAAGTTGAACATATATATCTTTTGTTGAGTCATACATTAACTGTTTAGTTTGTCAATCATTTGACTTAGTTATTAGCTACTTAGCTTGCAGAAACCAATCAATCAATTGACTATGTAAAAAGATAGAGGATGATCTCAACTTGTTGTGAACTTATTATATGAATTAAAAAAATCTAGAATTTAAGAATCTTCGGGTGTTCGAAGAATCTCACGTTTATATTAATCGAATGAATACATAATACATGTGAATCACATTATTAACTAATCAATATTTTCATCCAAGATTTACACTTAATCATCATAATTAATACTCTTTCTGTCCTAATTTTTGTGATATTGTTAAATCAGGCACAAAATTTAGGAAATAACGAAAGAGTTTATTATGTTTACCAAATTGCCCTTATTAAAGTTACTTAATACTTTATTTTTAATTAACTTTTCTTAATAATAAAGTGTTAAGCAGGACTCATAAAGTCAAATTTCTAGTCAAATAAAACCGAGGTGCAAATTTAAAACATCCAAAAGAAGACAAAGTTCTTGTTTGACAATTAAATTTCTTTTGGCATTTAGGATTGCTGGATAAGGTAAATTAAACTTACTTTCGAAGTAATAAGCACGATTATTGAAAAGGTTCTTTTGGATTAATTGCTTCACATGCATGTGATATTTACGCTAAATTAAAAGATGCATGACATATATTTATAAATTGAATGAAAACAGAAGCATACACAACATCGCAAGAAATGATAATAACCATAGAGCTCGAATGGAGATTTTTTTATTGATTAGTATATGGCCTTTATAACCTATAAATAATAATTTTTACCTTATTGTAAAGGTGTTGATCCCAAGGAATATAATAGCAACTCTCAGATCCAGTACAGTCATTCATCATCGGAGCTAATTAAATGCTTAACACGACTTTCTATAATAACATATTATTTTTATCTCGTTTTTACTTGCGTTATCTAATACAATTAGTGGCTAATAATCCAAATCTAACGAGTAAAACTGAGATTCGTATTCTTGATCTCATATAAATTCAATTATAGTGTTTTCTGATAAATAATTTCATCACTAAATTAAATAGTATTTATTGTTGTCGATCTGTATTACTAAGATACTTAGAACAATCACTTTGCAAAACTTTATAAGAAACAACAAACTTCAAAGTATATTTTCAAAATCAAACACTAGAATTTATATATGTAGAACAAGAAATAGTTCAGAAAATTCGTTGTTTAAAACTGAGAGGAGACTCCTCTATTTATAGTCAACAAAAAATAGTATGTACAAGTGTTTATTGTGTCTTATCGAAAAAGCAACAACACTTTGAAAAAATCACAACTTTTCGGAAAATTCACAATCTTTTGGAAAAGTCACAATCTTTCCAAAAAATCGCACCCCTTCAAAAAAAAGTGTGAACTCTTCAGAAAAATCACAACTCCTAAGAAAAAATCACAAATTAAATCTCAATTTTCTATTCATACTTTTTAAAACCAAACATTTATAAATATAGTTATCTATATTAGTACGTACTAGTTACTTGCTAACACGTAACTATTGAATTAATTAACAAGTTTCGTATCATGTGAACACACAAAACGAACAACATCGAGAAATTATAATTTGAAAAGTCAATTGGACAATTGAATAATATACTCCTAGTAAAATTAAAACAAGAATTTAAGTCGATTTTTCTCTTCCTTAACACAGACACATTCCTCTCTTTCCACATATATAAATATTAAAATTAAATAAAATCCTCCACTTCTTTTTATTATAAATTATTTCTTTACAACAAAAGTTGACAAAAACTTCCAAATCTGAGGTCAGATTTCTCCTTTTCCCCTCTTCTTTGTCTCCCTTTTCTCACCTTTTTTTTTGTTGGCTTTCTTTTAAGTCTTGTAATAAATGGAATTATAACACTTTCTTAGAGCCTAAGTTTCTCCAACTATTTATCTAAATTCATTTTTCTAATTTCTTACTTACTTTTTAGATGGATCAATTTGGAGATCATAATGATCAAGTTTCCATGACAATAGAAAATAAAAAAATGTTACTCTCTTTCGATTCAGAAGTCGAATCTCCTAGTCCAACATTACATAATTCCTTCAGGTCAGAGACGAATTCAAAATTTAATTTCATTAATTCAACTTCTACATTATCATATGATACTCAAAATTTTAGTAATTGTTCGCGTATAAATAATTGTTTTGATTCGATTGTATTATCAGGTCGTTCAAGAGAAATGGGATGATCAAATTAGAGGAACGTAACAAAGAACATGAGTTAATTAAGGCGGGTTTTCTTAGTGGAATGGGGCATTTAGGAAAGGAAGTTGAAATTGTGGGTATACATAAGAATTCATGTTCAACTATATTGGGGCAAGCGAGGTTAGAAAGTTTTCATATTTATTCCGAAGCAATGCGGAAGAAATGTGGTGGAAATGCTAATATTAAATATGCTTGGTTTGGTTCTTCCAAAGATGAAATTTGTAATATTATTTCACATGGATTTTCTACAATTACTGAACCAAAATCTGGAGGATGTTTTGGTATTGGTGTTCATCTTTATCCTGCAAATATCCACGGGTAAGCAATGAAACATTTAGTATTCTGTTTCAATTTATGTGTCACAATTTTGATTTTAGTTTGCGAATAAAAAATAATGTCATATGATTGCTTTTGATGAAATGATTTGTATTCACACATTATTTTAGAGGATAAAATTTAAAAATAACTTTTCTTTTTGAATTTGATGTCAAGTCAAACAATATCTGAGATTAATTAAATTTTTTTAATTTTTTTTTTGTTGTGTTGAAGGGTATTATCGGCATTGGAAGATGAGAATGGATTAAGGCATATGTTACTTTGCAGAGTAATATTAGGAAATACAGAAGTAATTGAAGCTTCATCCAAACAATTTCGGCCAACTTGTCAAGATTTTGACTCTGGGGTTGACAATTATTTGGCTCCTAAAACATACATAATTTGGCCTTCTAATATGAATTCTCATATTTTACCAAATTTTGTAGTAAGTTTTAGATGTCCTAGTTGCTTATTAGGTAAGCAATTCAGGATTTATAATTTTATTTTATGTCATACAATGTATAGGGGTCTATCGTTTGGTAGTGGATTTGAACGTGAATTACGCAGATATCAAATACTGCATAATTGTCTAACCAGCTACCGAACGATAGACCCCTCTTAGTATACGAGATTGAAGGATGATATGTTATTATTTTTGTTTATTTTTTTAGGTGCTTCTTTGAAAATCAAGAAGGTTTTTCCGAAGTCGAATTCTCGCATAAAGTTTCATGATTTATTGCATGTGCTTTCCAAATATTTACATCCATCAAGAATAGTTTTGATCTCAAAATACTATGAAGATTTTCAGGTGACTTTTTTTTTTTAATTATCCAATTTTGTGTGATTAAAATTTTTAATTTATTATTATTCTATGTAATTAATTATGTGATGTCTTTTAATGTATAGAAAAATAAGATCACAAAATTAGTACTTGTTCGAAAATTGAGGCAAATAGCTGGAGATACGTCGTTAAGAGCTGTCATGAAATTGTATCCAAATACTACTATTTAAGGTATAACTTCCTACATATATTTTATTTAAACAACTTGGTGCATTAATTAATGGCCTTTAAACAACTATTTAAATATTTTTTCTTATTTTTTGTAACATATCATCGATTTTTTTTTCTTTTTGTTTTTCTAATTTCATCGTTTATATAATGTTTAGTTGCAAATTGGAGAAAAGAGCTTGTTGATTCCGTGAGAACGACGTGATCAGGTTGCTAACGATATCATGATGGCGGAGTTTGTCAAGTGTGAAAAGAAATTTTTCCCTTGTTTTTTCGATTACAACAAGTTTTTTTTTATTTCTAAATTACTATAGTATTTAATCGATGTACGGATCATATTAAAAAGAAACTTGCATAATGTGCTGAATAATATTAATTATATATTGAATTTGTGATCTGTGACTAATTATTTGAATACATTGGATCATATTGCTTTAGAAATATTTGACATCTAGTTTCTTAATTAATGCAATTAACTCAATAGTAAAATCTGTTGAAATAAACGAAAACAAATCACATAATCATGGAATAACGTTTTTGTTCCTTGTATTCTTTTATGGGAAAGACTCAAATATGTTATCGAACTTTGAGAAAAGGCTTATTAATGTCATCCGTTAAAAGTTTGGTTCGTCTATGCTATTTCTGTTTGAGAAAAAGTTCTTCCATGCCATTATATTGTTAACCGAATAGTATAGACAAGCCAAACTTGTAACGGATTACATAAATGAGCCTTTTTCAAAAGTTCGATCGCATATTTGAGCTTTTAGTATGATGGCTAGGGGTGTACAAAACTGAACCGAACCGCAAACCAAGTCAAACTGAAACAAAAAACCCGATTAGTGGTTGGTTTGACTTGGTTTGGTGTTGGAAAAAAATATCTGACTATATTTGGGTCGGTTTGGTTTTAACTAAAAAAAACCAACCCGAGTGTAACATCGTGTAAGTTGAAATAACTATGAAGAAGCTGGAAGTTTGAAATAATCATTTTTGGAAAGAATTCAAAAATCTGGAAATTTGGTTAAGTATGGGAAAAAGTGAGTTTTGGTCAACTTTGAACAGTCATAACTCCTAGCTCAAGATGAGTTAGGTATAGTTCCAGTGATGTTTGGAAAGCCCTTGGAATGATCTATCCAACGCCGCCGAGTTTGCTCGATTCTGAGTTCGTATGAGTGAGTTATGCCCTTTGGAAATTGTGTTGTTGGCAGGGCAGTTAGCCCGAATTTGTAAGGGTATTTTGGTCTTTTCCCTAGCCATTTCTTTTGGTTATATTCAGGTGTTAGACTGATTTTATATCAGTTTTTCTTTTAAAGTGAGAGTTAGGGCTTTTGAGAGAAGAGAGAAAGAAGAGGAGAAAGAGAAGAAGAAGCAACGTTTTTGTCAAGATTGTCGTGGTTTTCGTCGGGGATGATCCCTATTAAGGTATGTGAGATCATACTGTTGGGTTGGTTCATCCCCCTCACGCCAAACTCGTTTTAATTTTCGAGAAAGGATTTGGTTGTGGTTGTTGAATTCTTGTGGTTGTGTTGTTGAAATCCTTGTTGATTTGGGACATGTTTCCGGTTGTATTGTGAGTTGAAATCTATTGTATGTTGAGAGGTTTTATGATTTCAAGTGTTTGGGGCTAGAACCTTGGAAGTTAAGGTGGTTTAGAGTTGGAAAAATAAAGAAGAAAAGTCGAGTTTTCTGGGGAAAGGGTTGGGGCGTCGCACTAGCCAGCCCCTCTGAAGTTTGAGGGCTGGCGCCCCGCGCCTCTCAGAGCGCCAAGGACGCCAGTCTGCCTCATTCCTTCCCCACTTTTTCATACATGTTCCTTGGTAATATACCTCTGTTTTATAGTTGTTTTCCACACTCCAAGGTACGTCTAAACGTCAAGAACTCATCCATAAACATGAGATCATTACCCTAGAATTCGTACTCCAATTCGAGGAAAGTTAGGATCAAAGTCAAGTGAAGTTAGAAGTCAAGTTTAGAAGTTAAGAAGCAAGTCAAAGCAAGTCTTTAAAGTTTTTCAAGAGTCTTTATTAAACTTTTTAACTTCGTTTTAAGGCTCAAGTTTCAAGTTAAGCCAAGAGTATAGAGTTGAGTTCATTTCTCAAAAGTTATTAAGGAACAATGTATTCCCAAAGAAGTTTCTAAATGTTTTTCACATTTGAGCAAAAAAGAGGGAGCATTGATTCCAAAAGAGCCTTTGGGCTAAGCTTTAAGCAATTATCTCAAACTAAAGAAAGATGTGTTTAAAACACTTATGAGCTAAAGTATTTTGGGAATAGTATTGAGCACCGAATTGGGGACTCGAGTTCATATTAACTCAACTCTCTATAAGAACCATATAGACAAACATGGGACTTAACGGGTCATTCTTTTTAGATGATCACGTAAGATTAAGCTAATGGATCTACTGAGTTAAGTAAGGTCCTATATCACGGCAAGGTATAGGATGGTCCTCGGGCAACGTAAGGTAAAACGTTATATCATCACTAGGGCTCATAGTGATGGTTGTCGGTTAAAGAATCTCCCACTAAAGTTATATTACTTTTATATAAGTAAAGTTGAGTTTGTTATTGTTTTATCCTTAACGAACTAAGTTGTTTACATTGTTTTACAAGCTTTATATATATTGCATGTGTCTTATTGCTTTATATTGAGTTCGGTTATTCACGAGTCGAGCAGAGCCAAGGTAAGAGTTCTTTTGTATTCCTTTCAAGCTTAAGTTGTTGTTTAGCTTTCCAGCTCGCATACTCGTACATTCAATGTACTGATGCCAGTTGGCCTGCATCTTATGACGATGCAGACGCAGGTACCCAGGATCAGCATCTAGCACGTCGTTGATCCAGCTGAGCACTCCAGAGTCAGTGGTGAGCCTCCTTGCGGAGGACTCTGTTATTTTGTGTTCCTAGTTTTGTTTTATTAGGATGTTGCGGGGTCTGTCCCAACATCCATCTCAGTGTTATAGAGGCTTCATAGACAGTCATTCAGTTAGTATTGAGTCTCTCATCTATGTATATATATAAATATTCTATTTTTAGACACGGGTTGCCTTTTTTGCCAGATTTTATCAGTTGGGTTGTTTTATGACCTTTCAATGCATTGAGTTATTCTGTTGAATTAGGTTTCCGTTGAGTTAGGAAAACTAGGCCAAGGGTTCGCTTGGGGCCAGCAACGGTCTCCGGGTGCCGGTCCCGCCCAGGGTGTAGGCTCGGGGAGCGACAAACTTGATATCAGAGCTCAGAGTTCAAGAGTCCTAGGGAGTCTATGAAGCCGTGTCTGTAGAGTCCTAGTTATCGGTGTGAAGCGCGCCACATCTATAATTAGGAGACTGCAACATTTAGGAAGATTTCTCATTTCTTTCACACTCATCTCGTGCGTTAGAGTTTATTTCTAAAAAGTTTCTTTCTAACTCGTGTTTGTGCGTGTTTTCAGATAATCATGCCTCCACGAAGAGTTGGCAGAGGGCGTCTTCCTAGACGTTATGTTGAGGAGCAAGAGTTACCTTATGCCTCGGGAGTGCAACCACAAGGGGAAGTTTCTAATGCCGAGTTCAGAGAGGCAATTAGAATTCTGAGTCAAGCTGTAACAAATCAGATTGGTCAGCAAAGGTGAGTTCGACATGAAAGAGCTGACACTTCAAGTATTCGTGAGTTCTTGGGGATGAATCCTCCGAGTTTCACGGGTTCGAGCACTACTGAGGATCCAGAAAACTTCATTGAGGAATTGAAGAAGATTTTTGATGTGATGCATGTGACAGATACTGAGCGAGTTGAATTAGCTACGTATCAATTGAAGGATGTTACTAGAACTTGGTTCGACCAGTGGAAAGGGGGCAGAGCTGAGAATGCACCACTTGCGAGTTGGGCCTGTTTTGAGGAAGCTTTCTTGCGGCGTTTCTTTCCTCGAGAATTGAAAGAGGCCAAGGTACGTGAGTTCCTCACGCTTAAGCAGGATTCATTGAGTGTTCATGAGTATGGGTTGAAGTTCACCCAACTCTCTCGTTATGCTCCGGAGATGGTTGCGGACATGAGGAGTAGAATGAGCTTGATTGTAGCTGGGCTGTCTTGACTGTCGAGTAAGGAAGGTAGGGCTGCAATGCTTATCGGGGACATGGACATATCAAGGTTGATGGTTTATGTGCAGCAGGCTGAGGAAGAGAAGCTGATGGACAGGGAAAAGTTCAGAAATAAGAGAGCTAAGATCGGTAATGAGTCCGGGCAGCAGAAAGGTAATGCGAATCGTTCATCCTTTCAACAAAGGCAGAAGGGACCTGCTCCATCATCTGCTAGGGCACCTGCACCCAGATACAGAGGCGAACATAATGGCTAGAATTCGAAGGACTTCAAGGCTAGACTAGCACAGTCTTCAGGTAGTTTGGCACAAGAATGTAGTTTGACCCCTGCATGAGCTAGGTGTGGTAGAACCCACCCAGGGAAATGTCGTGATGGTCAGACAGGTTGTTTTAAGTGCGGGCAAGAGGGTCACTTCATGAAGGAGTGCCCTAAGAACAGGCAAGGTAGTGGAAATCTGAGCAATAGGGCCCAAGCTTCATCAGTTGCTCCCCCAGACAAGATGACACCTAGAGGAGCTACTTCTAGTACTGGCGGAGGAGCAAACCGCCTCTATGCAATCACCAGTCGCCATAAGCAAGAGAATTCTCCAAATGTTGTCACTGGTATGATCAAAGTCTTTGCTTTTGATGTGTATGCTTTGTTAGACCTAGGAGCAAGTTTATCTTTTGTAACTCCTTATGTTGCAAATAAGTTTGATGTTCTTCCTGAAAGACTTTGTGACCCCTTTTGTGTTTCTACACCTGTTGGGGAGTCTATTCTAACAGAAAGAGTTTATCGTGATTGTCCTGTTTCCATCAATTACAAGAGAACCATGGCTGATTTGGTTGAGTTAGACATGGTAAATTTCGATGTCATTCTAGGTATGATTGGCTTCATGCTTGTTATGCATCATTAGATTGTAGAACTCGAGTAGTCCAGTTTCAGTTTCCGAATGAGCCAGTCTTAGAGTGGAGTAGTAGTTCAGCAGTGCTTAAGGGTCGTTTCATTTCATACCTTAAGGTGAGAAAGTTAGTTTCGAAGGGTTGCATCTATCACTTAGTCCGAATTAATGACTCTAGTGTTGAGATACCTCATTTTCAGTCAGTTCCTATAGTAAGAGAATTTCCAGAAGTTTTTCCTGATGACCTACCCGAAATTCCTCCTGAGAGAGAAATATATTTCGACATAGACCTTCTTCCAGATACTTGTCCTATCTATATTCCTCCATATAGAATGGCACCAGCAGAGTTGAAAGAGTTGAAAGTGCAGTTGAAAGATCTCCTAGATAAGGGTTTCATTCGACCAAGTGTCTCACCTTGGGGCGCTTCGGTTTTGTTTGTGAGAAAGAAAGATGGTTCCCTTAGGATGTGTATAGATTACCGCCAGTTGAACAAGGTTACCATCAAGAATAAGTACCCTCTTCCGAGGATTGATGATCTTTTCGATCAGCTTCAGGGTGCCACCTGTTTTTCAAAAATTAACCTCAAATCGGGCTATCATCAATTAAGAGTAAGGGAATGTGATATTCCAAAAACAGCTTTCAGAACCAGATATGGTCATTACGAGTTTTTGGTCATGTCTTTTGGTTTGACCAATGTACGGGTAACTTTCATGGACCTTATGAATAGAGTCTTCAAACCATATTTAGATATGTTTGTTATCGTCTATATTGATGACATACTAATCTATTCAAGGAATGAAGAAGATCATGCTAGCCATCTCAAAATAGTTCTCCAGACTTTGAAAGATAAGGAGTTGTATGCCAAGTTCTCTAAGTGAGAGTTTTGGCTTGAGTCTGTGCATTCCTAGGCCACATTGTTTCTTCGACTTGAACGTTGAATAGATATGGTGCGCATCCTTCACCTCCGAATAGATGCGACTTAAATGCAATGGTCTTCTCGGCAAATGAAAATGCAATGGCCCTCTTGGCAAAAATGAAAATGCAGTGGCCCTCTTGGCAAAAATGAAAATGCAGTGGCCCTCTTGGCAAATGAAAATGCAATGACCCTCTTGGCAAATGAAAAATGCAATGGCCATCTTGGCGAATGAAAATGCAATGGCCCCCTCGGCAAATGAAAAATGCAATGGCCCTCTCGGCAAATGAAAAATGCAATGGCACTCTCGGCAAATGAAAAATGCAATGGCCCTCTCGGCAAATAAAAATGCAATGGCCCTCTCGGCAAAATGAAAATGCAATGGCCCTCTCGGCAAAATAAAAATACAATGGCCCTCTCGGTAAATGAAAAATGCAATGGTCCTCTCGGCAAATGAAAAATGCATTGGCCCTCTCGACAAATGAAAAATGCAATGGCCCTCTCGGCATATGAAAATGCAATGGCCTTCTCGGCAAATGAAAATGCAATGGCACTCTCGGCAAATGAAAAATGCAATGGCCCTCTCGGCAAATGAAAATGCAATGGCCCTCTCGGCAAAATGAAAATGCAATGGCCCTCTCGGCAAAATGAAAATACAATGGCCCTCTCGGTAAATGAAAAATGCAATGGTCCTTTCGGCAAATGAAAAATGCAATGACCCTCTCGACAAATGAAAAATGCAATGGCCCTCTCGGCATATGAAAATGCAATGGCCTTCTCGGCAAATGAAAATGCAATGGCCCTCTCGGCAAATGAAAATGCAATGGCCCTCTTGGCAAAATGAAAATGCAATGGCTCTCATGGCAAATGGAAAATGCAATGGCCTTCTCGGCAAATGAAAATGCAATGGACCTCTCGGTAAATGAAAATGCAATGGCTCTTTTGGCAAATAAAAAATGCAATGGCCCTCTTGGCAAATGGAAAATGCAATGGCCCTCTCGGCAAATAAAAAATGCAATGGCCCTCTCGGCAACTAAAAATACTATGAAAAATGCAAATGATGGATGACCCAATGATTTTCCACTGTAACGAGTTGGATGATGGCTCAATGATTGTCCACTGTAACGAGGTGGATGACTCGATGATTGTCCAACTGTAACGAGGTGGATGACTCGATGATTTGTCTTGAAAGTGTCATCGCTTCAATGCTTTCACCTGTTCCTGTACTTGAGAAGGAAAAATTAGTAGACATAATGTCACCTTAGCTAGCGACTTAGTCAAGAAACCTTGAGAAAAGATTCTTTAAAAGAGAATGTGTACAAAATGTCTGATCACTTTGACACATGTGAGCAACCAACATTTTTACTCTTGACCATTTTGTGTTTATTTTGACTCATGTCTTATTGGAGATTTGTACGAGACATTGCTGGCTCGTCATGACAATGCTGAAGATTTGCAAGTTGACTTTGAATTTCAAGCGATGATGAATCATTTGAAGTTGACTATCAAACTTCTGACAATACTTGTTGGAATTTTTGAGGTCTTCCTCAAAAATTCTGTTCCAATTAGAACTTTTGGCAAATCTCAAAATGATCTCCAATCTTGAGTTGCTGGAGATAGCACCTTTATTGTGAATTTTTGAGATATTCTCAAAAATTATATCCAGTTTTTATTACAACGAGAAAAGAACATGACACTGGGTATATGACTGAGTCGTCGTGGCGCCTACATATCCTGTTGAGCCAAGAATCAGGTCAAATGTAGTTCCAATCATGTAGATAATGAATGCTGCAAAGAATCTGAGCCAAGATCATCAGTAGAAACTATACAATATGAACATGATGAAATAGGAAAATGATATTCCTTGTGATATTCAAAGCCTAGAGATAAAAGACATGTCACGTTTTTTAGACGGACAACCCAATGAAGTAAAATAGATGTTTCACACTTAAGAGGTTAACCTAATGTCACGTTTTACAACGGACAATAAAAAAAATGCAATTTTTTTTTTGATGGAATGAATCTTAAAAAAAATGTTTTTTGAAAATATTAAAGAGTTGGTGTTTGCTCACCCTTTTTTTTTTTTGAAGAATAAATAATGTGAAGAGATAGTCAAGTCTCGACTACAATTGGTACCAGGAGTTAGGATCGCATGTAAATCTTTGTTTTTCTTTTTCTAATTAAGATTGAATTCAAGGTAACTCTCACAGCTTCAAGTGGTACCTCAAACATACTTAAGTATCAACAAGATTTATTCATCTTTCTTCAAACAAAGATTTTGAATTGTACCAATCCCCATGTTTCAAGTGCCCTCACATAAAGAAAAGTCATATTTCACACATATTTGAATTGTTTTATTGCAGAACATTTTTTGAAGTCCACTCACACTCACAAGAATGTTCAATGCTTGCAACTGTGATACCATATGTTTGGCCTTTATGTAAATCTCCACTAATGTGAGAACATTTGAAATGAGATCATGTAGGACTTGTTATTGGCTTGTAATGTAGGCTTAGGAATGGTATGATATATATTTGGGATAAGAGTGACTTAATTCCTTCTTGAGCGTCACCGCGAATTTGTGCTTTTGACGATTGATACGCCTTCGGCGTTAGATCCTCTTCAATGTCCTCCATTTTTTCGACTTCTTTTGAATACTCATTTATTGGAAAAAAAATTTCACCCCTTTGTTTCGCCTTCTTTTGAGTCCTTATTTCTAGGAGCTTTCTTTTATTTCACCCCTTTCTTTTTGAATTTTTTCTCCCCTTTTGTTGGAGTATTTTCCTTCTCTTTTTTCACTGACCTTGTAGTAGTATTTTTGTCTTTCTTTATTTCTTTCAACCTTTTCTCTTTCTCTTTTTTGTTCTTTCTCTAGACGTCGTTTTTGCTTCCTACTATGGGAGACTTTATATCTTTTGCCTTTGACAACTTCATAATTGAATCTTATCTTATAATTTGCACATCCTTGATACACTCAAGAAGGTTGGGCCAATAGAGGGATAGTGCATGTAAGCACTCAAAAAGGGTAGTGGTTAAGGTGTGGTTGTCCAAAGAAAGACTTCAGGTTCAAAGTGGGCAAACTAAGGATTAATGTCATTTGGTAGGTTTTGAAAGGCACAATTGGGTCAAAGAAGGCCTACGATCATTTCTCAAACCAAACATTACTCAAGATTTCGTCTCGATAAACATTCATGCCAAGTTCTAGATCAACAGTGCGATGCAATGAAATTTTGATCTAAAGGCTCACCCCACTATGCACATGAAATCATGAGGTTGGTTTTATTCTTATTTTGAATGCATGCAAGAGAATTTTCAAGAATCACAAAAGTACAAATGAGAGGTACCACGAGAATCTATGGTTTACCACAAAGTTAGTCTTCTTCATCATATCAAATATTTTTACATGCATTTAACTGCATTAGTCCCAACCGTACTAAAGACATGACCCTTATAATATGTACAAAATGTTTATATTTTTATTTTTTAAAGAATGACCGAACCCGAGAAGGGCTGCTTACGTATCTCATCGAGATAAGAATCAAGTGTGCGTAGTTCATGCAAATATAGTATGAAATATGCACAAACTTTTTTTTTTACTTTTGAAAAAAATAATACCGAACCCAAGAAGAGTTACCTATGTATCTCATTTATATGAGAATCAAGTTTGCATAGTTCGTGCAGATATGTCTTTGAAAATATGCACAAACTATTTTACTTTTTTTTTTTTTTTTGAGATTTGAAAGAATAAATACCGAACCCAAGAAGGGCTGCCTACGTATCTCACAGAGATGAGAATCAGATTCGCGTAGTTCGTGCAGATATGTCTTTGAAAATATGCACAAACTATTTTACTTTTCATTTCTTTTTTTTGAGATTTGAAAGAATAAATACCGAACCCAAGAAGGGCTGCCTACGTATCTCACAAAGATGAGAATCAAGTTCGCGTAGTTCGTGTAGATATGACATAAAATAATTTCAAAATTTAGACAAACTCAGAGCGATTTATTGTATCCCCTTGACTGTCGGTTTTTGTGCTTTCTGTTGAATGTGGTCTCTCATTTTTCTGACAATAACCACTTGTTGTTGTATTTTTTTTTGTTTTTTGAATGACTCTTGAAACTGTGTCTTCTCCCAATTATCCACGAGAACCAGACATTGTTATGACCATCCTCGACTGTCGTCGGAAATGATTTTCCTGCAAAAATATGATAAATGTGTGAAAGCAGGGCAAACATGCAAAAATAATTTTAAAAAATAAAATGAATGAGTGCGACCACATAGTCAAAGACTCCCCTAATTTGTCTTTTTGATGGATTATTCATGTCTTGTGAAATTCAAAGACTCAAATTTCGCGAGTCCTCTCGTTCCTTGCAATTTCGGACGAAAAATGACATTCAAATTTCGACACTAATCAACCTCTCGCTAGAAAGGAAGAAAAACTCAAAAGGTAAAAGTGTTAGTTCGTGTTCATAATAGATAATGTAAAATATCACACAAAAAATTAATTAAATACATAAGCACTGCTTTAATTAAAGACAAACTTAATTATATCACATAACATACAAACAATTATTGCGCGTCCTATACAAATATGTGATTCTTTTGTGTCAAAGGTAGGCCTACCGATCTGAAGGATGTATAACATCATTTGAAACATTTCATTGCCCCGAAATCCGAATTTATACAAGTTTTACCAATAAACGTAATAAGGATACATAACAGGGGAAAGTAGATACAAATAATCAATCTCACACAGGGGTACAATCCTAAACTATGCTTCCATGGACGATCATTCTTTTTTATTTCTTGTCATCTCCGAATGTCCACGCTTTGGATGAAATGGTAACTTGATCTTTTTTCGACTCGATCAAACTATTAGACTTCCAACCCCAAGAGACAATGTTTTGCCAAATGACGTATACATCCTTCAAATTTAAATAAATAAGCTTGATTGTCTTTTGTTGACCAATGGGCCAAATACACACAAGGTGGGCTTCTATGGGCCCAACACACCTTGGGTGTTGGGTCAACTTAGTTCAAAATGCGCTAAACTCGAGATTTGATTTCGCTCTACACTAGTTGACTAAGAGTGGATTTTGAAAGATCGGGAACCCAAGCGGACAACTTAGGCTGAAAATCACAACAACCATTAGACGCATGACGAACCAATAAATTATCGATCATTTCGAAAAAAAGAGTTAAGTATAAAAGTTCGATTGCGGTTTCACAAAACTATCCTTTAGTATACTATACGTACAACATAAAATGTCATGAAATGCAATGATAATTATAACAATTTAAACACATAATGAATAAATAACAAGTATAATATACAAATAATCAACAAAATATACAAGATATGATGAATAACACAATAAAACAATAACTCCTCAATTTGAAAAAATTAACTCATAATGGTTAGAACCTCTATGTCCCCAGCGGAGTCGCCATTTTGTTTACATCTCTACTCTATTTGAATAAGGCAAAACATCGCAGTGACCTAAAAAATAATCAATTGATTCAATTTTAAAAGAATTTTAAGAAAATAAGAATTTTAAAGGAGTCGCCACCTAATTTTAGCAAAAAACTAGGAAACCTTTAAGTGATCTACGAAACCAAGATATTCTAGGTAAAGGGTTAGATATCCTTCGAAATCTACAAATGTGGGTTCCGACTGAATTCATTTTTTTTTCCAAATTGAGGATGAGAATAAAATAATGTACAAATATAATAAACATGCAATACACAAGTAATATGATAAAAACAATAATATAGGAACCGGCCTAAATTTACCTATCGTCAATAATATATAATATAATTAGGAGTATAATTCGAACCTAATTCGAATAACTTCAATAGGAAGCACATCCGGGTACCTGTAAAGACAGTTAGTAAAAGTGTTAGTTATAAATAAATATGGAAAAAAATAAATGAATCAAAAATTAATTGAAAAATAAAAATCCGTCTTATTAACATGGAAAGCCTTAGAAATCGACAATAATTTCTTCATCGGCCAATTTTAAACGAACAAAATATATGAACTTAAATTAAATTTCCGTCTTTCACAATGTAAAGACCTCCAAATCGACGGAGAGATTTTCTCATTGGCCAATTTTAACAAACAAAAATATATGAACTTAAATTAAATTTCCATTTTTTACAATGTAAAGACCTCCAAAACCGACGGAAAGATTTTTTCATTGGCCAATTTTAACAAACAAAAATATATGAACTTAAATTAATTTTCCGTCTTTTACAATGTGAAAGCCTCCAAAATCGACGGAGAGATTTTCTCATTGTCCATTTAACATTTACTTTGCTCAATATTAGATTAACAAAACAATTAAAAATAAGAAATAATCAGAATAATTCTAATAGTTACCTTGCAAATCTTTTCCAATTGAAAGCTAATTACAGTGAACAAGTCACTTGAAGACTCATCGCCACACTAATTTTTTTTAAAATAAAATAACAACTCTGAAAGACTCAACAACAACACAAGACAAAGACTCAACAACTACACAAGACAACTTCTTTGGATTTAGAGCTCAACAACCATACTAAAATATTAAAATAATGAAAAAAACAAAACAAAGATTAACAATAACAAAACATAAACAGCAAGTACAATTTTGTATACCAACAAATATTAACAATAAATAATAAAATAATAACAAGTAAACCATTAACAGTGAATACGAAAGTTTTATGACAACATTAAAAGTAAATAATTAAAAACATCAATAAAGTAACCTCATATATATAGTCAAAGCATTACTGAAATTTTTTTTAACACTCACCCCAAATACGTAAAGACCGCAAATAATAAAAATTATACGCAATACATTCTGGAAGTATCAAAACAACGAACAGAATAACTCAAAGTAACAGGCACAAATAGATCAACTGTAAGATGTAAATTGGTTTAATCAAGCAATGACAATGAAAACATTCATTAGATCAATAATAACGACGCCGAAAATTATATAGCTACGTATTTAAAATATAAAGAAGAAGGGTTACCAAAAGAAGTCTTTTCTAGTTGGATCTAGTTGTTTCACAGTGTTTGAAGCTTTGCCGAAGTGACTCTTGTTCCAGTTCGCTTGGGAGCTCAAAGCTTGCCCTATTGTTGGGGGTTTCGCCGGAGTTGATGTCATTTTGGTTGCTTGTTCCTCGAATTTCGGCGACGAAGGGTTGTGTGGTTGTTCGAGGAGGCGATTGTTTGCTAAAACAAAGGAAAAATGGGTTGTTTGGATGGGGTTTCTCCGATGGTTTGGGGTCTGTTTGGTGCTGTTGGTTGCTGGAGGAAGAAGGGTTGGACCTTGACGAAGATGATGGCGGCAGTTTGAGGTTGTGTCGGTGGATTTTGGGTCTGAGCTGTTGGTTGCAGCAGAGAAAACAGAAGAGTTTTGGGTGGTGTTTTGAGTTGTTGTTCGGTGTGGTTTGGGGGTTTAGCAATGGTGTTGAATTGGTGATGTGCTGGCCAGATTTGGGTCGGGGTTTTCTGGTGGTTATTGGTCGGAGAAGATGGAGGGAAAAGGGAGCAAAAGGGGAGAGTAAAAAAAATTAGGGTTTTTGCCATTTAAAGAATTCTTCTCCTAGAAAAATAATTAACCCCCTCTATTTTTTAACCTAACCAAAACTTATATAGAAAATAATTGTTAAATGGGCTCAATTGTGGGCTTGGGATTGTGGCCCAAAATTATCGATCAAGTAAAATATCTGTATTTGAATTTATTTTTAAACTGTGCAAAATATCAAAATAAATATTAACAAATGTAACAAATAAAATGAATATTAAAAAAAATAAAAAAATATAATGAACGTAACTAATGACATGTAAAAATGTAATTTTAAGATTAACTGATAAAAGAAAAATCCTAAATTTTGATAAATAAGGATAGTTATCGATAAACTTAAAATTTGTGAATTTTTGAAAATGTTAGGCTAAAATTGGGTGTCAATAGGTTGTTGAATTCTTGTGGTTGTGTTGTTGAAATCCTTGTTGATTTGGGACATATTTTCGGTTGTGTTGCGAGTTGAAATCTATTGTATGTTGAGGGGTTTATGATTCCAAGTGTTTGGGGCTGGAACCTTAGAAGTTAAGGTGGTTTAGAGTTGGAAAAATAAAGAAGAAAAGTTGAGTTTTCTGGGGAAAGGGCTGGGACGTCGCGCCAGCCAGAACGCCCCAAAAGGGACTCTGAAGACCAGCCCTTAGGGCGGCGCGCCTAGAGATCGCCCAGCAGGCCCCTCTGAAGTTTGAGGGCTGGCGCCACGCGCCTCTCAGAGCACCAAGGACGCCAGTCTTCCTCATTCCTTCCCCACTTTTTCATACATGTTCCTTGGTAATGTACCTCTGTTTTATAGTTGTTTTCCACACTTCAAGGTATGTCTAAACGTCAAGAACTCATCCATAAACATGAGATCATTACCTTTGAATCCGTACTCCAATTCGAGGAAAGTTAGGATCAAAGTCAAGTGAAGTTAGAAGTCAAGTTTAGAAGTTAAGAAGCAAGTCAAAGCAAGTCTTTAAAGTTTTTCAAGAGTCTTTATTAAACGTTTTAACTTCGTTTTAAGGCTCAAGTTTCAAGTTAAGCCAAGAGTATAGAGTTGAGTTCATTACTCAAAAGTTATTAGGGAACTATGTATTCCCAAAGAAATTTCTAAATGTTTTTCACATTTGAGCAAAGAAGAGGGAACATTGATTCCAAAAGAGCCTTTGGGCTAAGCTTTGAACAATTATCTCAAACTAAAGAAAGATGTGTTTAAAACACTTATGAGCTAAAGTATTTTGGGAATAGTATTGAGCACCGAATTGGGGACGCGAGTTCATATTAACTCAACTCTCTATAAGAACTATGTAGCCAAACATGGGACTTAACGGGTCATTCTTTTTAGATGATCACGTAAGATTAAGCTAGTGGATCCACTGAGTTAAGTAAGGTCCTATATCACGGCAAGATATAGGATGGTCCTCGGGCAACGTAAGGTAAAACGTTATATCATCACTAGGGCTCATAGTGATGGTTGTCGGTTAAAGAATCTCCCACTAAAGTTATATTACTTTTATATAAGTAAAGTTGAGTTTGTTATTGTTTTATCCTTAACGAACTAAGTTGTTTACATTGTTTTACAAGCTTTATATATATTGCATGTGTCTTATTGCTTTATATTGAGTTCGGTTATTCACGAGTCGAGCAGAGCCAAGGTAAGAGTTCTTTTGTATTCCTTTCAAGCTTAAGTTGTTGTTTAGCTTTCCAGCTCGCATACTCGTACATTCAATGTACTGATGCCAGTTGGCCTGCATCTTATGACGATGCAGACGCAGGTACCCAGGATCAGCATCCAGCACGCCGTTGATCCAGCTGAGCACTCCAGAGTCAGTGGTGAACCTCCTTGCCTTCCGGAGGACTCTGTTATTTTGTGTTCCTAGTTTTGTTTTATTAGGATGTTGCAGGGTCTGTCCCAACATCCATCTCAGTGTTATAGAGGCTTCATAAACACTCAGTCAGTTAGTATTGAGTCTCTCATCTATGTATATATATAAATATTCTATTTTGAGACACGAGTTGTCTTTTTGGCTAGATTTTATCAGTTGGGTTGTTTTATGACCTTTCATTGCATTGAGTTATTCTGTTGAATTAGGTTTCCGCTGAGTTAAGAAAGCCAGGTCAAGGGTTCGCTTGGGACTAACAATGGTCTCCGGGTGCCGGTTCTGCCCAGGGTGTAGGCTCGGGGTGTGACACCGAGACCAAACCAACCTGACATTATGATATATAATTTTAAAATTTTATTTTATACATAAAAATATTTACTTTGATAGAATTTTTCAATATTTCTTATACTTTTTCATAGTTTTTATCTTTTAATATATTATTTCAAGTTTGAAACTTAGAATCTTGAATGGTTTCATAAAAATTATAGTCCATAGATGTTGCTAATTATAATAAAACTTAAATCAAAATCAAATTAGTACTAATGCAAAAAGAAAATAAATTTAACACTAAGAATGACAATAATATTGAATATTTGTCCTTTGGTTTTACATTGGTTTAGACAATTAAAGTACATAATCTAATTTTAATTTCCTTTAATATTTAGTCATGTAACTAATACTTATTAAACTTATTTTTATCATGATTTAGTATTTTTAAATTATGATCATTTTAATTATGACTTGTTAATTTGCAATATTTGTTTTACGCGATTTCATTATTATTATTATTATTATTTAGATATTTTAGTGTCATTAATCATATCATTGTTTGTGTTGTATTCTTAAGAAACACCTTAGATAGTTGTATTTTGGTAGGACTGAAGAAATATTTGAAGTATAAGTAAATTATATGTTTGTATGAATACTTTAGCGGAAAAACCTGAAAAAAACTCGAAAACCCGAAAAACCCGAAAAAATCAGAAAAATCTTGAGGTTGAAAAACCCGAGTTTTATTGGTTTGGTTTGATTTATAGATTTAAAAATTCGACAAAAATGGTTTGGTTTGATATTTGAAAAACCCGAACCAACCCGACCATGTACACCCCTAATGATGGCATAGATGATTAATATTATTATACTAATACCTAAATACTAAATACCCACTTTTTGAAAGTTGGATGTCATAGATATAATATGATTACTATTTAAAATTTATTTAATTAAAAAAATTTGTAACTTTTTAATTTAGTGTAAGGGTAAACATAATGATAATCCAACTTTGCACTTTGAATATAATATGATGATATCTATGTATGTATGTATGCATGAAAACTATAGGATAAAAATACAAGTGTGAATTGATGAATGATTTGCTACAATTTGTTCACCAAATATTTTTCCTTGTACACTCCTAAATTGTGGGGATTTAATAGCAGAGGTTAGCTACACCCCCCACAAATTGCATTAAATACGGGTTTTTTTTGTAGTTGACAGAAAATAAAAGAAAATAGCGGGGGTTTAGAACCTCCGCCATTTGAAAAGAGAAAATGTAAGTAAATAGCGGGAGTTCTAACCTCTCCCATCTGAAAATATATTTTTTTATTACAAAATTGACACCTCTATTTTTATGCTATATGTTTATACTTATTTTTCATTTCCAAAATACAAAACACTCTCAACTATTTTTATTTAAAAAATACGTAACGCAAAAAAAATAATCAATTCATCTTCTGCTTTTATCCTAACTTCTCACTTCTCCCCTACATTTTTCTCATCGCTTCATTGTCATTTCTTCAATTTTTCTCAACCATTTCTCCGTCAGTTCTCCCCCACTTTTTCAATTACATAACTTTCAGCTACTTTACCAAATACGGAATTGGGATAGCCATTTTTAAAAAATCCAATAACATAATTTCAATTAGGAAAAATATTGAATGTGTAGTCATTGTCTTTAAAAAGAAACAAATAAGGAAATACATTTAATATTATGTGATTCGGTCAAATCCTTTTTTAAAAAGAAAGATCTTTACAAAGAAACAAATAGGGAAATCCAATTATTATTATGTGATTTGGTCAAATTCTTTTGAAAAAGGAATTAACATAATTTTCTTTACTTTTTTGTTATTTGAGATCATTTCCATCAAATATGTTATAATTTTATCACTATAAATACACTCTTGATATTGAGATCAAATATCACATTTTCTTATTTTCTCAAATAAAAGTTTTTGCCATGGTTGGAGTGAATTCTCAATCCAACAATTCCTATCCTTAATTCTTGAATGTCCGATCGTTGCAATCTCTTATTTTTTAATTTTTTTACAATCCTCAGTTCTTGAATCTTGATTGTTACTATCCTCAATTCTTGACTTTTGACTGTTATATTTTCTTGTTTTAAGGTTTTTCTTATCCTCAGTTCATCAATCATGATTACTGTAATCTCAATCTTTTATTAAATAGTCCATGACCTCCCGTTTTTCCTCTTCCATTTACTTTTTGAATTTCACTTGATTCACATTAGGGTTTGTATTAATCTCTACTTTTATAGGTGTTGTTGTGAAAAAATTCTTTCTTGGTGTAAACCTTCTTGTTATTTTCTTTCTCATGTTATGCTTTTGGGCTTGAGATTTTGATTTTAATGAGATCTGACCATAACATGTCATAGATTATGTCTTTATATAAATTTGGTATCATTCTATACAATAAGATATCTAGTTCTGAGTTCTGACTATACAAATATGGAGTGGAAGGGATGAATTTAACTAGGTTTACTTACAGGACTATAGATGTGTCTAAAATCTTCATCCTTTTGTATTTGATTTCTATTCATGAAAATATTTCTTAAGAATACTATTAAAGAGATTTTTTTCTTGTTTTGTATTAAGCATTTTAGATAATAATTGTTATAATCTATACTTTAGAAGTTTTTCTCGGTGACCTTGGGCTTTACTCGGACTTTATTATATTCAAATCTTTCTAAACATTCTTCTCTGTGTATAATTAGTTTACTTTATAGATTTTAATACTTGATGTATGTGATGTTGTGAAGTCCATACTTATTTGTTCTCCCCATCACCTCCCTTGCTCCTCTTAAGATCTATCTATGTAATTGTATATTAGTATATCACAATTTTCAATATTTTTTTTATCTTGTGGGTGAATTACAAGTTTTTGATTTTGTAGACGATATAAGATTTTCCATATCATGTCTATTTAAGGAAACATTTGCAATACTTGAGGTAAATATTGTTTTTTTTTACCTCAAGTGACTATAGACGTATTTCACGTCCTTTTTAATATGACAATTCTTTTGTACTCTTCTTTCTTATTATAAAACCCTACACCCAATAGAAAGGTAAACAACAACATAGATGTTTTCATAATATGCATCATATCTCTGGGACTTTAGTGGGCAGTTTACAATAAGTATCTTCTGTGGGTGAAGTTATCTTGTCAACTTGCTCATCATTTGTGTTTGTTCGAAAAAGTTCGACATGCCAATGTTAACTGTCATTACACCATCTCCTTAATTAAACATCTTCCGTCTATTACCTCTTTCTCCTTACCTGATTTAATAAATATGAAGTACCTATATAGTAGATAACATTATGACTATTATTTGATACCTTTCACCATAGAAATTTTATTAGCATCATTCTTGCTTATTGTGCACGTGAGCCCAGGGGCGGCTCAACGTAATCGGAGGCCTAAAGCGAAATCTTAATTAGAGGCCTAAAATCTAAATAAACTTCACATGCATTTATTTAAAATTTATTTCTCTTACATTTTTAAATGCAAAGTATTACCTAATATTTTTTTATATATATAAATGATTTATTCGATTTCTTTTTCAATTATTAGTTTTAAGTAAGATTTTATTAATTCAACGTTGAAAAATATTATTTTACTCGGGCAATCATTATATGAATTGTTAACATAGTTCTACAAGTAATAAGTTGACAAATTTCAAATAAATGTAAGAGTTAGAACCATAGCTTTGATGAAGTTGATAATTTGGTTACCCCACATTTTACTATGGTTGTGGTAATGCTTGAAAATCTAAGAAGAAATGGAAAAAGAATTTACAATTCAATTTGTTCAACACTTTTCGACTATTAATTGATATTTTTGACAGAATATTACTCTAACTTATCAACAATTTAAAGAAGAGAGTGTAAAAGGAGTTAAAAAGAAAATAATGTGAGTATTAGTAGAGAGAGTGTAAGAAAATAAAACAATAATTTCTTGATTTCTTCTATTTGAATGGGGTTGAAGAGAATAAAATAATAATTTTAAATATATACTTTTTATCATAAATAATTAATGTTTTTCTTTAAAAAATTAACACATAATTTATTCTTGGTAAAAAATTGAGGCCCCCTAAAATTGGGTGCCTAAGGCCAATGCCTTATTTTTGTATACATAGAGCCGGCCCTGCGTGAGCCTCGTCAATTTATCTTTTGTATTTTAGAAAACTTTAATTGTGTGGTCGTTTCACCTATTAGTTACTTTTACCAGACGCTCACTACTTCTTTTAGAATCTTTAAATGATTTAAAAGAATACATGTTTTGCTGCCATTGTTGCTATTTACCTACTTTCGTGTTACAAAAATCTCATTTAGATGCAAGATATTTATGGTCATTTTTGTCATTTGTTGGAACTCATCTGTTTTCTGAATCCTCTTCAAGAACTCGCATTGGTCATTACCTAATTATCTTGAAATTCAAAATTATTCCAATCAGAATGTTCAAAAGCATATGTCAAATGGCGAATAGGGACTCATTGGAAAGAAGAGGGACACAAGTGATTTCCTGTACAGTTCTTGAGGATAACGTTAATCGATGTGAGTTTGATATTTATAATCCTGTCATACATGACTTACACTTTTATTATAACAAAAATTCAAAATTTCCTATTTCTCAGAGTTTATGGTGGTGTTCTTATTCTAAGCTTCTAAATTAATATTACTATATTCTATATTTAATAATATAAGTTGAGATGCTTAGAAACACACTAACATGACCACTGCGAAATAGAAAATTTGAAATTCCATTTTAATAGAAGTGTAAGTCGTGCGATAACTTATAAAACATGATTATAATCTCCGATTTAGATGATTAACGACGTTGTCCTCAAGAACTATAAAGGAAACCTACCTATGTCCCACTTTTGTCCAAGGAGTCCTTATTTGCCATTATACATCTGCTTTTGAACTTTTCTTGTTGGAATCACCTTGCATTTTTGAATAATTAGGTAATGGAACAAGGGCAGACTCAACGTAAACGGCCTTCACATCTTCGACAAATATATTATAGTGATCTAGGATATCATCAAACGATTTCCCTGGAAATGCTTCTTGTATCTTCGTCAATAGGTTGATATCCTTAGAGTAAATTCCTAGGATATTCTCAAAGATTTTATCCTCATCCCTTGTCCAAAAGGAGCTATTACATGTTTGTTTGGTGCTCATTTCTTTTAGAGTAAAAAGAATTGTCATATTTAACAAGGATGTGACATCTACAGTTACTTGTACTGATATTGAATTATAATTATTTAATTTCAACGAACGGGAAAAATAATATTTACCTTAAGTGTTGCAAATATTTCCATAAATAGACACGGTACGAAAAATCTTCAGTCGTCTACAAAACAAAAAAATTGTAATTCAACCACAAGGTAAATAGGTTAGAAAATTGTGATATACCAATACACAATTACATAAATAGATCTTAAGAGGAGTAGGGAGGGGAAGGGTTGGGGGGGGGGGGAGAAGAAATAAGTATGGACTCCACATCATCACATACGTCAAGCATTTGAACTAAGTTTAGAGATGCAAAAGCAGAAAAACATTAGTTCACAGATGTCACGCCCCTAGCCTACACCCTGAGCGGGACCGGCACCCGGAGACCATTTCTGGCCCAAAGCGAACCCTTGGCCTGGCTTTCTTAACTCAGCGGAAACCTAACCCAACAGAATAACTCAATGCAATGCAATATTACAAAACAACTTAACTTATAAAATATGGCCATAAAGGCAACTCGAATATCAAAATAGAATATTTACATATATATATAGATGAGAGACTCAAAACTAACTGACTGATTGTCTGTCTATGAAGCCTCTAAAATACTGAGATGGATGTTGGGACAGACCCCGCAACATCCTAATAAAACAAAAACTAAGAACACAAAATAATTGAGTCCTCCGGAATGCAAGGAGGCTCACCACTGACTCTGGAGTGCTCAGCTGGATCAACGACGTGCAGGATGCTGATCCGATGTACCTGAATCTGCATCATCAAACGATGCAGGCCAACTGGCATCAGTACATGGAATGTACGAGTATGCGAGCTGGAAAACTAAGCAACAAAGGCTAGAAGGAAATCTGGAAGAAACTGAATAGCTTACCTGGCTCAACTCAACTCAACCTGACTGACTTCTTTCAATATAAGGCAATTTAAAACAAGTGCGATATAAAGAAAGACTGTTTAAAACATGCTATAAACTCTGTGTGTATACAAAGATACAATAAGCCTGAAATGTATGTAGAAATACAATGAACTGATGTATATAAAATACAATAATCTCTGTGTATGAAAATACAATAACTGCTGTGGGAGTTTCTCTAACCGACAACCATCACATAAGAGCTATAGTGATGATACAGCGATCGACCTCACGCTGCCAGAGCATCTTATACCCGGCCAAAGGTATAAGACCTGAACTGCCTAATGGATCCACTAGTCTAATCTGAAAAGGATTCATCTAAAAAGTATGATCCTTTTCTACCCATGGTGGATAACATGGTTCTATGGGGGCTGTGGGTTCTTTGAACGCTCCCCCAATTCGGTGCTCGATACTACTCCCAAAAATGTACTGGCTTTTATGTTTTTTTAAAACATATTTCTTCCTGCTGATATGAGATAATTACTCAAAAACTAGCCCGAAGGCTCTTTTGGAAATCTCAGTTTCCAACCTTGTTTAGATGTAAAGACATTTCTTTAAAACTTCTTTGGGAATACATAGTTACCTAATAACTTTGAGAAAATGAACTCAACTTTAAACTCTTGACTCTTTACTCTTTACTTGACTTGCAACTTGAGCCTTAGAATGAAGTTAAAACGTTCAATAAAGACTCTTGAAAAGCTTGGAGGACTTGCTTGAACTAACTTCTTAACTTCTAAGCTTGACTTCTAACTCGACTTGACTTGGAAACTAACTTCACTTGAATTCTAACTTTACTCTCCTTAAATTGGAATTATGAATTCAAGGGTAATGATTTGTGTTTGGAAGGACCCCATGATGATTAGGAATAATTTAGGACAGCTAGACTTAAGAAAAATTTCGAAATTTAATTCTGAAAACAGAACAGATTCTGTTCACAGAGGGAACACAGCTGCAACGCAGACTTGCTTCAGGCAAGCTGCCCAACTTTTCTCCTTCATGTTGCCAACTCTAAACCCTCTCAACCTCAAAGGTTCTTTTCCCAAACACTTGGGGTCATAAACCCCTAAACATACAGTGGATTCCACTCAAAAACGCAGCCAGATCCTGTCCCAATTCAGCAAGAACTTCAACAACACAACCAACAACTTCGACGACCAAAATAAATCTTTTCTTGGAATTAAAAACGAGTTGGTGTGTGGGGGTATGAACCAACCAACACTAAGGATCATAAAATCCCTCAATATACAATAGGTTTCAGCTCAAGAACACAACCAAATCATGTCCCACAACCAACAATAACTTCCACAACACAACTAACAACATCAACAACAACTAACAACTTCAACAACTTCAACAACAAATCCAATCTTTTCTCAAATCATAAAATGAGCTTGGTGTGTGGGGGAAAGGATCAACCCACACTAAAGAACTCACATACCTTGATAGGAATCACCCCCGACGAAAACTTGTTGATCTCCTCTTTCTCCTCTTCTTCTCCTCTTCTTCTCTTCTTCTTCTCTTTTTCACTCTCAAGAACCCTAACTCTCTCTTTTAAAATGGAACAAAAATAATCCACAAACAGCCTAACACAACAATATAACCTCAAAAGAAATGATTTGTTAAAAGACCAAAATGCCCTTAAATTTCCGGACGGACTCCCTGCCAACTGCCCCAACTTTCAAAGGGCATAACTCGCTCATACGAACTCGGAATCGAGAAAACTCGGTGGCGTTGGAAAGATCGTTCCACAAGCTTCACAACCATTACTGGAACTACTCCTAAATCATCCTGATCTAGGAGTTACGACTACTCAAAGTTGGCCAAAAACTCACTGATTTCCACACTTAGCCAAATTTTCCAGATTTTAAATTTTTTTCCAAAAATGACTATTTCCAAATTTCAAGCTTCTTCAAAGCCACTTCAAATTGTCGGATGTTACAACAGAGAAGCATGTTTAGAAAGATTTAAATTTAATAAAGCCCTAAAATTACCAAGCTCACCGGAGGAAAACTTCTCCGACATAGTTTATAACAATTTTAATCTAAAATACTTAACACATAACAAAATCTCATGTTATGCTTTTGGGCTTGATATTTTAATTTTAATGAGATCTGACAATAACATGTAATAGATTATGTCTTTATATAAAGTTGGTATCATTCTTTACAATAAGATCTCTAGTTCTGACTATACAAATATGGAGTGGAAGGGATGGATGTAACTAGGTTTACTTACATGACTCTAGAGGTGTCTAGAAGCTTCATCCTTTTGTTTTATTCCTATTGATGAAAAAATTTCTTAAGAATACTATTCAACAGTTTTTTTTTATTGTTTTGTATTAAGTATTTTAGATAATAATTGTTATAATATATACCTTAGAAGTTTTCCTCGGTGATCTTGGGCTTTTCTCGGACTTTATTATATTCAAATCTTTCTAAACATTCTTCTCTGTGTATAATTAGTTCACTTTATAGATTTTAATACTTGATGTATGTGATGTTGTGAAGTCTATACTTATTTGTTCTCCCCATCACCTCCCTTGCTCCTAAGATTTATTTATGTAATTGTATATTAGTATATCACAATTTTCTATACTTTTTATCTTGTGGCAGAATTACAAGTTTTTGATTTTGTAGACGACAAAAGATTTTCTATATCGTGTCTATTTAGGGAAACATTTGCAATACTTGATGTAAATATTATTATTTTTTCTATCTTTTTTTCTATTAAATAGTTATAATTCAATACAAGTACAAGTGACTACAAACCTATTTCACGTCCTTTTTAATATGATAATCCTTTGTACTCTTCTTTCTTATTATATAACCTTACATCCGATATAAAGATAAACAATATAGATGTTTTCATAATATGCATCGTATCTCTGGGAATTTTTGTGGTCAGTATACAATAAGTATCTTCTGTGGGTGAAGTTATCTTGTCAACTTGCTCATCATTTGTGTCGGTTCGAATTAGTTCTCCATGCCAATGTTAACTGTCATTACACCATCTCCTTCGGGCTAGTTTTCAGAAAAGAGTAATCGCTTTCTAAATGAAGCAAGAAGGGAAACTTTGATTTCCAAGATAGCCTTTGAACTAAGTTTTTTTTAGCACTAATCTCAAATAACAGAGGAAATCTATTTTTAAAACATAAGAGCTAGTACAATTTTGGGGAGTAATATTGAGCACCGAATTGGGGGAGCGTTCAAAGAACCCACAACCCCCATAGAACCATGTAGCCAGCATGGGTAGAAGAGGTTCATACTTTTTAGATGAATTCTTTTCAAATTAGACTAGTGGATCCATTAGGCAGTTGGCCGAGTATAGGATGCTCTGGCAGCGTGAGGTTGATCGTTGTATCATCACTATAGCTCTTATGTGATGGTTGTCGGTTAGAGAAACTCCCACGGCAGTTATTGTATTATTATATACATCAGTTCATTTGTATTTCTACATACATCTCAGATTTATTGTATCTTTGCATACACACGGAGTTTATAGCATGTTTTTAAACAACTTTTCTTTATATTGCACATGTTTTAAATTGCTTTATATTGAAATGAGTCAGTCAGATTGAGTTGAGTTGAGCCAGGTAAGTTATTTAGTTTCTTTCAGATTCCTTCTAGCCTATATTGCTTAGCATTCCAACTCGCATACTCGTACATTCAATGTACTGATGCCAGGTGGCCTGTATCGTATTATGATGTAGATTCAAGTAACCATGATCAGTATCCAGCGCCTCGTTGATCAAGTTGAGCAGCTCAGAGTCAGTGGTGAGCCTTCTTGCATTCCGGAGGACTCTTTTATTCGCTTTCAGTCTTTCTTTTATTAGGATGTTGTGGGATTTGTCCCAACATCTATCTCAGTATTTTAGAGGCTTCATAGACAGTCAGATAGTTATTAGTGCAGATGTCTTTCTTTATCCTTCAGATGTTGTTTAATGACTTAAGTGCCACTTTGGCCAGTTTATTATTCTTTAAGTTGTTATTTGAGACTGTTTATTTGAGTTAAGTCTTTCGCTAAGTTAAGTATGTAAGGCCAAGGGTTCGCTTGGGGCCAGCAATGCTCTCCGAGTGCCAGCCACGTCCAGGGTGTAGGCACGGGGCGTGACACCTATAAAGAATATGGAAAGGCATGATATTACTTCCATGGAAGATGAGAGGAATTAAACATTTTAATTGAACTAATTATAGGTAATAACTAAGAAATTGAAACTTTCAATAAATGTGGAAATATGGAACAACTTTCTACAATCAGATTCAATGTATATTGTTTAAAAATCTATTAATTTAATTTTAAAAGTTAATGAAAAACATATTTTTATCTCTGATGAGTATGATATATATATATATTACTTTTAAGCTTTTAAATTAAGAGTTATTAAGACTATATAATAAATTAGAAATTTATATACTAATATTTAATTAATTAGATTATGAGTTACTAGTGCAATATATATATATATATATATATATATATATACTTTTAAACTTTTAAATTAAGAGTAATTAAGACTATATAATAAATTAGAAATTTATATACTAATATTTAATTAATTAGATTATGATTTAGTGTAGGGACAAAATAGTAATCTAACTTTTGCCTAACATTCTTCCCACTTATAGTACATACTAGATGGACAAAGCCCGTGCTAAGCACGGACACAATAGTTATATTTTTTATCGTAATCAATTTTAAGATATTTTGCATAGTTATATAGTAATGAAGGATCGCTGTACAAAATGAAAGGAGGAATGAAAGTGCAAGTTGTAACACATGGAGAAACATAAACGTTAAAATTGCATAGCTTATATATTTCTTCATGAACATGATCGATGCTAGCAGATTCTATATATATATATAATACTTTATGTGTACTTCAGCTTACACCTTAGTAGCACGGATTCTTCAATTCAGATGGCCTCACCGAAGTCGGATTCTTCAAAAATACACTACTTTTGACAAATCTAATATGTACCCATTCACATTTCCGTTGGCATTTTTTAAGAATCCAAAAAAACACAAGTTTACACAAAAGAAAATCATTTAGGCATTTTGAATATCAATACAAAATAACAATATATACATATAAATACATACATACATACACACACATATATATATATACCCAAGATCTCTGAAGCTCTGAATTTAGCACTCTTATTACATTCAGTTTGAGATGAAAGGACATCAGATAGTTTCATTCAAACAAAGAAAGATAGGTCATGGACTCAATTCAAGACTGAGACAACATAGGCGAAAGGAGCTTAGGGGACAGCTAGACGATTAAAGATCCAAGCAAGCGGATGCAATCAAACAGCATCACCAATGGATTTAGAAAAGAGACATATGACAGTGACAACTCCAACATGATGTCATAATCCTCTTGGTCAAGCATTTTACAAAAGCAACATATTTTACTATAACCTGCATAATGCGAAAATAAGTAGGGCGAGCCTTTCAAATCAGGTTTCACTCATATATAAGAAGATTCAATCTTTAAGCAAGTTTATAGACCTCAAAGGATGTTCTCTACCATTTATATATTAGTTTTAAAGTTATTTATTTCACATACTTTCAATCATCTGTAATGAAAATTTTAGACTTCAGCATATCAAGCAATTAATGTTTCTTCTTGGAGGAAAGAAATTTATGAAAGACTGAGGCAAGACTATGAGAATGATATAATTGAACTTGACAAGAAAACTCATTAACAATAACTATCTTATGTACCAACATGGGTAGAACATATCACTTTCTTTTGAATGTGTGAAGTGGTCATAATCATCAATAATACACTTCTATATACATCTTTGATAGTACAATACTTTTTAACTACAAAATGAAAAAGATATGAATGTATTACTTGGACAAAATACTCATATTACGCGACAGGAAAACAAGGAACAATAACATTTATTTAGAGATGAGTATCAGAAAAGACAACAAAATATTTGAAAGACCTTTCCGTCAATTCACATCAATATAAAGTAGTATAGTTGAGTTTTTTCGAGAGCAAAGAAAATCTGGCATGGCATGGCTGGAAGCTAGCTAGTGGCTCATCAGCCGTTCTGAATGAGTTTCTTTGTCTTACGACTATTTAGATACTTCGTCATCACCTTTTTGCCAAGTGACCCAAACCGAGGGATATTTCAAAGGAGCATGGCCTTAAATTGAATTTAATCGGTCAATAGTATTTGTTCAAATCAATTAAACATTTAAAGTGCAATAGATGAAAATATTTAAGTGAAGCAGTTGTTTCAAATAGCCTTAAAGTAACCTATTTTTCACCAAAACGCAGAGCAATAATGAACCCCAACCAACTAAAAAATGCAGCAATAGTTTGGCAAAAATGCAGCAGTTCTTAAGCCTCAATTTCTGCCTAAAGTACCACAGTTATCATAGCAATATTTTTGACAATATGGTTGAATTACAAATGCAGTGAAGTTTAGCTCAACACATAGCAACCATTGGCTCAAATTTGGCTAAAAGTATGCAAATATCTTAGTTTAAAATTTAGCAGTAGTAAAAGAAAAAATACAACAACCCGGGGCTCAGAAAACATTACAAAATGGAGCAGCAAAAGGCCAAAATGCAATAGTGATTCAACTTCAAAATGAGGTGTAAAACTGTAGCAGTCAATCTCATCAAAGAGAATAATTAATTCTCATCAAAGACATGAGGTAACGATAAACATGTGAAACAGAAGTTAAATAAGCAAAGTTGTTTCATTGTTAGCCTTAACAGATTGTAGCAGAAAAATGGCCAAAGTGCTGAAATTGTTCATCAACGGCAGCAACTATTATCAACAACATCAAGCCACAAAATCACCCAAAACACAACAACTATATTTTTCTATTAAGTGAGGAATATGTCGAAATACACCTATATCAAATTAATTTACCTGAGAATCTGCTCCTGCAGATATAAAGCACGTTGAGAGAATACGACAAAGCAAGCCCAATTATTCTTTTATGATGTCCTTTGAGCTTTGTCTTTACCTACACAAGGGGATCATACTTGATGTCAATGAATTTAAATAAATACTGAATTAGTAATATTTCAAAATTTACAGAATGAAATAAATGTCTGAATAGCTCAACCTTGTTAACTCGAACATTATATATCTGGATGTAGGAGTCATCCATTCCTATGGCAATAACATTGTTATCTTTAGGATAAAATTCCAAAAAGGTTGTTGCGGGTGGGGCGGGCATAAATGTTGTCATAGTCTGCATTTGCAACAAACACAATATAGAGATTCATGGAAAGCAAAATAATATATAACTTCATGCAACTAATTCTTGATTTATAGCTTCTTAGCTGAACTGTTAGGCTAAAGCTAATGAAATGTCAAATTCAAACAGTTGTAAAAGTATCTATTAAGATCAACTAATATCATGTGGTTAAAGCTATAGTTGTTTCAGGTAAACTAACACAAAGTACATATTAATTTACTTTGTAAATCTGGAACGTTAAGGCAACGAAAGAGCTGGAATAACCAACATACTATCTTTGCTAGTTTATTTCCCTAGTTCCTTCACTATCAGGGCGAGATTGTTCCATTCATTCGAGAACTAAAAAAGATATTCTTTTTCAGTAATCAAATTTCTCAAAAAGGAAAATATTTATTATTGGACAACATGAGAACATTCAAGATAATGTGAGAAGAAGAAAATCTAAGTCGCATATATTTCAATCATATCAATTCAAAAGTCACGGAAAAAAATAAATCTCAACTGTACGTAGTTAAGAAGACTAGCCTTTTCTTCAACCCTGCCCTTGAATAATCGAATACAACTGCCATTTTCATTTCCTCCATAAGTAGCAGCTTTCTCAAATTCCTCCGGAAAATCTTGGCTATCCCTATCCAGATCATGAGACTCTTTAGGAAGAGTCAATTTGAGAGCTCCATCTAATAAGGACCACTTGAGATTGGTTAACCCTTGACTATTTAGATGAAAGAACAATACTTTTTAACTGTGATTACAATGAAAGTGTGTAGCATTTATAATAAATCACGTATATTATGTCGTGGGCAAGGTACAAATGAGAAACCAAAAAAGAACATATAGAGAATTACATAGTCCATACAAAATTGAGAGTGATATCCATCCATACCTTCTTCATTCTCTAGAGGTGTATTCATTTGTTAGTTTGCCACTTTCTCATATGAAGAAGAACTCGAGGATTACATTAAAGTTTGGTGCTCGAGAACTAAAAATAATGTTTCAACGTTATAGCCATTTGTAAGAACACTCTAAAATAACATAAAAGTACTTGAGAATTATATTACCCTCTAGAATACTTCAAGTGTGTTTAACTAATGCATATAAGTTTGGTAGTGTCTTAGAAATAGAAAATATGTCACAATTATTTTCGAGAAATGAAAAGTTCAGTTCTCACCTCGCAATTCTCACCATCCAGCAACTTCATTACAGTCCTCGCTTATTTATTCAACTAAAAAAATAAGAAAAAGAAAGGGAAAGAAGCAAAAAAAACAATATTATTGAATTGTTTCAGACATATTATCAAACACTAGTTGTGCACCAGTATGGAAATCATATATTAACATGACGTGTATATAGAATGTCCAAAAGAAAATTATAGGTCAAAATAAACATTATCAGAACATCCAGAGGATAAAAATTATCAATTGAGTATATGAATTTTTTTTCCCGTGAAAATGTTTCATGAAACTTTATAGCGTAAGTTGATTATGGTAACATGAACAACTTTGGTTGAAAATATTGAGTGGAATAGAGAAGATATTCATGGAGCAGAGGGTTCAGGAATTAAGTAAATTCCTTTGGCTAAAACATAAATAGTCAGATAAAATCGATATGAAACTGTCATGAATCTATAATAAGCAGAGAAGTGGAAAAATGTACCTCATTTGACCACTTTTATCTAAAATTTATTCTACCATTTTAAATAGTCGAGCAGAAACAGTCCGACGACCCCAACAAATCTTGAATGAAATTTGTTAAAGCTAAGCCAAAATGTCAAGCCACCAACAGTCAAAACTTGCTAAAGACATCAGATCTAGTGGCCTTTGAATTAAAACTTCTTAGGTTTTGGGGGTTTAATGGGTGTTTCAGTTGCTAGTGTAATGGCTGGGGAAAAAAAAAGGAGAGATGCGCTGTTATTTTTTGGTGGAGAAGTAATAAACGTAGAGTACTGTTGAATGGAACACGTGTTAGCTATTAAAAGAGGACATATAAATCTCCAATTTGCCCCTATTTGTCCTAAGTTTATAGTACAATATATGTAGCTCTCCGTACAAACTTTTGGTGTTGTGTTCGTCCCCCCAACTGTCACTTATTAATAAGGGCTAAGTTTATAGTACAATATATGTAGCTCTCCGTACAAACTTTTGGTGTTGTGTTAGTCCCCCAACTGTTAATTATTAATAAGGGTAATAATAATAATAATATATATATATATATATATATTACTTTTAAGCTTTTAAATTAAGAGTAATTAAGACTATATAATAAATTAGAAATTTATATTTAATTAATTAGATTATAATTTAGTGTAGGGGCAAAATATATATATATATATACTTTTAAACTTTTAAATTAAGAGTAATTAAGACTATATAATAAATTAGAATTTATATACTAATATTTAATTAATTAGATTATGATTTAGTGTAGGGGCAAATAGTAATCTAACTTTTGCCTAACATTCTTCCCACTTATAGTATATAGTACCGCCCAACATATTTAAATTTGATATATGTTTTTCTCGTTGGTTTGAGGTAGTTTACATAATAAAAATAATACTAATAACAATAGTAAATTTAAAGCAGTTGATACTTTGACCGAATGTCACAATAAACATGAGTAAAATATGATATTAACATGTACATGTCTGAAATAGATCAGTTCTTGGATACTTCTAATTAATATACTAATATCAATAATGAGTTTTGTGATTTTTCTATTGTACAATAAAATCAAGCAGGCACTGATTCATATTAAAGGATATAACAGATAATAGTGACCAATAGTATACGTGCATAATTGAGTATTTTTATTACAGTGAACGCATATGAAGTTTGATGAATAAAACATTATAAATATATGAACTACTTATCATAGTACTCCAACCCCATTCTTCAACCAGAATATTGTGCAGGGTACAAAAGAGTAAAATCATACCATGGTGGTCACTCATCAAGATTTCAGCATCTTACTTTTGATATATGAACTGAACTGTATTAGTGTTATGACACCATGTGGATGGTTATTCTTCTTCCAAGTTTACTACTGTTTGAGAACATTTCAGTTTATGTAGTTGCAAGTGATGTGGATGGTACTATATTGTCGAATTGAATGCTATAATAGTTGGTTGATTACGTTTTGATATTGTGTGTGAAACATTCTCTATTGTGTGTGAAATTGTCTCTTGATGTAAGGAAGAAGGCAATGATGGTGGAATTTACTTTCCATTCACAAACTCTCTTCTCACAAATAAACATTCTCTTACGCTCATGCATGTTGTTTGCTGCTAAAGTTTCTCAATTTGATGTAAGAGGGGATTCTATATGTGCATCCTCAAAGTTGAAGTGTTTATTTGCCAGTTTAGCTAAGTTAAGGTGTCTTATCTATGTATCATGCTTTACTTATTTCTTCACATGCTTTACAGGCGGGTGGAGTCGCACAAATTTACTCAAAACACTCCTATCTTCCTATTGCCACCAGAGAGGATAAAGCTGCAGCTTGGGTACTATTATTTTCATTTCCTTCTCTCATTGTTGCGCACCTGCCACCTCTACCACGATCCTAGTTGATTTATCGAAATGGGAGAAGGTTGGATGTTTTATCACTTTTGCAAGTATTTGTGGTTTGACCTTATTATAATCTGTGCTCTGTCATGTTGGATTCAGAAGCCAAGTATATTACTGGTTGGGCAGATGTCAAAGGAGCAATGGACAATCCAAAATACGGAAATCTGATGATAGCCTGACAACAGCACCATGATTGGAATACGGAAATCTGTCTCTCACTGTGTGCGTTTCTAAAGGTATTTGATTATTGAAATTTGGGGTGGGTTATTTTATTCCTAAGTCGACACGTGTCCTGTTAAAATTAGGGGTATATTTATAGCAAAGTATAACAGAAGAGGTATATTTGGATTGAACTATAACCAAAAAAAATGTATCAATTATTTTTAATAGTACATGAGTATATTTGACCCTTTTCTATTTTAAATACATGGAAACATTTATATGATTGATAAGTTAAGAATCCAAATTAGAAATAAATTAGGAATCCAAATTAATATTTAACTTATAAGATATTTTGTAACATTAAAATTAGAAAAGAGGTAAAATAGTATTTTAACTTTGTGACTTTCCATTTTTGGTAGAACTAGTGGTGTACAACTGTCAATTGCCCGTAACTATCTAACAGACTGTAACTAACTAATTGATCCTTCTAACTTTCTTATACTATTTCAATATAGACAAAATCAGTTTCAAAGAGCTCTATTTGTTCATACCACCTAATTCTAGGTATTGTGCGTCTTCCGAAATTTTAGATTCCAGATTTTTAACCGTTCTCCATGTAAAAGGAAATTGCAACATGAATGTTATTCGAGAATTTAATGTAGAGCTATATTTTCATTCTGTTTGCATTTTTTCCCGTACCTTCCCCAAGTTTATACCCAAATGTCCTTACCTTGTTCAGTTAACTTTGAGAAATTGTGACAACCTTATAGACTTCACAGTCCCCCATCTCAATTATCTCGAAAAGCTTCATGTCAATAGTCGCCAAAAAATTAAAAAAACTTGTATTAAAAGCTCAAAATCTCCTCAAGTTTCACTTGTGTAGTTCAGCCTTCATCAAATTTGATTTGCCCGCTTCTACTAAACTACAACTCCTCCGTATAGATTCTACATATTTCCCAACTCATTTTATATAATGTACAGAAATGCTGAAATTGTAGTAAAATTAAGTGGATGTTTTGTTATGATATAAGAAAAATACTTTATTTGAAACTTTTGAAGTTGGAGTTGGAGTTGTTTTTTACCATACTCTTTGCAAATAATATTTAGAATTTGAATATATTTGGTATGAACATGATTTAAACACTCAATTTCTAAAAACTAAAAAAATCGTCCAACTTAACCATGTGTACATATATTCATTCGACTTGACACATTTTTTGTTGGTGTTGTGAGTTTCTTTTTAAAAAAAGTAGATATTGGATGAATTTTGCAATTTTTTGGATAGTGCAAGGATGTTTTTTGTTCACTTATATAACACAAGGATGTAATTTAGGTTTAAGTCATAGTTCAGGGATGTTTTTAGCCAAAAACTCATATTTGATACATCAAATTATTACTAGATACAAATAAATAGATACATGAAATTTATCATAGATCATCTATATTTTCACATAAATAATGTGGAAATGATCATTTCATAATAATACACAATTCAAAACAACACAATCGTGATACAACATCAGCAATGAGTCAATAAGCCTTTCAAACCATTCTCAACACATCACCAGGGGTGGCTCAACGCAATCGGAGGCCTAAAGCGAATTTCAACTAGAGGCCTAAAATCTAAATAAACTTCATATGCATTAATTTTTTTTTAAAAAAAAAACTTACATTTTTAAATGCAAAGCATACTTAATATTTTTTTTATAAATGATTTATTCGATTTCTTTTACAATTATTAGCTTTAGATAAGATTTTATCAATTCAACATTGAAAAACATTTCTTACTCGGGCAATTATTATATGAATTGTTAACATAGAATTTGATTCAAGAAGTTGATAATTTTGTATACCCCACATTTTACTATGCTTGTTGTAATGCTTGAAAATCTAAGAAGAAATAGAAAAAGAATTTACAATTCACTCAACACTTTTCGACTATTGATTCATATTTTTGATAGAATATTACTCTAACTTATCAAAAATTTAAAGAAGAGAGTGTAAAAGGAGTTAAAAGAATAAAATAATGTGAATATTAGTGTAGTGTAAGAAAATACAATATTTTTTCTTGATTTCTTCTATTTAAATGGGATTAAAGAGAATAAAATATATATGCCTTTTAAAATATATATATTATCATAAATAATCAATCTTTTCTATAAAAATTTAACACATAATTTATTATTGGTAAAAAATTGAAGCCCCCTAAAATTGGGGGCCTAAGGCCAATGCCTTATTCAAATAAGCATAGAGCCGGCCCTGCACATCACACACCAACAATTAATCACATTGTCTTTTATTACCTCTTTTCATCATTAGAATTATTCAATATGGACAAGTCAACCCATCACCAAATCTCATTACTCTCCAACGCATATCACAAGAAAATACACGATTCTATACAGTTAACAGGAGTTTAGAAATCAACTTGCCTCAAATAATTGAACGGTCACTCCGGGACTTGAGCCTTCCCCTTTCGTTGGGCTTCCAAATCAATACAATCTATTAAAATAAATAACAATAAATTTTAGGTTTAGCAAACATAAAAATCATATTTGTATGTTATAGCTATAGTTTGTGTAATTGCGCTCTATAGCAAACTTTATGTTTTCTATGACTATTAATCTGTATATTTCGGTATACATATACATAAAAAAATATATTTGGGTCTTTGTATATTTCGGTATACAAATGGGTCCTGCATTTGTATATTTTCGTCTATTTGGATATTTCGGTATACAAATGGGTCTTGTATTTGTATATTTCTGTATACAAATGGGTCTTGCATTTGTATATTTTGGTCTATTTGTATATTTCGGTATACAAATGGGATGGCAAAAAATATGTAATGTTTGCTGCGAATTACAAATAAAAGAAATTATGGCTATAACATTTAATTAATTTGAATTAATAGTTTGTTATTTCATACAATTTTCCCAATAAATAATCACAATAAGATTCTAAAACTAACAACGCTCACATTACTATATGTATTTCTTGGACCCAAAAACTCACCCAAACCTAATAAAATCAAGTTTCTAATCTTGATGTCAATTAACATATCAACTCTCACATTTTTTTCAAAATTTCAAGCCTAGGATTAAGTTTCAATTTCTCTAATATCATAAATTTAATGGTATTCATGTATTACAATTCACATACTAGCGTATTGAACTGCCTACGTTGTCCGCCGCAGAGCGCTGAGTAGGTAATTTCTTATTTTTCTTTCTTTTCTTTTCTAAATTAATTATGTATTGATAATTTTTATTAATTTATTTTAATATATATATATATATATCGGTCAAGTGGTATAGGGTCTTAAATAAATTTCAGTCTTGGATCATTATTATCAACTGAATACATTAATTATTTAATAAATACTCGTTATTAAATAACCGTAGTTATCGAATAGTTCAAAATTCTCAAACCACTTCACCAACTGATCAAAAGTCACTTGGAATTATCGAAAGAGGTAAAAATGAAGGTTTTATTAAAATTTACAAAAATCACCTTCCGGGTCAATACACTATCATAAATCCTAGTAATTAAAACTTAAAAAGATGAAATTTATGTAGTTTGTCCATTTAATAATGTGATGATATCATATAATTTTCTTATGATCCATAACGATCATTTTGTATACATTAAAAGATTCAAAATAAATTTTGTAATCTCTGTTGTATGGTAATATATTTATAGCTTATTATCAAAAAAAAAAATATTATTCACCTTTTCATCCCTTTAAAATATATATTCATCATATTAAATAAAGTAATCATTTCAGTTTCTACATTCAACACATGGATGGACTATATTTTTCTAATATCAGTGGTTGAGAAATGAGAACGGTCTATATTCAATACTAAAATAGTAGATTTCAATTTGTTTTTATAATCGAGGCATAAATATTATATATTCGAATAGTTAATTCAAAATATATTTTAAAATCTCGTTGATAACTGAAATTTATATACACTATAAGGGTGTGTTTGGTATGAAGGAAAATATTTTTCATGGAAAATGTTTTCCTCGAAAACAAGTACATTTGTGACTTATTTTCTCACGTTTGGTTGGTGAGTAGAAAATATTTTTCGGAAAAAGATTTTTAGTGTTTGATTTATGAATGAAAAATGTGTTTGAGAAATATCTTTTATTTTACTAGAGTAAAAATTAATTTTTGAAATTGAAAATATTTTTTAAAAACGTGCTTAAAATTTTTTTGGAGGTGGGTGGCTGGCAAGGGATGGGGTGCAAAAACAAATATTTGAAGTTGAAAATATTTTTAAAAAACAAACTTGAATTTTTATTTTATTTTTTGCGAGGGGGGGGGGGGGGGGGCTAGGGGCTAGTAGGAAGGTGGGTGGAGAAGGGGGGGGGTCGGAGGTAGGGGTGAAAAAAAATGAAATTTTGAAATGGAAAATATTTTTTAAAAAACAAACTTAATATTTATTTTTTTTAGGGGGGGGTCGAAGGTAGGCGTGAAAAAATGAAATTTTGAAGTTGAAAATATTTTTTTGAAAACAAACTTAAATTTTTTTTTGAGGGGTAGGTGGGTCGAGGGTAGAGGTGAAAAAAAGAAATTTTGAAGTTGAAAATATTTTTTTAAAAACAAACATAAATTTTTTTTTGGGTGGGGGCAGGGGAATGGGGGGGGGGGCGAGGATCAGGGTGAAAAAATAAAATTTTGAAGTTGAAAATATTTTTTAAAAACAAACTTAAATTTTTTACTGGGGGGGGGGGGAGGGGGGGAGGGTCGAAGGTAGGGGTGAAAAAATAAAAATTTGAGGTAGAAAATATTTTTTAAAAACAAACTTAAATTATTATTTTTGAGGGGGGGAGGGGGTTTAAAAAATTGAAATTTAAAATATCTTTTAAATACAAACTTAATTTTTTTTTTTTTTGGGGGGGGGGGGGGGGGTCGAAGGTAGGCGTGAAAAAATGAAATTTTGAAGTTGAAAATATTTTTTAAAAAACAAACTTAAATTTTTTTTTGAGGGGTAGGTGGGTCGAGGGTAGAGGTGAAAAAAAGAATTTTTGAAGTTGAAAATATTTTTTCAAAAACAAACTCAAATTATTTTTTTGGGTGGGGGCAGGGGGATGGGGTGGGGGGTCGAGGATCGGGGTGAAAAAATAAATTTTTGAAGTTGAAAATATTTTTTAAAAACAAACTTAATTTTTTTATTGTGGGGTGTGTGTGTGTGTGTGGGGGGGGGGGGGGGAGGGTCGAGGGTAAGGGTGAAAAAATAAAAATTTGAAGTAGAAAATATTTTTTAAAAACAAACTTAAATTATTATTTTTGAGGGGGGTGGGGGGGATTAAAAAATTGAAAAATTGAAATTAAAAATATCTTTTAGAAATAACTTTTAATATTTTTTTGGGGGGTGGTGGTGGTAGGGGGCTGGGGGTATGGGTGAGGGTGGGGTAAACGAATTGAAGTTAAAAACATTTTTTTAAAACAAGCTTTCAATTTTTTCTTTTATTTCTTTTATTTCTTTTTTTTGGGGGGGGGGAGGGGAGGAGTGGTTGGGGGGCTGCTTTGAGGGAAGGGACAAAATAAATTGATTTTTTCAATAACAAAATTGTTATTTGAAGTTGGAAGAGAGTTTTGGAAAATATTTTCCTCAAGGGTGTGTTTGGTATGATGGAAAATGTATTCATGGAAAACATGTAGATTTTTTATTTATTTTCTCATGTTTGGTTGGTGAGTAGAAAATATTTTCCGGAAAAGATTTTTGCGTTTGATTTTTGAATGAAAAATGTTTTTGAGAAATATCTTTTATTTTTACTAGAGTAGAAAATAATTTTTGAAATTGAAAATATTTTTTAAAAACAAACTTAATTGTTTTTTTGAGATGGGGGGCGGGTGTCGAGGGTAGGGGTGAAAAAATGAAATTTTGAAATTGAAAATACTTTTTAAAAATAAACTTAATTTTTTTTTGGGGGGTGGGGGGATGGTAGGATGGGCGGGTTGGGGGGGGGGGATCGGAAGGGAGTTTTGGAAAATGTTTTCCTTAAGTGTTGAAGGGAAATCATTTTCCTTAAATTTGAGGAAAATGAGTTGATTTGGAAAACATTTAACCGAACCAAACATGAGAAAATTGGAAAACATTTTCATACCAAACACACCCTAAGTTTTGAAGGGAAGTTGTTTTCCATAAATTTGAGGAAAATGAGTTGATTTGGAAAATATTTTTCAAAATATTTAGCCCAACCAAACATGAGAAAATTGAAAAACATTTTCCGAAAAATATTTTCCTTCATACCAAACACCCTAAGACAATAATCATAATAATCAACTTATCATACTATACTTTATTGAAAATGAACTTAACAATACTGTATTAATTTGGTACACTACATGAGATAAAGTGCAAATATTTTATGAGGTTATTTTTATTCCATCTTTTTACGAGATAGTAATTCTCCCACGTTAGTTCAACTTAATAATGAAAAACAATAATTTTGAAATTAATTAATATCTCAAATTAAACATGAGATGACGTTAGTCTCAAATGAAAAATCAAATAAATAAATTAAAACACATAAACTAATATTTTAGTACATATACGAAATCTAGATAAAAATTATTAAATTTCTTTGAATAAGTTAAAGTTTGAATTTATCACCGATGGTGGCTTTGTTCCTCCGATATTTTTAATTACGGATTCATGTGTATTTACCGCCCCAATTCCTTAAGTAATATTTAAAGGGGATAAAGAAAAGTCAAATAAAAATAAAGCTTCACCGTAAAGTCAAAAGCGAAAATGCGAAATACACAAAATTTGTTTTCCTTTCTTGACCAATTTACTAATTGTATTTTACCCATATGCAGAAATGACACTTAAAAAGGACCAACACTGCATCTTTTCATTGTACTAAAGGCAGTACTAATTGTACATTTAGAAATGGACTAACACTGCATCTTTGGATTGTACTAAAGGTAGTACTAATTGTACATCAATAAAGACACTTTCTCTAGAAGTTTCTTGCTATAGCTGACAATTTTCTAACCCTAATTTCTCTCCTCCTTCCTAAACTCGCTGTATTCTCTCAACTCTTCCTTCTACTTCTGACCTCTTCAATGGCGAATCCATCTGCTGGTTAGTCTTTTCTGTTTGTCTACACACTTTCAATCTCTCTCTGAAGCTTTGCTGAAGATTTCTGTTTGTTTCGAACGAGCTGCGCAGGTACTTCTTCATGCTTTAAGCTTCTCTCCTCCTTGCTAAAGTCGTTGTATTCTACTTCTGACCTCTTCAATGGCGAATCCATCTGCTGCTTAGTCTTTTCTGTTTGTCTGCAGACTTAAAATCTCTCTCTCAAGCTTTGCTGAAGATTGTTGTTTGTTTCGGACGACCTGCGCAGGTACTTCTTCATGGTTTAAGCGAAATTTACATGTTTGCTCCATCATTTGCTCTTTCTCCCATTCCTAATTTGTCTTCTGTTTTGTTCTTTCTCCGATTCCTAATTTGTCTGCTGTAGACCATATTAACCCATATTATACTGTATATATGTGCTGCAAACTTCTGCTCAATAAATGCATGTATTTCTCTATTGCACTATCTTCACCATCGAACCACCAGAGGCCCTCAAAACCGCAAAATTACCTTTCACACTTTTAGTGCTTGGAAGCTTCCGGTTTCAAGGGTTTCTCGGTTTATTTTTTGCCTATTGTTTACGCTTTCAATTTCAGATCTTTGTACTCTTAAATTTTCAGTTGCTTTTTCGCTTTTTCCATCTGGAACTGTGTAAATCTATTTCATCTTTAAGTTAGATTTGATCCTACTGGTCGTTCATAAATTCATCAAATTTATCCACAAAGTATTTCTTTTTTGCTTGGTCTCAGTTTTTTTTTTTGTAGGTTTAATGACTTTTGTCGAGCAACAAATATCGTTGGATTGTAAGTGGCTATACATATCCATCCTTCTCCTTAAATGTTATTCTTCCCAATTCCATTTCATTGTCTCATTGTAGGGTAGTCTGTATGAGTTATTTGAGTTTAAGGTCCTCTTTCTCTATGTTATGGTTCTTCAATTCTATGTGCTTCTATGTTTGGGTTGTTGTTGGTTTTTTTTAATAACAACTGCACTTATGATATAATTAATGCTTCATTTCATTTGTTCCATATGTAGTTGTAACTTGTTTCATATTCAATTTGGTGAAATTCAATATTCCTAAATAGTCACTTTATTTCGTAGGAGATTGCCTGCAACTCAACGATAGAAATAGCAGTCATACAGAACAGCCTGTTTATTATCACCGCCTTAGAGGGATTGGTTCAAATGCTGACCCAAACCTTATATACACACTAGCCAGTCCACAAGATTCAGAGACATCCCACACGTGGTCACAGGTACCTTATATGTTTTCTCGCATGATCTATACGATTTGATAGACCCAGGAGCTATTCTCTCATATTTTACTTCACCTGTAACAAAAAATATTGAAATACAGTCAGAATTGTTATCTCACCCATTTGTACTATTTACTGCAGTAGGAAAGTCTCTCATAATGGTACTAGGATCAATTTTTGGTAGTTTATTTGTACTCCTAATTTAGTACTTCTTTTATTGCTTTAGTTACCAATATTTGCACATCACTTTTCCTTCAACTCTTTCAATTATCGTTTCAACTTTCTTCAATTTTCCGTTTTCCAGGATACTCCAAATTGTGAATGGCTATTACAAATCATTAGCTGCTAGAAATATTTCATGTAATATAATTAATGATTCATTTCAGCTGTTCCATATGTAGTTGTAACTTATTTCATATTGAATTTCCTGAAATTGAATATTCTTAAATAGTAACTCTATTTCACAGGACATTGCCTACAACTGAAACATAGAAATACCACTGATACAGAACAGGCTGTAGGGTCTGCACGAGCCTGTTCATTATTAGCACCTTAGAGGGATTGCTTCAACTGCCGACGCAAACCATATATACAGCCTAGCCAGTCCACAAGATTCACAGACATCCCACACATAGTCACAGGTACCTTATATGTTTTCTCCCATGCTCTATACAATTTGATAGACCCACGAGCTATTGTCTCATATTTTACTTCAGTTGTAACTAAAAACTTTCAAATATAGTCAGAATTGTTATCTCACCCATTTGTAGTATTCACTCCAGTAGGAAAGTCTTTCATAATGGTACTAGGACCAATTTATAGTACTTTATTTCTACTGCTAATTTAGTACTTCTCTTATTGATTTAGTTTCCACTCTTTGCACATCACTTTTCATTCAAGTCTTTTAATTATCGTTTGAAGTTTGTCCAATTTTCTGTTTTTTAGGATAGTCCAAATTGTTAATGCCTATTCAAACTCATTAACTACTAGGCCTAGCATTGTAGGGAAATAGTTGCTTCTAAGCTTATCCTTACTTTGTTTCATTAGCTTATCATTTCGTTTTTCACAATTAAATATCCTTAAAATATACAAGCCATTTACATATTACGCTTACATAACAGGGAAAAAACTAAATAACAAAAAGAGGCACTATAATACAAAATACAACTTTTATGTTGTCTGTTGGAGAAGAGATAATTATTATATTCAACAATAAATGTCACTTCTATTTCTAAGCCCTTTAGGTAAATTCCAAATTAATGGTTCGTCCTTTTGTTTAGTTTTGTTTAGGAATGTGAATTCAAAGGAGCAAGCATTCTTTAGTTGTTCTTTTTCCTGCCACTTTCTAGGTCCTGTATTCCTGAATAAGGACAGAAAGCTTCTACAAAGTTGGGAAGTTTTGTAGTATCTTCAAATGCAAACTAAAAATTTTTATTTGTTTTTCCCACAGATTTTCTACAACGTATTCCTTTGTGCGTGAATGATACAAAAGGTACATCATTTCTTTCTGCTACATGTCTGTTGTTTATATATTTTTCCCCAACAAATACATTTCAAAGGTCTATCCTTTATTTGCATCTACTTCAATTGTAACTTGTTGCTATTAGTTTAACTTTCGGTTCCTAACTCATTTTATGTGTTAATTGACCTCCACTAAAGCGTCCTAATAGATTTAGACATGACTGTACTTCTACTATGACAACACTGTTCTTTCGGTTTTTATTTGTTGCTTATTTTATTTTTTTACACAACATACAACGTTTATTATGCTTCTGCAGTTTATATGTCATACGACCGAATAGTAATAGCTACAACTCTGAAGTAGTATAGTTGTTCCGCATTCTTTCACAACCTTCAAATTAAGGTTCAAACAAATTTCAGTTCTCCAACTTTCTCTATTGATAATGGACAGTCACTGATTTTGGTCTTGTATTTCTATGAGAAGTTGTTACAAATTTCAGTTCTCCAACTTTCTCTATTGATAATGGACAGTCACTGATTTTGGTCTTGTATTTCTATGAGAAGTTGTTTTGGGATTGGATAAAAGTATGACATCAAAGCTAATATACCACTACATTTAGCTAGCAAATGCACTGCCGATGTTTCGTTGGACAACTTCAATCTTATTGGCTCAAGCCTAACATTGGTTTTCTTTAACAAAAAAACATGTATACATCAGATTCAGTGTTTCGTCTTTTATTTCTTGTGGTTCTGCTTCAGATTTCAATTTACTTTTACTCTACACATATGCTGATAGTTGAGCTGGCAAAAAAAAAAATGAACAACCAACTGTTGATGTCTTGCTGATAGTTCAATTAGGAAAAGAAAAAGAGAACAACCAATTGCTCACGTGTAAAATCCCATCATCTCAAAACAGCAAAACTTTGTACGACAACCGCAATTAGGCAGTTTCTCACATGTGAAATCCCCTTATCTTTTCAATTAACTTTGGAGTAAAAAGACCATACCTTTGTACGATTACTGCATCATTTTCAACATTTCGACAATGTAAATAATTCCATGTTGCAAACTGTGTTACATGCCAATGGTTAGATCAATACGCTACCTTTGGGTTTTCTCTGTTTTCTACATTGCTGTCACTCATAGTAGTCTCTTAGGATCTACATGTCTGTCAAATTTTACCAAGGAATTATTACAAAGAACGAAGAGTAGTAACAACATAAAGAAGGAAAATATCAACTCTTCCTTGTTACTGGGATATAGTGCAAAAAACTTAACTAATTTTGAAGAAAAATTACAGAAAAATAAATGACAAGATGCCTAAAGGGCCAACAGCGTAAAGAGTAACATAGGAAAGGCGAACAACAGGAATAGAGGTCTCATTTTGCCTACAAAGTACCTGTACTGCCATCATTTACATTCTCATCTAAGGCATTACTTCCTGTCCACTGTCATCTAACAAAAACATAAAAACTCATTTGGTTTCCCCTTAAAATATGTACATGCTGATAGTTTAGGGAGGAGGATAGAGGGAGAACAAATTGTTCATGGGTAATAATGGCAAAAAACCTTTGACGAATGATATGTACATAGTCATAATTCAAGTAGGAAAAGAAAAGAAGAACAGCTGAATGTTCACGTATGAATCTCGCAAAAAAATTATAGTTCAAATTGTACACGTGTATGTCATGATTGAGAAATAAGTAATTGAACATAAATGGTTACAACATGAAGATGGAAGCAAAAGTTAATAGTATGATACATGCTATGTGCTCTTTTATGCTTTTCTAATTTATGTTCATTGTTTGTCCTAACTTCCTTTGGCAACAGTCTCTTAATGCTTTGTTACTACATCAAAAGCTCATTTATGCGGGTAGCAGGTCAATTTTACTCTGCGTTGCTGCTTTCATTTGATGCTTTTTCCCCTTCTCTGTAAAGTGCTAAAACAATCTACTGTTTTGGTGCAACTTCATTGTCTAAGCTCAGTTTTATAAGTCGTTATTGCTGTACTTTTCTTTTGGATATGTGCAATGCCTATATTACTTGGAAAGGTGTTCTCCAATGTAATTAGGTACTTATGTGACCTACTTTTACATTTACATCTTGCCTTTCTATTTTCTTGTCAACAACTTCCCCATTTTCCGCATCAAATGACTGCAAACCAACTATTACTTTACAATATTAAATGTTACTTGATGAACTTTTCTTTTCTCATAATCTACTGATTGTTTATGGTTAATGTATGTTCCTTTCAGTTACAAAAAAGATATACACTAGAGCTTTCACTTTTCAAGCATTATTTCTTTGCATTACTGCAAAACAAGGCAATTTCACAAGCAAAGCACATATCATCGTGCAGTCCTGCTAATCTGCTCTACTGCAGAAGAAGGCCACAGAAAGATCCAACATTTATATCAACAACATGATGAATTAACTAATAGACTACATGGTCCCACCAGGGCAGATAGAGTCTGAAGACTAACTTAACTAACTCTGTGAGTTCCATCAAAAGTACATACTTTTTTTCTCTTAAGCATATTCTGTCTAAATTTACAGTTCAAGTTTGGTGAAAAATTAATCTTCTATATTTGCTTACAACTTAATTTATTTACTTTTCAAATATATATAAAGCTTTAGCATTTTTGTTCCACTTAGTATACTTAATTCTGGCCGTAATCATATAGGCTCGAATCATTCACATTTAAAGTCCCTAATAATGTGAAATAGACATTTATGAATTTCCCTTACTATAGGAGAAAGCTAGAAGGACTATCATTGAAGTTTCGGATGTAGTAAAGGAAAAGGCAAAGGCAGTGAAAATATTCATCACTCAAAGGTATATAATATCTAATCTTACATTCCTTTTTTGCACAGTGTCATATTATATATTTGAAGTATTTGCTTGGCTTATAATAGCACACATGTTCATTGTAAACACTAGCTTTCTCTACTCTTCTGTATTTCATATGTCATCAGTTGAAAGAGAGAGTTCATATATATTTAAAGAACACAGTCAATTAGACCATACATTGTCTTATTTTCATTGCAGCTTTTAACTTGTTCTTCTTCCTAATTTTGAGAAGACAGGCATATATATATCCTAAAGCACATACTTTCTCTTCCATTGTAGGTCAGCCGTTTTCAATTTGGAGGAAAGATGAATGTGCTTACTCAACTTCTTACCACGAAGATAATAAGAATCTATAGGAACATCACCAAAGTGCTGCAACAATGACATTGTATGCACTGCTTCAATCAGCTACCATCTCATCGCTAATGTAGATGCTGAAGTAGCAATACTGCAGCAGGTACCACAATTTTCTATTTGTTTTCAAAATCCCTTTCACACTTTATTTCTTCTGAACATTTCTCAACTAATATTACAAACTTTCTTCCCACTGAAGGAGTACTGCATAAGACATATACATATTTCCTGCTAAAGTCAGACACACAACAAAAAAAAATTATTCAATGTCTTAAAGCAACAATTCAAACAATGGTATCTTAGGTTAGCACTAATGATTTACTTAATTTCTAAATGTTTTTAGATCCATTGTTCAACATATATTGCAAATGAAGAATCTAACTTACATTATTTTTGTTATACCAATAGAGCAGTAGTGATCTCTGTGTGTTTGTCAACTTATTAGGCATTCAAATGTATTTTACTTTTACGGAAATGCATTATCTACCTTTAGCCTAACAGTTCCTACATTCAGTTTTACAGTAAAAACAAAATGCTAATCCTATACTATTTTTGCTACCATACTAACCAGATGACACATGATTTGATGTGTGTGTGTGTGTGTATATATATATATATATATATATATATATATACATAGATAGATAGATAGATAGATAGATAGATAAATATTTTTTTCCTTATTTAGAAAGACCAATTAAACTACAACTGTCTTCTTCAAAATTCATGCAGTTTTGGCTGCCAATGAAATAATGCCAAAAAACAGACAAAATCATTACATTAGGTAGTCAAATGTAATGATTTTGTCTCTTTTTTGAATACCAAATGTACTGATTTTCTGTCTTTTTTGGCACAATTTCATTGGCAACCAAAACCCCATGAATTTCTAACAAGACACATGTAGTTTTTTTGTCCTTTATAATTTCTATATTTGTAAAATAAATAAAAATAACAAATTAGATAAGGGTAAGGTAATACATATTTATATATATATATATATATATATATATATATATATATATATAAATATATATAATATTACCCTTATATATATATTACTCATACAACACAAATTTAATAGCCTTTCATTCAAGAAAAAATTTTGCTCCCTTTCTCAGGTATTATTTCTTCCCTTTTCATCTTTTCCCTCTTCCCATTCTCAATTTTTCTTCCAAATTCTGCTTGTCACCAAAACAGAAAATCAAAATACATCAAAGTTACAGTTATTAGTTGGACGTCAATTACTGTGGTATTACATTTGTACTGATATTGCAAATGTAAAAGCCAAAGTAATAGCCTACCTTATCAGTTTCCTGTTTGATGACTCATATTTAATGCTTTCAATACTATTCAATCTTTCATAGATATACCATGGGCCCAGCAATATGCTTTTAGCTTCATGCCCAACATGATCAAAATATCTGCAGGATAACTGTTTTCTTTTGTCTTTTTTTTTTGTTTCGTTTTATTGAAATTTTAAATAGTAGCATGAAAGTTTAGTTTCTGTGAAAAATAGGAAACATTTTTGGTAAGGCTAAATGGTGCCTTTGGATATAAATGTGACAGATTAGGTCTCTTCTACAAACTGTATCTTCCATGATACTAAGTCATACATAAGCCATCACATACTGCCTTCAGTAAAGTTTTTCATATTGTTTTTCCCAAATGTATAGTGGTTTGACTCAAGTTTGAGAGATAATTGTTGTTGTTTTAATATTCTGCAACATTTTCTGTCCCTGTAACAGATTTTCTGTGAAAAAACAATTGTCCAATTGTACTTTGCACATTAATAATGCCTGCTAACTGATTTTGTGTCTTCATTGAGCTCCACTAAAGGGCCCTAACAGATTTACACATGACTATACTTCTACTATGACAACACTGTTGTTTTTCTTCTCATTTGTTCTTCAGTTTTTTTTTTTTTTGGAACATACAAAGTTTATTATGTTTCCGCACTTTATATCTCATACGACCCAATAGTAAGAGGTACAACTCTGAAGTAGTATACTTCGTTTGGTCATTTTGGCTGTAGGTGCTTTGTTTGTATCTGATTATCAATCTCCTACTTTCGCATTCTACAATTGTACAGTTGTATCTCATGATTGACAAAGAACTAATAGCACATACATAGTTACCAGATGAAGATGGCAGGAAAAGTAAATAGTATGATACATACTATGTGATCTTTTATGAGTTTGTACTTTATGTTCAGTGTTTGTCCTAATTTGCTTTTACAAGAGTTTCTTAATGCTTTGTTACTACATCAGAAGCTCATTTATGCAGCTACAAGGTGCATTTTACTCTACAGTGCTGCTATCATTTGATTCATTTTTTCCTTCTGTCTAAAGAGATGAAACAATGTTGCATGTCCCTAATTTAATCAGCCCTGTTCATAAAAACACAACAAACCAAGTACTTTGACTTAATATTCATGTTATCCTGCAGATACTACTATTTGGTTAACTATATTTCCTACAAACATGGTACTAACAGTGAACATCGACCAAATAGAACCAGCAACACGAGATTGGATTTGCAAAGTTCAAATTGTCGAAATAGGACACCCACGAGAAAGCCTTGACAAGAAATGTACATTCCAAAATTTAATTTTGGAAGATGAAGAGGTCAGCTCATTATTATATTTTATCTTATGACTATTGCCCTTTTCCTCTCAATTTAGTTAATCTCAACTTTCTATAACTCTTACTTTCAGGAATGCCAAATTAAGGCAGTTATGTACTCTGAAGAAATCGAACAGTATGCAGATAAGCTTAAACTCCTCAATACCTACCTCATCTCTACTGCAAGAGTGAAAGTCTCACCAACTTCATACGGCAAGCCAATACATAAATTTTACTAGATTCTTGACAAAGAAACAGTAATTGAACAAATCAAACCATCTAATGAAGTTGAAGAACCACTTCCACCGCCAAACAAGCTGAATATCACCAGCTTTGACCGCATTCCTCATCTGATGGTTGATTCTGCTGCTGAAATAGATATATCCATCGTACTAGCTATTATCAGACTGAAATATACATCTTTACTACTGCAGATGACTTGCAACATTTCATTATGTATTATATACGCAGATATACTGGCAATCGTTCTTCGTTGTGGTCCTCAAAAAAACGCCGATCGCAGTCATCATAGGTGTCGAGAAATTACCCTTTGTGACAATCAATAAGTATAACATTTGACATTCTATTTTCCCATTTTCTGCAAATATTTTGAATCAATAACCACTTTTTGCATTTCTGTGCTCACATCATCAATTATCGTCTAAGCATTATCATAGTACTTACTCTTCTGTTCTTATGTTCTCACACTCTCAGGAAAAATCAGTTTCTCTTCACTCTATGGGAGGATTTTGGAGAAATAGAAGGACATGAAATTTCCTCAAAAATGGCAACAGAGGCAGATCTGCTTGTAATCCTCGGAAGGAGTATAGGAATCTCTACTTATCAAGGTACATATGCGCTCAACTTCTTACCAACATAATTTTATATAATAACAAAACAATATACAACCTATGTGTTATACAGGGTTGTCACTGCAGACTAGGTACAATTCCACAGTACGTGTGAATCTGAATTACCCACAGGCAGTGGCACTCATCAACTGGTACTCACATTTCATATTTATTCTATAGCTTTAATTTGCATGTAAAGAACCTACTAAACATATTATCTGTTCTAACAATAGGGCAAAAGAAAACAAAACAATGTTGTTAAGTTGTCCATCAGACAAAACCTCAACAAGCTCATCTATCGCTCCCATAGTAGTCACTCCTGCGGGCCAAATCTCTATTGCAGAAATCTCATCAGCACCTTCTGTAAGTCATACTTGAACCTGCTCATTTGAGAGCATCCTTATTCATTTTCTCATTCTGTAGCTTTGCCTAAATAATCAAAACTTCCCACAGATGGGAGTGTTCTATGTTCAAACAGAGATGGCCATATTAGATGAGTTCCAAGACTTTTGTGTGCTTGAATGCTCAGGATGCAAACAGAAGAAGCGGACAAAGGATAGAAAGGATTTCGAATGTCCAAAATGCAATCGGAAAACAGCATTAGTGCCTCGGTACTATACTTTTGACTTCTAAATTACACTTTCTATAAAATATAGCGTATATTATACACATATTTCAAACTTGCCTTCATTTCAGCTGTAGCTTCCAAATTGATCTTATTGACGATACTGCTACAACCACATCATCTATCTCTGCTGAATTAGGAGAAAAATTACTGTCCATGACAACAGAAGACATATTTGACATAACTTGCACTAAGGTTATCTCTCATTCCCACTGGCTACTTGTACACACTTATTGTCACAATACCATATATCTTCAGCACAAACACTTTACCACATATGCTTTGTTCTAAACTGTTTGTTCTAACTTATTACATTTACAGCGACAATCATTATCTCTTAATCATGTCCATGAGATGTTGTCAAACAAAGTATTCGAAATTCAGCTAAGGAAGTCATCTTGGGGCAGCTCAAATACCACGCATGCAACTTTGTCCATTCTTTCCTACATGGAAAAACAACATACTCCACAGAGCACTACTGATAGGACTTCTAAAAAAATAAAGCCTTTGAAAATAAGTGAGGTCGAAGTGATGGCAACAACTACTGCAGCTGGTTCTTCAAATGCACCGGCAAAATTTGAACCACCCACACCAACCAAAAAGGTCTAAAAGGTCAGTCTACATCTCACTTTCATACCAAACTATAGCTCAGAATGATTATCAATTCCACATATTTACAATTATCTCAAAAATTACTGCTAAAAGTCTCTACTTTTAGTTGTAGTTTACTTTTTTTATACACGTATCCATATAGTTCCTGTAAAACATTGTAAATGTCATACTTATGTTATAATGCTGCTTTTGCGCTTGCTCTTATCTGCTTTCACAATTCACAATTTTGTTATGTTTATGTCTGACATAACATTGCAAAGTCTCACATTCATTCAGGGCTAAAAACTCTCTATCCATGTTCATATCCATACTCAAATCAATTGGTTAACAATTTCTTTTTAATTCCTCATCTCATGTTGACTGTTGAATTAGCTTATTTTTGTTACAACAATTCACCAACTTCATTACTTCACAGTTAGCAGCAGCTCTTTTGCACACTGACACGAATTTTTTACTCCTTCCTATTTCTACTCCTTCCAACAGCTCAACTCATATCCAATCGAACTGCCTTTCAACACTAAAAAACAGAATTACACCTTTCCCATTTTATTATGAACAATGTTGCTCACATTCATATAAATCACAGTCAAAGAAATCCTTATGTCTGTTGTGTGTTTGTGATAGCATAAAACTGTAGCCTCCTTTTGCTCTTTCGTTAATGTTTGTCATTTCACACTGCAATATAAGCCTATTTACATGTTTTTCTGGATAACTTGCACTGCATGCATTCTTCTACATTTTTCTTATTCTACTTTCTTATGATGTCATACACTATAATACACAGTTATCAATAGGAAGAATAGGACGGACGTTTGTGTCTACTAGCTAACCTCATTCACCATAGACTATTAGGCCAATCACACACAGATTCAACAGCAAATCTATCACTTTTATGATGATTCCATGATTTTCTTTCTATTTGATCCCTATATTAAAATTGCTTTGCTATCTGTTGCCATATTTGCACTTTCTAACATACTTTAAACTGTGTAATTACAGGAACTCCCTCACACCATTTTGTCACTTTTGCTTACGATAGGGACAATATAATGAATGACTCTCCCTATGCTCTGGTTTTTTGCATGAGGAAGGTTAGCTATGGACAAGCAAACTGCAGTGTCCTCTAAATATGATAAACAATGACATGCTAATCTTATATACCAAAACTGCAACATGTACTATATTATTTTTGTTACATTACATTAGTTAGTATGTGCAAATCGTTCAAGTCGACATCATATTGATGTCTATTGTACATATTCTGAATATTTCTAATAGTACATAATATAATATATGATATTATCTATCTTCTACAAACGCCCTAACCCTTGATTCATTAATATTACAATATTTTTACAACCATAATATTTTGACTATTGGGCCCGTGCTTGCCACGGGCCTCCCCACCCTAGTACTTATTAGAAGTGAGAGTTGAGGTATACCAACACTGCACTATTAAATTGTACAAAAGGGATCATGAATTGTACTATATATGTTCGGCCTTACTTACTTGGGTCTCATTTTCAAAAAAATGGGTCAAAGTTCCTTCTCTCTCTTACTTTTTAACTTTTTCCCTTTATTTTAACTTTTCCACTTTTTGTTTTGTTTTAACCATTATTTCAAATTTAGTATTTTCCTTTTAAAAGTATAAAATTTAGCCTAATTCATCATACTCCTAACATTTGCTATTATTTTTCTATCCTATATTAGTTATATAAATTACTAAAAATAAGTATTAAAATTATTTATCGATTAACAAAATTAAACTATCATTTCTTTAATTTTCATTACCCTAGCAATTATTTGTTTTAAAGTAAAAACAAAATTTGTAAAGTTATAAAAAAATAAATATCTTAAAGAGTAAATTAGTAAATTATTATTTTTATTAATAATTTCTTAAAGAATGTGTAAAAAAAACTAAAATAACTAATACGAAAAGAGTATAAAATCAATTTTTTCTCTTCTCAATAGTTTCATCATTTTCTAATTTCGTAAACACTTAAATGTATCTAATATTCTCCAACAAGAAAATATAATAGAAAGACCATCCGTAATCTTCACAAATAATTACATAAGTTTTGTTTCTATTTCCATGTAATCGAAAATCGAAAATCATCCATAAACTCCTACATACATACATACTCTCTCAATTTATATGATATATGTTTATTCTTGAAATTCAAGCTATGTGAAATTTAATTGATATTTTTAAAATATTTTTTTTATTATTATATTAACATGATAAGAATTGCAACTTATAGTGTTTGTTCAAAAATATAACCTTCTGACTAAGTTGCAATTCAACCTAAAATATTATTAGTTGCAATTCTTCTCTACTTTGAAATGAGAGTTTGGGATGACCAACATTGCACTAAAGAGTTGGACTAAAAGCTATAGAAATTGTACATTGAGGCCCACCAAAAAGATGAACTAAAGTAACTTCATCTACTTCTACTTTTTCTACACATTGGAATGTGTACTGCTTTCTGTACACGTGTTTTTCTGACAATTTTGGTTATATTTTTCTTTAAAATAATTATTGCCTCGATTTTTATTTTTATTTTTAACATTTATTTTTAATTTTAAAAGATTGGAAATTTTATGTTAAAAATTTAAATAATAGAAAAAATTATTTATTTAACTTTTATCATCATCAATACTACTAATTTATTTGACGTTTTTTCTGAATCTTCATCTCATCATTAATGTTATTTATATAATTATCTTAAATCACTTATGGTTTCTTTTTTAACTCTTTTATATATATAAAAGTTGGATATGTAAATGATGATGTCATATTTCTTAGAAACTAAGATTACTATTTATCTAATTTCTCCAAAAAAAAATTAAAAATTGAAGATATCATACGCAAATTTATGGTCAAACTTAAACTATTTGATTCTCGAAAATAAAAAGTGTCACATAAAATGGGACAGACGAAGGATAACTCTCAATTAAATTTATTTCACTTTTTATTTTCCATTTTTAACATAATTTTTCAAGTTTGATTTCTAGGAATTCTATAGTAGACCCATTTAAATTTTACTTTTTTGTTTTAAATTAGAGAACTTGGCCGCACTTCGCGCGATCATTTAAATTAAATATTTTTGATTAATTTTATATTTACTATGTTGTTTAATCGTAATATTATTATTTGTTTTAATAATATGAAGATTGGTATCATTCTTTTTTTATAAAACTAAAAAGGAAAGCAAGAGACATTAATTTTTTTTCCATTTATCTCATGCTTTATTTTTGGTCCGTTTTTTGGGGAAATTCTTCATTTTGAATTTTCATTTTATTCTTAATAACTTGTTCTTATGCTATACTAATATCAATTGCCATATATAATTAAGTTTATCACAAATTTTAATACATTATTTAATTTGTTCTAATTTATGTAGTGACATTACCATTCGGGGAGTAAAAAATATTCTTCTTCAACCATAATTTTGTAAAAAGAATGTTTTAAAATATTGTGCATTATACAAAAAATTTATTATAATTCATATTTAAATTTATATCGAACATTAACTATTTTAATCTTCATGCATGTTCAAAACCTTCATGTGGATTGTGGAACATAGGATAAATATTTGTACTTTGGAAATATTTTTTTTTTAAAAAAATTATGATCAATCAAATATCATTATATAAGACAAAAAGGATACTGTACGGTCGGTTAGTGACTAAAACATTCGAAAAAATAGATTATCAAATTTAATAATTTTAATCAGGATTATGTTGTAATAACATACCTTTTGAGTTGCTGACTGATATGGGGCAGAATATTTAGGTTCTAAAAAAACCCAGAAAAATTGTGTTAGTAGTTTTCACGTATATGATCAAACATCTTGGACGCGTATAATGTAACACTGTAATATTTCCTCTGTCCCTAATTACTTGTCCACTTTTAAATTGACACATTTATTAAGAAATCAATTAATGACATAGTGAGTTTATCATTTTATCCCTATTAATTATGAAGTAGATGAAAAGTTCTGCAATTTTCAAAGTAATTAGTCATTTAATTGAGGGTATAATAGCTAAAAAAAATTTCTTTCTTGTTTTTTCAAAATTGACAAGTAATTAGGGACAACTATAAAAGGAAAAGTGAACAAGTAATTAGGGATAGAGGGAGTACTAAACAAATGCATCATAAAATGAAATTATATTAAAAATATATTGAATAATGACGTAATGATACCTTAATAGAATTTCCTATCCATTTAAAAAAAAAAAATTCACCCTTTCAATTTCGTTATATCTTCTTATTTAGTAGAAGAATCATCATTTATTATATTCTACTCCACCTTAATTTGTACCATCGGAGTTTTAAGAATAAACATTAAATTTTAAATCGAAATAAAAAATCATTGAAAAATGACAGAAAAAATAATAATAGTATATGAAAATTAAAATAAGGTGCAAGAAAAGCCTTTTCACGATAATTTTTTGAAATATATTGATAACAATTAAAATGAAGGTGTTATTTTATCTTTAAAATTAAGTTTGATTGAATTGAATTAGTACAATGAGAAAAAATATTAAACTAATAACTTTTTTATGTTATTAAATGCATTTTCATTTTAATTGAGTAGTAGATTAAAATTCCAAAATAGGATATTAAAATAATATCTTACTCTCTTTAATTATTATGGTATTGCAAACATTTATTTTCCTTAAATGGTGATTCATTTTCCATTTACAGTTATATCCAATTAATTTCTAATGTATTGAATGTGGTTATGGGATATTGAAATAATATCTTTATCTTTCCTTAATCATAATAAAATTATAATTTAACATTTATTTTTCTGAAATGATAATTTTGTTTTAATTCCTAGAACATATTGTTTACTATATTGAATGTAATTATAATAAAACATATTGTATTTAGTATGATAAAAGAACTCAAAAATTGGAGAAATTAGATAAATAGTAATCTTAACTTCTAAGAAATGTCACATCATCATTTACATATCCAACTTTATATATATAAAAGAGTTAAAAAAGAAAAAATAAGTGATTTAAGAAAATTATAGAAATAACATTAATGATGAGATGAAGATTAAGAAAAAACGTCAAATAAATTAGTAGTATTCATGATGATAAAAGTTAAATAAATCATTTTTTCTATTATTAAAATTTTTAACATAAAATTTCCAATCTTTTAAAATTAAAAATAAATGTTAAAAAAATATCGAGGCAATAATTATTTTAAAGAAAAATATAACCAAAATTGTCAGAAAAAATTGATAAAAATAAATAAGCATCTATTACTAAGAATGGTGTCACTACATTTTCTATTTTAACTTTATTGTTACATATGGATAGAAACTTTTAGAAGAAGAAATGATCCAAAAATTTAAAAACAATGATTCTTTAAATGCTGATTTTTTTTCCATTTACAGCTTTTCAATTAATTTTTAATGTATTATATATGGTTATGGATATTGGAATAATAATTTTATCTTTCCTTAATCATAATAAATTATATTTTAACCTTTGTTTTTGTGAAATGATAATTTTCTTTTCATTCGTACAACATATTGATTAATATATTAAATGTAATTATAATAAAACATGTTGTATTTAGTATGACAAAAGAATTCAAAATTTTTAAAAATTAAATAAATAGTAATCCTAACTTCTAAGAAATGTCACAAATATATATATATATATATATATATATATATATATATATATAAGAAAGTGATATAAATTACATTAATGATGAAATGAAGATTAACAAAAGAAGTAAAACAAATTAATAATAATATTGATGATGATAGGAGTTAAATAAATCATTTTTTATATTTTGTAAATTTTCAATATAAATTTTTCAGTCTTTTAAAATTAGAAAATGTTAAAAAAATAAAACTAAAACTAAAAATCGAGGCAACAATTATTTTAAGGAAAATATAACAAAAAATGTCAGAAACATTGATAAGAATAAATAAGTATCTATTGCTAAGAAGGTCTCACCCCACATTTTCTATTTTAGCTTTATTATTACATATAGATAGAAACTTTAAGATGAAGAATGATCCAAAAAAATTTAAAATAACAAATGAATTATGTAAAAATACATGTGTAATTCTTATAAAGTTATAATAACTAATTTCTTCAAATAAATAATTAAATGAAAGAAAAAAAAGTAATTAAGAAAATAATATAAATAACACTAATTATGAGATTAATAGCATTGATGAGGAAAGGAACTAAATATGATCATCTTTTTAAATTCTTTTTTAAGAATATATAAACTTTAATTAAAGATAAATAAGAAAAAAACAAATAATTAAAGATACAAAAAATTAAGACAAAATAAAAGAAGAAAGAAATTAGAAGAATAATGACGTTGAAAGAAATAATCTCTAATTTTCTCTCTTTTCAAATGACAAAATAAATTTTTGATTGTTCTCCTCCTAATTTGATACGAACTCCATAAATAGAATGATTTTTTCTCCAAGTAATTTTTCTTACCCTTTGAAACACTAATCAGCCTTCTCATAAATTTCTCAACCACAATGAATTTTCCCTCCTTGTAGGAAGAATAAACATTTTTTCAAAAAAGTCTTTTATTTTGAAAAGAATTTTTTGTTACATAATCTCTTTCTTTACATCAATGTCTTCACAAGAATCATGAGATATTCTCTCTTTCTCTTTTGTTAAAAAGTCGCATGACCTAGAAATTTGATGGACATCTTAGCGACAGAAGTTGATACCATATATTGATCATCATCGTCAGAAGAAGAAGAAGAGCCAAAGTGAAGAAATTTGTTCTTATTTGTTACAAATGCTCAACTATTTTTTTTCTATTTATAGGCTAAATAATTATAAACAGTTATAAAAAATGAATAGTTTTTATATTTTCATCTTCCATTTTCATTTACTTAAATCTATAGTAGTGTAATGGATGTTATAAAGGGCATAATTAATCGGGTATGACATAAATAGTTTTTTTTTTAAAATACAAATAAAAAATACAAAACAAAGATAAAATGTCAAAAAAAGGAGAAAAAAGATGAATAGAAATACTGGTCATAGAGAGATGCCACATCAAATTGTCTATATTTAGCTTTATATATAGGTTCATGCCCTTAGATGTTATTTTATTACTTTAGCTGGCATCGACATTTTTGTAAATCTGATATCTACTTTGGAACATTTTATAATGTGGCATAGGCTGACAATTGAGATCATAAATTTAAAAATAATAAAATTTAATTTATTATAATACTAATATCATTATCATAAAGATATATATATATATATATATATATATATATATATATATATATATATATATATATATATATATGTGTGTGTGTGTGTGTGTGTGTGTGTGTGTGTATATCATTTAAAAATTATATAAAAAATATTATAAATTGTAATAATTAACCGCTTTAATTTTTTAAAATCATATAACTAATTTTATTTACACTCCAAAATTCATAGGTGTCACATAATTTACACATTAATTCTTCATTACTTAATATATGTAACTATATCAATGACATATAAATTGAAATGAAAAAATTACATATTTTATTTGAAAATCACGTAATAGTATTATAAGGTATAATAATTAACAACTTAACATATTTTAAAATTGTAGTTGACTCTCCAAATTCCATATGTTTCATGTAATTGAGACAGAGAAAAACATATATTGGTTTAAAATTAATAAAAATATTATAAATTATAATAATTAACAACTTCAAATTTATAAAAAAAATCCTTTAAAAAAACTTAGTTGGCTCTCTAAATTCAATCGGTATTACAATAATTAAAACATAGAAATTAACATAGATTGGACTCCTACTGACATTTATGTTTCATTTTTTTAAATTTTTTCTTTTATACTTTATATAAATAAATTTTTTGTGTAAAAAGTATTATAAATCATAATAATTAATAGCTTAAAATATTTGAAAACATATAAAAAGTTTTTGTTAACTTTCAAAATTTCATCTATACCGCATAAATTGGGAGAAATATAGATATATAGATATTTTAAGTTGTTAATTATTGTGAGTTATAGTACGTTTTATGTAATTTTCATATATATTACTCGCTTTGTCCTGATTTATGTGATACAAATGAAATTTCAAAAGTCAATGAATTTTTTATAAGTTTTTTTTAATATTAACTTGTTAATTATTGTGATTTATAATATATTTACGTAAAACATACTCTAAATAAAAATAATTAGCAACTTAAAATATATAAAAGCATACTAAAAAATTGATTAACTTCAAATTTCATATGTACCATATAAATTAAAACAGAAACAGAAACAGTAACATATATTGGGCCCCGTGCTGGCACGGGGTCCCATATCTAGTTGTAAATCTATGGAGTAGTTTATTTTTGTCAAAAATTCCACTAGTTTTCAATATGATATCTTATTTTTAGTCAAAAAATAATAATAAAATATCTTATTGTACCTTTATATACCAATTAGAGGTGTGCAATAACTGGTTCCGATAAATTAAATTTAAAAAATATTATTGATTTGTAACAATTACTTTTAGTTCCTTAAAAAGTAATAATCAAGACAAGCAATAATATTTTATTTCAATAATTGTGCAAGAATCACAATCTTTATAAGATTCTTAATGAAGAAAAGTATAGTCCTTTGATTCTTCTTTTTAGGTCCGTCAATTCAAGAGTTCTTTTTTATGTTAATTGCATCAATCTAGATTATAGAATGTGTATATATATGTACATATATAATTATTATTTTATTTTATTTTAGGAAAGAATAAAACAAATGACTCAAAAATTCCATCTATTGGATCAAATATAACTCAAACATATATTTTAGTTAACAAAAAAAATAATACGAAATTATTGAATGAAACAATTGACTTCATCTTTTTGGTCCACATAAACTTTTAGATCCAACCCATCCACGTTGGTATAGAAGCAAAATCATTGAAGACATTTCCGTAGGAATATATTATGCATTAAATAATAAATGCTTTGTATAAACGGAAATAATCTCTGGATGAACTAAATATTTGAATTTAATTATCTTGTACAGGTAATATAAGTATATAACTTGTTCTGTATAATAACCGAACCAACGAAGAAACCCACCCGTCTGTCTTCGATGCATAATGCCTATTGTAAAAACAAAGAGAAAACAGTAACTGATAGATCCCAATCTCTCCTCTTTTCTTTTTGTTACATAACTTGTCCAAGTGCAGATTTTATTAATGACAAGAAATATAATTAACTGACAGTCCAAACACATTTTGCTGGCAGGCAAAACGTAGAAATCAACTACCACTGGCACTGAACATATAAAGCGATGCGCAAGACAGGAAAAATCATATTTAACCGCATGTTGAAAACAAGTACAAATTCATGCTGGGCTGGATAATAGCATAACCCAAATAATGCCTACTATACCTAAACAAACAATACATCCTGCTGCAACTTAAATGAGATGCAAGCTGTTCGTTCGGCAAGGACTTTACCAGTCTCGTATATTACCAAACACGTCCCACCAGAACAAGGAATATAAACACTTCGTCAGTCTCAGACAACATTGACAATATAATAGGTTCAGATTACTTGGAAATGAAAAATACTAAGACAGTAGCAAACTGTGACAAAATTACCACTAAGAATTTAACAATACAGACTAGAAAAGGACTTCAACCAAACCACAAAACAAAGTTGGGACTTCACAAACACAAGGAGAATTACTCATCAGCATCTGCCTCATCCATCACAACACCGGGTAATGTGAAATCCGATAGCACTTCAGCAGCAACTCTTGTGTATCCATTTAGTCCCCACTCCAAACCCCAAGCGTTCTTCACAATAAAGAAGTCCCCCTACGAACGCCATCAACATACCTAGTACCGAATCCAATGACCAGAACAGCATGGCGTCCAACCTGCCCAGCAACTTCATTCGGATGGGTTTCATACAAGTCCTAAAACAAAAGAGAATCAACTATTACACCAAAACAAATAAGGAAATCACAAAATTTATTCACATAATATACTGACAGAAGAAAAAAAAACCTCGGAACGTCCATGCTCAACAAAAGATTGATAAAATGGCATGGTCGCAGTGAGAGGGTAACGAGTCAACATTGTACAGACATCCAGGATGGGAATCCTGGAAAAGCCATCGACTCTGATCTTTGGTTCACCCTGGAAGAACACCACACAATAATAAATAAGAGTGGACCGGAGAAAACTTGTTGCAACAATTTTGGACTACCAAAGTGGACCTTTATCCTACGGCTAGCAGCACATGCGAGACTTTACACAAGAGATCAACTTGCTAAATGGGGAGTCAAGAATTTTTTTGGTAAAGCAAAATCAGAACATATTAGAAAAATGCAAAGGTAACAAGAGAGTAAAAGAAGCTGCTTCAAACAAAACATGAAGAAAACTTATCTGTAAAACAGCCAAAAGAAATTCCCTGAATATTCTACTAAGCTAAAGAAAGGGATCTAACACAATCCAAAAGGTTATCCACACTGTTTACAGGGGAGAGAAAGTGCCAACTGAATAAACATGCCAAATATCTAGCCTTGAGGGTGCTTATAGGAGTCGAGATTCCAGAAAATAATTCTTGGAATCATTTTCCAGATATTGTGGTGGAGGGAGATTCCAGAAAATAACTGCTGGAATCATTCTCCAAATATCTAGCCTTGAGGGTGCTTATAGGCCAGCCCGTTAGGAACTAAATCCCTCGAACCCCTTGCTTTCTTAACATGTACCTTCTCATGCCGGGCACACTAAATTTATGATTATTAGCAAGTGCAATGGGTTGTGAGTGTGGCCCCAGCTGCTTTTCAACCTCGTCATAAGCAGTTGAAATTCCAGAGGGCGAAGAAGGAGACTGGATCTCCGAGATTATCCCCAAATCAAATATCCAACCTGCTAATTCAAAATTCAAATTCGTCGGAATCATCTTGTTGGAGTTTCTAGCACAAATACGAGCCCAAAGTAAGTGGATTCTGTTCTTCGTATCCTCGTCAACTCCGATGAAACCACCACATTGATCTCCTATGCGTTCGAATGTTTCGAACAACCAAGCATTCAACGGAATACCGACAATGTTGTACAAAATTATTTGCACTTGAAGAATCTCTGTCCTAATTATTTACCCAAAAAAAAAACACAATACTTAACAAGTATACTATAGTATGTAATACCAAATTTATGTAAATATAAACTTACTGCATAGTCACTACAACGGCAATCTCCATTGAACAAGCCCTCATAGGGGTACACCACCTCCCTATGGACACCATGCTCAATAACATAGCCATATATCAGACGATACGATAGGCCATCAGTAAAAACAATACAGTCCAAGAGTTCCTGTTTTGAAAGAGGAATAGGCAAAGCATGAACTCTTGGACTGTATTGTTTTTACTGATGTGGCCTATAAGCACGATATCTTTGGTCGGCAAGAAGTTTCTGAATAGCAAATTTAGCACTAACTGCATCCAGGACCGCAAAGACTCCACATCCACCTACAACAACATAACAAAAAGAGTCAAATGTTAATGATAAACCACATATATTCCAGACTTATTCAAGAAGGAAGAGGCAAACAAAATATAGAAGATCAGGAGGATTGAGCAGTTTCTAATAAGTTAGTAACAGTTATCTGCTAGGCAGTTTCTTACGATTACCAGAAATTATATGTTCTTCTCATAAATGCTGTTAAGTAGTTATGGATCATCCTATTATATATAAAATGCATCTTAGTAATATAGAGGGTAGTTGTAATCATCTATTGTATATAAACAGATTGTTCTAAGAGATATGAGATGCTTGTGTCTCTCTGTTATTAATATAACTTCTATAATATTTATCCATCTGAACCTATGTTTCTATTATTGGTATCATAGTAAGATTTGTCATTCATGTTGAATCATGATCAGATCAGCCAATAATTGACCATGTATAGAGCAGATTGGAAGTCATGAACACTTCGGCTGCTGATGTGGCAACATTAAAGGAGCAAAACAGTCGGAATTAGCAAAGAAAAATTAAAGTTTTACTGGAGGAGGGCGAGGTTGATAGCATTTGGAGGCATCAAGAAACTTCTCGACGTCCGCACACAAAAATAGACTTTCTTAAGTATGAGGGAGGAGATCCTCGAGGGTGGATTCTGAAAGCAAAGAAGCATTTTCAATATTATCAAACACTTGATGATTGCAAGGTTGATGTGGCTGGTTTTTGGAAGGAGATGCAATGGATGTTTTTGCTTGGATCAACAGTGAAAGAACCATTTATTACTGGAATTAGTTGGTGAAAGTGCTGCAAGAAAATTACGGACTGCTGAGTTTCAAAATCCAGATGAACATCTGTGCAGCATCCAACAGACTGGATCAGTGATCGAGTATAGGCAGGAATTTGAAGGTTTTTTGTGCCCAAAGATGCATTGGCAGACCCACCACTCTAACCTAAATGGATTTGGGTCGACCGTTGTCCGCCAATGTACCTATTATTGGACTCCGCCACTGCATTTTGACCGGAAAATTCTTCCACATCCAGACACCTTCTACCACTTGTTTTGTTGTGGTTTAGATGCAAATTCGAGGAAGAAAATTCCCACCCCCATTTCGTAAATATTCAGACCGTGAATCTGCTTCCAGAGATTATTTGCCCATTTCCTAACCTCTGTAAGAGTTGGAGTCTCACCTTTACAGACCACAAATTTGCCCACCAAACTCTTCTTTAGTACTTCACTTTGGGAATTTATGTCCTCATAAATGTAAATTTATCGCCCCTCTTAAACGTGTTTTCTGTTTATATGTTTTTTCTCCCCCATTCACCCATTTAATGCTTCTTAGCAAATCCGCATAGGGAATGTTGTTGTCAACCAGCCTATGCTTCTCTAAGTTCCCCCCACGTTTGTGACTATTAATGAATCTCCCAACTTTCTCTACAATTCCTGTCCAGCCTGAGTTAAAAGTTAACTCCGGTATAATAATGACTGCCCTTCTTCTAGCTCTGATGTTTATCAAGCTTATGTATCTGCCAAACTAGTTAAAATTCCTGACTCAGTAGATTTCTAAAAAGGCATATTTTTTCTTCCATCTTCTAACTGAGTTCCCCTTTTGATTTGGAAGCTTCTCGCAAGGTCAAAGAAATCCATTCCATAGCCTTGCCATTGAAGGTTGTTCTCATCATGGAATTCCTGTTCTTTCTGTCCAGTCATACCAATCTCCTGTTGTACCTGATGTTCTTGCGATATCGTAGGATTTGAATCCTACTGCAAAATAAATAGTGTCGTCCATCAAATGCTTGGTTGAGGTTGAAAGAGAAGAGGAGAGAAGAAGCGAGAAGGTGTTCCAGTGATCAGAGCGATCACTGGAGAGACAGGGAGGGAGAAAACTAGGATGGTAGTTCTCAAGCGACCTACCGGAAAGAGGGTTCTCTCCAGAAGAGAGAGTTTTTGGGAACTGTGTCTGAGAGCATTTGTTTACCAGTTGCTTACATTCATTTTACCAGTAGCTTTTTCAATTTCGCTTGGCAATTATTTATCCATTTTTTGTAGATCGATTTTGTGCTTAACTAATAACCAAGCGAAATTTTTTTGTCTCTAATCATACCCAGTCCAATTCTATCCTAGATAATAATATTGAGAATTCTAGTGATCAATACAAACTTGTGGAATTGAGCACAATTCTGTGGATCTAACACCTGCAAGGCAGCATATCATTAACAATGACAAGGGAATTAAGGAGACACCTAAAGCTTCTCAAGCTCATAAAGGTAATGACTCAACAGATGATAATCAAGGAAATTCTCAACCGTCTGAGCATCCTAATAATCCCAGTAATCCAAAATAATTCTAAATGATTTAAATCAACAGAGAGTACAGATAGATATTCATACCAAGAAGGCAAGAACCCTAAATTTCAAATAAATTGCAATAGAAATCCAAATTAACCAGATCTGAAACAACCCTAGTGAATTAAATCAGCAGAGAGCAGATTGCAAGATAGCAAATAAGTTAAAAGCAAAAAAGGAACAAGGAAACAAGGAACACTCACAGATTATACTGAATAGTGCTGAGAAGTGAAGTGCAGAAAAACAGGGTTCCGAAATGTCCTAAGAAGAACACCACAGATTATACTGAATTGGGTAGAGAAGTTAAGTGCAGAGAAGGGGTTTCGAAAGTGTCCAACAAGGTGCCCACATTTGGGGCAAATAACCATCCAAATTATATTGATTATGAAGTTTTAAAACCCAAATATTGATTACGAATTTTTAAAACCCAAATTACATTGATTATGAATTTTTATTTTTATTTTTTTGATGACAAGGAAAACCCGCAGACGCTACCCTTTGGGTGCGCACAGGGTAAAACCCTCACTCCTATGCAATAGCTCGCAAACCACATAGAAGAGGTAACCCGCACTAGGCAAGCCCGGTGCGACGAGCTCAACCCAGAAGGCAAACCCCTTGCTTTCGTTGGCAAGGGTTAAATTATATAAGTTAAATGTCATACTAAAAAGAGAAAAAGGAAAAATTAGGATAAGATTAAACAAACTAAGAGTGTGTTTGGTATAACGGAAAACATTATTCAATTTCCTCATGTTTGGTTGGTTAAATATTTTGAAAAACTTTTTCTGTAGAAAAGCAAGTTAGGATTTTTTCTTAACGAGTTAACCAATGACCCCATAGTAAATTAACAAATTATATTTATACCATTCAATTTATAAAATCCTTGAGTTAGGGTTTAATTTAATACTACTTTCTTTCTACTGTCTCAAACATTATTCAATTTCCTCATGTTTGCTTTTGAGCAAGATGCATATTTGTCAACTAATATGCATGGTTCATTTGGTTTGTCGCCTTGTTTCTATATGATTTTCAATGGTTCTTTTTTTTTTGAAATCTTAATGCATAAGCACATAAACAAACTAATAACAATAAATAACCGATAATCAATATCTTAATGTTCTATAACAATTTAGCATGTCTACAAATCAATAACCAATACACAGTTGTACAACATACCCAATTTCATCCCTTAGACCATCCCACCCCCCACAACCCCAAATCCCTCACTCCACACCCCCCTCCCGCCCACATAAATAATTATAATGAAAAGAGCAAAACAAAAAAATTAAGATAAGATAAACAAACTAGGTTTGTGTTTGGTATGAAGGAAAACATTATTTGATAACCCGATAATAAATCAACAAATTATATTTGTATCATTTGGTTTATAAAGTCCTTGACTTAGACAAACAACATACCCAGTGAAATCCCACAAGTGGGTCGGGAAATTCTAAAATCTCAAAGAAAGAAATGGAGATGCGGGGTATCAATCCCCATACCGAGCGCTCTACCATTTGAGCTACATCCCCAAGCCGAGTCCTTGACTTAAGATTTAGTTTAATACTTGGTTATTTCACAAGGTACCAGTGTTTGGTTTTGAGAAAGAAGCAAATTTGTCATCTCATGTTATTCATTTGGTTTGTCGCGTGATTTTCAATGATTTTTTTGAAGTAGAATCTTAATGGCTAAATTAAAGCAACAAGTCAAACCATTAACTTCAAAACCAAACCATCCAATATGCAACCGTACAACATACCCAATTTCATCCCTTTGACTATCCCAACCCCAAATCTGTGACTCCACACCCCCAGTTGCCGCCCACATAGATCATAAATAAATAATTACCTATTTTCCAACAAAACATGTCCTTAGTACCAAACACACCCCCAAAAGTAATTTCTACCTAATAATTACTGTAATTCAACCAATTTGACACCGAAACAATTTCTACCGTAGAACTATTATCCAACCAAACCTTCTCGGTAGCAACCAAACTTTGACAATCGAAAGGATGAGCATACAAGATTAGAAAGAAAATAATACATATAGCCCTAAAAGAATAGATCTTAAATAAAAAACAATTAACCTGGTAGATCTGTAAGACGAAGGTGATAACAACAATTCCATTTCTCCAGGAAAGCAATTGAAATCCACAGATGCAACAAAATCAAGTTCTGCAATAATATTAAGAAAACAAGAGTGAATAAGAAGAAACAACATCAACAAGAAAAAGAAAAATTAAGATGTTAATAGTGAATTACGGCCACATCAGTATCGTAAGATTGTCATGGAAACAACAATTCCTTTCTATTTTTATTTATTTTTTGTTAGAGAAAAGGGAAGAGAGAAGATTAGGTTTAGGAGAGATGGAAATGGACTATATTTTATTACTATCAGCTATTCACTTCGGTTATATCGAACTGACTACTCACTGTAAGGCTGGCAAACGGACAGGACCGGATCAATAGGACCGGTTTTACCGGAATTGGTATCGTTACCGGTCCTCGTTACCGGAATCGGGTCTTATCGGAACTGATTTTACCGGAAATTTCCAAAGGTTCCGTCCGGTTCCTTAGTTACCGGATTGGAACCGATTTGGATCGGACCGGAACCGGTTCTTACCGGATCATTGTGTATCGGTAATTTTTTTTATTTTTTTATTAACTTTAATTATTATATAATATTATATTATTAATTAATAAAATTATATTCTTAAAAAACTTCAATTTAAAACTTTAAACTTTAAAGTTACTTTAAAGTTTCAATTGAATTTAAGTTTAAACTTTAAAGTTTAAAATTGACTTTAAATTTTAAAGTTTATAACTTTATATTGAATTTAAAGTTTAAAATTGACTTTAAAGTTTAAAGTTTAAACCTTAAAATTCAATTTTATATTAAAGTTTAAACTAATATTAAAATAGTTGAAAATTAAATTTCTAAAATGACTTGGATTAAATATAAGAGATTATTTTAAAAGAAAATCAAGGCGAATAGCTGTATATTTATTCAAATAAATAAATTGTACAATACAAATATTAGAAAGAGACAAAGAGTACATAATCTAGGTATTGAATATTAATTATTGTACTAACAATTGAAACTTTTTTTAAAATCTTTTCGTAACTTTTGTATCATTTCAAAAGAAACATTTTTTGGAACTTGTATTTGTCGTTCTTCTTCCATTGCTTACATACCATCATCACTATTATCACCAAATATTTCATCTATTTCGTCTTCTATTTGGCTATTTAATTGTGGTAGTCCGGTATTTCGTCTTTCGGCATTGACCCAATCTCGAAACAACACCGATATTTCCAAACTATCCTTTGCTAATGAATATCGATGATCTCCAATCATAAATCTCGCTGCACTAAAGGCTTGATCCGAAGCGACCGATGATGCTTGAATCGCTAGCACATCTCGAACAATCCTAGCAAGGGTCGGAAATTGATTTTCACGATTCTTCCACCATACTAATATTGGAGCTTGAAGTTGTCCTTTTTCATGCCTAATCTTTTCCCGTGTCTGATTGAAATATAAATCAAAATCATTATTAGTAGATGATTCAAGTTCAAGATAATCATCCATCCAATCATCCGTATCATCGCTTCTAGGTTTACAAGATGGAGGTTCAACTATTGGAATGTTTTTTTCCATAGATTTATATGTATTATATAACTCTCGAGCTTTTATATATATGCTACTTTTACAATCTTCAACACTAGGAGTTTCATCATCTTTAATTTCTAAATTTGCATAAATCTTTTCAACCATTCTTTCAACACCTTTTAATTTGTAATTTGGGTTGAAAGTAGTAGCAGTCAAATAAATTTGAGGAATAAGAAAAAAATATTTTTTGAATTTTTCAATCATAAAAGCAAGGGAATCTTCAAATCAATCTTTTCCTTTATATTTTGCAAATTCAGATGAAATAGCACAAATATTTACTAAAATAGAAGAAATAGTTGGATAACATTGACCAGAAGCAGCATTTGTTGCTTTATAAAAAACACTTAAAAATTCTCTACGATCTTTTTCTTTACTATATGTGCGGTGTGTGCTTCGGCTAGCCGGGTTAGTCATATTTAATACACTTTGAACCATATTAGAACCTCCAACTCCCATAGAATTTTCAGGTTGAGGTATTCCATTTCTATTAGCCCTTTCTATATCATCTAGGCGAGCAAATTCTTTATTACACTTTCTCAAATGTGTTCTTAGTCGTCCCGTTCCCCCTTGTGTACCCGTAGTTACATGTTTCATGATCAATTTACATTTCGTGCAAGTAACAGTAGTTTTTTCCTCATTTTGTACCAAAAATTTCCATACTAAAGATCTTTTAACACGTACAGCGGTCTTTGAAAAAGTAGGTAAAGAGGGGACTTCATCTTGTTTCGGTAATTTGGTAGCCGGACTAGTAGGGGTAGGGGTCTCATCATCTTTCTCATTTATTTCTACTTCCTCATCTAATTCTTCCTCAAAATTAGTAAAACATCTATTTAAAGTTTCATGATCTACTTCATTTTCGGAATTAAATTCAATAGGTTGTGAGTCTTGTGTAAAAGAAGTTTCATCAACATGAGTATAATCATTAGTATTAATTCTAAATCTAGGAGGCGGAAAATTTTTAGAATTAGAACTACTTCCTCCTCCCCTATTATTTTTTCTTTTCGACATTGGTCTTTTACCACTATATTTTTCCAAATTCATGTTCAAGTTTAAAATAATTAATATTATGAAAAACAAGCAAAGATAATATAACAAAAAAAAACAACTTAATTAATAAACAAATAAAAAATTAAAGTTGGAACGAATGTACTGAACGTCTACGTAAAAGTAGACGTATAACCAAAGCCGAAATTGAGAGATGCCAATTGAAGCTTCCGATTTACTTCAAATAAATCTCCGAAATTCGAACTCCAAGTCAATGTCACAAAATAATAATTATGAATTTATGAGAAATTGAAAATTAAGAGATTTTATAAGATATTAATGAAATAGTTTGTGAATTTGTGATTTAAATGAAAAAATATGGGTATATTTATAGTGTTAAGGGGTAGAGAGGGATGGGGGGCTGTTTGGAGCCGTTTTGGGCCCCAGCCCAACGGCTCTATAACTTTCAACTTTAAAAAAAAAAAAAATTTGACCGTTGAACCTGACCGAAACCGGTTCTTACCGAACTGGAACTGGATAAAAATTCGGATTCCATTTCGGTATCGGTTTCGGTACCTATAAGACCGGTTCCTTACCGGTACGGGAACTGGACCGAACAAAAACCGGTCCAAGTGCCAGCCTTACTAATCACTCAGTCTTGCACGTTTACTTTTTTACTCTATAGAAGCCCATTTGGTTATCAAGTACTAACCTGTCAGAATTCTTTTTTTTACTAAACACAACTTGTTACAATACTATGGACTCACTTTTTTATTTATTACTGTATTATATATATTATTTTAGGGAAACTAAACAAATGTCTTATATATGGGTAAAATAATTAAACCATCCAGTCTAAGAAACTATGTTAAAATTTTTGTGTATTTCGATTCTTATGTAGTTGGACTACCTCTAAGGATATTGACTTGCTTGATCTATGACTGGGCGAACCACCGCCAGGTCGGTGATCCTGTAACGTTGGTATCAGAGCCTAGGAACTTTCATGGTATATATATAATTGATGTGAAGAATTTCGGCATAGATATTTTCTCTCTTTTATGGATCAAGAAGATATTAAAAGCACTCGTCTAGAAGAGGTAGATATACCTCAAAACCTTGATTTGTTAATCAAATGGACTATTCCGAAAGTTAATATAAAAACTATTTATGATTACGGTTGGTTTGATAAGATTTTTAATAAACAATTGATTAAAACAACTGAACAATCCTTGGCGCTATACTCGTCCGAACAAACTATTCGTTTATTAAATAAGCGTGATATTGAATTATATAAATCTCAGTATAAATTTTTGCATATTGACATGGTTCAAATTGCTTTTAAACCTTTAACTCTTAAAGGGTTACCAGAGACTTTCTTAGCTGCTCTACGAGATGCGAGGAATTTAAATTTTCGTCAATCCTTGATGGGTTTGATAGAATCTACGGTGGCCTATGGTCCAGTATTTTAATGCTCAGCCCAATTTGCAATTATCTTTGACTGATTCTAATATATTAGATATTTTAACTTTGAATGTTAAAACGCATGGTTATAACTATGCACCTGGATCTGAATTAATTTGCTTGTCGTACAAAATCTATTATAAATTACTTGCTACTTTGAATCCTAGATGTAAGTTATATCATACATCTGATCAAACTATTTTGGTAGAAACTAATTTCGCCAGATCTAAGGTCACTACTAGAAGACCTATAAAATGGGAAGAAATTAATTTTCCTACAACTTGGATTTTAGATTCTGTTATACCCCCTGAGCAAATGACCGAGGCTGTCACTAATTCTGAATATTCTCATATTAGTCAAAATTCAGATGGAAAAATTTGTATGCAGTTTGATGAAAAAAGTGTTCCTTATAGTAGACATTTTTTTGCTTCTGATAGAAGACTAACTATTCAACATATTTCTCCGATAGAACCTTGTTATGGTCCAACTAGAAATCGCACTACTTCATTACATACTTTATCAACATTTATATTTGCAGAAAAACAAAAAATTAAAATTGATCCTCGGTTAAACATTGTTCAAACGAATGATAAATCATCTGATGTTTCTGATAAGGATATTCCTTCTGTATCCGAGATGAATTTTAATCTTAATGATACTTAATGATGAGTGAACATCAAATTGATTTTAGTCCAGGTTCACTGACAAGAAGATATATTCAAAAAAAATTGAATGAAAAATGGAACCGGTTTAAAACTTGGTTTTTTGACACTTATAGTAAAGAAGATTTAAATAATATTTCTCAAGAGTTTTGTGAAACTTGTGCATTACATAATTATATTATGTTCTTTGTGCATTGGTTTATAACCACTTATTTGCCTTTATTCATCAACGTTCTTGAACGATCTTATAAAGATGAATCAGGTAATATTATTCAATCCATTTATCCTCCTCAAGCTCCGTTTATTTTACCAAATAATACTGGTATTACTTTACTGCTTTTCATAAATTTATTCATAATGAAGTCGCCACAGTAAGTATAAATGAATTTAATCGTCTTATTTCTCAAAATAATTATTTGGGTCTATATGTTAAAGTTATTGGTGAACATATTTGTTCCCTAGACAAAAAATTAGATAGCCTGTCTAATCTGATTGTTCAAATTGATAATAAGCTAAAATCTGTGAAACAAGTTTCGAAACAGGCTTCTTCGTCAAAACAGCCTGATGTTCATATTCAAAGGCCTCCTGAGATTCAGGATTTTATTCTTAGACCTTTGCACGACCTTGAAAATCTTCTTGATAAAAAGTTTTCTCAATTTGGTGCAAGTGCGAAACCGATAAGTCTCGCTGAAGATTTTGCAGATGAGATGGAAGCCACTTTTGATTTCAAAACTCAAATGGAAATGGAAGTTAATAAACTTCATGGGTATCCAAAGAAGAATAGTGGTAATACTGCTTATGCTAGAAAACCTAGCATGCAAACATATTACTAACCCAGGCCTACTCCTCAAGATGTTTTAATAGAGGAAAGAGATTGGAATCAACTAACACTTCTTATAGTGGAAGTGAGATTTATGAATGGAATCTCGATGGGCTAACTGATAGGCAGTTGACGATTATGGTTCATAGGATGCTTATGTATGCTACTATCTGCAAAAGTGTTAGTAACACTGACAAGACCATTTGCAAGATGATTATTGCAGGATTTACCGGTCAACTAAGAGGATGGTGGGATAATTATATGCCCTCTGATGCAAGAGCAGTAGTAATTAATGCTAAGGCTGTAAATGAAGGAGTTGATAATTTAGGCTTTGCCCTTGTTCAAAATAGAGAAGACGTTGTGTATACACTTATTTTGACTATTCTTGAACATTTTAGTGGTAGATTTACCAATCAATATGAAACCATTAGATCTCTACTAAATGGTCTTAGATGTAAACATTTAGGTGAGTTTAGATGGTATAAAGACACTTATTTAAGTCGGGTAATGGAACTTTCCGAAAATGGTTTGGAATTCTGGAAAGCCAAATTTATTGATGGCTTACCTTCTTTGTTTGCAGAAAGAGTAAAGAAGACTCTTAGAAATCCACAAGGAATTATTCCCTATAATGATTTTACTTATGGAAAGCTTATTGGGACTTGTACGCAAGAAGGCATAAATTTGTGCAATGAGTTAAAACTCTCAAGACAGCTTAAAATGGATAAGCTTAGAGAAAAGTCTCAATTAGGAGATTTTTGTACTCAATTCGGTTTACCGGATGCTTCAAAAAGCACCAACCGAGAAACTTCTAAATCAGAATCTCATAGATCTCATCATAAGAAAAGAAGATCTAGAAGAAGGACTAGAGAAGAAAGAGATGAGCGTAGGGCTCATCGTAAATCTCATAGATTTACTAGGAATAGGTCAAGGTAAAATTTTGATAAGATTAAGTGTTATAAATGTGGAAAATTTGGGCATATAGCTCTAAATTGTAAGCTAGAAAAGCTTAAGACTCTAGAACTTGATGATGATATTCAAGAGAAGATTTATAGTTTTCTATATACTTCTGGTTCCAAATTAGATTATGATGATTCTGAAGCAAGTTATGCAACAGAGGATGAGCAACCTGAGTCATCTAGTAAGGTACAACAAGATTCGAATGATGCTTGCAAATGTCATGGTGATAGTTGTCACTGCGAACATGATAAATTCTACAAGCTACAATCTCAGTTCGAAGACATGAATATGTTCACTATCACTGCAGACAATATGATAGAACTTCTAAAAGAAGTTACCGATAATTGTCACGCCCCGAGCCTACACCCTGGGCGGGACCGGCACCCGGAGACCATTTCTGGCCCCAAGCGAACCCTTGGCCTGACTTTCTTAACTCAGCGGAAACCTAACCCAACAGAATAACTCAATGCAATGCAATATTACAAAACAACTTAACTTATAAAATATGGCCATAAAGGCAACTCGAATCTCAAAATAGAATATTTACATATATACATAGATGAGAGACTCAAAACTAACTGACTGACTGTCTGTCTATGAAGCCTCTAAAATACTGAGATGGATGTTAGGACAGACCCCACCATATCCTAATAAAACAAAAACTAAGAACACAAAATAATTGAGTCCTCCGGAATGCAAGGAGGCTCACCACTGACTCTGGAGTGCTCAGCTGGATCAACGACGTGCAGGATGCTGATCCGGGGTACCTGTATCTGCATCATAAGACGATGCAGGCCAACTAGCATCAGTACATGGAATGTACGAGTATGCGAGCTGGAAAACTAAGCAACATAGGCTAGAAGGAAATTTGGAAGAAACTGAAAAGTTTACCTTGCTCAACTCAACTCAACCTGACTGACTTCTTTCAATATAAGGCAATTTAAAGCAAGTGCGATATAAAGAAAAACTGTTTAAAACATGTTATAAACTCTGTGTGTATACAAGGATACAATAAGCCTGAGATGTATATAGAAATACAATTGAACTGATATATATAAAATACAATAATTTCTGTGTATAAAAATACAATAACTGCTGTGAGAGTTTCTCTAACCGACAACCATCACATAAGAGCTATAGTGATGATACAGCGATCGACCTCACGCTGCCAGAGCATCTTATACCCGACCAAAGGTATAAGACCTGAATTGCCTAATGGATCCACTAGTCTAATATGAAAAGGATTCATCTAAAAAGTATGATCCTTTTCTGCCCATGGTGGCTAACATGGTTCTATGGGGGCTATGGGTTCTTTGAATGCTCCCCCAATTCGGTGCTTTATACTACTCCTAAAAATGTACTGGCTCTTATGTTTTTAAAACATATGTCTTCCTGCTGATTGAGATAATTACTCAAAAAAAACTATCCCGAAGGCTCTTTGGAAATCTCAGTTTCCAACCTTGTTTAAATGTAAAGACATTTCTTTAAAACTTCTTTGGGAATACATAGTTCCCTAATAACTTTGAGAAATAAACTCAACTTTAAACTCTTTACTCAACTTGAAACTTGAGACTCTTTACTTAGCTTGAAACTCTAAGCTCTTTGCTTGACTTGACACTTGAGTCTAAAAATGAAGTTAAAACGTTCAATAAAGACTCTTGAACAACTTTACAACTTGCTTGACTTGCTTAACTTCTAAGCTTAACTCTTAACTTCTAACTAACTCTCCTTGAATTGAAATTATGAATTCAAGGGTAATGATTTGTGTTTGGAAGGACCCCATGATAATTAGGAATAATTTAGGACAACTAAACTTAAGAAGAATTTTGAAATTAAATTCTGAAAACAGAACAGATTTTGTTCACAGAGGGAACACAGCCGCAACGCAGACTTGTTTCCTGAATGCAGCCTGACTTTTCTCCTTCATGTTGCCAACTCTAAACCCTCTTAACTTCAAAGGTTCTTTTCCCAAACACTTGGGGTCATAAACCCCTCAACATACAGTGGATTCCACTAAAAAACACAACCAAATACTGTCCCAAATCAGCAAGAACTTCACTAACACAATCAACAACTTCAACAACCAAAATAAATATATTCTTGGAATTAAAAACGAGTTGGTGTGTGGGGGTATGAACCAACCAACACTAAGGATCATAAAATCCCTCAACATACAAGAGATTCAACTCATAAACACAACCAAATCATGTCTCAAATCAACAAGGGACTTCAACAACACAATTAACAATATCAACAACACAACCAACAACTCCAAACAACACAACCAATCTTTTCTCAATAATAAAACGAGTTTGGTGTGTGGGGGAAAGAATCAACCTATCACTATGAACTCACATACCTATTAGGGATCACCCCCGACGATTTCCACGACGATCTTTGACGGAAACTCCTTGATCTCCTCTTCTTTTTCTCTTCTTTCTCTCTTCTTCTCTTCTTCACTCAAGAACCCTAACTCGTACTCTTTTAAAATGGAACAAAAATGATCCACAATCAGCCTAACACAACAATATAACCTCAAAAGAAATGATTTGTGAAAAGACGAAAATGCCCTTAAATTTCCGGACGGACTCCCTACCAACTGCCCAACTTTCAAAGGGCATAACTCGCTCATACGAACTCGGAATCGAGCAAACTCGGTGGCGTTGGAAAGATCGTTCCAAGGGATTTCCAAAAATAACTGGAACTACTCCTGGATCATCCTGAGCTAGGAGTTATGACTGCTCAAAGTTGGCCAAAAACTTACTGATTTCCCACACTTGACCAAATTTCCAGGTTTTGAACTTAGCCAAATTTCCAAAAGTGACTACTTCCAATTTCAAGCTTCTTCATATTCATTTTAAATTGTCGGATGTTACAATAATACTCTTCGTGAAAGGATCATTCAATTGGCTGCTGGTAAAACTAGCTCTTCATCTATTCCTAATGATAAAAAGGTTAAAGATGAGTTTAATTATTCTGCTCATTACTCCTTATCTGAAGTTCATAATAGACTCTCTTCTAAACAAACCATGATTATTCGTGATACCTCTTTTGATGTTTTAAAAAGAGAAATTGAACATTTGAAGGAAGAAATTAAATTTCTTAAACAAAATCATATTATTTGTGATCACCGTCTTACTCAGATTGAGTCTGCTAATAGCAAAGAAAAAAAAGGTTGATGATTCTACTGCTGAAGAAAATACTCTTGCCAACACTTTGAATATTGATCCGAAACAAAATATATTTTTAGAAATGATGCAAATTGTTACGGCTCATAAATGGTATGTTAAATGTACTATATTAATTGATAATACTTTTTCTATAACTAACATTGTTATGATTGATAGTGGCGCTGATGTGAGTTGCATTTAAGAAGGTCTAGTACCTACTAAATATTTTGAAAAAACAACTCATATGGTTAAATCTGCATCTGGTCATGGTTTAGATATGAAGTATAAATTATCTAATACTCGTATTTGCCAGAATAAAGTTTGTATTCCTCACTTCTTTTTCTTAGTAAAAAATCAGTTATACCCTCCTATTATTTTAGGAACTCCTTTTATAAATGCAATTTATCCTTTTACTAATATAAATGCTAAAGGATTTTCTGCTACTTATAAAAATCAAGATATTAGTTATACATTTATCATCGAGCCTATTTCTAGAGATATTAATGCTCTAATTGAAATAAAACAAAAGCATGTTGATTATTTATAACTTGAGATATTTAGTATGAATATATTCGATACTTTAAAATCTGCTAAAGTACAGGAAAAGATTAAACTCATTTCTGAAAAAATGGCCATTGATATTTGTGCTGATCATCCTAGTGCCTTTTGGAATAAGGAAAAGCATATTGTAACTCTTCCATATGAAGATGATTTCTCTGAGGAAAATATCCCTACCAAATCACGTCCTTGTCAGATGAATACCGAATTGGTTGAATTCTGTAAAAAGGAAATTGATAATTTATTACAAAAAGGTTTGATAAAGCCTTCCAAATCACCATGGTCGTGTACTGCTTTTTATGTTAATAACGCAGCAGAAAAAGAACGAGGTGTTCCCAGGTTAGTTATAAATTATAAACCTTTAAATAAATTTTTAAAATGGATTAGGTATCCTATTCCAAACAAAAGGGATTTATTATCAAGATTATATGATGCTAATATCTTTTCAAAATTTGACTGGATATTGGCAAATCCAAATATTTAAAGACCATTCTTATAGAACGACATTTAAAGTTCCGTTTGGACAATACGAATGGAATGTAATGCCCTTTGGTTTAAAAAATGCTCCCTCGGAATTTCAAAAGATTATGAATGATATTTTTAATCCTTATTTATATTTCATCATAGTTTATATTGATGATATCCTGGTATACTCAAAGACTCTTGAAATGCATATTAAGCATCTAGACATTTTTAAGAAAATAGTTATTCAAAATGGTTTGGTCATATCTAAACGTAAAATGAGTCTTTTTCAAACAGAAGTTAGATTTTTGAGTCATTTGATTTGTCAAGGAAAAATGACTCCTATTCAGCGATCTATTGAATTCGCATCAAAATTCCCTGATATTATTACAGATAGGACGCAATTGCAACGGTTTCTAGGAAGTTCAAATTACATTTCCCCCTTCTACAAAAATTTGTCTCGAGATTTAGCTCTGTTATACGACAGGCTAAAAAAAGATCATAAGAAGCCTTGGACTAGTAGTCTCACAGATCTTGTAAAGACTATTAAAGAAAGAGTTAAATCTTTGCTTTGTTTAACCCTTGATAATCCTGCTTGGCCAAATATCGTTGAGCCAGATGCGTCCAATATGGGTTATGGTGGAATATTAAAACAGATTAACCCGCATGATAAAAATGAATACCTTATTTGGTTTCATTCAGGAAAATGGAGCGATGCTCAGAAAAAATATGCAACGGTAGCTCATGAAATGTTAACTATCGTTAAATATGTTTTAAAATTTCAGGATGATCTTTACAATCAGAAATTTGTGATAAAAATAGATGCTCAATCAGTCAAATATATGTTTGATAAAGATTTTAAGCATGATGCATCAAAATTAATATTTGCTAGGTGGCAGGCACAATTAGCCCCTTTTGATTTCGAAATTCATTATAAAAAGGGAAGTGATAATTCCCTCCCAGACTTCTTATCTAGAGAATATCTTTCTTCTTAAAAAAATGGGTTTTCTTGACTTCTTTACTGATATTACTTTGGTTACAATTTTGAAGGCAGTTCCTCTTAATAGAGATTTACAGGAACGTATTCTATGGAGAATTATAGATGGAATGGTGATCGATATCGTCGCTAATTACATGATTGAACAAGAACTTTATGAAATATTTTATTGTTCTGAAGTTTATGACCCTTTAGACGATTAAAATTAAATGCTATGTTTGCAGGATGGATCCTCCTTGGGTAACCAAGGCTAGAGGAAGGGGCAGTTATACTCGCGGAAGGGGAAGATCATCCTCCTCAAAAACATCAGGATCGTCATACAGATCCTCATCCAGCTCTCCAATTATACAAAAGGGAGGAATGAGCTTGGTAAAACTAACAAGCTATTCAAAAGAAGATACTTCTTCGATACATCTGGATGATATCCCAGAAAATAATCCATTATACGCCCAACTGAGAGCATATTTATCTCAAAAGCAAAGTGATACTTTTGCATCGGTGGCGAAAGAAGAGGTCGATGATATTAGATCCTATGAAAAGGTAGTAAAAAAAGAAATGATATTTCTTATTTAAAACTCTGAGATACAGAGAAAAGAAAAACCCTGGAAGATATTCCAGTGATATTTACTTAACGGATTATACTTTCCAGGAGAGTCATACAAAACCTGCTTGTATTATGAGACCATTTTAACGAATACAGGTAGCGTTGAATTTCAGCACTTCTTAGGTTATAACACCAGCGAGAACGTTTATAACTTCTCCAAAATGATTATAAAGCAGATTAAATCAATTGAATATTGGGGTATATCCTCGATGAAAGAAAGGCAGATCAGCCTCAATAAAATTCCTACCAATTTCACTTATTGGGATTATATAAACGCTTTCAGCAAAGTCCTTTACTATAACAATGAAAGGCATAAACATACTTGGTTTATCAAGGTGTGTGCAAAGATATTTGTTGACCCAATTCCTAACTGGTTCTTGAACTGGTGGTCATACTACGGACCGGCGGTAAAGATTTTACCTGATCCCTTTTTAAAGTTATACAAAAACTGGGTTAAGGTTTCACCAGACCTTAATGATTTATACCACTCAGATCATGTTTGTTATATAGAACAAATTGAACAATTTTATTTCTTCATAGAATTCTCAATTCCATGGATCCATAAATGGACCCCGAAAGTAAGTTTTACTGAAGAACAAATTCCATGCTTATATCGAATTTATTATAATAATTTCTGGGATAAATTAATGAAGAAGGATCCCATGACTAAATCATTATATGGCCAAGAATTATTGGACTCTATTTCTCAAAGAATCCAAGATTATGGTACTATTCCTCACAAAGGAATAATTGCTGACAACTCCGTCAAACATATTGCCAGAAAAATTTCCATTCAAGATGGAAATAAAGAAGAAATGATAAAGGAATATTTGGATGAAATTAGGAGGAATCTACTCCTCAATATCACTCACTATGAAAAATTAGACACTTCAATGAGAAGTGAAACAAGTGATGATATCGCAGATGATGCTCAAGAGGCCCAGCCTTGTGAATCGGCGAAACCCGTGACAGAAGATATGTTGTCTAAAGCAGAAGGTTTACTTAGGGAGTTGAAAAAGAAAGACAAGATGACCACTATTGATTAACAGTAGATACACTGTTAAACCACAGTAGAAAAACTGTTACTGAACATTTGGGACCCATTGATAAGGGACCCATGGTCACTGTAAATCACTGTAGATCGGTCACTGTAGATCACTATAAATAGATCCCTTTTTCTTCTATAAATAAGGTCTTTTGTAGTTTGAAGGAGGGGTGTCGAAAAACATTCTCTCTCTTCAAAAGTTTTTTTTAAGTTGTTTGTTTCTCTTAGTTTGTAAAGCTCTCGGTTTGCTGGAGGTTCGCCGGAAGTAAATAAAGTTGTTGATATAAGGTAATTTAATTCTCTACTTTTATTTGTAAATCTTTTTATATCTTCGATCTGGAAGCTGTGACTATGTCCGGCTAAAAATTTATATATATGCCGGATAACTAACTTTTCTTTTATATAGACCATGAACGGATCTAAGTTTTATTTAAATATAGAAGAATTTTAGTATGGCTTCTCGACTTGGTTCTGAGATTGAGGTACAGTCGGATCTAGTACTACTTTTATTGGCTTTGTCTTTGTGACTCCGACTGATGAGCCGTGGTTTTTAGCCCAAAATTGAGTTTGATAAGTAGGGCGCCTCATACCCGGTTAGAACTATCAGACACATGGGCTCAATAAAAGTATGTATTAGCTTCTTGACATGCCCTTTGCTTGGGTAAAATAATTAAACCATGCAGTCCGAGAAACTATGTTAAAATTCTTGTGTATTTCGATTCTTATGTAGTTGGACTACCTCTAAGGATATTGACTTGCTTGATCTATGACTGGGCGGACCACCGCCAGCTCGGTTATATATATATATATATATATATATATATATATATATATAATATTTTATAAAAATTTAAAATTATTTAAAAAGAATTTTTTTTATTTAAAACATTTTGTTAATTAGTAGTTTATATTTTTGAACTATTTAATTTATAAATAAGTTAATTGTTTCAATTCGTTAAAATTAAAAAACTCATTACTTAATTAATATTATTTAAACTTTAGCCGATTCACTAATTAAGTTCAATTGGCTAAATTTTTAACTCCGATTGATTATAATTTAAATTTATATGATCATTCCTCACATAACCTTAACTCAATTTTAAGACCCAATTTCATACATTAGCAACCCAAATTTTCTTTTTCCTATTATATAGAACCATGAAGAGCAGGACAATCGCATCATAATCCAATTGTACGTTGTGTAGATAAAGTTGGACAAATGTCTATCTTCATTATTCAAAACAAAAATAAGGGTATTTTTGTATTTTTCATACGTTCTTTCTTCAATCACTCTGCTTCACTTTTTTTTCTCTGTCCCCTTTAGCATTGCAGTTGTATGTTTTAAACCAAAATTTAATCTTTTTTGTTGTGGTGGTACATCTATTCTCGCTGTATATTTGTACTAGTAAACTTAATCGTGCTTCGCGCAGTCATGAAATACGTTATTAATATATAATTTAATCTATTTTAAATATATTAAAAAAATTAGTCAACATTATTGTTTCCACAAACTAAAGTCACCTTTTATTTTTCTTCTAAACTTGAACAAAAACTTCACCTGCATTTTCATATTAAATAAAATAAGTAAAATAAACAAAAATAGCTATAAGGACACAACAATAAAAGGCCTAAATCAAAATTTGCTAAATATATTATGTGTTCAACCAAGCATGATTTTACTATTATCATTGATCATGTTAAGCTTATAAATAATCAATTTTCATATTATATTTTTTAGAGAGAATAAGTAATATTGTTCATTAATATTTTTCTAAGGAAGATATATGGATTCACATGATTTTTATTTTATCAGGGTAGAAAATTACGAATAGAAACATCATTTTTTTTTATGCTTCTTATTAGTAAAACATTTCATTCATAAGAATTAGTCATCTTAATATTAGAAATTAAATATAAAAATTGTGTTGAAAGAGAAATAATTTTGTTGCCAAACAAACTTCCTTAATCATAATTGAGCGAAAGCTATTCATACATTCTTATTTGAAACAATACAAATATTCATAAAATTGACCAAAATTTAATTAACAGTTATGAAATTAGAATTTCTATCTTTCTTAAGTAAGGTATTAATAGAAAATGATAATTTATTATTTTATACTTATTGCATTTTTTGTTATGATATTAACTCATTATAATATGGGAAAATGCATTATTTTGAATTTTAAAGGACAATGAGATATACATCTGTCCAACTACTTGCTCTAAAATCTCAAAAGAAAATCTAAAATTGTGAAACTCAATTACAAAATGTTTTGATAGTAACAATGATACCAAATACATATGTAATAGACTAATATCATATCGATATAGATAAAAAAAAAAATCTATCATATACAGCATATTGTGATCCTTTCAATGTTCAAATGCTGTGAATTTGTGACCAATTAAACCCATTTCATTATCACCGTGTCCTAATAGAAATTTCTATTTGTGACGTCCGGCTATTTAAGTCCCAAAAAAAAGAGAAGAAATTATTATAAGTTAAATTACGTATATGATGAATAAGTAAATTTTAATTAAAATGAAACTTTTAGAATAAGATGATACAATTTAGGAGAAATTAATAATAAAATAATATCGATTCAAATATAATCCTGAATTTTTTATTAATTGAGAGAGATCAAACTTACAATTTAATTGAAATTAGAAGCTAATACTTTTCAAGTTATAGCAAAATTTGCAGTGTCATAGTTTGAAATACTTACACATTGTTTTACTAATTAATAATTTCATATCAACTTTCGAATCAAATACACCTAGATACATGTATTTTTTCTACCAGACACACTCTGATAAACCAATGTATAAGGAGAGAGGTGAGAGAGAAGGGGAGAAAGGCGAGGAAGATAAGAGAAATGCGAGCAAGAGAGGAGGAAGGTAAGTGAGAGAGTTTTTGTATCGCAAATACATGAGAATCGCACTAGATACATGTATCTAAACTACTATATACATTCCAAATACATTCAGAAATACATATACATTGTGAGAGAGCGAGCGAAATAGGATAGAGGCGAGCGAGAGAGTCATATACATGTGAATATAATCCACTTCAAAACTGGAACATATTACACCTAATTTTGATCACATTAATCATAGATACATGTATTCAGGGGCCAAAATATGACACAAATTGTAATTTTAAAATTCATGAAAAGACACATAATTAGATTCTAAAATAATGATATTTATGTAGTTTGCCATAATCAATTAACTTGCTCAACTAAATACTCTATAGATTATAATCATCACAGAGTTTATAACATACTCTAGAATAATATTACAAATAATTATAGTTAAAATACTAAAAGAAATTAAAATAAGGAAAAAACATAGAGTCAGACCCCTTGCTCTACCTTAATGTTTGGATACAATATCATGACAACTCTTAAGTAGTGATGTATCTCCAGCTATTTGCCTCAACTTCTGAACAAATACCATTTTTGATATCTCGTTTTTCTATAAATTATAGAATTCATATAATCAGTAATTAAATACTTGTTATACTTTACAGTAATAAATTTTATTGTCACAATTATTTTTAAAAAAATAATAAAAATACGTACCTGAAAATCTTCATAGTTCTTTGAGATCAAAACCATTCTTGAAGGATGTAAAAAATTGGAAAGTACACGCAATAAATTATAAAATTTTATACGTGGTGTAGGCTTGAGTGGAATCTTCTTGATTTTTGAAGAGTTACCTAGAAAAATAGGAAAGTCGGTACGTTAAGAATAATTATATTCACTATACAAATATATAGGTAGTCGTCCTAAATTACTTGTCTATTTGAAATAGAATGAATTAAAATTTTCATGTTTTATCGTTAGAATTAATTCTTTTTTGAAAGTGTAAACAAGTTTGTAATGTTTCAAAAAAGGTCTATAAGAATATATTAGTAAAACTATTCTTTTTATTAATGATTTCTTAAGGAGCATGTAAAAGAGAAAATGAACAATTAATATGGGATGGAAGAAGTAAGAATATACACTATTTTGTATATATTCACTTTTACTTGTCTCATATTTCAAAAATAGATTCTAACTTTTACATATCAAGGAAAGGAAAGACAATTATTTGTTTTCATATTTTATCTTTGACTTTAGTTACTTATTTCCAAAAAAGAATTCAAGACCTAGAACTAAACATCAATTCATAAGGGATAATGTAATATTATAGTCACATCAATAATTATTTTCTCAATGGATTCAAATTTTAATGTGACAAGTAAAAGTAAAAACGACAAATGCATATTTTATGTATATCATATATTATATCAATTTCGTTCTTTTTTCTAGCAGATAAAAGAATATAAAAATAAATTGAAAAAATGTATAGATAGAAATAAAAATCTTGAATCTTAAAATAACCGAATCATGAATCTTAAATAGCTAACCTAATAATAATGGACCCTTGAAACTCACTAGAAAATTTGGTAAAATATGAGAATTCATATTAGAAGGCCAAATAATGTATGTTTTAGGAGCCAAATAATTGTCAACCCCAGAGTCAAAATCTTGACAAGTTGGTTGAAATTGTTTGGATGAAGCCACAATTACTTCTGTATTTCCTAATATTACTCTGCAAAGTAACATATGCCTTAATCCATTCTCATCTTCCAATGCCGATTGTTTTACTCGAAAAAATAAATAAAAGAAAAATGACTAAGTTTTCAAAAAATCGATTAAACTTATGGTTTAAGAGAAATCGAATTTCCAAAAGAACAGAGCCGTCACTTAATTTTTAGTAAAAATCAAGAAAAAAAAACTTAATATTTTCAAAAGATTTAAACAGATAAAATTGATTGAAAAAAGGGTTCGAAGTTCAATGTGCATTTCGAGAAGGTGTTAGGCTCTCGGAATGTCCGCTAACTTGTGGTTGACCGGCGATTTGACTAAAAATAATTTCGAATAATTTTTAAAAATTTTAACTAAGTAAAGAACTCATTTATTTCTTATTTATTTTTATTATTTTATATATATATATATATATATTTATTTTTTTAATTTTTTTTAATTAATTATTTTTTCAAGGGAAAATAAACTAAAGGAGAATTTTTCTAAAGGGAAACAATTTAATTATTTACAAGACTAATATTAAAATAAGAACTAAGTAATAAAATATATATTTTTTATATAATTTAATTTGAAAAAAATAAAATGAAATGACCATCCTTGGGAATTTAATTAAATTAAACCATAAGATAATTAAAGTGTTAGTCAAATACAATAAAATAAATAAGAGAGGGAAAGGAAATAATCAAATTTGGGTCTATTACTGCCAGAAGCATTGGGCCAAATATACTGATTTTTTTTTTGGACTTTAAACCAATTCCCGTTTTTGTATACACAAGTTGTATATCAGTGCATACAGCTCGTATATCAGCCCTGTTTCCTGTATCTTGGGCTGTATACCGAATGTATACAGCCTGCGTCAACTTCCAGCACCTTTATTTCGAATTTATGCCTAGTATTTCCGCATTCGACCTGTATATCATTGTATAGTTAGCGCATATAAGCTGCTTTTGGACTTTCCGAGATTGTGTTTCAGCTTCCCGTTCAATTCCGCTTCTTGATCCATTTCGAGGCAGACTCGAGAAAAACGATTATTAGGCCACCTCGGCCCCAAAATCAGAAATGCGATGGGATGAGAGTCCATTGGACTCGGGAGGACATTTGCAGTAGAACAAAATAAATTAAATTAGCAAAGTGAAGAGCATATTCAACTTTAGACTTCTGAATCCAATTAACTTATAAGAAAACAGTAAACTTAAACATATAGGCATTAACCAAAATTATTTTTGAGTGGTTAACACATTGTCCAAAACAATTTAAGCATAAAAGGGAAAGAATTTTAATAAATCATGCAAAAATTAAACTTATACAAATTAGTTACAAACCAACAAATTTAAACGTGAACAAATCATATGCTGGAATATAGATCTATACAGGAACAAATTCGCATTAGAGAATCACTTGATTACTAAACAACTCATGGATTGACACTAACAGGGAAAACACATGTATATAAGCTTTAAAGTCTAGACACGGAAGACATAAATCATATCTAGAGAAAATTAAGCTAATTGATTCAAAATTGAACATTAGCAAGTGGTTGCTAAACAATATAATATTAAACAACAATCCACGAACTTATGTTGAACCAAAGAAAAAATCGAATCAGAGTAATGGAAAACAAAGCAAAGCCATATCAAGCCAAGGCTTAGCCAACTTTAAGAACACAATCTGATGAACAACAAGAAGATGAACTGAATAGACGGAAAAGTTCGACATTTATAAAACCATGGAAGGTTAACAGTGACCAAAGAAGGAGCGAAATACTAAACATTCATACTTTAGAGAAGAACCAAACAGTAAAAAAAAAAAAATCAACTAAAAGAAATTCAGCTAAGCCATTATAGATTCCACTCAATTCCAATCATAAAGAAAACACCAAGACATAATTGAGAAAGCATAAACAGAAATCTCAACAACTAAAGATCAAACGAAACAGAACGTGAGAAAGATTTTTACCTCTTTCCGAGCAGCGAATCGGGACAGGAACGAGCCAGCTACGAGCGATATCACCACCACATCGAGACTCCAACAACTTCAGTGAGTAAGGAATGAAAAAGGGAAAACCAAAAATCTCGAATCCGAGTCCTTGTTGTATGTTTTAGCCTATTTGTATATCTTGTTTCTTATGATATGCTAACTCCCTCCTCCTCTATTTCTGTAAACTATCTCCAACCTCTAAAAATCACCCCTGATGAATGGAGATGAGGTATTTAAAGGCGAAATTAAGGTCCCAAAAATGGGGGGGGGGGGGGGGGGGGACGGATAAAATTCCGATTTAAGGGTCCATTTGAATTTCAAAGTTCAAAAGAAATCTTTCACAATTCCGGAGAGACAACTTTTTCTGAGGAATTTGCCCCTTTCCGGAAGAGGAAAGGGGAGATGGACGCCATGGATCGATTCCAACGTCCTTGGGTGCAACGTGGCCTTATCTCGTGCTGGCGAGGACGATTCCGCGTGCCTGGTTGCTGGAATCGCACTGCCAGAACAGTACTGGGTTGCTTTGCCAGAAGATGAAGTTGGGGAGGTGGAGTCACGTTGTTTTTTTTCTTTTGGTTTTCCGTATGTATTATTGTTGAATGTAATGTATGGAATTATTGGAATAGTGGGCTGCTGACCATTGGAGAACTGTTGGGCCTGGGTTATAAAGGGAATTGGGCCGATTTTTGGTATTAAGAAATGGCCCAAAATGGTTCTTAAATGGGTTTATGGTGAGGTGAGTTAGATTAAATTTAGGAAATAGCTTTACAGATTGTGAATTCGGCTAGAATCTAAATGAATTAATATTAATTAATTAACGAGCTTCTAATCTTAACGAAATAAAATAATTAACTCAAATATAAACTAAATAACTCAAAGTTAAAACCATAATTTAAACTAAACTAATTCAAGTAAAGTATTTAACTAAAAAAAATAAAATCTTTTGAGATGATTTTCGAATACTCCTAGAATGTAATAAATACGTACAAATTTATATAGAATATATAAATTATTTTTAAAATGACAAGATAACTTAAAATGACTTGAAAAATATCTTGAATTTTATAAAGTTAATTATTTCAAATCGTTTGGAATTTGCAAAGCTCGATGATTAATATATGATGTGGAGGTCCAAAATTGGGTGTCAACACCGATAAAACCCTTCAACACAATTTTTAAAAAAAAAAATAAAATACAAAAATGTGACACATAAATTGAAACAGAGTACTACACCTATGTGTTTCATTGCTTACCCATGGATATTTGCAGTATAAAGATGAACACCAATACCAAAACATTCTCCTAATTTTGGTTCAGTAATGGTAGAAAATCCATGTGAAATAATATTACAAATTTCATCTTTGGAAGAACCAAACCAAACATATTTAATATTAGCATTTCCACCATATTTTTTCCGCATTGCTTCGGAATAAATACGAAAACTTTCTAACCTCACTTACCCCAATATAGTTGAACATGAATTCTTATGTATAGCCACAACTTCAACTTCCTTTCCAAATTGCCCCATTCCACTAAGAAAATCCGCCTTGATTAAATCATGTTCTTTGTTACGTTCCTCTAATTCGATCATCCCATTTTTCTTGAACGACCTGATACAATCGAATTAAAATATTATTTATATGTGAAAAATTATTAAAATTTCGAGTATTTTTTAAAAAAAATCAATTTTTGGACTCATGGTCCGTTTATTGAGAAATAATGTTCAAACAACATCCTAGATAAAACTATTTCACCCAATTTGGCCAAAAAGTGAACGGATATAGGATTAACTTCAACATGTAGCAATCAGTGGCGGAACCAAAAATTTCATTAAGGGTGTTCAAGAATTTTTTTTTTTAATAAGTGAGTTGAATGTTATTTATTTAATCTAGTGATTCTACCATGAACGATCTCCATTTGTCAGTATCAAATATATACAATCGAATTTTTCTTCTTCTTTTTGATGCATTGATTTTATATGATAAAAATATATGATTATTATTTTTAAAGTGAAATATTGATAGAACAAATGCGTCTAACTTTACAAAACATAAATCACACCAGTAGAAACTTTTTTTCTTAAAAAAAGAAGAAGATAAAACGCATGTATTGATTTTAGCTTTGGGTTTAAAATTGTTAACATATATAAACACAATTTTTTAATGTAAAATGTTGGCTTTTTTGTTTTCACCATTCGAAAGTGCATTATATCCTAGATAAAAATTAGAAATACATGATTTCTAAATATTCAAAATTAAAATAATTTATTCATATATGTTACTCTATATTATTAAAATTTTAATAATGGAGTGAGGTTGTGTTCTACTATCAAAATAAAATCAAAACTAAAATTTTAATAATGGTGTGTGAGGTTGTGTTCAACTATCAAAATAAAATCAAAACTGTTGTGCGCTTCGTGGGACTCAAACCCGCTCTGTGGGACTCGAACCTGCGCACAAAGGGTGGAACTGAACAAGCTTTACCACTGTGGCATGGAAGAGTTTATGTTAATGTTGTTCAACATTAATTATTTATCCCTTAAATCCATAATTTGACCTCTTTATATAGTGAAATTTTCCGGCGAAGGGTGCTTAGCTGACCACCCTTCGATGGATGTAGCTCCGCCCCTGGTAGCAGTAAGTTTCTTGACTCCATTTTAGCTCCTCTTTTCTACTACTTGTTGATCCTCTTCTGTCTTGCATATTTAGCGGCAGATGCCCCACAACTCTTGCTTCTTGAATCTTCAGCTGAATGCAAGTTTGACGCTGCAGATCTAGTTCCACAATCCTAACTTTTTGTTGGTGTCCGTTTTTGTATTTGTGAGTCTCTGTGGCTTTTCTGTAATTGTCTTTCATGTTTGTCACTGCCTATTAACTATCTTCCTTGTTTTAATTCTGATGGTAGGAACTCCACTTTTATCCATGTTTAAAATTTTCCTACCCATGCTTGCTAATTAATTGAAGGTGTGAAACTGTTGTTTACCTTCCTGATTGATCGTTGTGTTAGTGATGTAGTCCGCCAGTTGGTTTGCTTCTCTAAACGTATGACACACCTGTACATTTAACTGCCCCATTAGCTTAATGATCTCTTCTATTCTTTCTGCAACCTCCCATGGAATTTTCGATTCCCTTGTAATAATAAGCTTCTAACTTAATATTAGAATGTTATGACCCTAACAATATTGCATTGCCTTACAGATTGCCATAGTCTCTGCCTCCATATTGGTAGCTAGTCCAATACTTTGTGCTTCTGCATATATCAAATCACCCAAGCTATCTCTTATACAAAAACCATAATTACTTAGTCCTTAATTTCCTTTACTAGCTCCATCGGTGTTACATTTAACCCAGCCTTCTTCTGGACGATTCCAACTTACTAATAAGTAGTGAAGAGTAGGCAAGTATCCCTAATCATATCAAACATATCTTGCCAATGATGAGGAATTTTTTTTATCCAGGGGAATTCCATTTTAATAAGATGATGAACAATCAATTCACATTGATAGTACATCTTCTAGTATGAAATTTCTTTCGCATGTCTTCTTGATTTCCTCCTCTTCCAAAGCTCCGACATAATAATAGCAGGGGTAGCTGCTAAAATATGTTGGAAGCCTTGGATTCTCACTTAATTCCCACAATTTGATAATCAGATGTTGTAGTTGGAGCCCATCAATATCAATACCTGCGCATGAAGCAAACTGGCCTCATAGTTTTTGAGCTATGGGGGCTGTTATAAACAAATGTGTCATTGTCTCCATTTCTCCCCTTTCACAACAATAACATTTAGAGACTATTTGTATATTCATTCTTTTAAGATTGTCATCGGTGGCAATTCTTTTCCTCCAAACCCTCCAAAGAAAGAATGAAATCTTAAAAGGAAGACCTTTTAACCACAAATAGTTCATCCATTCTGGTTCTGTTCTACAACTTCTCAAACTGTGATATGCAGATTTCACAGTGAAGGTTCCTTTTGCATTTCCCATCCACCAAGATCTATCAATTTCCTCTGTTTCTTGTATTGGCTTTATATTGTCAATAATATGAGCAGTCATTTCAGGTGATATGTATTCTAGGAGTTTAGTGACATTCCACGCCCCATTTACCACAAATTATTTCACTTCAATTTCCCTTTCTCTTGCTATCTCCCCTTCTGTGAAGTATAGTGCGCCTTGCTTTGTCCAATTATCGAATCAGAAGCTCGAATTTCCAGACTTAAGCTGCCACCATATCTCATGCTCCACCTCTTCTCTTGTGACAATCATTTTCCTCCAAACATGAGATGCACCAGCGGTTCTGACAATTGTGGGGTGGAATTTTTGCAATACTTATTGCCCATGTATCTACTCCATAATGAGGAAGTCGATGTTCTGAAATTCCACCACAATTTTTCAAACAACGCTTTCGAAACACCATGTAGTGATTGGAAACCGATCCCTCCTTCTCTTTTAGGGTAACACATCTCCTCCCAAGCAACCCAATGCTTACCCTTTAGCCCTCATGTGTTACCCAAAATAATTTTGCAAATATTTGATGTATTTACGCGATCACTGTTTTAGGGGGATATAGTGCTGACAGTAGATATATAGGAATTGATTGGAGGACATGATTTATGACAGTGTACTTACCTCCAAAAGAGAGGAACTTGGTCTGTCATGATAGAACTCTTCTAGCCACATTTCTTACCAAATCTTCGAAATGTGTCTTGTTCTTCCTTCCATAGAACACCGAACACCCCAAATAAATGAATGGGAAATTTCCTTGTTTGATTCCAAATAATTTTCTTAATCTAATTGCCACAATTAATAGGGTTTCGTCATGCAAATAAAAGGCACTTTTCGCCTTATTTATCAATTGTCCTGATATTTTCTCATAGCCTCTCAGAATCCTCATCATCTTGATTATTGAAGTTCTGTCTCCTGAGCAAAATAATATAGTATCATCAGCATAGGACAAATGATTTATTTCAGGACTCCACTTAGGCATTCCATAACCCTTAAATTTATCATCTTTGTGTAGATTGTTTAACCCTATCGATAGGACCTCCGCTGCAATGATAAACAAGGTTGGTGAAATGGGATCCCCTTGTTTTACACCTCTCGTGGAATGAAAAAAACCATGGGATTGCCCATTAATTAATACTGAGTACCAATTATTTGAGATCAATCTCCAAACCATATCAACAATGATCTCCGAGAAACCAAAATCCTTAGCACTTTTGTCAAGAATATCCATGATACTCTATCATATGCCTTAGTCATATCTAATTTCACCACTACATTGATATTTTTTTTCCTCAGATTAATATCTCTTATGATCTCTTGTGCCAACAATACGTTTTCAGTAATGTTTCTTCCCTTCACAAAACCTGCCGGATTTTAAGAGATAATAGATGGTAAGACTTTAGCAACTCTTTCATGTAAGACTCTAGACACCACCTTGTTAATGAAGGTGCTCAGGCTTATAGGCCTTAAATCAGAAAATGCTTTCACCTTCTCCTTCTTAGGTAACAGTACTAGATTGGTGTGAGTTCTGAATTTAGGTAATTCTTGACCACAAAAGAATGCCCTCGCCAGTCTAGTTATATCTTCCCCCACAATGTCCCAGCAACATTGGAAGAATTCACCCGAAAAACCATCTAGTCCCCCTGCACTATCTCCATTCAGCTTAAACACCACATATTTACCTTCCTCCGCACTAGGTAGCCTAGTCATCTTTTCATTTTGCTCATCTGTGATCATTTTGGGAATGTGATGTAGCATAGTAAAATCTTGGTCCTGTTGTTCTTGCTTAAACTGCTTTGTAAAAAACTTATTTGCCTCTTTCCCGATTTGTTGGCTGGTATTGAGAATCTCCCCATGCTCAGTAGTGATTTCTGATAGGTGTAGCTTCTTTCTTCTCCCATTAACGTAGGAATGAAAAAATTTAGAATTCATGTCACCATCACTAAACCATCTCATTCATGCCTTTTGTTTCTAGTATTCTTCCTCTATCTTTAATAGTTTCTTCAGTTCTGCTTCCGTTTTACTCAACTCTGATCTATTTGAACCTGACGGCTGGATTTCCAATTGAATCTCCTTTACCCTTTTTACATCTTCGAGAGTGGCAATCTGATTAAAGATGTTACCAAACACTTCTTTACTCCATGCTGCTAGTTTCTTTTATTATAAGGCGTGAGGATCACACCACCTTGTAAGGAGGGTTGGGCCCCATACCTCATAAGGCATTCCGGACCACACACCTTGTAAGGTATATGGCAAGGTGTGTGGTCCGAAATACCTTATAAGGTGCACGTGACAACTAAAAATGAATGGAGGGAGTACATAAATAAATTGTTTGATTTGTAATCATAATGTAAAGATGTCTTTTAGTAAAAAGGAATTCCACCTATCAAGAAACTAATTGAACTTACCTATAAATCTACACATCTAACTTGCAACCTATTAATGCAAGGGTGAGGGGAATTTTTCCATTGCCATAGACCTTACAAGGCGTGTAGTACAGAACGTCTTATACAGCGCGGGGTTCACCCCGCCCTACAAGGTGTGGTGTCCCTCACACTTTTGCCCTTTAGCTTCTTTACATTTAATATTGCCTCTTTAGAAATTTTGATTTAAAAGGTCGTCCTTTCGAATCTCGACTTGATTTAATAGTATGATGAGGATTGCTATTCATTATAGGTAGTTGAAAGGCTTCAAACTCAACAACAGAGTAGGTGAGAATTTGGAAATCTGCCAATTGCTTATGCAGATGATACAGAGATTTTCTGTGAAACTAAAGCAGAACAAAGTAGCTACATCAGGGTGATATGTCACTGGTTTGTGTGTGAACTAGAGCAAAGCAGTTTATGTCCTATCAAGGAAGTTGCACAGATGCACGGGCTGGCCAATATTTTAGGGTGCAGAATAGATCAAATACCTACAGTTTATTTGGGCATGCCTTTAGGCAACAAACAGTCAAACACAAGGACCTGAAATATGGGATGGGAGAATTGAAAAGCCAGGGAAAAAGTTAGCTATGTGGAAATTCCAATAACTGTCACTAGGGAGACAGACTTATCTTGATAAATGCAGTGTAAGATTCATTGGCAACCGATTTATGTTATTATTTCCAATCCCCTCCAAAGTGGTGAAGAAGCTAGAAAGATTGAAAAAGGGATTTCTTGTGGCTTATTTACTGACCGAGGCATTGGCGAGAGTTCAACATAAATCATTGTTGCCCAAACTAAGAGTTCTGAATGTGTTCAGTACACTTAGTTTGAGGGGGAGTATTGAGAACAGTAGAGTCACCTGATCAGTTCAGCCTGTAACTAATTATTCGGTTAGTTTGTTATTGAGATCAAGAACATGAAGAAACAAAACAAAAGCCTAATGTTAAAATTGCTTTGGAAGTTTATGACAGGAGAGAATATGCTATGGAGAGATGGAGGATTGTCCCAACTTGTATATGGTGGACAATGTGGAAAGAAAGGATTCAAAGATGTTTTGAGGGCAAGAAGAACAATTTGCAGAAATTCAAGATGAATTGTATAGCTCTTTATTATTTTTGGTGTAAACAGAAAGTCTTAGTACAGACAAAAGAACTTTTTGATGTTTTAGACTATTTGTGACAAAAAGCACAAGGAGTCAGTCTAGTTTGTAATACTTTTGGAAGGGGGCTACTTTGATGTAGTATACCTGTGGATAAATAGAAGAAAAAGTTACCATTCTAAAAAAAAAAAGTAGTTAAAGAGCATTAGTTGGTTACGCGTATTAGCAAGTAAGTCGGTTAGTGTTGTTAGGATCGAAATAAACAGGTGTAATGCGGAAGCTAGCAAAGCAAACTTCGAAAGACCACGAGTAAGAAGACAAAGGAGAAACACACCAAAAGAGACAGATTTAACGTGGTTCGGTCAATCAACCTACGTCCACAAAAGAGATGAGCAATCCACTATAAATATAAGAGTACAAAATATAGAGAGAAACAACCTCAACCAATTCACTCGGAATACAAGGAGGTACACAAAATTCTCCTCCATAATCGCAACTCTCAAAACCCTAGGACTACATTGTGAATGCTGATTAAGTTAGAAGGAACAAACCTATATTTATAGAGTTCTAAAATCTTTCCTACAAGAAAATGACTAGTCAAAATATTAAAAAAAATTTCCTAAAAGGAAAATTTATTTATGGTAAGAAATCAGGGCAAATAAACCCCAACAAATCTCCCCCTTGGCCTGAATTTCTGACAAAATAAATTTGTCCACCTTCTTCACATAATCTTTAGAATCCTGCATCTCTTCTCCATAATCTCCTCCATCAAATCTACATCTCGACACAGAGAACTTCTCTGAAACAGTTTCTCCAACAAAATCTTCATTACTGTCAAAAAGGTTGCGACTAGAACTACACCCGTCAAGATGAACACTCATCTCTAACATGGCTCCATAATTGAACCATGACTCTGATACTACTTGTTCGGACCTAAATAAGAAGGTGTAATGTGGAAGCTAGCAAAGCAAACCTCGAAAGACCACGAGTAAGAAGACAAACGAGAAACACACCAAAAGAGATAGATTTAACGTGGTTCGGTCAATCGACCTACGTCCACAAAGGAGATGAGCAATCCACTATAAATATGAGAGTACAAAATATAGAGAGAAACAACATCAACCAATTCACTCGGAATACAAGGAGGTACACAAAATTCTCCTCCATACCGCAACTCTCAAAACCCTAGGACTACATTGTAAATGCTGATTAAGTTAGAAGGAACAAGCCTATATTTATAGAGTCCTAAAATCTTTCCTACAACAAAAGGACTAGTCAAAATATTAAAACTTTTTCATTCAGGTTAATGAGATTCATTCTCTGCTTTCCTACTGATACATAAAACATAATCAATATCCTCCTTCCTTCCTCTCTCGATATCTCGTTATCATATTTCAATACAGCCTATGGAAACCATTAAACCAAAACAGTTCCAAAGTGTCCCAAGCAATACAACCTGACAGTTTGTTCATAACAGTTGATCATCTAACGCTATGGAGAAAAAAGTCACAGACTTCCACTCAATATCAAGTTTTTCATCCAATTCACAACACACAAACTCAAATTTATCAATGAAGAGCTGCATAGACATTGAGGCAATTTATGACTGTTATCACTACTTAAATACATGTAACATCTTCCACTTTGTTATCCACACATACTAAACCATCGACATCATATCTTAGATAAGTCAAAAAGCTAGAATTATTTGATTTTCCACGAAGTGCAATTAGCAAATGCATAGTTCATAAAGAAAAAAAATGAAGCTTTTTAGGCTCAAATCATATGAAAAACAGAAATATAAGTTATCAACTGTAGTCTAGAGATACTGTCACCGTTTTGAGACAAGTAGTGAATCATCATTAATAAAGAGTGGATCCGGAAACTCACTGATTCGGTCTAGGGTTCCGATGAATCTCTCCGTTCGTTCTCCGGCAACTGATTTCTCAAACTGCTTGAACCGCAAACGTTGCTGAATTCGCCGGAAGTTATGATTTCCGGTGGCACTCCGTTTTCAGGTGGTTTCAATTTTTCCCCTTTTTTTTCTTACGATTAGAGTATTTTGGGTTCTTTACATTTTGCACCCTAATTTATGTTTCATTTTTACCTTCCACCCTATTCTCTTAATTTTCCACAGTTTACACCTTAATATTTCCTTTTTCTTCTTTTTACAATACGATAAAAATAATTATTTTGTGAGGGGGAAAATAGGTATTACATAATAAAAAGAAGGTTGAACCCATCGGTAGCCCCTTAAAGTTGGCACCAACTTTCACTTAGACACCTTAACTAAGCTTTATTCATTTTAGACACTTCATGTCATGGTTCATTGTGACATTTTGACACTTTTTTAATTATCAGTCAAATATATAAAGTGTTTGTAATACACTCGCCGATGACGTGTCAAAATGACGAATTAAATAAAAACACGTGGCATATATATAAAAAATAATTCTCAAATAATGATTTTTTAGAAGTGACCAATGAGTGAATGACACGTGAAATTTTTGCCCAAAAGACTTTAAAAATAAAATAACCCAACCCCACCCAGAGCATCTTCTCCACCCCACCCACCTCGACCCTTGCGTTTTCTCCACTCTTCCCTCACCCACCTAGCGTCTTCTCCACCTCTACCCACCCTAACCCCAACCCCTTCCCCACCCACATCATCTTCTCGAATAGAATAACAAACCCACACATATCACTACTCAAATCTAATTTGAGATTATTCATGAATTCATGACTTTTCATTTTTCTTCTTCTTTACGATAGCAGGGGTCTTCACATTGTATTATTTTAATTTTTATTATATCATTATATTATAAGTCCATGGGTTCAAATTCATTTTTTTTGTCTGTAGCATTATCAAATTTAATTCTCCATAAAAGGAGTTTAAGTTTTGGGAGATGATGGCTGTAAATGAGGAAGAAGATGAGAAAAAATAAAATAAAAATGATTCAATAAACCTTTCACGCGCTGGTAATGAGTGTATTACACTCTCTATGACATGTCAGCAAAAAGTGTCAAAATGACATAGCGGGATATGACATAAGGTGTCTAAAATGAACAAAGCTGAGTTGAGGTGTCTAAGTGAAAATTGGTGCCAACTTAAGGGGGCCACCGATGGGTTCCCCTAAAAAGAAATAAGGCTAGAGATATAATTTATTATCAAATGACAGAAAAGATGAAAAACATAATAAGGATTCTTTAAATTTCTTTATGGACAAATTGAATTCGTAGAATTAAATTTTATTAAAGTAAAAAAAGAAAAGAATAAAAGGGTAATGATATATAATAAAAGAGAAAGAAGAAATTGAACCCTAAAAGAGTCACATGAAAGAGGGAAAAGGGGTGGGGATCAAGGGTTAATCAAATTATATGAGAGAATAAATTGATAATTGGGTTAATTTGAGTAGTAAAAATGTAAGATGACCGAATGGTTATTCTCTCAATCTTCCCAAGTATATAAACAACAAAAGAAAGAAATTAGATTGATGTTTTATTTTTTATATGAATAAACAATACATTCTTTGGCCTGATTTATTTTTAATATGAATAAACAAGTAAAAAAAATCTTTCAATAAAGGGTGGATATGAGAAATTAGCATTATTGTCCAGTAACAGGAGCGTATGCTTTATATTGTTTAAAATTTGGGGTATATTATAAGTTGACGTATTTCGATATATATATATTGAATATTGAAGTATTTACTTGTTAGCTAAAATGAAATTCAAATATTTGTTTATGTATTATGTCTTTATGAATTCTTTGCATTCTTTAGAAATATTTTATACTTGTACAACATACTCTTTTTGTTCATTTCATTTCTCAACTTCTTATAACTGTGGCATGAAGAGAGTGATGTGGTATAAAAATTATTTGAAGACTACTATTTATTGTTGAAGATGTAACTTTGTATTTTGATATAAAAGATTCAAAATAATTCTAATGAGACTATTTGGTGCCTAAGATTTGAAAAAATATGTGCATCTGATAGAAGTTGTAGAGAAAATGACATAAATAGTCCCTCAACTATAGGAGTAGGTCTAAAATGGTCCATGAACTATACACTTAACGAATTTAGTCCTTCAACTATTCAAAAACTTGTCAGTTTTGGTTCCTTAACTATACACTTATCGATTTAGTCCTTTAACTGTAATCTTACCGATTTTAGTCCTTTAAGTATTCAAAATCTTATCAAGTTTGGTCTTTGTCCATTTTTTTAATACAAATAACTTAGGTTTATATTAACAGAATCTATGCCTCGAGAAATTAAATTCTTTAGCAACTTTTTATGTTGGTTCTCTCTCCGTTACTTTTTCTTCAAATTAACCTTGCGCGAAGAACCTTAACCTCAACGATTTAAAATAAAATTCACGAGGAAAGAAAATATAATTCATAATTTTATTCAACCAAGGATAAAATGAAGCATATTATTGTTACTAATGACTTGAATATGTTAAACGTTATTACAAAAAGAAAAAGTTATTATCCGTTAAATCCAAAGTTTGTACTCCAACGATTTCATTTAACGGAATTTGTTTAAGTTTTCAGAAATGGTAATTTATAAAATGGTAGATTTGCATTTTTTTAAACTTTTTTTTTTAAATAGATCAATTTTATTATTCTATTCATTTTATTTTACGTAAAGAAATTTGAGTAAATTAAATAAATTCGCATTGATTAGCATGATGCATGATAAGTTTCTCGAACAAAAACTATCAAAGTTTAGGATGGTGCGTATTAAAAACCAAAGCTATTTGTATTAAAAAAAAATGGACAAAGACCAAACTTGATAAGTTTGTGAATACTTAAAGGACTAAAATTGGTAAATTTATAGTTAAGGGACTAAAATCAGTAAGTGTGGATAGAACGATTTACTTCATTTGAATAGTGATACATCATATTCCACTAAGCTTCGAATTCACTCAACGATAATAAATCACACAAAATTTTAAAATGCAATAAGAATAGTAGAAGAGTAAAAAAAATTGCAGTTGAAAATGAGAGGAAGTTCCTTTATTTATAGTCAACAAATGGTGGTATGAAAAAGGGCTTTTTGTGTTTTCTCTGAAAAGTCATGACCTTTTCGAGAAGTCATAACTCTTTAGAAAGGTCACAACTTATTGAAAAAGTCCCAACTATTTGGAAAGTCACAACTCATCAAAAAATCACAACCCTTCGGAAAAAGTCACAACTATTTGGAAAGTCACAACTCGTCGAAAAATCACAACCCTTTGAACAAAGTCACAACTCATCGAAAAAGTCACAACATAAGTTAGGGATATTATAGTAATTTAAAATTCAAGTTAGGAGTTCATGCTTTTAAGGTAATATAGATATAGATATAGATATAAAATATAGATGATCTATGATAAATTTCATGTATCTATTTATTTTTATCTAGTAATAATTTGATGTATCAAATATGAGGTTTTGGCAAAAATCATTCCTGAACTATGACTTAAACTTAAAGTACATCCTTGTGTTATATAAGTGAACAAAAAAATTCTTGCACTATCCAAAAAATTGCTTAAACTGGACAGATCACATTAAGCGCCAACACCAACTTGTAGCAAAGAGAGCCAAATGCCTATTCGGGAAGAGTATCTTGGGCATGTGATATCGATCCAAGTAAAATTAAGGCAATCCAGCAGTGGCCTCCGCCTAAGAATATAAAGGAAATACACAGTTTTCTTGGCCTGGCAGGCTATTATCATCGCTTTATCCACCATTATGCAGCAATAGCAGGGCCTCTCACAGATTTTCTACAAAAATATGCGTTTGTATGGGATATTACAGCCCTCATTGTATTCGAGACATTGAAAGATAAGCTTAGTTCTATGAGGTACTTGGCATTGCCGAATTTCTCTCAAGAATTTCAGCTTGAAACTGATGCCTCTGGTCGAGGCATAGGAGCCGTGTTGTCCCAAATAGGGCATGCAGTAGCCTATTTCAGCCAAAAATTAAGTACTCGGATGCAGGGAGCCTCCAACTATCATAGAGAGATGCTCACCATCACTCAAGCAGTGAGTAAGTGGCGTCAATATCAATTGGGGCGTAAGTTTACTATCTATACTGACTAGCAATCCCTGAAGAACTTAACAATCAGGCTATTCAACGCCGGAGCAGCAAAAATGGCTTAGTAAGCCTGTTGGCTACGATTTTCAGATCATGTATCGCCCGGGCAAATTGAACCAGGCTGCTGATGCACTCTCTCGCTCTACTGAGGGGGTCTTAATGGCATTTTCTTCTAGGATTTGTAATCTGGAACATGAACTAAGAGCACTCCTCTTTCCGCGCTGCTGGTAAGAGGTCTACTAGTTTTGTTGGACTTCAACACAGATCTGTCATCTGCCCAACCAGTAATACTTGGCTTCTGAATTCAGAGCACAGATTATAATAAGGTCAACCACAAATACTTGCAAAAGTGATAAAACATAATCAACCAACTATTATAGCATTCGATTCAACAATACACATACCATCCACATCACTTTCATCTACAAAAACTGAAATGTTCTCAAACAGTAGAAAACTTGGAAGAAGGCAATCACATTACATATAGAGTTGTGAATGGAAAGTAAATTCCACCATCATTGCCTTCTTCCTTACATCAAGAGACCATTTCACACACAATAGAGAATGTTTCACACACAATATCAAAACGTAATCAATCAACTATTATAGCATTCAATTCGACAATATAGTACCATCCACATCACTTGCAACTACATAAACTGAAATGTTCTCAAACAGTAATAAACTTGGAAGAAGAATAACCATCCACATGGTGTCATAACACTAATACAGTTCAGTTCATATATCAAAAGTAAGATGCTGAAATCTTGAACAGAGTTCAAACTAAAGCTCAGGTGCCCATTCCTATCCTCTCGCGACACTCCTCTTTCCATTCAACGTTTCTTCTTGCCAAATATGCTAAACTCCGGCACCTGCAAATTAGTTCGGGAGAAACAAAACACAGTTAAGTTAGTTATTCAGCACAAGTGTGTTTCTTGCAAGAAAAAAAAAAAAGAGCAGCATGTGATCATCATTCAGTGCTTTACCATTCCTTTTGGATTGCATGAAAGGACTTCTTCAAAACGGTCAGGGATTCTTCTAGCAACATTGATGTAAAAGGTTTCAATAGAAGTACCAATGGTGAGGTTTAAGACTTTAACCGTCATGAAATACTGTTCGTATCCTCCTACCATATAATTCGCTTTCTCAATCTCCAAAACCTTATACTTGAAAACCTGCAAGGAGGGATAGTAGGAGTGAGAGAGAGTTAAAATATCACAAAAGGTAAAGCTGGGAAGGGGGCATACAAACATTGTGCTCTTTCTCATTGTATTCTTGAATGGCACGATTAGCTAGTTTCATCATTATCCCAAAGTCAACGTTGTCCTTGACATTCAAAATTGGTTCTATTTGAACTTCCACACCGGGAAAATCATCAAAGTCGAAACCCTGTCAATTCAAACAAGCAAGCAGAGACAACACAATATCAAAACTGGAATATCAATATCAAAGAGAATTCCAATGGATGGGCATAAGATACACAAGAATTATAATAGACGTGTCTTCAAGAGGAACACTCGATAATATGAAATTCAACAAATAGGAGCATTCAAAAGTTGGAATTAATTATAATTGTTAACCTAAAACTAGAATCTGACAAAAACGATTGGATACTAACAAAACAAAAAGAGGGCTGCAATCAAATTGGCAATAAGGTAGCACAAAACAACAACAATTTAAGACTTTCTAGCAAAAAAAAAAAAAAGCTTCCTCCCATTGTGATTTACAACTAGCATTATTTTTCTCATCGAGGAGCTTCTCACTCCAATGAACTGTTGCTCGACTAGTTCACCGCCATTGCTCCACCCACGAACAGCAAACCAAACTCCGAACTCGCGAGCCAAACCATCGGCTCCTTTCTCTGACCAGAACACCACCTAAAACCCGCCTGAAAACAACCAACAACACTCCATTTCCGGCGAAACACCAAATAACCCCAAACCCACCAGCGAAATCAGACCTAAAACCCCCCATTTTTTTCATTTTTCCTATTTCAAATATACGAAGCAATATGAATGAAAGCAGCATAAATTGAAAAGGGAAAAGGAAACAAACATAGGATTCATGGATTTGTTGATAGTATTTGATGCGAAGTTCATCGATATACGGACGGTGCTCCTTCGAAGTACCAATTGCATAGCCGAGGTGAAGGTTCTCCTCGTCGTCGGGATGGAGAGGGGGCCTATTGCATAACTCGCAACCTTGTGGCGATGGCTCTACATCAAAAGCACAAAAACATCCCATTATTTTCCCACTCGCATCCCTTTTCACATCACCACCAAATTTTAGCCCTAGACCCATCATCGTCCCCAATTCCGATTCCAATTTCAATTCCGCCATCGTGCCTTAGGGTATATGCTTTTTGCTTTTTTACTTTCTCCTATTTACCAAATACTACGCAACCCTTGTCTTTTTATAAGAACAAACAAAAAAAAACTGATTTGGTTCCCTTATTTATTTCTAATTTGGATTTCCATTTGTATTTTTAATTCCAAAGTAAAAAGTTAGAATTACTATTTTACCCTTTTACTAAATTAAAATTTAATTAATTATTTAATTAAATACAAATATTTTAATTACATAATAGTAGAATTTAAATCTTTAAGCCTTTTAATAATTAAATTATTACTTTCTTGATAAATGAGTACATTGATATTGTTATTAATTATTATCTTAATTCTCATAACGGAAGAATTTGAAAAGTTATGATTGATAATCAATGTATATATCATCATCATATCATATATATTACTAATCATATATGAAACCATAGCGAAAGACAGACCTTCGCCGGAAAGAGCTCGCCGGAGTTGACTGCTCTTGAACCCCTTGTCTCTTCACTTTCCTAATTCATTCATGTTTTTCACTTTAGGGTATTGTCATGAACCTGAGAAAATATACATTGGAATTGATTTCTGATGCTAGGCTAGCAGGAGCAAGAGCTTCAACCACTCCATTAGAGTGTAATGTTAAGCTTACAAATGCTGACGTCACTCAAGATGATAATGATGAGTTGTTTGCTGATATAGGAAGGTATCAAAGGATGATTGGAAAGTTATTGTATCTGACTAACACTAGACCAGACATAGCATTCTCAATGCAATGTTTAAGTCAGTTTATGCAGAAGCCAAAGGTATCTCATTGGAATGCAGCTTTGAGGGTGGTTAGATACATTAAAGCAGCACCAGGTTTGGGACTGCTCATGAGTTCTGAGAAGCAGCCACAGTTAGTTGGTTTTTGTGATACGGATTGGGCATCATGCCCAAATACAAGAAGATCTATCACTGGCAACCTATTGAAGTATGGAAACTCACTCATTTCCTAGAAATCTAAGAAGCAACATACAGTCTCTTGAAGCTCTGCAGAGGCGGAATATAGAAGTCTTGCTACACTTACAGCCGAGGTAGTTTGGATACACAATTTATTCAAGGAATTGGAGTTCACTATAGATAATCCTGTTACTATTTACTGTGACAGTAAGGCTGCAATACAAATAGCAGCCAATCCAGTTTTCCATGAAAGAACAAAACACATTGAAATCGATTGCCACTTTATCCGAGAAAGAATTCAACAAGGATTGATCAAGACTTGCTACATCAACACTAAAGATCAACAGGCTGATATATTGACTAAGGCCTTAAGGGAGGTCACAACATGATCTTTTATTGTCCAAGCTTTGTGTCTTGAATCTCTTCAATACATCCAGCTTGAGGGGGAGTATTAAAGTTGGTGACTAGTTAAGTAGTTAATTAATTATAGTTAATTCATTAATGATCAGTTAGTTACAGATTAGTTACAGATAGTTAGTTACAGAGTTAGTTACAGATTAGTTTGTTAGTAATGTCAACAACCTGTATATATATGTGCTTTATACCATTCATTGTAAGTCACTTCTTCATGTATGAAATACTAGAAGCTTCTTCCTCTTCTCTCTCTGATTTCAATATTGAGAGAAACATATGGTGCTAGAGGAGAATGGCTTTGCTCTGCTCGGCTGTACCAGTCCACTGGTGTTAATTTAAGTCTATGCCACTCAAATTCCTGAAATTTCATAACAAAAATATATCCATTGCTTTTTGTGTTACTTCTTCTCAAGAGATTTGATTACACCAACAAAATGAGTTTTTGCCTCACGGAGAAAGCATTTACCTTGACACCATGAGAGATGAAGGGAGAAAGAGGTTATTAACTGTACACGTGTAAGCATTTTAAAGGCCCACTAGACAAACTGGAGGGGATGCCTACTGGACAGGATCCAATCCCAACAATTGGATATCTATTTTAATTGAGATTGTCAATTCAAGTCATTTGAGCCTTGCACCTCCACTCAACATTTTTAAAATTTTTAATAAATAATCACCACAACAGAATAGTGGCAATTAACTAACTGCACCAATTTATATTCTAAAATCACTTATTAAACTTAGTCTTAGATGCTCTCTGCTGGCGATCTCTCTCTCTCAACCAAATCTCTCTTCTTGTGATTTCTAGGGTTCACTCTGATTATGGTATAGTAGAGAGGCTTAGATACTTGAATCAGCCTATCGATTTTTGTTATTGATGGTTTGGAATGACAATAATTACTTTTCTTTTTTGTTGGTGTTTGGTTGAATAGAATGCCTACCTTCTACATAGAACAAAAATCAGGAGGCGTTCAAAGCTAAGAATGAAGAGGTTTTCAAAACCTGCAGTAAACATCGATTATGAACCAAATTTGCTCAACATCAACATGAGTACCAACTTATGCTCAACTTCAAAGTCTCGATAAAACTTAGTATCATCGAAAAAGCAAGAAAATACATCAAACTTACTAGCATTGTTTTTCTTAAACAGAATGGTTCCTTATTTTTAGGTTTAACAGGATTTCATATCCATACAAAAGAAAATTTATACAATATTATTGTCCTTTTCAAAGCATTACTTCATAAAACATATTCTGCATATTAAGGTTCTGCTCATTGAACTAAAAAAAATCACACACATATATATATATATATACGAGTAGAACTTAGTGCTAGTAACAAGTGGAGATGATAACCAGCATTCATTCCATACAAATTTGCAACTACCTGATGCATTTTTCATTTTATACGGAACTAAACGTGTGCACATGAAATGAATCTCAACTGGGATGTCGCACTATAGAATCTAATTCATATTCTTACACACCCCTGCTTTGAGAAGAAAGAATGTTGATTTCGTCTAAGATTTATATATTTTCAATTAAGTGATGCTCAATATTTTTCTTTGGGATAATGTGAAATTTATGTTATATTGGAACAGAGCGAAAGGCACCTCTTTACTGATAAAAAGAAACAAAGAATGGGTTGGCTTAATACATGATTTGAACCACTAGCATCTACTTTCAAACCATTCACCTCTATTCTTTGTTATGAAGCTCATCAAATAAGTATGTTCTACGTTTTTAGGGTCGAAACACTAAACCTTGCAAGACAAGTTAGCTAATGATGTCTCCTTCATCTGACGATGATAGCAGAATCTGAAAAACATTGAGATCTCCAAAAAAGACACAAAACTAGGAGAAGGAATTAAGCAACAACCAACTCGATGAATCTGAAAACGGGACAACGCCAAGCATAGCGAGTTAATGTTGAAAGCAATAGTGGAGTAGAATATTAGCTTGGATGTGGAGAAAAGATGACATGGGAGGAGATTGGGAACAACATTTTTAGTGGATACTCAAGGCAAAAGGGAAGACCAGTACACCCAAAACCATCTTTAGCACCAATTAATTAAGAGCAACTTTCACATATAGCAAATACAAAAATTATATTTGTATGTTATAGTTATAGTTTGCATAATTGTGTTTCATAGCAAACATAAATATGTATATATTTCGTTGTATATATTTCGTTAGAAAACAGTTGTATATAATATGTTTATGTTTCGGTATACATATACAAAAGATCAATTGTATAATCTGTATTTGTATAAAGCGAGAAAGAGAAAGACAAAAGAGAACTGGGCAAGGGAATATTTGTATTGTATAATTATAAGTGTATAGGACGAAGATATATGTATTTGCATGTGTATATACAATTTTTTCTTGCTTTACACAAACAGAAACGCAATTTATACATTTATGTTTGTATAAGCTAGAGAGGCGAGGGAGAGACTGGCGAGCGAGATCTGGGAGAGGGGAGAGAGGGGAACGAAAATATATGTATATATACAATGTTCTCTCACTTTATACAAACACAAACGCATTTTATACATTTGCGTTGTTATAAAAAGCGACAGAGGCGAGGGAGAGAACGAGAGTGGCGAGCGAGATTCACCAGGAGAGAGGCGAAATAACAACAGTTTGTTATGGGGTACAATTAAATCAAATTATGTTTATAACATTTAATTTGAATTAATAGTTTGCTATTATATACAATTTTCCCATTAATTAATTGCAATAACTTAATTGCCGCTAAATATGTATTTTTAGCACTAATTAACACTATTTGTATATGTCCCTAAAGCGTCTAGCGACATTGGATCTAATGACACTTAACTAATGTCCATAAAACTTTAACACTCTTTATTAATGTGTCTATTTATTGTCGTTAAAAGTTATTTTTATTGTAGTAACACCGGACGAGAAAGACAATCTTTCTTTTCTCGTGGACAAGCTTGGCCGCAAGAGTTGAAACTTGAAAGGTTTAAGTAAATAACAAGAAGTTCAATTTTTTTACATTAAGATGTAAAAACTATTTATATGATTAGATCATTTAATACTATAATTAGAGAAATATTTTTATAAGAATTAATTGCTAATTCTCTAAAGATAGTAACTAATATTTTAACACATTTAACCAATTGTGTGCAAAAAGATACAAATTGTTAACTTGTTAGAAGTGTGGCCTCTTACAAACTAGTGAGGAAAAATCTGTGTTGTGCACGGGTTCAATATTTGTTCATATCATTGGGATGTCCAGAATTGAAGTATTTTCCTTCAATGATGATCGTCAATTTTTTACTCAAAGTAATTACAAAATTTACTTAAATATCACATTTAAGTAACATAGCTATAACTAAAGGGCGTAGCTAAACTAGGTTGCACAATTTAAAAAGAAATTACACTAATTAAATTAAGGCGGAACAAAGAAAATAAAAAAATAATTCTTCTTTTACTTCTTCTTTTTTCAAAATACTCTTACTGAAGTAAATACGTCAACGAATTATTGTCTGTTTCAGCCTCTAACTCTTTAAGGGAACACTAGAACTTTATTTTTTTTTAAAACATTCAATTACCCAAATTAAAGTTTGAACGGTGTTATAATCGAGAGATAAATATTAGACTATCGAATTAAAAGATAGATTGATTTAACAAAAAAAAAAAAAGGAAAAGCAATTGTCGAAGAGAGAGGATTTTGATAACAAGGACAATAGACTGAAACAAGCTATCCTTGCCACGTTGGATCTTTTCATTGAGGTGGCAAAAAAAGGTCCCGTTACGTTTTTCTTTTCGATTTTGATTTTTTTACGTGGTGTTGAGAGTCCACATTAAAGTTATCACTCAATTTGAACAAACTCAAAATTATCTGATTAAAAATGAAGAAATTTTGCTTAAAAAAAAAAATATACTAAATTTTCTCATGTAAAATTAAAATAACAAAAATAATATTGAAAAGGCGTTTTTCAATAAGAATTTGAGATTGTGGTGTTTCAACTTGAGACTTGTAAGGGAATAAATATAAATATGGGAATTTATAATGCTGTAACTTATAAGAATTATAATCCTATTAGGTAAGGAATATTATTGCCCTTTTTAAATTAGGATTAACTTAATGTTATTTCTCTATATATAATTTTTTTTTAAAAAAGAGGTCATATTATATTTGAAGACCACGAAAATTCTCTCAAAATGTTGGACATAAATCTCTTCAGAAAAGATCCAGAAATTATACGTGAATCCCAACGTCGTCGTTTTGGCGACGTCACTCTCGTGGATCAAGTGATTCAACTCGACAAAGAATGGCGTCACAGTAATTCATCTTTCCTTTTTTTATTTGAGTTACGTATAAACAATATAATTTTTTGTCGAAGGAGTTTGGCGTTAAATAGTTTGTTTATCTCTATGTAATGTGTTATTCTGGAACGGGCAGGACACGGTAGGATAGGACGGGGCATGGCAGATTCTTAATGGGGAAAGACAAGTTGGTTCGATAAATATTACCCAAGAAACTATATGCTTCCTCCTTCCAATTTATATGATTTTATTCGGATTTCGAATTTGTTTAAAGTATGCATTCGGATATATAATTTTTAAGATTTTTGAAAAGTATTTTACATATTTAATAAAGTCACAAAAATTAATAATTTAAAATATTTGTCAAAGTTACTTTTTTTTTTCTCTCAAAATGCTGAATTACTAAAGATTAATAATAATATTAGCAAATTGGATGATGATTTGATGGAAAACTGATGGTAATAAGTTATTGTTCAAATATTTGGTGGAGAAAATCAAAGGGATGAATATTGGTGTATATTTCAGGGCAGTTTGAGCTTGATAACTTGCGGAAAGATTTCAAAAAGATCAGCAAAGAAGTTGCCAGGCTAAAAAATGTGAGTGTTCTATTCAGTTGTTCAATTTTTCATCTGTCCAATTATTCAATAAAAGAAACTTGACTTTCTGAGATAAGAACTATTAGTTAAGTGATCAGAGCAGTTAACTTGACGAAGATTAGATTGTAGTATTATAATATGTATTATGTACGTCTCTCTAATGTTTATATGTCATGGTCCTTTTCTAACTGAATCGTGTTCGTTTCCTTTTGATGAAGTCTGGTGAGGATGCAAGTCAAAATATTAAGGACACTGCAAAGAACAAGCAACAAATTGAAAAGAAAGAGGCAGAGGTACAAGAGGTTCGAGCCACTTTGTATTCAAAGATGGAAATCATTGGTAACCTTGTGCATGATTCGGTGCCAATTAGTAATGATGAGGTATGTGGATTTGTTGGTTTTTTTAGTGAAATACGCGAGCTTAAAATAAAATCTTCTGTTTTAACAATGATTATTTTGTAGGCAAATAATGTTATAGTCCGGTCATGGGGAGAGAAGCGGACTGAGAAGGGTCTGAAAAACCATGTTGATCTCGTTAAAGATCTTGGAATTGCTGACATAGCAAAGGGTAAGGGCTATATATTGAGCTTATGGGATTATGCATCTTGCATGTGCACTTGTTTTATGGATTGCGCTTCAGCATTTTATTTTGAGAAGTGAAAATTAAACATTTCATATTATATTGTTTTGTCATTGGTATAATGACTTGCAAGATTAATGCAAGGATATCTGAAATATATAGGTGCAAACGTTGCTGGAGGAAGAGGTTACTATCTGAAAGGGGCAGGTGTACGTCTTAATCAAGCGTTGATTAATTTTGCTCTTGATTTCTTGGAAAAGAGGGAATATACTCCATTGCAGACTCCTTTCTTCATGAGGAAAGATATTATGGCAAAGTGTGCTCAATTAGCTCAGTTTGATGAAGAACTTTACAAGGTATATATATCTCTCTCAGTATGTTTAGGTACATGGACTCAATAGACACTCATAGTGCAGTTCATGCCAATAATTAGTTTGGCGTAACTGCCTTAGAAGGCCTTTGAAAACAATGTTAGTTTATTTGGAGGATCGCTACAGTTCTGTCATAGTGAAAAATCTCCAATATACTCGTCATTCGTACAGTAACTCTTATCTTATGTTTTGATAGGTCACTGGTGAAGGAGATGATAAATATCTGATTGCCACCGCTGAACAACCTCTGTGTGCTTATCATTTGGATGACTGGATTCATCCTTCACAGCTTCCATTAAGGTATTGTTTCTTGGTTCAGTTCTCCACCTTAACAAATTGAATCAGATGCATAGGGATCATCTATCAAAGAATGGGGCTCGAGTTATCATATAATTGAAAAATCAGGAGCAATTTACTTACAATACTTAGTTGACATTCATAAAAAGCATCTATTGAATTATGCAGTCTTTTACCTATCGCAATAATGTTTTATTTGCTTTGAACAATAGATGTCTTTCACATCCAACAGTTTGTCCTCTATTGCCCGTTGGCTTTTATGGACTAATCTATGCCATCCACCAGGTATGCTGGATATTCTACATGCTTCCGCAAGGAAGCTGGTTCACATGGCCGCGACACGCTTGGCATTTTTAGAGTCCACCAGTTTGAGAAAGTGGAACAGTTTTGTCTGACCAGTCCAAATGGCAATGACTCCTGGGATATGCATGAGGAGATGATTAAAAATTCAGAGGAATTCTTTCAGCAGGTACGTCTAATTTTCTCGTCCATTTTCTGGTATATTGCCCTTCTGTTAGAAGCATCTTTGAAGCCTTGAACCTGCTTAAACAATCTAGCCCAATCAGGTTATCACATTTAGCCCATCTGTTTCTGATATATATGTTTTAATTGTTCAGTAAAATTGTACTCCTAATTTAGCTACTTTGACATCAAAATTGTTTGCTTAAGTGACTCATTCTGTTAAATTCTGTAAATTTTTGCTTAAAGATATACTGGTAATGAATAATTGAGTTGCAAATTAATCTGTCAATTGTATAATGAAGTCCTGAATATTCGAGTCCTAGAGTACCATAATTGTTGTTCTGTATAGTATTTTTTTCAAGTACAGACCTACTTGTGCACAACTTGACTAACAACAAGTAAGAATTCACCTTTTGTCACCCCTAGTGCTTTGGTCTAGTCTCGAACTTGGTTTGACATAGCTCTTTTCTTTTTCACAGCTAAAGCTTCCTTACCAAATTGTGGCTATTGTTTCTGGCGCACTGAATGACGCAGCAGCAAAGAAGTATGATTTAGAAGGATGGTACCCTGCATCATCAACTTATAGAGAACTTGTGTCCTGCTCAAATTGCACAGATTACCAGTCGAGAAAATTGGAAATTCGGTTTGGACAGAAGGTATTTTGACCTGCCCCTTCATTCATTAGCTTCGGTTTCAAATGTTTTAGTTATTTAGCTTCACTTAAATCTGAACTACTCTTAACATAATTTTTTTTCCTTAGGTTAATGAGCAAACGAAGCAGTACGTGCATTTATTGAACTCAACCCTTACAGCGACAGAAAGGACTATGTGCTGTATACTTGAGAACTACCAGAGGGAGGACGGAGTTGAAATTCCTGAAGTTCTACGGCCATACATGGGTGGGAAGACATTCATGCCTTTCCAGGACCCTCCAGCAAAAGAAGCTAAAGGAAAGAAGTGAAAGGGAATTTAGTTGAACATAGATATTCATTTAGTTCTTGTTAATTACTGATCTATACTATCCAATTTTCTAGTGTTATGTGCACTAGATTGTTTTCCCATCTTAATAATATTAATAAACATTCTTCAACATTTACTGTTCTTGTCGGGATCAACTCATTATTCTCGTTTTTTCACCAGAGTCATCCCTCCTTTCTTTGGTACAACAATGATTGGACTAATTCAACTACTGTTAGAATAGGGAAGATTATTCCTGCATCTAAAAGCTTGAGCACTTTCTTTTGCACAACTTCTTTGGTACCACTAGTTTACTAGTTTCCTCCAGCAGGATCGATTCCTAGAATATCGACTATTGTCCATCTAGAGACAATATCTCAGATGGTCACTCAATTATGAACTATTTTCTTAGAAAGTCACTTAACTTTGGTTTTTAACTCAAAAGTCACTGACATGTGGATCTTCATTCTCTATAGTACTCGGTTTGAGTGATGCATCTGTCCAATGAGTCCTCTGGTAACTAGAATGAATAGATGTGTAATAGCTACATAATAAATGCAAAATTTTCTGCAATTTTTAACACTTTATATGGTGCTGCTCCATTTAATCAGAATGTGAAATAATTGTTGGATTAAGTTATCTTAGTTTTCAGAACTATGTGATTTCAATGAAAAGGGAAAAGGGTATAATATACTCCTTTAACTTTGTTAATTTTACCTCTCTGGGGTATGGAAGCTTCTCTCTGGGCGCACATTAACTGAACTGCGCTTCCATGGGGAGGAGGGAGCGTATCCCATCCCAGAAGGCTCTAATGGCTCAGGAATCACAGGCAGCAGCTCAAAGAGGAAGGAAATCAACTCAGGTGGTAGCGGAAGGAACTTCTTCAGCAGTGCAAGCAGCAAGATCTAATGAAACAGTGAAATTGGGGAACGGAGGATCAAAGATAAGGCAGGGAGACATCGTTGTTGGAGAATCAGCTGATTCACCAATTGCAACCCAAACTATTGGGCGGAAAACAATTGAGCGAGGTCTAGTTAAGGAAACACAGAGAGTAGCAAAACAAATTTGGGAGGAGATTGGGGAAGCACAGCAAAGGCTGGACCAAGTAGATTCAGCAAGTAGCGGGAAGAAATCATGGGCGGATCAAGTAGAGGAATGAAACAATGAAGGTTCGTAACTCTATGTGGGATAATTTTGATATTACTAAAATGTCAAATGCTGGGTATAAGTTAGAGTATGTTTCTCCGTTACTAGATGGGGAATCACATGTCGTCAAAATTTAATTCAATGACATTAGCTCGGAAATAGAGTATTGGAGTAATGCTATTGTGTGCTATGTGTTGGGGGCTTACCCTCCATTTGAAGTTATAAAAGGCCATATACAGAGGCTATGGGGGAAGCATGGAGTTAACAAAGTAGCTATGTTAAAGAATGAAGTGATTCTTGTGAGGTTTGAAACAGTAGTTGGGAAAGATGAAGAGATCCAAGGTGGCATATACCATTTTGATAACAAACCCTTCATAGTGAAAGCATGGAATCCTGACATGGAATTAACTAGGGATGAGTTATGTACAGTCCCTATATGGATCAGGTTCCCAGGGCTAGTAATCAAGTATTGGAGTCCTCAAGCTTTGAGTAAAATAGGGAGCTTGGTGGGGAAGCCCATGATGGTAGATAACAATACCGAGAAGAAAAATGGTCTGAACTTTGCTAGATTACTGGTGGAGGTGGGGATGGCTACTAAATTACCCGAACTCGTCGTGTTCAAAAATGAGAAGGGTCAAGTAATTGAGCAGAAAGTTATGTATGATTGGAAACCAAACATTATTCACTCATTGCCATAAGTATGGCTATGTAGTGGATATATGTAGGAAGAAAAAAATGGTTGCAAATGGAGGAGATATATCGAAAGGGAGAAATGCAAAAAGAGGGATACAACACAAAGACAGGACTTCAAACGAGCAGGGGACACAGCAGGAACAAACCCAGGAAACAACAATTAATTCACATGGAAATCAAACACAAGTGACAACAGCAAAACAGAATGACGAGACAGTTTGGGTAACACCACAAAAAGCAGGGAAGAGCAAGAATATAGAGGTTCAGCAAGCATATAAACAAATAGAGAACTCAAATTCATTTTAGGTGTTGGAAGGCAGTTGGGGAAATACTAATAATAATAAGAGATTGAATCTATCCGTACAGGTTGGAAATGTTGGCAATGAATCCATACCTTATTATGGGGATGGTTAACATGTTAAGTTGGAATGTAAGAGGGCAGAATGACCCTAATAAGCAAAAGGAGGTGAAGCTCCTTTGCAGTGAAGAACATGTTGGTTTAGTTGGATTGTTAGAAACAAAGATAAAAAGTAATAAGATTGATCAAGTTGCTGCTAAACTGTTTGGAGGATGGAGTTATACTACAAATTTGGTGGAGCATTATAATGGAAGAATATGGATTATATGGAAGCCATACTACTATAAAGTGAACACAATAGACATGACAACTCAACATATCACCTGTGAGGTATTCTATATTCCATTACAATTATCATTTGCACTAACGTTTGTGTATGCATTTAACACAAGGGAGGAGAGAAGAGGTCTTTGGAGCAACTTAGTGGCATATCATAGAGGTTGTCATAAGCCATGGATGATCCTAGGTGACTTTAACTCAGTCCTAAGGGCAGAAGACAGAATTAGGGGCAATCCTATAACATGGGCAGACATTGTGGACTTTCATACTTGTATTGAGGAGTGTGAGTTGATTGAATTTCCATATGATGGAAGTAAGTATACATGGAATGACAAAGGTAGCAATCAAAGGATATTTTCAAAGTTAGATTGGATTTTCACAAATAATAGGTGGTTGGATACTATGCCTTCTTGTAGAGCCATATATTTACCTGAAGGTATCAAGATCATTGTCCAGCTAAAATAACATGGATGATAGAGGGGCCAAGAGAGAAGAAACAATTTCATTATTGTAATGTATGAGATCAACATCCAAATTTTACTAGAGTGGTTCAGGAAGTGTGGAGTGAATATGTTGGAATGTATGTGTCCACCTATGTACATGGGACTAGGTCCTCAATACAGTTACAATAATAAACAGTAAAGAACAAATATTGAAAGTAAAGATTGACAATCAACTTTACGTGGAAACCTCCTTGCTCAAGGGAGTAAAATCACGACCTGTTCTCAACAGGACTTTTCAAACTACTTCCATTAATCTTCTTCAAGCAAAAGTAAAAGTCAGTTTACACGATGAGATTAGCCTGCTAATCTCCACACTAAGCAATACCTCCAATCACTTAGCTGAGCCAGAGAAGATACAACATTGCCCACTATACTATAGACTTTAGAGTAAGAAACTAAGTTACCCTTAACCTAGTTCTTACAATGATTCACACAAGTTTGAAACGCTTCTTTCACAAGTGAAACGAATCCTACAATATAAGCACTATTACAAGCAAACAAATGCAGCTGGTACTGAAAGCAAATAGAAGAACTTATATTAGGTCCCTTGTTGTTTTGAAGCTTGAAAGTATCTTTTTTTGAATGAATGATGAATAATGTTGTTTTGTGTTTGATATATACCATGAGGAGTTATTATCCAACGTACAAACAACCTCGTCGCTTATGATTGGTGAAGTACTCTGCAACTTCACCAACTTTCTGACGCGGACAGCTTTACAGTTGTTCAGCACTTTGACACTGGACAAGTATTCATACTCTGCAGAGGACCAGGTCCCAACACTTGTGAGGAGATTATCAAAACATCTAGGAACATAACTTATCAATTTCCCTTTTTTTGATGATTACAAACAACCTGCATTAACTCCTCACATGAGTGAACAAACATTCATTCAATTTCAATAATTGGTGTTCCTCCTTAATCGATTCCCCCTTAATTAGTTCCCCAGTTCCCCCTTAATCCCCGAACAAAATGCAAACAAAACTTCCCCCTTTTGACATCATTGAAAAGGTGGAGCAGTAAACATATTCAAGTTAAAATGCGAGGCATGCAAGAATTTAGGGTCATGGGCCACACAGAACATGTGTATGACAGCATAAGGAGATAATCAAGCCACACATGAACATGGCAGAACCATAAATAACATTAGATCACAAATACTGACCACTGTAGTCAGTCAAAACAACACAAAGCCACAAGAGTTCAAGAGTACAAGATGGAGAAAACACAAGACAACTAGAGAGACAATACACATTTAGGACGGAGGAGAGGAGGGATTAAAAGTACGCATCAACAACATCATGCGCTCATTGGCACTCTCATGGGGCTTTATCAGTTGTTTGTTGAGGGGCTTGATTTCCTCATTGAGAGAGGCATTTGTCTTCAGCAGCATTGTGTTTTCATCACTTAGCTCTGTGAGCACCTGTTCATGACCCTTACTAGTACCAGGTCCTCTGGAAACAACCTTCTGCAATTCAGACTTGAGCCTAGTGATTTCAACCTCCTTATCAATTAGAATCTTGGTGAGATCAGTCACCTCCCTTTTAAGAGTAGTCTGCTACTCCAGAACATCCGCCACCTGATACCTGCCCTTAGCTTGTCCCTCAATGCACTCACATTCTAATAGAGTAGACATAGTGAACATCTGCTTGGTGGTACCAGGTACCCCTTTTCCCAGTGGGATTTCAAAATGATTGAAAACGAAGTTTAGCAGATATCCATAGGGAATGCCGTGCTTAGCATTCTTCCATGTCATTATCATGTGCATGTGTTCCAGCATGATTGCAGAGAGATTGATTTCATCAAGCTCATCAAGCTTTTCCATGAGAAAGAGATCGACAGCGGATGCTACTGTTCTTTTCTCAATCCTGGGCACCATTACTTTGTTAATTGTCACGACCAAAGCCTAGGGCCTAGACGTAACCGGCGAATGGGGAACCCGAAGGAACCCCAAACAAGCCTCATAGCATATCATTACACATCCTTGGTCGCGGAAGCAATTAAAATGTCCATAAGCGATAAGCATAATCAAGGGGGAAATCGGGACTAAGGGAGCAAGAGAAAAAAAAAAGAATGATACATAAATACCATAGATGAGTCAAGCTCAAGCATAATACACAACTTGTCCAACACCACCTCTAAACATGGGTACTTAGCGGGGGCCAAGACAAACTACCGAGCTCACCCTCATAGTCAATACATAACTAAAAAGGAAAAGTCTTATACATAGCAAGAGATCATAAGCAACGTCCCCGGAATGGAGGACTCACCAATAACCTCAATAGAAATTCGTATTAGCCACGCGGAGGAGGATGATCAAGCGGTGCTCCGGTCCCTACATAGTGACATCATGTAGGCATAAAGTATGCATTAGTACGTTTGAATGTACTAAGTATATGGGATGCAATGCAATGCAACAATAGATAGACATCATAGGCAATATGCATAATCATACCTGATAGATAGCATATTAATGAGATGATATGTATAATGATGCTTACATAAAAATCATATTTAGTGGGGCGTAGTACATGTGTGGCGAGTGACCATCAATATAGTATTTCCAAGGCCTACCACCCCCTTGGAGAGGCGAAAGAGGTACAAACCCCTCAATGTGGTTACCCGGGCCTACCACCCCCTGAGCTAGGGACCAAGGTACAAACCCCTCTATATGGTTATACGGGCCTACTACCCCCCGTACTAGGCAACCAAGGTACCAACCCCTCGATACGGTTACCCGGGCCTACAACCCCCCGAGCTAGGCTTGGTCGACTCACAACACTTATATAGAGAAAATCATATACATGTGTCCATTTCATCATCATTTCAGTAATTATATAACCATCCGACTCATAGGACGTACATTGGACCTTCCATTTGCTAAGAATTCTATAAATGGGCATTTTATCAAACACATAGCGGGCTACTGTTCATGTAAATAAAATCATGTATTTCAAGAGTACTAAGTCCAACCAATTCCAAAATCCATATAAATCAGCCCACCAACAACATACATATATATATATATATATCAACCTTCATAATTTGATCGTGGAATCATGAAAACCATAAACATCACATAAAAATTTCATTTCATGATAATATGCAAAATAGACCATAATAGGGTGTGTAGTAGTAATTCCATACTTCAAGAGTTCATAAATAACCATAATGACCCATAAACTTGAAGTAGTAATAGAGGATAAATGGTTGGACTTGTGGAAAGGAAGATTTCCACAATCAAACCCACATACCTCAATTTTGGAGAATCCTTGATGAAGATTGGAATGGAGAATTGAAGCTTGAGGTTGAGTCTTGAATCCGGAATTAGAGCTTGAGATCTTTGAATTTGGTTGAGGATCTTGGTGGAATTTTGGAGAGGGCTTAGAGAGTGTTTTTGAAGTTAAAAATGGCTAAGTATGGGACATATCCCTTTTTTATAAAAAAAAACGTCCCCAACACTTAGCCTCAAAAAATAAAATGAGGCCTAAGGAGAAAAAAAAAATAGCTCACTGGAAATTGCAAATCTGCACAGACAGGTTTTACGAAAATGGTCATAACTCCCTCATCCTAACTCGGAATGAGGTGAAACCAAGTGCGTTGGAAAGCTAACTCAAAGAGCTTAAATTTAATAGGTTGTGGCCCTTCCAGTTCCTTGTGTGCTAAGAGATATGCCCCTTTAAAGTTGACCCTCCAAATCGCATTTTTTTGCGATTTTCGAATTTTGATTCGGTTACTCTAAAATTCAGGTTAGGCCCATCTCCCACTCAATTTGACCCCATGAATAAGAATATGAAGTCAAATTTCTGAAAACATGCACAAATTTTGATATATATGGAAATTACAATTATAGGTGTTTCCGAAGCACATTTTCGGGCATTTTTGGGGTCGTTTCATTAATGAATTCAAACATCAATTGATACTCTCCTTTGAAAAACTTCTTAGGGAGCCCTGCAAGCTTGACCACTTTTCTATTGGTAGCAAGCTTCGAGAAATCACCAGTTGGTTTACAACCCTCAATAGTTCGAATTTCTACCACAGGCACTCCAACAATAATTCCTAGAGTTTTTTCATCAAGATGAATCTCCACATTCTTGACAATAGTTTTGATTTCACTCCCTTCCAGTAGCTCCATCTTGTAGAAGAATTCACACACTTCAGGTTCGTGCAAGTATGGAATTGGCGATTCAAAAAGATGATTCCATCTTTGAATGGTGACAGCGTCAACCAGATTGGCCATCCCAAATTTTGTTAAAATGTCAGGATCAAAGACTCTACCATTTAATACTCTTTGTTGCTCCATTTTCTCTATTCGTTCCTCTCTAGTCAATTCCTTTTCTTCGATTTGATTTTTAACCCTAGGACCAGGTCCCTTTATGGGTTGTTCCTTCAACTGCCTTTTCCCTTTTACAAGAGGTGTCTGCTTTGTAACCTTCACCCTCTTTGCAGGTGATTTCTTTCCCTTTTTTTATTTCCCTTGGATTTAACCCTTTTTTCCTCAACTTCTCTTCTCCTTTTTGCCACATACTTGGCAGCATCTTCAGATTCAGTTTCACTGTTCTCAATGGACAGGGGAGCAGAGGCAAGTTGTTCAAGTTCAACCCTTTTTCTCCTCATCTTCCTATTTCTCTCAGTTTGGGCTTTGCTTGCCACAATCGCACTCCCCATAACCTTTTGTGTTCCACTTCTTGTAACATACTTTCTTTTGTCTCTTTTAGGATGAGTCAGTACTAACTTTCCCTTCCCTTTTCTTTGTCGCTCCTTTTCTTGTTTAGCATATTCATCAACAATGGAAATACTAGGTGTGCCTTTAACTGTTTCCAACTCAGGAACATTTTCTTGAGATTTGTTTCCTTCTAGCATTTCTCTTGAGTTCCATTTTAATGGAATCTCTTCTTCTTCTTCCTCATCGCTCCCAACATCTAAGGATTTTGGTGTTTGGCTGAAGATAGGTTCACTTCTGTGAGGGACCTGATCCGGTGACCTCAGTTCTTGGTCCAACAATGTGGGTTGAGTATCTCCTCTTAGTGAGGCTAAACTTTGAACAACCACTAGTTCTGCCCCTGATGTTAGTATACAAGAGTCCGGACCCTTTCCCTCTAGAAGATCTCCTTCAAACAGTCTTTCAGATATGGTAGACGACACAGCCATAGACCCAACCTTTGTTTCTTCAGAAAGAAGTTTAGCACTAGGTTTTGCCACAGATTGAGCCTCCGAATTCTGAGATTTGTCACCAGACAACACTAGGGTGGGGGAACAGACCAAGACTTCGTCAGATGGAGGAACAAGGGAGGCTGTAACTTCAGTCTGAGGAGTGAAAGACTCATCCATTTCACCAGCCCCACATACTGGAGTAGAGGCAGAATCCTCAGGAGTAGGAATGGAGAAGTCGAATGAACTAGGGAATTCAACTTCCTGGGAGATTGGAGTCTTTGAATATGACTCAGAGTTAGACATTTTGAAGAGAGGAGAGAAGCATAATATGGAGAGAAAATTTGAGATTTTAGAAGAAGGTTTAGGTTTGACGACCTTTGATTTTGAATGTTGAGAGAAATTTGGAGAGAATTAGTATTTAAAGTTAAAAGGGATCGGGTCCCAATAGTGGCGACCTTTGGTTTTAAAGCGACGGGACATTTGAAACTGGCGCGATGAATGAGCAAATGACACATGGCAATGATGTTGACATTTAGACAATGTAGTATAAATAATACTAACCTCACGAGGACCAGGTCCTTCTTTCAGTTTGTAACTCTGCTTGTGTGATTTAACTTTCTCTTCAGCTAGACACACCATGAGTGTATACCTACATTAAGGTACCAGAAATGAATTCTTTTATGACACATATTAAAACAAGTATAGATACCTGCCCTCCTCAACATAATCAACATGGAGGATTTTTGTGCAAACTTGTCAAGGAATTAGGTGATCTTGTGCATCCCCAGCCTCATTCTATTTTTAATAAAACATTTTTTACTCAAGAGCTTTGTAAAGATGTCAACCAATTGATCTTCAGTCTTGCAGAATATCATCACCACATGTTGTTTTTCAACATTGTCTCTTAGAAAGTGATGTCTCATATCTACGTGCTTTGTCCTCTTGTCCTGGACAGGATTTTTAGCCATGTTCATAGCACTGGTGTTATCACAAATAAGAGGAATAGTGTTTGTGATTACACCAAAGTCTTCCAGCTGCTGCTTAATCTACAATAGTTGTGCACAGCATGATGCAGTAGCCACATACTTTGCCTCTGCAGTAGATAATGCCACGGAATTCTATTTTTCTGTTCCTCATGAAATCAAAGTTGATCCCAGGAAGTATGCCATGCCTAATGTGCTTTTTCGATCAATTAGAAAACCTGCATAATCAGCATCAACATAGCTTATAAGATCAAAAGAGTCACCAGTAGGGTAGAAGAGGACCAGAGATTCGTTTGGCTACCTTGAGGTGAGACTCCTTTGGTGCTGTTTGAAATCTTGCACACATCCCTACACTGAACACTATGTCTAGCCTGCTTGCAATGAGGTACATAAGTGGCCCAATAATTCCCCCATACATGGTCTGATTGACCTCCACACCATTTTCATCTCTATCAAGTTTCACACTTGTGCTCATAAGAGTATCCAACACCTTTGTCTCAATAAGATTAAATATCCTGAGCAGCTCCTTGATATACTTCTCTTGGCATTTGAAATCCCTTTGAGAGGTTTGTTTGATCTGCAAGCCTAGGAAGAAAGTGAGCTCACCCATCATGCTCATTTCAAACTCACTACTCATCAAAACAACAAACTCTTTGCACAGTGGGTCTGAAGTAGCTCCAAATATGATATCATTAACGTACACCTGCATAATTAGCAATTCCTTACCTCTAGATTTTAAGAACAAAGTGTTATCAATTTTACCTCTCTTGAACCCATTGGCTAGCAGGAATTTTTATAGGCATTCATACCAAACTCTGGAGCTTGCTTTAACCCACACAAAGCTTTGTCCAGTTTCAACACATGATTGGACAGGTCTGCATCTTCAAAGCCTGGGGGCTGTTTGACATATACTTCCTCCTTCAGATTACCATTCAACAAAACACTCTTGACATCCATTTGAAACAGCTTGAACTCTATGTGGGCGGCAAACGCTATTAAGATTCTGATGACTTCCATTCTAGCTACAGGGGAAGGTCTCATCATAATCAATCCCTTCTTCTTGGTTGTAACCTTGCACCACAAGCCTTGATTTATTTCTAGTAATGGTGTCATGCTCATCAAGTTTGTTTCTAATGACCCATCTAGTCTCAATAATAGTTCTGTCAATTGGTCTAAGGACCAGGTGCCACACTTTGCTTCTCTCAAACTAATGAAGTTCCTCATGCATTAAAGTTACCCAGTATACATCATGAAATGCTTTTTTTATGTTCTTTGGTTCAATGGATGATATAAATGCTGAGTGAGCAACTAGATTTCTTGATTTAGATCTAGTTTGAATTCCTGAATCAAGTGGAGAGATGAGATTGTCCAGTGGATGTGAAGATTTATGCTTCCATCCGGACTTTCTGGTAATCTCTTCTTCTCTGTCAGCATCAGAATCACCTTTACCTTCTTCAAGATTTTGAGACACTGTTTCCTGTGATGAACCTGAGTGAGCAGGTCTTCCTGAGTGTTCTGTATCCTTTTCTTTTGTACCCTGATCATCCTACTGCTTGTTTATCAGCTCCTCAACCTGGTAGTCCTCATTGTTCTCATTTCTTATACCCAATTCATCAAATTTGACGTGCATGCTTTCTTCAACACAAAGAGTTCATTTGTTAAACACCATGTACGCCTTGCTTGTAGATGAATACCCAACAAATACACCTTCATCACTTCTGGCATAAAACTTGCCTAGATCATCCTATCCATTATTCAACACAAAGCATTTGCACCCAAATGGTCTAAGATGAGCAATTGACGGTTTTTTGTTATTTAATAGCTCATAAGGTGTTTTCTTGATGATAGATCTAATAAGACACTTGTTTGTCACATAGCAGGCAATATTAACTGCTTCAGCCCAAAAATTCATTGCAAGTCCTGAATCGATCAGCATAGTTCTAGCAATCTCCACCAGAGTTCTATTCTTTCTTTCAACCACTCCATTTTGTTGAGGAGTTCTTGGTGCTGAGAAGTTGTGATTGATTCCATTTTCTGCATAAAACCCTTCAAGTAGATAGTTTACAAACTCCGTTCCATGATCAGATCTGATACTGGCTATCTTGCAATTTATCTTCAATTGGATGGCTTTGGCAAATGTGATCAATTGTCCAGCTGTTTCATCTTTCGTTCGCAGAAACATGTTCCAAGTGAACCTGGAAAAATCATCAACAATGACAAGAATATATTTCTTACCTCCTCTGCTTTGGATTCTTATAGGTCCACATAAGTCTATGTGGAGCAGCTCTAGAGGTCTCGTTGTACTAACTCCCTTCTTTGCCTTGAATGATGACTTAGTCTGTTTCCCTTTAGCACAGGCATCACAGACTTTGTCATTCGTAAACTTTAGTGTTGGCAATCCGCGGACCAGGTGCCCTGTAACAAGTTTGTTCAGCAATGAAGTACTCACATGACCCAGTCGCTGATGCCACAGATTTGTATCATCAGTTTGAGCACTTAAACAAGACAAATCATCTCCCTCAATAGAATCCAGATCTGCAACGTACATATTTTTAACTCTAGTAGCAGACATGACAACCCTTTTGGTAATGCGATTTGTAACCAAACATTTATCAGCCATGAACTTGACTTCATTTCCTTTATCACAGATTTGTGAAATGCTCAAAAGATTGCATTTTAGACCCTCCACATAGTGTACATTGTTTATTGAATTATCAGCAGATCTCCCTATCCTGCCAATACCAAGGATAGAGCCTTCTTTCCACCGCCAAACGACACACCACCACCTTGGTGTGCTTTCAAAGAGAGGAAGTTTGAAGTGTCTCCAGTCATGTGCCTTGAGCATCCACTATCCATATACCAGCACTGACTCTTTCCTCTCTTCTGCATAAGAATCACATGTTAGATTTAGGAACCCACTTCAAACGGAGTTCCCAATAACTATCAAAAGGCTTGATAAAAAGCCTTCATGTCCATGAGGGCAAAGTGTTCTTATTGAAACGATAACGGGGACCAGGTCCCTTGTGTTCCCTTTTATCATTGTTTTTAGATCTGAAAAATTTCACACGCTTTTCTTTTGCTCTTCTCAGACTCTCACACTTTTCTTTTAGATGACCATTACGCCCACAGTGAGTGCACAATAGATTGTCAAATACATACACATATTTACTATGAGAATTATAGGAAGGTTCTTTTGGTCTGCATCCCATCTCTTTCTTTTCATTGAAACTCTGATTAGACAGGTTAGAGAGTATCTTAGAGGAATCAGTCCACTTTAGAGAGTGGCTTAGCTCTTCCTTGATCCTACTCAGATCCTTTCTCAGTTGGGAATTAGTTTCAAGAGAAGCAACTAGCTTAGACTCCGAAATTTTTAGGCTTTTCTTCCAATTCTTCCTCAAATATGCTAAGCTTTCTCTTTCCACTCTCTGAAGTACCAGGATCCTCCTTAGGAGTTATATTGCTAGTTTCTAGAGTACCTATCCTTAAGCTCAATTCAGAAACTTGAGACATGAGAGCTGAATTCTCATCCTCACATAAACTCAATTTTTCATTTAACATTAAGTTTTCAGTGGTTCGTTCATCAACAGAATCAATAAACAGGGCAGCAAGTTTCCTCAATTTTTCAACAGAAAATTTTTCTAAATCATCCTTAAGATAAAAAAAGGGTTACCTCATCTGGATCTTCCTCATCATCAGACTTAGCCATCAAGGAGAAAATGGAGTTGAAAACATTTTCATCATCTTCAATGGCCATCATTGATACATCCTCATGGCTTTCTGCATCTTCCTCTAACTCACTTGAATCATCTCCCCATACAACAAAGGCTTTTCTCACCAACTGATCAGCATGAGCCTTCCTATGAACATTGTCTGGGACCAGGTCCCCCTTGCGAGGTTTGGTATCATGCGTTTCCTGCCTTTGGCTGGGGCAGTCCCTCATAAAGTGACCAGGCTTGCCACACTTATGGCACATATCATTTGCAGTAGCAGTTCTACTGGTAGAGGTTTTCTTTTGGAAACCCTCATGCTTCTTATGATCTTTTGAAATCTTCTAGTGACATACGCCATCTCATTCTCCTCCTCAGTCACCTCACTTTGAGATGTTTTCAAAGCAATGGACTTCTCCTTCTTTCCTTCCTTCAAAGTCATCCCCTACTTCTTGTTCATCTCGTAGGTCTGAAGATTCCCAATCAGTTCATCCATAGGAAGAGTCGTTAGATCTTTGGCTTCTGTTATGGCATCCACCTTGCTTTCCCAAGATTTAGAAAGCACTTTGAGGATCTTGCGAATTTGCTTGCTAACAGGAATAGGCTCACCCAGGCCTCTCAGCTCGTTGGTGATAGAGGTGAATCTTGAGTTCATCTCAAAGATGGTTTCCCCTTTCTTCATGCTAAAATTTCCGTACCGAGTGGTGAGCATATCAATCTTAGACTCTTTCACTCGTTGGGTTCCTTCATGGGCTGTTTGAAGATAGTCCCAAATCTCTTTGGCAGTCTCACAAGCGGATATTCTGTTGTATTCATCTGCTCTAATTCCACATACTAGAATCTTCTTTGCCTTGTAGTTCTTTTTAATCATTTTCATGTCTGCCTCATTGTAGTCATTTTTGGTTTGACCATAGCAGTGGCGAGCTCTCTATCCTTCACCTCCTTTGTAGTTGGAATATATGGTCCATCAAGGATAATGTTCCACAACTCAGAGTCCTCAACGTTGATGTAATCATGCATTTGATTCTTCTACCATCCATAGTATTAGCCATTGAAACGAGGTGGCCTAGTAGAAGATTGTCCTTCCTCCATATTTGGTGGAGCAGTCATTCCTTCAAGATATTTTCTTTTCTTTGTGTTAATCAAACTGAAAAGTCATGCTCTGATACCACTTGTTGAAATGTATGCGTCCACCTATGTAGATGGGACTAGGTCCTCAACACAGTTACAATAATAAACAGTAAAGAACAAATGCTGAAAGTAAAGATTGACAATCAACTTTACGTGAAAACCTCCTTGTTCAAGGGAGTAAAACCACGACTTATTCTCAACATGACTTTTCAAACTACTTCCACTAATCTTCTCCAAGCAAAAGTAAAATCCAGTTTACACAATGAAATTAGCCTGCTAATCTCCACACTAAGCAATACCTCCTATCACTTAGTTGAGCCAGAGCAGATACAACACTGCCCACTATACTAATCATAACCGATTAATATAGACTTTAGAGTAAGAAACTAAGTTACCCTTAACCTAGTTCTTACAATGATTCACACAAGTTTGAAATGTTTATTTAACAAGTGAAACAAATCCTACAATATAAGCAAACAAATGCAGCTGGTACTGAAAGCAAATAGAAGCACTTCTATCAGGTCCCTTGTTGTTTTGAAGCTTGAAAGTATCTCTCTTTGAATGAATGATGAATACTCTTGTTTTTTGTTTGATATATACCATGAGGAGTTATTATCCAACGTACAAACAACCTCGTCGTTTATGATTGGTGAAGTACTCTGCAGCTTCACCAACTTTCTGATGTGGACAGCTTTACAGTTGTTTAGCACTTTGACACTGGACGAGTATTCATACTCTTCAGAGGACCAGGTCCCTGCACTTGTTAGGAGATCATCAAAACATCTAGGAACATAACTTATCAGAATATGTAGAAGGGTGCAAGATGTTTCAGATAGTAAAGAAGTTGAAGATAATGTAGTAGGTGCTTCGAAAACTCAACTCTCAACACTTCAGAAACATTGTCTCGAAGGCAAATGATGATCGAAAGGCATTAAAATAAGTACAGGGGAGAGTTCAAGCTAATCCTTCAAATGTACAGATCCAAAGGGAAGAAAATACAGTATACCAGAAGTATAGGCGATCCTCTTACATGGCTGAGATGTATTTGCAACAGAAAAGTAAAGCTACATGGATCAAATTAGGTGACGACAACACAAAGTATTTTTATTCTGTAATCAAGCATATGAGGCTGCAACAGGGTACTACTCAACTGAAGAATGATCAAGGGGCTTGGCAGACCGATCTTACACAAATAGCTAACATATTTGTTAAGTACTACACTGAGCTTTTGGGTATGAGAACTTGTAGAAGGAGTATAGATTCAATGAGGATCATTCAGAATGGTCCCTATTTGACTGTAGATCATCAAATGGAGTTGTTGAGACCATTTTCTGAGAAAGAGGTCAAAGAAGCAATGTTCAATATAAATAGCAACAAGAGCCCTGGGTCTGATGGGTTTGGTAGTGGTTTCTACAAAGTAACTTGGCTAATTATAGGAGACAATATCACAAGAGTTATTATGGATTTTTTTTCAGAATGGGGGGTTATTGAAAAAATTGAATGCCACCATTATTGCACTAATACCTAAAGTGGAAAATCCAAAATTTGTGTGTCAGTATAAACCCATTTCATGTTGTAATGTTATATACAAATGCATTTAGAAATTATTATGCACTAGGTTGCAGGTTGCAGGTGGATGAGAACCAAGCAGTTTGTACAAGGTCGATCTATGGTGCATAATGTGTTGATTTGTCATGATCTTTTAAGGCACTATAATAGAAAATCAACATCTCCTAGGTGTTTGATGAAAATAGACTTGAAGAAGGCCTATGATATGGTAAACTGATAGTTTCTGCAGGAAGTAATGGAGGGATATGGCTTTTGTCCAATAGATGCTCACTTGTGTTAAAACTCTCAAGTTCTCAGTAAAAGTTAATGGCCAGAGTTATGGTTTTTTTGAAGGATAAAGAGGTTTACGGCAAGGTGACCCTGCTTTACCACTTCTGTTCGTACTTGTGATGGAATATTTGTCTAGAACTTTGAAGACCATGAGCATGCTGCCTGATTTCTGATTTCATCCAATGTGCAAAGGACTAAAACTTACACACTTGACATTTATCGATGACTTGATGATATTTTGTAAAGCAAATTGTGAGTCTGTTAATAGAGTAATGGAGGCCCTTTCACACTTTAGCAATGTTTCTGGACTAGTTGCTAACATGGAGAAATCAAGTATTTTTGTAGCTAGAATGAAAGATCAGGTGAAAAATGAGCTACTGTTAAGGACTGGGTTTACACTCGGAGAATTGAATATTAGATACTTGGGACTGCCGCTATCATCTAAGAGATGGAGTAAGTTAGAATGCCAACAGTTAGTGGACAAAATCACATCCAGAATCATATTGACATATACCAAGCAATTGTCATATGCTGGAAGGCTTCAAGTCATAAACTCAGTTTTTTTAATTCATAGTTTTTGGGGATCAGTCTTTGTCCTGAGATGTGGAGAGTACCTATGGGGTGGGTCTGATGAAAAGAAGGTGTCACTAGTCTCATAGAGTAAAGTGTGTCTGCCTAAGAAGCTTGGAGGGTTGAATATCAAAGATATGGAACCTTGCATCTGTTGGGAAGTTGCTATGTCATTTAATTGTCAATAAGGACTCATTATGGATCAAGTGAGTGCATGATGTGTATATGAAAGCAGGAGAGGATGTTTGGAACCACAAAGCTTCGGTAGATAGCAACTGGTATTGGAGGAAGATTCACGCCATGAAAGGAAAAATACAAAGTTGGTATACACAAGATAGGTATTGGCTGACTAAGGGAGGTGAATACTCAATCACAAGGATCTATATTGATCTTAGAGGGGCCCACAATAGTTCACATATTGTTGAATGTATTTGAAGTGTAGTGGCTTAACCTAAACATAGATTTATTCTGTGGTTAGTTGTCCAAGATAGATTGCTAACTAAGGAAAGGCTATTAAAGATGAACATCTCGGTGGAGGAAGCTAATTGTTGTTTATGTGATGCTCAGAAGCTGGAGACAGCCAAACACTTACTCAATGAATGCCCATGGTTCACTGAGGTCTAGAGGAATGTTGAACAGTGGACATGCTTGCCTATAAAACTGGGTGAGGTGAAAGAAGTAATGCTGAGAATTAAAAGGAAGAAATGGAAGCAGTTTCAGAAACAAGTGATAGTTGCGAGTTGGGGGGCAATGATCTACCATACTTAGAGAACCCGAAACTGAAAATTTTTCAAAGGAGTACATATACAAACAACTGAGATACACACACAAATTAAGAAGGAGATTTTACATAGAATAGACATACTTAGTTCATCAAAGAGAGCTACCAGATGTAGTGTTTTTTTGCAAAGGCTGAAAGTGTAACTAGTTTTGTGTTTTGTTGGAGGCTTGAGACGCAATTGTTGTGCTCAAGGGCTCTTTAGGTGTATGTTTTTGCTTTAGTAATTGTAATGTTTACATGGTTACCAAAAAAACTTTGCTATTTAGAGCTAATATATTTTTCGTTATAAAAGTGGCTCATATATACCTATACCATTACACAAATAGCCTAGATATACCCTTTTGATCTAACCGGAGTGAATTTTTTTTATTTTAAATTCATTTTTTTTTTTAAATAATATTTTTTTAATTTATTATTAATATAGCCGCAAGAAAATTATTTTTAATTTTTTTCTCTTTTTCCATCACACTTTTTTCTTTTTGTTTCTCATATTTTTACACTAAAAATGAAAGGAAAAACAAATAAAAATAAGAAACTCAAATGTTGATAAGCAAATTGTAGATCTAGAAGTGAGATAGTTAAAATTCAAATTAGGCGTTGAATCAAACAAGTAAAAAAAAATGTGTGAAAAAGACCAAATGTAGCCTGAACTTTGCTAGAACGATCACATATAACTCTAATTGGATTTTATAAAACTAAGAACGAAAAAAGGCCAAATATACCTCAAACTTTAGAAAATGATATGTATTTTCCGTTATACTTTAAGATTGTATATATCCTTACTGTCATACTTTTGAACCGCATATGTCCTTAAATCAAACGGACAAACATGTGTCACCGTCTCAATCTTATTTTGCTTATGAAAATAAAAATAATTTAGGACCTTTTTATGTATTAACTCGAATAAAAATACTTTAAAAAAAAAATGGAGTTGGAAAAAGAGAAAATAGAGGATGAAATTACAAGGTGGAAAATTGAACCCTCGAGATCAATCAGGTAAAAATTTACATAACCAACCAATTGAGCTATTAAATTCTCCATATAAATAAAGATAAATAAATATCAATACAGCACAGAATATATAACCCAAAAAAAAAAAAAAGGATTTATGAAAAAAGGGGTAGAAATGTAATTGAATTAGTCAAAATCAAACCATTAAAGACCTCAACTGCAAATTAACCGGTTAGAGAACGGCCACGCCGCAACTAAATTTGAATTAAATTTGTTTTTCTCTTACTTAAAAACAGCCCTATTTCTTGAATATTCATTATTAAAGTTTGAATTAATTTTTTTAATTTTATGTATGTCTTGAGAATGATTTTTTTCTTTTTAGTGAAGTGAGTTAATATTTATTTTTTTAGTTATTCTTGTTCTTTAATATTTATTAAAGAATTAGCTTAACTTTAAAACTCGCCTATTTTCTTTGTTTTAAGTTTGAAAGAGCATAATTGGGATTAAAAAAATTAACTAACAAGAATTTAGAGTATTGGAAAAAAGAAAAAATTATTTATAGTTGTGCAAATTTTATATATTTGAGGAGGTTTATGGCTTTATGCCTATTTATATAGTTGACACATTAGTTAACAACATCTTAAAAGGTACACAAATTGTAAATGCCAAGGAAATTATTTTTATGAGTCTGTTTGGATTAACTTTTGGCTTATAATTTATAAATCAAAAGTTGTAGAGATAAAGATCAAAAACACATTTAAAATGTCTTTTTTTTATAAAAAAATCATACTTATATTATTGAGAGTGTGAGTTTCATACCTAAACTATCACTTATTAGCTATTTTTTTATTTTAGCTTTTAAATAAGTGTTTTATAAGCATTTTTTTATTATTTTACTCAAACATTAGAGAACTACTTAAAAGCTTTTTTTGTCTTAAAAACAAATAAAAGAAACCAATTGCAAACGGACTATTAAAGATATTTCACACGTAAAAATATTTTTTTTAAATACAGAACACCATATATTATATATTAATATAAGTTAAGAAAAAAAATAACAATGAATAGTCAAGAAGAAAATCGAACATATGTTTAGGGGAAAAAAGACGGAATAGTTTTTTTTTTTTTTTTTGGTCACACTGTCTAAAAGAAAATGATTGTGTTTATATAGGTTAAAAATATAGCATGTTATAATAGTAAATAATAATCATGACTCGGTTCATTGAAAAAGAAAATGATGTTTTATAGAGATTAAAAAATAATATGTTATAATAGTAAATAATAATCATAACTAGACTCATTTAAGAAATAAAATGATTGCGTTTATAGAGATAAAAAAATAACATGTTATAATAGTAAATAATTATCATAACTCGACTCATTTAAAAATAAAGTGATTGTGTTTATATAAATTTAAAAAATAACATGTTATAATTGTAGTAAATAATTATCATAACTCGACTCATTTAATAATAAAATGATTGTGTTTATATAGATTTAAAAATAACATGTTTTAATTGTAGTAAATAATTATCATAACTCGACTCATTTAATAATAAAATGATTGTGTTTATAATGTTATAATAATAAATAATTATCATAACTCGACTCATTTATAATATTATGATTTATGACGTATTAACTTTTTGGAGGAAGACTCTTGTCATTTTCTTTATATTAATATCCAAAAAAATAATCTCGACATTTTCTTTAGTCAATAAAGACATTTTCCTTTTAGATGCATTTCTAACAGTTCCATTAAATATGGAAATGCGTGGTTGATTAATAGCCTTTGCTACAAAAAAATATAAATATCAATACATCACATCACAAAATTAAATGACTAAAAAAAAAATTATTATGAAACAAAGGGTAGAAATGTAATTTGAATTTGGTCTAAAATCAAATCATGAAGACCTCAACTGCAAATTAACTGGTTTGAGAACGGCCACGCCCCACTCCTCTCTTCCACTCCTTTATTGTCCTTTCTTTCTTTTTCGGCGTTCGGTATTTCTAAATTAATTTAAATTTATATTTGTAAAGCTTTATTTGAAGATAAAGATTTTATATCAAAATAATTTTATATATAATATATAAATTTGAGACCTATAATTAAACGAAGAGTGGTCTTATACATTGTACTTGAATAACAAAATTAATGTTGACAAAATCTTAGGTTAGATATTTCACGAGGTTGGATATTTCTCCCTTTTCTCACCTTGTTTTTATTTTCTTTTCTCATGTCTTATAATATATGTCCATACCATAACGCATTCTTATAGCCTAAGTCTCTCCAACTATTTATATAAATTCACTCTTCTATTTTCTTATTACTTACTCTTAAGATGGATCAACTTGGAGATGATGATCAAGTTTCCATGACAATAGAGAACCGTGAAATATTGTTCTCTTCTGATTCCGAAGTTGAATCTCCTAATCCGATGTTGAATTGTCACTTCAGGTCAGAAACGAATTTAGAATTTTGATTTTATTCATAAAATTTTAGTAATTTATCCACGTATATTACATTTGCTCGTACTAATTTAGATCGTTGAAGAGAAATGGAATAATCAAACTAGAAGAACGTGACCAAGAGCATGATTTGATCAAGGCAGGTTTTCTTAGTGGAATGGGACAATTGGGAAATGAAATTGAAGTTGTGGCTATACACAAAAATTCACGTTCAACTATATTGGGGCAAGCGAGGTCAGAAAGTTTTAGTATTTATTCCGAAGCAATGCGGAAAAAATGTGGTGGAGATGCTAATATTAAATATGCTTGGATTGGTTCTTCCAAAGATGAAATTTGTAAAATTATTTCACATGGATTTTCTACAATTATGGAACCAAAATCTGGAGATTGTTTTGGCAATGGTGTTCATCTTTATCCTACAAACATCGATGGGTAAGAAATTAAACATTTTAATAACTTATTGTTTATCTGTTTCATCTTTCTATTTTTGAAATTAATTTTATACTTTTCAATTTTATCCGTAATGACATTATTCTTATAATAACTGTGAAAATTAACATGTGTCAAAGACTCTTTTTTTTCTTGAACATAGCGACAAATTACACACCGCCACATATATATAAATTGGGAAAAGTCAAACATACTTTTATATATCATAAATAATTATAATAAATATAAAAAGTGTTATACTTTTAATTTTAATATACCTTATTGTTATTATACTTTTGCTTCAAATATATATTTGTTTATAATTTGAGTTTCTCTGATAAGTTCACTAGAAAATTCATTCAAGAATCAAATTTGGCTAATTTTATTTTTCCGACACTTATTAGAGAAACTCAAATGTGATCCTTAGAGAAGATGATGATAATAAAATAAATCGAATCGAATTACACTAGTAGTTTTTAAGAAATGGTGTATTTAAATTGGATCATTTGATTTTAAGCTTGAAGTGTATCTATGTGTCAAAATTAAAGATAAATTTATGCTAAGTTATAATAAAAATGGTATATTTAAATCAAAAAATAACAGCATATACATTTAAACTATTTCCAATAATGTTGATATGATATATTTGACCATTTTGTGTATAAAATGAAACAAACATATCAAGAGTCTTGGACAAGTCATTGTTAACTCTAAAATTTAGATTGGTTTTACGTAAGTATATGAACATTGAATTTGTCATTTGATTACTTCAAATGTTTAAGATTAATTAATTAATTTATTTGACTTTTTATTTTTGGATTGAAGGGTATTTTCGGCAGTGGAAGATGAGAATGGATTAAGACATATGTTACTTTGCAGAGTAATATTAGGAAATACAGAAGTAATTGAAGCTTCATCCAAACAATTTCAGCCAACTTGTCAAGATTTTGACTCTGGGGTTGACAATTATTTTGCTCCTAAAACATACATTATTTGGCCTTCTAATATGAATTCTCATATTTTACCAATTTTTCTAGTGAGTTTCAAGGGTCCATTATTATTAGGTAAGCAATTCAAGATTCATAATTTGGTTATTTTAAATTATTATGCTAATGTAGAGATTCAAGATTTTTATTGCTATCTATACATTTTTAGATATCTTTTTTTGATTTATTTTTATATTATTTTATCTGCTAGAAAAAAGAACGAAATTGATATAATATATGATGGACATAAAATATACTTTCTTCGTTTACTTTTACTTGTCACATTAAAATTTGAATCCATTGAGAAAATAATTATTGATATGACTATGTTATTACACTATCCCTTCTGAATTGATGTTTAGTACTAGGTCTTGAATTTTTTTTTGGAAATAAGTAATTAATGTCAAAGATAAAACATGAAAACAAATAATTATCTTTCCTTTCCTTGATATATAAAAGTTAAATCTATTTTTGAAATATTAGACAAGTAAAAGCGAACAGATACAAAATAGTACTATATATTCTTACTTCTTCTGATCCGTCCCATATTATTTGTTCATTTTCTCTTTTACATCTTCCTTAAGAAATCATCAATAAGAAGGATGGTTTTACTAATATATTCTTACAAAAACTTCTTTGGAACATACGAACTTGTTTACACTTTCTGAAAAGAATTAATTGTAACGATCAAACATGGAAATTTTGATTCATTTCTATTTTGATTTTGTAAATAGTAATTGGGATAACTACTTATATATTTGACTAGTGAATATAATTATTTTTAACGGACGGACTTGTCCTATTTTTCTAGGTAACTCTTCAAAAATCAAGAAGATTCCATTGAATCCCACACCACGTATAAAATTTTCAAATTTATTGCGTGTGCTTTCCAATTTTTTACATCCTTCAAGAATGGTTTTGATCTCAAAGAACTATGAAGATTTTCAGGTACGTATTTTTATTTAAAAAAATTAAAAATTGTGACTATAAAATTTATTACTGTAAAGTACTTTAACAAGTATTTGATTACTGATTATATGAATTCTATAATTTATAGAAAAACAAGATCTCAAAAATGGTATTTGTTCAGAAGTTGAGGCAAATAGCTGGAGATACTTCACTACTTAAGAGTTGTCATGATATTGTATCCAAACACTAAGGTAGAGCAAGGGGTCTGACTATGTTTTTTCCTTATTTTATTTTTTTAGTATTTAACTATTATTATTTGTAATATTATTATAGAGTATGTTATAAACTCTGCGATGATGATAGAATATTTAGTTGAGTTGCTATTTAAGTTAATTGATTATGGCAAACAATATATATATCATTAGTTTAGAATTTAATTACGTGTCTTTTCATGAATTTTGAAATTACAATTTGTGTCATGAATTTTGGCCCCTAGAGACATGTATCTATGATACACGGGGTCAAAATTAGGTGTAATTTGTTTTAGATACATGTATCTAGTGTGATTATTATGTATTTGGGATACAAAGACTCTCTCGCTCACATTTCTCCTATCTTCCTCGCCTCTCTCCCCCTCTCTCTCCCTATACATTTGTATATTAGAGTGTATCTAGTAGAAAAAATACATGAATCTAGGTGTATTTAAAAAGTTGGTATGAAATTATTAATTAGTAAGATAGTGTGTATTTCAAACTATAGAGAGAATTTATAAATATGGTAAGAACATTAATGTAATAAGATAATTTTTCCATTCTTTTTAGGGAAAATTGTATGAAATAACAAACTATTAATTCAAATTAAATGTTATAGTCATAATTTATTTTATTTATAATTCGCAGCAAACATCTCATTTTTTTGTCATCTGATTCGGTATACAATTAGCCATTTTCGATATACAATTAGCCATTTTATACATTTCGGTATAAAATATGTTAGTGTTTGTATAAAGCGAGAGAAAAGTGTATATACAAATACATATATTTTCGTCTTATACACTTATAATTATACAAATAAAGATTTTACTATACAAATTACAATGTATAAATGAATTTATACAAAACTGAACAATTTGTATAAAATTGGATGTATCTAGCAAAGTATACAAATCAAAAGCTCCATAGCAAACATAAAATTTGTTATGGAGCGTAATTATGCAAACTATAGTTATAACATACAAATATGATTTTTATGTTTGCTATATGTGAAAGTTTTTTTTTTTTAATAATAGATAATGAATGGGCTTTGGAAGCTGATTGGGCCTTGATCCAAACAAAGAGGAATGTAGTATGGGAAAATTATCAAAACAACAATATTTTAGCCTTTAGTGGGACTCCTTAGCAACATTTTAACTAATTATTAAAAATGACAATATTTTAGATTGTTAAAAGGATGAGTTATGTATTTATTTTATTTTGATTAATTTGTAAGAATACAAATACTTAATAATAAAATAGAGAAAAACATTGAACATAAAACATCAAATAAGGAAAAAACGACTTTAAAACTTATTCAGTTACTTATTGAAAAGCGGGGATGTTGCCATTATTTCTGTGGAGCATTTTTTTGCTCTTCCATTCTTAATATTCCAAAAAAAATATTTGCAAAAAAAGTTTTGTCTTGCTATTCATTCAATTGATAATATTCCTAGCTTGTTCGAATCGGCGACATATTCTTAAAGCAGATGTTTTCGATTTCCACAACTATAATTTTGTCATTTCCATTGAATAGCTAAATTTTCAACATCATGTATTTTTTTTTTTGTTGTTTATTTTGAATCGGTGAAATCTTTGTATGGTTTGAAATTTTTATTGAAATTTCGACATCAGTTCCATTGAAATCAAGAAAAATCACACGAACACGTTGAGGAACAATCATATGTTTTGTATCCAATATATGATGCATAAGGCTTGAAAGTGCTTGATTCTTTTTTAGTTTCATAGTTGTTTTCTTTTTATTTGAATGCATACAATCTTTTTTTGTATCCCATTATGTTTAATGTAAATATTAACAATATGAAATTGTATATTTTTTTAGTTTTGAAGTTGTTGTTAATGTATGCATACAACTTTATAAAGGTTAAAAATCATAAATAAATTAAGAATTGTATACTAATATTTGTTGCCTTTCTGTAAATTCTGGATACAGTTAAATATTGGATTTAATATTGGATGTAATTGATTATTGGATACAATTTTTTTGTTTTAGAATACTGCAAATATGTGATATCAAATATATATTTGTTAATGTAGTTATGGGAAGTATTAGTTTTCTAGTCATGCATTCTGGGAGGTGGAACGAGGATAATTGCTACGTTGATTACACTATAGAAGCAATTGTGATAAAAGAATATGCAACATTTAGAGAATTATTAGATGTTGTTTGTAAGCAAATTTGTGTTGATTTAAGCTTCAACAGTGTGAAACTTAGGTATAAAATAGAGGATAGTAATGCACCTTTGGAAATACACAACGACATGGGTGTGAGGGTGTATGTGTCTTTGAAGAAAGATAACAAGGAATTGGCAAAGTATCCTCTATGTGTATCCGTATTTGTGAATTAGCTGATAGAAATATTTTGGAAGATGGATTTCAAATGAGTGGAATAGATGGAGGATATATAGTTGATACACAAGCATTAATGCTTAGTGTGTAGAACAATAGCGATTACATGAATTGCGACATTATTACAAACACCAAACATAAGGTAATATTGGAAGATCAAGTTTATAAGGACAAGGGAACATTAAAAGTTGTGATGACGCAATACACAATTGAGCATAGATTCCAATGGAGAACGGACAGATCAAGTCAAACATGGTATGTGTATTTGGGTTGGATTTCTTTTATAATTGTATTTTCAATATGTTTTTTTTTTACATAATATCAACATTTAATTTGTATTATACTAATTCTAATTATATAATATTCAAATAGTTATACACTTGTTTGTGTGTCTGAGAAATGTGGATGGATGTTGAAGTCGTCAAGTTTTAATAAATCTGGAATGTTTAGAATTAGAAAATTCGTAGATGAGCACACATGTCCATTGAAAGATAAGGTGTATGATCAGCGACAAACAACAAGCAATCTTATTGGAGGTATGATCCAACCCAAATTAGTTGATCATAAAAGGAAGTTAATGCCAAAGGATATACAACAAGATGTCAACCTAGCTCTTGGAGTAGATGTATCCTACGCAGTGGCATGGAAGGCTAAGGAAAAGGTTGTAATTTCTTTAAGGGGGACACCATCTGGATCTTATAGTAAATTGTCGAGCTACTTATACATATTGGACACTACCTACCCTGGATCACATATAACGATGAAGAAAACCGATGAAAATCAGTTTCTGTATCTTTTTATTTCTCTCTTCCCGTTCATAAAAGGTTTTGAGTGTTGTAGACCAATTGTCATAGTTGATGGCATCCATCTCAGGGGGACGTATAATGGTACATTTGTTTCTGCGAGTACTGTTGACGGAGCAGGTATTCAAATTATAATATATGAAATTTGATTCGGTACTCAAAATTGTATTTCTTTATGAAGTAATAATTTTATCAATGTTATGTGTATAGGAAATATATTGCCGCTGGCATATGGAATTATTGATTCAGAAAATGATGCATCCTGGACTTGGTTTTTTGAACAGTTTAGAGTAGCACATGGAGTTAAAGATAACATGTGTGTCGTATCCGATCGAAATGAAAGTATTATAAAGGCAGTTTCAAGGGTATTTGATGGAGTCCCTCATTATGCCTGCATTTGGCATCTATGGAAAAATGTGAAAACATTATTTAAAAAGTCACACAATAGTCTTTCGGAAGTTTTTTATGGGATGGCAAAGGCATACAAACAATCAGAATTCGATGAACTGATGGAAAAGGTTGAACAAGTTGATGTTCGTGTAAAGAATTACTTGGAATCGGCAGGTTATGAAAAATGGGCTCAAAGCTACTTCTCATCTCAAGATTGTTTGACTTATAATGTTCATGTGGAATTATGGGCATAAACAATTCAACTCAAGGACTTCATAGGTAACCTGTAATAGTGTCATGATTATAAATATAATCTCATAGGGGATTTGGAACTCAATACTTAGAACTTGAAGATACTACTCCTCTCAAAGGTACTCAACTGATGAAGTTCATGCGGAAGTTATGGGCATGAACGACTCGACTCAAGGGTCAAAATATCAATAAGGAACTCGTGTATACGACTCTTCTCATTCTCATATTTACTTACTCAGAACTTTAACTCAAATCGATGATGGATCTCAAAGGATTCGGAATTGAACTCAAAGGCTTCCTTGAACTCTACTCTTAACTCTCTCTTGAATTTGAATTATGAATTCAAGAGTTATGATTCATGATATGAGGGATCTCAATAACAATATAGCTATTCGATAATTAGGAATAGAACTTTTAAAAGAAACATGAATTCAAGAACTCAAAATCAACTTGTCTCAAGAATACTCAAATCTAGGGAAAGTATCCTAGATTACTCTTTTACTGATCTGAAAGTAGATGTAGGGCGCGAGGACGAATTAGTCCAACACTATGATAGCCTTACATACGTAGAAGAAAAAGATTCTTGAAGAGTCTTGAAGAATCTTTAAGAATCTTGAAGAATCTTGATTAAAAGCCTTGAAACCCTAGCTTGAAGGTAAACAATCAAGAAAACTTTTCTTGAGATTCTTTTCTTGAAATCTCTATGGCCAAGAATTATGATTTTCATGAGTGAAGATGAAAATCTGATTGTTTTGAGCTTTTTATTTGTCAAGAAATTCGTTGATGGTTTTCTTGGTGGTAAAAAGACAAAAATGATTATTTTCAATATATTCCCGTCGGCTAATACGTAACAGCACTGTATAGGTTACTAAAATAGTCATAACTTTTTACTCAGATATTTGATTGACGTGAAATTGGTGGGATTGGAAAGTAGATTCAATTACCTTTAATTGGATAGGTTATGGCTCACGTAACTCTTAATATTCTAAGAGATATGGTCGTTTAAAGTTGACCCAAGCAGAATCTAACATCAAAACTTAATGAAACTTCAAGAACACTTATCAAGAACTCATCAAGAATTCTAATCTTTAAATTTTAAGAACGAAATTACACTGAATAAATCATGATTGGTGTGTGGGTGAAAGAACCCAACACTATGGATAGCTCTTAGGGATCAAACCCATGGCGAAAATCAGCTACAACACGCAAGAATCTCGACGAACGTTTGATCCTCTCCTCTTTTCTCCTCTTCTCTCTTCTTTACTCTTCTTGAACTCTCAACTAAAACCCTAGGCTAATTTTAGGATTATAAAACTGAACCTAATAGGATTAGACCCTTAAAATATTACTAAAAACGAATTAAATCTGATTGGGTAAGGAAAAGACCAAAATACCCCTCTCTATTTTCGGCCAACCTTCCTTAACTGGACAGCCTACCTTCAAAAGGCCATATCTCACTCATCCGATCTCGAAACTTAGTAAACTTGGCGGCGTTGGAAAGATAATTCAAAGATCTTCGCTATGGGATCTGGTAGCACACCTAACTCATCCTGAGCTAGGATTTATGGTCGTTTGAAGTCGACCCAAAACTCATACTTAAGCATAACTTGCAAAATTTCAGATTTTGCTATTTCCAATTTAATTCTTTTTGAAACTCAAGGTACTACATATAGTGACCTTAACGATTTAATTCCTCGGTAAAATCCTACTCACAACGAAGGATGGTTCAAGTTAGTTCGAATTTTTTTTCTGGGGTGTTACAATTGCAACATAATACATTAATGAATAGTTGAAATACATTACATCATATTATTTGTTTATAACGAACCTCCTGCTAAGTCTGTTTAGAATTAATGGTTGTCAGAACATTCTTGAAGTTATCGTTGATCAATTTGCGAATGTCAAGAAACTCTTGTTTAACCTGAAAATAGGACATAATAATGTAGCTTAATAAAAAATGAATATGCTAAGAAGTGTTAAACTGAGAAAGATGTATTAAATAGTAGATACTTCTTTTTTGAAATCTGACAACTCATTCAACCATACTTGCACTTCAGATCCGCTTGCTCTTGGAATGCTAAAATCCTTCGATGTTGTATTAGTTTGATCTGCATATACAGATTCAGTCTACATTAAAACAACCTTAGGTTTCTTCGGTACTTTTTTGGATACAATATCCTTTTTCACCGGCAGTTTAACAACAACACGAGGTTCCAACTTTTGTGCAACCTGTTTGGATCCATCAGTCAACTGCTTCTTTGTCCTTTTTTTAACAGGCGACGGTGAAGAACCAACTTTTCCTTTTCTTTTGACCTTTAATGTTTAATTTGTGGAGAAGGTTCTTGAAAATCATCGTCACAATCTTTACTATGACTTATTACCTCATCTGGTTCATCTTTACTATGACTTATTACCTCATCTGGTTCATCATCTGATGAATCAGAATACTGAACTTCACCTTGATTCTCAATACCCTCCGATGGCAATTGCAATACTGCAAGTTCCCTTTGATTGGGGATAATGTTCCTGAATTTAAACTGCACCACAAAAAATTTGTTACTATTCATAATAAAAACAATAATAAAACTATACAACTTGACTTTTATTAAATACATTTCAATTAATTACCTTGCTATTAACATCACGGAATATGGTTTTCATTAGTTTCTTGTATCTCGGAATCTCTTCGGCCGTCTGCCAGTTAAGCAACCTCGGAATGTGGTCATCAACCTTTTGAGCAACTTGAAAGTCAATACTTGAGTTGCACTCATATAACCATACTTGAATGAAAATTGGCATGCCACCGATTCTGTAAAACTGTTTTTCACTATCCATCTTCTTGCTCAAACTCTTCATCAACAAGTAGAAAGCTTTCTTCCCCATGGAAACTGGATGTACATACCACTTTCAACCAGATCAAAATGTAATCTAGGAACATTTTTGGTAACTCTTTCACCTGAAAAAATAATTGTTTGGATGAAGAATAATATGGCAAACTTCAAGCCATCCTGATCGTTATCACCCCACACTTTTCCCTCAAAACTCTCCATTATATCTACTTTTCTAATCAACTTAACACCCTGAAAATACTGTTCCATCAACCTGTTTGGTTCTGTTGTATCAAAAATGAAATCTTTTTCTTCGCTGACACAGTTTAATCCACTAATCAAAGCGAATTCTCTTAAAGTGAAACGAAGCGTAGATCCATTGACACGCATGACAAATGCTCAACGAGAACTGCAATTGAGTTCTAAAGTCATGCAGCACCTATGTATTTGTCCGCGTGCACAACATCCATGCATTTGCATGTAATTACCAAAACAAGTGCTCTCGCGAAATACATTATATACATGCTCATGTAAATTTCTAGTCAAGTCAGCTTTTATGCCATTGTTAAAGACACATTGGATATGTGGAGCTTTTGTAGGTTGATTTTTGACATAAAATTCACTTGCATGCACATGTTCAAATAAATGAATACATACTTCTATAATTACTGATATATAATTCTATTTCTAGATAACAAAATATAATAAGAGAAACTACCTATACGACAAATTGAAAAACATTCTGAAAACTTGAATGTTCATTCTGATTTATGAATATTAAAGAGATAAAAAATTAATATGAAACCAAAAATAGAATACATAATGAACTCATACTATAAATCTAATAAATTGGAATATATAAAGTTGCTGAAAAAGTACAACATATTATGCAACTATCTAATATAAGTATACAACTAGTTTGGGACAAATACATTGGCTAATAGAATACAGTTTGAGGGTGTTGCTGAGATGGAAGTTGATGTTACTGGGGTTCTTTATATTGTAAAAAGTGATGCATCACATTTTTGTTTGGCTCTAGCAAGCGTCCAATATGATGATGAGATAGGAATTATTGGAAATTATCAGAAGAAGAATACTAGGGTCATATATGACATAAAACAATCACAAGTTGGATTTGCATAATAGACATGTAGTTTCTGAGTTTTCATCATGCATATAAGACAAAGTTATGCCCTGATATTCATCCTTTCAATAAGGAGTCAAAGTATATGCCCTGATATTCATCCTCACAAGTTGGATTTGCATATATGAAGTTGTATATTTTTTTTAGTTTTGAAGTTGTTGTTAATGTATGCATATAATTTATAAAGGTTAAAAATCTTAAATAAATTAAGAATTGTATACTAATATTTGTTGCCTTTCTGTAAATTCTGGATACAATTAAATATTGGATGTAATTTGTTATTGGATACAATTTTTTTGTTTTAGAATACTGCAAATATGTGATTCTTAATTTTGTCAATAATGTGACTTTTTGGCAATGAAATTTTAAGAGTGATTCTTTTTCTAATATAAATAGGTCATAAAATGTTTCAATGGAACTATGTATTTTTATATTTTCCTATAAGTAAAATCCTTATACGTCATATGATATGTTTTTACATTGTTGCCAAGACATCTTTAAACTGTACAATACTAGTCCTACTGACAAAATGATGATGAAATTAATCTCTTTTGTTTGATGCTTAATCATCTCGTAAACTGGAAGCATATTGTGCAGATGAGGTTAAGTCACAATTTGGCATACCTTACATTTTTACAAGCATATAAAATCATGCATTATGCCAACACTGGAGTGTCAACAATAAACATGCAATCACAAAATCAACAATGGACACAATATACAAAAATAGTTTCAAAATAATTTAATACCTCTTCATCGCCATAAAGTAATACTTCATCACTTCGATCTTTTCCTTGATCGTCAGGGGTTTCAGAACACAAAACTCTCCTTTTTTTGGAATAGCTCTCTTGTGCCATTCTAGCTGCAGATCCTACATTTTCGAGCAACCCTTGGGTAATACACAAATCAAATGAGGGAAATTCCCTAAAATTTTGAATATTATTTGGTATACCTCTAGTAATTCTGATTGAATCAGTTATTGTAGACAATCAGATGTTTTCCCCAAAATCTAAAAGCCTAAAAGCAAATTTCGATATTATCAATTATTAAAATGTATTGAATATCAAACAAAATTCACATATATATGAATTTCTAGAATCTACAAAATCTGAAAAATTAAAATAAAATCACAAAAAAAATTGAAAATCATAAATATATGCTGAATATTTAAACAAGATCACATAAAAATTGGAAAATTCAACTGGAAATCCGTAAGGTATAGAATCGGTGCTTTAAACATCAAATCAAAAAAATCAAAATGGATGATGAAAATTACCTTGCCAATCGAGAAATATGCTTGAATTAATAAAGGGATTTTGTATAACAATCAACAAAAATTCTTGATGAACAACAATTTAGCCCCTTCAAGAAAGCTAATCTTGAAACGTGAAATGTGGAAGAAACGTAAAATGTTGGGGAAGAAACTTGAATGTTGATGAAAAATGGTTAATTGTAATTGTTTTTTTTTCACTGTAAACGATTATTGGTGTATATTTTGGTCCAATAGGACCCTTTCCATAAATACAATTAATTAAAAATACTAAAATTTGAATACATATTATTTTATAAAAATATTGTCATTCTGCCATTTTAAATAAATATTTTAAAGTGTTGTTATTTTAACTAATTATGTTAGGTATTATGACTTAATTGATCATTTTCCCATGTAGTATTCCGAAAAGAAATAGGCCTAGTTGACAAGAGAGAGCTCGGATGGTAAGCACTCATCGATTGTGAGTTCGCGTCACCACGGGATCTCATGGGGAGGGGAAAAAAAAAAGGCCTAGTTATTACTTTGTACTTTTCTTGAAAATCAGAGAAGGAAAGACAAATAAAAGGAAAAAGTAAAAAAGAATCGCATTGCTATTAACTAGACAATACACTATACAGTTTCCAAATAGGCTCCAAAAAAATAAACACAAAACTATAGTGTTAGTTACTGCAGCTGTAAGGGAAAATGGGGGACAAGCCAACTGATCACACTAATGTAAATGGCAAATGAAACTATGAATTAATACATATGACAACTTTACAATGTGTAGGAAGTCTCTGATAGAATCTATAATTACTTGTATACATGATCTTGTGTTTATAAAATTATTCAGACACTAGGACGTCAATATATATATATGTATATATAACATGTAGTAATATGTAAAGCAGACAGGATAGATGCTAGCTCATGAGAAATTATAGACAACTGAACATTTCTCATCTGAAACTAAATCTCATGGATTGGCTTATTAGCTTGTGTACAATGTATCTTGCTTATTTCCTAACATGTGAACAAGTGATAGATTTACATGCATGTGAGAGATGTTTTTTTAATTTAATTGTTGTATGATTAATTATTTAATTGTTTGATCTCCAATCGAATTATATATATGGCTAGTTAGTTATATTCAAAAGAGGAAATTGCAAGCTTAATAAGAAAAGAAAAAAAAAGGTGTGTTCGTAAACCTCTAGATAGGAGATCAATAGGTTCAATTAATAATTAATAAACTCAATCGTATTATCATGTTAATCATCATCATAACTCTAGATCTTTCTCTCGCGAAATCTTATTTTCTGTAGATCACTCTAAATTGCGTTAATTAGTTTAGTTGTTCTTTAGTTATAATGCAACCACAAAATTGTAGAAATTCTTGAATCGTTTAATTGGATTAAATTTAGGTGATCAAAACATATAAGCTTCTCTAAGAACGATATCTAGAATAGTTTACTTGGCGAATACATATATTTGTGTGTGTTTGGGAGTAATAGTTCTCAACATTTTTCAAGATATACATAACATAGAAGGGTAGAATAGTCCTTTCAGCTCAAGTCATTATTAAGCTACTATTTTATTTACTATAATTTATAAATGACTTATAACTATTTTTATTTTTTTTAGTGAGATTGAATATTAGAATTTCAAAGAATTCTCTCTTTACCCAACAGTTTCCACTTTCTAGTGAACACCCCACCATAAAGAGAATAACGGCATTGTTGTATTTAACATTAACTTCATGAGAAAATGAACAAAATAATAATAATAATTAATAATCAAAGCATAATTAAAAAATTAACAAGGCTAAATATTATTTATGGATTTAGCATCTACTAATAATGAAAAAATCCAAAGTAGCTTTCAAGGAGGTCATTGTTTGAAAAATCAATCTAACCACCATCATAATTGTGGCGTTCTAATTAGTTTTGGATTATTGGATATGCTTATTTATTTGTTTTCTAACATTTCTATAAATGACAAAATTAATGGTGTGTTTCTTAGTTAGCAAGAGATTATTAATTAGGGGGATAAAGAATAAAGAATAACTTGAGAATATTTTATAACATGGAGCAGGTAAGCTAAGTATTCCACTTTATTTTTTTATTTTTTTCATTCAGTGTCCCGAAGCCTGAAATAAAACCCTAACTAAATTTGTATCGCACATTATACGACTCAATTAGAAAATAACGATTCCAATATTATTTTCTTCATATTCAGAACTCGAACCCATTAAACTTTTTCAAAATGTAGCTCAAGAAAAAAAAAATTAAATAATTAATTGGAAGAGATTCAATTAACGTGGCCCACAATGACAAATTGTTTATAAATATTCTAACAGTTAATTTTGACTGGTGAATAAGTCAATGTCAAACTTGGGTTCAGTGGCCATTATATTTGACTGGAGTAGCAAAAAAATCACTCATTTATGCCCAGTACCATCCACCATTTTTTTAATATGATATATATATTGATAAGGTTGTGATAGAATGAATGATACGATGTTTCAAATTTGAGTTTTGAGTATGAAATTATTTTTATAAGAGAATGTTTTACTTTTAATGTGAGATTTTTTAACGCAAATTTAAATTTAGTTGAACCTCAATACAAATTAATATCAAACACCAAGTGAAGTAACAAAAAAAATCTATACAAATAGGTCATTTATTAAGTAATTAGCATAGCTTAAATCCATTTCTTTCCCTACAAATAAAATTACTATTTTGCCACTGAATTTACTATTGAAAATATTAACGGGCTGTTTTCATAGATATATCGATTGAATAGATATACTGAAAAGAAAATATAGTAATGTTTTCATAAGAAGTTCTCTACTATTTCAATGAAACATGTTTTTCATCATGCATTTTTCCAATAAGTTGGTTTGGTAAAAAATAAACGAAAAAATCATGTTCTATAGCATAAATATTTTATTGATTCACGGGGAAAAAACTTTTGTTTCTGGCTATGCTTGTTATTGCTTCTTTGATCAAAAGAGTAATAATGTTATTGTTTACCTAATTTAATTGACTATCTAAGAGCCAAAAAGTATTGAAATTTCAGCAGCCTTTGGATTTGGCACTACTGCACTAGGTAATAGTAAGTCTTCAAAGGTATTGAAATTTTGTTTATTGTAAAATTAATTAATTATATTTTTAGATGACTTATGACACTGATTAATTTACAAGTAGAGAGTTAATGGATATTGAACAGACTTGGAAATGGAGAGACTGAAGAAAAATTACTTCCCATTTTCTAGAGTATCAGCTGAAATATATTTTTGGGAAAAGGTCTTGATTTACCCCTAAACTTTATTATTTGGAGCTGATATACCCTCCGTTTAAAAAATGGCTCATATATGCCCCTGCCGTTATAGAAATGGCTCATATATGCCCTTTTACTTAACAGAAATTTTTTTAATAAATTAAAAATTCATTTTTTTTACTTTAATTTAAGAAAATGTCATGTGGATCGGGTGGGTATGGTGGAGTGGAAAGTGGGGTATTTTAAAAGCCACATGACATTTTCTTAAATTAAAGTAAAAAAAATGAATTTTTAATTTATTAAAAAAATTTCTGTTAAGTAAAAGGGCATATATGAGCCATTTCTATAACGGCAGGGGCATATATGAGCCATTTTTTAAACGGAGGGTATATCAGCTCCAAATCATAAAGTTTAGGGGTAAATCAGGACCTTTTCCCTATATTTTTTATTTTCAAAATTAATCAATTAAGAAATTTGATTATATTCACATGAATTGGATAAAACACTTAAATTTGCAATTGGATATCTTTCAATGAAAGAAGAGTAGTGAGAACACATAATTTATTTTTTGCGATATTAGTTAGTTACCTAATAGCAACAATTTAATACTACTACAAATAATAAAATATTAATAATAATATTAGTAAGAAGAAAATATTGTCTCAAGATCATTTAGGTATAATCTACAGCAATACTACGACAACGGACCAAGACCCAGACCCCCGATCGTTAACACGAACCCATACCCTTGTACCAACCACAACACGAGATATGACTTCGCCCCAAAATTGTCTCCAGACATGACCAAACCCCAACCATATTCTAACCCTAACCATTGATTCAACAACCAACCCCAGCCACGACCACGACACAAACATGATGCCAACTCAGGACCTAACTTTGACCTCGATCCCGACTTGAGATTAGAGACTTGATGTTGAGCCATGACCTGACCTTGACCCTAAGTCAGGGTTGATCAAGTTTGAAGTCTGACATAGGGTCGGGAGTCGGGTCTTGGGTTGAAATGAGGGTAATGAGTCGTCGAATTCTAGATAGAGGTTTGGAGTTGAGACCTAGGTCAGTAGTCAGGTACCAGGTAGAGGTCAAGATCTAAGTCCCAAGTCCCACATTTGAGTTAAGAGTAAAGTCCCAGATCAGGGTTAGGATTCTAGACCTAGGTCGGGGCTAAAGTTATGTCCCAAGTAGGGGTCAACAGTCATGTCCCGAGTTAGGGTTGGGAGTTGGGTCCCAAATGGGTCATGTCTTAGGTGTTAGGTCAGGGCTAAGACGGTGGTTAAGGGTGGTCTTGGGTCCTAAGCCAGGGTTAGGAGTTGAGTCCCAAATCGAGATAAGGAACAAAGATAGGAGTTAGGAGCGAAAGTTGGGTCATAGGTTAGGATCGAGTTTAGTGTGGTTTCAGGCTAAAGTCAAGAGACGGGTCTTGGTTCGTGGTCAAGAGTTTGAACCGCATGTCCCATGTCGTGTCCATAGACGGGGTTAGAGTATGGGTCCTAAATTGGGGTTGAGTGTTAGGTCCCAAGTCAAGGTTGTGAATTGGTTTGCGACACGGGGTTGAGAGTTTGGTCCAGGGTCATATTCGGGTTGATGAGTCATATATTAGGTCTAAGTTGAGAGTTAAGTAATGGTACTAGGTAGGGTTAAAGGTCGAGTCTCAAGTACTTGGTTGGGGTTGGGAGTCGTGTTCTAATTTGAGGTCGGGTCCCTATATTGGTTTGGGCTTTGACTTGGAATCGGGGCCTAGAGTCGAGTCCTGAGTCAAGGTCGGGATCGGGAATGGGATCTTGGGTCTCGGGTGAGGGGTTATGTATTAGGTCTAAGTCGAGAGTTGAGTAAGGGTATTAGGTAGGATTTGAGGTCGAGTCTCGAGTACTTGGTTGGTGTTGGGGTTGGGAGTCATGTTCCAATTTGAGGTCAGGTCCTGATTTTGGTTTGGGCTTTGAGTTGGAACCGGGGCCTAGAGTAGAGTCCCAGGCCAAGGTCGGGATTGGGAGTGGGAGTTGGGTTGCGGGTTATGTTTTTCAAGGTGGGGTCCCGGGCACCTATCATGATGTTTAAAGAGAGTTTTTTAAAATGTTTTCCTTACTTTATGTAGGAATTATTTTTCTTATATTGGGAAAGAATAAGCCAATTCCAAAAATATTTTTCAAAATATTAAAGTCAACTAAATATGAGAAAATTGAAAAACATCACCACAAATATTACATTAGAACTTATCTATTACTCATTCAATCCATTTTACTTGTCATAGTTTTGTTTGCACACCCCTTTAGAGAAATGTTAACTAAAATGATAAAATTATTAAATTTTCTAATGGAGTACTAGATATTGTAACATAGTAATTAGAGAACTTTCCAAATCCACATTGGCCAATTCACATTCACAATGTGTATGGTTGTTACACCAACAAAGTCCATCGTTGTTGGTGAATTCATTTTCGACTTTTCACCTTTTTCTTGACAAAAAAAAGACTTAACAAAGAAGTCAAGCTTTAATTAGTTAGCTCATTGACAAATGACTACCCACTTTCTATTTTATTGTTTGTTTAACTGCTTTACATATTTGGAATAAAAAATAAATGGAGATAGATATGCCGTGATGAAGAAGCACATTAATTAACATATATACACCTCAAAAATAAATACAAAAAATTGAAACTTGGTTATAGTGACATGAGGCAATACGTGTATTATTATTATTTAGATAGATAAGGAATGATGTAAGTCCCAAACTACTTGTTTGATACGCCAAAGTTTAGATATTATTATTTGTAACATTTATCCTCTTTACTAATAATGACATCACCTATTAAGGTGTATGGTTCATATGATTCTAGTGTGTATTATGTGATTTCATATAATAAAATTTTAATGGAAAAAAATCGTTTTCTACATTTTACTTTATACAAAATATGATACGAGAACTTATATCAATAAGTAATTTTTAATTGTATTTTCTGACAATGACGTTAAAATTTGATACTCTTAAATTATATTTTTTTTAATTGATATAAAGTGATCGATGTTAAAATATATAATGCAATAAGATTAAGGTTGAATTTTACGAAAAATGTGGTGAGGTATTAGATTTAAGTAAGATTGCAAGCTTATGAGTACTATTTCATATAAGGAATTTGGGGAAATATTTATGATTGTTTTATAATCTAAAATGAGCATTGACAACCCAAATCCCTGTTACTAATTTTTCCCCTCATTTTAACTTTCTTTATCAAACAATTTTTTAAAAATCAGACAAATTTTAATATTTGCAACCATAATCTATTCAAGAGAATCAATAATTTGTTTCTAAATGATAGTATTATTTTGATGAGACCTTTATGAATAACATCCAAATCGGAAAAGGCCTAGGCATTTTGCCATCATAATAAGGTACAAAAAAAAAACAATATTTTGGGTGTGAAAGATTCGGCTATTTTTCAGAATCTTAACGATATAATTGAAAATACACTTATTTTTATACTAGTCACCTCTTTAATATATGATTAATTAATCCATTACATCACTGATCACATCAACAATTTCGATTCTAATGTTATTGTTTGCAACAAATTTAAAGTGACAGAAAAATAAATTACAATCACAAATATGATATGAAATCATAAATAAAATATGAAAAATCATAATTTTATTCATTAAGATTGTGAGTATAAATTTGTTGATCCCTAGATCCACAAATTTGTGGAATATTTGAGATGCCTTTTTTAAGAGAATATAACACACTTTACATAGACATGAACTATGATTTAGGATTGACTGTTGAGTAACTTCCAAGAATCTTAATTAAAATTAAATACAAACTTTGTAGAGTTTCCAACTAGAACTGGACATGTTTTGTAATCCTACAAATTTTCAATGTCTACCGTTATCTCGAGTATAACTTAAAGAAACGACATAATTATAAAATTTAATTAGCAACACTAGGAAAGTCCAGTCAAATCTTTAAAATTACTACACCAAAAAGGGCATCACACACCTAAAATAACTATTGAAAAAAATAAAAAATACTTTTATCGTTTCAATTTATTTGCCTTATTTTCTATTTTTAACTGTTTTTAAAAAAAGTTTTTTTATTTTTTGATAATCTTTTTATTTCAACTTTTCACATAACATGTTTAAGACCATAAAATTAAAAAAAATATCTCTCAAAAAATTGCTCTCAACACCAAAAATATGTCAAAAAAGCAATAACAAATGAAAAAAACACCACTTCAATTATCAATTCCCATTAAGAAAAATCACAGTTCACATTAAATCTAACCATTAAAATTTATTAAATATTTGACAAAATTACAAGTGCAAAAGTATATAGTGTATATATATCCCAAATATGAGGGGGTATTTATTTGGGAAGCTTACCGAAATTTCATACATTTGAGGCTAATATATTCTATCTTATAGTAAAAGTTTTCTCAATCACAAAAAAATTGAATTTTTCATTGTTTTCGAATATATTCTTTGGTAGTTCAATATATTACAAATGATACATTACTTAATGGGAGGAATGTATTCGAAAGGGAAGAGATGTATCAAGAGAGGATAGGGATGTATCCGAGAGGGATTTTTGTAATTTTTCTAAATGGTAATTTTTTTTAAAGATTATGATATTTTAAGTTGTGTATTTATGTAATTTTCCCCATTTTTTCTTCTCTCAAATCTATAATCTGAATATATATTTTTTTTTGGGTAAAACTACTAATCTTAATATACCTTTTCATATGATTAAGTGCAAATCTCTACCTAATCACGGCAAGTCACCTAATATAATAATTAATAACCCTGTCTTCTAGAAACAACAACGACTCCCCACACAATTACGAAATATACTCTTCTATGCGCACGATTGGACCATACAATATTATTTTTGTCAACATCTCCTTTCCTTTCTTATCTTACCATAATATTCCATCGTTTTAAGATGTTTGTTCCACTTTTTAACAATTTTTAATTTTAATGTATCACATGTTTAAAATATATTTTTATCTTAAAATTATAAAATTAAAAGATTAATAATAACTTTTTTAAATAAGATATATCAAAATATCAACATATTGAGGTCTTAGATAAGATGATTTGGAGGCTACTGATTAGAGTAAAAGGTCAGTAGATAATTAAGTTTTGATTCACTTTTCAGTGGATTCAAGTTTAGTTGGACCTCGTTAGTGTTGTATCTATTGTAATAATATTAGTTATATACATAGTATTATATTTTCAATTACCACATAATTTCATTGTGTATTGTTTCTTTTCTCTGAATGTTTTGTATTGCTTCTCTTGTTAATTGTTTATCTCACAGTTATATTACCCTTTTTTCCATAAATATTTGATTTGCTATACTTAAATACGTTGAGAATCTTTCGAAATAAGTTTTTTGTCCCAAGAATAGTAAGTGTGAAATTGAACATGTGTTTTGATTGATATAAAAATGTCAAAAAGTCATATTCGTCAGCCCCATCCCCACCGGCCCTCTTTCTTGGTACCTCGAAACAAATAAAGACACATTTTCCTTAGCGTTAACGCGGAAACACCTTTTTTATTCCTTTTTTCAATATTTCCTCCTCATTTACTACTATTTCCTTTCACCTTCTCTACTTTTTCCTTTTTCCCCTAAACTTTTTAATTTATTTATTTTATTATTTTATGTGTAAATTTTTAATTTTATAATATATTTTATATTAAAAGGATGTGATAATATATATTTAAGTTTATAGATTTTAATTCTCAAGATTCATCTTGATTGAATAAGTAGAAAAACTTGGATTCAAAATAAATTATAAATATTTATAAGATTATAAATCATCTCACTAATTATTACTCTCTCTATCTCTAAGGTTTACTAATTATTTAACTATTGAAGGGTCGGTCTCTTTATATGTGTTGTCCGAAAAGAGAAGTCTGATCCTGGCTCAACATGTCGAATCCAATTTGTAATCCATTAAAATACTCCTTTCATCTTAATTTATTTATCTTTTTTTTATTAGTTTACAAAAGAATATCTCCTTCCTTTTAAATTTAACTCTAAAAAAAAAAACTTTTCTTTGTTTGAGCTCAGAAGATACAAAAGGTCTTTTTGTTTTTTGTTGAAAAATTGTGTCAAAGTAAATATCAAAATACATAAATTAAACGGAGGGAGAAAAATCATTTCTTAACTTTTATATTTTAGTCAAATATTGCTCTATAAAATAAAACGAAGCAACTATTCAAACCTCATCTATTATTTAAAAATGAATGGTGTAATTATTATCTAAAAAGTTGATTGATTTTTTTCCCTTTGAGTATGATCTAGTCAAGTATATTTATAATAATAATATCTACATATTTTATATTATAATAATAATTACATTATATAATATCTACATATTTTAATTTTCAAATTTGGAAGTTATTAGGAAAGTAGTAGTAGTATTTATAACATGACAAACCAAACTTGGTACTACTACCAACCACCCAATATATAGCCTCATTTATTTCAAACCCCAATCCTCATCCTTCTAAAAAACTATATACTAAAAATATAAATATTCCTTATTCTTCTCCTTCAAATTCTCAAAATTCTCTCTTTCCAAATTTCTTCAAAAAAATCACATTTCAACTGCAAATCAAATTTGGGGTTCTGGGTATTTCAAGAAAATGGATTCTGAAACCTTAAAAGATTCGTATAACGAAGAAATCATCGAAAAATTAACCGAAGATTTTACAGAGCAGTTGAGTATGAAACAACAGATAATCGAAGAAGATGGTTATGAGGTCGACGAGGAGGAGGAAGTTGAAGATGATGACGATGATGAAAATGAAGAGGAAGAGTTTTCTTTCGCGTGTGGGATAGACGCGCCGCCGATAGCGGCGGATGAGATGTTTTACAATGGTCAAATCCGACCTCTGTTCCCGTTGTTTAATCAGAATCTTCTTTTATCCGACGAAGATTTAGAAGCTTTGAAGGAACAATTACCGATCAGGCCACCGGTAAAGAAGATATTTATACAAACGGAAGATAACTCAATTCCGGCGACTTCAAGTGAAGAAATCGCCGGACCTTTTTGTAAATGGTCGAAAAATAAAGCAATTGAAGCAACACGGGACAATCCAGAGGTATGTAAAAAGAGTAATTCAACCGGATTTTCAAAGCTATGGAGATTTAAAGACTTTCTTCACCGGAGTAACAGTGACGGAAGAGATACCTTTGTGTTCTTAAACCCAACAACTCCGGCGGCGAAAGTAGAGGAAAAAGTTGTTCGGAAAGATGAAACGACGACGTCGGAGAAGAAAAAGAAGGAGATCTCCGGCGAAGTGAAAGTCATCGGAAAAGTAACGAAGAAGACGAAGAAAGTTGTGAAGAAGAGTGAAGGGGTTTTAGCTCATGAAGCTTATATGAAGAGTAAAGCTAAAGCTGAAGATCGCCGGCGATCGTATCTTCCTTACCGGCCGGAGCTCGTCGGATTTTTCACAAATGTGAACGGTGGATTAACGAAGAATGTGCACCCATTCTAAGTCAAAAATCATTAGTATTTTTTTTTTGCCTTCTTGGGTTATGAAAATCTTTAATTAATTTTAATATTATAGTAATGTAATTTGCTTAGTAAATAATTAGATTTGTTTGATTTAGATCATGGCCTAAGGGATTATGAGGTATAAGTTGGCCTTTTTTTCCCCTTATTGAGCTTTGTAATGTAAAATCTTTAATTCACCATATAAGTATGTACTTAAGATTCAGGTCTTTCAGAAACAATCGGTTTGTTTTTACGAGATAATGATAAAATTTGTATATACACCTTATTCTTTTTGAACCTTAATTAATAGAATTGTATTGAATATGTTATTCGTGTTGATTTTACTATTACACTACTTCTACAACCTTTAAACCCTTTAATTGATGGTTGTTAATATTATGAGTTATCACAACACTATGTGAGTTTATTCAATAAACACAATTTCATTTTTCAATAGTAGGTATTTATTTGCCGTTAGGTCTAGTTCTATATTAGTTGTCGTTAGGTCTAGTTTTGTATTAGTTGTTCGTTGGGTAACATATACTAATACGTGCATAAAGGTTATCATTATTGAAGAAAGTTGGTATAAACAAAGAAATAAGAAAGGAAACATGTTTTCTTATTGGCTAAATTGAAAACTAAACAGTTAAAAATCGTTAATCGATGATGAATATTTTATTGATTTGGTTATAGACCTATGCTTAAGCACATAATAACATTAACAATGATAATAACATACTAATGCAATTAATTTACTAATGAGGTACGAACAAGATAAAATATATACAAACCTTACTCCTTTCTTGGGTGGCAGAAAAATAGACATTTAACTCAAGAAAAAATAGAAACTACGACAATAATATGATAATCGAAATACAAGAAATGACAGATAGTAACAAAGATTGAAGTATAAAAGAACTACAAGAGTGAAACTACGACGAGACTAAACTCAACTATGTATTAACCTTCTACCCTAATTCGTGTGCTGCATAACTTCCTATCTAAGGTCATATACTCCATAAGTTGAAACTGTGGCATGTCTTGTCTAATCATCTTTCACCAATACCTCTCCGACCTACCTCAACCTCGCATAAAATCATATTGTAACACATTGAACTTCCAGACTTTTCGTTAATTTAAACCATTTCACGTATGAAATTAGACCAAACTCGATGAATTTGATTTTGCCAAGGTATAAAGGTTAAATCTTTAGTGTGGAAAGAATATTGTATGTGAATTAAAGTCATAAGGGACATCTAACACATAGTTGGTTGAAATGTTCTCTACCAATTAAGTTTTCGTATAAATTTATATTAGGATCAACTTCAAACAAATATATCTCTTTGAATATGAAGAATTATGTTGACCATAATCTATAAATTAATGGTCTTCTGGTCCATTTTTCAACGCATCCAACTGTTTGTCATTCTGAATTTGAATCAAGAAGTTATAGTCATTTTAGTGAAATCTGTCAAACAATCACAGTCGAATCGAACCATAAGTGAATTTTTCCGAACCTTAATAAGTCTAAAACAAAATTAAATGGGGATTATTCCAAGTGAATGTACGATCCATTTCACGGTCTGTATATCAGGTAAACGATCTATATATCACATGTATATATTTTTCCAAATTTTGTAAAAACGTTATTTTGAGTTTATTTTCTCACTTTTCACTTTTTGATATACCCCTATAGCCTCCAAGAGCTCTCTTTTACCCTACGAAATGTAGGTAAGTATTTTCCATAATATGACAGCATAAATTCAAGAATTTTTACAAGATTCAAACATTCATCCTCCTTTGTCTATTGAAATCAAGAACTCAATCCTAAGGTTCAAGACTTGATTTTGAGCGAGATCTACCACATATAAAAGGGATTATAACTTCTTACAAATCAAGGTAATCATACTCTCATGATTTCTAAGTAATTCTAACATATGATTATGTATCATAAGAAATAATTTATGCTCAAAAATTTATAATATTACCTAGGACTTTTCGAAGCGGATACGAATTTAGTCAGGCTTCAATGTGCGTATTGGACACCGGATAAAAAATAAAATAAAAAATCTATTGTGTATTTTAGTTTTGACGTTTGACCTTTGTGTCACTTTATAAAAAATACTTTTTTTATAAGACTTGTTTCTTAAATGCTTTTAAACTATGTTTCCGCTTCTATCTAGATATATACTCATGTTTCTTGCCATGTTATGAGTACGCTTGGGCCAACAAGTGCAACGGATGCGCGCCAGACATAGGGTCTAGGATCGAGGAGTGATATATTCATAGTCAACCTCTTACACCTCCGCACTAGAATAGCCACACATCTCATGATCTTCACATATCCAAATCATTTCTGCCTTATTTCTCATATTTTGTCCTTTACATGAGTCATTCTCACCTTATCTTAGTTATCATAATTTTTTTTATAAAAATTCAAGAAAGGAGGGTTGTACAAAAATGACCAAATTGATCATGGTGACAATAATTTTGAACCTTAGCTAGGCTTATCTATTTGATGCCGTCAAGAAAAAAACTCATCCCAACCATGTCCTTGTCTAATGCAAGTTTTGGGAATTTAATGTTTTTTTGGGTCTCATCACACACGAGCATTCTATGAAGTATCCTCCAACTTCCATCAGAAAAATTTGAACATGTAATAGCACATGGGGCTGCTCTTTATTATTCAAAAAACAAAGATATTATTCTTAACAAATAAATAAATAAAAAATTCGTTCAAAAAATTAAAGAAAAAATTAAAAGGACCATCGATGGAATCTAAAGTAGTTGAATTAAAAGGACAGATTATTTATGTCACTTCCTCCGTTTTACTCCATCCGTTCACTTTTACTTGTTACACTTTAACTTAGCATATTCATTAAGAAAATACTTATTGATATATATATTTTACCAAGTTATCCCTATTAAATGATGTCTTGAAATAATTTGAAAAATAAGTATTTAATATTAAAGGTAAAACATGAAGAAAAAAATTATTGTCTTTGCTTGATATGTCAAAAGTGACAAGTAAAAATGAAAATTTATTTTAGAAATAAGTGACAAGTAAAAATGAACAAAGGGAGTATATTAATTGTTTATTTTCTCTTTTATACTCTTTTATGAAGTCATAAATAAAAATTATAGTTTTATTAATTTATGCCTTGGGAATTTTGTTGAAAACTTTACAAATTTGTTTATACTTTCGAAAAAGAATTAATTGTAAAGGTAAAATAAAAAAAGGAAAAAAAAATTTGGCCAGAATGATATTTTATCTATGTTATTTTACCTTTTAAAACATTTTTACCCTTTTAACTTTAATATCTTTTAACTAAAAAATGGAAAAAAGATCAGTTTATTTTAAAATTAAAAAAATATTATAGTTTTTTTAATTTTCTGGCCAAATTCTGACCAAATTTTCTGGTCATTTAGCACTTCCCATAAAAAAAAATATTAATTCTATCTTGATATTTAAAAGTGGCATATAATTAAGGATAACTATCTCTAGTAATATGTACAATTAATATGGGACAGTGGGAGTAAAACTCTTAGGTCTTGTTTAATTTCGTTTAATACGAAAGATAAGGAATAACTAATTTTGAAATTAATTTTGGATGAATTTATCCACATTTAGTTGGATAAAATTACAAAATCTTATCTCAAGATTAATTATCTCAAAATTATAATGTTATTTTTATTTCATATTAATTACGAAATAACTTGTTCCGAATAGAATGAATACTTAGGGATGGGGGCATTTTTATAGAGATATTAATTGGGCATACATGCTTGAGCCGACCATGCACAGATAGTGAACAAGAATTAATTAGAACATCCAACAAAGCATTTATTAGGGTTTATTTTGGCTGCTAAAATTTAGTCCTTTTGTCCAATAATAGGTGTCCACTATACTATTTTGAGATATCTAACAATATTTGTTCACTTTATGAAATCAATGGATAATTTTACACTTAATTCCTAATTAACTCTTATCGTTAATTATAGTTATTTCCTTATTACATTTTTCAAAACATTGTATTTATTATATTCAAAAGGTAATATATTAAAATTACCCATTTATTTATAGTTTCTTAATAAGTATGCAAAGTAAATAGTGAACAAGTATTGTTGGACAGAGGGACTAGTTGAAGTTTGGAAGAAAAATTAAAAGTTGAGGTTAGAAAATGATTTTTGAAAGTGAAGTTATTTGGATTTTGTGAGTGAAAATTGAAATAGTATTCCTCAAAACTTATTTTTCAAATTTCATATTCTCTAATTTTTAAGTTTAAAGTTGAAATAATAAATAAAATTATAAGACAAACATTAAATCCTCAATATTATTTCAAAATATTTGAATTTGAAATAAAATATATGGCTTAAGGGTTGTTGGAAGGCAAGGAGATGACATTTATTTGTTTGGACATAGGAATTGAAGCATCAAACTATCAGTACAATAGACTCTGAGAAATTTTAAAGAGTTGCCCCATTGAATAAGGTACAATAATTGTGATACTTTCCTCGACACAATTAAAATTTCGAAAGTCAATAAAAAATGTAATTATTTTTAAATATTTTAAAATATTTGAAATTAGTAATTATCATTATTAATAAAATATATATATATATATATATATATATATATATATATATAATATTCAAAATGCTTATAACTTCTATGTCCGAATTTATAATTAAAAATTTAAAAATTTAAAATAAATTAGGACGACAAATAAATTGAAACAGAAAAGGGTGTTATATGAGTTTTGCAGAGATTTGAACGAGGTGACAGAGAAAAGAAGTTGCAGTATAAGTCCCTATGGAAGTTGCAGTGGTCATTAATGGCACTCATGTTTTGTAGGTGTGCCTGCAAACATTGATGAATTACTGCTCCTTTTAAAGTGCTAACCCATCGATGGCCCCTTAAACTTGGCATCAACTTTCACTTGGACACTTTAATTAGGCTTTGTTCATTTTAAGCACCTCATGTCAAACCTCATTGTGTTATTTTAACACTTTTTATATTTTCAAAACTGCATATTAAGTGCGTACATCCAGATGCCTCTTATGTGGAAAAATAAACGAATTGGTATGTGACACGTGAAAATTTTATTTTATTTTTAAAAATTTCAATTTTACTTTCTTTTTTTCTTTCTTCCAGATCCCAAACCCTATGCCCCCACCTCTTTTCTTCTTCTTCTTGCGCCTCCTTCCCCTTCATCTGTTCTTCTCCATCAAAAAGGCAAGAACATAGGTTAGTTTACAAAGTAAAATACGTTTTGGAGAATAAGGAAAATCATACCAAATCGAAAAGTTTTTATATGACATTTAAAAGAAGATGATTTCTTGTGCTACTACGATTGGGATTTACGATGAAGAATATGTAAAATAAATTTCTTTTTTTTTCATTGGAGGTTGTTCTTTATTTCTTTTTTATTCCTTGAAATCAATTTAATTTTCAATGGAGAAGGTAAGAATGTAAATCAGTTTTTCCATTTGAAAGAAGTTGATTTCTTTTTTTGTTCCCTTGAAATCGATTTTGTTTTTGAATATGAATCAAGATGCAAATTCGATTTTCAAAGAAGATGGAAGAATCAAAGAGTGTAACCTAGTAAAATATTGTAGAATTTTTTTAAAAAGTTGTGTGGTGATGGAGGATGGTAGAAGGTGGGGAAGATGGAAGGGAGAAAGCAAGGAAGAAGAAGGAGAAGAAAATATTTACAAAAAAATTCAGAATATTTACAAAAAAAGTCTCTGACGCGCTCAAAATTCGTGTAGCACACGTACTGTGCTTAGTCAGCAAAAAGTGTCAAAATGACATAGCGAGACCCTACATGAGGTGTCTAAAATGAACATCGCCCACTTGAGGTGCCTAAGTGAAACTTCGTGCCAAGTTTAGGGGGCCACCGATGGGTTAGGCCCTTTTTAAAATGAGACTGTAAAGGTCAAATGAGTAAGTTGCAAATCTGCTATCATGATTCCCATTAAACATTTTGCCAATCATGCACATCCAAATGTACTTATTAAAAGGCAGGGCGTGAGGCGAGACGTTTTATGTAGCATGGGGTGAGACGTAAGTTCCGAGACACGGGGCGTAGTCTCAATATATATTTACTTTTATAATTTTATTATTAAAAAAAGTAAAAATTTCAATTATTTTACAAGTAAAATTTAATAAATAACCTATAATAATTTTTATTTGAGAAAGGTATTAATAATCAATACTGAAGAAAAAAGTATTACAATTACTATTTGAGAAATATCATTACAACATTAATAAAAAATATGATTTAAAGCAAAAAAGGTTCAAAAACCAAAAATGAAAACACCCTATGGATTTACGTCTTTAATTTGTGCCCAGAGCGTTTTTGGTACGCCCCGTTCTGATACTCACCCCAAAAAATGTTTTTGAAAACACCGAGTAGTAATATACAATCTCATTTGGTAGTTGATTTGTAGGTAAGTTAAGCAAATACTAAATTCTATATAAATAATATCATGTTGAATAGTACGTAGTTGGTTAGAAAATAAGATACTCGTGTATAAAAAATCAATGTGTTTGATTTGAAATTAGAAATATGCATAATTAATACATGTATAAGTTAAGAAGTATTTATACATTATTTTGTATAGAATAGAAGACGGAATAATTTATACATAAATAACTAAATTCTCCGTATTAACTTCTCATTCAGAACCTTCATTGGTCTTCTATAGCTACTATCTTGAAAAACAATGCCAAAGAACGTGTCAAATCAATGAGGGTCAATTAACATGAAATGGTGGGAGTAGTCGTACAAGATTCAATGATTCATGAAGAATGTTTATGATTCAAGTAGAACAGATAGGAAACAAAAGGTGCTGAACTAGTGTAAATAACATTTTTCATTTCATCACATGTCGAGGTTTACAAATCTATTGCAGGACAAATACATATACATATAAATCTGAAATTTTGTTGCTTAGCCATTTCACTTAACTAGGAATAGAAACAACAGCTTCTTTTGACATCCTCTTTCATTTTTGTACATATACTAGTTGTTTTATAGGTCTAACACCTTTTGACCTCATCGTAAATTTTAAATGAGCTGCTAACTCGCAATCTACAGTCTGTGGCACCATTTTCATTTTCGTGCACACGCGTAGAGTTATGAATCCTATCGACTATGCAACTTGAACTTCTCTTGGCGGGTTGTTGCTCAACTAACTGAGGGGGGATGGAATCTGTACTTTCATCTTTGTAGTTCATGAAAGCTCCTAGGGCTCCAAGAAACCCCTCATGCCGCAAGAACATTGCTTTGGCCTCACCCTTCGACCTGCACATAGTGCATTCTGTTAACTTGTGAATTCAGGAGAGATTACCTAGCAGGACTCAAAAGTGATAAAATGCCAAACCACGTTTCAGTGCGACCTAGTGAGCACTATTTTATTTTTAGAAATGGTAACATAGCTAGCGAGAACTATTTATCCCTTATGTTAAAAGAGTATGCCAATCGATTAATATATCCTATGAAGTTCACACCAATTCATCACTAAGAAACTAATGTTATTCAAAAGATCTTTTTTTGTCAGGATGGTGTCCAGGCAAGCTTGTGCATACCTCGATTGTTTCACTGGATACCTACTACTTCCCACTAGCATGGGTACTAGGTAACTCTACTAACCAAGGCTTATAATTCAAATGAAAATTATGGGAGCTTTATTTTCTTGGGTAAGTGACTTGGTAGTAAGGAAGATACCAATTATCTGACTATAGGTGGATATAGCAATTACCAGAAATCAACTGCAACGGAGATTGTGTCCATTGTATAAGCATGGTCACGAATGAAGAATCCTCCCAAAAAGATGCGCTTGAGCCCAAAACGAAGAGCATTTAAGTATGCAATCTAGAAAAGCAAAACCCAATTTAAGAAATAAGTCAGCAACAATATGAAAATGACTTCTTTAAAAATTTAACAAATAAATTATAGCAAAAGAATGGAAGGAGAGGCCCTATATTTCTTCCATTTCATGAGCGCTGGTTGCAAAGTCATACTTCTCAACTTATTCAGGTGTTCATGTTTGCCATTCTTGTTCAGTCAAAGCATCACTTCGGAACAGAATATCTAACATACTAAACCTTAGACCAACTTGGTGACACTTACATAAAAATCAATTTGTTTAATGAAGACCACTATAATGAAATGTTTCATGGCAGAAAAGAGCATCATAAAATCAAAATAGGAAATATAACTTCATTGAGGAACCAAAGTAGCAGAGATGCATGTCTACAACACCACCGGAGAGTTTCTAGAGATGAAAAGACTACAGACTAATGCAGAGGTCGTATTAGGTTTTAGTATCTTCCAATATTTGATGTCATTTTAACAACACTATGACATGTTACAATCAAAGTCCAAGAATATCCACAGTTACTGTCAGCATGAAGTGAAAATGAGCAATACGAGGTATCCAATAAGTAATGGGTGGATTATTTATCTGCTCTTCACCTGAGTTTTCTTTCAATCCCTTCTTTGTATCCTTGTGAGAGGAGAGTAGTATGCAAAACAAATCTAATTGGAACAGTATTATTCTTAATATGGAGAGAAATGAAATATTCTCAGTCAGGAAAGGCTACAGATACTGCTGAGAGAAACATCATGACCCGCATAATTACCTGTCCGATGTTATTTGAGATCATCCTTAAGAGGGACCGGGCAATGTCTTCTGGTTTGTAGTCTTCGAGCTCTTTGTTTTCTGAGATTGCCTTGCCGAAGCTAGACGCTATGGCTGTTGATGCAAGGCCAATCTGTCATGAATCACTAAATAAGCTTTTGGTATGTGAATAGCGCATTTAGAAAAACTGAAAATATGGGAACTCGATTTGAAAAATACATCAACTCCTCTTATGATAGATTTCAATTACTTGGCCAACATCCAACAGCAGAAACAGTGGTCAAATAAGGAACTGTTTAGTGGAGTTAATGAGTTCATCTATAACTGAAAACTGAAAGGATTTGCAAATGAAAAAGGTACGGATAGCCTCAAATTATAATGGAGGATAAAATTAAGACATTTTGTATAGTAGAGGAGCATTTTAGACCCTTTTCCCTAATTTTAATGACTTTTCTCCAAATTCTCACCAACTGAAGGGGCGGTGTATATTTCAAGCAATCAGTGTAATCAAAGGCGAAAGCGCAAAAAAGCTCTAAGGTCCGGGGGGCTTTAAGCGCAAATAAAGCATGGGCTTTAATGAAAAAAGGCGCAAAGGGAGAAAAAAATACAACTATATATGTTTAGTCCAAGACTAATAATTATAAACAGGAATGACAAATATATGACCAATGAAATTGAATTTTTTTTATTATAAAGTGAAATTTCAATTGTTTAGTGTCAATTCTTCATAAGAGGCTCATTGGCAAGGAAAAGTTTGTCTTAGAACCTTGATGACGACACTGAAGCGCACATAAAGCGAGGCGAAGCGCTCAACACGTTTTGAGCCTCGCTTCAAGGCTTAAGCGCGCTTAAAGCGTGCCTTTGATAACACTGCAAGCAATACAAGAGAATTAGTGTCAATTTGGGTCTGGCATTGTCTGCAGCACCTTTCCAAAGCGCACATCATGACTGGAATCATTTCTTTCTAGTGCCTAGTGTCGACAAGGAAATTATTAAGAACATTTAGACCATTTAGACAATTGGGAACAAGATTGTGACTCCATCCATACTTTTGGGGATGAAATGAGAATTTCTGTACACAAGAGGCCCAATAAGAGCAAGAAAATATAAGACAAAAAATCCACTCAGGGGGGTGTGCAATTTATCAATTTGAGAAAAGGTATACACACAATGACACAAGACATGCACTTGAAAACTGTAACAAGCTAGCCTTAAAATTCTCCTGTATAAAGGTCTAACGTTGGCAGAGCACATCTGGAGCAAAACAGAAAGTAGATTGGAGGAACATGAACAAAAGGGAGATACAGAATGAAGAGAAAAAGAGGCTTAAGAGGGTGGTTGACTCAACTTATCATTTCTTTATTCTTCACACTTCAAAGCGATGAGAAGGCACAAGCAAAGTTCACTCTACTAGTGTCATCCCTTTTTTGCTTGTGATCAAAAATGAATTTACTTTCACCTATCTTGATAAGAGAACCTTTACAGTCAAAACATAGTGGATTGAGGATGTGATGGACACAAATTGGGAGTTGGGAAAGAAATTGCTCAACTTGGACTAAAGTTTGGACTTTGGAGACCATTTCCATTTTCTATTCTTTCCATTACTCAATTAGACTTTTCTATATCCAAGATGTGACATATTGGACCTGTCGATAGTTTAAACTGCAATAGATCCAAATGAAAGACAGAAAAGGTGTAAAAGAGCATAAAGAAAAATAAATTACACAACAAAGTTTATACCTTTGAATAGTCCAATCCCCCATAAATATCTCCAACGAGCATGTCTATCACTCTGTTGTTTCCCTGATGGCTCAATTCCAGTAACTCATCAAAACTGTAATAACGAACACATAAGAAAATTCTGCAGAAAAAGAAAACAATTGACTATATTGAAAATCATTACTTATAATTGAAATGAAAATAACCTTTGGCATTTGGTCAAAAGTTTCCCTAGTCCCAAGAAAGTGCCACCACCGACGCTAGTTCCACTAACTCTCTGAAATTTCCCATCTCCATCTACCTAAAAGGCATAAACATAAAATATTCATATAATAAAGAGTGAGTCGGCTATGAAGTGCCAAAATACGCAGTGGCATATGCAGAATTATTTGTGAGCAGTGTCAGCATTTAAAGAAGCGAAATGAACAAATCAAAGACCTATATCTAGAACAGTTTTGATCGAGTTTTTAGTTCTTAAAATGTATTAATGAAAACATCATCAGAAATATAATTCAAAGGAAATATTTTCCTCATTAAGACATGAAAAAGAATTTTTTTCCATCCACAATAAGGAATTTTTGGTATAGTTGATTATTATGGTTGTGGAGTTGGGGATCATTTATTTCAACATCATTTTTTTATTTTAATAGATAAGGCTAAGAAAATGTAAAACATACATGTCCAGCTGAAGCTCGAAACCCTGGCCTAATTAAGCTAGTAACGTGCTTAACCCGTCAGACTAAGAAGTCTACTTTATACAGTACCGTCAAGTTATATTATGTATAGTTTATTCATACATTTTATTTATAAGTAGTAAAATTTTCTGATCAACCGGCCTAAGGTAGCTCTGCCACTGAAAATACATAAAATTCATAATTGATTGCAGATATCACCCTGCTCTTGATAAAATTATGATTGAATTCTTTTCATTCTAGAACGGAAATATATACAAGCAGTTATGGCTCATAAAAGCCTCCTAACTCGTGGCTTCAGTCAACAAAAGTTTCCAGTAACTCAAGTCACAAGTGTGCATTAATCCTTTAGAAAATGCTATGAAGTCAAAAGGTTTTCTTACTTCAGGGTCTTATATTACTGTTCTAGTTCTTCTATATCACTCTGCATCTAGCAACCCATCAAAGCCCACCAGCCTGAGATGACTATGTAAACCTAAACTCTCAGTACTTCTGAAATTCATTAGCAACCCAATGCAGATTGTAGTGAATCTAGTCAAGTTCTTGGTCAAGATCATTTACACATGCTTACTAAATGCAGTAGTATACCAACGTTATCTTGCTGACATCAAAGTTAGTTGGAAAATAACATTTAAGAATGGGGATCTTCACATATGAGAAAACCCAAGGTAAATTCTTTACTTCAAGGGACCAAATTAACTAAGAAAATAACATAGTGGTTGTAGGTATTAACTTTTTTAATTTATAGATTGTCTGCTAACTACTATGCAGAAGATCAACTACTTTTCCTGCACGAGATAATATAAGCTATAAGAAATGCACCCACATGTTGAAAACAGAGAGATGAAAACTGCATGTTGGAAAACAGCGGAACAGTATGAAGCATATGGAATGTCATCTAAATCATGCGTGAAACAGGATAAGGAGAGCTTTGGTGAACTCCTTGCAGGTCCTAACCATTGAAGATCAGTGTGAATTATTGTTTACATTGAATTGGAGGAATCTAGGCTGTGAAGCTTACCTTTATCATGCTAACCCCAGACCCAATGTTGACAAGGAGGTAGGGATACAAATCATTCTGATCTATCTGCACATACTCCTTTTGACCTCCAATATATGTATAAACTTCATGGTTGACAGCCTGCTCAGAGAAAAAGAGAGAGGAATGGGTCAAACAAACCTCTTTTTTAAAAAAAAAATAACAATATTTTGTACTAAAAATTAGAAAAGAGCAGGAAATTTATGCAGTTGAGAAGGTTTTCTGTTGCCAATGTGGTCTTAGCCTCACTAGTTAGGCTTAAATTCTGGAGACTTCTTGGTCTCGTGGAAAAGACTCAATAAATTAACAGATTTTCTGGCCTTAAAAAGAGTACTTCATTTACCAGAAATTATCGAAATGTACCATACCAAGAAAGGGAAAGGTATTCCATATGCTACTCGTACTCAATTCAGCTAAACACTGGATGGAGGAGCGAAAAGAGAAACCACTACTTCCATGAGAAATGTGCCTTTATCAATCTTTTACCGGTCTTGAGGGCGCAGCATTCCATCAAGCAAGCAGTACAGAATCATGATAAATTAATAAAACAATAAACCCAGTAAATTAGGCTATACACACATATATCATTTCCCCAAGCAAGAAGCTAATTTAGAGAAAACGCATATGCATTCCTGGGACCACAAATACCTTCCAGGTACTTAATAGATTAAGTAAACCAAGGTGAAGATTGGCGGACAAAAGAAATATAAATTATTTTTAAAAAGGATTTCATGTGCCTGGACTTCAATATCTGAAGAAAATAGTACAAACCAAATACTGCTTTCTGCTATAAAAGAAAACCCACCTTAAGCAGAAAATTTGCTCCAGTAACAACAGACTCCATTTCCTCTACCTTGTCCAGAGTTAGGCCAAGTTTTTCTTTGAATAGATCGGCAAACTTGAAAGCTCCTCCACCTGTTGCCTGTTCAAGCATAAAACTCATCAAAAGATTCCATGGGTCTTATAACTTTAGCATTTCACCATATAAATTAGTTACAAATATTATGACGAAAAATTCTACTACAGCTCTTCGGTGACCATGGGTGCTTTGACCCCCAAAAAGATATAGTCCAGCCATTGGCAGAGGGACATCTACAAGACCTGATTAATGTCTTTTCAGAAAATTGTACTACATGCAAGGGTTTCTGTGCAATGTTTTAGCTCTAAGCTTGAATTCTTTTATGAATACTATGTCTAGTGTATTTAGAACATTTTACCAATCAGACACTAATGCATACACTATTAACTCTGACACATTAGTTTAATTACACTTCATTGAATTGTGGACATTCCGATTAAAAGTTTTAACTACAGAGTACATTTTTATTTATTTATTTCAGGTCATTACCACTCCCCATGTGGCCTCTTCCTTTTTCTTTTGGGTTAGCCAAGCATTGCACATTATTTTGTTTATCGGTGTGAGACTCAAATTGAAGAACTCTACTTACTCTAATACCATATTGATTGACCTAAACCACCTTATCTTAAAGTTTAAATTATAAGAGAGGTCACTTATTTATTTATTTGGTTATTCATTTATTTATTCTAGAAGGAGAAATGCATACACTATTTATTTCCACTTTATAAAAACTTATTTTTCAAGAAGTATTTAACTTTGAAAGTACATTCTAACAATAAGAAGACAGCAGTGTGTAGCTTCATCAGTACTTATCATTGAGTAGCTTCTCCAGCAAACCATAATTGATCTGCTGGACTTCTGGAAGCTTGTTTCATCCCACAATGGATACAAATATTTTTTCTTTCTAATGAAGTTTTAGGGTATAAAAATTCCTCAAAAAACTAAGGACTTGAGGAAAACTCTCCTATAATCACCTAATGGAGCAAAGAAAAAGAAAAGAGGTAGGAAACAGAACCAACATCTTTGAAATAACTCCTTTACCTTAATCTTGATCTTGTCAACAGCATGAGAATGATGACATTGAGCACCTGTAACCATTGTAATATGTAAGATTTAGGGAGGTCATGACATAATACAACTTATTCAAAAGAAGCATAACAAACTGTGAGTATAAACTTTAAAGTGAAGATTTCCTCTTAAACTGAGCATATGATTCTTACGGTGACCAAAGTACCTAAAAGCTTAACTGAAACTACATATAAATGATATTTCTGTCCGTACTAGACTGTTTGTACACTTTAAATACGCTAAGGATTCTGTTCTGTACACTTCACTTGCAAGAATTCAAATTCTTTCAATCATCCACAGTTTAAAGTTTGTAGAAATGTTTTCTGTGCCACGTTAACTTAGAGATTATTTAATATTGTTCTTCCACTATCACTAATAAAATATATAAGTAAATTAACATCTTAAAGTCCATGCTAGTATTAAAGCAACTGCTTAAGTGTAGATCCAGCTGATCTGTTTTCTTTTTCTTTCCAATCTCCTCCAACTCCTGAATTCTCTCAGTGCTACTTACGAGCAAGAGTTTATTTCATGTGCTCTCTATTCTAGCTTCTTGACCATTGAGAGGCCATCTTTGTTGTCATCCTCTTCACTCTACTACACCTGGAGAAGAGCTATGCTAGGAAAAGAATCCTTGCCCTGCGCCTCTATTTCTTCACTTTGTAAAGATGGACAACGGGACAGAAAAGAAACACAAAGGAGCAGACATAAGATACAAAATTTAATACTTGGTGGCTAAAATTGAAAATTTGGTTGATGTGTATACTGTGAATTATGAGCTGCATTACAAAATCTGGGTGAACTAAATAAAAAAGGAAATCCGTTTCTTTTTTAAAAACAAAGGAAATAGTGACAATCAGGATCAAGCTCAGCCACACATGTACATATTCCTAACGATGCTGACAGCTCCGATGAATTAGATTTACGTATAATCAAAGGTGAAACAATAAATTCTTCTTCACTTATCAAAATATATTAAGTTCATGTTCATAATCAAGCTCCCTATAATGATTACCTGGCTGCCAGTTCATAACCAATTAAGTCACCATAGGAAAAACAATTACATCTAAGGTGTAAGCACCACAAAGAATACCTACCGCATTGTTGAAGTTTCTTGGAAGACAAAAACTTTATGCAGTCCTCAATCTTGCTAGTCTCGAATTTAACGAAATAAAGCCTGCCACTAAGAATGTGATGGTTAAGGTCTCCATTGGGAACTTCCTGTCTTTCTTTTGATAACGTTGGTGCCTCATCATTTGTGCTGCACTTACTGTTGGTTGAAAAGTATACAATCTTGATGAGGGAGCCTGCAAAAGAAAAGGTCCTTTCATTTAGCATTTTCCCTATTTTGGTCCTCAAAATATTCTTTAATAGGTGGTTAGTAGGAGGATTTTTAAAGCCAGCCAAGTTGCATAAAGCTTCTTCAATATCTGACTGTGTACATTGGAGATGCTTATCAACATATTGTAAAATAGTTAATTTCTGTTCTACTTATGAAAAAATTAGTGAGATTCTATATCCCTTTTATGGAACGCAAGGACTTCCGAATTCCAAAGTAGAGTAGGAAATGACAATTGTAAACTAAGACCGAAGTTCTGTTGCAAAGAAAACTAAGAATTTTCACTAAGACGCATTCAGATGTACCTTGAGTTCATAAACCATCTATCTAAAAGTTGATAATCTACAAAAATGCTTAAGTTACCTAGCACAGAAGAAACTGGTCGACTTCTGGAGATCACTCTCAGTTGATGATATTTCTTTATCACTCTCAGTTGATGATATTTCTTTGTTTTCAAAGAGCGGTTTTAGCTAGATTAGACCTTGAACAACTACCAATTCCAACAAGAGTCTTTTTGTTAATTTTGATCAGTCAATTCCAACAATTGTTGTTCCAAACTAGGGAATCATTTCTTCAAGATTGATACGTTCTGATTGTCGACAATCTCATATAAAAGGTTTTAGTCCAGTCCCCTTTCACACTTGTCCAACCACATTTACAACTTCCTATTGGATATGCCCATGTTTTGCCATTCAAATATCCGCCTCTTTGCTCAAGCCTCCCTCTTAGTTAAGATTAAAATGAACTTCAACCTTTCGAGCTCAGAGAAAAAACATGATACAATGGTATATCACTCCATAGGATTGCGAAATGAAAATAAGATGTTGGATCATCACTTAATTAAGTAGAACTAGTGAACTAGTGCAATACAGCCGTATATGAATTTCGTTTTTTCCACATTTTAATTTTTATGAATCAATTACTCTGCCATCTCATTTATCCCCCTTTAACCCTCATTGAAACCTATATTGCTCAGACTCTCCAAAAATGTTGCCACACCCATGTCGGATCCTCCAAAAATGCACTACTCCATCCAACACCAACCCAATAACATTTTTGAAGAGTCCGAGCAACACATATTGAAACATGAAGTCCAGTATAAACCATCAAGCACATAGCAATTCCAGAAGTTTCTGAATTTCTCTTTCTTAGCTCCTTAGTTAACATAACTGAATTATTAGTCTCAATACAAAAAAAAAAAGCTTTTCTTCTTCTTCTTTTTTCTTAAACCCTATCGAACTAATAAGAAACAGAAAAACAATCAACTTTCCAAATTCCCAACCAAAATCACATAAAAAGTAAAAGGCACGTTTCACTTTAACAAATAAGAATCTCAAGATCTCACACACCCACAAAAAAACAACAGAAATGTACGATTTGAACAAAAAATTACCTCCAATGTCAATAGACAAATGTGAAATTTCATCAGCAGAAGTAGAATCACTCTTTTCTAATCTCCCATCAATTCCTTTAACCTCCATATCCGATCCTCCTCCTCTTCTTCTTCAAATTGAACACTCAATTAAGTGGAAATACAATTCTGTAACTGTCAATGATTGAAAAAAAAAAATCACGATCGGCGAAGAATATATAGCATTTTGTTCAAAAAAGAGCTGCCAAGTACTTCATTAGTCATGGGGTTTGCAGGCCACCTAATTCATTTGAACAAAAAAAAAACATGTAATTTTTCTCTTTGGATTTGACCAATTACAAATTTACAATTAATTAATTAAGATAGGCGTGCTATTTTTTATTTTTTTTAACCCAGGATAACCCGAAATCGCTATAATCATTGCCACAACCTCTACTCTTCGGGTGAGGTGCTCAGTGGATAAATCCCTCATTGTGTAATAGCCAAACCACACGAAGATGTAAACCACACTAGGCAAGCCCACAACAGGCTCGATTTAAAGAGGGATCGATTCCAAATTGTTTGTGTGAATAATCACCCTCAAAACCAACTAAGTCATCCCGAAGGAATAGCATGCTATTATTGATGCTGTAATAATAATGGATTGGTAGTGGGTTTAAGCTAATTTTTGGTAGTTAATGGTGCATTACATTGCCCCAGACGGTCAGACAAGGCGGCCAAATTTTATTTGCTCCGTTATATATTAATTCGTGTTGTACGTGTATATTAAATTAATTATATAGATGTGATATATTTCATGTGTCCCTAATTATTTATCCACTTTTGAATTAACACACTTATTAAGAAAATAATAATTGGTATAGTGAGTTTACCATTTTACCCATATTAATTATGAAGTAGATGAATTAAAAACTTAAATTTTCAAAAAGTTTTACCTTTTTCAATGTAATTAATTGAGAGTATAATAGGTAAAAAAAAATTGTCCTTTCTTCATTTGTCAAAATGCACAAGTAATTAGGAACAACTAAAAAAGGAAAAGTGAACAAGTAATTAGAGACGGAGGGAGTAATATTTATGATCAATCAACAATTGCATGAAATGTTTTTTTACAAAACAAAGAATCAAAGAATAATTGAAAAATAATTTGTGAAAATCCAATTAAATTTAATCATGAACAAATACAAGCGTACCTCAAAATTCGTTGAACTCAAACCACTCAACGATTGCAAATCATATAAGCTTAAGAAAAACAAAGTTTACAAGTGGCATATCATAAGTGTCTTCTCCACCTTTCAATACACCTCGTTTCCTTCTCCCACCCCATCACTGAACTCTTATCTCCCATAATATTTATTTGATTTATATATAAATAATATTTTCTATATATATATATCAAGCATATAAAATAAAATAAAAATTCTTTATTTTCTTAGAAAACATTCTCTATCGTACCAAACAATCAAACATGCATCAAATTATGTAAAAACATTTAAAAAAGGGGAGACGTAGTGCCTTTTCTCACTTTATTACATAAATAGAATGGATAATACCAAACTATTCTTTTACAGAAAACGTATCAAAATGAAGTTTCTTGTTTTGTTTAGGACATCTAAATAATCTAATTTGTTTATAGTTTAAGGAGATATTTCCGCCGTGTCGTGAAGAAGTTCATCAAAATTCACCAAACTTTGAGGGGTATGTGTCACTAGTGAGGAGTGAGGACCATGAAGTTTTACCAAATTTGAAGCTTGAGGGCCATGGTTCTAATTAATAATAGTCATGTCATGCACATTATATTATACATCATGAATTGGGAATTTTTAAAATTTAAATATGTGGTATGTTGATAAATTGAATGTGCAGTGTTGAGAATTATTAGAGGTATAACTCCCGAGAGATTGAATTTAGAGTGGCGTTCTTGATAAGATAGGATCAGAAATCTTTCTTACGATAATGTAAAAGAAAAGACAAAAGGGGATAAAAATATCAAAAGAATGTGCACATACAAGATCGCACGAACTTGAGCCGTGCAAAAATATTAACTAGCGCCACCATTGGGTTTCGTACTGTAGGGCTCTAATGAAACCTTCTTATTGGTTGAGGCCCCTTTTGTTAACCTATAAATAAGTCGATCTTTTCCATTTAATTTGTAGGAATATCCTATTTTCCGAGCAACGCAGCAACAATAACATTATTAATATTCCTTTGGCTAGAACTTTGATTGGTTAACTAAACTACATTATTGTAAGTGTTGAATGTGTAATTAAATAAATAAAAAAGTCTTTAATTACTTAAAATGAAATGATTTGACAAAATCACTATGACATTACAGTAGCCGTCACACATTATTAAAAAAGTTCACGTGTTAAACATATGAAAAAGAATCAAATTCACAAAAGATTTAATTAAATAAAAACATAATTTTACCAAAAAACATATATTAGACGATGAGTTCGCAATCATTCTTGTTATACTAATCTCTCCTATTTATTTTTATTTGTTTATCTGATTTTGATTTGAAATAGAGTTTGAAAAAGTAATTTTTTTTGCATCTTATAGTTAAAACTAAAGTTGTGTAGAATATACTAAAATGTTTTTAAACTTGTAGTCTTAAATATGTCAGGTGGAAAGTTGAAATTAAAAAGTTGTTAAAAAAAAGATATTTTTAAAAAAATTGGATCAAAAAGATAAGTGAAACAAACGAATTCATGAAATGAACGAAGTAATATATTGCTATAATTTATAGATCTTAAACTCTTACTATAATTGTAAAGAGTGTCACATCAGCTGTTTAAGAGATGAATCATTTCTTTATTATGATTTGAACAATCCTCACTTCTTGAATTAACTTTTGGGATTAAGTTAAGACGTTCGGGATCTATTTTCTTACATGGTATCAAATCAGGACTCGTTCCAATTTTAATTTTTGATATTGAGCCTCCATACGACCCTGAGCGTGTGGTAAGGGGGGGGGGGGATTACTGGAGATAGAGTTCCATACATCGGGATTTTAAGATATGAATGACGATCTCTTTAAATATATAATTTTGACAATAACTAGTTTTTGGGGTTAAGTTAAACGGAAGAGACTGGGAGGTCATCACTGGAGAAGAGCCTCTTCCAAGTTAAACCCAAGATTCATTTCTTTGTGATAACATGTGTTACACTAACATTAATACATAGAAATTAACTAGATAGAGACTAGCATTTCAATTATAGTATACTTTGCTTTGTTTCAAGAAAGACAAATCCTCATCATATACCTCATTTCCTATACTTTGATACATGTGAAAGAGATAGGAAAGGGCCTTTTAAATGAGATGAAAGTTACTGTTTAAACAAAACAAGCATGAGCCCAGTCTAGCCAGCCCATCAACCCCATGGGAAACCTGGCAAAATTACTAAAACTTACTAACTTGAATCATTTAAATCAACAATCAATGTGTGTTGTGGATACATGAGAAGGGGAAAAACATAGTCAAACACACAGCTCTTTATATATATATATATATATTGAAATGTTGTTTTCAGATTTAATAACAACCCTCTTCAAAACTTGCAGTAATAAAAAAGCCAAGTCATATACATGAATGATAATGTTTTTAGTTTGGTTAGTATATAATATAGAAAATTTCAAAAACAGCAAAGATAATAGATATAATAAGGCTTTATAGCTATAGTTTCGATAATTGCGCTCCACAACTGTAGTTTCGTTTGCTATGGAGGTTGTGGTATGTAGATCGTTTGTATATTTCACTTGTGAATATACAAACATGGTAAGTATATACAAATTCTGCATTTGTACATTCAAGAATTTTTCAGAACTCCATTTGTATATTTCGCTTGTCAATATACAAACACGATAATTTATTATGATTTTTTCATAAATTGTGTACAAATAGCTAAGGTAAGCATATATTGATTCTGGATTTATATCATCAGGAACCGAATTATAAAAATTCTAAATTTATACAATCAAGAACCGAATTATACAAATTCTGAATTTGTACAACTAAGAAATCGAATAGGAGAATTTCGTGAAACTATAGCCACAGATTAAAAATAATCGAAACTATAGCTACATTACATAATATACTCTAGATATTTGCCATTTCACGTAATTTTTTATATACCCTACTGTAAAAACATATTAATAAAATTTGTGGCTAAAAATCAAATCTTAGTAAAAATATTTTTTTATTTATTTTATGTGTCTTGATTTGAGTTTGATTCGGCATAAGATTTTTTTATTCTAGTGACATTAAACTAAAGGTACGTGTGACATACTAAAATTATTCTTTGTATCTTAGCAGGTAGGTGCGTATACATTGACATTATTCCTATCTTTATAGTCGTGGAGTAGAGAGATTATTTCTAATCGACCCTCGTGCGATGAAAAATAATTTCCAACATATTACTGGTTTCTCTATGTATAAATAATAACTCAATTCCATTCTATATCCCTCTCTCACTCCACCTTATAAAAGATAAAACCAGACAAGAGATTGATAAGATCAAGAAGATCAAAAGATGTCAACATTGAATAACCATTTGTTTGAACTCCAAGACACAATTTGCTATGTGCAATGTGGTTATTGTACTACAATATTACTTGTAAAATTCAAATTTCTTTCTTTATTTATTAATTTTAGTTACTACTAAACTCATTAAATTACTTCTTAATATCATCTCTACATATTTTAATTTAAAAAAATATATATTCAGGTTAGTGTGCCATGCAGCAGCTTATGCAACAAAATAGTAACAGTGAGATGTGGGCATTGCACTACTCTCCTTTCTCTCAACTTGATTAAACCTTCTCTTCATCTCTTTGCTTCCTTCAACCAAACTCATCAGGTTAACTTCTATATACTGACAGTGTAAATTATTTTTATATTATTAGGTCAGTTAAAACATAACTATATATAATTGTCTCATCAGAAAGAAAAATAAGATATATTACCTATTACAACATGTTAAAATTAAAATATATATACTATCAGTGTATATAAGTTAAATTCGTCTTTTTTGCTCCGATTTTAGCAGCCAAAGCCGCCAGTTGACAAGGACGAAATTGATGATGCCAATAAGAAGAACGCAAACTCAGAAAGCCAAATTATGGCCTCATCAGATGAAGAATATCAATTGGAGAATAATGTTCTTCCACTTAATCAAGTCGTTAATAAACGTAAAGTTTCATTCTTCGTTCCATCCTTTCTATTTTTTTAAAAAAAATTTGGTATGTTGCTCCGCCAATAAATTAAAGAGCGAAAGAATCAAGTTCTCTATGGTGATGTCAAAATTTGTATCTATTTAGTGGTCAACCTATAATTTCTTTGATCCCACTCGGTCTTCCTGGCTAGGAATAATATTTTCTTAATTATTTATTTATTTCGTATGTTACTCCTAATAATTATATATATATATATATATATATATATATATATCTAATTAATCATACTACATTTTTTTTTCAGCTCCAGAGAAGAGACAAAGAGCTCCATCGGCTTATAATTGCTTTATCAAGTACTATACATTTTTAGTTTAATAATTATCCTAATTAATTATTTTGAACTCGTAAATATTATAGACTAATTATTATATTATGTTATATTAAAATTATTTGCCAATATTTATTTATTTTACAGAGAAGAAATCAAGAGGCTGAAGACCCTATACCCCAACATGACTCACAAGCAAGCTTTCAGTACCGCAGCAAAAAATGTAAGATATATTTTTATTAATTTACCCTTAATAAATATCTTGAAAAAGATATAGCTGTTAAATAATATTTTCGTTATGCAAAATCTTCTCAAGTTAAATCAATATAAAATTGAAAGAACGTTATAAATATGTTGTTGATTATGTGAAACACCATAAAATGAAAAAAATAAAACATCGCTTATTTTAAAAGTGAGTAAAAAGGGCAACTTTTTTCTTTCAAAAAACTAAAACAGCACATCAAAAAAAAATTTAACCAAAAGGGTAAAATCGCTCTATCAGGAGCGATTTTCTTTTGACAAAAGTTGACGTTGTCCGTTAAAAAAAATTAAAATCGCTGCCTTAGCAGCGATTTTCTCAAAAAAATATTTTTTTTTCTTCAAAATCGCTGCTATAGTTAACAATAGGCATTTTTATATTATTAATAATTAACAATAGGCATGAATAGACATTTTTATATTATTAATAATTAACAATAGGCATGAATATGCATTTTTATATTATTAATAGTTAACAATAGGCATGAATATGCATTTTTATATTATTAATAGTTAACAATAGGCATGAATAGACATTTTTATATTATTAATAATTAACAATAGGCATGAAAAACGCTGCCCCTGCAGCGATGTGTAAGGAAAAAAAATTCGACTTAAAATCGCTGCTGTGGCAGCGATTTTTAATAAATAAAAAAAAGAAAAAAAGTTTTTGGACAAAATCGTTGCTAGGGTAGCAATTTTTAGTCATTGTGTCAGAGGGAAATCGCTTCGTCATGAGCGATTTTGCCCTTTTGGTTTTAAAAAAATTTGATATGCCCTTTTAGATTTTTTAACAATTTTTTTGCCCTTTTGGCTCCGAACTCGAATAATTTCCACCCAAGAACTTATTTTCATTAACCTAGATGAAAATCTAATTTTTGAATACCTAATTGATTTGTTTTGACTTCAGTGGGCCCACTTTCCACCAAGTCAACATAGAGGAGGCTGTAGTGTTGGAGACAGGAAAATGGCAAAGGTACATACATCCCTAGCTAATGAAATTGGCAATTAAAATTTTTGCATAATGATTGAAGAAACCTATGTGATAATCCATAAATGGACCAACAAAAGTACATTCATATAATAAGCTAATCCTAAAGTTAAAACAAAACAAAAATTGGCTAATAGAAATTCGAACTTTCGAACATTCATATGAAATTAGCTACGGAACTTCTCGATAACTTTTAGCTAATCTATCGCTCAAAAGCTTGTAGCCAATTTTTTATTATTATAACATGTCGCTTAATGATATTAACATGAAATATTTATTGTTTAGCCGCAAAGTATACATGTCCGTCATTGCTAATTTTTTATTTTCTAGTAGTAGTGGTTATTAGCACCAAAAAACATGACATGCACTCATTTACTCTATCAGGAACTTATATTATATTACGTTATTTAACGAATAATAATTAATTTGTACACTATCAATATATATAATTATGAATTTACGATATGTTCTATGCTAAAAAGATCATTTCTTGATAAACATCGTGATATTTATGACATTGATTTTGATTGGATTGAATGGCGCCCCAACCACCATACATATCAAAGTATTAATAATATTTCCCTTAATTGGTATCAATTTATTCATTCATATCTGTTAAAATTAAACCTTTTATATATAGGTTTCTGCTGCAAGAAACTCTACGGTCCCAAGAGATAGCAATGGTTTAATTCCTTGAAAGAAACGGTTTGAGTATGACTCCGTCTCATGAGTGAAGAAATCTCAATCATCCCGAAATCGAAGAATTGAATTATGTATTGTCTAGCTAGTAGTAGTGCTGTTGGTTTCAACTTCTATTTGTGTTAAAGATGATATTGTCAATTTATATGGTTATTGAAGTTTCTGTTTGCAACGTTTGGAAGTTTGAAAGTAGTGACATATATATAATACGATATAACAATAATTTATGTATTTGATGCATTATATATATGGTGTGTGAATTAACCAAATGATATTTGATGAATCTTTTTAATTGTTTAGATTAGCTTAAATGCAATACTTCAAAGTATGCCCATAAATAATTAAAAATATCCAAATATATACAAGCAAAATCAAATAAATTAGAGGCATTTCTAATTAATTCCATTTTGCGTATACTACTATATACATTTGCGATTAATGATCAGTCATGTCACAACTCACAATACTAAACGTGCAAAAAGTAAGCACGTGCCTCGACACCCGTCAATCTTAAGAGTACATTATCAGTCTCTTAAATTAGTCAGAATATTTTATTTAGACATTCGAACTAAGTCATGTTCTAGTTAAAAACCCAATTATCCTAATTAAGAGGTCAATTAGACACTTTCAGTATGATTCAAATTTTGAAAAAAATGTGTCTTTTTTATTCGTCTATTAAATAGTTAAGTTGATCAAATAAAATATGTCGCGCGATTTCTTTAATAATATGTATCCACATCAAGTAGAAAATTTCTGGGTTTACAGCTTATTAAGACAAATACGTATAAATTAAAGAAAATGACATATGTTATATTATTAACTTAACTATCTAATAAAATTAAAATTAATAGGTGACTAAGGCCTCATTTGTTTGCACTTAATGGAGGTCTGAATCTTAATCATTCAGATTCAGCCCATTAAGTACGTTTGGATTTTAGGTATGAATTTGAATGATTTAGATTCAGCCCATTAAGTCCATTTGTTTCTTTTTTCAAAAAGTCTCTTAATGGACCTGAAAAGGTATGAACGGATCAGATCTGCAGGAGAGTCTTAACACCATTCAGACTTATTTAATAAGTTATAAAATAATATTACATCGCCTCTCTCGGTCTTTGCGTGACTTTTGCTTTCTCAACTACAAACTTTCTTCCTCTCTTTTCTCAATCAAACACCTTTTTTTCCCTCTTGAACTGGTAAGTTTTCATAATCTTTACAAGTATTTTTTTATATTAAAAATTTTCTTAGGGTGTATTGATGTTTGTCAAGAACACTTGTTGCAATAATATTTTTAGCGTATTGATGTTCATCAAGATTTTTGAGTGAAAAGTATTATTCATAATTAAAAATAATAACTATGTATACATATTTGAGGTTTATTATTAGAATTTTGTCTTAGGCCAATAATTTTATTGAGACTCTTTGATATATTATTGTTGTTGAACTAGTTGGTGACAATAATTATGGAGCTCCTAATAATTCTACATCCCAATCTTCAGTTTCAGCTAGAAAAAAAAGTTTTGGGAAAGAAAAAAAAATTTATTCATCTGAATTGGAAATTGATGAGAAGATGATTACTGTTCTGGAGTTATTGATTAAAAAAATAGAGCACCTACATTTGAAGAATATATGAAAAATTAGATGGACTTGGATGGGAAGAGCCATTATACAGTACATGTGTTAGTATATTTTGTGAAAGTGTCCGCTACAAAAAAGCATGAATGGCATTTAGAGGTTCACAAGTTAGAGAATTAAATTAAGGTTATTGGAAAAAAGAAAAGAATTATTTAGTTTTTCTAATTAGCCAAAATATATGTTAGGCGTTGATAATGTGATATCTTATATATTATTTTTCGACTAGTATCTATCATACTTATTGAACTTTTTGATATTATATTGTGCCTATAAAATATTTTTTATTCATGATTTTTTTTTATGTTATGCTTGATGATTATGATTTTTTTTAATCAAAAAGTAATATTTTTTGTTGAAATGAATTTTTTATAACATTTTATTAATATAATGTTTGATTTCACATGCACATTCAGATATTGAAAACAAACAATAATCATTTAGTGTTCAAATTTGGACCACATCTTAATATTCAGATGTGTATTTTGATCTAGACACCTAGCTCTTAATGCAAATCTTAATATTAAGACATGTATTCAGATTCAGCTGTCTTAATCTTAATGAAAACAAATGAGGCCTAAGAATATATATATACACGTAAAAAGAATTTTCAAAATTTAGACAGAAAATGTCTAATTGAAAATCTTTATTAAAAATTAAAGTGTTCAATTAATACTACACTTAATTTGAGCGTCTAAATAAAATATCCTGATAAATTTAATGGATTGATTATGTATTATCCCTTCTTTAAATGGGTCCTAAACTCACAGACATTCCTTAGAGCACGATTTTCAAGCTCCTAAAAACACAAAGATATGTTTGATATATATGTATATATATATTCAGAATCTAGTAAATAAAAAAGATTATGATTCAAAACGCATAAATATATTACATCCTGGCTAGAAATCTTGTTCTTCATTCTTCAATCACTGCCAATATTGGTTTCTTCTTCCAAATCTTGGTTCTCTTTGAAAGCCTAACAAATTAAAAATGTTAACATAATTAATTAATACTATATAGTGAAATATTCATCGTTAGTTAACGTAAAAACAAATCATTATTTAATGTTAATTAAACAACTCAGAAATATAAATTAATTACTTAAGGAGGGTACGTGTGTTGATATATTGGTGAAATAAGCTTGAAAGAAGTCCTTGTTCTCCTTTATAAGCTCTCTCCACACTGCAAACATCAAAGTATAGATATATTTATATGGGTCATAATCCAACAATAAAAAAAAAAAACCGAAAGAAATAAATATGTTGTATTCAGAGACGGAGATAGGATTTCAACTTTTTAGTTTCTTAATTTTACATATTTAATGAATTTATTAAGACAAATACGTTGGATTCAGCCGAACTCACATACGGCCTAATAGCTCCGCCCTAATTATATTATTCTCTTTCAACAATATAGTATTTGTCCATAATGGTACTGTAGTACTAATTATAATAATGTTTTGGTGTGACGTGTGAGGTATAAGGTATAATAATTTTAGAGATAAAATGTAGGAAAATTTTGTCTTGCGTTTGTTAAAGGTATTAGACAATCCTAAAATTATTTATCTCACCATTTATACCTCAGTGATGGGATAAGTTATGACATATACAAGATGGAATAACTTACGTCGAAATAATTAATCCTAAGATAACTTGTTTCCAACCAAACGATAAGTTATATATAATGACCTGTTAGTGTTACGAGTGGGCGGATTCTGGCATGTATAGCTAATGTCTTAATGCATTCATCTCTATCCATCCCAAGCACTAAACACCTCTCTATCATATTTTGTACCTGCCATAATAATATAATTATAAGATAAGATTAGAAAAATCATGCAAAAGAGTATATTGATTATCATAATTAAAAAGTAGTGTGGATCATGTACACGGACAAAATAACTCGTTAATTCTAAAAAATAATCTAAGAAATATGAGCCTATCAAACTAAAAATCTAAATTCGTCTCTGCTTTCGAAATGAACATAGCATTCTAATGTAAATATGAGGGTTGCAACACAAACAAGGAAAAGTAGTGAGGACATACATGAACAAAATAACTCGTTAATACTAAAAAAAAAAAGCTTTAAACTATGAACTTATCAAATTAAAATTTTAAATCCGTCTCTATCTTCGAAATAAAAAAAAAGGAGAGAATATATATTTATGAGAAAGGCATACCATTCTAATGTAAGTATGAGGGTTGCAACACAAACAAGGAAAATGGTAGTACTCCTGGTTTTGATGATACATATTTTAGTAACTTTTGAAGGAAATGGACAAAACAAATGAGTAGAATATTTTATTTTAGTCAAGAAGAAGAGGAAAATAGAGAAATAATAAAAATAATAATATTGTAAACAAGTGGGAAAAAGTGCATAAAATAGAAAGATATTTAGAGGGGACTATATATAAGAGAGTGTATTACATTGTTATCCACAAGGTATCTAAGTGAAGGGCCAAAATAGCATATGAAATCCAAACAACACATCAAATCTCATCTTTTAATAGATAAGAGAAAATGAATTCTAAAAAAAATAAAAATAATAATAATAATTTTGAAAGATGAAGTTTTGATTATAACAACATGTTCGTGGCTTAGGCTATTGCCACTTAAATTCAATTCATGTTAATTCCTATTTTCTGCTTCTTTTGGACCCGTCAATTTATATATGCAACGGTCCCCGCTTCCTCGTCATCTAAATAATTGCATATGCGAATTTAAGTACTATACGTTATGTCAATGGTGAAATCATAAATTTTATTAAACATGTTCAAGATATTTTAATCTATATATTTTGTATAATTTTCTATATATATATAATACTATAATTATTTGACTCATATTTCTCGTGATTCTTGGTTAGCTGATAAGAGCGGATGGGAAGGACAAGGAGAGCGGCATTGCTATAGGTTCGATTCATCAATGTCGATACGGATTGATGATTTGTTTTATAACGTTAGCAACTTAGCATTAAAGAAAATTATGACACTATTATGAAAACAATAATGCATTTTTTTAGTGCGATCGAATGAACAATTAGACATTTTTGACTCATATTTTAGAAAAAATTATGTGCTTAGGTTCAGAATCGCGCGTTCATCATCACATAGATAAACTAATTACATCCTCCGACCTTTTTTATATACATGACCTTACAAGCATCAATTGGAAAATGCATTAGATTTTACGGTTTATTAAGGTTAATATGTATAATAAAAAAAAACATATTTTAAGTGGTTAACTTATCAATGTAATAATAACACTTGAGAATATGTGCAAGTTTTTAATTATTTTTTTTAAGTGTCTAATAGAAATATTTTATCATATGTTTAGGCGATCAATCAAAACATATATTGTCTAAAATAAAACTTAATTACAAATATAAAGGATTGTCGACTTGTCGCTAATAAACTTTATCATATTTGCTGGTTCTAAGGATTTTTTGTTTAACGAATAAATACTTTATTATATATTTAGATGGTCAATCAGAATATATCATAATTCAATTGTCTAAATAAAACTGACAAATATAAAGGGTTATCGCTAATAAACTTTATCATATTTGCTGGTTATAAGGATTTTTTGTTTAACGACCTTAATTATCGGCCATTGCATGTAAGTTAGTGGTAATTAAGTTTATATTTTCAAATTCCATAATCAATTATTAGCTCTCCACTACCCTTAATTTCCTCAAATTATTTTTTCCTTCATAATATTCATCAATGTTGTTGCAACAACAAACACATTAATTAGCTTTAATTTATTGTTGCAACAACAATAGCCTTTGGATTATTTTCCATGTTGTAGGAATCAAAATAAGAAATTAAGAAAACAATATCTCTTCATCCCAAATTGTTCTTTTAATTAATTATTTTCAAGAAACAAATTTGAATTTATTCATTTAAAAAAATGGAAGCATCAAGAATTCCTTCAAATCCATCCTATGAAAGATTACCAACGTCGTTCTACACTTCAACCCCAGCAGAGACAAATAACGCTAATTGGGGGGACCCAAATAATTCATCGGAATTCGAACACCTAAGTTCATCGCAAAAAATTGGATCCCTCATGTTTGTTGGTACCATGGCCTTTGTTCTCATTGTAGGCCTTTTTGCCATGATAGATTTTAGCATGTCAAGAACCGTTAATTACTCGAACTCACAAATCATTGGTATGCATGGAGTCCATTTACAATCAATGTCCATTTCCAATTTACAATCCACGATAAATTCAACGTTCGTAGCAGGATGTAATGTCATGTTCAACATCACAAACAAACGAGACATTGAATATTTTTACGATAAGGGTGTGATTTGGGTAATTTTTGATGAGAAAATCATGTGGACGTTACGAACGAACGAATTTTATCAAGCGATAGGAGAGACAACATTGGTTAATGCATCGGCAAGTCCTGCAAAATTAGAGACAGATTTATATGTACCAAGAGCACTTGCAAGTGATAGAAAATTACATGAATGGGAGATGTTTAAGGTGAGATTTGATATATATTATAGAGGTGGTGTAGGAAGAAATGGATTTAATTTGGGTGGATTAAAGTATGATTGTGATGTTAATATGACTTTTGTTGATGAGACTACACTTGTTGGTGGACCAAGTAATTGTATTGGTAGTGTAGAGGATGTAACTACTTGTGATAACTTGTTTTTGTGTTCTAATAATAATTAAAAAAAAAAAAAGTGCAAGATGTATAAGATCATAGCTCTTAGTTTTGATAAAAGATTAAAAAAAAATGTTTTGTTTTTTGTTTTATTTTATGTACATGGATTTTGTTTTGATTTTTTTTAAATAGTTTGTTGTGAGATAATTGGGTTTCATAAGTTTGTTTGATTGCCAAATTGATGAGTCATTATATTTCTTGTATATCATTTTGAATAAGACTTGCTTGTTCACTTGTAAAAGAAAATATTGTACATATAAATTGGATAAAGTTAGATGTGTTGATTGTGTAAATCTTTTACACCAATACTTCTTCTTTGTTTTTGATTTGCATTTGGTGTCTGATATTTTTATTGGAGCTCAATCAAATTTTGATTCGCCTTGAAAAGTCACACATTTAAGAGTAAACGCTTCCTTGCAAAGCTAAGGCGACTCAAATTTAAGACCTCTGATTAAAAAGGTATTTATCACTCCATCACGACACTTTGTTGGTGCACCATTACTTCAAGTCTTCAACTTGTTAACTACTACCTAAGAAAAAAAAGAAACCCCTCACCCCACCCCACCCCCACAAATAAATAAATAAATAAATAAATAAAATGATTGCTATATGCCTATATTCTATTATGATATGTGATGTTTTAGATCTTTTGTTTCTCATTTTCAGAATTCCACTATCCTTATTCAGCTTTTTTTTATTTAAATTATCATTTTTCCTTTTTTTTTTTCTTCACAAATCTTAGCAAATTTATATACCGGTTTGAATTCTAGACATACATCTGTCAAAATTTCTTGATAGCTAGATATACTTAAACGAAAATAATCTAGTTAAAGGAAATTTAGGGATTCTTTTTTTTTATACATAGTATTATTTTTCGTTTTTCTATCTTATATTTGTTATGAATATTATAGTTTATATGAATGTCCATTACTTCTTCCATGATGTAGATTGTTTATCGAATGAATCATTCATTTTGATTAATAGTAAATTATTATTTTTTTTAAAAAAAGATTAAAGACAAGTAGTTTAAGGTCGATCATGTTCATTTCATTTCTACTAAACCACCAAGAAGGGGGTCGATTACAAGTGAAAATTGCTTTTAAATAAATAGAAAACTACAAGGCATCGAAATTCTAAGAGAAGAAGATAAACAGGATGCTGGGGTGACTTATGGAATTTTCTGAATGTCCTTTATTTTTGTTATCATTCATAATATAAAAGATTATTGGGCACATAATTATCATGTAACTTAATTTGATATGTTTTATAAATTCATCATAAGAAAAAATACATACATAAAAGTGAATGCGCATGTTGACCTTCCAATATTGAAATTTTGATTTTATAGTGTAGGACAAATAATTAGACATCAATATAGAACTTTTGCAATCTTTCTTTTCAAATTTGTACAAATACCATGCATGCATCAAATGAATGAAAGTGCAAGAAAATTTTCTCAAATTTTCTCACTCTTAATTTCTACATTATTTAATATAAATATATGATATCTATTTTTTGATAGTTATTATTAATTGCTTGATTAATAAGATAGGTCCTTGATTAAATTGTATAAGGATAGGATCATTGAATCGACTTAATTATTGGATTATTATCTTAATAAGTTAGAATTATCATAAACTGTCGATATTTAACAAATTATTTATTCTATTATGATGTTGTGCACCAATGACCTTACAAAGTTACAATGTAGTTGTAAGATATTGAATATGAATAAATGCTTGTGGAATTACATAAAATACAATCAATATTATAATTTTTTTTTTGGAGAACTTGCACAAAACAATCTCATATGAATATATAAAGACTTCAAATTCAATTTTGAATTGGATTGGAGAAGTCCAATAAGGACTTATGCACAACACAAATTTCTCATTAAGAATATGAGATACACGTTTTTATTTTAATGAATTTTCCAATAAGAAAATTGTATGTAGTCTAATTATGGGATTAGACTACATACAATTTTATGTTAGCTATGAAATATTGTTTAGTTTTAATATTTTTTTATCTGTTTCTAAAAGAATGTTTTTTTGTCTTTTTCTTTGATGTTTTTTAGTTTCAATTTTGCACATGTATAAAAGAGCTAGGAACCTAAATAAGCCACAAAAACATAAAAGTGACCAAAATAAGCCATTACTTTAGTAAGTAACTAAAATAGGCTTAGTGGAAGAAAAAATTCCACTTTATCTAATATTCTAAACGTTTTCCGTTAGTCTCATAACGTGTATATTTTAATATATAACGGAATTATTTTCTACACTTTATAAAATGGAACTATTTCTTACACTTTATAAAGTGGAACTTTTTCTTACACTTTATAAAGTGGAAGAAAATCTTACACTTTACAAAGTGGAAGAGAAAATTCCACTTTACAAAGAGGAATATTTTCACGTTTTTATCTCTTTTGCAGTGTTTGTCATACAATTATATTGATTTGACATATCATAAAAACGAAAAAAATTATTACACTATGTATTTTTATTTTTTTATTCTGAATAATCCTCCAATCTCTATTTAAGGAGGACGTTCAAACATTAACGGATAGCACCTACAACATACTTTCTATATTTGTTCATTTCAATCTCAAAAAAAAAAGTCTTCTAAACCAAAAGTTAGAGTTTCGATTTATTGGGATGGCGAAATTATACATGATGGAAATACCGTTTATTATAATTGTCCTCCCAAACACAATGCTAAATATTCAATTAATGTCCGATATCATAAATTTCTTTCATCAATTTATAAAAGAATGGGTATAAACAGTACTGTTTATAATTTGATTATAGTCGGAAAATACCCTACTTCATTTTTATCACAAGGACAAGTAAATTTTGGAGAGTGGATTATCTATAATGACGAATCGTTGACCGACTTTTTGAGGGTTCCAGATGACTACGTAGATCATATCAAGTTAACAATACTTGAAATCTATGTTAGGAAGGAGCCTAAGACTAGTCAACAACGTTCTCCTGTATCGGTCGATGCCCATCCCCGATTAGAAAATCATAATAGCGTTGATGGATTTCCGATAACTCAATCTACTGATTTTCCTAACATGACTCATTATCAAAATATTCTTATCGGTCGATATGATTTTGATTTGAACGAAACTATCAATGAAAGTGATTGGTAATGCTCAATAATTATATTTCGATTATTATTTGTTGATTTTGTCAATTATTTATTAATTTATATGATTTATTATTATTATATATTTTGTAGCGGTTTACCTCAGCAAGATAGGAATATTGCTCCAAGTTATGGACTAGATAATTATTTTGGTCAGTCCTCACACTTTGAAATGACGAAAAATGTTGGGACATCCTCAAAGTTTCATCTCTCGCCTACTTTTGATGCAGATGATTATTGGTATGTCCAACACTTGATTTTTTATTTAAGTAAGTTAATTGCATGAGATAAATATTTATAATTTTTTACATATATAGGGAAAATATCACACAAGATGAGCCCATTGATCCTGTGAATATCGATGATCGTGACCTTCCAAATTACGGCTCACCTTCAGCTAGTGATAGTGATTATTTGCCTAATGCCGAGGAATCAGGAGATAATGTTCCATTTGAGGCATCATCTAGTGATGATGATTTTTTAATGCCCAATCGGTCGCCAAGACCAATGTCCATGAGTCCGTTTCGTAATCATGAAATTCCTTATCTTGATCATCTCCCAGATGGTCCAAATATCTTTGGCGATACACATGATGAATATTCATCACAACGTACGTGGCATGAATCGGAAGATTTCATGAATAGTGCTATTTATATTGAAAAAGGCATGTTATTCAATTCAAAAAAGCAGTTGCAAAAAACAGTTAAGCTTCTACATTTAAAGATAGCGAGGGAGTACTTTGTTATTAAATCGACAAAGAAATCATGGCGACTTGTTTGCAGGCGTGTAGAACAAGAATGTCGATTTAGGCTAACTTCTTTTAATGAAAAACATACTAACATGTGGAAAGTTGGAAGATACATTAAAGAACATACATGTGATATGGGTACGTGCCGCGATGGACATTTCAACTTGGATGTTGAGATGATTGCTAACGTCATCCGTGTTGATATAGAAAAAACGCCAAGGTACTATTTTATCCTTAGATGATTTTTCTTTAATAAGAAAATATTCATTTTTTATTTGATAATTAATATTATTTTTACTTTTCAGGTTTCCCATCAAAGACTGTCAAACAACCATTCTTAAAGCATATGGCATTTCGATAAGCAGAAGAAAAGCCTATCTTGGTTGCAAGCGTGCTTTTGAAAAAGTCTATGGTACTTAGGAGGGTTCTTTTGCCGAGTTGCCGAGGTTCATGGAAGCTTTGAAACTCTTCAATCCCGAAACAATAGTTGAATGGAAAACAAAGTGGTGTGTCGATGTCATTGAAGATGTATTCCACTATGTGTTTTGGACTTTTAAACCATGCATTGATGGGTTTGTGTTTTGTCGTCCTGTTATATCGATTGACGGAACACATGTCTATGGAAAATATGATATCAAGTTGTTGATTGCGATTGCAACGGATGGTAACGCTCAATATTACCTTTGTCATTTGCAATAGTTGCGAATGAGAGCATGGAGACATGGAGTTTATTTTTGGATCATTTGCACTTGCACGTTGTTAAGGGTCGTAGAGATGTAGCATTGATTTCAGATAGGCATCACAGAATACTCTTATCCGTGTATAATTCTCCCAATTGGCAAGCCCCATTTGGGTTCCATCGTTTTTGTTTAAGACATTTGAAGGCCAATTTTCAAAAAAAATAAAAAATGTCACTTTGAACAACCTTTTATGGGCAGCTGCAAATCATTGTCAGGAGAAAAAGTTTTTGGAAAAAATGGAGATGATCAAGGAGATTAACCCGGAAGCGTATGTGTGGTTAATGAAGAACGATCTTGACAAATGGACATTGCATAGGGATGGAGGTAAGAGATGGGGAATGCTGACAACAAATAGTTCTGAGTCATTCAATGGTCTTCTTAAGTCAGCTAGGGGCCTGCCAGTTACTGCAATGGTAAAACTCACTTACAATCAGATTGTGAACCGATTTGTTATAAGATCAAAATTTGTCAATCAGCTAGTACAACAAAAGCAACAATGGATGCCTAAACCATTCAAGATTTTTGAGGATAATCGAAAAAAGTCACAGCGTCACACACTTATCAACTATCACCAACAAAGAAAAATGTCAATGTGGTAAATGGCAATCATACCACATTCCGTGTTCTCATGCAATAAAGGGATTCGACCAAATTGGGTATCAAGCATGGGAGCATATGGCACCAGAATTCAGCGTGCGTAGCTATAAAAAAGCCTACTCTGGACAATTCAATTCACTCGGCGGTGAAAAGTATTGGCCTGATAGCCCTTTTCTTATGATAGCAAATAAAAAATATTTACGAAAAGTGGGCGTAAATAAAATCACCCGTATACATAATGAAATGGATGTTCCCGCAAGTACACTCACTCGCAAGTGCTCAACGTGCAAACAAATAGGCCATGATAGGCGCAACTGTCCTTCACGAGCTCGAAGCGCCTCATATGGTGGTAGTAGCTAAAGAAAGATGTTTAACTTGTTAATTTATTCTTGTATCAATTTCTATGCAACTTTTTATTCGTATTTTTGATCATTCTCTAGTCATCTTTATATTTTCAATTTATTTCATTCACTTTTTAAAAAAAAAAATACATACACAAAATAATAACTATACATAATTAAAATAATAATACTATACACCCTCAAAAAAAGATACATACACAAAAATAATAACTATATATAATTAATATAATAATACTATACACCCTCAAAAAAAGATACATACACAAAAATAATAATATTATGTTCCACAACCCTTTCTTGAAATCCGTAGAACATCTCGCGGTCTAAGTCCCGTATATCCATCCTCATCTTCATTGTCCCTCTTTCTCTTTTTGGCCGGAAGATCCTTTATGTTCATATTCTTTACAATTCTTCTAACAACTTTTTTTCTTCCGGGTGTTTGAGGCTTATCATCCACTAGCATAATGAAAGTAGCATCTGGAGACGAGAGTGGTGACAAAGTGGTCTGCAAATAGAAAGTTAGATAGTGGAAATTGAAAATTAATTGACAAAAAGTATGTCTTTACTACTACATTTCTTATATAAAATCAAAGCATTAATAACTAATGTAAATATTTTAAAATAAATAAATAACATAAACCTGTGTCACATCGGGATCCTCATTAACTATTGGAATGATATCCTCTATGATCGTCGTGGGGCTAGAATCCACGGTAGATGAAGGCCCCGTAGTATGAATCTAAAAAAATAATTAAGAGTTAATTTAACATAAAATCAAAGCATTAATAACTAATGTAAATATTTTAAAATAAATAAATAACATAAACCTGTGTCACAACGGGATCCTCATTAACTGTCGGAACGACATCCTCTATGATCGTTGTGAGGCTCTCCTCCACGGTGGATGAAGGCCCCGTAGTATGAATCTAAAAAATAATTAAGAGTTAATTTAATATAAAATCAAAGCATTAATAACTAATGTAAATATTTTAAAATAAATAAATAACATAAACCTGTGTCACATCGGGATCCTCATTAACTGTCGAAACGATATCCTCTATGATCGTCGTGGGGCTAGAATCCACGATAGATGAAGGCCCCGTAGTATGAATCTAAAAAATAATTAAGAGTTAATTTAATATAAAATCAAAGCATTAATAACTAATGTAAATATTTTAAAATAAATAAATAACATAAACCTGTGTCACATCGGGATCCTCATTAACTGTCGGAACGATATCCTCTATGATCGTCGTGGGGCTAGAATCCACGGTAGATGAAAGCCCCATAGTATGAATCTAAAAAATAATTAAGAGTTAATTTAATATAAAATCAAAGCATTAATATGATTATTTGTTTTTCTAATAAATTTACTAATTGATAGTTAGTTTGTTGGTAATGATTCATTCAAGTTCAATGTTAGGTTAGTAATTGATTGAAAATATGTTAAAAATATTATTAACTGAATGATTATCCAATAGTAAAATATTTATTAATTTATTGCATTTAAAAATCTAAGAGCATGAATATAAATCCAAAAATATTAATATCAATTTTATAAATCATATTTGAATGAAACAATGCAAAATATATGATAACAAGTTAAATTAATCTCAATATGACACATATCATTATATCAAATTTTTTAATTTGAACACGTTTACCAAAAATATTGACCAAATTTAAATTTTGGTCAAAACTTAAAAGTTAAAATGTCTAACAGCACAAACTGAAAATGGAAGCCTCAAAACCTGAACCAACCATCCTATTAGATATAAAAATGACCTTCCGAAGCTAATCGCGCTAATGGAATTCTCATCAGAGCACGTTTATAAAAAATGTTAAGCAAAGTCAAATTTTGGCCAAAAGTTAAAAGTTAAAACGCCTAACGGTACAAACTGAATATTAAAACCTCAAAATCCAAACCAACCATCCTATAGGATGAAAAATGACCTCAGAGCTAACCGCGCTGACGAAATTCAAATTTGAGCATGTTTCCAAAAATATTGACCTAATTCAAATTTTAGTCAAAAGTTAAAAGTTAAAATGCTTAACGACACAAACTGAAAATAAAAATCTCAAAACCCGAACCAACCATCCTATGAGACCAAAACTGAACCTATATGGCTAACCGCGGGGACAAAATTTCAATTCGAGCATGATTACCAAAAATATTGACTAAAGTGAAATTTTGGCCAAAACTTAAAAGTTAAAATGCTTAACTACACAAACTAAAAACGGAAGCCTCAAAACCCGAACCCTCTATCTTATTACATAAAAAATGACCTTCCGCATCTAACTACAGCGACAAAATTCTCATCTGAGCACATTTATCAAATATATTGACCGAAGTTAAATTTTGGCCAAAATTTATAAGTTAAAACACCTAACGACACACACTAAAAATGAAAGCCTCAAAACCTGAACCAACCATCCTATTAGATTAAAAATGACCTTTGGAGTTAATTACACTGACGGAATTCTCATCTGAGCACGTTCACAAAAATATTGACTAAAGTTAAATTTTGGCCAACATCTAACGGCACAAACAAAAAATGAAAGCCTCAAAACTTGAACCAACCTTCCTGTTAGATAAAAAATGACCTTTCGAAGCTAATGACAGTGACAGAGTTCTAATCTGAGTACGTTTATCAAAAATATTGACCAAAGTCAAATTTTGGCTAAAATTTAAAAGTTAAAACGCCTAACGACACAAACTGAATATGAAAGCCTCAACACTAGACGCTGATTTACCAAGAAATTTAACTTCAACTGGTAAATTTACCAACTATTCAAATATAAGTTAGTAATTAATAATTTACCAATAAATTTTATCACAGTTGGTAATAGTTACTATTCAACTAAACATTCATTTGTAATATTACCAACTAATAATTAATATGTTGGTAAATTTTACCAATGGATTAATGATCGGTTGGTATATTACCAATTATTTTAATGATGTTAGTCATTTACTAACTACAATCTTTATTCGTCGGCAAAATTTCCAACTAATTGGATATTGGTTGGCAAGTTTACCAACAAATTACATTTCGTTACTAATTTACCAACACATTTATATTTGGTTGGTAAATTTAGCAACACAATTTTGCCGTTGGTAAATGTTTGGTTAGTAATTCATTGGTAATATGTTAATGAATTATATAAACAATTTTTTGTCAAATTTACCAACCGATATATACTTCGTTGGTAATATTACCAACAAAAGGTGTGCGTTAGTAATATTTCAGTTGGTAATCCATTGATAGAATGTTGCTAAATTTGGCGTTATTTTTTCCCGCCGTATTTACCAACTAAAATACTTAGTAAGATATCAGTTGGTAATCTATTAGAATTTCATTGTTAAGTTTTAAAATATAATTCAATTAGAAATATGTTGGTAATTTGTTAGTAGAATACTAACCAACTTAAGTTGTTAGTAAAATCTGTTGGCAATTTGGGTTTTTTTTGTAGTGCATAACAATTCTGATTGATGCTCATGCTGAGAGAGAAGAAGTGTACGATCAATCGGTCCAGGATTCACAACACGCTCCATTATATTTTGTAAGAAAAATTCTATTAATTCGTTTAATATAATTATATCTTGACAAATTAAAATGTGAACTATCTTCAAACGAATATTTGTACGAGAACTAAAGAATCTCTAACTTCAGCAAGTCTATTCAATGTGTTATTTGTCGAGTCAACCACAAGAAAATAAAATAGAAAAAAAAAACCAAAAGGAACATATACCGAAAGAGAAACAGATGGAACCATCTATTACATATTTAGTGGATTTTTTTAACACACCTACAGAGTCTGAGCCAAATCAATTGTGTCAAAATGAACCATACATCCTGAACTACATCCACTGTTGTTATCCTCGATCATTAAACTAATGAAATAGATCTTAGTAACATTTCCAATGTAGCATGATATATCCATTGAACAATCCTAATTTACATACGTCATAACTCATCTGAGAGGTGTATTTATGCACATTGACAATTTTACACAGCACAGAGTCTCTATAGTCTACACATATTTAAGCTTTAACTCTTTCTGTGAACACCTATGCACTTATATGAGTTATACAAGTATATATGCTACAATCGAAAAAGCGTTTTATCGTGGCAAAGATCATAAGCATGACCAGCCCAAAGACCTCTAGGAGTATCAGATGGCTAAGTAACCACATGCGCAGACATGGACTCAAAAAGTGACAGCAAACTGAAAAGGTCATCAACATAAAAGGCTTCTAACATTTGAGTATCATTATGTTTGTTCCATATTAAGGAAAATAGTGCAAAAGGAATTAGTACGTTTCAACGATTGACTTCTATCTTTCCCTTGCAAACAAGATCAAATGGGCACTTACTAGTTATAAGTAAAATTAAACAATTTGTGTTTAAGGAAACCAGCAGATGAAATCTTCTCCACCAAACCCTATTTTGCAATACCAATTCAACAGTGTAATTCCTTTTGTTTATTTCGAATTAAAGACTTTTTTTCTAACTCAATATTTAGAAATTGAATGCACATTGTATAAGACTAGCTGAAATTTTGAACAAATTACAACATCATTTTAAAATAATGAAAATATGAGATGAAAAAAAATACCTAATTTATATAATTTGTAGGGTCGGATTGTTATGTTGTCGGGTTGTGCTACTCCAATTTTTCAAGATTTTTATTTTTTAGTGTAGGACCGCTTCAATTTTCAGATTGGGATCATCAACATTTAATCTTCAAAGTGAAAAGTTTGGAAGCCATGAAAGTGAAAGGGGAGAAGAAGAAAGTGGAAAGGTAAAGTAACTTTTTATAAAGTGTAATAAAAAGTTCCACTTTATAAAGTGTAAGAAAAAGTTCTACTTTATAAAGTGTAAGAAATAGTTTCATTTTATAAAGTGTAGAAAATAATTTCGTTATATATTAAAATATACACGTTATGAGTCTAACGGAAAACGTTTAGAATATTAGATAAAGTGGAATTTTTTCTTCCACTAAGCCTATTTTAGTTACTTCCTGAAGTAGTGACTTATTTTGGTCACTTTTATGTTTTTGTGGCTTATTTAGGTTCCCAGCTCTGTATAAAACTACAAAATTTAAGAACATATTTTTAGTTTAATATCATAAAATTCAAAATTATTGTGAAGTAAGAATTGCATATGTATAGTCTTTTTGTTTCTTTTAAAAAGAATAGTTTATCTATTTATTCTCTGAATTTTATTTTTACTTGTTCGTATTTTATTTAATATATCTCTTAAAAAATATATAATTAATAAAATTACAAGTTTATTATATTATTTTATTTTAAAAATATAATAAATTTTAAATTTCTAATAATACGTTGAGTACTTAATATTAAGTGTAAAATTAATATTAAAATATATCTATTTTTAAAAAATTACATAAATAAAATAAATACTTATTTTTAGTAATACTTAATATGTAGAGACGAAGTCAACGTGGCATGGTTACCTTACCCGCCAAATTTAACCCGCCAAAATACCTGGGACCCACATAATGGACAAACACCGCCCACTTTGCCTACCGGCCAATGCTATTACCAAAATACCCTCTTAAGAAAATAGTTTCTTTTATTTAATTAAAATAAAATAAATAGGAGAAAATAAACATGCCAATTTATGTACACTTTAATATCATTAAAGGATATATTAATAATCTGATCAGAATTCCAGATATGCTATGAAGTGAGTATATCTTTTATATTAATTTTAATGGAGAAATGCATAGCTTTTAAGATTTTTTTCTTTTTATTGTTTGAAAAATAAATAAATATATCTTTTTAAATGATTATATATTATATATAGAAACATCACAACTAAAATATAAGTTTGGGATGATAAATTGTTTGTGATTTGTAGCCACACCATATTTAAATTTTTCTTAGCCATCTACTTTTAGTTTGTGTGAATATTATTCATTTAAGTATGAAAAACTTCTTTTTATCTCGTCATAAGCCTAAATGGTAATTACTTGAGCTAAACTATCAGCTTTACCTCATAAGATCCAAAGATCAAAATATTTGAATCACTCTTTTTTTGATCCGTCAAATATATTTGAATATATTCAACATATTTAACTTTCAATTCATTTAAATATATAAATATAAGTTTAACGTAATAAATAAATAATTAAATGATAAAACGATTAATATTTCATGAAATTTGTAATCATTCCCTAGTAAAGGAATTAAAATTGCAAATCCAAGCAATTGAAAGTTAAAATGTACTTAGTAAGACATCATAACAAAATAAATCAAGAATTTAGTACTCTAATACTTAATTAGTAAGTGATAAAAAAAGAAGAAGCTAGTATTAACCCTTTTTCTTTAGGGGCATTAATGTAAAAAAGCAAAACACCCCATCTTCACTAGTGATTTTTTTTTTTAAAAAAAAAAAGAGAATCTGGAAAGGATCATGTTGGTGGGAAAACCAAAGAATATTATATATATATATAAAGAAAAAAAAATCAAAATTTTTGAGAAGAAAAGTCCTGCAAAATCCAGAAAGGAGAGCGTGATTCCAGCCATTTTTGCTTTTACAATCCTTCAATATCTCGTTTTGTGGGTCCCACTCCCACCCCACCCCCAACCCCACCCCCAACAACATTTTTGTCACTATTCTTTTTCAATTCTTCATCTTTCTGCAGTTTCTTGTATGTAAGCATTCCCAATAAAAAAAAATTGTGGGGTTTTGATTTGACTTGCATAGGGATTTACAGGATCAAGATGGGTTCATTTTCTTGAAGAAGTTCAAGTTAAAAAGCTATCTTTACACCCCTTTTTAAGTTCTTGGTTTTGGGTAAGCTTTATTTTTTAGTATTTGTTATTGCAGATTCAGATTCAGATGAAAAGCTTTATTGTTGCTCTTGTGTTAGTATATAGTTCTAGGAAGATCAAGATTTGGTATGTAATTTGTGTTATGGAGTTTTATATGTCAGATTGATTGAAATTAGGAGTCAAAATCCCCACTTGTTTGTTTAATAGAATGGATTTCTCAGAATTTATGGTTTGATCAAAGTATTTTCTTGTTTTCTAAGTTGCTGGATGTATTGTAGATTTAGAGATAAGTGTTTCCTCTTTGTGTATTTAAGTTGGTTTGTTGTTTCTCTGCTTTTACAAATTTGGAGGCTTATCTTTGCTTGAACTTTGGGGGAACTTCCTATGGTGACTTTTCGATTGAAATTTGTATACCACATTGCGTTTGTTATATAATGGAATAGTTTTGTTTGGAGAACCAGAAAGTAAAGGGTCCTCGTTTCGGCCAATTGTGTCCTGAAATTAGTGGCTTTGCCTAGATGAAGGAAAGATGGTATTTTCTTTCCAACAGTGGAAAGAAAAGGGCTGGCGGTGTGGGTTTTGGATGTAGCAAGCTTTCCATCCAAGTTTGTTTTGGAGTCCTTAGGTTTATTATGGTATTGTTATTTCCGTGCATTCGACGTTCCATCAGAAAAATGATTGGTTTGATTTATGTATTTTGAAAAGCTACATTGTTTTCAGATTTTGTATATCATTTTTATAAAAAATGAAATACATAGATATTCTGGCAGAAATGGATGGATTAGAAGGGGGTTTGGTTCTTCATCACAGGGAGGAGATGAATGGAGATCTTTTCATCTAAAACAAGATACAGTGAGTCTTATGGATCTAAATCTTGTAAAGGGTGAAGTGGAACTTTAAAGTTTCACACGGTTGTTTTTTCAAAGCAAAAAAAGAGGAAACATCACGACTATTGTGGTGGATGCACTTGTCAATCTGTCACAATCTTTGTGGTTAGTAGAAAATGATCAGAGCACATAATCGCGAGCCGTGAGGTGGCTTAAGATGACTCCTTTCATTTTTTAAGATAATATTTCTCAAACAACTTTAATTTCTACAATTAGCCATGCATCTCAGTTTAAATAGAGAGTATGTTGAGTAAATGTGGTTACTAAACTTTGATTGGTGTTAAATGACCTTTTTATTGCTTATATCCATGTCTTTTAATCATTGCTGTTGACCTTTGATCCAATAATTCTGGGTTTACAAGGTGTTTATCGGTCCTTAATCTGCAGGTGAACTTGCTCAGTATCTGAGTAGACTTTTCCTTGGAAAATGTATAGAGGCAATGGCAATGGCACTCACACTGAACTTCCTATTTTCGTGGATGCGAATGGTTTCCAGTATCCTCCTAGTGCACCAAATCAACTTCAATTATTCGGAAGCTGTGAGTTTCTCTTATATTAGCATATGTAAATTGGATTGTGAGCTGTTCAGTAATTGTATTTCATACTCAACAGCATGACAAGTATAAGTATCTGTTTTTTTTTTTTTTTTTTCGCTTTTCAATCTATTGAACACTTTGCTGCTATATCTTTATTTGTTCACGAAGGTGCTTCTAGCTGTAAAGCTCTGCAAAATTGTCGGAAATGGGTTTTGAACATTGTTTATTGTTACCGATTCTATGAACTTTCTGAATCACTATAACCATTATGAACCTTCAATGGGCATACCAAGTTGCAGGTGTACAGTTAATCGTGGCCGACCAAATTTGATAGAACGGCATTGAATTTTGTTTCAGAATTCTTCTCTTGTTTCCAGTGTTGCAGTTTAGCTACCTCTTGCTAAGCCTGTAGTCTGGATTTTGCTTACAATTAGGGGTCTTTCATGTACTTATCAGTACAAAAGGATGAGGAAAATTTGAAACAAATAAGCTAAAGGAACCTCAAATGCTCTTTATATATTTATCAACATTTCAAGTTTTTTAAAATTTGAGTGACTTCATCTATATTAAACTATTTGGTAAGTCTTATCTTGTCTTTCTACTACTGATGCTGTAATTCTGACATTTCTCATGGGATCTTTTTAATCTTTTTGGAAAGGTCTCATGAACACCTTTTTTTGGTGTCTTTTAGAAGTGTATCTCAAGTCCTTTTTGGTATTTGTACTAAGCCTTGGGTTGTGCTCATGAACTCATTTCTCTTAGTTTTATCTTACAGCCATTATTGGGCCGTAATGTTGTATTTGTACTAACAAGCCTTGGGTTGTGCTCGGTAAGTCAAGATTTACAGGAAAGGCCAAAGGTAGTAGCAGGCATATCTCAGCTATTCAATGTCTTAAGCAGGGTGGGGTAAGGATGCGGGGAAGAGGAAGTGTAAATAGAGTTGGAGTTTGTTGGGAAGTCTAAGCCTCAAAAATATAGCTTTAGCCTAACTTCAATAATATGGTTTATGAATTGGAGTTAAAAGTTGCCCTGTATTATCTGTCATAGCAAATACTGGAAGTCTGGAACATTTGTGTACTATCAAAAAAATATTTGAGGAGCATACCAACTCTGATTAGAAGAGGAAAACTTCATTATTATAGATTTCACACCTAAGTTTATGCTTGAGGATATCAAGAGTCGCTGGGATCTTGCAACAAAATTCTAGAGGCATCACTCAATTTCTAGTTTGATGTTTCCGTGAATTTGTTCTAGGCATGCTAGTCTTTCTGCACCACTAATAAACTCATACTGATATGTAGTTTGCTATATATAAGTGTTTACAATGTGCTCTTTCTTTTACTACAGTGCCACTTGGATCCACTGCTGATCCTGTAAATTATTTTGTAAATGAGCATGCTACGCCCATGATTCGGCATAATCAAGGCAGGGAAGCAGGTGTTTCCAGGCAGCAAAAGCTTCAATTTTCCTTGAATCATAATTTGGTTCATGATGACACTGAACGGCCAGCAAATGTTCCTTCCCAAAATCCTGTATCTACTGGTTTAAAGCTATCATATGATGACGATGAACCCAACTCGTCTGTCTCTTCTGCAAGTGGAAGTATCAATGCATCAGCATCAGTTATAATGTCTCTTGGTGACAACATTAAAACAGAAATGGAACGCCAGAAGAAAGAATTTGATCAGTATCTTAAGACTCAGGTATGGTACAACATTTTCCTAACATCTGATATAATTGCCTTTCTGCTGGAACTCTTTTTTTTGGAGGGTGGGCGATGGGGGGGTGAGAGAAGATTCTTTGATTTGCTTAACCGAAATGAAAGCATATATGTTTTGATACGTATGTTTTGTACTCACACAAGAACTTGGTAATATTGTCTACCTGCTTCCCACAGTCTGTAAGGACTTGAGCTAGATGAATTTGTTCTCCAACATAAATGGCCCTCTTAGGAAAGTGCCAAAGTTTGTACCGTTTACTCACTTTTTATTACGCTTGATTCTTATTTCTTATTTTTCTTCTTCTTTTTTGATATAAAGACAGACAAGGACACTATATGTCCAACGGGGTTCACATCATCATTTACAAGTCAGCTTAGGGACATAGTCTCCCAAGATACTCCCTACACTAAAGAATCGGAAAACTTCGCTAAACAATGCACAACAATAGTAAAGGGTCTAGGAATATATACAAAATCTACTTTCTCCAAAGTATAAGCCGTATGCCAAATCTGCTCACATATGTCAGTCACGTTCACTCCCCATGGGGCACACATTTTCTTTTTGAGTAGGTCGATCACATCCTTTGCATAGGACAAGATTTACACTTTTCTCCTTCTGTTTTGTATGGCCTTCTTAACACCCTCAACATGGTTTCACACATATGGACCGGTGAATTTGGAAGTCGACATAGTACATGACTGAACTATCCACCTTCTCTCATTTTATCCTCAATGTGTGCTACTTGCAACTTCTGCCTAATGCAGTCATGTTTAATGTTGTCTATTCTTGTATAGATGCATATCCATCTTATCATCCACTTCTTTGCAACACTCATTCTGTAAATGTATTGATCTTTTAACTATTCTATAGAACTTAATTTTCACTTTGTTAGGCATCATTCTATCACATCTATTCACCTTCAGACAATCATATTTTAATGGCCAAATACATAATTAGCCCCTCAATATTTGCACCAATTATCAGATAAGACACCTAGACTATTCTATCGATCATATAAACACTTCTACTTGGCAGAGATTTCTCTTGAACACTTGGGATCCAACCTGCCACATGCATGAAATGCACTTGTTGAGTATGTGTCCGATCAACCAATCAACTAGTGACTATTTTTTAAGAAAGCAAATAAGACTTGAATCTCGAGGTCTTAAAGTAAAGATATGTAGAATGTACCAAAATGTCCTTTAATCTTGTGGTGTTAAACATGTCAGGTGGAAAGTTGAAATTAAAGAGTTGTCAAAAAAGGAAAGTAAGACAAACAAATTGAAACGGAGAGAGTACCAAGTTTGGGCTACCATTCTCCTGAAGGCTGAAACATTGAGCCTAGATTACACTTTGGTTTGTATTACTTATAAATAAAGACATATCTGTGGTCTGGAAGCAGTAAGAAATTAACATAATTTGGTGTTATTTTTAGAATTGGTCGGACGCCCACCTATGATACTGCGGTCTTATTAAATAAAAAGAAACAATATGCAGCATCTTTGTAGAAAGACATTATAAAATGTGTGGATGATTAAGGAATTAACAAGGCCTGTGGTTTTTTTCCTTTGAAATTAGTCAAACATACACCTACATATATTTTATTCACTATAAAAACAGAAATAATACCTAGCGTCTTTGAAAAGAAGTTACAACATGTGCGGGAAGAGCAATGAATTTACAAAATGTTAAGAGTTTTATTAAATTGGTCTGATATTGTGAAAAAATATATAATTTCTATGAGTATCAAGTAGGATTATGTTCACCTAGGTATGTACAAATTATTGCAACATCTTATGTAACCCAATTTAATTTGATGTTGTTAATTGCTTTTACCTTTTACAGGAAGAAACTTGGGCTAGAGGTGTTAGAGACATAAAGCAGAGACATATGGCTTCGTTACTGAGTGCAGTCGAGAAGAATGTTGGCACTAAGTTGCAAGAGAAGGATATTGAGTTAGAGAACATAAATCGAAAGAACAGAGAACTAGTTGAACGGATGAAGCAAGTTACAGCTGAGGCGCAAAATTGGTGTTACAGAGCCAAGTGTAACGAATCTTTAGTCAACACATTAAAAACGAACCTTCAGCAAGCGATGCAATCTGCTGAACAAGGAAAAGAAGGGATGGGAGACAATGAGCTAGATGATGCTGCATCCTACATTGATCCAAACAATAGGCTCAGCAATATCCCTAGTGGTTCTGGTAAGTGTACATCGACGAAAAAGGGGATTATCTGCAAGGTATGCAAATTAAAGGAGGTATCCGTCTTATTGATGCCTTGTAGACACTTGTGTTTGTGTAAAGATTGTGAAGGATTAGTTAGTGTATGTCCTATCTGCCAGTTGATGACAACTGCTAGTGTTGAAGTGTTCTTGTCTTGAAATATGAACAAAAATAAGACTAAGGCACAAAAAATAATCTCATACAGATTTTAGATAATTGTTGTGGATTTATTGTATAGAAGCAACTTCTTGAAATTGGAGTTTTAACTGTCATGGTTCTTCTTGATGCTTCATTAGATTAATTTGGTCATCATTTATTTTCTACTTTAATGGCCCTTTTTACCAAAGATTATATATTTGTTATTGAAATGCAACTTGAGTACTCCACTTTGAGGATGAACATCTTTATTGTGTGCATCCTCAACTTGTCTTCCTTGTGTCAATTGAACACTCTAGCTTACGAAATGAGCATCTAGACACCTCTAAAATTTATATGTCACGTCAGTATGGGGTGTTCTCGACACACCGTAGAGATGAGTTGAGGTGTCTAGATGTGCATTTTCAATGCCGAAGTGCTTAGTTGTTAGTAGATATCAAGTTAAGGTGTCTATATATGTAATATGCCATCTAAAAACCCAATGTCAATAAACGGGTGAAGCCAAATAAGGCTAACGAACCCTCTTCAATGAAAAATTACATTGTTTATACATGATTAAAATTACTTTTTTATGTATATATAATAGATGTTGAACCCTAATGAGTTTTTTGTGTGTTACTTTTCATATTTTGAACTCTTTTAGTGAAAGTCTTGGATCTGCCACATTTAATCGAACATAATAAGAAAAAATGTGCTTTCGATATAAAAAGTTAGTCCTTCATGAATTCAAAGCTCCAAGAGTAGTTTGAATAACAAGTTGGTTTTAATATGAATCCATTGAAATTTGTTAAAGCAAACAGTTTGTAGGTTAATTTTCTCTGAAATGTAGAGTTACAAATTATAGGAGTATTTACAATTACTAACTTATATTTGATCATATAATTTGTATTTTGTTTTTTGTTCTCATTCAGTATTCAGTGTTTGATATTCACATCGAAGTCCGATTAAATTTGGATTCATGCTCAATAATAGTAATTTCTTGATTAGTTTAATGCTTAACATGTGGGCAAATAATAATATTGACTATTCAATGTTGTGAACAAATAATAATATTGAAATGAAAAAGAGATGTGAACACCCTTAAAGAGAAAGCATATAAAATGAAGTTACTATTTAATCTTGTGAACTAGAGTAATAATATTGAAATAAAAAGTAGATGTTAGCATATATGAGTAGCTAATCAATGAATGAATATAAAGGAGATCTATATTTTGTTTGGCATGTTAATATCATATGGCAAATTTTAAATTGAACTTGGCCTAACCCCAATTACTACTTTAATAGGAAGTGAACCTAGAGTTTTAATTTAAGTACTTTTAACTCAAGGAATGGACATGACCAATTCCAATTGTGTTCTATCCACTTGAATTTTTTAAAACTATATATATAGTTCTGATTAATTGCATATATAATGGGATAAAATGCTTTGCTTAAATGGTAAGAAGTAATTATCAATGTTGCTTTACAAATATTTGTTGTCTTGAAAGATGTTTATGTTTACCAAAAATTATTTCACATTTGGCATGTTAGTCAAATTGTTATTGGAATATTATTTTTTATAATCTCATAGACTTTATAACAATAAAAAAATAGAATATACAGAGCGATAAAAACTATATTGTCGTTTTAAAAAATATTTATATAATCTATTCATTTATTAGGTAATTACGAATCAATCTATGTGATGGACATTGACTAGTATTCCAAAAAAAAAAAGGATAGCTAACTCGTTATGATATGTTAAATTATAGTAATGATTATTTATTTTTACTGATCGACATATATAACTTATATCCCATGTATACTTCCTCATGAACAGATTCAAATGTGATTAGTTTTGCTTAAATTTTGGTGGTTAAGTTCACTGGATTAAAATCCAATAGTATTACCCCATTAATTAGTTGGGTTAGTTGATTTTTGATCGATCTGTCAAAATAATTACATTCATTAGCTTAATATATAATTTTTTTAATTAAGAAATTATATATTATATGTATATCATATAAAAAAATAATATATTCTGTAAATGAATGAATATACAATTAGTTTGCGCAATTATTAAGTACAAAACTTAAAGATAATTAACAACTCATTTTTTTATGAGCTAGAGTTCAAGGAAAGCCAACTATTTATCCAAAAAATATATGTTCTTTATCTTTATTGTCCAATATTAATTGTTAATCATAGAGTTTCTTTTAATTGATTTTTCATCTGGTGGTCGGTATTTATTTTGTAGCTTGACTATTTTGAATTCACACCGCGTAAGGCCTCCCAACTAAGCATTTTTTCATACTCAGGGATCGAACCCGAGACACCCTAATTAAGGGAGGAGCAACTCTTTCTACTGCATCACATTTTTTTATGGTAGTGTTTTAATAACATTGAATATAATTGGTTAGGTGCAAATCGTTTACAATCATTTATTATTAATATTTCTAATCTAACAGAAATGCATGTGCATTGTGTTTGCATTTATCCAATGTATCTCAACACGTTCTTTGTTTGTTTATTATTTAAATATTTCAATGATCTCTGCTTAAATTAAATTAACCATGAGTCTCCCTTTGTTGCCGGTTCATGGAATCCATATCTATAATATAATGACAATGATCATAGAAGGAATCGGGTAAAAAACTTAAATATACAATTTAAGCACCTAAATAACCTTTATATAACAATAGTTTGACTTTACACCAACATAGCAATAGAATCTTTATAAAATAAAACAAAATAAAAATAAATTTAAAAAAATGGTAAAAGAAAAATAAGCAACGCATCATTCAATATTAAATAAGATATTAATTCCTTAATTTACTCCAATTCAGTTACCTTCCACAAATATTCATTACTTAATATTTCTCTCTCATATCTCAAAACAACTTATTGTAACAAAAAAACAAAGTCTTTTATCTCTTGTTTAAGGTCGTTTCAATGGTTGAAAGCAAGAACATGTCCGTTTTAATTCAGCACAATAAATATGAGATATCACCGGTATGTATCATTTTTTTTAAATTACTTCCGATTTATTTTTGTAAGATTATATAGTTTGATTTTATTTTTTTTTAAAAAACAAATGTTTCAGTGGCTGAAAAATCTCTTTTTAAGGCTTTTTTTGTTGTGGTTATTCATGAAAATTTTATTATTTGTAAATTGATTTTGATGAATCATTCATTGCACTAATGTTATTTGTATAATTTTTAAAACGAACATTTCGTATGGTTTGTAGATTATGGTATTATGAATTGTAGGATTGCAAATATAATCAAAACCAAGATTAACACCTAATGTAACTCGAATTCTATAAATTTACCACTGTTGAATGACAATATTAATATGGAAATCAATGTTAAATAGTAATGTACTCTCTTTTTAATTAATTTGGTTATCCAAAATAATTTGATAAAATTATTGGTAAGATCATGGTGTAATATTGGTTTAAAATATGTATTATTTATCATATTAAATTATACACCATAATGTACACCATTCAAGTACACTATAATTAATGCGTAAATTTTAAAAAATAGATATTATATGATGGTATTATGCATTTAGTTGATTGTTTAATTAAATTTATTATGTAAATAAATTTGTTACTTTTGGTTAGTTTGTGGTGTAAATGTTTGGTGTATATCATACATTATATATTAGATTGAAATGTACATCAAATTGTCACCATAATGTACACCTTAATCATATAATCATGGTGTTATGCACCGTTGGATTGTAACATATAATCATGTTCAACTTTATCAATCTTCATAAATCAATGTTATATATATAGTTGGTTATAAGTTGGTGTTCGAATTTCATTGTAAGAATAATGAAGTGGACATCAATTTTTAACCATATTATACACCATTTCGTATATAATTTTTTTTTTGTGACGTAAAAAAAAAAAAGATTGTATATTTCAAATTTGATTGTTATAACGATTGTTTAGTAGGTTCTTTAATTTTTTTAAAAAATGTATTGCAGGAATGTATGTGGATTTCAAGATTGAAGGAGTGATATGTGACACAAATATCATTTTAAAAAAAATCAAATACCAAAACTTGTACCAATATCCATATGAGGATTAGCATTGTTGAGTTAATTTTTTTTTATTTCTCTAACACTTTCTTTTTTTCATATTCTAATTGAATGTTATTAGCAGATTTGAATTTTATTGGTTGTTTATTAAACATTTATTTCAGAATCATATTTAATCATATGATGTAATTAGTTCTATTATTTATGTTGGTTTTCCTTGTGGTATTAAATGTCATTTGAAAAAAAAAATGGCACGAAATGTCAACTAAATTGGTATATTATATGGGGTAGAATTCAATAATTGTTGGTATATTATATAGTACAAATGTTAGTATTATTATATGGTACATTTTTTATATTATAAATTTTTAATGTTATTCGTAAATAGTGTCATATAGTTTTATAATAATTTCAAGTTCTATACCACAATGTATACCGTTTTAAAGAATCAAATTATATGCTAGTAAAATTGTATTTACAAATAAAAATATATATATTAAAATCATATTGTACATCAATTGACACCATAATAAGATTTCATATTTTCCTTTTTAACAATATTACCTAAAAGAATTCTATTATTGGTATACAAATTAGAATGCATAAATAATTATTATGGTATGCAAATGTTTTTTTTTATTACTTTGCATATATTGGTACTCAAATTGGTATTTTTTAATTAAAAGAATTGAAACGAAAATGGAGAGAGAAGAACAAATTCAAGAGTAATTGTATCAAATAAGGAATGTGTTAAATGGTAGAAATCCTATTAATTAGGCAATAAATTCTCCCCCCAAAAATCAGCACTAGAGTTGAAAAAATCACCAAAAAAATGAGAGAAAGAAACGCGCATCCTAAAAAAAAGGATCTTTAAGTAAAAAAATCATATTCAACTATAATTGTCATTCAGAATTCCAAAGTAAACACAGTATGTCAAAAATTGTAATGTACACCAAATTGTCACCATAATGTATACAATATTAAAAAATTTATATCCAAAAAAACATGTTTATGCCATTCCATATCCTAATTTTCAATATATTATTTTGCAGATAACTTATACAAAAAAACAACAACATGTTTATATTATTCTATTTCATAATTTTACCACCATATATATCAATTTTGCACTTAAATAATATTAAGAAAAACAAGAGGTTTATACCATTCTATATAATATTTTTTTTATCATTATATTATTCTAAAAGGAAAATAAAACGTAATTGAAGAGAGAAAAATATTTTTAGAAGTGTAATTGTATTAAGTAAGAAAGAGAAAAAAAAAGGCAAAAATAATGTAACCAATTATAGTTGTGATTGAAAATCAAAAAAGTAAAAATAATAAAGTATGAAACACATAATATCAGCCCACTAAGCTAAAAAAATAGATTAAAAAATCGTATAAAGATATGTATATTTATTAAGTTGTCAGGTTTGTAATTAAAATGATAATGTTATAAATAAAAAGAGTAAATTCACATTATGTAAATTAAACTCTTAAATTGAATATTCTAGTAATTTTTCCACCCTCTTATAGAAACTAAACTTAAATGAGTATAAGAAACTAAATATAATAAAGAATTGTAAGCTATAAAATAGAAGTAATGATGATTAGCAGCTGTCAATGAGGATTAGAAAAGGTATCACAATAAGAAAAATAATTGTTTATCATTATTTTAGAAGAAAATAATCTTTCTAGATTTTTTTTGTGTGTGTAAAATTAAAGATCTATTATGTGTAAAATGAAAATCTATAGTAAATACGACATAGAATTAAAAATAAATTTCTATGGACTATAAAATCAAATCCACTTCCATAACACTAGTTTAATTCTATTAAACAAGTTTTGACTTCTTAAAACAATAAAAAAGGATGCTAAAGCGAAGAATGATATATGATTTTAAAAAAAAGATAATTTGTACTAAGATTTCTTTATGTGTTGGATTTGAAAAAGAACCGGATCATAAGAGTCTATTGTACACAATTTTACTCTATATTTTTGTAAGAAACTATTTTCACTTCGAATTCGTGATCTTTAGATCATGTGATATCAAGTTACCAGTTACATTAAGGCTCTCCTCAATATAGATCTAGAATTGTCACATGATAAATAAAGTCTAGAATTCAAAAAAGAAACGACCAAGATTTGTTTTGAAAAATCTCTCATGATTTTTTAAAATAAAGTATTGTTATAGATACGAGAAAATGACATAAATGGTCCCTAAACTATCATAGTAGGTCTAAAATAGTCCCTTAACTATACACTTAACGGATATGGTCCTTTAACTATCCACTCTTTTGTCAAGTTTGATTTCTATCCACTTTTTATATCCTCCGTTAACAAACGTCGTCATTCAGTACTCTCTCTCTTGATTTTCTTTTTCCCTCCTCTTTTCTTCACTGTGAGACGCTACAGTCAAGAAAACCCTAGATTCATTTCATCATATTTGACCATTATTGAAAGCTCAAGAAAATGATTCTACGACCAGAAGGTGGTACAGCTCCTCCGTATGGTAAGTTTTCTAGAGTTCAAGCAGTGGCGTAGCCAGGAATTTTATAAAGGGGGTCCAAACTTTGAATAGTAATTTTTTTAAAAAAACGATGATTTATAGAGATTCTATTTTTAATAATATTGTGATATAATTTGGGTAAATGAGTCTCCTATGTATAGAGAAAGAAAACCTTATTCCAAAAGGAAATGTATTAAAATTTAAGAAAATCTTATTCCACAAAGAAAAAAGGTATTAAAATATAATAAAATCTTATTCCACAAGGAAAATGTATTAAAATATAAGGAAATCTTATTCCACAAGGAAAAAGTATTAAAATTTAAGGATTTTTTTTCAATTAAAACCTTATTCCAAAAGGAAAATGTATTAAAATATAAGGAAATTTTATTCCACAAGGAAAATGTATTAAAATTTAAGGAAATAATTCAATTTTAATTGAAAAAAATATCCTTATTGGAGGTGAGATTCGAACTTGGGTCACTAAAGGCAAACATAACACTATTTACAACCAAACTACTGAATATTTATGTTAAACATATGCATGTTTATTTATTTACAAACTTCAAGAAGGCAAAATAATTACAGAAAAATGAAAACGCTCATGCAGGGAATCAAATTAGGGCAATGAGTGGGCTAGCGACATCTCTAACCATCTCCATTACGGGTTACTTTGTTATTTCATCATGTCCAAAATATCATATATACCAATATAAGTCAAAACTTTACATGTATATATCGTATAATTTTTCGACGCAGGGTGTCCAATTGGACACCCTGGGGACAAGGTGGCTCCACCCCTGAGTTCAAGTCATTATTTGTGTGAGGTTTTGTTGTACAAAAGAAAATATCAATTTTTAAAAAAAATTATTTTTGTTTACAGATTTTATACACAATGCCTTAAAAATCAGCATCAAAGTAACCCACAATGGTTTTATGAAGCACTAGCCTAAAAAACATTATTTTGGGGGTCATGTCCAGTTCATTGACCATGTTGATGTTTCAGAAATAAAGTTATCTCAATTCAAGAATATGGCTGAGATATGTGGATATGATAATGAGTCAGTCATATTTTGGCACAAATATGGTAGACTTGGTGAAAAAATGAGGCTTGTTTCAACTGATTTTTAATTATAATGTATGTTAACAGTGTTTGTTAACAGTTTTTATAAAAAGTGATATAGACCAAACTTGACAAAAGGGTGGATAGTTAAAGGACCATATCCGTTAAGTGTATAGTTAATGGACTATTTTAGACCTACTGTGATAGTTTGGGGACCATTTATGTCATTTTCTCTTATAGATACACTAAATTGTGAATATTCATTTGTTTTCTGAATAGACTTGCATCAAGTAAATAGCTTACAAATAGCTCAAACAGACAACTTGCAAGCAACATCATCTAGTGCTCACAAATGACAAGCATGTCATCTAACATATGGAAAGCATGCACACATGACACGCGAAAGCCATGCCATGAGACACACGGTGCGCATGCACAAGGATATGTGACATTCATGCAAGGCGACGCGTGTCACAAAACTTGACTTGCCTTATGACACTGTCCTTGATTCCCACAAATTATGGTTATTGTATATGATTAGATTATTTTTTTTTACCAAATATGACTTCTGTCAAACAAAGAAAGATCAATTTAACTTTCTAAAATAAACATGTCAAAATATGACTTAATAAATATACAAACTTGTCACGATCCAAAATGGACGTGATGACACTTGTCTATTCCCACCAAGACAAGTTAGCATCAACCCAATAAAAAGAAAGAAACGCAGAAAATAAAACAAGAACAAGATAAAAGAGAAACTTTTCATTCAATAATAAACCCAAAACCTAGTTGTCACGTGTACAAGTCACTAATATATAAAGTGTGGAAATGAAAGATAATTACAAGCAGGGGCGGATCTATGAAGAGGTGTGGGGGTGCCACGCCACCCCCGAACTTCGACGGAAACTCTCTCTCTCTCTCTCTCTCTCTATATATATATATGTATGTATAATATTTATATAAATATAAAGCGTGCCACCCACAGAACAAAACTGGCTTGTGGTGCCACCGTAGGAGGGTAACTTTAGAAGGCTGATGTTGCGGGTTCGAATCCCATTTGTACCTATTTTTTTGAGAAATTTGCTGCAGACGTTTTTTAAGGGAAAAAAAGGTTCCAAGCACGTTTTTTAAGGAAAAACAGTTGGCACAATTTTATTTTATTTTTTTATAATTGTTATTGACTTAAATTAAATTAATTACATTATTACTCATTTGAATTTTCTTTTATTTGATTAAATACTCAATAAAAGTGTAATATCTTATTATTTATATTTTATTGATTGATTTATGATATATATCGAAAAGACGAATAATTTAATCAAATATAAAATTAATTTAATCGATAAGTTTATTTGGCACCCACAGACTCTAAATCCTGGATCCGCCACTGATTACAAGTCTCAATGTCTTTGATTCTAGAATAGAACAAAGCATAAATGAAGATCAAGAGAGTCCACCGGAATGACAGACAATTACCTTTCAACAGTTCTTTGACAAGCCTCAGAAATAGGATAAGAACAAGAGCAATCACACAGTACCGGGCTCGAAACCTACACAAGTGTAGAAGCAAGGAGTGAATACCAAACAACACGGTACTCAATAAGCAACCTAATAAACAAGACACATCTAGCTAGAAAATGAATACTCCCATCATCCCAACCGAACCTCCTCAAACTACAATTTGCATAGAAACTAGTCCAACCTAAATGTGCTGCCATACACAGTTCATAAAACTTAGCCACACAGTTCAATAGTCATAGTTTAACAACCAATGCGTATCAACTATGCCAATTACAAGTAACAAGTAGATCAATCACAAGTAGCAAGTACATCAAATAATAATAGTGAACCATTTCCCTTCGGCACAGTATCACTACCTGGAATCATTTCCCATCAGCTCTATATCTCATCACTAACTGGAACCATTTCCATTCTGCTTTATATCATATCACTTGCCAAAATTATTTTCCTTCAGCATGATATCACTAGTTGGAACCATTTTCCATCGGCTTTATATCACATCACTAGCCAGAACAATATCCATTTGGCTTTATTCATATCACTTGCTGGAATCATTTTCCTTCGGTGTAATATCACTAGCTGGAACAATTTTCCATTGACTTTATATCACATCACTTGTCGGAGTCATTTCCCTTCAACATAATATCACTAGCCGGAATAATTTTCCATCAGCTTTATATCACATCAATTGCCAGAATCATTTCCCTTCGGCTTTATGTCACGTGTTTCAACACGGTGTACAACAATTAATGCACATAAGCAATTTCACACCATAAGGAAGAGACAACAATTCAAGCAATTCAAGTCTACATTCATGCCATCAAAACATTTCATCAATCAATCAAATAGGGGCCACAACAATTCATAAAATATTATGATCCATACGTTACCTTTTAATCAATCCCTTTTTATTCATTAAGATTAATCAAGTGGAACAATGAACCCACCACCTCATTTCCATTACTCATCAACACACAATGAAGGGAAATACACGATTTTACTAGATTTACAAGGTTTAGGAGATCTCTTGCATTAATTCAATCAAATAGTCAATCCAAGACTTGAGTCTTCCCCTTCCAAACAACGTCCAAAGCCACACAATCTAATTCAATCAAGTAATCACAATAAGATTCCGGAACTAACAATACCCATATCATACTTTTTTGAAAAATGGGTCATTCAACTGAAAAACCAAATTCCAAAAATGAGGTTTGAATCCGAAATTTTTTACTTGAAGAAGTTACCCAAGATATTTGAAACTCACTGGTGAAAACCACTTTGAAAAAGAATTTAAAATTAGTTCACAATCACCATTTTAGTTTAGAACTCAAGTTCTTATAAAACCTTGCCATTTTCCAATCAAAATCTCAAGTTTTGATATTAAAATCCATAAATAATCAAAGGAAATTGAAGTTTTAGGGCAATAAAAGCCCAAAAAAAATTAGCACAAGAAATCTCTTTAGAATCACCTCCAAGGGTTTTACAAAGCTAAAAATGGAGAGAAATGGCAGGCAAAACCCCCCCTCTAATGTCGCTTAAGTGCATTAGGTTCACTTAAGTGAACCCCGCAAAAACTGGGGGTTTCACTTTGCTAACCAAGCTTCGCTTAAGCTTCCATCGCTAAAGCGATCCCTAGTTTGCTTAAGCGAACCCCGCGAAAGTCCGGTCTTTGCTTTAGCAATCAGGACTTCGCTCAAGCGAAGTCACTAAAGTGAAGGTCGCTAAAGCAGAAGGACTATCGCAAATGCAAAGGATACATAACTCAGACACCAGAAAATTAGCCAACACTTAAAACATCGAAAGGACCCTCGAGATTTGTTCGTAACCCCGTACATACAAACCATATATGTAATTTGACTATACTTAACCTTTTGGACTCAATGAAACTGTCGAAATACGAATTTAATGTCCTCTTGACCTGAAACTCGTGAAAATCACGAGAAACTAACATAACACCTAAAAAGTCCAAAACAAACTCAGGACCTCTGAAAATTCAATCAAGACCTCAGCTAGGCCTAAAGTCATCCTACGAATCCAATAGAACTCTCGGAATTTTGATTTGAGCACCCAAACCTTGAATGTTGACCAAAGTTAACCCAAAGGCTAAAATTTCACAAATTTTCAACTTAGGACCTCAAATCCTCAAAAAGACTCAGAATCTGAAACCGACAACTCCCATAGACCAATTATCACATTTTGAGACTGAAGGAATTGACGAAATTCCATTCTGACACGCAAAACTCCAAAATCACGAAAAATCACTTTTTAACAACTATAGCCTTTCAAACTCAAAATTTATAAAAATTCACAACTTTTTACTCAAAGTTCGAACCCAACTTTCACAACTCAAACAGAAATAGCTCGGGGTCAATATCGAAAGGGCAAGTTTGTAATTTTATATGAATAACAAAAAATGATCAATTGATTCATTACAAAACCATACATATATAAACACCATTAACAAACATAGTTGCATCATATATACAAATGAGAATCGCTAATATGATGTTGTGTGTATATATATATACACAATTGATTGAAATATGCAAATAAGTAATGCATACAAATGCTGAAATTATACAAATAATAGTTGGAATGTATACTTGCTGATAATATATATAAAAAAAGAAGTAATTGTATATAGTTGTTGAAAATATACAAATAAGGTTTAAAAAGTTTAAAAAAAAACGCAATAAACATAGATACGCTAAATTCATAGAATCATACACAACATAATATGAAAAATATTGCTAGAAATACAAATCACAAAAAAATGTATAAAATAAATTATACAAATACCTCATTTTCTTCACCATCATCTTGTTCCACTGACTCAGATTCAACATCTTTTTATAAGATCTGTAAGGACATGCATAAGCTGTTGTAGCTTCATTGGGTCATTGCGGTGCTTGAATCTAATTTCTTGTTGATTAACTTTAGATTTAACAAGAGATCCTGCAATTTCGTGGGTCTCTTTAGTTAGACCCAAAGAAAAAGATGGAAAATCGTCCAAATTTTGGGCATGCATTTGTATACCTCGAATAATTCTCTTGGAAAGAATTTATTCATCCATGATTTGTATGTATCTATGGAGATAACTGAAAAACTTAAAGAAATCAATGAAATATACAAATACAAATTTTAAAAAATAAAGTTGAGACCAACAAAAGTTACATGAAATTGTGGGAGCACAATTTGAGAGGGAGCCACGAAATGTTTAAATTTGAAATCTGATTGTGGTTGAGTGAATTAAGGAGATAAATCAGTAAAATAATTAGGATGTGAGAGAAAATGCTACTTTGTATCATGGAGCAAAACTGAAAGATATGACAATCTATGCGGGATATATAAATTTGAAAGTGGGTCCCTAACAACTCGGATGAAATATTAATGATGAATGGTAATTGTTTGAAATTGTATCTATGATAAATAATTAAGTAATGTATGTTTACTTAATCGTGTAATTTACCTTATTTTATGCCCAATCAAACCCTCACATAAAATGAGGTCGATGGAGTATGAAGTACATTATTCGTCAATTAACCCTTTTGGTGCGAGTCCAAATTAATCATCCAATGAATTCTAGATATAAAATTGTTATATAAAAATGTTCTTGTTGTTAATCAAATAACTAAAAAAGATACTTCCATCATTTGTAAAATAAAATCGTCGGAAAGCCTATATCTCCACTATATTCTTGGGCTAACAACTAATTCTTATAAATTGGCCTCCTAAATGTCCAAAATGTCGTAAAGAATAGTGAGATTGTGCGTACCGCTCCACCAACTCCCTACACATGATTCAATAAAGGTTTTGAGAAAAATCACCCACTTCACCACATTACTTGGTGATAATATTACTAATACTCTTGATATACATTTGATTATTTTACATATATTAAGGTGATTCTTCTGATAAAATAGAGGCCTCTTCACTAACACTTGCTTCATCTTGAAAGAAAAATGACTAATTTTCCATCTTATTCATAGGGAAAATAAACATTAAAATCATATCGTCTCAAATTATTTTATGATAAAAAACAATTACTTCTTAATTAATTATTTAAATTAGAACAATCATTAATATCATAATGATGTTTTTGTAGCTAAACAAAATGGAACACAAAATCAAATAGTTCATCATTTTTTTTTTGTAAAAGAAAGAAGAAAAAAGGAATCTTGCATAAAGAAAAGAGGAAGGAAAGGGACACCAATATGGAGTGTGATAAAGCGGTATGAGTGTTTCATCCTTAATTAGAGATCTCGAATTTAAATTATGAATATAAATAAAATCATGTTGAAAACGTCATCCTCAAATGAGTTCAGATTTCGAGTTCAAATCCTGATTATGAAAAAAGTGATGTTAAAAACATCACTCTTAAATGAACTCAACAATGCGCAATTCATATTTAATCAGTGTTTCAATGCAGGCTCACCGAGCGGGAAAAGAGGGAAAAAAAGGGGCATATGAGTCCAATGAATCACCGTCCAACATCGTGTCCCCACTGGACACTCCTTACGAAGAGCTGAGAGAGAGAAAAGAGAAAGAAGTTGCAAACAAAACAAATGAGTAGTAGCTAAATTCTTCTGGATATATATACAGCTAACGCCAACTTTGTTCTCTCTGACCCTTCTCTTCCATTTTCATAATCCCAAGACTCAAAAGAACTTCATTTAGGTAAACCCCATCTCTCTAATTTTGTATTATATCATGTATGATCTTGAATTTTCAATTTGTATATGAGTGTAGCCTTGTTTTTTGGAAATTCTGGACCTTTGGGTGTTGTTATGAAGCTGATTCTTTGTTTAAAGTTGTGATCTTTTGTGTTATCATCTGATGGGTATTTTCTTTAGCAGTTGCCTTTAGTATCTCTATGATATTGATTTTTCAATTTGGGTAGTTGTTGTTTTTATTTGTATTGTATATGAGTGCAACATTGTTTTTTTGGAAATTCTGGACCTTTGGGTATTGTTATGAAGTTGATTATTTGTTTAAAGTTTTGATCTTTGTTCAAGAGGATTATCATCTGATGGGTGTTTGATTTAGCAGTTGTCTTTGCCTTTAGTATCTCTATGTTCTTGATTGTACTTGAATTGCAAAATTTTATAGTCGGTGGTGGTCTTTTTGTTTTTATGTTTTGAACCTTTCTTTTTGAAAATTCTGTGTGGTTATGCCCTCGTTATAAAATTGAGGATAGGGAAGGGAAAATGGAAGAAGGTGGATAATTGAATTTTCACGAACAAGGTGAAAGTTAAGGTAGCTAACCAACTAAGCTACAGAGATTCCCCGAGGCCTTTTCTTTAATTTCCTTTTAGTTTATGTATATTCACTTCTTAATCTGCTTCCAAAGTATGGTTTGATGGGTATTTTGTTTAGGGGTTGACTTTGCCTTTAGACTTGTAGGTTACTCCTGTTTTTTAATTGAATTGTGAATGTGTAATGAATCACCTTGTCTAGATAAGCAGGATTTAGATCAGAGGTGGATTCAGGATTTAAATTTTACGGGTTCAAGCTTAAAGGGTTTTAGCATTGGACCTATTATATTTTTAAAGTTATGGGTTCATATTTTGAATTTTAGTAAATTTATGCTCCGTGTTGAAAGTATATCTGCAATGTTTAGAATTTAATTTCCATTGGTGTTAGGCTGTTTGGTTGGAACTGAAAGATGGGTTGGTCTTGGTATGCAAAAGATGGTCCTTGGTAAATCAAGAGGGAGTGGGGGGGGGGGGGGGTTACGAATAAAAAGGTGAATACAAGTTTAATCATGTAGCTATCATGGTTTTGTCTTTTTACCTCTTTGTCAATTGTTGTGTAAGCATTGAGAATTTTTTTTAAATTTTACTTGGTGTGTTGAATTAAATGTTGCGATGTTGCTTTGCTCATTTTGATTGTTTATCAAAATCCAAGAGGTAATACACCTGGCACAACTCGTCAGTAATTGCTTTGCCCAGTTTTTACTAATGTACTTGTCATGTATGCTGAAATGTCGGATTGCTATCATTTAAAAGCTTTGAATGTTTGATCAAGATTACCATTTCAAAAAAGTGTGATGTTATATTAAAGACACTGTTGTAAGTGGCATGAGCTGGTAACTAATTGTGGAAGCTATCAATATTAGGATTCCTATTCGTATTTTGCACGAGGAAATGGGATCGGAGGGGACAAAATCTGTGACCATTCATGTCACGGGGTTCAAGAAATTTCACGGTGTAGCTCAGAATCCTACGGAGACAGCAGTTAGCAACTTGAAATATTATGTTGAAATGAAAGGATTACCTGCTGGTGTGACCTTGGGTAGCTGTACTGTTCTTGAAACAGCTGGAGAGGGTGGACTTCCGGCATTGTTGAAGGTTATAGAGGAGTCCTCTGCTGGAAACAGTTCAAATAATGGACAAGTCATATGGGTTAGTTCTGCCAAGACAAATCTTCTCCTTTAACTAATTTGTGTGGATTCATGTTTGCTCTTTAAACTGTCTTGTGCAGAAAATTGCCGGAAGAATACGCGAATTATGCACATTTATGTAACATGAATAGCTGGATGTGTGGTTCTTTTTTTTTCTGATTGTTTCTTTTTTATCTACTGCCTCTGAATTTTTGATACTTTGATGGGTAAATGTATTGTAGTGAGCTAATGATCATACTCCTATAGTCCAACAGAGACAGAAACAGACCAACTGATTTCTTCCCATGTGTTACCTGGTACCTATTATTGGTGGGAGGTGGCAGGTATTCCGTGGAATTAGTCGAGGTGTGTGCAAGCTGGCTCGGACACCATGGTTATAAAGATCATACTCCTACAGTGCCAGATTGAGAGCTTTTTGTCCCGTCCTGGTTGCAGCCCAGAGTATTCTGCAGCTTGTCTAATATCAAACTCCACATATGCCAATATAAAATGAATAGAGTACTATGATAGGGTACAGGCCTACAGGGAGAAACGACATAATGAACTCAATAATCATCTGCATTAATTTTTTTGAGAGACTGATATGAGTTGGTAATTAGCTGCAAAACCATTACTTCATCAAAAAAAAATAAAAAAAAAATAAAAAAAAAATTAGCTGCAAAACCATTTCTTAGGGGAAGTTGATTGGAGGAGTGTCCATTTTCTTTCGTTGACCCTTATGGATGAACTTGACTACAAAAACACATGCATCAGACTGTTCAAACTATGTCTTAACTTGTGGCTATCAAGTTTGGAGGTTGTAGATTGGATAAATGAAAGATAAGCTATCTATCCTTGTGAAAGACCAAATTTCAAGGACTAATGTATTTGGATAGTATTAGGCGATACTAAAACCCAATATTTAGTCTCCCAATTTGGGAGTCCCAAAGGGTAACTAGTTAGGTCCATTACCATCTCATACCTAAAAGTAAAAACACACAAACTGATGCCAATTTGTGGCCACGAGACTAGCAATTGAGTATTTGGATTGAGAGTGCATGACTGAAGAAAAGAGAAGGCCAAAACATGACCAGCGTTGCTGCCTAACTCTGTAGCTAATTGCTTTTTTCTCAATAGTTAGCTACCAATCTATGTGGGATATCAGGATAAATAACCATTATTCGTAATTCTAGCATGCCAACTTAAAACCAAAGAAATTGGCGGTACATATCAGGTCTTTAGTATGCAAACAACAGGAGAAGACACTCTTTGCGTCAGTGTTTGTGAAGACACTTAATTAGATTTCTCTTTGGAAATTCTAGCGATATAGCTACTTACATAGATGAATATTAAAAGGTTTTGAGGTCAATGATTATAGAGAGAAAATGTGAACTTCGAATCTAGAACACAGTTTATCATATGACGCGACTACTTAAGTCTTGTTTGGCGGCCTTGCATTCTGTGGCTGCTCCTATTCTCCTCCACTCACACACACACTTGGAGAAAAATAAAATGTGCTGCTGATATAGAAGTCCTGTTTTATCTGTTCAGCTTCACCTTGGGGTAAACAGTGGAGCAACAAAGTTTGCAATTGAGAGGCTGGCAGTAAATGAAGCCACATTTCGTTGTGCAGATGAGCTTGGTTGGCAACCTCAGGTAAGGTGTTTCATCTCTTAACCGAGATGAGCTAACCTGATATTTCGTTATGCTAATATTCTTATTGATTTTCCACAGCGAGTGCCTATTGTTCCAGAAGATGGAGGAATAAATCAAATAAGAAAGGTCTCTTCTATTCTCCATATGATACTTAATCTGCTTTTTTTTTTATCCCTCCCTAGGAGCTCCCACCCCTTTTGCTCCCTTGGTGACTCAAACTCACAACCTTCGGGTTGGAAGTGAGGGGTGCTTACCATCCGAGCAACTCCCTCTCGTCAATCTGCTTATGTATATTAGATGAAGAAGTACAGTGCTTTTTTATCTGATAGCGAAGTTCAATTTTGTTTACTAATCAGTTTCCCCGTTCAAGTTTTTTGCCTGTATTCCTCTGTTTTCCATGTGTCCTAATCTATTTTTTTCCGGGTTGTTGAAGACATCTTGCCCAACCGAGTCAATCCTGGAGTTCTTAAAGAAGAAAGGGTTTGATGTGACAATGTCGGACGATGCAGGTCGTTTTGTGTGCAATTATGTGTACTACCATTCTCTCCGATTTGCAGAGGAAAAAGGTCACAAGTGTCTGTTTGTCCATGTTCCTACCTTCAATAGAGTGAATCAAGAGAAACAAATGGAATTTGTTGCTGCTCTGCTGGAGGCTATTGCATCAACTTGTTGAATATCAGTACAGTTGGCTTCAAATGGAATTCATAGTTTCAAAACTTTCTTTTGTTTAATTATGTAATTCTGATTTACTTGTAAATAGATTCCCCATGTTCAATGAACATCAATTGTTCATGTTTCCTTTGAAACTCTTGCGTTTGTGATATAAACTCTGTTGATTTGTAATTGAAGTGGCTTTTCAGCAAAATTGATTGCAATTCAGTAGGCATTTGGTCATAGATATTTTTTACTTCATTTGAAACTTTTGAAGTTCTGAGTTTTGCTTGGTTATACTTTTTGCCAGGGGTGGCAATGGGGCAGGTGCAGGGCGGGTTGTGGGCTTATGCAGGTTTTAAACTAAAAGTTCATGTTATTCTCATAAATTTATATAAAATTATATGTAGCATCACCTAAGATTATATGATATGTAGAACATATATTACATTACAAATTAGTTAGTAACAGTTGGTTGGAACCTGGGAATATAGTGCCTGTATGCTACGTATGTGAATATTCAATTATGACTTCAAATGGTGATGAAGCATTTTTTGAATTCTAAACCTAAAAACAAAAAATATTACAGGCATAAGCAATTCTATTAGCTTCTGGGAATACAATTACGAACTAGTATATGGTCATATACAAAATCTTTGCTCTTAAGATTACTGGCACTGGGCATTGAAATATGCCTACTAAATTCTTAAATTTACGAATATGTAAATAGCAAGGTAAATAAAAAGACCAAAAAAATACTTGTGCGGGGGTGGGGCTGTGCTACAAAAGAAGAGCTAAGTCCTTCAACTTGGCATACGTACTATTGTTGTACCTTTTACTCCTAATTCTCAGTTCACCTTGCAGAATCAAATCATCATCCTCTATCAGGATCTCTCATAAACACGGAGAGAAAATGTAAACAGGAAGTCGAAGAAAATGAAAAGGGGACTGCAAGATTTTTTAACCATTAACAAATATGAAAACTAGTCTTTGTTTACAAATTTATGACAATATACCTAATCAAACAGCAATTACATATATTCGACCATTGTATTACACAGCCATTACAAAAAGCCCTAAGGAAACACAAAATGCTTTCAACATGATATTCATAACCACACTGACATGAGAAGAAAAAACAACTAGATAAAACTCCGCCTGCATCCAGATCAACCCACAATAACAAATCTGCATCACTTTAAGCCTGTAAAAAGAGGTGTTGAGAAAATTAGAGGCCCAAAAATTAACGACAGCATCTATTCCAACAGCTTTGATAAATTATCGTATAGTTAACTACCTTGTTAGCAATGTTGTTAGAAAGCCAATCAAGTCCCTCGTAAAGCCCCTCTCCAGAAGTTGCACAAGTGCTCTGGATGTACCTGATACAGAAAAGACCCAATTTAGTAACTCCTTAAAAGTAAGCAAAGCAGTGAGGTCTTAAAAAATAAAGCAAATCATTCACAAGCACTAGCCAAGTGCTTACCAGTGACGCTGCCTGAGGGAGTGCAGTCCAAGCTTATCAGTTATTTCGGCAGCATTCATTGCATTAGGAAGATCTTGCTTGTTAGCAAAAACTAGAAGCACAGCATCCCGAAGTTCATCCTGGGACAGACAATAATAAAGAAGTCTAGAGTCACTCAAGAAAGTTTAACTGAAAGATCCCCATGTTTATCTTGCACTTGCCATCTAATAAATAATGAGAAGTGGCTGTGGCTACAAAATCAGAACATAGAGAATAATGGCACGTATGATCTGTAAGTAGCAAAGTTGGTGGGTTTCTCATAGATTGCTACCTTCCCTACTGCCCCTGGCCTACTTTGTCTGTGTTCTTATACAAAGAATAAAAAGGTCCGGAACATGCAATTTAGTGATGCAAGTACAGTGAAAAAATTCAACTATTCTGACATTTGCTTAAATCACAAGTTGAAGAAAACCTTCTCTCTTCAGTCTTCCCACACCCATTCTTCCGAATAACCTCTAGATATATTACCAACTTATTAATGGTGAATCTGAAATACTAGAAGGAAACAAGTTGATGAATCAGTTCAACTTATATTAGTCCATTATTTGTTAAACAAAAAAATGATGTTCAAGGAGAATTTTGTCAAAGAAGATCTAAGTACATCTACAATCGATCATCTCTACTCGAACTCAAAATAAGCACATAAATTCAAGCTATACAGCTCAAATGTTTTAGATGTTACATATTTACTTTCGGGAAACAATAATAGCCCTGCACAAAGTGTGGAGACAGATCATTACCTCGTTCAACATCCTATGCAATTCATCTCTTGCTTCTACAACACGGTCTCTATCATTGCTATCAACCACAAAAATGAGACCCTGAGTGTTCTGGAAGTAGTGCCTCCACAATGGACGGATCTGCCAAAAGTGAATAAATGAAGTTAGAAGTTAGAACTATCAGATAATTGTTCAGAAGCTTCACTCCATGCGGAGTGGTCAGCCTTATTTTCAGCATATAGTATATACAAGGGCCAGACCGATGCAGAACATACAGCCTTAGGGGGAAAAAGATTATACCTTGTCCTGACCCCCGACATCCCAAACAGTGAAGCTGATGTTCTTGTACTCAACAGTCTCCACATTGAAACCTGAAAATTGTCGATTATTAATAATAGTTCATTGAAGCAGTAAGGTATTATGGACATATGAGTGTACGTTTTCCAAAAGCTGACAAGAATCTCTTGGAACAAGTTATCTTTTCAATAGTCACCAAGAAAATACAGTGATACAACAAATGCTATTATAATTAGTATCATATAAATTATCATACAAAACATTAGAAATCTGCATGACAAACAGTCACTGATAAACCTTGAGAAGTTTAAGACCACCACTTTGTTAAGACTACTCACCAAAAAGAACCAAAGCAGAGAGAGGCAGACAGTAGGAGGGATAGGATATAACCAACTAAACATTTGCAGCAACCGACACTAGGAAGAAGGATTTATAAAACTGCCTACCACCATTCAGATTCTTTATTTATCAAAATAACAAGTAGGTTAATCTTTTGAGTGATGAATTGCACATAGTGCCAAGACAGGGCAGTTCAAGTGGAAAGCTTGCTTCACCTCCAGCGGCAGTTGGGGGGTTCGAGTCATCATAAGAAAGTGGGGACAGGCCACTAATGACTCCTAGGGAGAGGGATCGAGGGTGGGTAGATGTGGTTTACCAATAAAAAAAGAAACTGCACAACATAAGTCAACCCTCACGATAAGGTCTGGCACTAATACATATCATGCAACATACCAAACATACACAACCAGGGACCAAGTCAAAATAATAAAGTATAAATGCTATGCCTAACCAGTGCATATGGGGAGGGAACAGGCAAAAGGCATGTTTCATGCCTTACAACCAAATTGTAAATGTAGAGATCATTACGGCAAGAACTTTGCTGCTGTATGCAGCGATCTACATACCAATGGTAGGAATAGTAGTCACGATCTCTCCCAGCTTCAACTTGTACAATATGGTGGTCTTACCAGCTGCATCAAGACCAACCATTAGAATGCGCATTTCCTTCTTGGCGAAAAGCCGACTGAAGAGCTTGGTGAATGTGAGCCCCATTACGCTTCCTTGATGATGATCCCTACACCACAAAATTACACGATTAAATCATACAGCTGAAATCCATAATTGCCTTCAAAATTCAGATCCATATGCTGATTCATACCAAGTTCCAGCTATTCTAACATGGATCTGAATGACAAACAAAACGATCACATTGACGAGCTAAATCAACATTTTAAAAGCTAAAATTCAAAATTTTCATGATACAAACCACTATACATTACAATTTTCACAGAGATCGAAGCAGTACAATGTCTCTCAGCTAAAGGAACACAAATTAACACCAAAAATGAAACAAGGAAAACACATCTGCAGCTACCAACCGCTTAATCTGATAGATAACCTCAAATCAAATGTAGCAAATTATCTCTACAAAATAGAATTTCAACATGACATTGAACACATTCTGGCATAAAATCAATTGGAGACATTCTCAAATCCATACAAAACAATTTTCAATATACCGAAGTAGTACAACAACTCATTTTTCAGATCATAGCATAAAAACACAAATTTCCACAAAAAAAAAAACGCATCAGCCGCTAGAAATCCATAAATCTGATAAGGAAAACCACAAATCACACAAATACCAGCCGCGCACCGTAAATGCAGCAAAAATTCCTCCACGGAAGCTGAATTTCAACATTAATCAAACACAAACACATCCTAGCCTAAAATCAACCTCAAATCCATACAAAAAACGATTTAAACAGCAAAATTCTCGAAAATGTTACTATAGATGCATGAAATTGAAAAGAAAAATGAATGAAAATATGAAGATTTACCTGAAAAGAGCTTTTTGAAGGTGGGATCTATTGAGAGAAAAACCTGAGATTAACGCTGAAATATGTAAAGAGCGTAAAATTGATGCAATAAATAAAGGAAATGAGATCTTTTTAATGTTACCAAAATGGCATTACGGGTTTCATGAAATTACGAGAATGCCACTCGATTCCAATGGTGGGTGCGTTTTCCTTTTCCACCGTGAGTTCTGTTTCATGTACGTTGGCAAATGCAATCAGATACTGCCACGTATACTTTTTAATTTCTGGTAAATTAGGGAGATTATTAATTTAATTAATTACGTTTTTATGTTTAGTGTTAATTTTCTCTAGTAAAATTATATGTATATTTAATATGTTATACAATTGTTTTTTAGGTTATTAGTTTATAGTTGGTATAGATACTTACCTATAGTTAATTTTAAAATTACTTCGATATATAAATATTACTTATAACAATCTAAACTCTTGATTATCGACATGTTAATACGATATGTAGACTATTACTTTATTTGTGTAGTTCGTATACTTTGCAATTTACTAAATTGAAGGTGAATTTTTTTCCGGCTAATGATTAAAGTACTTAGTATATACCAATAAGGGTTGTGGTGAGGCAAGTACGTGTCCATCGAGTTTTCTTATAGAGTCAAAGTCGTCTTTGTTAAGGACCGTTTTACCCCAGTGTGAGACTTTCTGGCACGAATCTGGATTTAGTTGGGCTCTAATTTGGACATCGAACACCGAATGGGAAACTAAAAAATTAATAATTAATATATACTTATGTTTTAAACAAAGAAACCAATGTTATTAAGCAAATGGAAACAAGGAAAGGAAAATGTCAATGAAGCCTTAATCAGCTTCCTTTGCTACAAAGGTTTTGAATCAATCGACATCATTGGTAATTGTTTATGTACAAAATTATGATTAAAATAAAACAAAATAAAATAAAGAAGCACCTCACATTAAGAAAGGAAAAAAAAACTATACAAACAGACGAAAATTGTGGTAGGATGAATATGATCTCCCAACATTAACGAGAGCTCGTTAATGTTCCTAAAATTGTAGGTAGGCAGCTAGGAGCTTCCCTATAAATGAGTCTTTCACGACATGAGTCTAGATTAATTGGGTCAGTGAATATCGAATACAAGAAGATTCAGCTGGCCTCATTGACAAGTGGTACAACTTTTATTTCTCAAATCCGAAGCTTCTATGGAGAAGTACAAACTTTTCAACTCTTCATGTTGAATTACAGTTGGACCAAATAGAAAAGTCAAATAACAACAACATTATTACAGTTACAACATTCACTAGGTACAATATTTCGATGCGACAATTACGCCTTACTCCTGAACAAGTTGAGGTTGACTATATGAATCTGTCGCTCCACTTGACCCATTTAAGGAAATTTTATTATTATGATATAGATTAATGCACTAACAGATTACAAACAACAATAATGGAACTCAAGGTAGCCTGGGAAACTTAGAGAAATCTGGTCGTCTACGTTCGTTGTATGCATTTTTGCCTTCATTGCCTTCTTCAGTTCCATAAAATAGAAGAGTAGCATCTCCCCCCAGGCCCTGACATAATTTTAAAGAAAGAAAATGTTTGTATCATATAACTATTTGTCATTTCGCGACATATATTTGGATACTCAGAGAATACTTAGCTCAGACTCGATCCCCTCATGTAGGAGTTTGGGTACTGAGCTTGCTCTAATATGAGAACATTTTGGAATATAATAGGAAAGTGAAATGTACCTGAAGTCCAGCATGTCCATCATCAACTGCATTGAGAGCTGATTTTAGCACTCGTATCGCTGTAGGACTATTTCTTAAGATCTCTCTGCACCACTTTATTGTTTCTGCCTCCAACTTATCTAACTAAAAAAAGAAACAAGACATAACATTAGAAAACTCTTAAGTCATTTCATATAACAGAGGGATATGAACTTTCTCTAAGGTTAAGGCGGCCGGCATATTTGTTGCAAGAGTAAACTTTTGAGCTAACTAATGAGCATTCTTGTAAACCAGAAAGTATATGAAATTGGAATGCTAATTTTTGTTAATTTTTCTCTTGATCCCATATGGTTCTTACACGAACGTTAGCTCTTATGGTTAAGGAAGTAGAGTTAGTCGATATACTCACTGGAACAACAGTATTCACAAGTCCCATTTTCTCTGCTTCAGAAGCTGTGTAGAACCTTGTTAAAAACCACATTTCACGAGCTTTCTTCGGTCCAACCTGTTCAGACAGCAGAAGATTAAACCAATATATTCGGAGATTATAGTACTTAATTATAAATCAGAAGTACGTTGCTTTTTTTACACCAATATTTGATCAAGAAGTTCAATTAACATGAAAAGAGAACTACAAATGAGTTATCCGTAAATTGTATCTTAACGAAAAGAACCAAGACAAGACGCTCACCAAACGTGACATAATTGAACTTCCATAACCAGCATCGAAACTTCCTACCTGCAATATGCAAAAAAAGAATCAGATTTCATGAATCCGTATGGCATCAAATTTAACTTTTACTTAGATTCTTTGTCCAGACACAATGGAACAAGAATAATAGTATAGTCAAGAAGGCTATAGAATAAGAACAATAATAGACTTTGTAAATAAGGTGAGGTATTCGATCAGCATAGAACATAGCTTTATTCCAAACAGTACTTAAAGACATTCTCTACAGGTACTTGAATATATGCTCATTTACTAATTTAATAATAAAATGTGTTTTCGAGTACACATGTAAAAAGAGCACCTTTGGGCCAGTCTGACCAAATATAGCATTGTCTGCTGCAATCGTTAGATCGCAAACCATATGCAAAATGTGTCCTCCACCAATAGCATAACCTGCAACCTTAGTTGCAACAAAAGGAAAAGAGTTATTTCAGATAATTGAATTACGTGATATACAGGGACGCCTACTTAAAGCACTTAACAAAAGAAAGAACAGAGAGCCTTACCATTGCAATTACTGGTTTTGGTAGACGACGAATTTGCACCTATGAGAAAAGAAGAAGAATAAGGTAAAGTTAAATAGTCACCAAACTATTGCTAAGAACTAGACACATCAAAAAGTTATATCAGTTTCAAGGAACTACCTATCTTAAGGCAAAAAGTCGTCTACAACGACTTCAAAGAACATGACAGATTACTCTACGTACCTGTAAATCTAAAACATTAAGGCGACCAAAACTTTCAAAATCAGCATAACCATCCTTACTTCTCAATGCCTGATCACCACCACTACAAAACGCCTTTGTACCCTGCATCAAGTCATACTTGAGAACAATGCACGTAGTACAACCAAATGATACAATCTACTGAAGTTAACTCACTATACAAAGATATCTAGAAACCATCACCACAAGGACTCAGTTCTAATCTACAACAAATTCCATTAACTACATTTATACTCCTACGACATCTCATGTTTTTTTAGAGATACTCTTCAATGGAACAGAACCACTACGAGCTCAACTACAAGCTGGTTCGGTGTAAATACAAAAGGAAAGGTGTGCATTAAAATTCAGTCATTCAATTCCTTCATCAAGTATTAAGACATGGTGGCTTGAAGTGAATATTTGCTAGTAAGAGAAATTTATAACATGGCCTAAAGTTCACTTCACCTACATCGAATTCCATAACTTCTTCACTTTGTACATGATATGATATGATATTTCTATAGGAAACTTACCTTTCCTGTGAGAATGATGACTCCCACTGAACCATCATCCCTGGCATCATTAAATGCGCGAATAAGCTCCTTGATGGTGTGAGGTCGGAAAGCATTTCTTCTATCCGGTCTATTGATGGTTATCTGCAAGAGGAAAGAAAACAATATGACTTAAACTAAAGCTCCAGATTTCCAGCTTCTGAGTTTCTTACATTATTAATTCAGGTCACCTGTAAGTACTAACAGCAACAAAGAAGCTTCAAACCGTGTTACTAGTAGCTGCTAAGTGAGAACCCAAGGTTGCTGATAATGATTGAGAAAAGCACCCATATTAATCATATATGATTTTTCCTTCTTTATCCGTGGCATTAGTCATCAGAATGTATTTTTGAGGGGTCATCTAATGCAATATGCTTTTCACAATATAGCAGAGAAATACAATATCATCTACCATTTAGCACTTTGTTATCCATTATCATGTTACAAATGTAAACACTCATCCTTGAAGTCTTTGTTATAGACAAACTGAGAATCATCACATAAACTCCATGGAGCTCAAGACATGGTTTTTTTTTTGTTTTGATAACCGAGAAATCAGACTGTGACCCGCCCTTTGGACCAATCACAGCCTTCTAAACTCGGTGGATAATGGGCCCGTCCCTCTCAAGACATGGTTTTCACTAGTCTAAACTCAAGCTTTGAGTAAAGACCAGGCATCTAAAAAGTAATACTCCTTTGTTCCAACATTTATGTTTTAGTTCGTTCAAAAAAGAATGACAACTTTCTAAATTTAGAAACAATTTAACTTAAACTTCCTCTTTTACCATTAATGAGAAAGTTAAATAGCCACTCAATTATTATGAAGTGTTAAGACAACAAGTTTCCAAAAGTCTTCATTTCTTTCTCAAAGTCTCTTCCTATTCAAACAAGGTCACAAAAATTGGAACGATGAAGCACTCAATTTCAGTTAAATAGCTTCAGTTTACCAACTTTCTCACCTTAAATGAACTAAAAATATCTCATTTTCACATTCTTGAAGCACACTATTCTATTTTCTTTATGGTCTATGGACCATTGCAAAGGGTGTTCACAAATCAAGCATAATACATAAACATACATTCAAACTTAACCTCAGCTCACAAGTAAGTACCTCCAACTTTGAGAGTGCACATCTAGACACCTCTCAACCGACAACTAAACATTCCAACTCGTGGACATTTGTTGTCACTAACGTGACACATAAATTTTGGAGATGTCTAGATTATTGTTTTGTAAGTTAGAGTATTCAACTAATATAATAGAGACGAGTTGAGGCGTATTGATGTGCATACAGGTTTATTTGTCAACTGAGGCCAAGTTTGAGTGACTCTAATTATGCCATCAATAAACATCACTGCCTCTAGCCCAATTTATATGACTCGCTTTTTTTAGACTGTTCAAAAAAAAATAATACATTTTTATATTTAATAACAATTTAATTTTAAAATACTTATTTTATCATAATGAAATAATTTATAGCCATATAAACATGTATCACTTATTTTAGACCATAAATTTCAAAAGTCCAATTTCTTTAACCATGTGTTCAGTCAAACTACATCACATAAATTAGAACACAGATACTACTAAGTTTGAAAAAAAATTAAGAATTCCACATAAGAGGGTAAAGATTGTAAGAACAAAACCTTAGCAATGGGTTCACCAACAGCTTTCTCATAAATAATATCAGTAAACTCCTTGCCAGATTCATCATCAGAAGGAATGAGTCTCCAAACAGGTTCATGATTTGGGACTTCCCCATGAATTTTATGGTAATTATCATTCATAGAAGAGGAGCTACAATTGGAAGACCCAATTGAAGAAACAACATTTTGAGCTGCAGGAATTGGCAATAAATGATTTGCAACTGATGCCACTCTCCTCCTCATAGTGTTGAGGTCCTTCTCTGACATTCTTGACATTTTTGGTAATTAATGAAAAAATGTTGTTATTTTTCAAAGTGAGTAATTTTGTGTTGTGTTATGGAGTGACAATAATATATGATATTTTGATGTGTATGTTTTTGATTTATTGGGATAAGATGAGATAAGATGGATGCTATATTATTAGGTTTTGGCATTGGAATTTTAGGGAGCTAAAAAGATGCTAGAAATCCTATGTGTATTTATTTTACTTGCCTATGCCTATTGGAGTTTGGCAATATTACTATTTTCTTAAGCTAAGATAGATTAACGTTGTTGGTTTGAGTTTTGAATATGAAATTATTTTTGATAGGGAGTGTATTTCTCCGAATGAGGGTTCAAAAGATGTAAATTCAACATAATTGAATTCTAATGTGGATGTTGAACACTGGGTGACAACCAAAACAAAATAAAATGGTGTTATTGTATATAAGTAATTTAAGAACTCGTTTGACCATAAATATCATTCATTTTTTTTGAAATATTATTTTACTTTATTTGAAAAATATTGTTTGATGTGAAAATTCCAAAAACAACTTTGAGAACAGACAAACCCTTGTTTTCACTTTTACTTTTTATTTTTTAGTGTTTAAAAAAATCCATTTTTTTTTCATAAAATAACCTTAGTTAAAATTATTTTTCATGTTTAAATAATATTTTATATTTTTTTTAAAATACGTTTAAATTTTAAATATTAACTGCAAAATTATTGTCAAAGTCAACTAGACTCCAACTTTAAAAATTTCAAATAAAGTAATTTGATTTTTTATTTTCATAATCAAACGCTTAGTTAGGCACTCTTTTTAAATCATAATCTCTTAAAGGGTAGATGGTATAGGGAATTTATGGAGTAATAAGTAATGTCAACTGCTTTGAGATGAAAGTAATGTCATGATTGATCAATTTTGAGATGGAGACGTGACTTATTAATTGATGCTGTAAAATTCAAACTCAACGAAAATAATAATTAGGGCGTGCACTATTTGGTTTAAACCAAAAAATCAAATCAAATTGAACCAAATTCTAAATTGGATTAATTTTTTTGTTTTGGATTAATAATTTATTCTATCTGGTTTTTTTTATTTGATTTCGGATTTAGAAAAAAAAATCGAAAAAGTCGAATTATAAATATAAGTAAAACTTAATATACAATACTTAAAAGTATATTAATTATTGACCCAACTTTAAATTATCTTGAGTCCAATTCATAATATTCTGGACGAATTACATGTATTTAAGTTCATTTTGACAACCCTAATTCCATCATAATAATTTGTATTTGAACCAAACGACAACGATTAACACATAAAAAATTGTTTTTCCTTGATTGTCTCTTTCATCCTTGAGTATTGTTCCTGGTTGGAAAAGATTGAGCTGTTAAATCTTCAAAAGATCAAGTCAGTTTCAATTAGGATGTTTAAGAATCAGCCTATTAAAATTAGAGCACCAACTCTTGAACATTTGTTTATCTCGAATTTTCTCAATGAGTATATATCCTATGTTGGATTTTATTTATGTTTTTCTTTATCTTATTCCTTTCACATTTGCAATGTACAACAAGTTATAGAGGATGCTTGAGGAGTTTTTAATTCTTTAACCCATAAATTAAAATGCTAGTTGTATAGCTCCAGCTTATCGAGGACATAATCTTAGATAGAAGATTATGAAGGATTCAGATTAGGGTATGTAAAAGGTTTAGTTAGGTAGTTGAGAGTTGACTAGCTTAGCCTTTCTTACTAGTAGTAGTACGTAGTATTACTCTAGGAGTTTCTTGTTGTTACATCCCTGTTACTATTGACTGTTTCTAACACTTCAATTATCGTATTATTTTGTGGTACTGATTGTTCCATTTTTAGTATGCATTTGTCATGTTTTCTTTAGCAATTTTGTCTTAGCTTCTTCACTTCCGTTGTTTCTTCTTTCAAACTAGTTTGTATTATTTTTACTTGAGTCGAGGGTCTATTGGAAACAACCTCTCTACCTTGTAGAGGTAAGATGTGAGTACACGCTACCTTCCTCAGAGCCAACTTGTGGAATTACACTGTGTGTATGTTGTTGTTTCACATGAAGCAATACTTCGGAAAATAAGACCTGAGAATTATTGTCCATGATCAAAATAGGCCCTTTGTTATACAAATGATAAAATTGACAAGTAACAAGTTCAAATAGAACTGAATGTGAGAATTACTTAGTCTTAAGTGTGGAGGAAACTTGTTGTTCATCTCTACATTTTTTTGACATTATCTTCCTTTTTGTTAGTTTTACTTAGATTAAGTCCTAAAACAGTTGATGTAAATTCTAAACACAGAAAAAAGAAAAGTTCACATTGAGTATGCCGCAAGTTCTAGTTTTTCCTCAATTTGAGTAACATATCTAATTTTTGAAGATATACGCTTATGGCAGAGCGGTATATGACATAGTTAAGAATAATCTTTAACTTCAAGTAATCATACATATGATGGAGGGAGAGTATAGAAAAGGGCAGCCTGGTGGAGTAGTGGACTAAAGCTCCCACTATGTGTGGGGTCCAGGAAAGGGTCGAACCACATTTTTGCAAGAGGTTGTTTACATGGCTTGAACCCGTTACCTCTTGATCACACTGGAGGGAGAGTATGTATAACATATTTATTGCCCAATATATTTGAATTGTGGATGCATATACGATGGTTTCTCAGTTTGAAGAGGAAGATAACATTGCCGGAGAATTGCAGAGTACAGTTTATATTTTGGTTTACTTTAGTACTCCAGCAACATATATGTGAAAGTGAAAACCAACTAAAAGAATGGGATATGGTTTATTGATTGATTATTTCATCATTGTACTATAAAAACATGTTGTTAGTAGCATCAAGGATATTATTGATCATTTCCAATTACAGATTTTTTGTCGAGAGAAGTTGTAGTCGTAAGAAACTATTTGAACTAAGAATGTTTTATATACTTTCATTTCTCAGTAATTTCTTCTTCATGTTATATGCAGATAAAATCTTCCTCTCCTCCTCCCCCCCCCCCCCCCCCGGGGGGGGGGTTGCACAAATAGAGGAAATGAAACCAAAGTACAAGTTTTAATGGCTTTAGGATGTAGGCAAACAATTAGCTTTTTGTTGCAAAAGCAACTTGTTGTATCTGTTTGTTTTTCTCCTGTTTGCATATATCCTTATGCATTTCCAATGAAGTACTGTTTTGTCATTTGAATTCGATGATTACATTTGAAATGATCAGTTGCTGATGTCGATTTCAGGAACTGTTGGTTTTGGTCCACAGATTAGGCGATTTTAGCACTCATTAGAAACAGATAAGTTCCATTCGTTGACATAGGAACCTTGGATCTTTTCGTTTTTATGAAGATACTGTAATGTCAGCTATCACCTTTTTTCAAGCGACAAAAGCATGATCATGCTGATTAGAATATTTGTTTTGTCTTGCAGAGACTAGACATACAGAAAATTCCATATGTTTTGTCCAGAAGGAAAAATAGATCATAGTCAAGAAATGAGCATATAAATGACTGGTTCTTGCTTACAGGGGCTCTTGCAAAGTATTAATGAGGAATCATTAGAATTCATTCTGGTTGATGAACTGATCTAAGGGTCTGAGTTTCCATGGTTAATGTCTACAACTGCTTAAGTCTGCATAAACAAGCTTTCGTATTCTACTTGAATAGGTAAGCAGAGTGAAAGTGGTTACTCAATATTATGTGCAAGATGATGCACCTTATTTGATTTGTGTTTGTTACTCTAATACCTTAGTTAACTCCTAGATTTTGTCTGGTTTGCAGGTCCGCTGGTTTATGAATTCATGAACCGAGTTATAGGGATCAATCAATGCCTTTTAAATGAAGGCATATGCATGGAGATTTCAGTTGTCCTGTTGGAGATATGAGTATGTGATTATGACACCTTCTAGCTTCTCCAAAGAGTACGCTGTTTATCCGTTGATGTCATTGGTGGTACGTTAAAATTCTTGAAAACATAGCGGAGTGTTAGATTCTGAGGTCCACCAATGTTTGCCAACACTAACTTTCTTCGCTAAGTGTCTTCGATAGAATATCATGAGTAGCAACTCCTTATATTTTCGATCATTATTCGTAGGTTAGTAATGCTGTTGGTGTCAATGTAGCAGAACAAGTTAACAGTTTTACCAGAAGGAAGTGTCTTCTCATACCTTACTATAGAAATCCACTCTATTAAATATAATTCAATACCACATACAGCAATTTTACTAAAGGAGAAAAAACAAAATTATATACTCTTATGCATCAAGAATATGCAATCATTCTATATATGGTGTAATAGGGGTCAGCAAAAGTATGCCGGCCTCACAAATGAAGACACCAAAAATATATAATTATAGGTAATAATAATCTTACTAAACTAGCATTGATCATGATCTGCTTGAATCTTGTTGCTCGTTGGTTTTCCGACTTGTAAACATTCAATTGGAGGTTGAGTAGGAGTATATAACTCCCCGAACGTCTGCCAACAGAATGGATCATACATGTGGTAACGCTCCTGTATTGGCTTTAGTTGGATATTCATCATGGTCACGTCTTGACATGGCATACTGTCACTACATGCTAGATGCACCGGTTTTACTGTATATGTTCCTTTAATTCCTGCATAGTTGATATCTGATAAAGCCACTGCAGCTGTCTGGTTCTTGCATCTGCTCTTGTCACAATAGAACTGATCAATTACAATCGGTAGCTGAACTTCGTTCATTTGAATGTTTGAGAAAAACACTCCTTGTACTGACCCTGACCCCCCCTGCATAGTAAGTATAATCAAATGTTAATATTCGTTGTTAGATACATCTGAACTCAAAATGTCGTTATGAAAAAACCATACCTGCCATGTCTTAATCCTGACACCGTTCATCGTGTTCTGCATAATAACATCTTTGACAGTAATATTTGAAACACAAGCCTTTGTATTGTCTTTCCCTAGTGATCCAATGCTGATTCCATGTCCTGGTCCACAATTTATGTTGCGTACATACACGTTGGTGCAGCCAGTTTGTATCGACACACAGTCATCTCCTATACAAATTTGAAAAAACACATCGATGAGTATTTTTAGCGTGTACTAGCATTTTAAATTGAAGGACATTGTATGTGCTTAGCTCTTTTGATGCTCAAATTGTATATTCTATCATAAAGTTGTCATCTAGGTTACTACTCCCTCTGTCCCAATTTATATGACTCACTTTCTTTTTTAGTCAGTCCCAAAGAATGACACATTTCTATATAAAGTAACAATTTAATTATAAAATATTTATTTTACCCTTAATGAAATGATTTACAGCCACACAAATTTCTATCATTCATTTTGGATCACAAGTTTTAAAAGTCTTCCTTTCTTTCTTAAACTCCGTGCCAAGTCAAAATACCTCATATAAAATGGGACGGAGGGAGTATCATATTTTGAGTAACAGGGCTAAAATAAATGTGTGGGGCTAAAAGTCTATCTCTATATTGAATTTACTCTTTTACTATATAGACAAGATGAGTTTTTGCAGGTAGGGTCTTAAAGCTTGTGGTGCAAAAATTATACATTAAAGATAGGTCGTTGCTACGTGTCGAATGTTAGTAGTCACATATTGAAGAATGTGGTCCTTATTATCAATGTGGACATTATTTTGTATTGTTCTCTCTGTTATCAGTTATGTTTGTTGTAAAAGAATTCATTGAGTATAGTAATTACCACAAGCAATGTTGGAACTGCGAATTAGCGCGTCTTTGGAGTTCTGTAAATGGATTCCATCTGTATTAGGACTATCTCCAGGAGATGAGACAGTGATATTGTTTACTAATACCCCTATGCAATTGTCAAATTTGAGATGACATTGTTGGCTATTTTGAATTGTGATGCCTGTTACAGTAACATTGAAACTCCCATAGAATCGAAGAGCCTGCATTTCAACTTTTTCGTTTAGTATATAGTGAACAACATAATGTCTAAACTTGAAAAACATAAAGTGTTTGAAATTGTGCTTACTGTTGGCTTAATGCTTGGCATTTTCCCACTGAGTGAGCTATTTAACTGCCACACAAAAGAGTATTAGAAAGGAAAATAAATCGAATTTAGATATTCATAAGTGAGATAGATATATAATTACAGGAGTCGGAGGATGTCTCAATAATGTCTTGTTTAAGGGGATGATCAGTTTCAATTCATCGTCTAGAGGATCATCATACGGTGTATCTAGCCACCAAACTGAACCTCTTCCATCAATCACTCCGCTTCCTTTGACAGTAATTCCTACCAATTTGGTAAATTCAAGCCATTGCATAATACCTGAACCCCAAGATTTTGCATCTGTTGGAGCAATTATTGTTCCATCAAGCTGCAAAACAGAACATATTCATCAAAACAGTCTTTTAAGACTAGTCCCTAATCTGCAACTTTAAGACTGGCTCGTGTAACAGTTCTTGAATTCTTCCTGATGTATTTGAAACTAGTATCAGTATTATGATTCGGAATCATGTAATTCTTGAAGACAGTATGGACACTCATTCGACATAGATATGTTAAAGGCAGAGTAAACATGTACTAAGTAACATTGGCTCATACATTATATGATGATAATCTATATTTTTGACTGACCTGAAAGACAATGTTGTGTTGACAATATGGACCTGAGAATGAAATTGGTCCTACAAGGAATATATATTTCGATGGAACGATCATCGTTGAATCTTCCACTTTACAAGCAGCTGCCCATGCAGCTTGAAATGCCTGTTAGAATTCAAGATTTCATGGTTAGTAAAATAGAAATCTGCATTTTAGGTGATTACTATGTTATCAAAACTGCCTCTGGCAGAAATGCAGGGTAAAGCTGCGTACAATAGTCCCTTGTGGTTCGGGCCTTTCCCCGTACCTTGCACATAGCGGGAGCTTTAGTGCACTGGTCTGCCCTTTTCTATGTTATCAAAATTTTCAAAAACATATTCAGTTGTAAGTTAAAAGTGGGAGCCACCTCATTTCTCTCTATGACTCTGCCTGCAATTCTGTCTTATCTTATGTATTATTAAGTTTTCCTTATTTTATATATATATATATATATATATATATATATATTTTGTTGTATTCCCAAAGTTAGTTTATTAATAATAATACAACAATAAAATTTACCTAATTTTTTGTCCTGTAAACATGAAATTCTTTATGTGAATTTCATCAACTTTATTTACTATGTCTATGAACTGACATTTTGGCAATTGAGCGCCAACAAGAATAACAAAAATTCAAATGTGGTACAGAGCCAATTCTGAGTGAATTACATGTATTGTCACTGAATTTCAACATTACACTACATGTTCGATGTAGGTACTCATTCATATAGTGAATAAAGTTTAGTAACCATACGTGAAAGTTATCAGGTGAAAATGAAAACATGAGTTTACCTTAGTATCATCGGTCTTGCCATCTCCAACAGCACCGAAATTTGTCACATCAAAGATGTTAGTCGAAGGTACATTGTCGTAGCCTTTACTTGGCGGACTAATTGGTGTACTTGGTGGTGGAGATGCGTATTTTGGCTTCGGTTTGCCACCACTTTTGTGGTGGTTATTACTACCATGAGACTTTCCCTTCTTCTTGTACAAAGAAACAGAGGATGTTGTACCATGTTGTCTCCAATGCTTACCTCTTCTTGCATTACAAACCTCAACATTTAACGACGACCATACGAAAAATGCAACGATGAACATAAATGTTACGCTCCGAAAGCTTAATCTTCCCATAATTATTTTTTTGGAAGAGAGAAACAATGGAGGAATTATTTTTTTACTTAGACAACAGAGGAGGTATCTGGTGGTTTATATAGGAAAGAATATGTAAATGTAAATAGTACATGCATAAACAAAAAAGATATACTATATGCTAGACATTTATGTCATTTATTCTTGGTCCCCTATTTTAATTAATAAACTTCTTTTTCTTGATGTGATTTTTGTTTGGCTGAAAAAAAAACTTGTAACCCTTTATTATATCCACCATCTTTGGCATATGGAGCTAAAAAAAAAAACGAAAACAATTGGTTGGTTTCAACTGTCATGCAAATAAGGGAAAATTAATTTGCATTATTATGCAAAAAATTAAATTTTGATATGCATTTGTTCACTTGTCATACTTAAAACACTACGATAAATAAATAAATGATTATATTAAAAGTGATATTTAGCGGTAATTGTGGTAAATGTCGCTAAATCATATAGTGAATTGGATCTAATAACAACTAACTAATGCTGGTAAAGGTTTTCGTATCCTTTGTTAATGTTCATATTTATTGCCGCTAAAAATGATGTTTATTATAATGACTCTATATAAATAACACTAAAGATTTTAACGATTGTGAATACAATGACAATTCCTGCTAATTATCATTTAACGGAAAATCTGTTGCTACTAAATGCCTCTTTTGTTGGAATGCGAAATTATTTTCGTTTTACATGTTTAAGTAAGGAAATTTTTGCTTTAGTGTATCTTTGTGTCTTTTCATGCAGAAATTAATGATTAGAAAATAATTATAGAAATAGTATGGTTGGATTATATTTAGTAGGTTAGTAGCAATTATATGCTAAGGTTAGGACTATTATTATTTTTACCAGAAGAACTATTAATTTTTGTTTCTTGTTTTTTGATTATAAAAGCCAAAAAGAGGGCACGTGGTTGGGTGTATAAGTGGTCAAGGCCACTGATTATAACAGCTCTTTTATGATCACATGCAACCTTCACGGGCTTAAGTTTTTTGTACCTTTAATTTGTCTTCCATAGCAATAGTCCCTCCCCTCCTACATTTCGATTTCAAATTAATTAGTTCGATCGACTATATGAATAATGATTATGTATTTATTCCGTTCTACTATAGTTCAACTGATAAGAAAAAAAGAATGGACTTATTTATAAGCATATACACGACATTCAAAGTACGTATAACAAGAGAGTTTAATGATGTTCGATCTGTAATTACTAATTTAAATTTTAAATTTGTTTTTATTTGTTTATATATGTAAGCATAGGAAAGGAAAAGTACATGAAGTCCTCCAATGTATAGTTTGTCAAGTGCAATCATACTCTCATTTGTTTGATTTTGTACTATACTTTTTTTTATTCATAGTTTGTTTTAATTCAAACTCTCATTTTACTATGATCTTATAATAATTACTAATTAAAAAATCATCATTTTTCCATGATAAAAAGTTTAGTTGTTATTCTCGTAAATATTTTGATTAAATTAGTGTAAAAAGAAAAAAAGTTATCATGGTTTCATATGGAAAAATTAGAAAGCTTCTTACTATTTTCAGTGAGAATCTGTTTCTCCCAATATTCCAATAAGTTGGTTCAATGAAAAATAAATAGAAAATTCATGTTTTATAGCACAAAATTTTCACTAATGTGGTGGTGAAAAAAATATTTGTTTCTAGTAGTTGTTAATAGAAATATCACAACTTGTTTAAAATTACAATTTTCAAGGATGTTTTTATAACGATTTTTTTTAGAAAAAAAACTAATCCAAACAAGAACATCGTCATATAAAATGAAATAAAGCGATGCAACCAACAAAAGAGTGGTGGGGGGGGGGGGGGGCGGGAGGGGGAATAGAAACATAACGCCCATGGTTTTGTACTAAGGTTTTATTATGTGAATAAGTAGTAGCATGAGGTTTATGTACAGTGTACTACTAAAATATGTATACACGAAGCCAAGTGTCCAAACTAACAATAATTTAGTCCACATAACATCAATGTACGTAACAAAAAGGATCGATCACATGCTTTAGCTGTTTATGGAATGGTGGGTTTAGAATAAAGTTTTTATATTATAAAAAAAAAAAGTAGATAAAAAATATGTGGGGGCTGTGGTAGGGTATGGAATTCATGAATGTCACAATAGAATGTAGGTATTCTTTTTTGCACTTTTTATGTGAACAGAAATTGGTCTGATTGTGACCAAAGAATTTTTACCAACATGATCATATGGGTAGTTTTTGAGTTTTCAATGACATTAAATTCTTTTTTTTTTCTCTTTTTGTTGATTGTCCAACTAAACTTTTTCTCTACTTTTAGTACATTTATTTGCATTAGTTCTTTCTCTCTAAAAATACCAATACTTGTGACCAATATGCGTATATTTACTTATCATTTTTTTACTTTACTTATGAGACTATACTGGGTATGTTATTGCAAGTTTTATAGTGTAGGAGAGCAAACATTTCATGAGGTACTCTATTGGATACACTATTTATTTTGCACATTTACCACTTCAAAAATAACTTTTGATATGTGGTGTTTGAAGCTTCATATGGTCAAACTTTAGGCAAGAATGATAGAAATGTTTAAACTTCCGTCACATGAAACTTTAGACACTGTTTAATGAAGGAAAAAACTCCCACATCGGTGAAAAGGAGGTACTTGGACCTCCTTATAATGGTTGGACAATCCTTCTCCTTCTGAATTAACTTTTGGAATGTGAGTTAAGCCCAAAACATAATTTAATATGATATTAAAACTGGATTCGATGTAGATCTATGAAGGTCACGCACCCAATCAAACAGTGAAAATATTTGAATCTAGACGTGAAGAGGAAGTTGTGTGACAAAAGAATTCAAATAATGCGAGAATGTTGCATCTCATGAAATTTGAATTACTAATTGTTGAGTCACATTTATTACTATATTAAAAGCTAGCTTCTAGATAGAGCTTTTGTGTCTGGTTTAAAAAATTTACATCTTTATACAAAAATAGTTTGATCATTTTTTGTACACTAAAATTTTCTTGCGAAGGAAGTTTGATTGAATCCCTTTATAGCCTATAAAAAAAACATGCTAGTAAATTTTTATATTAATTGAGGAGATTTTTTATACTATCAGCGTATAAAATATTGATTTGTTTTATATCTTTTGTTTGTGTTTGCGTTTATCTTATAAATCTTCTTTTTATTTTTTCCTCATATATATGTGAAGGTATAAAGAAGTTGTATGTCTACATCACCCTACCTTTTAAGCTAAGACATACAGATAGACAGTATTTTGGAACCACAATTCGTTTTTTCCACCCAACAAGTTTTGTCTTTTGCACTTTGACCTCTCTTATCTCTATTTTAATTTGCATCTCTTTCTATCTATCTGGACATTACACATATATTGCACTGCCTGACACTTGTATTTCATATGAATTTTAATTTGTTTCAAAGTATATAGTATTTGATATTTTAGAAGGAAAAAAAGAAGAAGAAGAAGGATTTATTAGTTTGTTTTCAAATTCATTCTCTCACTATTTGAATTAGTGTAGTATCAATTAAAATAATATGTCTAGTCATCTAGATAGTTTATACAAATAAAAAATAATGTTTTAAGTGTATTGTCACATTTTGAATGAAATGGATGAAGAGAATCCAAATTAAGAATCAAATAATGAGTAACTGTACGAGAGAAAGTTATTCGGATGGTAAGCATTCATTACTTTCAATTCTAAGGGGAGCAAAAAGGTGAGAGTACCTACGGAGGGTTTATAATTTTTAAAAAATGAATAACTCCCCCCCCCCGATTTTATACCACTAGATAGCATGTCTAGTAATCTAATTTTATTAATACTAAAAAAGAATTAAACAACGTATCTAGTGATCTTTTATTAATACTAAAATAAAAATTCTCCATTGAAACAAGCGCAAGAAAGAGGGGCTAGACCTTACTTTACCAATCCTAATAAGGTTACAACAAAACTTATAAATACCACACTCTGGATAATTTGTTCAAATATCAATTAATTCATGATAACAACCCCTTTTAATTTTAAGGTTAATGCAAATTAATCCTAATTTTCTTACCATTTATGAAAAATACAAAGACAACAATAACATTCTCAATAAAATTATTTGCAAAGGATAGAGTACACGTAAGTTTTACCACTATCTTATAGAGTTATTGAGTCTATTTTTATAAAACTCTCCGTTCAAGTACAGCAAATTCAATTGATGAAAATGTACAAATAAGAGATTATTATTTTCTTTTTAAAAAAAATTCTCCAACTAAAAGAGTACTGAATTTTACAGGTAGATGCACGTGACCATGCATCCATTCAAAATACCCTTTTGTAATCAATAATTTCATCCCATTTATGGGGCCATGATTTTTGCCTGTTTGTATATATTTGGAGATTTATTAAATATTTGTGTAAAGGTCCTCTGACACGAATTAATTAATTAATTACTACTTAAATTAAAGTTATGTCCCCTAATTTCTTCACGTAATTTATAACTGTGGAAGCTGGAAATCCACCTGTATTAACGTCCAAATGAAACAATACATTATATATTTCAATTTGTACTAATAAAAAACAATAATTACTCTTAAAACAGCTGTTCCTTCTAATAGTAAAAAATATATTATATCACATGTATTATATAAAAGCTGAAAAATATATCTTTTCCAGCATTGCAGGACGGGCATGATACGGGATGTCGAGTATGATACAGTAGATATTGAATTATTATATTGAGATATAAAAAATAACACAGTAGATATTAAATTATTATATCGAGATTCAAATTTTTGATATTATGATATTTAGTAGAAGTTTATTTTTGTATTTGATACGATATTTAGTAGTTTATAAAAAATTATCGAAATATGAATATATATCGTATCGAAGTATATAGTTACATATATAATTGATCATAAATATTATTATAATACTAATAAATACATAAACTAGGATATTAGTACAAAACTAATTGCTTTGAACTTTGACTATTCTAACTTAATTAAAATGTCTTTTTGTATAATTTATAAATGAAAGAAATTACTTTTTACTTTCTTTTGAATATTTCTACACGTATAAGATGTTAGTATGATATAATTGAATTTTTTTTAATCAAAATCGTAATTCTCTATTATATGAGTATATGTAAGTCGAATAAATCATAGTTACCAATTAACGATACCATAGATTACCAATTAATATGATAATGATATTATATATATATTTTTTAAATCGAAAACCAATAATGTACCATATGTTTTTCCTTTGATCTGTCTCGAGTCTTGATGATGATTACTCTCACATCGACACTTTCTAAAAGTCTCAATTGGATGTATAATATAAAGGCAAATTTTCATATACTCCTTTCCTTTCATTTTATCTTATATATGATATTTGATTATAAATAAAGTTAAATCTTCTTTCTTGGGAACTTGTGATAGAAAAAAGATCATAAACAATTGTCACAAAGAAAAGAAAAATTAAAGTAAAAATATCGAATTCATCTGAACTCGGTACTTCTGTCAGAAAACATAAATTATACCAAAAAATTAATAAAAATCACTTAAAATTACAATAAAAATAGAGTTAAACCAATATATTTAAAATATAATAAGTTCAAATATAAAAAATTATAAAATTTAAATTCTAAATCTGTATATTATCGATGTCAATGGGACATTTGGAAAAGCAAAGAAGAAATATGATGAGTAGGGTAGGTAGTAGGACCTTCGTCTTTTAGTGGAAGTTATGCTCGTGAACTTATTTGATACCTCCCCGTGAACTCCATGCAACAGCAAACATTATACTATATATTTTAATATATTTTTTAGTATATGATTGGTTTTAATAAATTGCCCCTTTCTTTTCTCTTGAGGCTTATATATAATGCAACTTTGACATTTGGAGGCCAACCATGGTGCCTTATCCTATCATTATTAGCACCCAAATAATTTTGATACCTTATGATTCAAATTGTAGTATCACGAGCTATAATTCACGTCGCTCTAGTTTATTATTTTTGAATTTTGTTATTTGTGTCATGAAATTTAATTGTGTGTGTCACATATCTATTTGTGTTTGTGTTTAGATATATGTGTGTCAAAAAGAATCGAGTAATAAAATTGTGAGTTCATTTAAATAAAATTCTGAATTCATCTATATAAATGTGTGAGTAGGAGAATATTAAAGTCGTGTAGATCAACATGGTCCCTAATAGGTGGATTTTCTCAAAATGATCCACGCAATGTTATACATCAACCATTTCCAAGAATGATTAGACTATATAGATATCGAAGAGTAATTTTAAATTATAATCAAAAGTTAATGAATAGATTTGGACCATTTTCTCCCAAAATATATGAATTCATACAATTTATTAGGGGTGTACAAAATCGAATCGAAAATCGAACCAAACCGTAAATCGAGTCAACCCGGAAAAAAACCCGACTAGTGGTTTGGTTTGACTTGATTTGGTATTGAAAAAAAAAACCTGACTATATTTGGGTTGGTTTGGTTTTAACTAAAAAATACCAACCCGGGACCAAACCAACCCGACATTAAATATGTAATTTTAAAATTTTATTTTATACATAAAAATATTTACTTTGATATAATTTTAAAATATTTCTTATACTATTTCATAGTTTTTATCTTTTAATATATTATTTCAAGCTTAAAACTTAGAATTCGGAATGGTCCGATAAAGATTATAGTTCATAGATGTTGATAATTATAATAAAACTTAAATCAAAATCAAATTAATACTAATGCAAAAAGAAAATCAATTCAACACTAAGAATGACAATAATATTGAATATTTGTTCTTTAGTTTTACATTGGTTTAGACAATTAAAATACATAATCTAATTTTAATTTTCCTTAAATATTTAGTAATGTAACGAATACTTATTAAACTTATTTTAGCATGATTTAGTACTTTTAAATTATGATCATTTTCATTATGACTTTGCAATACTTATTTTATATGATGATTTCATTATTATTTTTTATTGAATATTTTTGTGTCATAGTACTAATATCATATTTTGTGTTATTTTTTTAAAGAAATACCTTAGATAATTGTATTTTGGTTGTGTCACGCCCCGAGCCTACACTCTGGGCGGGACCGGCACCCGGAGACCATTTCTGGCCCCAAGCGAACCCTTGGCCTGACTTTCTTAACTCAGCGGAAACCTCAACAGAATAACTCAATGCAATGCAATATTACAAACAACTTAACTTATAAAATATGGCCATAAAGGCAACTCGAATCTCAAAATAGAACATTTACATATATATAGAGATGAGAGACTCAAAACTAACTGACTGACTGTCTGTCTATGAAGCCTCTAAAATACTGAGATGGATGTTGGGACAGACCCCGCAACATCCTAATAAAAGAAACAACACAAAATAATTGAGTCCTCCGGAATGCAAGGAGGCTCACCACTGACTCTGGTGTGCTCAGCTGGATCAACGACGTGCAGGATGCTGATCCGGGGTACTTGAATCTGCATCATCAAACGATGCAGGCCAACTGGCATCAGTACATGGAATGTACGAGTATGCGAGCTGGAAAACTAAGCAACAAAGGCTAGAAGGAAATCTGGAAGAAACTGAATAGCTTACCTGGCTCAACTCAACTCAACCTGACTGACTTCTTTCAATATAAGGCAATTTAAAACAAGTGCGATATAAAGAAAGACTGTTTAAAATAGGCTATAAACTCTGTGTGTATACAAGGATACAATAAGCCTGAAATGTATATAGAAATACAATGAACTGATGTATATAAAAATACAATAATCTCTGTGTATGAAAATACAATAACTGTTGTGGGAGCTTCTCTAACCGACAACCATCACATAAGAGCTATAGTGATGATACAGCGATCGACCTCTGTAACATCCGACAATTTGAAGTGGCTTAGATGAAATTAAAAATCTGGAAAATTTGACTAAGTGTGGAAAAACATGAGTTTTTGGCCAACTTTGACTAGTCGTAACTCCTGGCTCAGGATGAGTTAGGAGTAGTTCCAGTTAAGGTTGCGAAGCCCTTGGAACGACCTTTTCAACGCCACCAAGTTTGCTCAATTCCGAGTTCGTATGAGGGAGTTATGCCCGGTAGAAGTTGGGCAGTTGGAAAGGATTTTCGTCCGGAAATTTAAGGGGCATTTTGGTCCTTTCGCAAATTATTTATTTTGAGCTCTTTTGTTGTATTAGAATGATCTTTGGATCATTTTTGTCCCTTTTTGAAAGAGAAGGAGTTAGGGCTTTTGAGAGTGAAGAAGAGAAGAAGGAGAAGAAGAAGAAAAGAAGAAAGAGGAGCTTAGTCAAGATCGTGTGGACTTTCGTCGGGGGTGATCCCTATTTAAGGTATGTGAGTTTTAGTGTGGGTTGATCCTTTCCCCCACACACACCAAGTTTATTCATTGATTTGAGAAAGATTGGGATTTTGTTGTGGAAGTATTGAAGTTATTACTTGTTGTTGATGTTGTTGGTGGTGTTGTTGAGTTGTTGTTCGTTGTGAGACATGATTGGGTCATATATTTTCGTTGAAATCCTAGGGTATGTTGAGGAAATTACTATTCTTAGAGTTATGACCCTAAAAAGTTGATTCACCATCAAATTGCAGAAAGTTCTGGGCTGTCGATCCCCATCTACGGGACTGACCTACGGACCGTAGATCGATCGACGGTCCGTACTGGTCAACCGTCGATCAAGACAGAAGTTGGTTTTTGGGGCGTCGATCTACGGGCACGACCTACGGTCCGTAGATCGATCCACGGACCGTAAGTCAGGACCGTAGGTCAACACTTAGTTTTTTTCAAAAAAACCATTTTTGGGGAAAAATCTCTGACGCGATCTACGGACCTGCAGTACGGACCGTAGGTCCATCTACGGTTCGTCGATGGCTTCCGTGGATGCCGCCTGTGTCACCAGAAATCTAAAGTCTCAGCCAAGTTTCCCCATTCCTTTTCTCACTTTCTCAAGCAAGTTCCAAAGTATTATACCTATGTTTTATGGTTGTTTCCGACACTCCAAAGTACGTCTAAGAGTTCAAGAATCCCTCCATGACATGTGATCGAACACCTTGAATTCATAATTCCGATTCAAGGAAAGATAGTTCCAAGTCAAGTGAAGTTAGCAGTCAAGTTAAGTCAAGAGTTTAAAGTTGAGTTCATTTCTCAAAGTTATTAGGGAACTATGTATTCCCAAAGAAGTTTTAAAGAAATGTTTTTACATTTAAACAAGGTTGGAAACTGAGATTTCCAAAAGAGCCTTCGGGCTAGTTTTGAGTAATTATCTCATATCAGCAGGAATAAATATGTTTTAAAAACATAAGAGCTAGTACATTTTTGGGAGTAGTATCGAGCACCGAATTGGGGGAGCGTTCAAAGAACCCACAGCCCCCATAGAACCATGTTAGCCACCATGGGTAGAAAAGGATCATACTTTTTAGATGAATCCTTTTCAGATTAGACTAGTGGATCCATTAGGCAGTTCAGGTCTTATATCTTTGGCCGGGTATAAGATGCTCTGGCAGCGTGAGGTCGATCGCTGTATCATCACTATAGCTCTTATGTGATGGTTGTCGGTTAGAGAAGCTCCCACAACAGTTATTGTATTTTCATACTCAGAGATTATTGTATTTTTATATACATCAGTCACTGTATTTCTATATACATTTCAGGCTTATTGTATCTTTGCATACACACAGAGTTCATAGCATGTTTTAAACAGTCTTTCTTTATATCGCACTTGTTTTAAATTGCCTTATATTGAAAGAAGTCAGTCAGGTTGAGTTGAGTTGAGCCAGGTAAGCTATTCAGTTTCTCCCAGATTTCCTTCTAGCTGTTGTTGCTTAGCATTCCAGCTTGCATACTCGTACATTCCATGTACTGATGCCAGTTGGCCTGCATCGTTTCATGATGCAGATCCAGGTATCCCAGATCAGCAGCCTGCACGTCGTTGATCCAGCTGAGCACTCCAGAGTCAGTGGTGAGCCTCCTTGCTTTCCGGAGGACTCAATTGTTTTTGTGTTCTTAGCTTTGTTTTATTAGGATGTTGCGGGGCCTGTCCCAACATCCATCTCAGTAATTTAGAGGCTTCATAGACAGACAGACAGTCAGTCAGCTAGTTATGAGTCTCTTATCTATGTATATATGTAAATATCCTATTTTGAGACTCGGGTTGCCTTATGGCCATATTTTATAAGTTAAGTTGTTTTGAAATCTTGCATTGCTTTGAGTTAATCTGTTGAGTAGGTTTCCGCTGAGTTAAGAAAGCCAGGCCAAGGGTTCGCTTGGGGCCAGCAATGGTCTCGGAGTGCCGGTCCCGCCCAGGGTGTAGGCTCGGGGCGTGACAAACTTGGTATCAGAGCAAAGAGTTCAAGAGTCCTAGGGAGTCTATGAAGCCGTGTCTGTAGAGTCCTAGTTATCGGTGTGAAGCACACCACATCTATAATTGGGAGGCTGCAACATTTAGGAAGATTTCTCATTTCTTTCACACTCATTTCGTGCGTTAGAGTTGATCTCTAAAAAGTTTCTTTCTAATCCGTGCTTGCGCGTGTTTTCAGATAGTCATGCCTCCACGAAGAGTTGGCAGAGGGCGTCTTCCTAGACGCTATGTTGATGAGCAAGAGTTACCTGATGCACCTGGAGTGCAAGATCAAGGGGAAGTTTCTAATGCCGAGTTCAGAGAGGCAATTAGAATTCTGAGTCAAGCTGTAACTAATCAAATTGATCAGCAAAGGGGAGCTCGACAGGAAAGAGCTGACACTTCTAGGATTCGTGAGTTCTTGGGAATGAATCCTCCGAGTTTCATGGGTTCGAGCACTACCGAGGATCCAGAGGATTTCATTGAGGAGTTGAAGAAGATTTTTGATGTGATGCATGTGGCAGATATTGAGCGGGTTGAACTAGCTGCTTATCAATTGAAGGATGTTGCTAGAACATGGTTCGACCAGTGGAAAGGGGGTAGAGTTGAGAATGCACCACCTGCGAGTTGGGCCTGTTTTGAAGGAGCTTTCTTGGGGCATTTCTTTCCTCGAGAATTGAGAGAGGCCAAGGTACGTGAGTTCCTCACACTTAAGCAAGAGTCCTTGAGTGTTCATGAGTACAGTCTGAATTTCACCCAACTATCCCGCTATGCTCCGGAGATGGTTGCGGACATGAGGAATAGAATGAGCTTGTTTGTTGCTGGGCTGTCTCGATTATCGAGCAAGGAAGGTAGGGCGGCAATGCTTATCGGGGACATGGACATATCAAGGTTGATGGTTTATGTGCAGCAGGTTGAGGAAGAGAAGCTGAGGGACAGAGAAGAGTTCAGAAATAAGAGAGCTAAGACCGGGAACGAGTCCGGGCAGCAGAGAGGTAATTCAAACCGTTCCTCCTTTCAGCAAAGGCAACAGGGACCTGCTCCATCATTTGCTAGAGCACCTGCACCCAGATACAGAGGTGAATTTAATGTTCAGAATTCGAAGGACTTCAGGGCTAGACCAGCACAATCTTCGGGTAGCGTGGCGCAAGGGAGTAGTAAGCCTCCTGTCTGCGCCAAATGTGGTAGGAACCACTCAGGTATTTGTCGAGAGGGCTCCATTGGTTGTTTCAGGTGTGGTCAGAATGGACATTTCATGCGAGAGTGTCCAAAGAATAGGCGGGGTAATGGAAGCAATAAAGCACAGTCTTCTTCAGTTGTTCCCCCAGACAGGACGGCACCTAGAGGAGCTACTTCTAGTGTAGGTGGAGGAGCAAACCGCCTTTATGCTATCACCAGTCGCCATGAGCAGGAGAATTCTCCGAATGTTGTCACGGGTATGATCAAAGTCTTTGCTTTTAATGTGTATGCTTTGCTAGACCAAGGGGCAAGTTTATCGTTTGTAACTCCTTATGTTGCAAATCAGTTTGAGGTTCTTCCTGAAAGACTTTGTGAACCCTTTTGTGTTTCTACACCTATTGGGGAGTCTATTCTAGCGGAAAGAGTCTATCGTGATTGTTCTGTTTCCATCAGTCACAAGAACACCAAGGCTGATTTGGTTGAGTTAGACATGGTAGATTTTGATGTCATTCTAGGTATGGATTGGCTTCATGCCTGTTATGCATCATTAGACTGTAGAACTCGAACGGTCAAGTTTCAGTTTCCGAATGAGCCAGTCATAGAGTGGAGTAGCAGATCATCAGTGCCCAAGGGTCGTTTTATTTCGTACCTTAAGGCAAGGAAGTTAGTTTCTAAGGGTTGTATCTATCACTTAGTCCGAGTTCATGACTCTAGTGTTGAGATACCTCTTTTCCAGTCAGTTCCTATAGTAAGAGAGTTTCCAGAAGTGTTTCCTGATGATCTACCCGGAATTCCTCCTGAGAGAGAGATAGATTTCGGCATAGATCTCATTCCAGATACTCGTCCTATCTCTATTCCGCCATATAGAATGGCACCAGCAGAGTTGAAAGAGTTGAAAGAGCAGTTGAAAGATCTCCTAGATAAGGGTTTCATTCGACCGAGTGTCTCACCTTGGGGTGCTCCGGTTTTGTTTGTAAGAAAGAAAGATGGTTCCCTTAGAATGTGTATAGACTACCGCCAGTTGAATAAGGTTACCATCAAGAACAAGTACCCTCTTCCGAGGATTGATGATCTTTTTGATCAGTTTCAGGGTGCCACTTGTTTTTCAAAGATTGACCTCCGATCAGGCTATCATCGGTTAAGGGTAAGGGAATGTGATATCCCAAAGACAGTTTTCAGGACCAGGTATGGTCATTATGAGTTTTTGGTCATGTCCTTTGGTTTGGCCAATGCACCGGCAGCTTTCATGGATTTGATGAATAGAGTCTTCAAACCTTATTTAGATATGTTTGTTATTGTCTTTATTGATGATATACTAATCTATTTAAGGAATGAAGAAGATCATGCTAGTCATCTCAAAACAGTTCTTCAGACTTTGAAGGAGAAGGAGTTGTATGCCAAGTTCTCTAAATGTGAGTTTTGGCTCAAGTCTGTGGCGTTCCTAGGCCACATTGTGTCCGGTGATGGAATTAAAGTTGATACTCGAAAAATTGAGGCAGTGCAGAATTGGCCTAGACCCACATCTCCAACGGAAATTAGGAGTTTCTTGGGTTTGGCTGGCTATTATAGAAGGTTTGTTGAAGGGTTCTCGACTATTGCATCTTCTTTGACGAAGTTGACTCAGAAGACGGTGAAATTTCAATGGTCTGAAGCTTGTGAGAAAAGCTTTCAGGAATTGAAAAAGAGATTGACTACAGCTCCGGTTTTGACGCTGCCAGAAGGTACTCAAGGTTTTGTGGTGTATTGTGATGCATCTAGAGTTGGTTTGGGTTGTGTCTTAATGCAGAATGGCAAAGTTATAGCTTATGCCTCCAGATAGTTGAAGGTTCATGAGAAGAACTACCCAACCCATGACTTAGAGCTAGCTGCTGTAGTATTTGCTTTGAAGATATGGCGTCATTACTTGTATGGTGTGCATGTCGACATATTCACTGATCACAAGAGCCTTCAATACGTGCTTACTCAGAAAGAGCTTAATCTCAGACAGAGGAGGTGGTTAGAGTTACTCAAGGATTATGACCTGAGCATTCTTTACCACCCAGGTAAGGCTAATGTTGTTGCTGATTCTTTGAGCAGGTTGTCTATGGGTAGTGCCGCCCATATTGAAGAAGGAAGGAGAGGGTTGGCAAAAGATGTGCACAGACTGGCATGCCTGGGAGTCAGATTTACAGATTTCACAGAAGGAGGAATGGCGGTGACGAGCAGGGCCGAGTCATCATTAATGTCAGAAGTGAAAGAGAAGCAAGATCAAGATCCCATTTTGCTTGAGTTGAAGGCAAATGTTCAGAAGCAAAGAGTATTAGCTTTTGAACAAGGGGGAGATGGTGTATTGAAATATCAAGGTAGATTGTGTGTACCTATGGTAGATGGACTCCAAGAGAAGATTATGGAGGAAGTACACAGCTCCAGATATTCTATTCATCCGGGTTCCACCAAGATGTATCGTGATTTGCGAGAAGTTTATTGGTGGAATGGCATGAAGAAGGGCATTGCTGAGTTTGTTGCTAAGTGTCTAAATTGCCAACAAGTGAAAGTTGAACACCAAAGGCCTGGTGGTTTGGCTCAAAGGATAGAACTTCCAGAGTGGAAGTGGGAGATGATCAACATGGATTTCATCACAGGGTTGCCAAGATCTCGCAGACAGCATGATTCCATTTGGGTAATTGTCGACCGAATGACAAAGTCAGCTCATTTTCTACCGGTAAAGACTACCAATACAGCAGAAGATTATGCCAAGTTGTATGTTCAAGAGATAGTAAGACTTCATGGAGTCCCAATCTCCATTATTTCAGATAGAGGTGCACAGTTTACTGCACAGTTCTGGAAATCTTTTCAGAAGGGCTTGGGTTCAAAGGTGAACTTAAGTACTGCCTTTCACCCTCAGACTGATGGGCAGGTAGAGCGCACTATTCAGACCTTAGAGGATATGTTGAGGGCTTGTGTAATCGATTTTAAAGGTAGTTGGGATGATCACCTACCTCTAATTGAATTTGCCTACAACAACAGTTATCACTCTAGCATCCTGATGGCTCCATATGAAGCTCTTTATGGGAGAAGATGTAGATCTCCTATTGGATGGTTTGAGGTTGGTGAAGCACAGTTGATAGGACCAGATTTAGTTCACCAAGCTATGGAGAAAGTGAAAGTGATTCAAGGGAGGTTGAAAACGGCACAGAGTCGTCAGAAATCCTACACTGATGTTAGGAGAAGGGCATTAGAGTTTGAAGTAGATGATTGGGTATATTTAAAGGTTTCACCCATGAAAGGCGTTATGAGGTTTGGTAAGAAGGGGAAACTTAGTCCTCGGTACATTGGACCTTACCGCATAGCCAAGAGGGTTGGCAATGTTGCTTATGAGTTGGAGTTACCACAGGAACTAGCAGCGGTTCATCTGGTATTTCACATCTCCATGTTGAAGAAGTTCATAGGCGATCCTTCATTGATCCTGCCGACTGGAAGTGTTAAGATCAAGGATAACTTATCTTATGAGGAGGTTCCTGTTCAAATCTTGGATCGTCAAGTTCGTAAGTTGAGAACGAAAGATGTAGCCTCAGTTAAGGTCCTATGGAGGAACCAATTTGTTGAGGAAGCAACTTGGGAAGCCGAAGAAGACATGAAGAAGAGATACCCATATCTCTTTGAATCCGGAGGAAATGCAGATTAATGTATTAATTTCCTTCTTAGTGCTCTTTAAATTATAATGAGCCTGTCGTTATTGTTGTTGCGTTTGCATGGTTGTTTGTTGGGTGTTGAGTTGATGTTACACCCTTAGTCTTATAAGAGTAACCCCATTCGAGGACGAATGTTCCCAAGGGGGAGATATTGTAACATCCGACAATTTGAAGTGGCTTAGATGAAATTAAAAATCTGGAAAATTTGACTAAGTGTGGAAAAACATGAGTTTTTGGCCAACTTTGAGTAGTCGTAACTCCTGGCTCAGGATGATTTAGGAGTAGTTCCAGTTAGGGTTGCGAAGCCCTTGGAACGACCTTTTCAACGCCACCAAGTTTGCTCAATTCCGAGTTCGTATGAGGGAGTTATGCCCGGTAGAAGTTGGGCAGTTGGAAAGGATTTTCGTCCAGAAATTTAAGGGGCATTTTGGTCCTTTCGCAAATTATTTATTTTGAGCTCTTTTGTTGTATTAGAATGATCTTTGGATCATTTTTGTCCCTTTTTGAAAGAGAAGGAGTTAGGGCTTTTGAGAGTGAAGAAGAGAAGAAGGAGAAGAAGAAGAAAAGAAGAAAGAGGAGCTTAGTCAAGATCGTGTGGACTTTCGTCGGGGGTGATCCCTATTTAAGGTATGTGAGTTTTAGTGTGGGTTGATCCTTTCCCCCACACACACCAAGTTTATTCATTGATTTGAGAAAGATTGGGATTTTGTTGTGGAAGTATTGAAGTTATTACTTGTTGTTGATGTTGTTGGTGGTGTTGTTGAGTTGTTGTTCGTTGTGAGACATGATTGGGTCATATATTTTCGTTGAAATCCTAGGGTATGTTGAGGAAATTACTATTCTTAGAGTTATGACCCTAAAAAGTTGATTCACCATCAAATTGCAGAAAGTTCTGGGCTGTCGATCCCCATCTACGGGACTGACCTACGGACCGTAGATCGATCGACGGTCCGTACTGGTCAACCGTCGATCAAGACAGAAGTTGGTTTTTGGGGCGTCGATCTACGGGCACGACCTACGGTCCGTAGATCGATCCACGGACCGTAAGTCAGGACCGTAGGTCAACACTTAGTTTTTTTCAAAAAAACCATTTTTGGGGAAAAATCTCTGACGCGATCTACGGACCTGCAGTACGGACCGTAGGTCCATCTACGGTTCGTCGATGGCTTCCGTGGATGCCGCCTGTGTCACCAGAAATCTAAAGTCTCAGTCAAGTTTCCCCATTCCTTTTCTCACTTTCTCAAGCAAGTTCCAAAGTATTATACCTATGTTTTATGGTTGTTTCCGACACTCCAAAGTACGTCTAAGAGTTCAAGAATCCCTCCATGACATGTGATCGAACACCTTGAATTCATAATTTCGATTCAAGGAAAGATAGTTCCAAGTCAAGTGAAGTTAGCAGTCAAGTTAAGTCAAGAGTTTAAAGTTGAGTTCATTTCTCAAAGTTATTAGGGAACTATGTATTCCCAAAGAAGTTTTAAAGAAATGTTTTTACATTTAAACAAGGTTGGAAACTGAGATTTCCAAAAGAGCCTTCGGGCTAGTTTTGAGTAATTATCTCATATCAGCAGGAATAAATATGTTTTAAAAACATAAGAGCTAGTACATTTTTGGGAGTAGTATCGAGCACCGAATTTGGGGAGCGTTCAAAGAACCCACAGCCCCCATAGAACCATGTTAGCCACCATGGGTAGAAAAGGATCATACTTTTTAGATGAATCCTTTTCAGATTAGACTAGTGGATCCATTAGGCAGTTCAGGTCTTATATCTTTGGCCGGGTATAAGATGCTCTGGCAGCGTGAGGTCGATCGCTGTATCATCACTATAGCTCTTATGTGATGGTTGTCGGTTAGAGAAGCTCCCACAGCAGTTATTGTATTTTCATACTCAGAGATTATTGTATTTTTATATACATCAGTCACTGTATTTCTATATACATTTCAGGCTTATTGTATCTTTGCATACACACAGAGTTCATAGCATGTTTTAAACAGTCTTTCTTTATATCGCACTTGTTTTAAATTGCCTTATATTGAAAGAAGTCAGTCAGGTTGAGTTGAGTTGAGCCAGGTAAGCTATTCAGTTTCTCCCAGATTTCCTTCTAGCTGTTGTTGCTTAGCATTCCAGCTTGCATACTCGTACATTCCATGTACTGATGCCAGTTGGCCTGCATCGTTTCATGATGCAGATCCAGGTATCCCAGATCAGCAGCCTGCACGTCGTTGATCCAGCTGAGCACTCCAGAGTCAGTGGTGAGCCTCCTTGCTTTCCGGAGGACTCAATTGTTTTTGTGTTCTTAGCTTTGTTTTATTAGGATGTTGCGGGGCCTGTCCCAACATCCATCTCAGTAATTTAGAGGCTTCATAGACAGACAGACAGTCAGTCAGCTAGTTATGAGTCTCTTATCTATGTATATATGTAAATATCCTATTTTGAGACTCGGGTTGCCTTATGGCCATATTTTATAAGTTAAGTTGTTTTGAAATCTTGCATTGCTTTGAGTTAATCTGTTGAGTAGGTTTCCGCTGAGTTAAGAAAGCCAGGCCAAGGGTTCGCTTGGGGCCAGCAATGGTCTCGGAGTGCCGGTCCCGCCCAGGGTGTAGGCTCGGGGCGTGACAACCTCACGCTGCCAGAGCATCTTATACCCGGCCAAAGGTATAAGACCTGGACTGCCTAATGGATCCACTAGTCTAAGCTGAAAAGGATTCATCTAAAAAGCATGATCCTTTTCTACCCATGGTGGCTAACATGGTTCTATGGGGGCTGTGGGTTCTTTGAACGCTCCCCCAATTCGGTGCTCGATACTACTCCCAAAAATGTACTGGCTCTTATGTTTTTAAAACATATTTATTCCTGCTGATATGAGATAATTACTCAAAAACTAACCCGAAGGCTCTTTGGAAATCTCAGTTTCCAACCTTGTTTAGATGTAAAGACTTTTCTTTTAAAACTTCTTTGGGAATACATAGTTCCCTAATAACTTTGAGAAATGAACTCAACTTTAAACTTGACTGCTAACTTCACTTGACTTGGAACTATCTTTCCTTGAATCGGAATTATGAATTCAAGGTGTTTGATCACATATTATGGAGGGATTCTTGAACACTTAGACGTACTATGGAGTGTCGGAAACAACCATAAAACAAAGGTATAATACTTTGGAACTTGCTTGAGAAAGTGGGAAAAAGGAATGGGGAAACTTGGCTGAGACTTCAGATTTCTGGTGACACAGGTGTGACTTACGGACGCCATCGACGGACCGTAGATGGACTTACGGTCCGTACTGCAGGTCCGTAGATCGCGTCAGAGATTTTCCCCAAAAAATTCACCTAAGAAAAATGACTAAGTGTTGACCTACGGTCCTGACTTACGGTCCGTGGATCGAGCTACGGACCGTAGATCGTGCCCGTAGATCGATGCCCCACAGAGCCCAACTTCTGACCAGATTGACGGTTGACCAGTACGGACCGTCGATCGATCTACGGTCCGTAGGTCACGCCCATAGGTGGAAATCGAAAGTCCAAATTTTGCTGAAAATTGATGTGAATCCATTTCAAATGGTCATTACTCTTAGAATCATAATTCCCCCAACATACAATAGGTTTCAACAACACAACCCACAACATCAACAACAACTAACAACTTCAACAACCATTCCAATCTTTTCTCAATTAAGAAAAATGAGCTTGGTGTGTGGGGGAAAAGATTCAACCCACACAAAGAACTCACATACCTTGATAGGGATCACCCCCAACGAAAATCCACAATGATCTTGACTAATATCCTCTTTCTTCTCTTCTTTTTCTTCTCCTTCTTCTCTTCTTCAATCTCAAGAACCCTAACTCCTTCTCTTTCAAAATGGGACAAAAATGATCCAAAGATCATCCTAATACAACAATATGAGCACAAAATAAATGATTTGTGAAAGGACCAAAATGCCCTTAAATTTCCGGACGGATTTCCCTTCCAACTGCCCAACTTCTACAGGGCATAACTCCCTCATACAAACTCGGAATCGAGCAAACTCAGTGGCGTTGGAAAGATCGTTCCAAGGGCTTCGCAACCATAACTGGGACTACTCCTAAATCATCCTGATCTAGGAGTTACGACTGCTCAAAGTTGGCCAAAAACTCACTGATTTCCACACTTAGCCAAATTTCCAGATTTTAAATTTTTTTCCAAAAATGACTATTTCCAAATTTCAAGCTTCTTCAAAGCCACTTCAAATTGTCGGATGTTACAGGTTGGACTAAAGAAATATTTGGAGCACAAGTTAATTATATGTTTGTATGCAAACTTTATCGAAAAAATCCAAAAATCTGAAAAAATCCGAGGTTTATTAGTTTGGTTTGATTTATAAATTTTAAAATTCGACACAATGGTTTGGTTTGGTATTTGAAAAACCCGAACCAACCCGAGGTTGAAAAACCCGAAAAAATCTGAATTTTATTAGTTTGATTTGGTTTATAAATTTAAAAAATTTACACAAATAATTTGGTTTGATATTTGAAAAACCCAAACCAACCCGGTCATGTACACCCCTATAATTTATGTTAGCGCTCCATTAATATCAATAATTAACGAGAAACACTAGACGATTCATTAATGACAAAAGTATGAATAATTTTAAAATATAATAGGTACTAGAATTAAAATATTTCTCATAAACTAAAAGGATCTATAAATTATCAACCTTTTCCTTAAAGTTTTTGGTACATTTGTAACTTCTAGCTTACAAGAAAATACAAATTCGCTTTAAATTTATGTAAAAAAAAAAACAACAAGAAGGCTCCTGATTAATCAACAACTTTGCGAGTGAATTGATATATATACCTTGAATTAGTACGATAACATTATTTTCGCATGATTTATAATTTATGAATTCGAGTCATAATATTAATTAGTCATACAATATTCGTGTTAAGATGCATTATTTATATTGTACTAGCCACCTTATGATACAACTCTTTTCTAGACACACGATATAAATACAAAATTCTTCATGCATCAAACTGCTTCTTTTTTTGTTTTTTTAAAATCCTGCTTAAAGGTGCTATTTTATAAATCTCAAAAGATACCACAACTATAATATATATTTTTATAATATATACCTAAGTCCTAAATTTGCTGGAAATTTGTACGGATGTTTTTCCTTGATTTAGTAATGACACCAACGGAATACCTTCATTCTTGTCTGCCAGGTCAAGCTTCTCAATTTAATTTCTTGTCTTTTTATTTAATAAATAATTAATATAATATACTATTAGCAATATGGTGATTATTATATATTTAATTTATTTTTTAAATCTATGTTTTACAAATGTTAAATCTTGGAAATGCTGCATTACATAAATTAATAATGAGTTGTTGTTAATTTTCATACACTTGCCTACTTTTTTTTTTTTGTTTATCGTATTGAATTTAATTATCTTAATTAGTTAGATTCTCAATTTAGGTGCTTTAATTATTATTTTTGCCACTAACAGATAAACACTATAATGAAACAGAAATTCGTTAGGGAACATTATTTTTTAAATCTGAATCTATGCTAATTAAAGGTAATGCATGTGACTAAAAGTTAATCAATAGTTATAGTTGAAAGGATGGATGCAAAGGTTAAAAATAATAACAGCAAAGTTATAATTAAATGTAAGATATATACAATTATTTATGCATGTACGATTAACAAAGATACTGTAAAGTACGTATATTATTTTTGGTGGTACATAGATAAGAAATAACTTAGTAAATGTTCTATTTCTAACTCTTTTTGACCCTTCCATAATGTTTGTATAGAAAAAATTATGAAGAAATTAGTAGATTCTATTAATTTTCTACTCTCTTTGTTCTAAAATTCTAATGTTTGATAACTTTTTGCATCTCGATATTCAAGTTAAATCATGAGTAAATTGTAGGGTGTGAGATGGATGTTATTCTTCGTTAATAGAAGATTCAAGTTTGAATTTTGAGGTGATAAAGGGAAAAACCTTAGTATATTCTTAAGGGTTTAGGCGACACAAATTTGGATGTTTTTTTTCTGGCAAATAGATTATTCTTGGGTCACGAATAAATTGGTCCAAGTCAACTCTAAATGACTCAAATATTGATACTTATATTAGATTTGACTATGTTTTATTGTGAAATAAAACAAATTAGTTTTTGTTTTCAAAGTGATTTTTTTTTTTTGAAAATTGGAGTTATAGTTGGTCATGAAACAAATTAGAATTATTTTAATTTATTGTAAGTAATTTGAAGTAGAAAAAATAAAATAATTAATGTTATTTTTTGCATATCTAAAATTGCTCAAATATACATTTAAAGAACTACTTTGAATTTATCCCCAAGTATATATAAGGAATTATTTTGTCATTTTCCTAGTACTTATTGTGTGGTTTCTAACATTAAATAAATTTATCTACCCTCATAAATGAAAAAGTGTCCAAAAAGTTGAAGAAAAGGAAATAGATAGGCTTATAATTTATAATTTATAAGTTAGAATATTTTTTAAATTATTTTAACTTTAAAATACTTCATATAAATTAATCCAAATAGGCTTTTAGCACTTCTTTTTGCATTCTAATGTAGGCAACAGTATATATATAGCAATTTCCAATTTTGAGATGGTAGTTAAATTGTTATTTTTTGCAATAAAAGGGAAGATATATATATCTGTAGCTGATTTTCATAAGGGAAAATTACTGATTATCATATTTTGTTTTTTCCTTTTTTTCTCCTTGCCATATACATTGGATCAGGATGAAAATTTTCTCTGTCTTTATTGTAATTAATAATATTATTATTTACTGTTTTTTCTTCTTTTGTAAAACTGTTACAATTAACCAGTCTTGATAGTGATTGACCACCAGTCACTTTTATCAATAAGTATATTTATGTTAATTACTTTTTTTTAATCAAAAAACACTATTCAAGATTCTTGATCATATTATTCGACTTTAAGAATGACTAAATCATTGAATTTGTCCCTGATTATTGCAATGTTTAATTCCTTTAATTTTTTAATTTTTTTTTTACTATTTTATTGTGTGTATATATTCTTTTTTTGTTGCTAATGTTCTCTCTCAATCGAGATGCTGATGGAACTATTTTATATAAATCAGTTTCATTTTTATGCATGATCTTTAAATTATAAATAAAATCCTTTCGTTTCTAGCCAAAAAAGAACTAGATTTACCTTTACAAAAATCGTCCTAATTATGTGGATTTCTCTCTAATTAATTTTTGATACTTTATTTTAAAACATAAAGTAAGAGTTGTATTTGTTATTACTTATTAGTATGTCTCATTTCTTTTGTAAAGTAATCCCCCCCCCCCTCTTATATCCCACTAGTTTTTGATGTAATGTTTTCTCCGTCAAACTAACTTCCAACCACTAAAGGGACAAATAAATCAAATCAAAATGTTACCGGGCAAGTCTAAGTGTTCGTTTGGATTAACTTATTTTTAAGTGTTTTTTTATTAGTTTTTATTTTCTTCGTTTAATTTTTATTTGTCAAATTTAAACTTGACATATCATTATAAAAATAATAATTGGCATAATTATTTTATCATACTATCTTTATTAAATGATGTTTAGTATTAGATCTTGAAAAATTATTTAACATATAAATAATTAATGTCAAAATAAAATGTGGAAAAGATAATTATTACTTTTTGATAAATTAAAAATGACAAATAAAAAAAAAAAAATTAAAATAGTGAACAATAAATCAATAGAGGGAGTAACCTTTTCCAACCAAAGTTAGAATTACCATGTGAAAAACATTGCATTGGGAAAGTGGAAACATATAAATCAATTTATATGGTACTTTTTTTTCTTAATTAGTTCTAGAAATGATAATACTTTTTTATATTTAGCAATAACTTAATGCTCTCTCCATCCCATTTTATATGTCACATTTTTACTTTGCACTTGCATTAAGAAATAAGGTAACTTTACCCTTCCATCCTTATTTAATGTTTTCTTAAGTCAACTTTATTAATAAATGATAAGATTAATTAACTATTCTATCAAGGATATATTAGGCAAAATATGGTAATTTATGCATAAATTTTATAAAATGACAAGTATTGTGGTCTAGCTATTTATAGAAAGGGATGACATATAAAATGGAACGGAGGGAATAATATTAAAATATCATTAGTTTATAGTTATATAAATATCTATGACTTATTATAAAAAAATTTAAATCTTTTCTTATTTTTTAAATTTTATGCCTAATAAAATATGATCATTACATATACTAAGATAGAAAAATATATACTTATATTATCATCGAATTCGTAGTTAATACTCTGACTCAGCTCGAAGCAGTAGAATTTGTGTGGGAATGACATTTAAGGCTGGTTCACGGATCATAAATTCAGACACAAAAGTAAAAAAGAAAAGCAGAAAATAAGTTTTTATTCTTTTATTTTTGAGAAATGAGAGGAACAATAAGGGTATCTATCTGTTGTCCCATCTTAACCTTCCAATGGAAATGATTCATTAGTATCAATTAGCTTGTTTGACATGTGAAACTTTTAGTTGCACAATTTGTTTTTATTCAAGAATTTAAAATATAAATTAATAAAAATAAAAAGAATCAAAGAGACTTAGAATCCGTTTGGATTGATTTAAAAAAATGTAGTTTTCAAGTTAAAAAAATGAAAAAGTCAAACTTAAAATAGTTTTTAAGTCGAAAAAAATAAAATGTATGTGGAGACCTTCTTCTGTTTTTTAACTTTTTTAAAGTAATTTTAAACTTATTTTAAGTTATTTTTAAAAAACACTTTCAAAAGATAAAAATTGACTTAAAAATAGATTTGACTAACTTTTAAGTCAATCCAAACAGGCTTTTAATATCTAGTTTATATACATAAAAATAATTTGACTGTATGTAGACAAACTAATTTACGGAAGGAAATCAGATAAATCTCTTGTGTCCCCTAGCTTTGTCCCTGATATAAAAGAGTCGATGATATTTTAAAATTTAAAGTTTATGAATTTTATAAAATGTATATCTTATTTGATTCTAAATTATTATTATTTCTGTGCTTAATGGATCGGAGTTCGATTTCCAAAATATTGAGTTTTGTTCAACTTAACCCATAGATGAATGGCTCAGAAAATCCAATCCCATTCACTACTAGAAAAATTAGTATTATAGTAAAATATTTCAGTGAAAAATTTGTATTATAAAATATTATTTTCCAATTCATTTTTCACCAAACTTTTTTACTAAAAAATGCATATAATGAAAAACCTCCCATTTTTTTCATATAAATACATTACTATTTTTTCTTTTTTCTACGACTCAATTATTAAATACCTGTGGAACAAACCACCGAGCATTTTTCACATAATGATTTTTCAAATAGTAATTATATTCTAGCAATAATCAGAGAACACGGGCATTCACGGATTTGTCTGAATACCCACAAGTTTTGGCTATGTAGACCCCCTTTTTAAATAAGACTCATCAAAAAAGTCCAAAAAAAGTTGCATGTTTTATGCTGAAAAATAAAACCAAATTTTGTTTGTTGAGGCACAAGGCCAATATAAGAGAAAAAAACAAGCACATGATACTATAATAAATTCATAATCTAGCTAGATCGCACACCTACACTGTCATGTTCATAGCCACTTACATTAGCTAAGGTCACCAAGAGCCACACAAATTATAATGGTAACTTGCTAACTTACGTTTTGTTGTGTCTATACACATGTTATAATATTCTCATTTTTAATTTCTATTTTTATTGTGTATAGTACAATATATAAAATATTTGGGGTGTACACACATTGTATTATGGTATTTTCTACTATGCTACTTTCTTTTGTGTTGAAATACTTGTGGTTCTTTTTTTTTTTATATAAAAAAAAGATACATACTCTAGTTATACTTATCATATTCAAATTTATGTAATATCCAAAAAAAATACTCTTTCTAAACAAAACTAGCCAATACTTTTGGCCAAATTTAACATGTTCTGCGAAACGCGCAACGACGTGATATTTCTTTCCTCGGAACCAAATTGCTACTCTGCTACATTTCAGTAAAAAGGTTGTAGGAATGTTGGAATGAAAAAGCATTTGAATTGTTTGGAACTACATTAAAAGAGCTTTCATTTGATATATGGTTCATTGATTAATTCATTATAAATTGGAAGATATGATCGTTTAAAGTTAGAACATGTGTGGCTAAAGCCCTTTTCATCCCTTAAAGCAATTTCAATTTATTTTAGACTACTTCTCCCTCTTCTACTAAATATTCCTATGGGCCTTCCAAACCTAAAATTTAGGTACCACATACATTCACTATGGGGCCTTACAAAATCAATGAGTAGTTCCACCTAATAAAAGGGTACAACAACAACAACGATGAATTCAGTGAAATCCCACAGAGTGGGGTTTGTGAGAGTAGGGTGTACGCAAATATTACCATTACCTCTCTGAGGTAGAGAGGTTGTTTCCGAAAGACCCTCGGCTCAAGAAAACAAAGCAATAATAATTAAAAGAAAAACGTGACAACTAATAGCAAAGAAGTGCAAAACATATATTGCATGACACTTTATGATCAACAACAAGGTGCAGTCACCTAATTTAACACCGTAAACCACATATCATAAAAGGTAGTGTTACAAAATTAATCAATAGTTATATATATGGTTGGATTGGCTTTTAATACAAATTTTCTACTAATAAATGAATAGCTACCAATAGAGACAATAAAAGGGATTGCTACGTCATGACAAATTAAAGAAAAGTGTACACAATTATGGCCATTTCTTGTGTTGTGTTATATGTCCACGAAGGGGCCATCATAAAAACATCAACAACTAATACATTAGTCATTTGCTTCAACAACACTCATTTGGGTACCTTTACTTTGTGATTTTTCAAGTTGAAGTAAGCATATTAAAGACATTTTTTGTCACGATCCAGACCATCGTGATTGACACCCACACTAACCCTTCGGTGGGAGAACCATTATTACAACCCAACTAAGCAACTTAACGATAACTAGAACATTTAAAGATACAGAAGCATGTTTAAATGACTAATGAAATATGGAGTTCCCATAAACTCCGAAAGTTTAACAAAACAACTAACATAACTATTGTGGAAATTTAACCCCTAGAACTCTGTAAAACAACAAATCTAAGAAAAAGGGTACAACCCCTAAACTAACATAAGCAAAGTCTAACTAAACAATTTGAGTCCGAAAAGAGTGGATTGAACAAGGAAGGATCCATGGCAGCCTGGAAGAACTGGCTCACCCTTGAATCCGGTCTTCCATCAATGATCCCCTAGCTGAGGTCTATCAGTAGCCGTCTGAAGATACCCTGTACTCAACAAAGAACGAGCAAATGCAGTATAAGTACACAACCACAATGTACTAGTAGGATCACATGGCCACCCCAGTAAGCGAAACATAGGAAAGCAATTACAACACAATAAACACACATATACATAATACATAGATCAATTAACATTTCAGGAGTAACACACAGTTTCCAATATTAACGGCAATTAGACATGGATGTAATAATCATAGTGGTCCTCTCATGGAATCCACACCCAAACTGTTAGTGTGTCGGAACGTGACACCCGATTCAATATGTGTCAGAATGTGACATCCGATCCAATATATGTATCGGAACGTGACACCCGATCCAGTCAGCACAACCACAATCACAATCACACCCGTAATGAATAATGCTCATAGTCACATAATCAAGTAATGGTTTCATGGCATGTAATTGTTCATATATATATATACTCATTTGCATTAGATTTGATTCACATTCCCTTATTCACATACATGTATGCATACAATGAAGCAATTAACCGACATAGATCACACAAACAAGAAATCAAACCATCACCTACCTCGAAATCAAGCTTGAATCCTCCTAAGACACTTGAGCCTTCCCTTTCCGCTTGTTCTTGGTCTAAAACAAATAATTTAACGCAACAATCAATAAACAAGGCCTAATTTACCCAGATAATAATCAATCTATCAATCCTAGGCCAAACCTTAGATCCCAATACTCAATTAGGGCTTTTCCCACCATTAACTTCAGACCAAAAACCCTCCCCCAATGATCATGACCCAAAATTCTAAGTTCTAAGAATCGAATTACGGATTAGAGGGGTAATAATCTTACCTTTAGCGCTAGAAATCGTGGAAAATTGTCAAGAACTGCTCTGGGTCTTCTCCTAGCTCTCAAGGATGAAGTTTTGTAGAAAATAACAAAATTGGGGTTTTCCCCCGACTTAATTCGCGACTGGGCCGCCATGGCGGACCCTATTTCGCTACAGCGGCCCCGCCCTGGCAGGATTAATCCCGCCCCGACAGCTTGCACGGAGACAGAAGCTTGGAATTTGAGTTGCAAGCTCCCATTTCGCAACACACCTTCAACCCTTGACGTTCAAAAACTACCCTTTCACGCCAAGATCAGTTTCGAGAGTTCTACTCGCCCGAATTCGATTCCGTAAAGCTGTGCGGGTTTCTTAACGTCTTGTCTATCCACTCATGTGAACGAATTCATAATTAAACCCCCGGTTCACTACCAGATTTCCCTAGACCTTGCCTGATTTAGATTTCGTTCAAGTCTGGCCTAGGCTAGAAATTTCCAAGTCACTATTCAAAAGTTTTCTGGCCCCAATTCTTTCCCCATTGGTTTTTTCATAACGACGGAAACCAGTCGTTACATTTTTCTACTCGATCATTTAGTGCTAGAAACTCTCAGTAAAACTTAGGTACATATGTACGTGTTTTTTTCCGTCAAGGAACACGTATATATTAGTCGAGTCTAATGTTATTTTGAAGAATAATTTTTTAGGGGAAATTTCATAAATTTAAGACTTATAAGAGTTAATTATGTGAACTATATAACTAATTATAAGTATATTACAAATTGTGCAACTAAAAACGAAAAATAAGAAAACTATTGCTATGAATAAATATAAATAGCTAAAAATAAGGATCGAGATTCCCCATTTTGGTGATAAGAAAAATAAGTCCATATCAAACAAGGCAATTGCTTGCCTAAAAAAGCTCCAACACAAGCTGTTATTATTCTTATCCATGAACAAGTAATATTTTTGACCTATTGTATCTATAGATCATTTATTTGCACATGGAGGTTTAATCTTAGGTCATTAATGTCTCATTTGTTAGTACTTAATTAAGGTCTGAATCTTAATCATTCAGATTCAGCCCGACACATTTAAGTGCACATATTTTTTAAGTCTAAAATCTTAATCATTTTAATTCAACTCATTAGAAGAGTGTAAACAACTTTCAAACTTATTTAATAAGCCACAGCTTCTCTCTTTGTGCGCAACTCTTGCTATTGACTTTCTTCCTCACTTTTCTCGATTAAACACAATTTTTTTTTTCTTGAACTAGCTAATACGTTTTCATAATCTTCACAAGTATTTTATTTAGTATTCTTTTATATTAACAATTTTTTTAGTGTATTGATATTTATCAAAAACTCAGTTTGCAATAATATTTTTGGGTTTATGATGTTTATAAGCCTTTTAGTAAAGAAATAATTTAAAATACAGAACAAACCCAAACTTATTTAACCCTCCCAAGTTATAATGAATTTAGGCTAGAGTAGAGATGTATAGGGTTTAGAATCAAATATAATTTTCTTTTTTAGATAGTTGAGATATAAAATTAAATTTCGTTTTTTTCTGTAGAGAAGTGATAACTATTGTTGAAATTAAATTTGTACTTGCAAAATTAAATTTTATTTTAATGCCTAACACATTTAATGGCACACTGGATCATGAAGGTGAGATAGTGATCTTTGAAAAACCAAATCTAAAATATTTGGAAAAAGGGGTGGCTCATGTTGCGTCCAAACAAATACGCAAGTGCATGCGGTTATGTAAGTAATAAAATAACTCTTTTTAGGAGTCGAATATCGAACCAAAATAACTTGTCAATTACCTATTTACTAAATTAAATTAATTCTAATTATTTATTCAAACAATGATTTTCAAAGATAAATATAATTAACTAGACTAAAAATAAAGCTAAAATAACTAATGAACAATTAACCAAAAAAAGAGAGGATCTTTACACAATCAATGAATGGATCAATCTAGGATTATTTTTTAACATAAATTTCATCACCTTATTTGATTATATAGTTGTTAATTCACGGAATTGATAATATGGTCATGGTCTCCCGAGCCTCTAACGGTCTACCACGATTGAAAAATTAACTACATCGTTGAGCAGAGATAAATTTAACCAACTACGAAGTATTACGGTATCTTCCCGTTTTTAAACCAAATGAAGCGCTGCCAATTTATCTCTAAATCTTGTTAGAAATTTAAATCTCATTTCATATTTCCTTCATTCTAACCTAAGGTTCCATATCTCAAGTTCACAAAAAGTTTATAAATTTATTTAATGGTAGCTAAGCATTAAAATAGTAAGCACAAAAATATAATAATAACTGGTATGATAAACAAATATGTCAGAATCAAGAATTACTAAACAATCATTAATTAGTTATCAAAGTCCTAGAATGAGAACTTTAACGCAGAGGCGGAGCCAACATGTTCTTAGGAGGTTCATCCGAACTCCCTTCGGCAGAAAATATTACTATATATACATGGTTAAAATTATTTTTTAGGTATATATAATAGATGTCGAACTCCCTTCAACTAGTTCGTGTGTTCAATTCTTCATATTTTGAACCCTCTTATTGAAAATCCTCGCTCCACCACGGCCACATAGACATGGAGCAATTACAACATATCATTCAAGAAAAGATGTAAAAATAAATAATAAAGAAGAATAAAAGATGAAACCAAAATTCTCCTACCTCCACGGCGAGTTCTAACTCTTTCTAGGTCAACGGTTATTTTCTATATTGTGTGTTCTCTCCCAAAAATTATTTTTTTTAGACTATTTATAGATATAGAAAAATCTCAAATAAATTAATTGAGTCTAAAATAAACTGAGAAACCCAAAATTCAAAGGGAATTGATTCCGGATGAAGTGCATAATTTGCTTCCTAGCTGCCTTTTGAATATATATAAATATAATATTCAATTTAATTTATTAAGTTATCTACTTAATTTTACTTTACAATCTTTTATCTTTAATTCGTTTCGACTTCAAATCTCTTCATTTTACGTCATTTTAATCCTACAAATAAAATATACTATTAAGCACAATCCATAAAATTCATGCTCAAAAGAATAAATAAAATAACTAAATATAAAATAAATAATAATTAAAAAAATATATTTTTGACCTCACATCATTCTACGTAACTAGGACATGTACCACCCTAAATAGCACCACATAAAAGATTTAAAGGAACCTAGATAAAGAATACTGATTAACATCTATTAAGTCTATGTCAATAGTATATTTATTTGACTTGGGTTAGAAATTCTGATATATGAAAATGGTGTAACGCTTTGACAATGTTTTTTAAGGCGTTTCTCATAAGATTTTCGCAATATGTTTTTGGGAAAATTTCATAAATGGCAATAAGATTTAATTAAATAATATTTTATAGTTATAATTTATCTAATTATGCTCCATAATTATAGTTTAATTTGCTATGGATAATTACGTTTGTATATCTCGACTTTTTTTTAAAAATGTATACAAATTTTATTTTTTAAAATAATGACAACATGAGCGGTAAATATGACAACAAAGTATAACTGTCAATTAATCCCTTAATTGATGTAACAAAATCAGTTTTTTTTTAAAAATATCTCACGATTCACACTAAGTGTAATTTCTTACCAAAATGGACTCTTCAAGCTATAAAATTCTCACTTAAAACTTTATTTTATCATTTTTACTAAGTTTTAACAATCAAAATTTGGTTTGATTTCTTCATCCATAATACAACAACAAATATTTTCCGATTTAAAAATAATAATTCAAATTTAGTTCTTCATTTCTAATTATTCATTTGAAATAAAAAAAAAATTAATTTCAAACTATGAACTCTGAAATATACAAATCAAAATATATATAATTATCATGAACATATACAATTGTATAAAGATATGGAAAAATTACAGAAATCCCACCTTTTAGTTTACTTATTACCATTATCCCCTATAAGTTTTACAAATTTCCAAAATCCCTCATTTTCGCGCATCAGATTAATGTATCAGCGCTTATGTTATTGTATCTCGCGCATCAGATTAATGTATCAGAGCTATATAAGTGCTGATACATGTGCGAGATACAATAATATAAGCGCTGATACATTAATTAATATGATGCGCGAGATACAATAATATAAGTGTTGATACACTAATCTGATGTGCGAAAATGAGGGATTTCTGTAATTATAAACTTTTAAAGGATAAATTGTAATTTTGCCTTTAAAGTATGTGAGTTCTGTAATTTGTCTAAAGATATACAATGATAAATGCTAGAAAACTATTTGTGTATATGCAATTGATGCATATATACAAATAAGCAATCATATATTATTCTAAAAATGACAAATACATATATCATTTGATATACAAATTTAAATGTATATAAATATCATTAATAGATTCAGTTGTATAAGATATAAAAATGATAAATGCTAGACAACTATTTGTGTACATGCAATTGACAACTTTTTGTATATATACAAATAATCAGTATATTATACCTGGAAATATACAATAAAAACGATAAATACATATACCATTGATATAAATACAAAGTCTACACTAACATTGATACAAATACAAATCTCAAAAAATCTTATATGATACCATGTAAAAATTATTGCTACAAATACAATTTAGGAAAAAAAAATTGAACTCTCGTTGAACCATTAAATTTTTGTTCTTCTTTTTTGGAACCAGATTCTACATCATATTGTTTTTTCATTCAACTATTTTAGTGTTGCTTGTCTTAGCTTTATTGATAATTTGTTGCAATGCCTTTGGGTCGTTTTTGAACTTGGATCTCAACTCTTGAATAGATTTTTTTCTCTTTCTTCTCTCTAAATTTTGCAATATACCATACAATGACTCCAAAATATTGTGTTAAACCTAACGAAAACGATGATAGATTATCAAAATCTTATGTAATTAAATACTCTTGGAAAGAGTTCCATCATCCATTTTTTTTAATGAAAAAACTGAAAATTTGAGGATTGAAGAAAGATTTTTTCGAAAAATAAGACAAGCATAAATCATATAAAAAAGCAAAATAAAAAAACAAACAGTTGAAACTTGTTTTTGGCGGTTACCTTGAATTGTGAAACCACGATTATGAAGGAGAAAGTAGATTTCCAAATTCAAATTTGATGTGTATGCGTGATTTTAGAAGGGAATTAGGAAAGGGAGAGAGGAAAGATAAAATTAGATTTGTATAAATTATTATACAAATTCGGGAATGGATCTTTTTCTTTTTCTTTCGGTATACAAATTGTTTGTGGGTCCCATAATTAATAGCGAATTATATTAAACTATAGTCACTCACATTAATTAATTGAAACTGTAACCTCATGAAATAATAAACTAGTAATATTTACCAACTCATATAATTTTTCCTACGTTCTACTATATGAATTCTTCCCCTACTTTTTTCCTTATTACTTTTCTTTTATTAATAGGTGCATTAGGCATCGATTTGGAAGGAATAAACATGACTTCCATAAAGCTAAATTATAATAAAACCGTTTAAATATATATACATACACATAAAAATAATAGTAATAATTTAGAGTTGCCTTTTTTTATCTTCCATAATTCTTATTTTTAATGTAATATTTTTTAAAGACATAAATCGTATTTCTAGTTAATAAGATGTTACTCATTTATTTGCAATACATTACATTGGATGTTATTATAAAAATTTAAACTATTAATATGAAGATTTGAGTGGTTTAATTTAAAGTTCTAAAATATTTTTGATATAAAGTAGATAGTTTTTCTTTCCTTCTTTCTTTACATGATTTTTTTATCATTTCTTTTTATAATTTTCAATATTATTTTAAATGAAAATAAAATCATAAAATTTACTATTGATTTTTTTTTGGGCCTGCCTAAAGAGAACACCTTACTAGTATTATTGTAAAAATGAATTTGCTGTGGATTTTTTCATTTAATGAGAAAAATAAATTATTCGTGATTTTTTTTGGTTAGTATGGTGACAGATTAAGATGTGTATGTCTGAGAGAGAGAGAGAGAGAGATTGAGATTTTATAGGTTGAATACATGAATGAGAAATTTAAGGAGTAAACTCTTATTTTAACTCAATTAAAAAAGATATTTTTAGAATATGAAATAGTCCTATAATTTTTAAATGAGGAACTTTCACACATAGCCTCTCAAAAATAGTCCAATTACTCTCCATAGCTATAGTTTGATAATTACAATTCGTAGCTACATGTTGGGAGGAGAGAGGCGAGCAAGACTGGGTGAGAGGCGAGTGAGAGAGGGCAAAGAGTGGGAGAGAGGTGAATTGTATATGTACATCGGTTAGATAATTGTATATTATACATATGTATTTGTATATATGGAAAGCGAGATTGGGAGAGGGAGGAGAGAGGCGAGCGAGATTGGGAGAGAGGCGAGTGAGAGAGGGCAGAGAGGTGAATTGTATATGTATATCGGTTAGATAATTGTATATATGCATATGCATTTGTATATATGGCAAGCGAGATTGGGAGAGGGAGGAGAGAGGCGAGCGAGAGAGGGGAGAAAGTGGGAGAGAGGTGAATTGTATATGTATATCAGTTAGATAGTTGTATATTATACATATGTATTTGTATATTTTGGCGAATTATACATATACAAACGTGGCTAATTATACAAATTCAAAGTCAGCCTACATAATTAATGTATAATGTTAGTCGTGAGTGGTAATTATAGCAAACTATAGCTATGATGAGTAATTAAGTAGTATAAGTTTGATTAACCACGTAATTTTCCCTTTTTAAATTACCTTTAAAATTTTCTATTATGTGTAAAATCATAAAACTTTAAGGAGTCGTTTGGTAGAGTGTATTAGGAAATATAATGCATGCATTAGGTGTGTGTATTAGTAGTACCTTGTTTGGTACACTTTTTCTTGCCATGTATTTAGTTACACACTCCATTGTGTATTAAGTTGTGTATTACTAATACCAAGTAATTCTAGGTATTAGTAATACATAACATTTAACACTTGCATTAAGATTAAATAATTACAAAACTACCCTCATAGCCTTTTTAAAACATTTCCTAACATTTTCTCTTCTTTTCATTTTCTTTCTTGTCATATGTTTTTATTTTTATTTTTAGTTGTTTTTCAATGTCTTTTAATTTGTTGGTGTCTTAATAGACTTTATGGCCTCTTAAATATCCTTTTTTTTTAAAATAATAATAATAATCTAATTTCAACATAATTTAATTAAAAAAATTACTATTGTGGCGATAAATTTGATAAAAAAATTCTTTGCCAACTTTTGACAAAAATATTTTGACTCAAATAGTACAACTATTTAATATTATTTTTGAAAAGAAGAAGAAGAGGAGTTAATGATGTTTTAGCAAAGAACATTGTTGCAAGGAAGTGTAAAAATAAATAAAGTGTGAAAAAATAGAAATTATGCAAGATTTGTTATTTCTAATACATTAAACCAAACAATGTATAAGAAATAATGCTTGCATAACTAATGCAAGCATTACTAATACAAGCACTACTAATGCAATCATTACTAATGCACCCTAATTTTGCGTTATTCTTATGCACTCTACCAAAACGACCCCTAAAGGTATTTGTGCTAGTTTAAAAAATAGAGACAAAATCTAAATGATGGCTTAAAAAGTGACATTTACACCAGTCAGCCTCTTGTGTTATGCCTATTTTGGTGAATCTAAATTGGGCCTCCGAATGGGCTTCTAACATTATTGTACATTGGTTTTAGTTAGGGAAAATTAGCAAACTAGTCACAATCCTTAACGTAATTATTAAAAATATCTACACTTTAAAATAATTATTAAAAATGTCAATATGTCAATATTTTAGAAAATAAATTGAATCCTAATATTATTAATCTTCTTTCCTTTTATTTCTCAAATCAGGCCCACATTGGACCATTATTTATTCCACTATCCGTTTTAAAAAAAAACTCATTACCCATTTACCCCTCTTTCTAGGTTTTACCCTAAATCACTCATTCCTCTCTCTTCCCTTTTCACCATTGTTATCTCCTTTTTTTTTGTTTAAGAAAATCAACTCTTCGAATTTCCTACACTTTGTTTAAGAAATCTCACAATTAATTCAAAAGATTCTTCACCCATTGATAAAGTAAATTCGAAGTCAACAAGTATTTTGTGAAGTTTCTTGTGATTTTGTTTTCATATTCATGAAATATTATGTATTTCAAATTTTCCGTCTTTATAATCAGTATGTTTAATTTTTTTGTGAGTTTGTTTTCATATTCACCAAGTATTTTGTGAGATTTTCCTCTTTTATGTATTTCAGATTTTTCATTTTTAAGCACTATTGTTTGATTTTTTTATAATTTTGTTTTCATATTTGAGATTTATTAGATTGTAGAAATGTACATTGGCATTCATACATCATATATTGTTTGATTTTTTATACATTCATATTTAATAATTTTGAAAATTTTGCTTATAGGGTTACTTATGCACAAGTGAATAGGAATTTTCGAATTTGGATTTGGTGAACAAAAAATCAGAAAAAAGACATAGCAGACGAAGAAGAATAAGAAGAAGAAGAAGAAGAAGAAGAAGAAGAAGAAGAGAGAGAGTCAAAGAAGAAGGTTGCAAAAATTGTATTCATATTAATTTGTTTGTTTATTCTTTTTCTTTTACTCAACATTTGTATTTGTATTAAGAACATTGTATTTATTTTTTAGTTTGTAGTCATTCCAATATGTATGCCAAATGGATTTGTATTTCTTAAGCATAGATGTATCCTATTTTTTTCATAGTTAATTTGTATTTTTTTAGAATATGGTATCCTTCCTCAACAGATTATTTTCGTTATGTATGCTATTTTTTTTCCAGAGTCTTGTATCTCTATTTCTTTCATAGTTAATTTTTGTTTTTTTTAAAAATATTGTATCCTTCCTCAACAAACTGTATTATTTTCACCATGTATGCTATTTTTTTTCCAGAATCTTGTACCCTTTCATAAATCATATTCATATGTAATGATTGGATTATATTGGGATACAATCAATAATATTTTTGTAATACAACTAAAATAAAAATATATTTGACAGTTATGTAATACAATTTCACTGGAATACAATTTTAGTTTTCATTATGAAAGTAATATACTAATTTTAATTTGAATGGTAAAGTGAGCACATAAAATGTACAAATTATTGGTATACAATTACGAAGAAAACATAATAATTTTTTTCTTTTTTCTGTTATTAAATAATTGTATTCTTTTAAATAAAAAAAATAAAAAATACATAAATCACATACATAACAAACTAAAATATTGACACTTTAAATAAATATTGAAAGTGTGGCTAAGGAATCCTACTAAATGTCAAAATATTGACATTTTAAATAAATGAATGAAAGTGTGTGTTTTTTTTGTAACGACTGGGTTCCGTCGTTATGGAAAAAGCCAACGGGGAAAATTTTTGGGTCGGAAAACTTTTTCATAGTAACTTGGAATTTCCCAACCTAGTCCAGATTTGGACGAAATCAGAGTCTTTGAGGTGTAGGGAAATCTGATAGAAATCGGGTGAAATATTTATGATTTTGATTACATGAGTAGTTAGATAAGTCGTTAAGGAACTCGTACGGCTTTACGAAATTGAATTTGGGTGAGTAGAACTCCCGAAATCGATTTTAACATGAATGGTATTTTCTGAGAGTAGGTTAAAGGTGTGTTGTGAAATGGGGGTCTTGAAAATTTTAAAATAGCTCACTGGTTCCGTGCAAACTGCTGGGGCTGGATTTCTGCCGCCAGGGTGGGGACGCTGCAGCGGGGTGAGGGCCGCTGTGGCAGGTTCGACGCGATTTAAGGTCATAAATAAACCCTAAAACAACTTTATTCTTCACTTTTCGACTGAGAGCTAGGAGATGACCCCATACGAGTTCTTGACCATTTTTCACCATTCTTGAGGCTAAAGGTAAGATTTTAACTCCCCGAATCCATTTTTCGATCCGTAGAACGTAATCTAATGGGTAAATATCAATGGGTGAGGGTTTTGATCTAGAATCTATGGTGGAAACAACCCTAATTGGGATATTTGGGATCATGGGTTTGATCTAGGGTTCATAGAATTGTTAGTAATCCGGGTCACTAGTGATTGTTTATTGATTTTCGTATTATATTAATTATTTGTAGACCAAGAACAAGCGGAACGAATTCGTAAAGGAAATGATCAAGTTTCATAGGGTTTCAAGCTTGTTTTGAGGTAGGTGATTGTTGTGATTGTATGATTGTGTGATGTATGTTTGTTCTTGTTTCATTATGATACATGTATGTATGTGAATGTTGCATTATTGATCACACTTGTTGTAAATGAGATAGATGAATAAATATATGTCATGAATCACTTCTTGATTGTATGATTATTGAGAATGTGCTTGTGATTGTGATTGTGGAGTGTTGATTGGATCTGATACCGCGTTTCGGTATACTAATTTGGGATCAATTCCTACGTTCCAGCATAATTATGGGATCGGTTGCCACGTTCTGGCATAAACATTGGATCGGGTACAACGTTCCGGTATGCTAGCAATTTGGATTTGGATTCCATGAGAGGACCAATGACTTGTTATAAATATATATTGTTGAGCATGTGATAATCGATATTGTATATGTTCGGTATTTTGCATGTTTATAATGTTGTATTGACTTGATTATGTTACACTTAGTGGGATAGCCGCGCGATCCTACCAGTACACTGTGGTTGTGTACTGATACTGCACTTGCTTTTTTTTTGTTGAGTACAAGGCATCTGCAAGTGGCTATTGACAGACCTCGATTAGAAGATCAGTGATCATCGTTCGAATTCAAGGGTGAGCCAGTTCTTCCAGGCTGCCATGAGTTCTCCTTTCTTCTATGTCCATATTTCGAACTTAGACTTTCTAGTTAGTGGGTTTGTTCATTAGTTTAGGGTCGTGACCCTTCTTGTTTAGACTTGTTGAACTTTAGAAGTTTTGGTACATTGACTTTCAGATTCTAGGTGTATTTTCCGCCAATGTTAGTTGTTAGATCTTTTGTTTGAAGTTTATGGGAACTTCAGTGTTAGCTATTATTCTTGTTTTCATATTCTTAAATGCTTCAGTTTTTGGTTTAGTTGCTTGGTTTGAGTTGTAGAAGTGGTTCTCCCAATAGAGGGTTAGTGTGGGTGCCAATCACAATGGTCTGGGTCGTGACAAAGTTGGTATCAGAGCCTAGGTTCGTTGATCTCGATGTACCAAAATGAGTCTAGTAGAGTCTTTCGAAACAGTACGGGGATGCCTTTAGTTTTCTTCGAGAGGCTATAGGACTTTAGGAAATCACTTTGTTTTCTCTTGTCTCTTTTCGTGCTATGACTTGATTCCAATTGGTATCTGGAGATTCAAATTGGTATCTAACCTCATTCACTCTTCTATCCGCATATGGTTAATATTAGATTCAACGGCGTCAGGCCCGTAGCTCCCGTCAATGCTCCAGCGGAGGAATCTACAGCGAAAGGTCGCGATCGAGGCAGGGGTAGAGGAAGAGCTAGGGGTAGAGGCCGTGGAAGAGTAGCGTCTGTTGGGAATGGAGCTCATGTTGAAAATGCTCTTATGATAAGAACCCTCATGCGCATCATGAAGAGATATATAAAAATGTTGAGGATGTGGGACAATCGGAAGAGGTGTAGGCTGAGACTACCGATGTTTCTCTCATATACCCAGTGTTAGCTCGACAGATCATGTCATTCTTGAAAGGGTTGGTTGGTCATGCAGTGTTTCCTTCTGTTCAAGCAACTCAAGCTCCCGCTAATCCCCTTGTTGCTAGCACGGCTCCCAAGATGGGTGGAACGGGAGGTAACGATGTTTTCTTTCGTCCTTTGTTGGGTTCTGTTATGACTGGTAATGAGCATGAAATATTGACTAAGTTTTTGAAACTAAAGCCTCTTGTGTTTCTTGGTTCTAAGAATGAGGATGCTTATGAGTTTAACTTAGATTGCTATGAGAGGCTTCATAAGTTGGGAATTGTCCATCAACATGGGGTTGAGTTTGTGTCCTTTCAACTTCAGGTGAGGCTAAGCAGTGGGGGAGAACTTATATAGAATGCAGATCTTCTACTTTACCTCCACTTACTTGGACCCAATTTCATGCTCTGTTTATGTGCCTAGGACTTTGAAGGATCACAAGAAGAATGAGTTCATGGCTTTGGAGCAATGTGGTATATCTGTGGCTGCTTATGAGGCCAAGTTCCATGCTTTGTCTAGATATGCTACTCAATTGGTGACTACTGAGGAAGAGAGAATCCGGTTATTTATTAGGGGACTAAATTCTGAGTTGCAAGTATTAACTGTTCATATGACTTCTGTAGGGAGGAGCTTCAATGAGGTAACATACTATGTTAAAAAAGTGAAGGGGGTGAGGCGAGACGATCAGGATAAGGCATTGGCAAAAAGGGTCAAGAATTCAGGCAACTTTCAAGGTTCTTATTCCAAAGGTTAAGGGAGGCCAACGCTTGCATCCAAGCCAATTCAGTCCGCTATGCCCGCCTCTACATGTACTTACTCAGGAACTCCATCTCATAATTTGATTCAGGATAGCCAGGGAGTAGCACCTTCAACGGGCAGCAGGCCATCTTTTGATCGTACATGTTACAACTGTGGTGAACCAGAGCATATGAGGAGAGATTGTCCCCACCCACGTGTGTTAGATTCCGCGCAACAGTAACCTAGAGCAGTGGTACCTGTGGGAAATGGTAATAATGGTTGAGGGCGTCCACAAAGTGGGTGAGCAGGTAATTAGCGAGGCCGTTGAGGTAGAGGAAATGGTAATGCAGGTAGGGGAAACGTGCAACAAGGCAGGGAAGTGGCTCGTTAAGATGATAGGGCTCTGTGTTATGCCTTTTCGAGCAAGAATGAGGCAGAGGCGTCTGACGCGGTAATCACAAGTACTATTCTTATATGTGACCGAATGGCTAATGTGTTATTTGATCCAGGTTCTACTTATTCCTATCTATCCGTGCGATTTGCCTCAGAATTTGCTATGATTTGTGATATACTTGATTCCCCTATCTATGTTTCTACCCCCAATTGGAGAGTCAGTCATAGTCACCTATGTCTATCGTGCTTATCCTATTTTATTTATGGGTTTACAGACTTGGGCTGATTTGGTGATTTTGGATATGACTAATTTTGATATAATCTTAGGCATGACTTGGTTGTCCCCCTATTATGTTGTGCTTAATTGTAATACTAAGTCTGTAACTCTAGAAATTCTGGGAAGGGAAATATTATAGTGGGAAGGGGTGTACAAGCCTAAGCAAGCTAAGATCATATTCTTCTTTCGGGCTAGTAAACTGGTAGAGCAGGGTTGTTTAACTTATTTGGCTCATATTAGGGATGTTGAGATTGAAGCTCCATTCATTGAGTCTATTCTTGTGGTGTCAGAATTTAGAGAAGTGGTTCCTAATGACTTGCCTGGTATGCCTCCGGATAGGGATATAGACTTCTGCATTGATTTAAAACTTGGTACGCGTCCCATTTCTATCCCTCCATATCGCATGTCTCCAGCAGAATTAAAAGAGCTTAAGGCTCAAATCCAAGAGCTTCTTGATAAGGGATTTATTCGTCCTAGTGCTTCCCCATGGGGTGCTCCAATTTTGTTTGTTAAGAAAAAAGATGGTAATATGAGAATGTGTATATATTACCGGCAATTGACTACGGTCACTATTCGAAACAAGTATCCTTTGCCTCGAATATATGATATTTTTTACCAATTGCAAGGTCTTTCAGTTTTCTCCAAGATTGATCTAAGGTCTGGCTACCATCAGTTGAAAATTAGGCCTGAGGATGTGCCCAAGACGACGTTTACAACTCGCTATGGGCACTATGAGTTTTTGGTTATTTCTTTTGATTTGACCAATACGCCTGCAGCTTTCATGAGTTTAATGAATGGGGTGTTCAAGCCATTTCTTGAAACTACATGTCCCAAAAAGGCAACTGAAGTCAACCAGAACTCACACTTAGAAAATTTAGCATACAACTTTTGCCTCCTAAGAACACCCAGAACAATACGAAGATGGTCGGCATGCTCTTCCTTACTTTTCAAATAAACCAAAATGTCATCAATGAAGACAATAACAAATGAATCCAGAAATGGTTTGAACACACCATTCATCAAACTCATGAAAGTTGCAGGCGCATTTGTCAACCCAAACGACATCACTAGAAACTCTTAGTGCCTATAGTGGGTCGTGAATGCCATTTTTGGTATATCCTCATGCCTAATCTTTAACTGATGATAGCCACACCTTAGATCAATATTAGAGAAAACGGATGCACCCTGCAACTGGTCAAAAATATCATCTATTCGAGGCAGTGGATACTTGTTCCGAATGGTGACCCTATCCAATTGGCGATAGTCTATGCACATCCTTATACTACCATCTTTTTTTCTTAACAAACAAGAAGGGGCACTCCATAGTGAAGCACTAGGACGGATGAATCCTTTATAAGGAAGTTTCTGAATTTGATCTTTAAGCTCTCTCAACTCCGTCGGAGCCATGCAATACGGAGGAATAGAGATGGGGCGAGTGTCGGGTTCCAAGTCAATGCAGAAATCTATATCTCTATCCGGAGACATACCAGGCAAATCGGTAGGAAACACTTCTCTAAATTCTGACACCACATGAATAGACTCGATAGAGGGAGACTCGACCTCAACATCCCGAATATAAGCCAAATAAGCCAAATAAGCCAAACAACCCTGCCCCACCAGTTTCCTAGCCCGAATGGAGGATATGACCTTAGCTGGCTTAATTAGGCTTGTACACCCCTTCCCACTCTAACTTTTCCCTACCCGGGATCTCTAGAGTCACAAACTTAGTATTACAATTAAGCACAATATAATAGAGAGACAACCAAGTCATGCCTAAGATTATATCGAAGTCAGTCATATTCAAAATAACCAAATTACCCGAGTCTGAAAACATATAAACAAGATAGGACAAGCACGATAGACATGGGTGACTATGACATACTCTTCAACTAGGGTAGAAACATGGATGAGGGCATCAAGTACATCACGAATCATATCAAATCCCAAGGCAAACTGAACTGACACATACGAATAAGTAGAACCCGAATCAAACAAAACAGTAGCCATCCGATCACCTACGAGAATAGTACATGTGACCACTGCGCTAGAAGACTCTGCCTCACTCTTGCTCGAAAAGGCATAACACTGAGCCCGGTCATCTTGACAGGCGACCTCCTTGCCTGGATGCACTACTTCTCTCCCTACATTACTATTTCATTTCCCGGGCCTCTACGACCTCACTAATTTCCTCCTTGCTCACCTTGTGGACATCCTCTACTATTATTACCGTTGCCCGCGAGTACCACTACTCTAGTTTGTTGTTGCGTGGAATCCAACACGCTGGGGACAATCCCTCCTCATATGCCCAGGTTCTCCACAATTATAGCAAGTGAGATCAAAAGATGCCTGCTACCCGCCGAAGGTGCGGCTCCCTGGCTATCCCGCATAAAGTTCTGATGTGGAGTTCTCGAGTAACTACCTGTAGAAGGGGGCATAGCGAACTGAATTGGCCGTGCTGCAAGTGTCAGCCTACATGAATCTCTGGAGTATGGACCATGGAAGTTACCTGTGCTCTTGGGATTCTTAGCTAAAGCCTTGGCATGTCCATCGCGTCTAATCCTTCCGCTTTTTCCACAAAGCCTGTCACCTCATTAAAACTTTTCCCTGCAGAGGTCATGTGATAAGACAATACATGTAACTCGGAGTTTAGTCCTTTGACGAATAGACATATCCTCTCCTCCTCAGCATTCACCAATTGTGTAGCATTTCTAGAAAAATTATGGAGCTTACCCCCATAAGCAGCTACATACATACCACCCTACTCCAAAACCATAAACTCATCCTTCTTTCGATCTCTCAAAGTTCGAGGCATATACTTTTCCAGAAACAGAGCATGAAACTATGTCCAAGTGAGTGGGGGTAAGCTGACGATCTGCATTCCACATAAGCTCTACACACTGCTTAGCCTCACCCTGGAGCTGGAAAGTTACAAACTCTACTCCATGCTGATGGACAATACCCAACTTATGAAGCCTCTCATAACAATCCGAGATGAACTCATAGGCGTCCTCACTCTCAGAACCATGGAACACAGGCGGCTTCAATTTAAGAAACTTAGTCAACATCTCATGCTCATTACCAGTCATCACGGGACCCAACAAAGGATAGACAAAGGCATTAGTGCCTACCGCTCCATCTATACGGGGCGGTTGATCGGAGGTTGAGTAACTTGCACTACTGGAAAGATTCTAGGACTGACCAACCCCTTCAGAAAAGACATGATCTGCTGAGCTAACAATGGGTCTAAGGGAGGAACACCGGTATTCCTAGCCGGTGCATCCTCTTTCTGTCCAACATTTTCCTCATCCTCATCCTCAATCTCCACATTCTCTTCTACCTCTTCTTGCGGTGCAGGATGGGCCTCTTCCCTTGGAACATTCTTAGTCGGGGCTCCACTCCTAGCGGGTTCTACTCTTCTTCTGCCCCTGCCCCTTGCTCGACCACTGCCTCTACCGGCGGACTCCTTAGCTGGCTTATAGACGGGAGCTACGGGCCGGACACCATTGAATCTAGTGTTAACCATCTGTGGATCGAATAGTGAAGGATGTTAGATACAAATTTGAATCGCCAGATACCAATTGGAATCAAGTTATAGCACGAAAGGAGAGAAGAGAAAACAGAAAGATTTCTTAAAGTCCTATAGCCTCTCGAAGAAAAGTACATACGCTCCGTACAGTTCCGCAAGACTTTACTAAACTCGTTTTGGTACACCGAGATCAACAAACTTAGGACTATTATATCAACTTTGTCACAATCCAGACCATCGTGATTGACACCCACACTAACCCTCTGGTGGGAGAACCATTACTACTAACCAACTAACACGAAAGCTAGACATTTAAAGATACAAAAGCATGTTTTATACAGAAATAAGCTGGAGTTCCCATAAACTCTGAAAGTTTGACAAACCTTTACTAAATATTTGCGGAAACAACGCCTAGAACCTGAAAGTCAATGTACCAAAACTCTAAAGTTCAACAAGTCTAAGAAAAAGGGGTACAACCCCGAAACTAAACAAACGAATATCTAAAGTACTAGTCTTAAGTCCGAAGAAAATGGACTAAGCAAAAGAAGAACTCATGGCAGCCTGAAAGAACTGACTCACCCTTGAATTCAGTCTCGATCAATGATCTCCTAAATGAGGTATGTCAGTAGCCGCCTGAAGATGCCCTGTACTTAACAAAGAAAGAGCAAGTGCAGTATCAGTACATAACCACAATGTACTGGTAGGATCACGCGGCTACTCCCATAAGCACATTATACAATAAACAATCACAGTATAATAAGCACACATATACGGAATACAGTTCATTTATCATTCCAGAGCAACATACAATCTTCCATTATCAATGACAAGTAGCCATAAGCATAACAATCACAAGTGGTTCTCTCAAGGAACCCACACCCAAACTGTTAGTGTGTCGGAACGTGACATCCGATCATATATGTGTGTCAGAACGTGACACATGATCCAATGTATGTGCCAGAACGTGACACATGATCCAATATATGTGTCGGAACATGACACCCGATTCAATGTATGTGTTGGAACGTGACACCCGATCCAATCAACACAACCACAATCACAATCACATCTATAATGAACAGTACTTAAATCATACAATCAAGTAATCAGGTTCATGGCATGTATTGTTCATACATAATCATTTCATTAGGTTCGTTTCCACATTTTGCTATTGGCATACACGCATGCATACAATATAACAATCAATCGACATATATCACACAAACATAAAATCAAATCATCACCTACCTCAAAATCAAGCTGGAATCCCCCTAAGACACTGGAGTCTTCCCTTTCCGGATTCTTTCCGCTTGTTCTAGGTCTACAAAAAATTAATATACACAAGAATCAATAAATTAAGGTCTAATTATCCGGATTATAACAAATCCAATAACCCAAGACCAACCCATAATCCCAATACCCAATTTAGGGATTTTTCCACCATTAACTTCATATCAAAACCTTTCCCCAATAATAATTACCTAATAATTTAAGTTCTACGGATCGAAAAATGGATTAGGGGAGTAAAATCCTTACCTTTAGTGCTAGAAGAGGTGGAAAACCTTCAAGAAATAGCCCTGGGTCGTCTCTTAGCTCTCAAGAACGAAACTTGCAGAAAAATAACGTTTAGGGGTTTAATCCCGACTTAAGTCGCGACTGGGCCACTACGGCAGACCCCGTTCCGCCACAGACGCCCCGCCTTGGCGAAATAAATCCCGCTCTGGCAGCTTACGCGGAGACAAAACGTTGGAGTTAGAGTTTCAAACCCCCATTTCACAACACACCTTCAACTCATGACATTCAAAAACTACCCGTTCACGTTAAGATCAGTTTCGAAAGATCTACTCGCCCGAATTTGATTTCGTAAAGTCATACCGGTTCCTTAATGTCACGACCCAAGCCTAGGGCCTAGACGTGACCGGTGAATGGGGAACCCGAAGGAACCCCAAACAAGCCTCATAGCGTATCTTACACATCATTGGTCGCGGAAGCAATTAAAATGACCATAAGCGATAAGCATAATCAAGGGGGAAATCGGGACTAAGGGAGCAAGAAAAAAAAAAGAAATGATACATAAATACCATAGATGAGTCAAGCTCAAACATAATACACAACTTGTCCAACACCACCTCTAAACATAGGTACTTTAGCGGGGGCCAAGACAAACAACTGGGCTCACCCTCATAGTCAAAACATAACTAAAAGGAAAAGTCTTATACATAGCAAAACATCATAAGCAACGTCCCCGGAATGGAGGACTCACCAATAACCTTGATAGAAAATCGTATTAGCCACGCGGAGGACGAGGGTCAAGCGGTGCTCCGGTCCCTACATGGTGACATCATGTAGGCATAGAGTATGCGTTAGTACGTTTGAATGTACTAAGTATATGGGATGCAATGCAATGCTACAATAGATGGACATCATAGGAAAAATGCATAATCATACCCGATAGATAGCACATTAATGAAATGATATATATAATGACGCTTACATAAAAATCACATTTAATGGGACGTAGTACATGTGTGGTGAGTGACCATCAATATAGTATTTCCAAGGCCTACCACCCCCTTGGAGAGGCGAAAGAGGTACAAACCCCTCAATGTGGTTACCCGGGCCTACCACCCCCGAGCTAGGGACCAAGGTACAAACCCCTCGATGTGGTTATACGGGCCTACTACCCCCCGTACTAGGCAACCAAGGTACCAACCCCTCGATACGGTTACCCGGGCCTACAACCCCCCGAGCTAGGCTTGGTCGACTCACAACATTTATATAGAGACAATCATATACATGTATCCATTTCATCATCATTTCAATGATTATATGACCATCCGATTTATAGGACGTACATTGAACCTTCCATTTCCTAAGAATTCTATAAGTGGCATTTTATCAAACACATGGTGGGCTATTGTTCATGTAAATGAAATCATGTACTTCAAGAGTACTAAGTCCAACCAATTCCGAAATACATATAAATCAGCCCACCAACAACATACATATATATATATCAACCTTCATAATTTGATCATGGAAGCATGAAAACCATAAACATCACATAATAATTCCATTTCATGATAATATGCAAAAATAGACCATAATAGGATATGTAGTAGTAATTCCATAATTCAAGAGTTCATAAATGATCATAAGGACCCATAAACTTGAAGTAAAATAGAGGATAAATGGTTGGACTTGTGGAAACCTTCCTTTCCACAATCAACCCACATACCTCAATTTTGGAGAATCCTTGATGAAGATTGGAATAGAGAATTGAAGCTTGAGATTAAGTCTTGAATTCGGAATTAGAGCTTGAGATGTTTGAATTTGGTTGAAGATCTTGGTGGAAATTTTGGAGAGGGTTTAGAGAGTGTTTTTGAGTGTTTTGAAGCTAGAAAGAAATATAACTAAGTATGGGACATAACCTCTTTTTATAAAAGAAAAACGTCTCCAGCCCGCTACAGTAAATCAGCTCACTGGAATTTGCATTTCTGCCGAGACAGGTTTTACGAAAATAGTCATAACTCCCTCATCCTAACTCGGAATGAGGTGAAACCAATTGCATTGGAAAGCTAACTCGAAGGGCTTTAATTTAATAGGTAGTGGCCCTTCCAGTTCCTTGTGTGCTAAGAGATATGCCCCTTTAAAGTTGACCCTGAAAATCGCATTTTTTGCGATTTTCGAATTTTGATATGGTTGCTCTAAAATTCGGGTTAGACCCATTTCCCACTCAATTTGACCCCCTGAATAAGAATATGAAGTCGAATTTCCGAAATCATGCACGGATTTTGAGATATATGGAAATTACAATTCTAGGTGTTTCCGAAGCACATTTTCGGGCATTTTGGGGTCGTTTCACTTAACGTCTTGGCTATCCACTCATGTCATCAAATCCATTATTAAATCTCTCACTCATTACCAGATTTCCTTAGACCTCTCACGACTCAAATTTCGTCCAAATCTGGACTAGGCTAGGAATTCTCACGTCACTAGCCAAAAGTTTTTTTTTCTCATTGGCTTTTCCCTAACGACGGAATCAAGTCGTTACATTCCCCCTCTCACATTCTTCTAATTTTGAACAGTTATACTTAGTTCTTTTCTTAAAAGTTTATAGATTTAGAGTTTTATTAAACTACTTTGGGGACTAAAGAATCTTTTTTGTATTAGATACATAAGTATGTATCGAATGCTATTGGTGTCACTGTGCCAAATACATGAAATATGTATCTGATACATATTATCACTATATCAGATACATGTTTAATATGTATCTGATGCATGTTGTCACTTTAACAAATACACAAAATATGTATCTGATACATGATGATTTGTATTTGGTTTTTAAAGATTTTCCATTGCAGGTAAGGACTTCGGCAAATTCATTGTACGGAGTGAATGACAGTGGAAGACATTATGAAATAATAAGAAAAATTTGAAACAATAATTGGATCACTGATTATTTTACTTCAATCACTGACGACATCAATTGTCTCTAAAGTTATATGTATTTCATAGTTGAACAAAATCTTATTTCGTCACTAATGACTATATTTTCTATAAAAAAATTATTTTATTCTTAAATGTATTAATTAGGGATAAATTTGTTATTATAAAAAAAAAAGGGTTAATGTTCCTATTATCTCCCATCCGATCAATTCTCTCTTGTCTCTCATTTTTATTTTATTTTTAACTTCATTCACTTCTTTCAAATTTAACTTTCGTATAAATAATATATTATATGATTATTTATACACATACACAAATGCATAAAATTTACCACTCACAATTCATTCAAATGTGTATTATATTTTAATTAAATTGTATATTTTTAAAAATATCTTCAAATATATTCAGTACAATTCTGTTATTTTATTTATTTATTTTTATAAATTTAATAAATTATTCAGTACAATTATAAATTTATATAAAATTAAACTTTCAATTTTATTAAAAAAATTTGAATAATCGGTTCAATTCGATCAATAAATCAATTGTTTTGGAAAAAATATCGATACCCATAACTATAGTACTTCATCATAATATATTTGAAATCCTAGTTGGTTCATTTCTTTCATTTTTTTAGTTTATTTCAATTTTCACACTGATGAAAAAAGTTAATAGAAATTAATGAAATATTTTACACTTTTGCAAAGTCTAAGTTAGTAAGTTGATGTTATCTCTATATAGTTGCTCTACGTACGTATGTGGAATTACTATTAAATATGTACATATTTTTAGGCAGAAGCAAATAGATCGACTTAGTCTATGGAGTTTACCAATCACAAATCAATAGACACACTAAAAAATTAGCACCAAGACTTGAGAAATTATTTTTTCTATCGCCTTTATCGATGAAAGTGTATCAAATAAAAAACAAAAGTGTTAAACCAACAAATATTAGCAATATAGTGGTAGAACCGTACCCCACTCACGGTACTTATAACTTGGATTGTATTTTTCAAATGATGCATTTTATAATTGCATAATTTAAGAAAATTGATGAATTGAAGTTTTTCATTTTTACAAAATCGACCAAATTTGTTCGTTTTAATATTTTCCCTCGCCAATTAACGAATGGACTATGTCTATTTCTTATGAAGCACCTGTATTATTCCTTTTGCAATTTGTCACTTGTAATTATGAACATTTGTAGCCAAAAAATTGTATTTAGCTATGAATTTTTTTCGTAGCAAATAGTTGAATTATTCAATCCAAATTTAAAGTCGTCGCTATTTAACACCTTACATATTTTGTGACAATTTTTTTGTTGTCACTAAATCACAGATTGATTAGAGACAATAAAATCTTTGTCACCAATTATTTATATTATTAGTGACGAAAATAAATGTCATAATTAAATCTAAATTTTTATAGCTAAAACTTATAATATTTAACTACGAACTCTAATTTGTCGATATTGTAACAACATATTTTTTTAGATGAAATTTTTTTGTGTCCAAAAATTAATAAATTTTAAGACAAAAAATAATTTGTCATGAATTAGATACATTAATAGTGATGAAATAATGTGTCACTGATAACTTTAAATTCGTGACTAACACTACTTAACAAATGGCGCCAATTAAATTTTTGTGGGAAACTTTAGTGGACAAAACTTTGCTACGGATTTTTATGTTTCATCACTAAAAGTATGTGTCTCATATATTTAAGCACGAAAAGTAAATTTTGTCACTAAAAGCGAACAATTAGTGACAAATTTGATGTCGTAGCTAATAATTTCGTAGGTATATATCATATTTGTTGTAGTGTCTGGATGTGCCTGATACATGTATCTTGCGACAAAAATATGATATGAAAGGTAATTTTGTTAACTTAAGTGAAGGCACGTAATTAGGCACTAAATTGGTGGACTGATGTTACTTACTCAATTTTTTTTTAATAAAATGACGACATGTATATTTAATATATCGGTAATGTATAAATAGTATATAGTTGTATATACTTATGATGTATCAGAGATATATAAATACTCATAAACATTTTTTTTATACAATGTTAAAAGAAAAAAAATTCAAGAAAGTCAAACAAGATATTACATAATCAAAATTGAACTTCGCTAGAAATAACAAAGGTCAAATAAAAATTTATTGTAATAAATAATAAAAAATTTCGAATACAATTGAAATAAAATACAAAACTTTCACATATATGGAGAGGGGGAGAGAGAGGGAGGAGAGGCAAGGGAGAGAGGAAGAGAGTTTGCTATAAAAACTATATAGTGTTGTTTTTTATAATATTTTTAAACTATAGCTGTTTTCCATTAATAAGTGGAATTTTTTATTTGTTCCACAAATTTTTTCATAAAAATATATGTAAGTCACTTTTATAACGAGGAATATATGTATATTGCAAAGTTGAGGCGTATAAACAAAATGGGGAAAATCCCATAATTTGTTGTGAAACTGATCCAAAATCTATTTTGTGATCAAATTAGATTAAAAAGACAGTCTATTTTCTTCCAAATATAAATCTAGGCATTTTAGATTAAAATTGAAGTGACAAGTTTTAATGTTAATTAGCAGATTGTCTTTTTTTCTTTTCTTTTTAGCAGATTGTCTTGTTGACTTTCTTTGTGGTAGATTTTTTTTATTAATAAACAATGACAAAATTAAAAGAGTATTCTACTTATATTATACTAGATTGGTCATGGCCCGGGCCCAACACGCTTGGTTTTCATTTTCTTTTTTTTTCCAATAACAATACAATTTAAATAGTTTTACTACATTTAGCAAAATGACTTTGTACTAATATTTGTAGAGCTAAAGAAGAATAAATGAAAATAAATAATGTAATTTATTTGATGAAGCGGCTAATACATAATACAATTTACATTGAATCCGGTACAATTAGTCATTGAAAATGAAATGGGGCTCAATACATACTACAACTTGCATTGAATTATGTACAATTAGTCTATCTCTTGTTGACTTGTAAATAAGCTAAAGGAGTTATGACTTGTGCTCAAGCACAAACCCAACATCTTGAATATATAGATGCAACTCAATTATAAACAAGTGGAAGCTAAAAATACTTTTCATATGAATGGTCCCCTGCCAGGATTTCACATGAATATCAGTTGCAACAATCTTGAAGAATATTAAAACATCAACAATTATCTCTCAAAGTTGAGTCAAACCACTATACATTCGAAAAAAACAATATGAAAAAGCTTTTAAAAATGTTGGTTGGACATGATATTGTATCACAAAAATGTCTTCTATACCACACCACCTCATATCTTTTTTTAAAAAAAAAGAGATCCAGAAGCTAGTGTTTACTCAAGGCACTATCCTAAGATTTGAACTCTACGTTTTTGGTTCACTTCCAGCACATACTTCATAAACACTCGTAATGTGTTTCATATCAATAGAGTTAACCGGATATCAGATTAATCTAACAGAAGAGGAACAAACAACAATAGCTGCATGAAATTGTTGGGCGAAAACTAACATCTACTATTTTTAGAAAAAGCTCCCACCAATATGTTCACTCTTCAACTTGATCACCTCAGTCAATAACAACAATATGTGCATTGGAAAGCATACAACTCTACCTAAGAATTCAGAATGAACCAGAAGGGAAAATGAGCAAGTAAGATATTGAATAATCTTTTATCGAAATTTTTCAATAACAAATTTACTAAAGCATTTCTTGCATATAAATCAAGTATTAACCATGATTTTCTTGTGAGTTGCAGAGACTCCCATACAAAAGGAGAATCATGTTCATCCATGTCATTATGTCATTAAAAGATGGATATGCTAGAAGCTCAAGTATACTGCAATTACAAAATATATATAGATAAATTGCCTTTTATTTATCTATAATATAATGTGCACAATATCTTGGATATCGGGTAGGTTAGCAACAACCAAATTGCAGGCAATGTCAAATTTACGTGACAGGTTCATGCCTAACGGGAAGTACTATTATTAGTAATTACTTTCAAGACAATTATAAAAGAAACTAAAACATCTAGAGAAGTAGTATTTTTTCACATTCATTTATATATACCATATGACAGATTAAATGAAAGGCACAGTTGCTAATTAATCTCGACTGTTTGATAGTTAGGTCATTTTCATTAAGTTATTTAAAAATATAAGTTACACTTTTAGTTGAAGTCGGAGGTCTAAAGATAAGGCATGACAATAATGACTACGACTCATATCACCAATTTTAATGTGGCCAGCTATCATCTTCTTCAACATGTTTATTACTTTGTTAAATTCCTCGATAACTTATTTTGAGAAATTGAATGAGAGAGTTTCCTAACAAAATTTATAAAAATGGCAGAGGACATAACCAAATAAATAAGTTTACCCACAAATATATTCATCCAGAATCAACCAAAATACGTAGATATACAAACTACAAATAATTATTGAAATCATGTAGTTAAATAATAATACTAAGCATGTTGGATGAACGTGGAAGAATATTAACATAAGAAGTCGCCAATTAGTTACTGAAAATATAGAATAAGGTAGTTTCGAACATTTGTTGCTACGCATAAGTCAGAAAAATCTAGAAATATGTTTATTGCTCTCATCTATCTAGCTATAAAAACTTACCTCGCCTTAAAAGTTTCTTCTCTAGCACTATTTGACACATTAGGCAAGCATCCTAGAATATACAATTCTTATCCAAACAATATACAATGTTTAGAAACTGGTCCTTCCCATTCCACACACCACCAACTTCGACTTCTTCTATCTTTGATATTGTACCTGCAATATTGATTAACAAAAGGAGGGGAAGCCAAACATCAATGTCTAATTTCTTTTACAATCACATATGAATGTTTATAGATATAATGCATGAGTTTTGCTCTAGCTAGCATCCTGGTCAGCAACTTACCATTTTTCACAATACGTCAATCCAACACACCTCTTCACATAGTTTCATTTTCTCTTCAATACCATACTGCTATTCGAAATTGTAATACAAAATGCCTAGAAATTACAAATATGTATTTAATGCCAAAATCGGTATCAGTTGAATCAACTTACTCACCTCTCCTGACAGTCAAGTGGCGTTCAAATAGACTTTGAGCGCAATACCAGTCAAATTGATCAATTCATCTAAGAATAACCAACAAAATTCACACGAAAGATAAGTATTAAATCCAACAATATCTTTTCAATTTCTTTACAAGTAGAAAAGATATCTCTAAAATAATCCCTCCTCTTCAGAACTTTACATACTGGGTTATGTAGGGACAACATACCCGAAATACAGGCCAAAGACAACGAAGAGCCCTAGTTGTTGACACCCAATTTTTGACCTTCACAATATATATTAATCATCGAGTTTCTTAAAATCCAAACGATTTGAAATAATTGACTTTGTAAAGTTCAAAATATTTTTTTCAAGTTACTTTTAATTAATTTTATCATTTTTATGTAATATGTATGTTTTATATAATTTTGTATATAATTAGAGTATATTTTATAAACATTTCAAAAATCATCTCAAAAAGATTTTGATTTTTTAGTAAGTATTTTATTAAATTAGTTCAGTATAAATTATAGTTGTAATTTTTGAATTATTTAAATTAGTTTACAATTAAATTAATTATTTTATTTCGGTAAGATTAAGAATCTCGATAATTAATCGATCTTATTCGTCTCATTTAGCTTTTGACGGAATTCATCGATTAATTTGATTTGGCTATCTTTTAAAATTCGATTGGCTACAATTGTAATCGAATGGGCCATATCCCGAATTCCAATTTAACTTATTTTCTCCCTCACCTTAAACCCACTTGAGAATCCAGAATTTGGGCCTTTTCAACAACTTTCCAGCCGGCCCAAATCCCTTTAACAGCCCACCAATCAATTCCAGAAACCCATTCCAGCAAATACAATAATTCCCAGCCCATCAATACAACACAATCAGCGATCCAAACATCCCCAATACATCATACCATACGTACATACACAGTATCCCACCGCCCAACTTCGTCTTCCTCGCTGCAAATCGGCGATCCCAACAGCACCTCGACCCCACTGCCCATGCTCGTTCTCTTCTTCCAGACGAAACCCAGAAGGCTAGTAAACGTCAACATCGACAGTCGCTCAGACCGAAAATCCCGCAGCAAATCGCGTCCTCCACTTCCCCTCTCCCCTCTTTTCCGTTGAAAATTGGTACAATGGACAAATTTATTTCTTATCTCTTCAAGATTTTGATTTTTCAAATTGGATTCGGATCCATCTTTTCAACCCGATTTCCCCTCTAAATCGACCCCAAATTCCCCTATATATAAACCCCCACTGCCTTCATTCTAAAAGGGAGTTTTTGGAGAAAATTTTAGAAGAGCTATAGAGTTGGCCATAATTTACTCACGAAATATAGGTTATAAAGGTCTGGGAATAGCCGATTTTACATTTTGAAAAGTTCTTGGAAGACTCTAGTTTAAGAGTTTAGGAAAGTTTATTATTTGGGTTTCATTTGGATTCTCTTGGTGTGTTGTTCGAGCTTTGAATCCGTGTGTTGGAAAATTCGAAACCAAGCTCCTATCTGTCCCGGAACGCTGCTCCGAAGAAGGTAATTCTGCCTCTTCTTACATTTTATTTCGGTATGATGTGTTGTATGTCCAAGCTTTTACTACAGGTCCTACTATTAAGTGTGTTTGGTTCCTCGTCTTGTTGGTTTCTTTACTGTCGTTCTTATGAATTTCTCGACACATAACTCAAGTTTTGATAAAGTTTCTTTGGTATTAAGATGCTAGTCGTTAGATTCGCTGGTTCAACGGGGTATCAAAATGATGTACTGTTCGATTGGTTTCAACTTTGAATATGCTATATGTATAAGTTTGATTGGTCATCCTCTCTATCGTTTTATTCATTATGATAAACTCTCATTTATATTAGCTCAATCTCATGCTATAGTTAAATAAAATCTCTGCTTTTACATACTTGAGTGTTGTCCATGTCTTGTTATTGTTTTGTTTCTTCTGGTCTCAAGGCATGATGTCATTATAACTCGTTTGTTTCTATGATCCACAACCTCGATGCTAAAACCTCTCATCCTTTCCATGAAAAACATTGTTACCTGACCATGTGAGTGTATTGGCATCTACATTCTATTTTATTTTGTCAAATAAAGTTTATCTTCATGATAAGTATCGACTATTTGTACGATGTGATTAACGAACTCAATAGTCGAAGTGTAAGATTGACCTCCTTGGCTTTCTCTGTTAAGTATTTCATTTCAAGCTTGTTGATAGTTTCATTATTGTGCAACGGTAGATGATTTCTAGCATTTGAAGTTGTCCAGCTTCAGTTTTGTGTAGCATTAATCATGTTTGAGAGTATGAGTAAGTGCTCTAAATTTGTTTGTTTGTTTATTAGTATCTAATGTAGTCCTTATATTTTTGCTAAAAAAAGAAATAATAAAAAATCAATAAATAAATATGCTTTACTTTTCACATGTTGCCAGTTGTTGATGTTTATTGTTTATGATATGAATAATCACGGTTCCCTTTCAATTATCTCTTTTAAATTATTTACTTTCCGAATTGATATCCTTCGTTTCTTGTCGGTGGGTGATACTTGAACCTAATGTGTATGAGTACGGTTGTCTCACATTACTCGAATGAAGCTTTAAATTTGTATGTCTGTGAGTTGCTTAGATACTAACGTATAAAGATAGATATCACTAGAGTTGCCCTTTTAGTGTTGGCTTATAGTAATATTTATTGCTCAAATGCACTTGTAAACTTGTCCTTAGTTGCTAATAATTTGTTCGTTGATGCTAGTTTGCATAATGTGGTCACTGCTACATAGAACTTATTCACTGATCTAATTGTATTCTTCCATTTCAACTCTCTTTTGAGTTATTTGTATTGTATAAGTAGTCTTTCATTATCATTAAATATGCCTTATCTACATACACATCCTCCTTGCCTTATGCAGTTGTGATTAGTAATCAATTTGTTTAGTTCACTATTGATCTTGTTTCATCTCTTTAGTAGATATTATGTATATTTTGTTTAGTTGGGAAACTTTCTCTAATGGCTTGTCCCATTCTTAATTAGTTTCCACAATTAGCTCTCATTTTGAATACAATATCACCATCCTGTTGTCTAGAAATATAATGTTATTAATTAGGTTCTCATCTCTTAAAATAATTTATGTGTCTACCTTCGTCTAGAGTTAATTACTTGATCATATATTTGATGGAAGTTTTACCTTTTCTTCTTTTTCTAATTCTTCTCTTCTTCTTTGTGTGCATGTAAACCCCTTCCGAGTCCATGGTGGACTTCTCCTCCTAGCATTCTCGAGTTGAGCCATAAAGGCTTAATTTATTTATTTATTTTATCATCATTCGAGTCAGCCGGGCACATAAAACAGAAGCACAGGGCTGGAAACCCAGATGCAAGCCTCCAAAAGTCCTAAGATGGACTATATACCTTCATTATACACTGTATACATTCAGTATACATCAATATACAGGTCAAAAACGCAGGAATACAGGGCTGATGCGGAATATATATGTTTGGAAGCAAGAAATACCTGAAAAGAGCTAATATATGCGGTCATATACACTGATATACATCCACTGTATACCAAAAACGGGATTGGGTTAAAACCCAAAAAATTCCAACGAATTTGGCCCAAAAGGAGGCCCAAATTCATTTTCTCCCTTACTCTTTAATTATATAATTGTGATTATTTATTGTTTATTGTTTAACTCTAACTTTATAATCGCAAATCAACTTAGTTGGACCCCCCAAAAGACGAGCTATTTCTCTGTGTTGTTTTGTTTCTAACAAATCTCATTTTATCAATTTTTGTATTGTCGTTTATAATCTTTAGTCAAAACATTCTTTTTTATTTTATTAGTTTAATATATATATATATATATATATATATATATATATTTATTTTTTTATTTTTTTTTTATTTTTTATTTTTATTTTTTTTCTCATAAACCAAAAAATGACTCAAATAAAAACCAACTCATTTAGTTTCGTTAAAATTCTAAGTACTTGTCTCTAATTCAATTGTTTCAATTAAGGTCCCATTTTCTTAAAAAATAAAAATTGCTTTGTTTAACTATTTTCTCAAAGCTAATCTAATAATGTTAATTATTATTATAAAATACTTATTTAGTCATTTTCTCAAGAAGGTTAGCCAAAACTTTTATTCTTTAATTAATTTAAAATGATTTTCATGCTTTAATGTATTAAATAGGTTTAAGTTATTTTAAATTGAATTATATAAATTTTAATTAACCTAGTTTTATTAATATTCTAATCACTTATATTTCAAGTCAAATATTTCATTTTGGATCCCTTTTCTCTAATAAAATAAAATAAAATAAATGTGTCACTTGTTTAACTTTTTTTTTTTAAGTTAACCAAATATTGTAAGTTATTCTTCTTATGTTAAATCACCTTTTCTAAAAATTAGTCAAAAAATATATTTTAAGTCAAGTCGCAGGTCAACCGCATGTTAGCGGACACTTCGAATGCTTAAACCCTTCTCGAAGTGTAAATTGAACCCCGAACCCTCTTTGGTATTTTCAAATGATTTTTTCTGTTTAAATCTTTGAAAATTATAAGTTTTCTTAATTTCTTTAAAAAATTAAGTGGCGACTCTTTCTAAGTATTTTTCTTAAAATGTTTTATACTTAGAACATTTCAAAAAAGTAATTTTTCTAAAGATAGGACAATTACGGCACAACACTAGCAATAATTCATATTCACAACAACGGAACTAAGGTATACCCACCAATAAAAATATATAAACAAATAAATACCTTCAAAAATTCAGCCAACAAGAAATATTTCTAATACGCTTTCACCTGCTTTGAGAGGGAGAGAGTAATGTGCAGTACTACTTCAGTACACATGTTCTCTTGCAAAGAAAAAGAAGGACATGTACTCTATCAAAAAAATAAAGTAGTACAATTTAACTTGCTTTTGGTACAACTTTCTTATTCTATGTTAGTCCTCTCCAACTGTCCCATCTAAATAAGGGTAAAAATAAAATAATATGAATTTAAATTACAAATATAATAGTAATAAATAGCCTAACTTTTATTATATCCAAGAAGCTTGGGAAAACTAAACTTCCCCTATAATACAAAACTATTTATGGCTTGGGTAATTAGTTTAAAATTTACCAAAATATAAAATAGTAAATGAGATTGATGACAAGGGTGTAATAGATATTGCATAAGATACGAGAGAAAATATCAATTATTTTAAATTGGAGGAGGAATTTGATTTTTAAAATAAAATTAGAAAAGACGAATGATTTTCAACAAAAAATAAAAAATAAAAAGTTAAATGAAGAAGTGATGTTTATCACCTTTATGTTAAGACGGAGAATCAGGAATGCATAATTTAAACTGAAACCTTTTAATCACTAAAATCAAAATCAAACAACACTAACAACACACAATCTCTTACAAAATAAATATGTTATTTCTAAAAAACAGTCTTCAACTCGAATAGCACACATCAGCGTCAATTTAAAAAATACAAAAGTGTTAGAAATCTAAGATCATTTTTTTAAAAAATCCACTAACTAGTAGACCAGCAGCCATCCACCTAAGTTGAAGTGAATAAACCACATAAGACTTCCATTTTTATCATTTAAAATTAAAAAAGTAAAAAGAGAACACTACAAGAAACTAATATTATAATAAATAAATAAAACAAAGATGGCTAACATACTGTGAAGAACATGAAATTTGCAGCCTATCAAAAAATTACAATAAAAAGTCAATAAAGTACTAAGAAGCAAATGCGGTACAATTTTGACTTAATTAGCTTAAGTTGAGACTTGAGAGTATCATTTTGACTGGCATTCTGGGACTACTAATTATATATTCTATCCGTTTCATTTTATGTGATTGAATTTAAAACTTGTGATACATATATATATATATATATATACACGATATATATCATACTAATTGTGTGAATGTAATTTTATTTATTTTTATAATAAATATGTTGTTGTATTTGTCTGATTATAAAAAATTATCATTAAAAATAAGGAAAAATGTCAAACATGTCATCGAAATTTGAGAAAAAGCTCATTTATGCTATATGTTATAAGTTTGGTTCATCTATACCATTTCCGTTTGAGATAAGGCTCATCCATTCAATTATTTGTTAACTGAAAATAGTTCCGATTTTTGCAAAACTATTTTTTATCCGTGGTCAATTATGATTCAGCCACATTATTAATTAACTCATTTTTTAAAAGGAAAAAAGATCAAATGTGTCATTGTACTTTGAGAAAAGATTCATCTATGTCATCCGTTAAAAGTCACTTCAGTTAACAAATAATGACATGGATGAACCTTTTGTCATACAAATATGACATGGATGCGCCAAACTTTTAACGGATGACATAGATGAACCTTTTTCAAAATTCCATGACATATTTGAGCCATTTCCCTTAAAAATAATTTAAATTAATTTTCAAATATAAAAAAGAAAATAGGGTCGTATCACTGGAGTGGAGTGAGGTATATATATATATATATATATTATTATTATTATTATAGAAGTCATACTTCACAAGCTCTCAACAATTCCTTTAAGTTTTAGCAGACACATGAGTATTGACGTCTTTCAAGCTAAAATGGCTGAGAAATAGTTTAATGAAAAGCATAAACAAAATAGAAAACAAAATAGACTTCAATTATTATATTTTACTTTCGCTATCCATCATATCCAATTCGTTACGACTCCAATTAATAGTGGACAAGCAGATGTGCCACTACATATATAGATGTATATTAAATATTTCATATATTATCTTTGTTTATAAAAAAAATAAAAAAATTGGTGGCATTAATATTGGGTTCGGAGTCAAAAGAGTAAAAAAATTGAGCAAAATTTTCAAAAGGGCAATAAAATTCAATATAAAATCAAAAGGGCAATATTTGGATGGAGCTGTTGACAGTGTTAAATTTTATGAATAAGGCTCATGTCAGAATGAGCCTTATCCATTTTTTTTTAAAAAGGGCGCCGACTCTAAAAAAATAATTAATAGTCCTCTTCATTAGTTTTTTAATCGTTTTGTTGTTGTGTTTATTTCTTTTCTATTTTCACTATTTATATATAAATAAAAATGTAAGTGGTGAGGTCAAGTTTAATAATTTTCTTATATATAATTGGAAAAAAGGACAAATATACCCCCCAAACTATTGTAAATGGTATGCACATACCCTCTGTCATACTTTTGGGACATTGGTGCCCCTGTCGTCCAAAAAGTAGAGCATATTTACCCTTTATGCTAATGAACATACACATGTCATAGTCTTATCCACTGACCCGACATTTATTAAATATCGGATCGAAGGATAAGATTGTGTCACGTGTCCCTGTTTAGTCTTCCGTTAGAGTGAAGGGCATATATGCTCTAGTTTTTGGACGACAGGGGCACCAATGTCCCAAAAGTATGACGAAGGGTATCTGCATTCCATTTACGATAGTTCGGGGCATATTTATCCTTTTTTTCTATATAATTTGATAATATTGAAGACAAAATATAAGGACATGAAAAAAAAAGTGATTTGCAGCTACAAGAACTTAATGACCGTAATGAGGTGATAAGTGATTTGTTTAATGGAGTATCTTGCTTGAATCCTATTGATTTATTTTCTAGTTTTGACATAAATAAGATAATGAGAATGACTGAATTATATCTTGATGACTTTGATGGATCCAACGTGAGAGCTCTTGATAATCAACTTGTTAATTACATTATTAATGTTTTGTGATATTGATAAAAGTTCTCCAATTTGGGTGGACTTACGAACTTTCAAGAAAGTTGGTTAAGACAAAGAAGCATTTAAATTATTTTCTCGTATTTCTTTTAGTGAAGTTTGCTTTACTTCTACTTGTTGCCACTGCTATAGTTGGAAAAACTTTTTGACAATGAAGATTATCAAGAATTACTTGCGAAATCGAATGGATGATGAATTCTTAGATAGTTGCCTAGTGTATTATGTCGAAAAAATAATATTTGAAGATGTTTCTAATGAGTGTATTATGAAAACATTTCAAGAGATGAAGTGTCGCCGAGTTCAATTGTAGTTACCACTTTACATATTTTGATGTGTATGAAACTATTAGTCAATATATTTGTCCTACTTCATCTTCTTTAGTTTATCCATTGATATTTTGTAAGTTTTCTGTTTTGAGATTTTTCATTTTGGATTGTTGGTTAATTTGATATTGAACTGGGAAAGAGTATGAACAATTTTGAGCACTATGTAGAGATCAATAATTGAGGTTGACTATTTTGAAGCAAAACTTTATAATCTAACCAGCAAAGTTTATTTTTTTTACTTGTTCTAAAGTATGAACATCGAAAATTCTGGCTTCACACTTTTGATTTCATACTCAATTTTGTTGCCCTTTTAAAAAAAAAATACTCATTTTTTTGGCCATTTTAGCTCCGGACTCTGTTATTGTTTACATAATTCTTTGAAGCTATGAAGTATAGCTACTGGCTAGCTTGGACATGTTTTTTTTAAATATAAAAATAGTGTTGGATTATATATTAACCATTAAATGACTATCTTCCTTTTAGTGAGATAGTGAGAATCTGTTTTTCATCGTACATTTTCCTGTGAGATGGTTCAACAAAAAATAAGTGAAAAAATTATATTTTATAGCACAAACTTCCTGCTGATTTGTAATGGTAAAAACTTCATTTCTAGTAGTATCAATTTCATATAAATGAAAATTCTTAGGAGATAATATATATATATATATATATATATATATATATATATATATATATATAATGCATTAAAATGAAGTTTTGCAATATTAAATATATTCTCATTCTTAAATTTTTATTTGACATCATCTGCAAAATATGTCTTACACAACAACGGCTAAACGATAAATATTTTAAAATTACTGACACATATATATTTGTGCACGTATCTAATGAAGAGTAAATTTTCAGTAAGTTAATGCTAATTCAAGCTTGTTAAAGGAAAAAAAAAATGCTCGTTCAAGAAATTTTTCACCAATGGCATATGATGCCATATGATCAATGTCGGACCTTATTAATTATAGAATTAAGTATAAATATATATCGAGAAATTAGTAATGTTTACAAATATATACATTCAATTTCAGTTGCCATTTCAAATTGAAAGTAATGAAACATCTTTAATTTAAAAATTCTCAATATTTTGGATGTCTAGCAATATTTGTCAAGTTTATAAAATCAATAAATAATTTATCATGTTGTGCTTATTTTACCATTGTAATTAAATATTATTCATTTTTAAATGTTTAGATGACTTATATTTAGTAAGAGTCATTTGGTAAAATTACTCTTATCATTTACTGCTTCTTAATTTGTGTGTCAAGTTAATCGTGGACAACAATTATTGAACGGAGGGGATTATTATTTATTGTGCCACGTTAAGCAACTTCATTAATTTGGTGTTTTTGGCAGCCTACCACTTCTGGCAATTTCTCACCTAAGCCTAACTTTTTTTTGGTCCAAATGCCATTTAATTTGATTGCCACAAACACTATGAGAATAGTTTAATTACCAAAAAATCATGTACGATCTCTATTTTAAAATGTTTATTTGAGTTTCTGTTATCCCTAGTTGAATTATAAATAATGTTATTGCATCATATAGATCTTTGAGCCTGTTTAAGTATTATTTAAAGGGTAAACTACACAATTAAACATATTTAACTATCATATATGCTATTATTATCTATATTATTAAAATAATACGCATCTTATTAGTAATTAAGAGTTTTCTAAGTATCTTATACTTAGATACATGTATTTTTGCTACCACATACACAAAAATAAGGAGAAAGACGAGCTAGATTCACATATATTTGGAATACCATGAGAGAGTGCCGAGCGAGATGGGAGAGAGGTGAGCGAGATTTTCTATGTATCACAGATACATGCGAATCCGCTTGGATATAATGTATCTAGAAAAAAATACACATAAATTTGACCCGGCCCCTTGTATCTGAGATACATGTATCTAGAAGCGAACCCGGGATTTGAAGACTTCGGGTGCACCAATATTACTTTAGATAAACTCACGGGTGGTTCCTTCGACTTGTACCAGCAACACAATGACACTTTTATGCTCCTCATGGGTGCACTGTTTGCCAGCTTCTAAGAAAGATATACATATATACACATGAGTTTTACCGAAGTTAACAGGTGCACGTGCACCCCAACCTATAGGGTGAGTCCACCTCTGCATGTATTGTGACGTATCTGGAGACATTAAAATCTGGTAAAATACGTAATATTGTAAACTAGAGAATATCCAAGTAATTAACTCTTAAACTGGTGAAATTTATGTAAGTCCCCTTATTTAAATCTTTATAACCGTTTGTTGTAAAAACAAAGAAATGTATCACATTTTGTTTCTTATTACATAAGAATTCTACAAATTAATTCATATTCCACTTTTTGACGCTGATCTCCATCTGTTCCAAAGTGTCCCACTTATTAATTATTATATTAATAAAATAATCTACTAACAAAATCAGACATGGCTGCCTAGAGATTACAGAACTCCAGTTTTTGGACCGTTACACAAAATATCAGCACAAAAAGACATAACTTAACCCCACAATTTTTACGACATCAATATATTTAAATATATCATAAAATTAATCTGTTTTATTTTTTGTATCATTAGTATCATATATTATGAGCAGTATTTGTCTGTATTTACCTTTTTGGTGACTTAATAATATAAAAATATATATTTACAACACATTAACATACAAAGCTAAACTCAAATAAATAAATTAATAGATTTAGTTATATGTACTGTTGCAATTTATTTTTTTTGTTGATAGTATCAGTAAATTTTTAATCTAAGCTAGCATGTTAGTTTTCATTTTTAACGACTAGATTATCAGTTGATAGTTATAAATAATTTACCTATTAGTTATCATTCTTAATTACCAGATTATCAATTGATACTTGCACTTTTTTTTTTATACCTAAAATTAATCAATAAAAGAATAATTATATAAATATTTAAAGTTCAAAAATATCATTATACTTATTTTATCCTCTGGAGGGTGGCTATAGCCATTTGGGTGTGTTTGGTAGGTCGAATAACATTTTCTCAAAAATGTTTTCCGACCAAACATTTTCTAAAAGGAAAAAAAATAAGATTCTTAAATATAAGAAAAATGACTTTCTTAATTAAAATAGAAAAAAAATAAGTTGTATGAGTGACATTCTAAGTTTATTATCTGTTCTCCACCCACTCAACCCACTTCTCTTGAACCACCATTCTCCATCCTATCCAGTAATATTTGCTAGATAACATAAATGCTCTTGAGGTAATATTTTCTTACTTACCTACCAACTATGGAAAATGTTTTCCAACTCACCAAACATATTTAGGAGTTGTTTGGTTGGAAACAAATTATTTCAGGATTAATTATCCTCGATAACTACTCCACCATATATAGTTTATCACTGTTATATAAATAGTAAGATAAATAATTCAAAAACTACTTAATATTTTTAATCAAAATATCACAATTATTATATTTTATACCTCACACTAAACAGTTTCGAAGCATAACTTATTTTACCGGTTGGTTGGTCCACATTGGCGTGCAGGCATTTTTTTTGTGCTGTTATGTGTCCGCAGTCCATTCGACTTACCAACAACTACTTCCCGCTAACAAACCATCTTATTTTTTACAATTCCTTTTTTTTTCTTTAATTTTTTTTAATTTGTCCATTATTTAATATCCATTGTTGAACTTATATATATAAATAGAGGTATTAGAGTTCCCAAGATTGTCAGCTGTGTGTGTCTCGTTTTTAACGTTTAAGATCTCAACTTTCTTGCCCTCATTTTGATCTGTGAAACAAGATTTGATTTGGGTTTTCAGATCTGTTGTTGGGTTTTGAAAATTTCTTCCTGTTTTTGTTTAAGAAAAAAAAAAATGGCCAGGAAGAAGATCAGAGAGTATGATTCAAAGAGATTGTTGAAAGAGCATTTCAAGAGACTTGGAGGTTATGATTTGGCTATCAAATCTGCACAGGTAATCTTTTTTGTTAATTTACAAATGTGGAACAAATCTTATCTTGATTTTGAAATCTTTGAAATGTTAATGGCAAAATGTTGGCATGTTTTAGGTAGCATTTAGGCCACCTACTTGAATCTACATGATTCATTTGAGTTTTTTTTTTTCCCTCTTGCCTCATTTCCAGTAATGATGATAGCTTTGAGAATGTTGATTTTGACTTTGGTTAAATTTGAATTGTAAAATGGTTCCTTTCTGTATTTATTTTGAAGTAATGGTTGGTACCTCTGCTTTTGAGATCTAGTTTTGTCGACTGGGGCAATGACGGCTCAAGCATATTAGTGATCCAAAGCTTCTTATCAAGTTTATTCTTTTGAGATGTAAAGTTTTCTATAAGTGATTTCTTTTTTGTTAGAGTGGGTTTTAAGTCCCATTATTTGCTAGGGAATGGCCTGACGTTTTGCTTATATAGACTTGAACAATACTCTCCTTACGAGCTAGCTTTTGGAATTGGAGTTACGTGTATGTGTCATATCTTTACATGATCTCAGAGTCGGGACAATCTTCCTTTCATGAGTTAGTTTTTGGGATTGAGTTAGACTCAAGTGTCATATCTTTACATTTTCAATAATCTTTTTCACTTAATTGATAATATAGTTGATCCATGAGATAGTAATCCAGATGTGTTAAACTTCTGATAATTCTCTCCTTTTATATGAAAAAAAATTAACCTTTTCTATAAATAGTACTTGCTCAATATTTTTTTTCTCAAAAAATCTTTAAACTTAATATTGCTAAAAATAAATAAATGAAGCCCCTCAAATTTGGGGCCGTAAGATACCTTTGCCTTTTGTTTAACTCTTCAGAACCTCCCATGTAGTGGGGCAGAACAGGTAGGTCAGGTACAATGCTAAAACTTAAAAGAGAGTGCCTAATATAATTAAAGGTACATATGTAAACTCTTGGGACCACCTGCTCTGAGAGTTAGGTAATTGATAATCCTAACATTCTTTAAACTTAAGTTATTAATTGTCTTAGAAAATACTCCTAATAAAGGAAAAAAAACAAATATCATCAACCACTTATGTATCTTCCTCAAATATGTGATAATAAACAGTATAGATGACTTGTTTTATGATTTTTATAAGACAAATATAAGTCATGATTGCAACTATAAGATGGTTTTTCTCCCTTCTTTTGTGGCTTAGGTGACAGAGTCTACTGACATCAATGAGCTAGCAGAGAAGGAGCCTTGGCTCAACACAACAAAGTTGGTTGTAAAGCCCGATATGTTGTTTGGCAAGCGTGGAAAGAGCGGGCTAGTCGCCTTGAATCTTGATCTTGCTCAAGTTGCTACTTTTGTGAAGGAGCGCCTTGGCAAAGAGGTGGTTCAGATATTCACTTGCCTTGTCCCTTTTGATTAAAACCAAGTGTATTGTTTGTTTTACATGGACTATTAACATATAGTGTCCTCGCCTCGGATCATTTGCTCATGTTTGTTTTCACATTGACAGGTGGAGATGGGCGGATGCAAAGGTCCCATCACGACCTTCATTGTTGAGCCATTCATCCCTCACAATGAAGAGTTTTATCTTAATATTGTCTCAGAGAGGCTTGGTTGCAGCGTAAGCTTTTCTGAATGTGGAGGAATTGACATTGAAGAGAACTGGGACAAGGTATGTGACATAGTCAAAAGTAGGCATGTTAAGTCCAAAAGCGTTATATTAATCTCAATCTAACATATATTCCATTTTATCCAGGTTAAGACTATCTTTGTGCCGACAGGAACTTCTTTTACATCAGAGATATGTGCTCCACTTGTTGCCACTCTACCATTGGAGGTAAATATTTGAAAGAAAAAAGAAGAGGAAATAGTACTGCAAGAATAATCCGTCTATTACTTCTAGTCATTCATCCAATTCATATTGCAATTTTAATGTGAATTCTTACTTGTATGTTACAGATTAAGGGTGTCATTGAGGAGTTCCTCAAAGTGATTTACGCTCTATTTCAAGGTATCTACGAGATAATTTGTCATTGCTAGATCTTTATGACCTTTTTGGATTTTTGTGTAACAATCTCAACATTTCTTTCTATCAGATCTCGACTTCACTTTCCTAGAGATGAATCCTTTCACATTGGTTGAAGGAAAGCCTTATCCTTTGGATATGAGGGGAGAGCTTGATGACACTGCTGCTTTCAAGAACTTCAAAAAGTAAATCTGCTGCTCCAACATCTGAATATACTCTTACTACTTGCTTCCTAAGCTTTATTGGCTAAAAGTGATTCAACTTTCGGTAGTCGACACATCATAGACTCATAATGTACTTTCCGTCCTGCAGGTGGGGAAATATTGAATTTCCATTGCCATTTGGAAGGGTTATGAGTGCTACAGAGAGCTTCATTCATGGGCTTGATGAAAAGGTATATCTTGATGGTATTCTATTACTTACAAGGCAAAAAAAAAAAAAAAAAAGGTCTTCAGCTTGAGATTGCCAAATATCTGTCAATGTACTACATTACATGCTAAAGCATTCAAGTCGGTTTATCGCAGACAAGTGCATCTCTGAAGTTCACAGTCTTGAACCCCATGGGGCGAATTTGGACTATGGTTGCTGGTGGAGGAGCTAGTGTCATCTATGCAGATACTGTACATATCTATCTGTGGAAATTGTTATTCGATGATACCTTCTTTGATTATATATTCTATTGTCTAAACTTGTCATTTTACCTTAACAGGTAGGTGATCTTGGATATGCTTCTGAGCTTGGGAACTATGCAGAGTACAGCGGTGCTCCCAATGAAGAAGAGGTCTTGCAGTATGCTAGAGTTGTAATTGATGTAAGGATAAACTAGTTACATAAAACATTTTATTGACACAGAAAAAAACACTTATCACATTATGTTACACCACATTCTCCGTTTATGCATCCTGATATGAAATTGGAGAAATATACTGACCCTAATCCCATATTGCAGTGTGCCACTGCAAATCCTGATGGCCGTAAGAGAGCCCTCGTGATTGGTGGTGGAATAGCCAACTTCACTGACGTTGCTGCTACATTTAGTGGTATTATTCGAGCTCTTAAGGAGAAGGTATGGTAACACAATTGGCTGCTCTGAAATGACTTGCCCCTGATATTGCAATTTCCTTACTCAACATTTGTTATGGCAGGAGTCAAAACTTAAAGCTGCTAGTATGAACATATATGTTAGAAGAGGAGGTCCAAACTACCAAAAAGGTCTTGCAAAAATGAGGTCCCTTGGCGAGGAAATTGGCATCCCAATTGAGGTATGTGCTAGTGTCAACTACTAATAAAAGATGACTAACCATGTTTTGAGTTATCGTTGTTAAATATTCTTGTTCTAATTTTTGTTGAAGGTCTATGGACCTGAGGAAACCATGACTGGCATCTGCAAACAGGCTATTGAGTGCATCACTGCAGCTGCATAAATTAACCAATTTCATTCTCCAAGTTGAACCTTTTTAGTTGTCTTTTTTCACTTTGTGTTAGTGTTTTGTTGTGTGCCAACCAAGTATGAGCAATTTGATTTGTATGTTTGACATTTCATATAAATGGGCCATGAACAATAATGAATTTTAGTTTTTCAATTTCAACATGAAATCCATTGGTTCAACAATCTTTGTACTACTACATATAAAATCAAAGAGATAATAAATTACAGAAGGACCTACCGTTACTACATTATAATTCAATCCAAAACAACCTAACTAGATCTACTTTTCTAAGGTAGAATAAAGGAGCTAAACAATTCCTTCCCCTTGAAAAAATAAGAGAAGCTTTGACGAGCAAAACACAAACTTGTTGTTCAATCATATCATCATTGAAACATCATCCCATATAACTAGTCCGCCAGATCGAGCCTGAGAAGACGCCTCAAGTCACTTGTAGCGTCGAGGTTATCTTCATTTTTCTTCTTGAAGAAAGCCGGCACAGGCAAAGAGCTTGGTGGCGGCGAAGAGGAGAAACCCCATCCAGCATAGAATTCAGCAATCCTTGTGTGCTTAGCCACCATATCTGTAGTCGACAACATCAAATCTTCACCCTTGTTTTCCTTTACAACCTTCAACACTTGACCGGTCTTGAGAATTTTCACAGTCGAAAACTTAGCACATCTATTTTTTTCTGGACTTCGTTTTCTACGGTTAGGCTTTGGTAGAGGGTTACAAGTGGAATTCCGTCGATCTTTTGGTAGAGGGTTACAAGTGGAATATTCCGTCGATCTTTTGATATGAGGAATGTATTCAACAGAGTTTATCAAATATTGTACGCGCTGAAATATTTTCCATTCCATGATGGAGACCTCGAAACTAGAGTTTTGATAATCTTCAACTTGTGTCTCCCGGATATCCGTTGCTGATTTTCAACCGACTAGAGTCAAACTAGTATTAACATTTTTTGTTGTAATATATGATATGATGATATATAATATATGATTCATTGCAATAATATACTCTGTTCTTAATTACTTGTCAACTTTTCCTTTTTTACTTGTCCCATTTTGACAAATCAATAAAGAACAATTTTTTTTTACCTATTATAACCTCAATTAATTAATTTTAAAAAGTAAGAAACTTTTTGAAAATCTTAAAATTTTAATTCATCCACTTCATAATTAATAAGGGTAAAATGGTAAACTCACTATATCAGTCATTGTTTTCTTAATAGGCGTAATTTGGGACTGAGGAAGTACTTGAATTGACTGTAAAGAACAGTTGTGATCTCCTTGAGTAATTGACTTTTAAACAGATACAAGCATTGAAGGTTAGGAAATGCATCATTATTCAAAGTAACAGTTTGAGTTGAGAGAACTCATCATTGCTCACTTCCCATCTTTTATATATCATAAAAATTAACCGATAGCAGTTCCAGAACCCCAAGGGTCTGAAGCTGAACAATGTTTGATAAGTTGTCTAAACTGTCCTACTGTTAGTGTTTTTGAGATTTGATGCATATAGGGTATCCATCCACGTTAGGCTTCATGTCTCAAGCTCGGTTGGAAAATCAAATGCAGAAAACTGACCTCTGCTTATAGCCTTGAGTGATCATTCTTCTGCATTTTCCAAAGCAAACCCCTCTTCGAAAATATGCACATGCATATCTCAAATTAACCATCTTCCACACTGTTATAGGTACTCACAAGTTTACTCTGCTACCTTTTTTGCTATTTGTTCACCAACTTTCTTTACCAAACACTCTATCTTCTAGTAACTTCAACTTTCGTCATCATTAAGCATTCAAAGATGAACTATTAGATGTAGCACAATTGGCAACTTCAAGATTCCACGTTGTTAGAATGATTCTACTTCCATTATTGACATCATGAAAGCAAGGCCTTAAATCATCCCATACTAGATTCCCATACATCATCAACAACAAGCACAAGCTATGATCTTTTGGGGAAAATAAGGTTCTACGAAGCACATCAGCACGTTTCTCTCTAGCAGTTGCTCTTGTTTCGCTCAGGAGGATTGCTTTGGCTTTTTTTATATCATCTCATTTGGATCGAGGCTGTAGAAATTAAGTTACCAGAGACTTTGATAATGCAGCGGTCCTTCTGGATCCTACACCTCTGGCTGCACTCTTATTTTTCTGAATATACCTTTGCCTTACGATTCACAAAATTGTCCAATTTTTGGGCTTGCCCTTGCTCAAGGCAAGTTAAAACGTAATAGCTTCCGAGAATGCTTTAAAATTTTTTTACTCATACTTCTCCAAAAATCCTAGCCTGTTCACTCCATTTTCTCCTGAATGGCTGAGATTGCCACTGCATCATACATCTCTTAAGCAGGAGTTAAACGATATCTTGTCTAGTTTCCTTATTGCTTGAGACCTCCAATATGGCCTTGCATTGGCAAATTCAAGTGTTGGCCAAGATGGAGTGGAGTATTACTCTCCAAATCAATTTGCACGATAGTTTGGCATGAAACAAACAGTGCCTCTCCCTTCTTATTAGTCCATCAATACTTCATCACTCGATAGAATTACTTTCGATTCAGTAAATTGTATTCAAGAAGGGGATTCAAGGTTTTTTCAGTTGAAGAGAAAATTTTCAGTTCTGCAATTTCATGCCAATCCAAAATGTATATCATTCTTTGAGTCCTGGTGTTATGACTTGGCCTTAAATCGAACAGTTAACTTGCAAAAAATAAATGGAACAGTGGAAATTTTTGGGGTAATTTTCTATTAATCAACTTGGAAATGAAAGACAGTTAAAACTAAAGTAAATGGAATTGAACTAAGCCACTACAACATCCATTGATGAATCCACAATCTGCAGAACAGAAGGAGTTTAGGATTAGAAGAAAAAGATGAGGAAGATAGAGAAGAAGAGATCTGAGAGAAGAAGAAGAGAAGTGGGTGAAGAAAATATCAATTTTCCGTTATGCTTCTACCCTACCAGATTGGTTGTTAAAAGCGTGACTTGTGCTGAGTTGGCTTCTGATGACGTGGTTGCATCTCTACCCTCTAACTTCATTAATCTACATTTAATATGAGCCATAGCTTTCACCCGGTAGTTATAACTACTTATTGGACATTAATTAGGCCCAAGGCCATGACAATTCCTCCCTCTCCAAAACATCATTGTCCTCAAGGATTAATAGTAAAATCTGGAAATTTGGACTTGATGAAATGATAATCTTTCCACGTGGCATCTTTGGGGGGAAGGTTTGACCATTGGATAAGCAATTTTACACAGGCCACATTATTATGTTTCACCATCTGCCGTCGCAATACTGCTACTGGTTTAACCAAAAATTGTCCATCATCTCCAGTACTAGGCAAAGTTGATTGAACCACTTTCTTAGCTCCAATATTCTTCTTAAGTAAGGATACATGGTACACTGGATGCACCAGGGCTAATCTTAGCCAAAATCTTGTATGGACCATAGTATTTGGAGCTGAGCTTCAAATTTTTTCTCAAAGCAATAGAGGACTGCCTGTATGGTTGGAGTTTGAGATATACCAGATCACTAACTTGAAACTCTCTTTCTGATCTATGCAAATCAGCATAATGCTTCATCCTTTCTTGAGCCTTGCATAAGTTATCCTTAATAATTTGCTACATTTGCTGCCTCTTCATAACCAAATCTTGAGCAGCAGGCACAACACTATCCAATAGTGGTCCCATAGATAGTTGAGGGGGAGAATAACCATATTGAGCTTCAAAGGGACTACACATGAGGCTAGTGTGATAGTTGGTGTTATACCACCACCCAGCTTGGTGAAGCCATTGCTTCCACTGATGAGGTCTTTGGTTAGTCATACACCGTAAGTAATTTTCTATGCACCTGTTAACCCTCTCAGTTTGCCCATCTGTTTGAGGATGATAGGAAGAACTATATAAGAGTTGAGTGCCACTCAACCTGAAGAGAGCTTGCCAAAAATTACTGAGAAAGATCTTGTCTCGATTAGATATAATCGACTCAGGTGGACCATGAAGAGTGTGTACTCTCTTCCAAAACTTAGTAGCCACCTGTAGAGCAGTAAAAGGGTGTGATAGGGTTATGAAATGAGCACCTTTAGTAAATTTGTCAACTACAACAAAAATGACCTCCTTGCCTGAGGACTTAGGCAAGCCTTCAATGAAATCCAAACTGATATGCCTCCAGGATTGATCAGGGATTGGCAAGGGTTGAAGCAACCCTGGATATGGAACATTCTCATCCTTATTTCTGTGACATATTTCACATTCAGATACAAATTGTACCACCATTTGTTTCATCAAGGGCCAATGGAACATGAGAGACAACCTTTTTAAAGTTCCAAGTTGGCCCAAGTGCCCCCCCTAAGTTAGAAGCATGAAAAGTCTGTATCAATTGTTGTCTAAGGTTCCCATTGGAACCAACATAGACCTTCCCCTTTCTCCGTAACACTCCTGAGAGATATTGCCATAATTTAAGGCCAGTAGTATCCACAGTCAGCTGGGTAATGAGTTCCATGACCATAAAATCACCTTCATAACTTGTAGTAATATCCAGCACCCACAATGGAACTGTCATGTTAATGGCATTCAACTGACCTTCTTCTTTCAAACTATCTCCTTGTTGTCTTGAGAGTGCATTAACAACTCTATTCTCTGCCCCCTTTTTTGTACTGCACCTCATAATCCAATCCCAAAAGTTTGGTTAGACCTCTTTGTTGCACTGCTGTAGTGACCTTCTGTTCAAGCAAGTATTTGAGGCTATGATCGTCAGTTTTGACCACAAAATGCTTGTATTGAAGGCAATGTCTCCATTTTTCGACAGCAGTTAGCAAAGCCAGGTACTCCTTCTCATAAATGGACTTATCTCTATGCTTCATTGCCAACACTTTACTGAAGTAGGCTATTGGTTTTCCTTTTTGTAAGAGTACACAACTTCAATCCCTGAATAGCAAGCATCAGTTTCCACTACAAACTCCTCATTGTAATCTGGTAAAGCCAACACTGGTGTAGTAGATATGGCTCTTTTAAGTGCTACAAAAGCTTGATCCGCTTCTTCACTCCAGACAAAGGCATCCTTCTTCAATAAATCAGACAATGGTCTACTTATGCTCCCATAATTTGCCACATCCTTTCTGTAATAACTTGTTAAACCTAGAAAACCCCTCAAAGCCTTCACAGTTCTAGGAGTAAGCCATTCTTCCATAGCTCTCACCTTGTTAGGGTCAGTGGACACTCCTTTAGCATTGATCACATGCCCCAAATATTCTACTCTAGACTGTCCAAAAGAACATTTGGATCTTTTCACATACAAGGAATGAGACACTAAGGTGCTGAATACCAGTAATAAATGTCCCACATGCTCAGACAATGATTTACTGTAAATGAGAATGTCATAAAAAAAATACTAAAACAAACTTTCTAAGGTACAACTGAAATACCTGATTCATCAAAGCTTGGAAAGTGGCAGGGGCATTGGTCAAGCCAAAGGGCATAACCTTGAACTCATAATGTCCCATATAAGTCCTGAATACAGTCTTGTAAACATCTTCAACTTTCATTCTAATTTGATGGTAGCCTGCCCTGAGATCTATCTTAGAAAAAATCATTGCCCCATTCAATTAATCTAAAAGGTCATCAACAATGGGAATTGGATATTTGTCCTTTACTGTGAGCTCATTTAAACCTATGTAATCTACACAAAACCTCCAGGTGCCATCTTTCTTCTTAACCAAAAGAGCTGGTGAAGAAAACGGAGATTGGCTATGACTAATAATTCCATTGGTGAGCATCTCAGCTACTTGTTTCTCTAATTCCTCTTTTCGATAGTGGTTATACCTGTAGGTCCTTAAACTCACTGGCGAAGCTCCAGGTGTCAAGTTAATGGCATGATCTAGTTGTTTCATTGGAGGTAATGCCTTTGGTTCCACAAATATTGCTTGATACTTATCAATAACTTCCTGTATATCATTATCTACGCTCTCCTATTCACGTTCTGGTTCTTCTCCTAATATGAACAAATGAGCTATCAAGGTTTGGCCCTTCTTGATGAGCTTATCATTGTATTGCCACTAATCATACTCAAGCTACCCTCCACTGGTATAGCATGTAGTACTATTTTATTACTTTTTCTACCAATGGTTACACACCTTTTCTAATGGTCAAACTTGGTTGGATTATTTTTCTTCATCCAATCATTTTCCAGCACCAAATCACAACCTCCCAATTTGATAATTCTCAAGTTTTCCTTGAAGGATTTACCTCCCATTTTCCAGCTAAAACCAGGACAACTCGTGTGACACATCACATAGTTACCATCAGTAACTTTCATGGGGGAACTATATTCAACTACATAGCCAGTTTCACTCACAACTTGTTCATCTATGAAGTTGTGTGCTTCCCAAGTCTATTAGTACTGCAAGGACCCTATTCTTAGCTGATCCCTTGACTAAGATAGCATTTACTCCTTGGTTACTACCAGACAAGGCACTCAAACATGTGGCCTCTATAACCTTCTGTTGTATTTCTCCTTCAATGATAAGATCTGGTGGTTAAGGTACGATCTATTTCATCTGGAAGTATGGCCTCTTTTTCGCCCCTCATGTAATTCAACTGCTTAGCCTTACAGTTGTGTCCTCGGTAATACTTCTCTCCGCACCTGAAACATAACTTATTGCTCCTTATATATTCATACACTTCTGGGGTCAACCTAAAAGTGTTTGGTCGAGGGTTGCTCACAGCAACATGTTTGGAGTAATTTGAACCACTAGCAACAGTAGGAATTGGGTTACTTCCCATAGCATTTTTTTGTAGAACTAGATCCTCCCACCTGATAGGAATTTTTAGTCGTCATCACGTTCTTCTTTTGAGCTACTTCGATTGCTTTCTCCTGTAGTCTAGCCTGCTCTTTAACTGCTCTTAATGTTACTGGCTTAAACATTTTAACCCCAAACTTGATTTCTTCCTTCAAAGCTCCAATAAAACTTGACAGGAAATGAGCCTCATTCAAGGCTGGGTTCCTTATTATCATCTGGGCCTTTAAATCTTCAAACTTGCCGCGGAATTCATCTATAGTTCCTATTTGAAATAGCTTATTGAATTCCTCAACTGTATCTTCAACATTTGCTTCCCCAAATCTCACACGGAGTTCCTCCTTAAATTCAGCCCAAGTAACTACTCCTCTATCCAAAACAAGTGAATTATACCATGTCTTAGCAAGCCCATTCAAATAGAGTGCAGCTCCCTCTACCTTTTGATTATCAACAGTTCTATATAGGTTAAAGTACTTTTCACACTTACGCAACCATACCTTAGGTTTTTTCCCGTCGAAGCTTGGTAGTTCCCATTTTGGAGGTAGAATTGGCAATTTGGCCCTAGCTTGCTGTATGGGATTTGGTAGCAGCCCTTCTCTAACTGGAAAAACACCTTCAGGAGCTCTGATCGGTGCTCTTTCTAGAGCTGTCAAACGATCCAAAATAAGCTCCAAAGTTCCCCTGATTCCAGTTTGAGTTTCGTTGAGTTCCCTGCACGTTGTAGTGAGATCTCCCAAAATTTCATCATGACGCAACAACTTATCATCTAGCAGCTTCATCCTAGTCCCTCCAACCATTTTCACCTTCACGAGTTGAGCGAAACCTGGCTCTGATACCAATTGTTATGACTTGGCCTTAAATCGAACAGTTAACTTGCAAAAATTAAATGGAACAGTGGAAATTTTTGGGGTAATTTTCTATTAATCAACTTGGAAATGAAAGACAGTTAAAACTAAAGTAAATGGAATTGAACTAAGCCACTACAACATCCATTGATGAATCCACAATCTGCAGAACATAAGGAGTTTAGGATTAGAAGAGAAAAGATGAGGAAGATAGAGAAAAAGAGATATGAGAGAAGAAGAAGAGAAGTGGGTGAAGAAAATACCAATTTTCCGTTATGCTTCTCCCCTGCCAGATTAGTTGTTAAAAGCGTGACTTGTGCTGAGTTGGCTTCTGATGACGAGGCTGCATCTCTACCCTCTAACTTCATTAATCTACATCTAATCTGAGCCGTCGCTTTCACCCAGTAGTTATAACTACTTATTGGACATTAATTAGGCCTAAGGCCATGACACCTGGTGGTCGACTTATATACATAGAAGTCAAATTGAATAACTTAGGAGATCCTAAATAGGATTATTTTTGGAGAAGCAACCAAGAAAAAGAGGAACAAAGGTACTGTATGAAATTTTTGCCCTTATATATAATACCGTCAAAGCTCATTATAGTGCATAGAATTTTGGTAATGGCCAAAGTTTTGATTGTGTTATATATGAAGGCAAAAAATTCATACAATACCTTTGTTCCCTTTTTTTTGGTTGCTTCTCTGGCAATAATCCTATCTAGGATCTCATTAGCTGATTCAGTCTGAGTTTTACGTATATAAGTCGACCACCAGGACTCAAAGGATGACGTACATTTTGGATTGGCATGAAATTGCACAACTGAAAATTTTCTCATCAATTGAACAAACCTTGAATCCACTTCTTGAATACAATTTACTGAATCGAAAATAATTCTACCAAGTAAAAAAGTATTGATTGACTAATAAGGAGGGAGAGACACTGTTTGTGTCATGCCAAATTGTCATGCAAATTGATTTGGAGAGTAATACTTCACTCCAGCTTGGACAACTCTTGAATTGCCCAATGCAAAGCCATAATGGAGGTCTCGAGCAATAAGAAAATAGGACCAGATGTCGTTTAGCTCTTGCTTAAGAGATGTATGATACAACATCAATCACAGCCATTCATGAGAAAATAGAGTGAACAGGCTAGGAGTTCTGGAGGAGCATGAATATAGGAATTTAAAGCATTCTCGGAAGCTATTCTGTTTTAACTTGCCTTGAGCCAAGGCAACCCCAAAAGTTAAACAACATTATGAATAATAAGGCAAAGGTCTATATTCAAGAAAATAACACTGCAGCCAGAGTTGTAGGATGAGATAATACAACTTTTTGGTAACTAAATTTCTACAGCTTCGATCAGATGAGATAATACAAAAGAAGCCAAGTAATCTTCTTGCCCGAAGCAAGAGCAATGACTGATTGGCTGCATCCAATTGTTACCTATGAAAACATGCTGAAAAATGTACTTGAAAAGAAGGTTTTGAGAAGAAGAAATTTATTGTTCTTTCACAATGTTCATCAATTACAGTATTTATAGGCTCATACAATCATCTAAAAGTTTCTAGAATCTTCTAGCCGACTTAGCTCCATCACAACTTCAACTATGTAACAACTTCTAACTAACTCAATGAAACAATAAAATCTAACTAATTTACTGAATTAGTGAAACAGTAAAAACAGAATTGTGCACTGATGTTGCATTGTAAGCAGTCACTAACTAACTTATTTGCAACTATTATTTCAACACTACCCCTCAAGCTGTGGGGTGAAAAATATTAAGCACACCAAGCTTCCTTAATAGATGTAGGTGTTGATCTTGACCCAATCCCTTAGTCAATATATCTGCCACCTGATGTTGAGTAGGCACATACATAGGTTTCACTATACCAGCTTTCACTCTGTCTTTTATAAAATGGAAAGTAATCTCTATGTGCTTAGTTCGTTCATGAAATATGGGATTAGCTGCTAATTGGATGACAAATTTGCTATCACTTAAAACTGTGACTGGCTTATGAATGAAAACATTTAACTCTGCAAACAATCCTTCTAACCAAGTGATTTCTACTATAGCTAAGGCCATGCTCCTATATTCTGCCTCAGTTGAACTTCTAGATACAGTATGTTGTTTTTTTGATTTCCAGAAACCAGTGATTTCCAAGCTTCACCATACCCTGTGACAGACCTCCTTGTGTTGGGGCATACAACCCAATCTGAGTCACACCAACATATTAAATCTGTAGTAGTTTGAGCCTTCAGCCAAATGCCTTGCCCCACAATACCCTTTAAATATCTGATCACTCTGTTTGCAGCTTCAAGGTGAGATTTCTTGGGTTGTTGCATGAACTGGCTCAATATTTGTACAATATAACTAATATCAGGTCTAGTTATGGTTGCATATAGTAATTTCCCAACCAACCTCTAATAGCCAGTAATGTCCTTTAATACAACATCTCCAAGGACTTCATTAACTTTTTCAAACTCCACTGAGGTCAGCTTAGAGTTAGATTCCAAAGGTGTACATGATGGCTTTGCTCCTGCAAGACCTGTTTCAGAAATAAGCTCAAGAATGTATTTTCTCTGATTCAGTATAACTCCTTGTGCAGATCTTAGCACTTCAATCCCTAAGAAATATTTAAGTTCTCCCAAATCTTTGAGTTTAAATTGTTGATGCAACACTTCCTTTGCTTCTTCATAGACTCATTATCTCCAGTAATAAGTAATAAGGAGATTATCAACATATACCAACACTATAACCATTCCCCCATTCCTTTTCCAAGTGAATAAAGAATAGTCATAAGTACTCTAAATGAATCCTACCTTTAATAATGTTGTGGTAAGTTTGATATTCCATTGTCTTGAGGCTTGTTTAAGTCCATACAATGACTTAAGTAATCTACAAACCTTGTGTTGTCCTTCCTGCTTAAAATCCTGTGGCATCTTCATATACACTTCTTCATCTAAATCCCCTTGTAAGAATGCATTGTATACATCCATCTGATACAAATACCATCCTTTTGAAATTGCCAAGGCAATGACACATCTAACAGTCACCATTTTAGCAACAGATGAAAAAGTGTCATGATAGTCCAACCCTTCTTGTTGACTATATCTTTTTACCACTAATCTAGCTTTGAATCTCTCCGATTCTCCATTGGCTTTATACTTAATCTTATAAACCCATTTTGAGCCAATTGCATTCTCCCCAGGGGGAAGATCAACTATATCCCAAGTGTTATTGTCTTCAAGTGCTTGTACCTCCAACTTCATAGCCTGAATCCATCTTTCATCCTTAACAGCCTGACCAAAGTTTTGTGGTTCAACTAATGTGGAGAACTTACTCAAATAGCACTGGTAATTAGGAGTTGCATTATCATATGATAGGTAACTAGCCAGTGGATATCTTATGCCCTTTCCTTTTCCAGGTCATGCATAGTCTCTCATCCACACAGGCTGTTGAGAAACTCTAGAGGTTCTTCTTGGTGGAGCAATACTAGGTAAAGACATGCATGTCTCAATAATTTCCTCAGCTGGTGCTGCAATTGGTGCCTCATGAGGTAACAAGGAATCAGAATCAAGATCTGCATTAGTGTCCAAAAGTGTGTCTGAAGTTGTATCAACATTCTCTACTTCATAAGATGGAGTCATTTCATCATCTGCTTCTATATAAGGAATTATGAAGTCTGTGGGGCAATTGTCTGAGGCTTTCATCTTGGCAATGGAAAAATGTGTTCGTGAAAAATAACATCCTTATTGACAAAGAACTTGTTAGTATTGTAATCCAATAACAAATATCCCTTTTGTGTAGCATGATGACAAGTCTAGCTCTTTCTGAGAATGTATCTCCTTTGGAAGTATTGAGGTATAACACAAACAACCAATCACTCTTAGATGTGACAAGAAAGGACATTTATAAAACAACAGCTCAAATGGACTTTTATCCCTAGTAGTTGATGATGGTAACCTGTTCATTAAGTATACAACATCAGTGACACTCAGTCCCTAAAACTTAATTGGCATGTGAGACTGAAACCTGATAGCCCTAGCTATATTTAATATATGTCTGTGCTTCCTCTCCACTACACCATTTTGTTGAGATGTGTGGGGACAACTACTTTGATGTAATATTCCTAAAGATTGATGTTTTGCACTACTACTCCTGCAATCAGATTTTGATGTTTTTGAGCCTTAGATGTTTCCTTCACTCCATGTGTATCTTTGAAAAATGTATAATCCCCTTTCTCCTTACCAATCCCCTTTACCTTGCCACTGTAAAGGTACTGATACACACAAAAAATGGGATAAAAAGAGACAAAGCAGGACAGTTGTTTAGTGGCCTTGGACACTGAAAACAGGTTAAAATTTAAATCAGGTTCAAGTAATACATCTTGTACTGTTGCATCTTCAAAAATAAATATCTCTCCAATATGTGATATATCTGCCTTAGCACCAGTGGGAAGATGTACCTTATCCCTCATTTCATGATTCTTTGAAAACACACTCTTATTTGCTGTCACATGGTGAGTATTTCCAGAATCTATTATCCATTCTTGTGGTTCTACATAAGACAATAAGCAAGTAGACATACCTGACATATTGACTTGTTTCATCTCATGTGGATCTTTGTTCAAAATCTCCATGATTTGCTTATATTCTCCATCTGTAAATCCTTAAGCCGTGGATAGTACAACATTGTTAACCTCTTTGTTCCCTTCATGACTTTGTACTGTATTCTGGCTGACTTCTCCATTTGAATTATTTCCAGCAAAGTTAGTTCTGACTTAACTTCCATACTGATGTCCATTAAAGAATACTCTAGACTGAGAATGTTGACCTTCTCCTCTTGGATTTTCATTATTGTATCTCCCTCTCCTTCTTTGCTTCCAATCTGTAGGATAACCTATCAGTTTATCACAATTCTCTCTAGTGTGTCTAGTGAAATGGCAATAGTCACACTTCTTTCCCTTGTAGTTTTGATTTCCATAGCTGATTTCCGCACTTCTATTCACCTGCATTGCAATTGGATTTAACTTTTCTCCCATAGCAGTTACATATGCCGAATGTTGAATCTCATCTTCTACTATCATTGCATATGCCCAATTTATAATAGGTGTAACTCCTTTCAATAGTATTTGCCTTCGAGCTTGATCATATGAATCATTCAAGCCACTCAAAAACTGAATTAGTCTCAGCTCATATAGGTGATCTGCATAGTCCTTCGACTTTGGAAAAACACAAGTTGGAGCTGGTACCACAACATCATATTCACTCCATAGATTCTTTAGCTTAGTGAAATAATTCAACACTGAATTTGTTCCTTGTAGGAGTGAGTTGATTTCTCTATGTAGCTAATAAAATCTCATGCGATTGACCTTATCGAATCTCTCTTTCAGATCCTTCCATACATCATATGCACTCGTTGCATACACGATGCCACTCAACAATTCTTTATTAATAGAGCTCATCTGCCACAACAGGATGATTGCATTACAAGTTTCCCATTGCTCATGCAGTTCATCCTTGTGCAATGCTATGCTACAAACTCTAGTCACGAATCCATATTTATTTTTCCCTAACAACGCGATGCTCATTGATCGACTCCAAACTCCATAATTCTCTGATCCAATCAGCTTGATAGGAATCAATGCAATATCTGATGCATCTGCTGGGCCTATATACAATGGATCACTCGGATCTATCTTAACACCCCTCATTTCTGAATCAACAATCTTCAGCAAATTTGATTTCCTTCAACCTTCGTCTATAACCTGTTCTACACAGACAGTGATGAACCTGCTCTGATACCATATGAAAACATGCTGAAAAATGTACTTGAACAGAATGTTTTGAGAAGAAGAAAATTGATTGTTATTTCACAATGTTCATCAATTACAGTATTTATAGGCTCATACAATCATCTAGAAGTCTCTAGAATCTTCTAGCCGACTTAGCTCTATCACAACTTCAACTATGTAACAACTTCTAACTAACTCAATGAAACAGTAAAATCTAACTAACTTAAAGAAAATGTGAAACAGTAAAAATAGAATTGTGCACTGATGTTGCATTGTAAGCAGTCACTAACTAACTTATTTGCAACTATTATTTCAACATTACCCTTAACAAACCATTGCAAAAGACTTATTGGCAAAATTACATCATTAGGAAAACGATATGTTCATCCTCCGTTCCGTGTTAACCTTGATAAACTCCTCATAACATATTTTTTTTACTTTTCTAAGGTGCAACGACACTTTTGTAATCGTTTCACTACTTTGAACTTTAGCTCCAACACGATCAACTATATCTGAAATAACCCGCCTTGCTGATTATTGCGAACACACGAAACATCCATTTGTTGTTGCTGCAGTATCTCTCCAGTAGGAACAAGAGTTTGATTCCCTGATGTTGCCACAACGGAGGTATTTGGTTATGAAATTCTAATTTCAGTAGGTTTGGAAATCGGTAATGTAGGTAGCTCCTTCCCAACATATTTAACGACCTATTTTCCTACGCTTTGTCCCTTGATATTAGGATAAATTCCATTAGTAACTTTAGTGTAACTCATGTAATATAGTACTGCATGTATATTATCTGTTCCTGTTTCCTAGGAGTTAGCTTAGTTTAATATGTCACGTTGCTTTGTATATAAACAGTATTGGAGACTCATTAATACATATAATTTTCAGTCTACTTCTCTGCAATTATAAAAACACTTATGAAACGCTTTCCTAAAAATGATATTTTCTCCTTTTTCTCTGCGAGATTGCTATTAAATTGTATGCAAATAGTTTTAGTGAATATGAAAAGCCTATGAATTTTTGCACTAAGCAAATAATGAAGAAATCCAACTTTTGGGCTTGCCCTGGCTCAAGGCAAGTTAAAAAAAAATAGCTTCTGAGAATTTTTTTAATTCTTTTATTCATGCCCCTCCAGAACTCCTAGCATGTTCACTCTATTTTCTCCTAAAGGGCTGAGATTGCCACTGCATCATATATCTCTTAAGCAAGAGCTAAATGACATCTGGTTCAGTTTCCTTATTGCTCTAGACTCTAGTATGGCCTTGCATTGGGCAATACAAGTGTTGGCAAAGCTGGAGTGGAGTATTACTTTCCTAATCAATTAGCATGACAGGTTGGCATCATATGAACAATCCCTCTCCCTCCTTATCAGCCAGCCAATACTTCATCACTCGGTAGAATTATTTTTGATTCAGTAAATTGTATTCAAGAAGTGGATTCAAGGTTTGTTTAATTAAAGAGAAATATTTCAGTTGTGCAATTTCACACAAATCCAAAATCTACGCCATTATTTGAGTCCTAGTGGTGGACTTATATACGTAAAACTCGGACTAAATCAGTTGAGGAGATCCTAGATAGGATTATTACTGGAGAAGCAACCAAGAAAAGGAGGAACAAAGGTATTGTATGAAACTTATGAAGGCAAAAGTTTTATACAATACCTTTATTCCTCCTTTTCTTGGTCGCTTCTCCAACAATAATCCTATCTAGGATCTCCTCAACTGATTTAGTCTGAGTTTTACATATATAAGTTGACCACTAGGACTCAAAGGATGGCATAGATTTTGAATTTGCATAACTGAAAAATTTCTCATCAATTGAACAAACCTTTAATCCACTTCTTGAATACATATTACTAAATCAATTATAATCCTACCGAGTGATGAAGTATTGAGTGACTGATAAGGAGGGAGAGGCTTTATTTGTGTCATGCCAAACTTTCGTGTTAATTGATTTAGAGAGTCATACTGCACTCCAGCTTTGCCAATACTTGGATTGCCAAATGCAAGGCCATACTGGAGGCCTCGGACAATAAGGAAACTGGACGAGAGTCTATTTAGATCTTGCTTAAAAGATGTATGATGCAGCGAAAATCTCAACACTTCAGGAGAAACTAGAGTGCACATGCTAGAGTCCTGAAGGAGAATGGATAAAAGAACTGAAAGCATTCTCGAAAGCTATTATGTTTTAACTTACCTTGAGCTAGGGAAAGCCCAACAACTGGAAAATTTTGTTAATTATAAGGCAAAGGTTAGATTCAGGGAAATAAGATTGCACCTATAGCTGGATCTAGGACTTTCTGCAGCACCAGAACTCTATGATAACTAAATTTGTATAGCCTCTATCTTCTTTCCCGAAGCAAGAGTAATGGCTAATTGTCTATATTCCATTGTTACCCTAAATGAAACATTGTAAAAGAGGTACTTGCAAAGCCACATAGTTAGAAAAGTGATATGTATGACCTTGATAAACTCCTCATAAGATATTTTTTTACCTTTCTCGCTATTTGGAAAAGTAAAGGTTGAATTTGGTATGTCAAGGATTGCACTAATCTCCTCACCATGAGGTCTAAGCCCTATCAAAGAAACAATGTTCAATATAGTTGGACCCATCATGCCAAAGGTAAAATGGAAGGATTTACCTGAGACTGACCAAAGTCACAAAGAAGCATACAAAAGATCATTGTCCTATGTCGATTTTAAATAGCTGGATGACAACATATATTCAATATATTGAGGTTCCAAAGTTTCTTAAGAATAGATTCTTTATTAAACACATAGATATCTGTAACATTAATCCCACCAACAACCATATGCTAGCAAAGTGTATCCCATGCTATAAGTACCTCCCTTTTAGCTTGTACTTCACCATTCCATATAAACCTTTTACACATTGTTTCTAATCTTTGTAGTATTTGGTTAGGTAGTATGAATATTTGTGCCTAAAAAGTTTGAATAGAGGTTAAGACACTGTTTACCAGTTGTAACCTCCTTGCATAAGATAAGAATTTCCTTATCCATGTTGTAATCCTTCTCGACATCATGTCTATAAGGGGTTGACATTGTCCTACTGACAACTTTTTGGAACTTAAAAGTACCCCAAGATATATGAAAGAAAGTAGTTCCTTTGTGAACTATGTATGTTGTAGTATCAACTGTTGGGTAGATTCTTATACTCCACCAAAATATACACAGTTCGTGGCCTGATTTGCTATGAGTCAAGAGACACCTGCGAATTTCTTAAAGCACTCATATAGTAGAGAGTTGAAGGTATATCTCCCCTACTAAACAATAGGAGGTCATGATCAGCAAATTTTAGTTATATGATTTTTTTATTATGGCATCTAGCATGATATTAAAAAGTAGGTTTGGACCTCAGAGTTCTTAAAATCCTGGTGAGGTAGTCTATATCAAGGACAAACATGTATGGCGATCGAGGGACCCCCTTGCCTCACCCCTCCCTTAGCCTGAATATGTGGACAAGGGCATCCATTAATCATGATATAGTAGGATATTGTCTTAACATAACTCATAATCCTTGATATGAACTTATTAGGGACCTGCATACCAGCTAGCACCTCCTCAAGGAAATGTCGTTCCGAAGAGTCATAAGCTTTCTGCATATCAATCTTGAATATGCATCTAGGTGATATTCCTTTTCTTTCATATCTTTTGACCAGATCATAATGTATAAGAAGATTATCAGTCAACATTTTACGAGGAACAAAAATAACTTGACCTGGGTCAACAAGATACTTTATAACACTTCGAAGTCTATGTGTAAACATTTTAGAAATGGTCTTATATATAGTAGTGCAACAAGATATACACCTATACTCTTTTATTAAGTTTGAATGTTGTACTTTTTAAGTAAGTGTGAAAGATATTCTATTAATAGAAGCATACATTTCATTTGTTTGCAAAAAACTTAGGACAATACCTCCTCACCTATGACTGGCCAAGCTTGTTTAAAGAAACGAGAGTTGAGTCCATCTTCTCCAATACCTGTGAGTGCTTGCTTAGCATCAATATCAGTGAATAGTTGTATAAGGGACAATTATTGTGATCTTATAAGGACAGGTCCAACTTTAAGCACTTCTGGTTGTGTAACTGGCATATGAGTGTTGGTTTGTCCTAGTAACTTTTTGTAAAATTCCACATCTTTCTTGGTGATTAATGATGGTTCTCTAATGACAGTGCCATGCTCTTTGGTTAGCATAATGATCTGATTATGGGAATTCCTTCCTTTTATACTAGTAAAGAAATAGGTAGTGTTAACATCAGCTAGCTTGAGCTATTGTATTCTGAATTTTTGTTTATATATGCCCTCTTCAATCAAACTCCATTTGTCCAACTCTATTCTCAGTGCTTTCTTTTCATCAAGAATGCTTTGAGGTACTGGAACAACCCTCATGTTGCTTTCTTTATCTATGAGTTCTCTTTTAAGCTGGACTCTATTAGAGACACCCATAAATTCCTTATGGTTTAAATTCTGCAATTCTCTCCTCACTAGCTTCAAATTTTTCCATACCGCTTTCATACCTCCACCTTGTGTCTGCCAGCTTTCTTGTACCTTACTCGTGAAATCTGGATGTTTTCCTAAAGAGTTGTAGAATTTGAATGACCTCTTTCTTGTATCTCGTTGTTCCACTATTGATAAGCCTAAATGAGAGTAATATGAGAATAGTGGGTCCATAGCCAGGGCTTGTTGTGCTGGCATCTTATTTATCCATGCAGGATCAATTATTGCTCCATCAATTCTACTATGTACATGTCCATTTGTCTGGGTGAAGTCCCTTCCTGATGTATGTAATTTAGACAAGTTGCAATCAGTCAAACATTCTCTAATGCCTCTTGTTTCTGCAGCATGCACTTGACTACCAAAAAGTCTGTCTTCTTATGTTAGAGTAGAATTGAAATCCCTCATAATCAACCATGGCTCAGTTTTATGATTGTTCAGCTGGTGTAAATTAACCACATACTATTATGAACATAAATTGCACAACTCTATGTTTTATATCCACCAACCCATGTATATATTGATCTGATTTATCCATCCAACTAAAGTAAATTTCATTAGGATTTGAAACTACTTATATTCTCTCTCTCACAGTGGTGTTTGAATTGGTGCACTACTCCCAGCGTGGCATAACTTTATTTATAATAAGACTTTCTCTTTATGATCTACTCTATGTTCACATATTACTATGAGATTCACTTTATTCCTCCTTACAAATAGTTTTATCTCTTTATGTTTCACCTCTTGGATAAAGCCTCTCACATTTCATGTTACTATCAAAAATAGTTTTAGGCGGTATCTCCATACTGTCCCCGCCTGCTTCTCCACTCTATTGTCCCTTTTCATAGTTAGCATTCCCTTTGTTGGTATCTATATTTGTCCTGCTACCCTGGGTAGATATGATACCTCTCCTTATAGAGGCTCTATGCCTAACAGTTGTCCATTCTCCCTACTTCTGTGCTGCATCTTCTCAAAGTGATGTTGCACTTCATGAGACTCAGTTATTTCTCGACCTATACTATTTCCCTTCTCTTTATCTCTCACTGTGGTAGGTTTTCATTCCTTCCTTTGCCCTGAACCTGGCCATTCTTCTAAACTTGTGGAGGTGCTGCTGGAGGCTGGGACACAACTAAAATAGTCATGAGAGTTGCCACCCTCAAATCTCCATGAGGAGTAAACAACATGGGGTAACACTTATGTTTGTTTAGCTTATGAAGCTAATCGAAAAGTAATTAACACATTAAAGGAAAATCAGTTTGCTACTATGGTTATTTCCATTCATGTGAACAATCTATTCCTTGGTACAAGAAATTCCTTCCCAATCATCGAAAACGTTGGGTGAGCAACATGGGTATTCGAGGCAGTAACTAATGTCTATATGGAATAACCAAAATGTTGATAAAAGTAAGATCTTAATTCATCAAACTAACTCTAGAAATTAATTGGTTGTTTCTAATAAGAAGCAACAAGGTGCGACAAGTGCTTTGAGGTAGGCAAATATAGTGATGAAGAGGAAGGGCAGGTCACGTCTCCTCCTTTACACAACAACATTTCAAGGATAGATTCTAAGATACGAAAGCACCAATACAAAGAACAAACAAGATATGCAAATAACTCAAGCCCAAGGTACACATATACAAGGCAAACACAACCACACTCAATAAATAAATCATACAATGATACAATGTAAATGATGAGTGAAATGAAGTAAGAGGTCCGAAAGAAACCTCGGGCCGCCCGGAATGATATCTAAGACTTATCAATAATGTACCAATAACATGGATATATGTCAACAGGCCTCCCTAAATGATACCTCGGACTTATCAGTAGTACACCAATAACCCGGATATATGTCAACGGGACGTCCGGAATGATACGTCGGACTTATTAACAAGTACAAATAGTAAAATATAGCTTAGAACTAAGTTGATGGGTCTCCTGGAATGATACTTCAGACTTATCAGTATAAAAGTAGCCAAAATTACGGACAAATCCGGTAAATGTGTATTTCCTTTCCATTTAGATCATGGAGTCTCAAGAACTACCGAATTACTCCAATAAACCCCCACTTTATCATTTTCAAGGCTTTAACAAACATAATAAAGAAAATGTAACTACCATGCTCAAATATCATCACAAATTCCAAACCTTACATCAGAGCCAAAACCCATCAAACACACATTCGGGTATTCCCGTCACAACATAAATGTACTAACCTGGAACTCCAGCTAGTCCAAGTTCACGGCCTCAGTCCCAACAATCAATATCAACATAGTTTATGAGCTCAAAAGTACCACATAAGCAACCAAGCAATTCAAAACAACCAAAAAACGTGGCAACCTAAGTTTCATGCCACCTAGAAGCCATTTCTAAGGATACTACACGATACAAACCACAAGTATCAACCTAGACTAAGGCCTTCCATCTAAAAACTACACTAAGCAACCCAACAACAAATATAAATCAACTAATCCTAAACTAGTATGAAATTCCAACCTACTCATGCAATAATACTTAAAATTCAATCAATCTAAATGAGCTAAGTCCAAGAAAAGGGAACAGTAACCTACTAACCTGCTTGTCTAGAATAGCCACATATTCCTCCTCAAAAGCCAAGGACAGATCAAGATTAACAGAATTCCACTAAAATACATGAGACTCATCGAGAACATACCGTCTCAACATAGAGACATGAAACACATGATGAACACTCGAAAGGGTTGGAGGCAAGGCTATTTTATAAGCCACCCCTTCTATCCACCTTAGAATATCAAACGAATCGATGAACCTGGAGTTAAGATTGTCCCTCCTTCAGTACCTCATCACTCCCTTCATGGGAAACACCCATAGAAATACCTGATCACCAACCATGAATTCTAAGGGCCACAATTTTTTTATCAATATAGCTTTTCTGTATACTCTAAGAAGAACGGAGCCACTCCTGGATCACATAGAAACTATCCATAGAATCTGTCACGCCCCGAGCCTACACCCTGGGCGGGACCGGCACTCGGAGATCATTGCTGGCCCCAAGCGAACCCTTGGCCTGGCTTTCTTAACTCAGCGGAAACCTAACTCAACAGAATAACTCAAAGCAATGCAATATTGCAAAAGAACTTAACTTATAAAGTATGGCCATAAGGCAACCCGAGTCTCAAAATAGGATATTTACATATATACATAGATAAGAGACTCATAACTAGCTGACTGACTATCTGTCTGTCTATGAAGCCTCTAAATTACTGAGATGGATGTTGGGACAGGCCCCGCAACATCCTAATAAAACAAAGCTAAGAACACAAAACAATTGAGTCCTCCGGAAAGCAAGGAGGCTCACCACTGACTCTGGAGTGCTCAGCTGGATCAACGACGTGCAGACTGCTGATCTGGGACACCTGGATCTGCATCATGAAACGATGCAGGCCAACTGGCATCAGTACATGGAATGTACGAGTATGCAAGCTGGAATGCTAAGCAACAACGGCTAGAAGGAAATCTGGGAGAAACTGAATAGCTTACCTGGCTCAACTCAACTCAACCTGACTGACTTCTTTCAATATAAGGCAATTTAAAACAAGTGCGATATAAAGAAAGACTGTTTAAAACATGCTATAACTCTGGGTGTATACAAAGATACAATAAGCCTGAAATGTATATAGAAATACAATGAACTGATGTATATAAGAATACAATAATCTCTGAGTATGAAAATACAATAACTGCTGTGGGAGTTTCTCTAACCGACAACCATCACATAAGAGATATAGTGATGATACAGCGATCGACCTCACGCTGCTAGAGCATCTTATACCCGGCCAAAGGTATAAGACCTGAACTGCCTAATGGATCCACTAGTCTACTCTGAAAAGGATTCATCTAAAAAGCATGATCCTTTTCTACCCATGGTGGCTAACATGGTTCTATGGGGGCTGTGGGTTCTTTGAACGCTCCCCCAACTCGGTGCTCGATACTACTCCCAAAAATGTACTGGCTCTTATGTTTTTAAAACATAATTATTCCTGCTGATATGAGATAATTACTCAAAAACTAGCCCGAAGGCTCTTTTGGAAATCTCAGTTTCCAACCTTGTTTAAATGTAAAAACATTTCTTTAAAACTTCTTTGGGAATACATAGTTCCCTAATAACTTTGAGAAAAGAACTCAACTTTAAACTCTTTACTTTACTTAAACTCTAGAAACGACGTTAAGACGTTCAATAACGACTCTTTAAAAGCTTTAAAGACTTGCTTAACTTCTAAGCTTGGTCCTAACTCCACTTGACTTCTAACTTCACTTGACTTGATCCTAACTTTCTTGAATTTAATTATGGATTCAAAGACTTGATTGGTATTTGGAAGGACCCCATGGTGTTTAGGAATGATTTAGGAATGATTTGGGACAGCCAAACTAAAGAAAATCTTCGAACATAAATTCTGAAAACAGTGGAGTCCGCGTCCTGTCCGCAACGCGGAGAAGATTTTTGTTCACAGAGGGAACAAGTCCGCGACGCGGACATGCTCCTCGCAAGCTGCCCGACTTTCTCCTTCACGTTACCAACTCTAAACTCTCTAACTTCAAGGGTTCCAGCCCCAATCACTTAGTAACGTAATATCCCTCAACATTCAATAGATTTCAACTCAAAACCCCAACCGGAAACAAGTCCCAAATCATCAAGAATCTCAACATTTCGATCAACAACAATACCAACAATAATTTCAATAACCACAACTAACAACTTTAACAACTTCAACCACAACAACTCACAACTTTAACAACAAAGCCAATCCTTTCTTAATGAATAAAAGGGGTTAGGTGTGTGGGGGAAAGGATCACCCAACACTAAAAGCTCACATACCTTGTTAGGGATCACCCCCGACGAAAATCCACGATGATCTTGGTGGAACTTGTTGATCTCCTCGATTTTTCCTCTTCTTCTTCTCCTCTTCTTCTCTCTTCTTCACTCTCAAGCCCTAGCCTTCACTCTCTTAGAATGGAACAAAATGATCCAAAGATCAGCCCTATACAACAATATAATCCCAAAAGAATTGGCTAGGGAAAAGACTAAAATGCCCTTAATGATTCCCGGACGGATTTCCTTGTCAACTGCCCAACTTTCAAATGCCATAACTCGCTCATACGAACTCGGAATTGAGCAAACTCGGCGGCGTTGGAAAGATCGCTCCGAGGGCTATGCAACCATAATTGGAAATACTTCTAATTCGTCATGAGCTAGAAGTTACGACTGATTAAAGTTGGCCAAAAACTCACCTTTTCCATACTTAGCCAAAAAAAAAAAAATCCAGATTTTTTTTCAAATCCTTTCCAAAAAAATGAAAATTTCCAATTCTAAGCCTCTTCAATTATTTCACATTGCCGGATGTTACAGAATCATGCAATAAGCTGGTTCCCCACGGTCTAACCTCAAAAGTATCAAACTAGTCCACCGGATAATGAAACCTCTTACCATGTAACTCCTCGAATAGGGTCATCTGAATACTCGAATGGTAGTTGTTATTATATTCAAACTCTGCCAAAGCCAAGAACGGATCCCACTGACCCCCAAAAATCTATAACATAGGCCTGAAACATATCCTCCAAGACCTAAATAGTCCTTTTAGGCTAAGCATCGGTTTAAGGATGAAAAGTTGTACTGAGTTCAACCTGGGTATCCAACTCTCTCTAAATAAACCTCCACAAATGTGATGTGAACTGAGTTCTATGATCTGAAATGATAGACACCGACACCCACGTAATTGGACAATATTTCTAATGTAAATCTGGTCAACCTCTCCGAACTGTAGGCATTATGAACTGGTAGAAAGTGAACAAACTTGGTCAATCGATATACCATGACCCAAATAAAATCAAAACTCCAAACAAAGTACATGGCAATCTTACCACAAAGTGCATGGTTATGCAGTGCCATTTCCACTTCGAAATGGGTAACAACCAGGTCAAACCACGTGGCTTCTGGTTCTCCTATTTCACCCGTTGATAGTTCAAGCACCTAGCCACGAGCGTCATAATGTCCCTTTTCATCCCACACCACTAGTAGTTCTACCTCAGATCACGATGACTGACTATAGGGAACTCTTGTGGAAAAAACCCCACTATACCACACTCAAAGAAACTCCAACTAGAAGGAAAACTGTTAAGATGACTTGGTTGAATTTTACTGGCCACCACAGCCTCAATACACCAAATGTGCACCCCGAGAAGTCATAACTGGAGCCTGGCCCATCTAACCACTAGCACCTGCAGTGCCACCATTTTTGAGTTATAGAGCTCCTTAAACCAGTTTATTAGGCTGAGACTATTGCGGGTAACCTCTACCCAAAGACCCTCTACCACGGATTTGAGACCTACTAAAACCACTTGACGATAAGGTTTATTGTTGCTACCTCTATAGTCCTCATGATGGATCCTCTCAAAGGTGTGTGTATGCTCAACTATCTAAAGAAAAAAACAGATCAATGCCACCATCTGCTATGTAGCCAACCAAAGTGGAAATAAGAACCCTCTAAAAATATGTGCACCATTTCGTGCTTTGTCGGCATAACATGACCGCATGTCTAGCCAACTCAAGAAATAACATCTCATACTCTACAATTGACAATGATCCTTGAGTCAAGTCTGTAAACTTATCCCGCAACCTCTCCCTCAGGTTTCAAGGTACATACTGCTCTAAGAAACCTCAAAAAACTAAACCCAAGTCATTAACGGTAACCTGGCTGGCCTGCACTCAATATAGGACCTCCACCACTACTTCGTTAGCCAATCTAACTAAAAAACAATGTAATCAACCCCGTGAGAATCCTCTAAATCGAGTTTATGCAACCTCTTCTGACATATGACTAGAAATCGTAGGCATCCTCGCCCCCGACACCTGTGAACCTGAGAGGACCCAATCTGATGAACCTTTTTTATATCTTCTGATCCTCAAACTACATAGCTGGCCTAGCTGTCATAGGTGGATCAAATGTTGAAACTAGCTTAACCACTAAACGAGGAGTCGGAATAGTATGATGTTCCCATGGAATCTAGACACCTTATGCCCCTGCCTAGGCTGAAGTCTGAGCCTCATCTCAAACTTTGGGTCCACTTGAATTGCTAGGCATAGTCCCTGCCTGTGAAATACCCTACATAAAGTTGAGGACCCTGGCCAAAGAATCCTGAAGACTAGCGTGGCCACGAATCCTGGTGAAGGTTGGTTGGCCTCACACCATCTGGCTAATGTTGAACATGCTCAACCTCTATCTCGGGCTCTAGTAGCGGTGCCCACTCTTAGTCTCAAGTTGGTGCGGCTGCCCATACTCTACCTCGACCCCTAGGTCAGCCTCGACCTCTACCCTTATCAGGGCTCCATTTGGAGGTGGGAGGCTCTCACCTATCTGCGGACAACCTCGTCCTAGCCATTTGAGAAAGTGTGGAACAAACAAAGTTTAGATATTGTTACAATCACCAATGCATGATAAGAAATAAGTAAAATGAAGTATTCTTAAGAACACCCTATAGCCTTTTGGAAATTGGATACGGATGTAGCGTACCGATCCGCAAGACTCTACTAGGTACTTGCTCTTGTACTGGCAAGACCGATAAACCTAAAGCTCTAATACCACATTGTCATGACCCAAAATTGGGCCATGATGGCGACTACTCGAGGGTTATAGTAGGCACCATCATGACCGAATTTCATGTCTCACAACTTGCCCAACCACTTTGGGAAACGTGTCATCCAACACAACACCACACAAAATCTACAAGACAACTATGGGAAGGGGAAAGATAGTGAAAGCACACAAAAACCCATAAATGACCTCGAGAGTCAGTACAGAATTGAGCCCTGCAACTCATGTTTTTGTTCCTAAAAGTGCCAAATCAGCAACACATGGAAAATGTTTGCCATCAACTCATGTTTCTACAATTTTAAGTGATCATTTGGTGAGTTTCGATGTTGAAAAGTTTAGTTTTCTAACACCTATGAACACTAAGAAACAACTATAAGCTGGTGGTAGTAGTCATTTCTCTCCAGATAGATTTGATAACCTACAAGATGAGGACATCTTTGAGGAAGGTGAGAAGAGGATGTGTTAGATCATTGTTTTGCAAATACCACTAGAATGTAAATATTTTTCCTTGGCAACAATGCAATAACAAAAAGAAACATGAAAGAAAGACTAGTTTGGATGGCAAGATGACTAGTTCCAAGTCACCTTTCAATACGATTGGCAAAACAGAATCATACGACAATATCAACAACTTCAACAAGATCCAATAAACACAAGAAAATGTGATGAACTATCAAGAGCTATTGGACATATTGAAAGAAGAAGGTAGAAGAAAAATACTCTAGGTTACTTTAGAAGAGCAATCTATTCTTTTTAGTTCATCCATTTGTAAAAGAAAGTTTGAGTTTGATAACTCAACTTTCTTCTTGGCTTTTATAACTTTGCATACTTAGGCATTCTCATGTAATAAACTCTATGATGGTCATTGAATACCTAATTTTCTCTAACTCTTATTTTCTTCATGTTTGTCATAATTAGAGGTTCATAACATCATTAGGATTGGTAAGTAAAGTCTAGCCCCCATTATTTGTACTTATCCAATGGAGGATTTTTATTTTATTAATAATAAAATACCGCTAGACACATTGTCTAGTGGTATAAATTAAAAAAACTCATTTTCTTTTTATTATAAAAGATTAAAAAGTCTTTTTAATATAAAAAATATATATAATTTTCTTGTATAGTGACTTAGTAATACATTAAATCTTCTTTGATGAAGTTTTATTCCGATATCTTAAGTTATAATTAATTCTATTTTTTAGTGATAACATTCTTATAATCACTAGAAAATTACCACTACATTAATTATACAATTAATTGAAATGACTTAATAGGAAAAGGGATAGGAGAAGGAAGGTATATATGCAGAATAAAAATGACTCTCACCTTAAGGTCGGATGTAAATTTATAACTCTGTGGTTGGGAAGGAACTCCACAAGAAAGGAGGTCAAGAGCATCTGGGTATCTCCACTTCTACTTTAGCTGGAAAAGAATAGTCAGAGAGGAAGAAAATGGAGGAAGGGGAAAGAGGGTGAGTTTGGCTACTTATAGAGAGTTGCGAGATCAACCTCAAGACGAGAAACCTCTATTGTAACCACTTTTGGTAACCACTACTCCACCAAATTATGTCTCTACAAAAGAAATGGAGGAAATTAGAAAATGAGGGAGAAGGAAAAAAAGCAAGATGTAAGAACCCACCTCTACGAGCTGAGAAAGAGTGATAACATGACAAACAAGAGGAAGGTGTTGATGGATCCAGAGTGAAAGGAAGAGGAAAGTTGGGTTCCATAGTGCTCCTTGCGGCGACAAGGAGAGAAAAAAAGGAGCTCAAATTTGGAAACCCTATCTTCGAGGGTTTTGTTATAGAAGCTGGTAGCTCCATTTAATGGGCTGGGCCAGTTTTTCATTTTTTTTTGGGCTTATCCAATTTATGGAATGGTTTTTTTTTGTACGGATTTATTTAATAATGAATAAAATGAGCTACAAGCTCCACTGTTTAATTTTTAAAAAAAAGTTCTCTCTCTAAACGAATCAAATACTTGCAACTCACAATTTTGTTTAGGCATAATATATATATGTGTCATTTAACTTGGCCTCATTTCACATGTATGCCCTTCAACTTTTGGTTTGCACGAGTAGACACTTAAACTTGTATAAAGTTGAACAAGTAGTTACATGAGTCTTACGTGGCATAATACACGTGGGACACCACGTATGATGCAAATTGTCATGTAAGATATCACGTAAGACGTGTGCATCTATTTGTTCACCATTATACTAGTTTAAGTGTCTACGTTGGAGGGCATAAACAGAGGCGGACCCACCCTTACCCGAGGGGTGTCAAGCGACACTCCTTCACCAAAAAATTACATTGTATATAGAGGTCAAATTTTGGTTTAATAAATAAATATATACAATTATTGACACTTGTTGACATAAAGTTAAAGGTTTAGTCTAGTGATTAAGGTGTTGTGTCCTTAAAGTTGTATTTTAGTCCTACTAGCCCCATAGTTAGATTTTTTGTTATAACTATTTACAACCCTTAATGACAATTCTAGGTCAACTACTGAGCATAAATATGAGTTAAGGTCAAGTTAAAGGTACATTTATATATTATATCTTTTGTTTATGTTGTATATCTATGATTTTGTGTGTGCATGGATTTAATGATCAATGTTAACCGCACTAGATTTTCATATTTATATAAATTCATAATGTGGTTGTATACTGGACTAACTATGGGATAATGTTTTTGTATTTTTTACACTATGGTATGATTTCATTGGGTCATAATGGTATCCTTTAGATTTTAGAAAATTTATTGCCTAACATTTCCAAATATGACGTGTACATTACATTGTTATTTCCTTTGTTTCAATTTATGCAATATACTCTCTTTTAGTCATTTTTTATACATAAAAAAGTATTTTTTTATATTTAATAGTAACAATTTAGTTCCAAATTTTATTTTAATTACCCTTTAATCTTTATCATTAAGATTGAAACACTAAGATCATATCGAACTCTAGGTTTGTATATATTGTTATTTTAATTTTGTTATACAATGCATGTTCAACTTATTTAGTACAAAGTGATTTCAGCATTAATAGCTCAAATTAATGTATAAATCACATATTCTTTTATCTTTTTTATGCAATTGTTTTTTAGGATTTAATATTGAACAACTTTCACATATAGCAAACATAAAAATCATATTTGTAAGTGTAGATATGAAGGAACACTGCGTGTGTTTAGTACGAAGGAAAATGTTTCTTTCTCTAAAATATAAGAGATTTTTTATTTAATTTTGGCATAATACATAAATATATCATTTAACTTGGCCCCATTACATATTTATGCCCTCCAACTTTGGGTGTACACAAATAGACAGTTAAATTTGTATAAGTTGAACAAGTAGACACATAATCCTATGTAGCATAATATACGTAGGACACCACGTAGGACACAAATTGTCATGTAGGATGTCATGTAGGACATATGTGTCGATTTGTTTAACTTCACATAAATTTAAGCGTCTACTTATACACACCCAAAATTGGAGGGCATAATAGCTCATTTGTTTGTTTTTTTGGAAATTTGATTTGTGATGTACCTTGTCTTTTCTCTAATTCTTACCAATTGTTATTAAAATATTGCGTTATAATTTTAGAATAATGTACCATCTAGTTCATTTAAAAATGATAATTTTTTGGGTCAAGCTTATCTTTGTATAAAATTTTGATTTGTGATGATGATAATCAACTTCATCAATGAAGATTATGCGTAATTTAGGATTAACAAGTATATTTATTTGGTACGATGGAGTATTCTTAATAGTTTCAAAATTTTAGTCATGTTTCGTGTTTTTTTGTTAAAACAAAAAAGTGAAATATATTTGTAAAATTACGATCCAACATATTTTCAACTCCATCCAAAGTTCACCCAAATTAATTTTCTTTTAAAAACTGTAAAACTCTATGACCGAACGCCCGCTAAATCACAAGAGGTTCAAATAAATCGTTTTAATCCCTTAAATTGTTGTGATACGATCTCTACCGCTCACCAACTCTAAATCAACAGCTCTCCTCCACTCCTTATTTTCTCCACTTCTCCTCTTTGTTCGGATCGGAATCTAATTTTTTGTTTATATAAATATATAATTATGTTCCTACGGGTGAACATACAAATAAAAAACAATACAAGTAACTTATTAATTTAATAATTAGTAGGAGTTAATTTTTCTAGTGCAATATGTATTAAATAATTATTAAAGAATAAGAAAAGATCAAAGTTTATTTGAATTGACTTATTTTAAGTGTTTTTAAGCTAAAACGGTTTTGAAGCACTTATATAGTGTTTGGATAAATTTAAAAAGTATTTATAAGTAGTTGGTTTTAAGTTAAAACAATAAAATTAAAAATAACAGTAGTAATACAGTTTAAAGAATTACATCATTATTACTAGGGGTGAGGATGGGATGATACTAACCAAAATTGAAAGCTTTCACACTGCGTTTTCGATGCTATGTCAATTTTTTAAAAATGATATTTTGTACAATATTCAATATTATTATTTTAAAAAATATCAAAATATCGAATATTGTACTTTTAAGTCAAAATAGCTTTAAGAAAATTTATTGTATTTGAATAAATAAATAAAATACTTATACATATTTATTTTTTAGATCCACAATTTGATCTTTTATTCCATAAAAATATGCAATAGTGATCCTCAGATGCTTTCAACTTCATTGAAAATTTTCATTGTTTACATTCTTACTTCATACGGTCTTTGCTTTATTCCTCCAAACTTATTGAGACGATCCGACCCTACGTGACATGAATCCATAATAATCGAACTTTAATGTGGGTATTGGACACCAAATTAAAAAAAAAAAGTCCAAATCAACACTCTCCTTGTCCTTTTTTTTCGGATCTAGAATCTCAAACGTAATCTTTTCATAAATATATACTTGTGTTCATACTAATAAAAAACAATACAAGTATATAACTCATAGCTGACCTTTTTCTGAGTGACACAACTCTCAATTAATTTATTAATTAATTAGTATTAGTAGTTAATTTTTCTAGTACAATATGTATTATTAAATTGAATAAATAAAAGAATAAGAAAAGACTTAAAAAAAACCCAATAAGGGTTGTGGTGGAGTGGTAAGTACTCTTTCACCCTTAACCAAGAGATCTCGGGTTCGAGCCCCCTTGGCAATGGAGTTGCCTTTGTTAGAAAACGTTTTACCCCCCAATGTGGGACTTCCCGGCGCGAATCCGGAATTAGTCGGGCTCCAATATGGGTATCGGACACTGGATGGGAAACCAAAGAAAAAAAAAAGACTTAAAAAAAAGCCTGTTTGGTTTACAATATTTTATGGTATTTGGATAAAATTAAAAAAATACTTATAAATATTTATTTTTTGGAATTAAAATAATAAAAAACAATGAATTTTTAACTTTGACTTATAAGTTCCTAAGCCAAAAAGTCAATTCAACAGCTCTATTAGTATCATGTTCAGATATAAAAGGTTTATAAATTAGATAGTGTCTGAAGACTTCAATCACCAAGTTTTAGCAGTATTTGGACTTCTAATTAGGCATTGGGCATAATCAAATAAATCCAAGTAAGTTTATCTTCTTCGTTTTTTCTTTTCTTAATTTATTCTTCATATGTTTATTAATTGAAAAGCTTTAAGATTGTACCCACTTCCTCTCTATTCATAGACAAAATCATCCCCAATCTCATCTTTTATTTCATAAAATATGCAATATTGAAGTCTGTCTATTCTGGATTCGTGCTACGTAGAACCATTAGGAGGAAGTGCTTCTTATAAAAAAATTTCCATATCCAAAACTCTGATTCAGGAGAGCAGAAAAAGCCCCATCCACTACACCCACAGTCAGAATCCGTCTTTGAATAGTTGACCTTTTGAACTGAAATAAGAAAGTCAAGAAAGGGGAATGAGTTTTATCTTAGGAAAAATTAGACAAAATCCACGCAAATCCCTTTGTTGCAGCAGCGTTCATTATTATTTTCACTGTTTTTAAAACTCAATTTTAAGATTTGACTTGTTGCAAACATAATTGATTTGAGCAAATTAATATATGAAAAGACTTGAAACACTGAGAGTAGCTCGTATATATAATTTTAGGACTGTTTAGATTTGACTTGATCGGGATTGGAAAAAAAAAATTGAGCTATAACGACTGCAAATTAGAGGAATAGAGGTGTATAGATGTGAATTTTATTTAACCTGGATCTAGGAGTTTGGGTGTTATATTAGTGAGAAAAATGAGTCTGCTCCTACATGGCATTTAAAAGCAATTTAATATGACAATTTTCATAGATAGTCATAGGCTCCTTCCAGATTACAAAACACAGTGGTAAATTGTGTATTTATGAAACATATAGCTATGTTATGTATTAAAATGTTGCAGATACACTATATATGCTCGCAAGCAAAATAACCTGATATAATGTCTCTGTCTAATTGAAATCACGCGAATGCAAGATCAACTTACATATACTTCGATACACTTTGCACATACAAAATTCTTATTAATTCCAAAGATATCTTTTTAGATTTGATTTCGTAACACTAACATCCGTTGTAGACTGTGGTTAATTAATGGTATTATGCTTACCTTCATTATTTTGATTTCTTTTGTAATAATTATTTTAATCTGGATATTAATATATATAAAAAAAAGTTTAACAAACTTTCCCTTATTACTAAAGTGTTATACTAGTAATTAATTTTCATGAATATATCTGCTAAAAATTCCTTTAAATGAAAAAGTATCTAAGTACGAACATGCTTATATACAAGCTACGCAAAATTACTAAGTACCTAATTACAAGTCATTAACAAACTAGTACTCCCCTGTCTCAATTTATATGATGTGCTAGTTTGACTAGGCACAGAGTTTAAGAAAGGAAAGAAAGATTCTTAAATTTGTGGTATAAAATAAGTGATAGTTAAGTGAAATGAGCATTTTAAAGTTAAATTGTTATTAAATATTGAAATGTTCGATTCCTTTTGAGAGTGACTAAAAATGAAAGTGTGCCGTATAAATTAGGACACGGGAAGTAACTAACTTTAGGAAATGACTATTTTACCCTTTTAATATAAGTTTCATTTATCTCAACACTCCTCCCTCAAGCTAGGTGGTGCAAACACATTGAGCATTCCTAGCTTGAAGCATATATAGATGGAATTGTGTACCCTTTGGGTATCCTATATCAACGAGTACACTATTTTAAAAATTACGTAAAAATAATAAACAATGTTTTTGAGTTATAAATAAAAACTAAAGAGAAAATAAGCTCTTTAATTATGTTCAAACCTCCGCCTTATTATTTTCTCCACTTGTCCTCTTTTTTCAGATCTAGAAACTCAAACGTAATTTTTCATAAATAAATAATTGTGTTCATACTAATAAAAAAAACAATACAAGTAACTCTTTAGCTGGCCTTTCTATAAGTGACAAAAAGTCTCAATAAATTTATCAATTAGGATTAGGAGAAGTAGGTATAAAATTACATAAATAAAAGAATAAGAAATGACTTAAAAGAGCCAAAGCCAATTCAACTGCTCTATATATTATGATAATATAATATATTATATGTTCCTCCAAATTAAATGGTTCCTGAAGACTTGAATCTCTTAAAGTTTCACAGTATTGAACTTTCAATGCTTAATCAGATAAATCCAAGTAACTTTATCTTCTTTTTTCTTTTCAAAATTAATTCTTCATGTGTTTATTAATTGAAAAGCTTTAAGATTGTACCCAGTTCCGACAAAATTATTCCGAATCTCATCTTTTATTTCATAAAAATATGCAATTTTGAAGTCCTAATATTCTGGATTCACGCTATATAGGGCCATGACTTGTGGTTCAGGAGAAGTCGAATCCAAAACTTGTAGTTAAGAGAAAAAAAACTCCATCCTTTTTGCTAGTCAGGATTCGTTTTTGGATAGTTGACCTGTCTGCGGCTTCATTCATTATTTCTTTTCACTGATTTTAAAGCTAGCTTGACCTGCCGCAAACATAATTGATTTGAGTGAAATATATAATCAAAAGAGTTTGAAATATTGAGAGGAGCTCGGATTTGACTTGGCGAAAAAAAAAAAAAAACATTCTGTAATGGTCTTACTTTGTTAGTTGCAGGATCTTATCAACAAGTAGATGGCCGAAGATTCTTGCTTTATATTAAAAAAAAGCATCACCGATTGTGTAAAGACGGGGCAGTTAGATAGTTCAGTCAAGGATCAATTGGACTATGCTAGGGCGATTGTAGATAATTTATGGTATTATTTCGGTTGGCTGAAGAAGGAAAACTGTAATAATATGGTATCTGCGCAACTTAAGCCCTTAATCGATGAAGCCCATGATGGCTTTTGTGAGATACTTTCTCTTTTGAAGAATCAAGGCCTGACAAGTGAGACAGTCAAAATGATTTCAGAGGTGATGAAAATGATCAAACCTGAGATTATTGCTGAGCGATTTATTAGTCCTTCCAAGCAATCAACATCATCATCAACCCGTATGATCACTATGGATATGGTGAACCTCGTCACAAGTATTTGCCATACTGTTGAATATCTGACAAAGATAACATTTCGGGAGTTTAAACATCTGGGAGTTCTCCTCAAGTTTACCGCAAAGCGGTGCAATATTGAACATGAGAAAATAAAGGATCTCTTCACCCTTGCTGAGGATATAGCTAAAACTGCAACTTACCTATCTATCTTGTGTTGGGAGACGTATGACCAGTACTCGGCACGTATATCAGCGCCCAAGTCTTCTAATTGGGTAATATATAATGTGTTCGCTGGTCCTGACTTCGAGTCCAAGATTTCAAAATTGCTGGAAAGGATAAATCCTATTAGGCCTGAATGGAGGAAGCTTTATATCAGTTTCCTGAAAGCATCACATTCGTCAGTTCCAAAAGCTCCACTGATGCATGGTGGTCTTAAGAATCTATCACATGATCTTGATCTTGATCTTGCTCAGAAGTTTACTGAGTCTATCAGATACGATCTGGAAAAGCTGAAAAGTCATGATGCCAGTTTGAATGTTGCTTTTTCCGATAGATTTGAATGGCTCCAAGATGGACTTCTTCATCTCTCTGAATTTCACAAGATATTAGATCGCCAGCAACAAGACTTGAGTTCATTGCTCTCATTTCTGGAAGTTCTGGCCATAGAGGCAGCAATTGCAATCTACTCCTTGTGTGACATGGACTTAGAGAACAATATTGCTGAAGTAGACCTTATGTTTCTTCCTTTGCAAATGAAGTTTAAATATCTCAAGGTAGAGATCAGTCTGTTTCAGAAACTAAGGTTACCAGAGTCCCAGATGGACTGCTTTCAGGAAGAATTGACTTCCATGAAAACGTTCCTCATGGATTCATTGGACAAGTGCAAAGTGCAGACTCAGCTAACTGATGTCTTGACCTTAGTTCTATCTGTCACCACCGAAGCAGAGTCATTCACTAATTCTCTTTCTCGTGATTCAGAGGATGGAGAATTAGCCAGGAAAATTAATCTCTTGCATTTTCAATTACATCTTAAATTTAAGTTTATTAGGGAAGCAATTTGTCCCTTCATTTCTGCATCATCAACACCAGTTCTGCCTGTGATATATCCGTTGAACTTTCTTCCTGTTTATGTTGAGGCCATCAGTTCTTATTTCACCATGCTGAAATCCTCAAAGACATCGCCCTCCGCTGGTAGCCCGACGATGGAGGAGGTTTTCATGGAGTTTCATGAATATATTTTTGAAAATCTGCTACTAAAGGTTGAAGCAGATCTGGAACTTACTGATACAGATAAAGTTAAAAGGTTTTACCACAGGTTGATGCCCTTGGTAACACTTGTTGTTGATCCCCCAATGCAGTACATTGAATGCAAGAGGCAAAATGATCTCTTGAGAAAAATTGGAACTTTAGCGATTGAGGCCGAAGCTGCTATCCGCTTATCGTATGAGGATGCTTTGGACAGAAGCAAAAGTAGGAAAGTCGGTCTTTTGCTTCAACTTTTGGCTGCGTCTTTCATGCTAATCAAGTGTGAGGGGAAGTTGATGGATCAACTAAAGCACAAAGCTATTCTTGAAACTGAATTTTTGGATCTTGTGGCAAATGCTCATGAAGAGATTATTTTCCTTAGAAGCTTTCTCATGGATCTTCTCAGGCAACACACGACAAAGCCTGACAAATCAGATGATCTCTTAATGCATGCTGAAGTGGCTGCCCACAAGTTTAGCACTTGTAGTTATGAAAGTTTTGTGGATGGAAGCAACACAGGGGAAATATCTGATTTCCTACAGGAGACTGAGTTTGTCGAGGTAGATGCATCACATGTATTGCCCTTAGTTCTATCTGTGGCCACTGAAGCACACTCATGCATTACTTCTCTTTCTCGTGATTCAGAGGAAAGAGAATTGATGAGCAAAATTAATCTCTTGCACTTTCAATTGCTTCTTAAGTTTAAGCTTATTAAGGCAGCGATTCGGCAGATTTGTCCATCCTTTTCTGCATCAACACCAGATCATCATGTGATATATCCGCTGAACTTTCTTCCTACTTACTTTGAGGTCATTGATTCTTATTTCACAAAGTTGAAATCCTCCTCTGATAGCCCAAAGATGGATGAGGTTTTGCTAAGGTTCCATGAATATATTTTTGAAAATCTGCTACTAAAGGATGAAGCTGATCTGAAACTTACTGATTCAGATAAACTCAAAAGGATTTACCACAGTTTGCTGCTCTTTGTATCAATCCTTGTTGATCCCCGAATTCAGTACACTGAATGCAAGAAGCAAAATAATCTCTTGTCGGAAATTGGAGCTTTAGCGATTGAGGCCGAAGCTGCTATCCGTTTATCATATGAAGATTCTTCGCAAAGCAACAAGAGTAAGAAGGTCAATCTTTTGCTTCAACTTTTAACTGTGGCTTTCATGCTAATCAAGTGCAAGGGGAAGTTGACGGATCAACTAAAGCACAAAGCCATTCTTGAAACTGAATTACTGAATCTGGTGGAAAATGCTAATGAAGAGCTAATTTTCCTTATAGTCTTTCTCATTGATCTTCTTGGGCAACAGACGATAGAGCTTAACAAATCAGATGGTCTCTTAATGCATGCTGAAGTGGCTGCCCACAAGTCAACATTAATTAGCACTTGTAGTTATGAAAGTTTCGTGGATGGAAGTAGCTCTGCGGATATGAGTCTTTCATTATCCGATTTCCTAAAAGAGACCAAGTCTGTCAATGCAGAGATTAGAGAAGTATGCTTTCAGTTGCTGGATGAATCAGCCTCCTATATCACCGTGACAGATCTGAAATGTCTTATCAACATGTTATTGGACATGCTGAACCATCTGCATTCTAGGGGTGACGTGATCCCGGTCGTGAGGAATCAAATCCCAGTAGTTCAAGAGAAACTGGAGTTTCTTGCTGATATTTTAAAGCCGTGCAATATGCATACAGAACTCAAAGACCTTATGGAACGTGTTCAAAATGTTGCCTATGGGCAAAAGTATGTCATTTTCTTCTCTGTCAGTGGTGATAGTCGTGCTTGGTTCCACCAGTTATATCTCTACGATGTCAAACAAGTGTTTAATTTTGTTGAGGCAGAGGTCAAAACTATTACTTCTGAATTTCGTGAAGTGACAGGGCTCAACTTCCCCAAGTCCAATGGATTAGGATTTCTCAATTGTTTCTTGGGAAAGTTGGAGGAGCTGTTACACTCTAAGCTTGACCTAATTACCAAACTGAAGCCTCAGATTGTATTAGTCAAGGAGGAATTATTGATTCTAAGATCATTTTTCGATCATCCGGAAGAAACCTATGATGAGCATGATGAAATTTGTGGTCTTATAATCAGTGCTACTGAAATGGCATACAAAGCCGAGTATGTCATTGACACTTGCTTGGCCTGTTCTTACTCACAGATGTACAAAGCTTATTGGATATCCGAAGTTGTTGAGAATATTAAGCTTGTCAATAAAAATGTTGGTGAGAACCTCAAAAGAGAGGAGATTGATGTCAACCGAGTTGCAAAAGGTTCCGCTAATATTGTGCCATCATTATCAGCTAATACTTCAGGAGCAAATGAAGAAATGGTGGGTTTTCAAGATGTGATGGACAAATTAAAGAAGAAGCTTCTTGGAGGATCGCATCAGCTAGATGTTATCTCGATATTCGGTATGCCTGGAAATGGCAAAACCACTCTTGCAAAGAAGATTTACAATGATCCCACAGTTGTCTCTCACTTTGATGTTCGTGCTATGTGTCATGTTACTCAAGTATATTCATGGAGAGATTTGTTGCTTACTATTTTGAATGATGTTCTTGAGCCTGCTAATCGCACCAATAAAGAAGATGGCGAGTTAGCTAATGAGCTGCGTCATGTTTTATTGACCAAGAGATTCTTAATTCTCATTGATGATGTGTGGGATAAAACAGCATGGGACGATTTGCGCATGTGCTTTCAAAGTTCTCAGAATAGGAGTAGAATTATTCTGACAACGAGGCTGTATGAGGTTGCCGATTATGCTAAATGTAACAGCGAGCCCCATCCTCTGCGTTTACTCACAGATGATGAGAGCTGGAAGTTACTACAGGAAGAGTTGTTTCATGGTCAAAGCTTCCCATGTGAACTCGGAGATGTGGGATTACGAATTGCCAAAAGGTGTGGAGGGCTGCCTCTCTCAATTGTCTTAGTAGCTGGTGTTCTCAAAGAGAAAAAGAAGAAAGCAGATTGCTGGAAAGAAGTAGAAGAAAGTCTTAGTTCACACAACATTGGGAGCTCAGAAGAGAGCATGTCTATAATTGGATTCAGTTACAAGAATTTACCAAACCATCTAAAACCGTGTTTTCTCTATTTTGGAGGATTTTTGAGGGGCAAGGATATTCCAGTCTCGAAATTGTCACGGGTGTGGTTAGCAGAAGGAATTGTTGAAGACAGTAAGGAAAAAGGATCAGAAGATGCTTCCCAAGATTACCTGAAAGATCTTATTAGAAAAAATTTGGTAACGGATATGGAGAAGAGATCCAATGGAAAATTGAAAACCTGCCGTGTTCATGATTTGTTGCATCAATTCTGTGTGGAAAAGGCCAAGCAAGATAATTTCCTGTTCTGGATACACAGGTACAAAAAATTATATCGATTTTACTCTGATAACCTTCATCACAATTCTCATTTTCATGTTTTTTCTTTGAACAGTGACCATGGTGTGGATTCCATTTCTTATCCTGAAAAGCCCGAGATATACCGCTTGTCTATATATTCTAAATGGGATGACTTTGCTCAGTGGCAGCAGGCTGGATCAAGTGTTCGTTCTTTGCTATTCAATGCCAGCAGTCTTAGTTGCGCGGACTCTTCACTTTTGATGCCGCACCCGTCTCGGATTCTTCAAAAATACACTACTTTTGGCGAATCCGACACGCACCAGTTGGCATTTTTGAAGAGTCCGAGCAACATAGCCAGCAGTGATGAATATTACCCTTCAATGGCACGTGATATCTCCTTCATCATTAACAGATTCAAACTTGTTAAGGTGTTGAATTTGGAATCCATCAACATAGGTGATACCTTTCCTAATGAATTAAAATCTCTAATTCATATGAGGTACTTCGCTGTTCGAACAACTGCTGATTCTATTCCTTCATCCGTAGCTGATCTTTGGAATCTTGAAACTTTCGTGGTTAACGGATTGCATAGAGTGTTGAAGTTACCTTGTTCACTTTTCAAGATGTCTAAATTGAGGCATGTACATGTAAATAGTCGTGCTTCATTCAGTCTGCACGATAACATGTGTGAGTCACAATTAGTTAATTTGGAGACCTTTTCCACTCCATGTCTCTCCCCTGGTGAAGATGCAGAGAAGATATTGAGAAGCATGCCAAATTTGAGAAAGCTGAGATGCATAGTTGAGGGATTATTGGGTTATTCAACTAAAGGAAGCATTGTTCGTTTTCCTAGATTAGACTTTCTACATCAGCTTGAATCTCTGAAGCTGCTTTCGTACAGCTATCCAACTAAACATCCTCACGAATTCAGTTTCCCCTTAAATCTGAGGGAATTGACTTTGTCAAATTTTCGTCTACCTTGGACACAAATTTTGACAGTTGGCAAACTTCCCAACTTGGAGATTCTAAAGTTACTTTTCCGAGCTTTTGAAGGGGCTGAATGGGAAGTGAAAGATTCGGATTTCCCTGAACTCAAATACTTAAAATTGGACAACCTCAACATTGCAGAGTGGTCTGTCATGGATGATGCTTTTCCTAAGCTTGAACGTTTAGTGTTAACGAAATGCAAGAAGCTTAAGAAAATCCCTTGTCATTTTGAGGATGTTGCATCTCTAAACATTGAAGTAAACTGGTGCAGCTGGTCTGTTGCCAATTCAGCCCATGAATTTCAAACAACACAACATGAAGTTATGGAAAATTATGCGTTCAGAGTTACAATACAACCTCCAGATTGGGAAACAAGATCATCTCATTGACTCTTATCCGGTATCGTTCTTTCCATTTTCCTGTTTCACCATATTTGTTAGTATTATACTTGTCTTGGTTACCAAAAAGAATAATTTTTTATTCATTTTAAGCTTTTAAACAGAAAGACGGAGCATGGCCTCAGCTCGGGGGATTTTCAGCAAGAAGTGAAGTGTTTGAATAAATGTCAACAATGATTTGTAATGACTCTGTAAGCAAAATCTCATTTGTTTTTTTTTTTTTTGGTAATTTGAAATGATTGTTAATGGCTACCAAACAACTTACTGTTTAGAAATTTATGTTTCTTCAAGTGTTTGAATAAATTGCAGACTTAACTTATGATGTACTTGTAATAACTTTATGAGCAAGAGCTCATGTAATCTTTTCTGAATTTGCTGAATTTTTTGCAAATTTGAAATGACTTTTGTTTCTGCCGTTGAGAAATTTATGTTAGTGTTACGTATATATCCCGAATACGCGATTACCTAAAGAACTGCTTTTCTTCAGTTCCAAAGAAAAGCTATTACTGTAATGTAGATGAAAAAAATGGAATAGTTGTAATGATAAGGTTAAATTGGCATCCCTCAACTTGTGTTGCACTGCTATGGATAACACAATTTGCATTGATGTTGCCTTGATGACAGGACCAAGGCTTCCCAAGTCTGATTTTTCATCAAAGCATCATATTCTACTTTTTGAAATAATATGTTAGAGAAATAATAGAAGATTCGGATACATTTATCTTGTAATAATAAAAAGAAACTTGTTGATTTATAAAGTTCATTTCAAATAGTTACTCATCATGTCTTAATTATTTTACTATTATCAGTTCATCATTAGCTAGTTATGAATCGAAAAATTGAACCAAATCAATGGTTTATATTTTATTTGATTTGGTTTGTTTTTAAAATTTTAAAAATTGATTAACCTAATTTAATTTTGATTTTAATCAAAAGTTAATTCAGATCGAATCATGAACACTGCCAAGTGACCATATATTATCAGAGGGAGTTTGAATTGTAACTGACTTCGAAGTTCTAATGGTAGAAATGCCTTGTGGAGAGATAGGGGAGATGAAATTAAATATTCAATATTATTTTGTTAAAAATAGGACTGAAGATTTGTGTATTCACCCTTCCATGAATATAAAGAGATATAATTTTTATTTGGAAAAAAATTCTACTTAAGGACAATTCTTTTGAAATAAAGATGTAACTTTACTTTTATTTTTAATTATATACAATAAGTATACTGTGTAAATATAACTTTTTGTTTAATGACAAAACAGATGTGCTTTCCATAAATAGCTAAACATTATCCGAAGAGGAATATAACTAATAAAGTGAGTCGTTGAAATGACAAGTAAAATGCTTTATAAGAAGAAAGGTTCACGTACCTGAAAATGATAAAAATAAAGAGATTTTGATAAGTTCATGTTGCATTGAAAGATATTTGACTGTATCATCTTTGATATGTATTTTTATTTCACTTAAAAAAAGTGTTATGTTCACAAACAACAAGGAATAATGTTAATGGGATACAAATAAGTTTTTGTGTGAAAAATAAAATTAAAAGTCCAATTATAAGATGTAAAGTACAGATTATACCTTGTGACAGCATAAAGATTTTTCGCAAAATTTTGACATTATTGTATAGAGATGTGTTTTCCTCTGATGAAGAATTTGAATGCGTATAATGAATTATTATTACGTCTAACTAGACAATAAATTTAAATGAAAATAATCGAAGGCTTTGAAGCAATTTAATTGAGTACTCAATTGAATGTGCAATTGCTTAACATTTAAAAAAAAAAAGAAGATGAATTTGATCTTATGAAAATAATCAAAAAGTATCATGTCTCGATAAAATTGGTGTACTTATATATCTTGCAATTTATATCCATGACATAGTTTTTTTTATTAATATGCATGTATAATGAATTATTATTACGTCTAACTAGACAATAAATTTAAATGAAAATAGTCGAAGGCTTTGAAGCAATTTAATTGAGTACTCAATTGAATGTGCAATTGCTTAACATTAAAAAAAAAAAAAAGATGAATTTGATCTTATGAAAATAATCAAAAAGTATCATGTCTGTTTTATTAGGAAAATATAAATACAAGGAAAATGACTAAGTTTTTTAAAAAACCCGATTAAACTTATGGTTTAAGAGAAATCGAATTTCCAAAAGATTAGAGTCGCCACTTAATTTTTAGTAAAAAATCAAGAAAAAATTAAAGGTTTTCAAAAGATTTAAACAGATAAAATCAATTGAAAATAAAAGGGTTCGAAGTTCAATGTACATTCCGAGAAGGTGTTAGGCCCTCGGAATGCCCGCTAACTTGTGGTTGACCGGCGATTTGACCAAAATGATTTTGACTAATTTTGAAAATTTTAACTTAAGTAAAAGAATTCATTTTATTTTTACTAAGTATTTTTATTTATTTTACCAAGTAAAGAACTCACGACTTTAACTAATTTTGAAAGTTTAACAAAGTAAAAGAACTCATTTATTTTAACTAATTATTTTTATTTATTTTTTTAAAAAAAAAAAAATTAAATTAAGTAAAAAGAGCTCATTAATTTTAACTTATTTTTTTATTACTATTATTATTTTTATCATTTTATTTATCTTAAGGGGGAATAGACTAAAGGGGAATTTTCTAAAAAAAGAGAATAGTTCATAAACTGTCAACAAAACTAATGTTAGAATATAAACTAAGTGATAACATATATATACTTTAATTCGAAAATAAATGAAATGACCATTCTTGGGGAATTTAATTAAATTAAACCATAAGATAATCAAAACATTAGTCAAATATAATATAAGGTACATAAGGGCAAGAAAGGGAATATTAAATTTGGGCCTTTGTTGCGTTTTTGGGCCTCCTTCAGCCCATTTTCGCTCCCAAACACCTGTGTATACAGAAAAGGTATATCGATGTATATACGTCATATTCTGATCCATTTTCGTGTATATCGGACTGTATACCGAGAGTACACAACCTATTTTGACCCCTGCAACCTGCATTTCATTTTTTTGAACCTGTATATCAGTATTTTTGCCATGTATACCAGTGTATACTGCTGTATACAGCCTGTTTTAGACTTTTTTCGAAACCTGTACTTTCAATTTCCAGCCTTATTTCAACTTTCTAGACCTGATGACTAGATAGAAAATATGGGATTGGGCCTATGGGGTCCAATCCCCGAAATGCAAGAAGAGGGAGCCTTCAAAGGCTCGGAAAGAGGCAATTCATGCAACAAAGACTATGTTTGAACTATGTCCCACTTCTTTTTGAACTATGTCCCAGTTCGCTGCTAAGAAAAGTTCCACGTTGTGCTGCATCCTTTTTGATGTCGTCCGCACCTGTGGTTTGTTTTAGAGATTCATCCTTTCGGATGCTCTCGACAAAGACTGAGATAAAACTCATTAGCATAAAAATGCAATTCAAATGGAGAGATAGTGTCTTTTACCATGTTGACACTTAATTACTCTCTTTGAACATTTGACGTCAGTTTCCTCCATTCTGACGTAAAGTGAATAAAGCTCATATTTCATATTTGTAATATAATATTCAATGTGCTCTTCCTATGATATCGAAGAAATAAAATATAGACTGATGTAATATGTTGATGGATATCTTAATGACGTCATTGCAAATGAAAATAATAACGATGATTCTCCATGGGTAAGATGATGATAATCCATTGGTAGGATGATTCTGATCTATCGGTAGGATAATTCTGCTACATGATAGGATAATGATGATGCTCCATCGATAGGATGATGATGGTGCTCCATCAATAGGATGATGATGCTGATGCTCCCTTGGTAGGATAATGATTCTTCGTTGATAGGATGACGATAATGATATGATGATGATGTTGCTCCATCGATAGGATGATGATGTTGATACTACTCCATCGATAGGATGGTTAATAATAATCCACTGATAGGATACTATTGATGAAGATCCATTGGTAGGATGATGATAATAGAGATCCGTTGGGAGGATAATGATGATGAAGATTCGTCGGTAGGACAATATTGATCCATTGATATGATAATGTCGATGATTCATCGGTAGGATAATGATGATCCATTGATAGAGTGATGTTGATCCATTGGTAAGATGATGTCGATCCATTGGTAAGATTATGTCGATCCATTGGTAGGATAATGATAATGAGGATCTATCGATAGAATGATGTTGATCCATTGATAGGACAATGTTGATTAGGATGAAGATCCGTTGGTAGGATAATGTTGATGCATTGGTAGGATAATGCTCATCCATTGGTAGGATAATGATGATGTTGATCCATTGATAGGACAATGTTGATTAGGATGAAGATCCGTTGGAAGGATAATGTTGATCCATTGGTAGGATAATGCTCATCCATTAGTAGGATAATGATAATGAAGATCCGTCGATAGGATATTGATAAAATAACGATGATGTCCCTTTGGGTGATGGTATTATCTCATTTGATAATACTCTAGGAATGTCCACCCGGGTGGTAAAGACGATGTCTCTTTGGGTATTTCACATTACCGCGTCTGACATTTACGAAATTCGTGAATATTCTTCAAACTTTCTTAATGCTGAAAATGTAATCTCATGTCATCGAAGATGCTTATATATGTTGAGAGTGAACACATTATTTTCATTGTGACTCATGTTTTACTGGGAGTTTAAATGAGGTGTTGTTGCTCATATTCTAAACTCTTTCTTTTTCTTTCGAAAAACTCCAATGACTTTCCTGCATCCACAGAAAAGTTGTCAATTTTGGGGAGCACCTCACCCTTTTGACTTCTCTATATTCGTTGAATGGAGAAATATAAGAACTTGAGGAAATCCTATAGACCTGCATCCACAAGAAAATTGTTAGTTTTTTTTAAAATAAACTGATCTGTGTTGACTTCTTCAATTGCTTGCTCCTTGTCTTGCTATCTTCAGTTTATCGCTATGATCTCTTGCTTCTCAATAGATAAGACAAAAAATTAATGCAAAAATATTTGAAATATGGATAAATCTTTAAGAAAAAGGTTTTCAAAAGCTGTAATTGAAAAAAGGTCACTGTCAAGTGTCATGTCACGTTAAGCTTAAATGAACGTCATTGGTTTGAAACTTCGGTGTATCCGATAGTTTGTTCTGGAGAACTCAAAAATCCTTAAAGCTTGGAAAATTTCTGACATGGTTCTCCCAAAATCTACTATAATCGGAAAGTTTTGTAGTTGACTCTGAAATTCAAAGGTGTCGGAGATTGCTGCAGTTGACTATGAACTTTAACGATGCCACAGATCATTTGAAGCCAGCGTTAAATTTCTAATATGCTCGAAATATTCAAAATTGACCACAAACTTGTAGTGATGCTTGAACAAATTCTTAGGGTCATCCTCAAAAATTTATGTCTAGTTAGATGTCTTGGGGTATCTTTAACTGTTGATATATGACTTGTAGAATTTTTGAGACTCTCTCAAAAATTCTGTCCCAGTTGCAACTCGCAATGTATCTTCAATCTTGACTTGTTGGAGAAAATATCTTACTCTTTAGAATTTTTGAGTCCCTTTCAAAAAATTTATCCCAGTTTCTATTGCAAAGAAAAATAGAAATCTTATGGGAGATATGACCGAGCCGTTGTGGCGCCTACGTATCCCGTTGAGGCAGGAATCAGGTCAAACGTAGTTCCCCTCTCGAGGATTAATAGAATAAGAAATTTTAATAAGTAAATGACCGAGGCCGACACAGGCCGCCTACGTATCTCATTGTTGAGAATTCAGGTCGAACGTAGTTCAAGTCCAAAAGAAAATACATTAAAAGGGGTAAAAGGGTGACCGAGGCCGACATAGGCCGCCTACGTATCTCATTCTTGAGAATTCAGGTCAGACGTAGTTCATTACAAAGGGATAAATTCTAAACATAAACGATTACAAGCAAATAAAAGCGATTGCAAGGAAAAGATAGAAATCGAGTCTTCAAACATTCTATCTTTTTGCATCATTTAAGTAGATTGGTGACTTGTGAGATCCATTGTTCATGCTCAACCAGGTAACATCATCAAACAAATGTATCGATGTGTTCTCTAAGCAAACTGATGAGTTCACTTTCTTGTGCTTTTGTCATATAGGCACCAATTTTGATTTCTTTGATGCATTCATCATTTTCTTGATTCACTATTCCGATTTCTTCTAAATTCGGCTCTACGTGAATTTCTAACTGTCTGAACTCCTCAACTAGGTGTTTAGGTACCGTGATCTTCTCATTGTAGTCCTCAAATTCCTCCGCATCTACCCCTATTTGTTCATTCAGCTTGTGACATGACGTGCTATTGGTAGATTTGAAAATATTTTCATTGAAATCATAAACAGATACTATTAAATAGCAAATATAAGGCAAGTAAAGAAAATATTCGCATTAAAATAGGTTTTCATTTGAAACAAGAAAATTAGAACTTTGGTCATGCCAATAAATCATTTTGCCCTTTTCAAAATATTATGAGGGAGATTAAAATAGTGAAGCAAAAATAGAGTAAAGGATGGGTCTCGAGCCTCATTCGGAACACCACCGATTTTAGAAATAACATAGAAAATTGTCTATTTCTACCAAGACGAGCGAGGAATCAAGAGCGAAGTGGATGTCCAATTAGGCATTTTGTCCTTTGACTCGCTGTATGGTATGACTGGTGTCTCGATCATCTCTTTAAGCACAATATCACCTTCTTTGAACCAATTTTCGATTCCTTCCCCTAGACCATTTTGCATTGGAAAAGACTGATGTAAGTGAGGCAATGATTTTGGAAAAGCTTGATCGATCTTCTGTTTGTTCTGACCCTCTTTCGGCACTAAAGCAAAAGCTTGATGAGGTGCCATGATCACAAATTTGGATTTCTCTCTTTTGGTTGGAGAGGCTACAACTTCCTCAAGCTTGTCAAGGTTGGCTGAGATTATAACTTTCTTCACATTCAAATCTTCTTCGACTTCAACCATATTAATAGTTACCCCTCCATGATTCGGCATGGGGTTACTATTGACATTAGGAGTGGCAGTCTGAAGAGTGACGACCTTTTGATCTATCAAGTCTTGAATTTTATGTTTCAAGTTGATGCAATCCTCAGTAATATGCCCAGCACCTCCTGAATGGTAAGCACAGTGAAGATCGGATCTATAAAGCTTGGAGTTGACATTAATATTATTTGGATCAATTGTCTGTATCAGGCCAACTGATTTCAATCTCTCAAAAAGTTGTGTCCGACTTTCAACCAAAGGAGTAAAGACTCTAGAAGGTCTCTTCTCACGAGGAGGATTGCAATTATTTCCTGGATGTGAAGGTATTTGACGATAGTTTGGAGGATTTTGGTGAGTTGGTACTTGCGTTTGAAAATTTGGGTATTGTGGAGCTCGGTAGCTAGGAGGGGTATTTTGGTAGTACGGGGGTGGAATTTGATAACTTGATTGGATATTTGAACAATTAACTGATGGAGCTTGGTAATATGGATGGGTATTTTGGTAATGTGGAGATGGAGTCTGGTAAACAAGAGATGGAATTTGGTAACTCACTGGTGGAATTTGGTAATTAGGAGATAAAATTTGGTAACTCGGTGGTGGAGTTTGATAACCTGATTGGGTATAACAAGCTGGATATGAATTTTGTGGAGCTTGAGGATGACCTTTATAAGGTAAGGATTTTCTGAAGTGTCGTTTTCTATCAGATGCGTAGGAAATAGAAGACACATCCTCTCTCTTCTTTTTCAGCAGTCCTGAAGATTCGGTTAGGGCGGCAACGCGAGAAATCTTTCCAGTTTTAATCCCATTTTCGATGGCCTCACCTACTTTGACTATCTCCGTAAATTTTGCTCCAATAAGCAACATTATCCTGTCATAATACTCTGGCTCTTGAATGCGTATGAACACTTCAACGATCTCCTTCTCAGACATGGGAGGTCGAACCCGAGCGGCCTCTTTCCTCCACCTATATGCATATTCACGATAGCTTTCAGTGGATTTCTTCTTAATTCTCTCCAAAGAATAGCGATCAGGAATGATCTCCACATTGTAGGCAAACCGTTCGATGAAATCTTTAGCCAGTGCATTCCAGCTAGACCACTGTTTTGTCTCATGGGAGGTAAACCATTCTAATGTTTCTCCGTTCAAACTTCGGCTAAAAAGCCGCATTAATAAAGCTTCATTCCTTCCAACTCCCACGAGCTGGTCACAGTAGGCCCTCAGGTGTGCCAAGGGATTTCCTGTTCCTCCGAACGTGTCGAATTTTGGCACTTTAAACCCTTTCGGGAGGTCCAAATTCGGATGGATGCACAGATCCTCATAACTCAACCCATCGACCTCAGGAATATATTGCAGCTCCTTCATGGCTTTCCTGATCTCTTCTTTCATATTCAGCTTGACTGCCTCTTCCTTTGACCTCCACTCTCTCTCTTATTCCTCACAGTGATCAAGCTCGAAACAGTTGGCATAGGGTTCATTTGGAATTGGGATTTGAAAAGTAGTCTTTTGAGGCAATGGCGGAGCAATGGAGGGACTCTGGGTATTTTGAGTGACTTGGTAATTTTGGGGGAAAGTCTGGGGGTTGGTATGTTGATTATGGTGATGGGGGAATGTTTGCAGATTGTTGACATTTTGATTTTGAGGGGGAGGGCAAGCTTGTAGGTTGGTATTTTGATGAGAAGGAAAGGTTTGGGGGTTGGTACCTTGAGGAGGAGGTGGTGCTTGGTAAGAGACGGAGGCCTGATGGGGATTTAGGGTGGTTGGGTTGATGGTTGAGGGACTCTGAGCGGGATTGGAGGGAGGGTTCTGAGCCTGTTCCGTGTTCGAAGGAGGAAAGTAGAATGGAGGTCTCCCATCTCCAGGAGTATTAAAAGCAAAAACTGGATTAGGAAGATCTTGCATTCTCTGCATTTCGACCCTCATCTCGGTGATCTGTTGCATCAACTACATAATTAATTCATTTTGATCAGTGACGGCGGGCTGAGCCACGACAACATCAGTCAAGCTAATCTCGTCATTATTATCACCCATTATTGTCTTTCCTTTTTGCAAACTTTGATCGGGGAAGGAATCTTTGGGAGCCTTAGATCTTGTAAAATAAGGGTGTTCAACCAGCTTATCAACACAGACCAATTCTAAGTACCTGACAGAAGAAAATTACTCAAAAGGTAAACGTGTTAGTGTCTGAAGGTGATAAATAGTGCAAGATATCACATATTGATGCAAACAAACAAGAGTTGCTTCATTCGAAGATAGACTTGCCTACAGATATAGAAAAAAATGGTTAATAGACAGAAATTTGTCTATTTAACTTTGGGCTTAGTGACAGAAAGATTGACTTCAGTTGAGCCAAGATTTTTTACATCTTTCATTGACATACTTTTGATTTTCGATTGAGATGAAATTCGAATCTCATTGCAAGAGTTGAGAGAAATATAATTTCTCAAAATGGGAACCGAACCTTAAATGACTGTCTACGTATCTCGCGGAGGAGAATCCAGGTCCTACGTAGTTCGACCCTTGAATCTCTTTTCTATTTGAGACGGTGAATCTTTTTCTGATGTGAGAGAGTAACATTTGAGAAGTGAAGTTCAAATTTTATTGGGAAACTACAGACTCGAAGAGTATTTGGACACATTTTTTATAGTGACTTGATATTTGTGCTTAGGGGTTTCTAGAAAATTTCCAAAAGAGTAGGCTAGAACATCTCCAAATAAAGCAACATAATCACACAAACAGTTATAACACATAAACAGTTATTGCGTATTTTAAACAGATATGTGACCCTTTTGTGCCAAGGGGCCTAATGATTTGAGGGATGTATACGTCATTTGAAACATTTCATTGCCTCCCAAAACTTAAATTTATACATGCTTTGTAAATAAATTGAATGGGGATACATAGTAGGGAAAATGGGATGCAAAATAATCAGTCCCGCGCAGGGGTACAATCTTAAACTATGCTTCAATGGAAGGACCTTCGTTGTTGAACTTCTTGTCATCTTCGAGTGTCGACTCTTTTGGATGGACTAGTAGCTTGTGAAGCTATTCTTTCGGCTAGAATAAGCTATAATCTACCTCTTACCCTAGAGGACAATGATTTTTCAAATAACGTATATATCCTTCAAATTTAAACAAATAATCATGATTGTCTTTTATTGACCAAAATTGGTCAAATAGACACAAGGTGGGCATCTAATGGGCCCAACACGCCTTGGGTGTTGAGTCAACTTAGTTCAAAATGCGCTAAATCAGGGATTTGGTTTCGCTCTACGCTAGTTGACTAAGAGTGACTTTTGAAAGACCGGGAACCCAAGTGGACAACTTAGGCTGGAATTCACGACAACCATTGGACGCATGACGAACCAATAAATTGCCGATCATTCCGAAAAAGGGTTGAGTATAAAAAAGTCCAGTTGCGGTTCCGCAAAACCGTCCTTTAATATACTATACATATGAGAGAATATGCCATGAAATGCAATGACAGTTTTATCAATTTAAACACGTTGAGAGCAAATAAACAATTTCGCAATTAATACAATTAGTCAAACAAGTCAAATCTTATGGTTAGAACTTAATTAAATCCCCAGCAGAGTCGCCATTTCTGTTTTATTAGGAAAATATAAATACAAGGAAAATGACTAAGTTTTTAAAAAAACCCGATTAAACTTATGGTTTAAGAGAAATCGAATTTCCAAAAGATTAGAGTCGCCACTTAATTTTTAGTAAAAAATCAAGAAAAAATTAAAGGTTTTCAAAAGATTTAAACAGATAAAATCAATTGAAAATAAAAGGGTTCGAAGTTCAATGTACATTCCGAGAAGGTGTTAGGCCCTCGGAATGCCCGCTAACTTGTGGTTGACCGGCGATTTGACCAAAATGATTTTGACTAATTTTGAAAATTTTAACTTAAGTAAAAGAATTCATTTTATTTTTACTAAGTATTTTTATTTATTTTACCAAGTAAAGAACTCACGACTTTAACTAATTTTGAAAGTTTAACAAAGTAAAAGAACTCATTTATTTTAACTAATTATTTTTATTTATTTTTTTTTAAAAAAAAAAATTAAATTAAGTAAAAAGAGCTCATTAATTTTAACTTATTTTTTTATTACTATTATTATTTTTATCATTTTATTTATCTTAAGGGGGAATAGACTAAAGGGGAATTTTCTAAAAAAAGAGAATAGTTCATAAACTGTCAACAAAACTAATGTTAGAATATAAACTAAGTGATAACATATATATACTTTAATTCGAAAATAAATGAAATGACCATTCTTGGGGAATTTAATTAAATTAAACCATAAGATAATCAAAACATTAGTCAAATATAATATAAGGTACATAAGGGCAAGAAAGGGAATATTAAATTTGGGCCTTTGTTGCGTTTTTGGGCCTCCTTCAGCCCATTTTCGCTCCCAAACACCTGTGTATACAGAAAAGGTATATCGATGTATATACGTCATATTCTGATCCATTTTCGTGTATATCGGACTGTATACCGAGAGTACACAACCTATTTTGACCCCTGCAACCTGCATTTCATTTTTTTGAACCTGTATATCAGTATTTTTGCCATGTATACCAGTGTATACTGCTGTATACAGCCTGTTTTAGACTTTTTTCGAAACCTGTACTTTCAATTTCCAGCCTTATTTCAACTTTCTAGACCTGATGACTAGATAGAAAATATGGGATTGGGCCTATGGGGTCCAATCCCCGAAATGCAAGAAGAGGGAGCCTTCAAAGGCTCGGAAAGAGGCAATTCATGCAACAAAGAAAAAGAAAAGAGGCAAGAATTAGCATCCGAACCAAATAGAACAAATGAGATACAATTAAATCGAAGTAAAAGCTATCTAGAAAACCAAAAACTAAGAATACAACCATTCCCATTATTGGGACCCAAAAGCAACAAGTGACTAAAAAAAACAAAAGCTAAATTAATTTAATAAATGACAAAATAACAAAACAGTACTAGACCACTTAATAGTAACATGTATATGCCTATGAGCTATAACATCTAAAGGGGGGAGCGTATAAAAGGGAATAAATAAGAACAGACTAATACACGGTCAACAATCAACAATAATTCAAAAATTGAGAAGAAGCATGCTGCATAATTATTAAATAAAACACCTCATTCCAAAGTCAAAATTTAACTTTACCAATAGAAACTAACAATGCTATTTTTATTATGCTAAAGGACAAAATGCCACTAAGAGACAATGGCTGGCCAAGTCACCCTTTTTTTTTTATAGGACTATTATAATATTTGAACAACTAGATACGGCAAACATATTTACTCGACTTGTCATGTTTATACACATATAGGTAAAAACCAACAAAACATTCATAGCGGCTGACATTGTTGATTACTGACAACAAATAGACGAGTAAGCTAAACAAACTAGTCGTGCGTATTATAGATAATTTCCAAATTACACGACCATGAAAACTAAGAATGGCATGCTCATTATTATTCGAGATGAAGGCAAACTATATTAAACCAAGCATGAATCCTAACTCAGAACTAACTCCCTACTATCAATAATGAACAGGGTAAACCAAAGTAAAATCATAAAGGAAGATTAAATGTTAATCGACAAGCATGATAGCCGTGAATGCAGGAAGAACACAAACATCAGTGTAAACTCATACGAGCATCAAAACAATTTTGAAAGCAAAGAATGAACAAACAGCAAAGAGCTATATAACTAGCTCTATCACTAATTCGCAGCCAAACAATGAGTCGGAAATAACCAAAATTCCAACAATGAGCAGCTCACGGCTTACAAAATCAAACATCATCCAAGGCGAGTCAGAATTAGAAGAAATTTACCTTGAGGAGAGCAGCGATTTGGGACAAGAAACGAGCAGGGACGAGCTTCTTCGATACCACTAAAATGCGGTTCCGAGAACTTGAATGAACCAACACAGCAAGCGATATCAAAGATTGAGAAAAATCGAGATTCTCAATCCCTTTATGCCGTCAGAAAACTATGGCTTAAGTGTATTTTTTCCTTTGTAATACTTTTCTCCCACTATTTTCTTAGCATAAAATTTTCGGAAAAAAAAAAACCCCCCCCCCCACAAATGAACAGAAAAGGTGTTTATATAAGGGGAAATTAGGGTTCGAATTTTTTGGGGGGAAGAGATGAGGGCAATTTCAACTTCAAGGACTACAACTTGAATTTCAAAAACCTTTCACCATTAAAGGAAAACCTACTTTCTCTGAAATTTTCGCCTTATTCCGAAAGAGGAAAGGGAAAAACGCGTGCTTCTGCTTGCTGCCTGGACAGAGACGTGAAGGAAGAGGACAAGGAGGAACAGAGTACTCTCTCTGCTCCTCGCTGCTTTGTCGCGTGAAGAGGACGATGGAACAGGGGTCCGGGTCGGGTTGCTGCTGTAATGTATGATGTATTGTATGGAATTGGGTATTTGTTATAAGAGTGTTGGGCCTGGGAGTTCGTTGGAATTGGTGTTGTGTTGGAAATTAAAATAGAATGTGGGAAAATGGACAAAGAGGTTGGGCTATAATATTGGGGTTGTGGGCTGCTGAAGATTTGAATGAACGGCCCAACTAATTGCAATTATTGCCAACCAAAGTTTAAGGGATAGCCAAATTGATTTAGTTAGTGAGTTTGGCTAAAATTAAATAAAATGAATTAATATTAATTAATTAACGAGCTTCTTAAACTTAACGAAATAAAATAATTAACTGAATTATAAACTAATTAATTTAAAAATATAAACTATTACTTGAACCAAACTAATTGACAAAATATTTAACTAAAACTAAAATCTTTTTGAGATAATTTCGAATATTCATAAAATATACTAATTATATACATAACTATTTAAGACGTATATATTATTTAAAAATTATAAAAAGTGACAAAACTATTTAAGATAACTTGAAAAATATCTTAAATTTTATAAAGTTAATTATTTTGAATCGCTTGGAATTTAAGAAGCTCGATGACTAATTCTTATCGGGGAAGGTCAAAATTGGGTGTCAACAATGTCTCGATAAAATTGGTGTACTTATATATCTTGCAATTTATATCCATGACATAGTTTTTTTTATTAATATGCATGTAAAAATAATTTTACTTTTATGTCTAAATATTAAAATAGAATTAAATATTGATATAAATTAATTATACGGTCAACAAATTTATAATTGATTATGCAATCACATAAAATTAATTATTTGATCTACATAATATTCGATTGCAAGCAGGTTATTTATTTACATACATGGTGTTGCCGTATTTATGTTGCTCTATCAAGCAATTAACTATTTTTCTATTTATGCAAATTATGCAAAGATGACAATGATCGTAAAAATAAAAAAAATATATAGCGAAATTATCTCAAGGATATTGCACTATCTAGATCTTCATAAACATGATTTGATCATAAAGATGAAAAGGCATCATCTACAGAGTTAAATAATATTTTAATTAGGAAGAGTACTATAATACGTGAGTTGCATTCTTTTTTCTTAACCAAAATCATGTCCTATTGAATTTTCTTGACATGAATAAATAATGTCATGTGTGACTGCATCATTGGAGCTTGACGTATATTTGTGTAGATTGTAGTCTTGTAAATGGCGAGTACGAAAACCTGAACCTAAAGAGTGAAAAATAACGAGGTTTTGACCAAAATTATCCCTATTATTTCAGCGAAACTTTAACGCCATTCTTATAATATTTCACTTAATTGAAAACATCTATCATAATATGTTTTTATAATTTTATAAAATGTAAGATTCCAATTCCAAAGAAGTGCTAAAATTAGTACAAAAGAAAAATTATTTAATTAATAATAATTAAAGCAAAAGGAAGATAGACGATAGTGAGATTTATTTAAGAGCTTCGGCGCTAGTAAAATAAATTAAATTAAAGATACCTAATGGCAACTTCTTGGTGGTGTTCATTAAATTTAACTTTTGCACTATTATGTTGATAACCTTTTTTTTCTTTTTAAGTGTGGTAGTTATTACCATAAACTTTAAACTTATGAGTAATGTTCAATTAATCCTACACAAAAGCTATTTTTTTTATGTTGACATATGGCTTTTTTGTCAACTTTAATTAGGTGAATACACGAAATAGTGGACAAAACCAAAAAATTACATGAAATGAAATTGTTTTAAAAAGCTTATAATGTATTGAAATGGCATAATACATAAACGTGTCATTTAACGTGGTTTTATTTCATCTTTATGTTCTCTAATTTTGGGTGTGCGCAAGTAAACATTTAAACTTGTATAAAGTTGAAGAAGTAGACACATAAGTCCTAAGTGGCATAATATAGGTAGGATACCACGTAGGATACAAATTGTCATGTAGGACATGTGTGTTTATTTGTTCCTTTTATACAAGTTTAAGTGTCTACTTATGCACACTCAAAGTTGGAAGACACAAATTGTCACGAACCAGACCAGCGTGATTGGCACCCACACTAACCCTCCGATGGGAGAACCATTAATACTAATTAGCTAACCAAAGAACTACACAACTTAATTAAAACTAAGGAATTTAAAGTTACGGAAGCAGGTTTAAATGCTAAAGGAAAAATAGAGTTCCCATAAACTCCAAAGTCTAATCAAACAACTGTGGAAATAATGCCTAGAACCTGAAAGTCAATGTACCAAAACTCTAACAAGGATCATAAGTATAAGGAAATGGGTACAACCCAATTAAACATAAGAAAATCTAAAGTACTAGTCTAAGTCCGAAGATGTGAACATAAACGAAAAGAGAACTTATGGCAGCCCGAAAGAACTGGCTCACCCTTGAATTCGATGACGATCACTGATCTTCTAAATGAGGTCAGTCAATAGCCGCTTGAAGATGTCCTATTGTAATGACCTGGTTCCGTCGTTATAGAAATGCCAACGAGGAAAATTTGGGGCAGGAAAACTTTTTCGTAGTATTTGGATTTTCCGTACCTAGTCCATCTTTGGACGAAATCAGAGTCTTTAAGGTGTAAGGAAATCTGGTAATAACGGTTGAGTTAAATGTGATTTTGATTACATAAGTAGTTAGATAACTCGTTAAGAAATCTGTACAACTTTACAAAATTGAATTCGGGCGAGTAGAACTCCCGAAATTGATCTTAGCGTAAATGGTATTTTCTGAGCGTCGTTGGTTAGAGGTGTGTTGTGAAATGGGGATTTTGGAATTCTTTAAATAGCTCTTTGTTTCCTGCAACCAGCCTTGGCGGGGATTTTGGTCGCTTTGGCGAGGCCGCTGTAGCGGGGTGGTGGCCGCTGTGGCTGGCCAGACGCGACTTAAAGTCGTAAATAAACCCCTAAACGACCTTATTTGGCATTTTTCAATTTTTAGAGCTAAGGAACGAACCCTAGGCGATTCCTATACGTTTTTCAGCATTCATGAGGTTAAAGGTAAACTTTTCACTACCCGAATCCATTTTTCGATCCGTAGAACATAATAGAATGGGTGAATATTAATAGGGGAGGGTTTTGTTATAGATTCTATGGTGGAAAAAACCCTAATTTGGATAATTGGGATCATAGGTTTGATCTAGGGTTCATAGAATTGTTAGTAATTCGGGTAATTAGTGATTGTTTATTGATTCCCGTATTATATTGATTGTTTGTAGACCAAGAAAAAGCGGAACAAATCTGAAAAGGGAAGGATCAAGTTTCTTAGCATTTCAAGCTTGTTTCGAGGTAGGTAATGGTTGTGATTTTATGATTGTGTGATGTATGTTTGTTTTTGCTTCATTATGATACATGTATGTATATGAATGTTGCATTATTGATCACACTTGTTGTAAATGAGATAGATGAATGGGTTACCATGAAATCATGATTTAATTGTATGATCTTGAGGATATACTTGTGATTGTGATTGTGGTGTGTTGAATGAGATCGGTTGCCACGTTCGGGCATAACTAACTTGGATTGGTTGGCACGTTTCGGCATAATTATGGGATCGGTTGCCATGTTCTGGCATAATCATTGGATCGGGTACCATGTTCCGGTATGCTAACTGTTTGGGTTTGAGTTCCATGAGAGGACCAATGATTTGATATAATTGTGTATCTTAAGAAATGTGAAGTTGTTCGTTGTTAGTAAATGTTGATAATATTGTATATGTTCGATATATGCATGTGATTATATTGTTGTGATGACTTATGTATGTTGCACTTAGTGGGTTAGCCGTGTGACCCTACCAGTACACTGTGGTTGTGATATTGTACTTGCTCTTATTTTTGTTGAGTACAGGGCATCTTTAAGCGGCTACTGACAAACAACACTTAGGAGATTAGTGATTGTCATTCAAATTCAAGGGTGAGCCAATTTTTTCGGGCTGCCTTGAGTTCTCCTTTCGTCTATGTCCACATTTCGAACTTAGACAGTTCTATTAGTTATTAGTACATTAGTTGGGGTTGCATCCCTTCTTGTTTAGACTTGGTTCATTGTTAGATGTTTTGGTACATTGACTTTCAGGTTCTAGGTTATTTCTTCCGCACTGTTAGTTTATTATTGTTAGACTTTTGTTAGAGTTTGTGGGAACTCTATTCACTTAGTATTTAACTTGCTTCCGTAACTTAAATGCCTTAGTTTTGGTTTAGTTGCTTGGTTTGAGTTGTAGTAGTGGTTCTCCTACCGGAGGGTTAGTGTGGGTGCCAATCACGACGGTCTGGGTTGTGAAAAAGTTGGTATTAGAGCCTAGGTTCGTTGATCTCGATGTACCAAAACGAGTCTAGTAAAGTTTTGTGGAACGATACGGGGACTCCTTTACTTTTCTTCGAGAGGCTATAAGACTTTAGGAAATCTCTCTATTTTCTCTTGTCTCCTTTCGTGCTATAACTTGATTCCAATTGGTATTTGTCGATTCAAATTGGTATCTAACCTCCTTCACTCTTCTGTCTGTAGATGGTTAATATTAGATTCAACGGCATCAGACCCGTAGCTCCTGTCAATTCTCTAGCTGAGGGATCTATAGCGAGAGGTCGCGATTGAGGCAGGGGTAGAGGAAGAGCTAGGGGTAGAGGCTGTGGAAGAGTAACGCCTGATGGGAATGGAGCTCCTGTTAAGAATGCTCTTGTGAATAAGAACCCTCATGCGCATCATGAAAAGATTGAAGATGAGAATATTGATATTGAGAATGTTGAGGATATGGGACAAGAGGAAGAGGTACAGGCTGAGACTACTGATGTCCCCCCCCCCCCCCCCCATAGACCCAGTGTTAGCTCGACAGATCATGTCATTCTTGAAGGGGTTGGTCGGTTCTGGAGTGCTTCCTTCTGCTCAAGCAACTCAAGCTCCTACTAATCCTCTTGTTGCTAGCACTGCGCCCAAGGTGGGTGGGACTGGAGGTAATTATGCTTTCTTCCGTCCTTTGTTGGGTTCTGTTATGACTGGTAATGAGCATGAAATGTTAACTAAGTTTTTAAAGCTAAAGCCTCCCGTGTTTCTTGGTTCTGAGAATGAGGAAGCTTATGAGTTCATCTTAGATTGCTATGAGAGGCTTCATAAGTTGGAATTGTCCATCAACATAGGGTTGAGTTTGTGTCCTTTCAACTTCAAGGTGAGGCTAAACAGTGGTGGAGAGCTTATATGGAATGTAGATCTTCAACCTTACCTCCACTTACTTGGACCCAATTCCATGCTATGTTTCTAGAAAAGTGTGTGCCTAGGACTTTGAGAGATCGTAAGAAAGATGAATTTATGGCTTTGGAACAAGGTGGTATGTCTGTGGCCGCTTACGAGGGATTAAATTCTGAGTTGCAAGTATTATCTGTTCATATGACTTCTGCAGGGAGGAGGTTTAATGAGGTGACAGACTATGTTAAGAAAGTGGAGGGGGTGAGGCGAGACGGTCAAGCTAAGGCATGGGCAAAAAGGGCCAAGAACTCGGGTAACTTTCAAGGTTCTTATTCCAAAGAGTCCGGAAGGCCAACACTTGCAGCCAAGCCAATTCAGTCTGCTATGCCCGCATCTGCAGGTAGTTACTCGGAAACTCCATCTCATAATTTTCAGTATAGCCAGGGACTCGCGCCTTCGACGGGCGGCAGACCATCTTTTGATCGTACTTGTTACAACTGTGGTGAACCTGGGCATATGAGGAAAGATTGTCCCCACCGACGTGTGTTAGATTCCGCGCAACAGTAGTCTAGAGCAGTGGTACCTTCGGGGAATAGTAATAATAGTAGAGAACGTCCACAAGGTGGGAGATAAGGTAATCAGCGAGGCCGTGAAAGTAGAGGAAATGGTAATGCAGGCCTAAGATTGATCTAAGGTCTGGTTATCATCAATTAAAATTTAGGCCTGAGGATGTGCCCAAGATGGTGGTTAGGACTCGCTATGTGAACTATGAATTCCTAGTTATGTCCTTTGGTTTGACTCATGCGCCTGCATCTTTTATAAGTCTAATGAATGGGGTGTTCAAGCCATTTCTTGATTCTTTCGTCATAGTCTTTATTGATGATATTTTGGTCTATTCAAAAAGTGAGGAAGAGCATGCCAACCATCTTCGTATTATTTTGGGCGTTCTTGGGAAACAAATATTGTATGCTAAATTTTCTAAGTGTGAATTTTGGTTGACTTCGGTAGCATTTTTAGGACATGTAGTTTCAAAAGAAGGGGTAATGGTAGATCCTCAAAAGATTGAAGCGGTCAAGAATTGAGTTCGGCCTAACTCCGTGACGGAAGTTAGGAGTTTTGTGTGGCTCAATAGCTATTATCGTCGATTTGTGAAGAACTTTGCTTCTATCGCCACGTACTTGACTAATTTGACCAAAAAAGTGATACCATTTGAATGGACTGAAAAGTGTGAAGAGAGCTTTCAAAATCTCAAGACTCTCTTGACCGCAGCACCCATCCTAGCACTACCAGTATAAGGTAAAGATTTTATTATTTATTGTGATGCTTTACATTCTGGTTTGGGTGCTGTGTTAATGCATGATAAAAATATTATAGCCTATGCGTCGCGCCAATTGAAGGTGCATGAGAGAAATTATCCAACATATGATTTGGAGTTGGCAGCGGTAGTGTTTGCTCTTAAGATTTGGCGGCATTACCTCTATGGTGTTAAGTGTGAAGTGTTTACTGATCATCGTAGTTTGTAGCATGTGTTCACTCAAAAGGATCTGAATTTGAGACAGCGAAGGTGGATGAGGTTACTTAAGGATTATGATGTGACCATTCAATACCATCCGGGCAAGGCTAATGTGGTGGCAAACGCTTTGAGTCGAAAAGCGGTGAGTATGGATAGTTTAGCATGCTTGAATGTATCCAAGCGACCTTTGGCTAAAGAAATTCAAACCTTGGAGTCTAAATTCATGCAATTGGGCATCTCAGAAAGAGGTGGGGTGTTAGCTAGTATTGAGGCAAGAGCCACTTTCTTGGAGGAGATCAAGGCCAAACAATTTGAGGATGAGAATTTAGAGGAACTTAAAAAGATGACTGCGATTGGTAAGGCACAAGAGACCACTCTTGATGTGGATGGAGTACTCAATTTTAAAAGGAGAATATGTGTTCCTAGAGTAGATGACTTGATTGAGAAATTGTTGGCAGAGTCTCATGGTTCGCGATATTCTATTTATCTAGGTATGACCAAGATGTATAAAGATCTTAAATGAATTTATTGGTGGTCGGGCATGAATAAAGACATAGCTGAGTTTATGGCGAAGTGTCAAAATTGTCAACAAGTGAGTATGAACATCAAAGGCCTGCAGGTTTACTTCAAAAAATGCCAATTCCGGAATGGAAGTGGGAAAGAATAGCCATGGATTTTGTGGTTGGTCTTCCCAAGACTTTGGGAAAGTTTGATTCTATTTGGGTAGTGGTTGATAGATTGACTAAGTCAGCCCATTTTATTTCGGTAAGAATAGATTATAATGCTGAACAATTGGTTAAAGTTTATGTGAAAGAGATAGTGAGGTTGCATGGGTGCCCCTTTCTATCATCTCAGACCGTGGTACCCAATTCACCTTCAAGTTTTGGAGGAAATTGCATGATGAATTGGGCACACAACTCACTTTTAGTACAGTCTTTCATCCACAGACAAGCAGTTGGAGAGGACTATTCAAGTATTAGAAGACATGTTGAGGGAATGTGTGCTTGATTTTGGAGGGCATTAGGATAAATTCATACATTTGTGTGAGTTCTTCTATAATAATTATTATCACTCCAGCATTGATATGGCACCATTTGAGGCACTTTATGGGAGGGGATGTACATCACTCATAGGATGGTTTGAGGCTGGAGATGTGAAACTTTTGGGGGTAGATTTAGTGAAGGATGCTCAAGATAAGGTGAGAAATCGTTCAAGCTAAGCTTTTAGCAGCCCAGAGTAGACAAAAGAAGTATGCGGATCATAAGGTAAGAGACACGACGTTTCAAACCGGTGAGAATGTTCTTCTTAAGGTATCACCTATAAAAGGGGTGATGAGATTTGGCTAGAAAGGTAAGCTAAGTCCTAGGTACATTGGTCCATTTGAGATTCTTGAATGTGTGGGACCGGTAGCGTATAGATTGACTTTACCTCCTAATTTATCGAGAGTTCATTCGGTATTTCATGTGTCTATGTTGAAGAGATATCATGGTGACGAGATTATATCATAAAGTGGGACTCAATTGTGTTGGACAAGGACCTCCAATATGAGGAGAAACCGGTTGCAATTATTGATCGTGATGTGCGTAAGTTGAGGACCAAGGAGATTAAGTCCGTGAAAGTTTAATGGAAGCATCATTTAGTTGAGGAAGCTACTTGGGAGACTAAAAGGGACATGCGAGACAAGTATCCCCTATTCTTCGTCGATTCAGGTACTACTTTGTTCTTTCCTTAACCTATTTCTCCTAAGTTTTGTCACTCGGGGACGAGTGATAGGTAAATTGGTATCTATTGCAACGACCTGGTTCCGTCGTTATAGAAATGCCAACGAGGGAAAAATTGGGGCCGAAAAACTTTTTTGTAGTATTTGGATTTTCCCAACCTAGTTCAGATTTGGACGAAATCAGAGTCTTTAAGGTGTAGGGAAATCTGGTAACAACCGAGTGAGTTAATTGTGATTTTGATTACATAAGTAGTTAGATAACTCGTTAAGGAATCCGTACGACTTTACGAAATTGAATTCGGGCGAGTAGAACTCCTGGAATCGATCTTAGTGTAAAGAGTATTTTCTGAGCGTCATTGGTTAAAGGTGTGTTGTGAAATAGGGATTTTGGAATTCTTTAAATAGCTCTCTGTTTCATGCATCTCACCTTGGCAGGGATTTTGGCCGCTGTAGCGGGGTGGTGGCCGCTTAGTGGACCAAACACGATTTAAAGTCATAAATAAACCCTTAAACGACCTTATTTGGCACTTTTTTATTTTTAGAGCTAAGGAACGAACCCCAGGCGACACCTACTCATTTTTCACCATTCTTGAGGCAAAAAGTAAGTTTTTCACTCCCCGAATCCATTTTTTGTTCCGTAGAATGTAATAGAATGGTGAATATTGATGGGGGAGGGTTTTGTTATAGATTATATGGTGGAAACAACCCTAATTTGGATAATTGGGATCATGGGTTTGATCTAGGGTTCATAGAATTGTTAACCAAGAACAAACAGAACAAATCCGGAAAAGAAAGGATCAAGTTTCTTAGGGTTTCAAGCTTGTTTCGAGGTAGGTGATGGTTGTGATTCTATGATTGTGTGATATATGTTTGTTCTTGCTTCATTATGATACATGTATGTATATGAATGTTTCATTATTGATCACACTTGTTGTAAATGAGATAGATGAATGATGGTTACCATGAAATCATGACTTAATTGTATGATCTTAAGGATATACTTATGATTGTGATTGTGGTGTGTTGAATGGGATCGGTTGCCACGTTCCGGCATAACTAACTTGGATCAGTTGTCATGTTTCGGCATAATGATGGGATCGGTTGTCACGTTCTGGCATAATCATTGGATCGGGTACCACGTTTCGATATGCTAACTGTTTGGGTTTGGTTTCCATGAGAGGACCAATGATTTGATATAATTGTGTATCTTAAAAAATGTGAAGTTGTTTGTTGTTAGTAAATGTTGATAATATTGTATATGTTCGATATATGCATGTGATTATATTGTTGTGTTTGACTTATGTATGTTGCACTTAGTGGGATAGCCGCATGACCCTACCAGTACACTGTGGCTTTTTACAAATACTCCACTTGCTCTTATTTTTGTTGAGTACAGGTGTCACGACCCAGAAAGAGCAAGTCTTAAACTTATACAACTGAAATGAATAAGACTAAAGAACTATAACTATTTATCTATGAAGCCTCTAAAACAAAGACGGATGTCGGGACAGGACCCCCAATAATCCTAACATATGAAAACTAGAAAGCAATGTAAAAAGGAGCCATCCGAAAAGCAAAAAGGCTAACCAACAGACTCTGAGTGCTCAACTGGATCAACGAGGCACTGGATGCTGATCCTAGTTACCTACGTCTGCATCATAAGACGATGCAAGCCAACTTGCATCAATATATTGAATGTATGAGTATGCGAGTTAGAATGCTAAACATAACAGAGGCTTGAAAAGAATCTGAAGGTAACACTTACATTTGCTTTACTCAACTCATGAACAACTTAGCTCAATATAAAGCAATAAAACACATGCAATATATAGAAAGCTTTTAAAATAGTAAAAAGCAACTCAGTTCGTTAAAGAAATGCAATAACAAACTCAACTTTACTCATGTAATAAAGTAATATAGTTTCTGTGGGAGTTTCTCTAACCGACAATCACCATTATGAGCCTAAGTGGTGATATAACGTCTTGCCCACGTTGCCAGAACTGTCCTATACTTTGCCGTCATATAGAACGCCTTAACTAAGTGGATCCACTAGTCTATGCTAAAAAGCACTTAAGGAATCATCTAAAAAGTATGACCCTTTACTACCCATGATGGCTACATGGTTTATGGAGACTTGAGTTATTATGAACTCGCATCCCCATATCGGTGCTCAATACTACTCCCAAAATATACTTAGCTCATGTGTTTGTAAAAACAAAACTCTTTCTTTGATTTAAGATAATTACTCAAAACTTACCTTAAAAGTTCTCTTGAAAATTGGTGTTTCCCTTTCTTGTTCAAATGTGAAAACATTTTAAACTCTTGGTAATACTTAGTTCCTGTATAATCTTTGAAGAAATGAACTCAACTCTTTACTCTTTGCTTAACTTAAAACTTAAGTCTTAAAACAAAGTTAAAACGTTTGTGAAAAACTTTTGAAAACTTTATAAACTTCTCTTGACTTGCTTCTTAACTTCTAGACTTGACTCTTAACTTTCCTTGAATTGAATTATGGATCCAAGGCTCATGATCTCATGTTTATGGATGATTTCATGATGTTTATACGTACCTAAGAATGTTAGAATCAATTAGAAAACATAGGTGCGTTGCTAAGAAATTAGTACGGAAAGTTGGGGAAGAAATGGGAAGAACTGGCGTCCCTAGCGCTCTGAGAGACGCGGGGCGCCAGTGGGAAAACTTCAGAGCCTGTCCTAGGGTGTGCTGGCTGGCACGGCGTCCCAAGGGTGAAACCTCAGAGAACTATTTGGGGGGCGCTGGCTGGCGCGAAGCCCCACCCCTTTCCCCAGGTGTTTGACGACTTTTCTTGCTCGTTTTTCAACTCTAAACCCCCCCCCCCCCCAAACTTAAATGGTTCTTTCCCCCAAACACTTAAAATCGACTAAAATCTCAATATAAGAAAGATTCAACTAGAATTTACACCTAAATACATGAATCAATCTCAAGAAATTTCAACAACAAGAACCCCCAAGATATCAAATGGATTTCATCAAGAACTCATAGGTTTTACTTTCAAATCAATATAATTTTGCTGAATTGAATCATACTTGGCACGTGGGTGAACTAACCTAATGCTATATGATCTCACATACCACGTAGGGATCACCCCTTGACGAAATCCACACGCAAATCTCCAAGAAATCGGCAAATCTTGAACTTTATTCTTTTTTCTTCTTTTTTCTCTTTTCTTGCGTTCTTTCTCCAAAACCCTAACTCTAATTTCAATAGCGTAAACTGTCCAATTTTAGTTTAGACCCTTAGATAATTACCAAAAATAAAATAAAAATAATAGGGTAAGGAAAAGACCAAACTACCCTTCCAAAATCCGGATTGGACTTTCCTTATCCAAACAACCCAACTTCCAAAGGACATATCTCACTCATACGAACTCGGAATCGTGCAAACTAGGCAGCGTTGGAAAGATAATTCCAAGATATTTCCTACAATACCTGGAACCACACCTAACTCATCCTGAGCTAGGAGTTATGGTCGTTTGAAGTTGACCAAAAACACAACTTAACATACCTAACAAATTTCCAGATTTTTATATTCTTTCCAAAAATGGAAATTTCCAATTCTTAACTTCTTCCTAGTTATTTCATTTTGCCAGATGTTACAATATCTCCCCATTGGGAACATTCGTCCTTGAATGCGATTACTCTTACTAGGCTAAGGGTGTAACATCAACCATTCAATTCAAACACCCAACAAGCAAATGCAAAAACAACATGTCAACTTATAAATAAATACCAAGAAAAGGATTAGTACCTTAATTTGGAACTTCTCCGAATTCGAAGAGATGTCAATATCTCTTCTTCATGTCCTCTTCAGCTTCCCAAGTAGCTCCCTCAATAAATTGATTCCTCCAAAGAACTTTGACAGATGCTGTCTGTTTTGTCCTCAACTTGCGAACTTGGCGATCTAGAATCTGAACAGGAATCTCCTCATAAGACAAGCTATCCTTGATCCCAATGTCTTCGGTTGGTATGATCAATGAAGGATCGCCCATGCACTTCTTCAACATGGAGATGTGAAACACCGGATGAACCGCTGCTAACTCTTATGGTAGCTCCAACTCATAAGCTACATTACCTACCCTTTTCGATATTCTATAAGGGCCAATATACCGGGGACTAAGTTTCCCCTTCTTACCAAATCTCATAACACCTTTCATGGGTGAAACTTTCAAATACACTTAATCATCTACTTCAAACTCTAACTCCTTTCTCCTAACATCAGTGTAGGATTTCTGACGACTCTGCGTTGTTTTCAACCTCTCTTGAATCACTTTCACCTTCTCCATAGCTTGATGAACTAAATCTGGTCCTATCAACCCAGCTTCACCAACTTTAAACCATCCAATAGGAGATATGTATCTTCTACCATAAAAAGTTTCATAAGTAGCCATTTGGATGCTATAGTGGTAACTATTGTTGTAAGCGAACTCAATAAGAGGTAGGTGATCATCCCAATTCCCTTTCAAATCGATCACACACGCCCTCAACATATCCTCTAAGGTTTGAATAGTGCGCTCTGCTTGCCCATCTGTCTGAGGATGAAAGGCAGTACTTAAGTTCACCTTTGAACCCAAGCTTTTTGGGAATGGCTTCGAAAACTGTGCAGTAAATTGCGCACCTCTGTCTGAAATAATGGAGACCGGAACCCCATGAAGTCTTACCACCTATTGAAGATACAACTTTGCATAATCTTTTGTTGAATGGGTAGTCTTTACTGGCAAAAAGTGGGCCGATGTTGTCATTCTATCGATAATTACCTAAATAGAATCATGTTGCATGCAAAACCTTGGTAAACCTGTAATGAAATCCATATTAATCATCTCCCACTTCTATTTCAGAAGTTCTTTATTCTGAGCCATACCACCAGGACTTTGGTGCTCTACTTTAACTTGTTGGCAATTCGGGCACTTAGCAACAATACCCTTCTTCATACTACTCCACCAATAAACTTCTCTCAAATCGCGGTACATCTTTGTGGAACCCAAATGAATGGAATATCTGGAGCTATGAGCTTCCTCCATGATCCTCTCTTGGAGTTCATCCACCCTTGGTACACACAACCTACCTTGATACCTCAATACGTCATCTCCCCCTTGTTCAAAAGTTAATAATTTTTGCTTATGAACATTTGCCTTCAACTCAAGACAAATGGGATCTTGGATTTACTTCCCTTTTACTTCTGACACTAATGATGATTCAGCCCCATTCATCACCACTACTCCTCCTTCTGTGGAATCCATTAGACGGACTCCCAGGCATGTAAGTCTATGCACATCTTTCGCTAACTGTCTCTTTTCTTCCTCAACATAGGCGGTACTACCCATGGACAACCTGCTTAAAGCATCAGCAACAACATTAGCCTTACCTGGGTGATAAAGAATACTCATGTCATAATCCTTGAGTAATTTTAACCACCTCCTTTGTCTGAGATTGAGCTCTTTATGAGTAAACGCATACTAAAGACTCTTGTGATCAGTGAATACATCAACATGAACACCATACAAATAATGACACCATATCTTCAAAACAAATACTATGGCAACCAACTCTAAGTCATGGGTTGGGTAGTTCTTCTCATGAACTTTCAACTGCCTTGAAGCATAAACTATAACTTTGCCATTTTGCATTAATACGCAACTCAAACCAACTCTAAAAGCATCACAATAGACAACAAAGCCTTGCGTACCTTCTGGTAAGGTCAAAACCTGGGTAGTAGTCAACCTTTTTTCAATTTCTGAAAGCTTTTCTCACAAGCTTCAGACCATTGAAATTTCACTATTTTCTGAGTTAACTTAGTCAAAGGGGATGAAATAGATGAGAACCCCTCTACGAACCTTCTATAATAGCCAGCCAAACCCAAGAAACTCATAATATTAGTTGGAGATGTGGGTCTAGGCCAATTCTGCACTACCTCTATCTTTTGGGTATCAACTCTAATTCCATCACCAAAAACAGACTCAAGCCAAAACTCACATTTAGAGAACTTAGCATATAACTCCTTATCTTTCAAAGTCTGAAGAACTATTCTGAGATGGCTAGCATGATCTTCCTCATTTATTGAATAGATTAGAATGTCATCAATGAAAACGATAACAAACATATATAAATAAGGCTTGAATACTCTATTCATAAGATCCATGAACGTTGTTGATGCATTAGTTACACCGAACGACATGACCAGAAACTCATAATGACCATAACGGGTCCTGAATGCTGTCTTGGGAATATCACACTTTCTTACTTTAAACTGATGGTAGCCAGATCTGATGTCTATTTTAGAAAAACAAGAAGCACCCTGAAGTTGATCGAAAAATTATTAATTTTCAGAAGAGGATACTTGTTCTTGATGGTAACCTTGTTCAATTGGCGGTAATCTATACACATCCTAAGGGAACCATCTTTCTTTCTCACAAACAAGACCGGAGCACCCCAAGGTGAGACACTTGGTCAAATAAATCCCTTATCAAGGAGATCTTTCAACTGTTCTTTAAGCTCTTTCAACTCTGTTGGTGCCATTCTATATGGCGGAATAGTAAAACGAGTATCGGGAAGAATGTTTATGCCGAAGTCTATTTCTCTCTCAAGAGGGACTCCGGGTAGATCATCTGGAAAGACTTCTGGAAACGCTTTTACTATTGGAACTGACTTAATGGGAGGTATCTCAACACTAGAGTTATTAACTCGGACTAAGTGATAGATACAACCCTTAGAAACTAACTTTCTCACCTTAAGGTATGAAATGAAATGACCCTTAGGCACTACTGAACTACTACTCCACTCTATGACTAGCTCATTAGGAATCTGGAACTTGACAACTCGAATTCTACAATCAATGAAGGGATAACAGGCATGAAGCCAGTCCATACCTAGAATGACGTCAAAATCTACCATGTCTAACTCAATTAAATCAACCATGGTGTCTTTATGATTGATGGAAATGACAAAATCACGATAAACTCGCTCAGCTAGAATAGACTCCCCAACAGGTGTAGAAAGACAAAAGGGTTCACAGAGTTTCTTAGGAAGAACATCAAACTTATTTGCAACATAAAGGGTTACAAAAGATAAACTTGTTCCTGGGTCTACAAAGCATAAACATCAAAAGTAAAGACTTTGATCATACCAGTGACAACATCTGAAGAGTTCTCTTGCTCTTGGCGACTAGTGATCGCATAAAGACGGTTTGTTCCTCTGCCAATATCGGAAGTAGCTCCTCTAGGTGCAGCCCTGTCTAGTGGAGCAACTGATGAAAGATTGGGCTCTATTGCCCTGATTCCCATTACCTTGCCGGTTCTTAGGGCACTCTTTCATGAAGTGACCCTCTTGTCCACACTTGAAACAACCTATAGAGCCATCGCGACACTTACCCGGGTGGGTTCTACCACACTTAGCACATGCAGGAGCCCAGTTACCTCATTGTGCTACACTACCTTGAGACTGTGCAGGTCTAGCTCTGAAGTGTTAGGAATTTTGGCTATTATACTCACAGTTGTTTCTAGGTACAGGTGCACTAGCAAATGATGGAGCAGGTCCCTTTTGCTTTCGTTGAAAGGACGAATGGTTCACATTACTTTTCTGCTGGCCGGACTCATTCCCTATCTTAGCCTTCTTATTTCTAAACTCATCTCTATCCCTCAATTTCTCTTCCTCAACCTGATGCACATATACCATTGACCTCAATATATCCATGTCCCCAATTAGCATCGATGCCCTGCCCTCTTTGCTTGATAGACGGGATAACCCAGCAACAAACAGACTCATTCTACTCCTCATATCTGCAACTATCTCCGGAGCATAACGGGATAGGTTGGTGAACTTCAACCCATACTCATGAGCACTTAGTGACTCTTGCTTAAGGGTAAGGAACTCTCGTACCATAGCCTCTTTTAGTTCTCGAGGAAAGAAACGCCCAAATAAAATATGCCCAACTCACAGGTGGCAGCTCGGTTCTTCTTCCATTGATCGAACCAAATACTAGTGACACCCTTCATTTGGTATGCAGCTAGTTCCACCCTCTCAGTATCAGCAATGTGCATGACATCAAATACCTTTTGTAGCTCCTCAATAAAGTTCTCTGGATCCTTAGTAGTGCTCGAACCAGTGAAACTTGGAGGGTTCATCCTTAGGAACTCACGGATCCTCGGAGTGTCAGCCTCTTCTTGTCGGACCCTTCTTTGTTACCCAACCTAGTTAGTCACAGCTTGACTTAGCATCATTATTGCTTCTCTGAACTTGGCATTAGTAACTTCCCCTTGGGGTTGCACTTCGGGTGTATTGGGTACCCCTTGCTCCTCAACATTACGTCTAGCAGGACGACCTCTGACAGCACTTCGTAGAGGCATGATTATCCAAAAACACGCGCAAGCATGAATTAGAAGGAAACTCTTTTAGAGATCAAACTCTAACACACGAAATGAGTATGAAAGAAGTGAGAAATTTTCCTAAGTGTTGTAGCCTCCTAATTATAGATGTGGCGCGCTTCACACCAACAACTAGGACTCTACATACATGGCTTCATAGACTCCCTAGGACTCTTGAACCTTGTGCTCTGATACCAAGCTTGTCACGCCCCGAGCCTATACCCTGGACGGAACTGGCACTCGAGAACCATTGGTGGCCCCAAGCGAACCCTTGGCCTCGCTTACTTACTCAACGGAAGACTTAAACATAAGAAACATAACTCATGCAATAACTTAAGAAATAATAACTTAGCCAAGATGGCAACTCAAGTCTTAAACGTATACAACTTAAATGAATAAGCCTAAAGAACTATAACTATCTGGCTATGAAGCCTATAAAACAAAAAGGGATGTCGGGACATGACCCCCGATCATCCTAACATATGAAAACTAGAAAGCAATGTAAAAAGAAGCCCTTCGAAAAGCAAAAAGGCTCACCAACAGACTCTGAGTGCTCAACTGGATCAACGAGGCGCTGGATGTTGATCCTAGTTAAATGTGACTGCATCATAAGACGATGCAGGCCAACTGGCATCAGTACATTGAATGTACGAGTATGCGAGTTGGAATGCTAAACATAACATAGGCTTGAAAAGAATCTGAAGGTAACACTTACCTTTGCTTTACTCAACTCATGAACAACTTAGCTCAATATAAAGCAATAAAACACATGCAATATATAGAAAGCTTTTAAAATAGTAAAAAACAACTCAGTTCGTTAAAGAAATGCAATAACAAACTCAACTTTACTCATGTAATAAAGTAATATAGTTTTTGTGGGAGTTTTTCTAACCGACAATCACCATTTTGAGCCTAAGTGGTGATATAACGTCTTGCCCACGTTGCCAGAACTGTCTTATACTTTGCCGTCATATAGAACGCCTTAACTAAGTGGATCCACTAGTCTATGCTAAAAAGCACTTAAGGAATCATCTAAAAAGTATGACCTTTTACTACCCATGATGGTTACATGGTTTATGGAGACTTGAGTTATTATGAACTCGCATCCTCATATCGGTGCTCAATACTACTCCCAAAATATACTTAGCTCATGTGTTTGTAAAAACAAAACTCTTTCTTTGATTTAAGATAATTACTCAAAACTTACCTTAAAAGTTCTCTTGAAAATCGGTGTTTCCCTTTCTTGTTCAAATGTGAAAACATGTTAAACTCTTGGTAATACTTAGTTCCCGTATAATCTTTGAAGAAATGAACTCAACTCTTTACTCTTTGCTTAACTTAGAACTTAAGTCTTAAAACAAAGTTAAAATGTTTGTGAAAGACTTTTGAAAACTTTATAAACTTCTCTTGACTTGCTTCTTAAATTCTAGACTTGACTCTTAACTTTCCTTGAATTGAATTATGGATTCAAGGTTCATGATCTCATGTTTATGGATGATTTCATGATGTTTAGACGTACCTAAGAATGTTGGAATCAATTAGAAAACATAGGTACGTTGCTAAGAAACTAGTACGGAAAGTTGGGGAAGAAATGGGAAGAACTGGCGTCCCTAGCGCTCTAAGAGGCGCGGGGCGCCAGTGGGAAAACTTCAGAGCCTGTCCTAGGGTGCGCTGGCTGGCACGGCGTCCCAAGGGTGAAACCTCAGAGAACTATTTGGGGGGCGCTGGCTGGCGCGAAGCCCCACCCCTTTCCCCAGGTGTTTGACGACTTTTCTTGCTCGTTTTTCAACTCTAAACCCCCCCCCCCAAACTTAAATGGTTCTTTCCCCCAAACACTTAAAATCGACTAAAACCTCAATGTATGAAAGATTCAACTAGAATTTACACCTAAATACATGAATCAATCTCAAGAAATTTCAACAACAAGAACCCCCAAGATATCAAATGGATTTCATCAAGAACTCATAGGTTTTACTTTCAAATCAATATAATTTTTCTGAATTAAATCATACTTGGCGTTGGGTGAACTAACCCAACGCTATATGATCTCACGTACCTCGTAGGGATCACCCCTTGACGAAATCCACACGCAAATCTCCAAGAAATCGACAAATCTTGAACTTTCTTCTCTTTTCTCCTCTTTTCTCTTTTCTTGCGTTCTTTCTCCAAAACCCTAACTCTAATTTCAATAGCGTAAACTGTCCAATTTCAGTTTAGACCCTTAGATAATTACCAAAAATGAAATAAAAATAATAGGGTAAGGAAAAGACCAAACTACCCTTCCAAAATCCGGATTGGACTTTCCTTATCCAAACAACCCAACTTCCAAAGGGCATATCTCACTCATACGAACTCGAAATCGTGCAAACTAGGCAGCGTTGGAAAGATAATACCAAGATATTTCCTATAATACCTGGAACCACACCTAACTCATCCTGATCTAGGAGTTATGGTCATTTGAAGTTGACCAAAAACATAACTTAACATACCTAACAAATTTCCAGATTTTTATATTCTTTCCAAAAATGGCAATTTCCAATTCTTAACTTCTTCCTTGTTATTTCAATTTGTGAGATGTTACAACGCGGCTATCCCACTAAGTGCAACATACATAAGTCATTACAACATAATAATAACACGCATACATCGAACATATACAATATCAACATCATTTACGAACAACGTACAATTTCCCAATTCTCAAGATATACAGTTATGTCAAATCAATGGTCCTCTCATGGAACCCACACCCAAACTGTTAGTGTGTCGGATCGTGACACCCGTTCCAAGTTAGTGTGTTGGATCATGACACCCATTCCAATGTTTGTGCCGGTACGTGGCAACAGATCCCAGTTAGTGTGTCGAAACACAATATCCGATCCATTCAACAAGCCACAATCACAATCTCAAGTATATTCTCATAATCATACAATCAAGTCATGATTCATGACAAGCAATTATTCAATTATCCTCATTCACGATTAGGAAGATCAACAATGCAACATTCACATACATACATACATACATGCATTATAGTGAAGCAAGAACAAACATATATCACACAACATGAAATCACAACTATCACCTACCTCGAACAAAGCTTGAAATCCCCTAAGAAACTTGATTCTTCCCTTTTCGGATTCTTTCCGCTTGTTCTTGGTCTACAAACAATCAATATAATGTTAGGATCAATAATCAAAACTTAATTACCTGGATTTTAATCAATAATATCAACTCTAGGTCAAACCCTTGATCCCAATATCCAAATTAGGGCTTTTCCCACCATCCAAACAGTTCCAAAACCCTTTCCCAATAATAATTACCCACGAAACTAAGTTCTACGGATTGAAAACAAATTCGGGGAGTGAAAACCTTACCTTTAGCCTCAAGAATGGTGAAAAACTGTCAAGAAAGCACATGGAGTCGTCTCCTAGCTCTCAAAGTCGAAACTTGCAGAATAAAATGATTTTGGAGTTTATTTTTGACTTAATTCGCGACTGGCCCGCCATAGCGGTCCTCACCCCGCTGCAGCGGCCCCGCCCTGGAGGAAATAATCCCGCCACAGTGGCTTGCATGGAACTGGTAAGTCGATTTAAGAGTTTCAAACCCCCATTTCACAACACACCTCCAACCCATGACACTCAGAAACTACCCGTTCACGCTAAGATCAATTTTCAGGAGTTCTATTCACTCGAATTGAATTCTGTAAAGCAACATGGGTTCCTTAACGTCGTAGCTATCTACTTATGTGATCAAAATCATAGTTAGATCACCCAATTGTTACCAAATTTCCCTAGACCTTACTGGCTCCGATTTCGTCCAAATTTGGACTAGGTTGAGAAATTCCAAGTTACTACGAAAAAAATTTCTGGCCCTAATTTTTTTCCCATTGGCTTTTCTATAACGACAGGAACAGGTCGTTACACAAATGTGAGTTGAAGCCAAGTTAAAGAGATTATTTATGTCTTATGCCTATTGAAATTTATGTAGATCTGTCTAGGCAGAATTTAATGGCATAATACATAATATATGTTATTTAACATAGTCTCGACATCTATATTGCCCTTCAACTTTGGGTGTGCACAAGTAGACACTTAAACTTGTATAGAGTTGAATAAGTAGACACACGCGTCTTACTTGACATCTTACGACCTACATGGCAATTCACATCCAAGGTAACATCTTACGTAGAGTCCTATTCGTATTATGTCACATAGGATATGTGTCATGTCTACTTATTCAACTTATACAAGTTTAAGTGTTTACTTGTGCACACTCAAAATTGAAGAGTGTAAATATTATCTGAACTCAAGTTAAAGGACAAATTTACATACATATATATATATATATTATGTCGAGTATAATTATAGTTTGAAATTATAACCGAGTAAAATATTGGTAAATGTTTATGAGAAGTCTCCTATGATTTAAATTTTTGGCAGGAGCTTTTCTTGTTTTAACGATCCTAATGCGATTTGCATTTAAATTAATTGGATTACTGTGTTTTAAGTTTATTACACAAACAAATGAGTTTTGCTTGTTCTTATGGAAGACGCAACACAACATAAAAGTATATGATCCTACTCTATTATATTACACATAAAGAAAACACTTCTCTTGTTGTCATAAAACGAGCAAATTGCAGTGGCTTCCCTCACCAACCTAGTGATACACCAACCACGTTCCTTTTTTGCAGATCATAAAGATGTCACAACCTTCGCTCTTGATGGATCGAGTAATTACAAAAGGAGGCTAATGTTTTTTTAAAGAACTGAGGAGATTAGGTTGAAATAAAAAATAATAGAATAAGGTGTAAGTCACAAAAAAAAAAGGTGTATACATTAAGAGTGCGAATCGCAAATTACTCCTATAAAACACTAGAATATAGTTTACTCAAACTTAAGAAAACAAAAATCTAAACCAAATCAAAATAGAATGCGTAAATTACAAAGTGGAAGAAGAGAAGAAGAAATGCAGTCCATAATGCGCTTCGCCTAAAAATGGTGATGGGGCAGGGCAGATGTGCAGCGAGACAAGTTGAAAGCTATGTGAGGCGAAACGGGGTAGGTTGAAGGTGAAACAGGGTAGGTTGAAGGTAATGTGGGGAGGGGCAAGTTAAATAATAAAAATAACTGATAATGAAAAGAAATGAATAGTAAAATAAATATTTTTAGTTTTTAGTTTTTTCAAAGTCATTCAATTAGATTGTGCATGCTAACTATTCATGATTTGATAAGTGACTTTCTAAACAAATTAAAATATTGGGATTCAACTTTATATTATTTGCACTACTACTAGAGTAGTCAAGTTAGTGAACAAATTGTACGCGGGGTTTATATGGCGCGAGACGAAGCAGATTTAAAAAAAAATCTATGTGAGGCGGACTGAAGTTTTTGTAAGTTTACAATTTATATGGATTGCCCTATAATCACTTTGTCCCCCTCTGTTTGCCATCCCTAGTTTCGCCTGCAATAAAGTAGGTTGAATGACTATTTTGAATAATTGTAACACTCCGAAATTTTTTGAGCTAAGACTCAAACCATTCTTCGTTTGTGAGTAAGATTTAATCGAGAAAATTTTAATTTTCATAGGTGTTAAGGTCACTAGATGTAGAACGTCGAGTTCCAAAAAGAACTAAAGAGAAATCTGTTCAAGTCATCCATAAGTCCTTTTAAGTTTTGGGTCAACTTCAAACGACCATAACTTTTACCACATAAAGAGTTAGGTAGTTCATGAGGTATCAAATCGAAGATCTTTGAGTCCTCTTTCCTACGCCACCGAGTTTTCTAAAATCCAAGTTTGAATGAGGGAGATATGCCCGTTTTAGTGCAGCCTCTCTAGTTAAAGCCTTCCACCTGAATTAAGAAATGGTATTTTAGTCTTTTCCTTACCCCCATTAGGCCTAAACGTTTTTTTTCAACCAATTAGGGGTCTAAACTGATTTGAGATCAATTTTAGTTAATTCCAAACGCTTAGGGTTTTCTAGAGAGATGTTCAAGAGAACAAAATTTAAGGTTCCAAGCAATTGTTCAAGAAACCCAAGATTTCGGCAAGAACAATTGTTTTTTGAGGTATGTAAGCTCTCATAGTGTTGGGTTCGTTCACCCACATGCCAATCATGTAAATTCATCCTTACATTTCATTTTTGGAGTTGATTGATTTGAATTCATGATAAGTTCTTGAGGTTATGTTCATTCTTTAAAGAATAGAGTTTTCTTAAGTTCTTGAGAGGAGGGTTTTGCGAATGAGGGTGATTCTGTAACACATTTGTAACACTCTGGAAAACTAGTAAACTAAGCTAGAGCCTAATGTGTAAACTAGTAGCCTAATTGGGGTTTAACGTAAAGGTTAGAGTCGTAAAATAACCTACGGTATTCAATATAAGTGTTTTTGGGTGAAGACGTCAAGGTACGACCCCCCAAGGACCAACCAAGGGTCCTTGAGAAGGACCTTGAGACAGCCCAAAAAGCTGTCAAAAGACAGCCTACCCACGAACGGCATCCACGATCTGTGGATGGACCCACGCCCCATAGGTAAGGGTCGTGGGTCAAGGCTGGACCTTCCCCTATTTTCCTAGCCCTAGACCATCACCCACGTTTGACCACTACGGTTCATGGGTGAGGTCTCGTGGGTGAAGACAGTTTTTGGTCTTTAGTTATTAAGTTGGGGTTAAGGGAGGAGCTTAGGATTAATTAATTAACTAAGTAGGGTCGTTTTAATACTAATTAGGCTACCTATATAAACCCAATAGACCTCTACACTAGTCAATTAATTCATTCTTTCTAGACCCCAAAATAAACTCATTCCCTCCCAAATATTTCTCTCACTAAAACCTCCATTGGAGAAAAAGAAGAAGTTGAAGTCTAGGGTTCAAGGACTCATCTTTTCTACCCAAATTCGTGAAGAATCTTCAATAAGGTATGGTAGTTTTTCATCTATGGTTAGCCTTCACCCATAGAGTCCATTCAAAACTCAATTTCACAACTTGAAATTCCCCAAAAAATTAGGGTTTCACTCCAAGTCATGGATTCCCTTTCAAAAACAATTTCAATGATTTAATTGCTTTATATTATGATCAAATTGATGAATTGCTACTGTTTTAAGATAAATTCTTCAAGAATCCATGAATTCCATATTTTTTCCAAAATGGATCTTAAATGTGAGGATTATTATATGTTGATCCAATTGAATGGATAATGGTTGTTTATGGTGTAATTACATGATTTTAGCATGATTATACATGTATTCTTGATTAACCTAAGATTCTAGGGTGAAATTGATATAGTCTAGTGTTATGTCATGAAAGAGGCAAATTGAGGGTTTCGATGTAACCTTCTAAGATTGATGAACTTCTTATGAATTGCCTTAGATTAGATGACCTAGATATGAATTGATTATAAGTAAAGCTTGTAGACATGAATGAATTAGGTTAGGGATTATATGATGGATCATGGTTGAGTAGTATTGAGATTGAGTTTGCATGATGTTATATGACTATAATTGGTTAAGAATGAAGCGTGTGGTTAGTTTACCTTAAGAATTAGGTTTACATAATGATCATGTGAGGTGTTGCTTGAGAGTAAGGCTTGTAGTATGAAAATGATTCATAGGGCCTTAAGGGTAAAAGCTAATAGGAATGAGCTATGAATGTTGAGGCTTTAAGAAGGAAGCTATTATGTGGGTTGAATTGTATATGACATTATTGTGGAAAGACTTTACCCACATGACCTACAATATGAGTACATGAGTTTATGCATGCAATGAATGAACTACTTGAATTATGATTATATCCATGTCTAATATAATGAATGCTAGATATGTTGATTTGATGTGATCTGTGATCCTTGAATGCAACATATGAGAATTATGCATGATTGTGATATTATGTACATGCTTTATGAACACTTTGAGAGTGGAGTATCTATGATGATAATGTTGTTGTTGTGTCATTGAAAGGACAATCACACACACACACACTCCATGCATGAACATGACCATGATGTAACCTAAGGTATTATTGAAAGGCTATTTCTCATATGCACTGTTACACATGACTATGTATGAAATGTCTATGACTATGATAATCTTGTTGTGATTATTGAAAGGCTATTTCTCATGAACACACCATGAATATAATGTGAAAGGTTTACTCACATAATAATGATTCTAAGGTTGAAAGGTTATTCTCACCTAATGAATTTATGAGCTATCATGATACCATGTTATTGTATTGGATTGAGTGTTAAGGCATTCTTCCATAAACATGAACTTAAATTAAGACTTCACATAAAACTAATGGGAATTATGCCTAGCACCGATGGATATGAATATGAGATGGAAGCTTTTACGCCAGTAGTCCGGGTTCCCCATGGGTTTCTTTTACGCCAGCAGTCTGGGTTCCCAAAACAGTTATCTCATGAGATGGAAACCTTCTACGCCATAAGTCTGGGTTTCTAGAAGCAATCTCCATATCCCATAACTATGTGCCACATATGTCTTTAGCTAGTGGATCCACCTAAGGTAACAAACTCTAGTTCTACCTTAAGCAAGTAGGACATATCTTTTCGGTGTGGGGCAATACACTGGATTCCATGTAGCTCACATAGTCTATGTCGGTTAAGGTTATTTCCCTTCATAAATAAAAACATGAAGTATGAACATGAACACGAGTTATGCACTATGGTTCCTCAAGAGGTTCTACTTAGTGTGAGTGGGGGTATGAGACTTCATTCATACATGGCACAAGTAGACTTTGAGAGTGGACATGGTGTGTTTCTCTTATATACGATGAGTTATGAATTAATGCGTGCTTTGGATGGATTGTTGCTATGAGTGGCTTTCCTTGATATGAGTTATTTAACATGATTGTTTCCATGTCTATGAGTATTAACTATGCATAAGATCAAAGCATGATAAGCATGAACATTGTGGCCTAAAAGTAGTACTTAGTGTAGATGGGATTATGGGATCATATCTATGCATTGCACAAGTATAACTTAGTGTTACTTATGTGATGGTTCTATTATGATGAGATGATCTTGGTATTTGACTATGTATGTGAACTGTCTTATGATGATTGATGTTTGCATTATGTCTATGTTGAAGGTTATGCTTGTGATTATGTTGATATCCTTTATCCTATGATGAATTATTCATGAGTTGTCTTATGAGTTACGCTCTCCAACTATTTCAAAGATGATGTTCAAACTTGGCATATAGCATGGTTTCAACTAAAATGTCCCTTTTAGCATGTCTTTAAGGTTTTTATGCATGGCTATCATACTTAGTGCAATTTTGTACGAATCCATATTTTCTACGTTTTTCTATAAATGTAGGATCCGGTTGTTGAGGTGTACTTCTCCTATTGTTCAAAGCTTGGATTGATTCTCTCCATGCTTTTGGTGAGTCCTTATGGTTCGAGGACGAGAGTTGTTCATTTCTAGTTTCTTTCTTACTTTCTCATTTGAGACTATGTTGAATAGGGTTGTGACACTTATTGATACTTGATTGTATTAGATGGTTATTGAGACAATGTCTAGACTCCCATTTGATTTTATAAAAGACTTCGATCGTAAAAAGTTATAAATTTCTGCATAATTTCTATTTATCTTATGTCATGATATGATAAGGGCTTGTATGAGACCCCTTCGGGGTCGAGTACACCGTGTTACATCTTGGGGGTACCCCTGGGTCGTGACAACATCGATCTTAGAAAGGGCTAATTTTAGAAAGAACTAAATTGGAAAGAGCTAAATTGAGATTTATGCAAGTTAGACTTCAATTGTGAGTTTTGGGTCAACTTCAAATGACTATAGCTTTCAGTACAGGATGAGTTAGGTGGCCCATAGGGTATCAAATGAAAGATCTCTGAGTCATCTTTCCAACGCCACCAAGTTTTCTAAATTCTGAGTTAGGATGAGTGAGATATCCCCATTTAAGTTCAGCCTGTCTGATTAAGAAAAGTTCATCCGAATTAAAGAGAGGTATTTTGGTCTTCCTTTCCCCCACTAGCCTAACTCATTTTTAGTAATATTTTAGGGGTACAATCCTAAATATGCTTAGGGTTTAAGAGAGAAATTCAAGAGGGTAAAAGGAAGAAGTTCAAGCGTTCGTTCAAGATTCTTGCGATTTTCGAGGAATTTCGTGAAGGATTTGATCCTTACGAGGTATGTAAATTTCTATAGTGTTGGGTTTGTTCACCCACATGTCAATCATGAGTTTCTTTTGCGAATTTCATCCATAAGATTTAGTGTATTGAGTTTCTTGAAGTTTGTGCTTCGTTCTTTAATATGAGTTTTCATTGAAGTTCTTGAGATGAGGATCATATTTTTGAGTATTATTCTTGAGTAATTTTGAGTGGATTTCGTTGTAATTATGTTGGGTCTAAGAATCCAAAAGAGTTCGAGGGAAATTGTTCGATTCTAGGGGGGTTAAACATGACATTAAAGCAAGAAAATTCATCAAAACCTGGGTATAGGGGTGGGGAGCCGCACCACTTGTTGACACCCAATTTTGGACCTCCACAATATAGATTAATCATCCAGATTCTTAAATTACAAACGATTTGAAATAACCGACTTTATAAAATTCAAAATATAGTTCGCAAGTTATTTTAAATAGTTTTGTCACTTTTTATAATTTTTAGATAATATATATGTTTCACATAATTATGTATATAATTATTATATTTTATGAATATTCAAAAATCGTCTCAAAAAGATTTTAATTTTAGTAAGTATTTTATTAAATTGATTTAATTTAAATTATGGTTATAATTTTGAATCATTAGTTTACAATTAAGTTAATTATTTTATTTTGTCAAGATTAAGGAGCTCGTAAATTAACTATATTAATTCATCTTATTTAAACTTTAGCCGAATTTGCAAATCAACTCAATTTGGTTAACTTCTTAAATTTAAGTAGGCTAAGTTTGCAATCCTTTGGCCTTTTTATTCGGTACAGATCCAACCCATTCCTTACCATTTACTTTAAATCTTTCAAGCCAACTTTGGGTCCTTTTTTCCAGCATCTGCCAGCCCAACACTCCCTATTTTCGGCCCATTTCCTTTTCCACCAATAATCCAGCCCAAGAAACTCAATTCAATCAACATACATCAGGAGCAATACAACATACATACCCACATTCACAAAAGCAAACATACCCGACCCACCCCTGCGTCTTCTTCTTCCTTCATAAAACCAGATGACCCATCTCGTCCAAAACCAGACGCCAGACGAAATCCCAACGGAGATTGCGCTGCAAACCCGAAAATCTCGCCCAACTACCCTGCAGAACCCATATCCTAGCCGCCTCAATGTCAAACCCTCACATCCCATTTTCCCCCCTTTCGCGGAAGTCACTGTTTTTCCCATCCCCCTTCACTGTTGCTTCGAAAGAAGCAGAAGAAATCCAATTTTTTTTTAAAATCCAACGGATTTCCCCCCTAAATGGCCCCAACTTCTCCTATAAATAATCTTTTACATTCAAGTGATTGAAAAAAAAAAGTTTTGAAATTGGATTTTTGACATGTTTTAGAGTTTGGTTCTTTGGCAATACTCATTTTACACTAAAAGAAATTTTAGAACTATTATCTAATCTTAAGCTCCGAGAAGTTCACTGCTTAGATTCTGTTTGGGAATTCTTGGTTTACCGTTCGTATTGAGATTTTGAGGTGTGGAAATCGCTACTTTCAAGCTCGTCGTCTCAGTCGCTACCCCGAAAAAGGTAACGTGTCCTCCTCTATAATACTCTTCCCGTGTTTTATATTTTGACGTGTTGTTTCCGGCATTTCAAGGTTTATGATGTTGATTATTTAACATTGAGCTCTTTGTTCGTCATTTTGAGTTCTAGTTCTGTTTTTCCTCTGTTCTGAGTTGTTTCTTTTCATGATTTTGGTCTAGCCAGGTCCTATTCAATGTCATGATTTTGAGTCGAGTTCCTATTATAGACTGATTTGGATGCATTTAGTTTGGTTTTGATTGTTTACATCTTGCTCCATGGTTGAGGATTTTATTTTTTGATTGAACTGGGTTGTTGTGTCCATTCTCTTGGTCTCCAGAAGTATACATCAATTAGTTTCAAATGGTTTCACTTGCCTTAGTTTATTCTTATTTGTTATGAATATACATTAATAACTAGTGTTCGATGTCATGTTATTCATTCTTTTATTTTAAGCTAAATGTGGGAAGCATGATATAGTTGTTTAAACTCGTTTTTGTATCTTTACTATTCGTCGTTTCAATATCTTTTCATTTGACTGTATCCAGACCCATTTACTGTTGTTACTAAGTTATTCTACCTTCCAGCGATAGGCCCTTCAATCGTTTATCAAGGTTGATTTTGTCTTTGAGTAGGCATAAGAGTTTTAGGATCGTTATCATAATAGTTGAGTAAGATTTTTTGTTCTTTTAGCTCGAGTTTTTGTTAATTTTTAGTATGAATGTCTAAATGGGTTACATCCTTTATTTAAAAGATTGTGATTTCCTTGTCATTTAAGCACGAGTGATTGTTTGAAATTCTGCCTATTTATTTTCGGAAACCCACAACTATGTATTCATCTTGATTTTTGCTTTAACATCCATGGTCATGTATTGACATTTCAAATACAAGCTTCTCTTTGTGTGTATGTGTTTCACTATCTAGTTGAGTTAATTGGGTTAACTATTTTTTTCTTTTTCCTAAACTGTTAAAGAGTTCATCACATGCAAAGTGCATGCCCCACTCTTTTCCTTTATCTTGAGGCATTCATATATGACTTTACTTTCATCATGTGTTGGCATGTCAATTGATAAGAAATAGTTATTTTCACACCCTCTCTGTTCCTATAGTGATCCAGCTTGCCCCCATAAATATTCTTTTATTAAAGAATGAGTTTTGTACACTTACTTTCCATAAAATATGGTAAACTTCCTCAATCAGTTTGCCTATTTATTCAAAAGGAAGTAATTTTGTACTAAGCTTGAATGGATGTTCACTGTTGCATGATTTTATTATTATTATCACCTTTTTTTTTTCTGTTCTCTTTTTTTTTATGTCATTGTATGCCTTCCTCAAAGTGATATATTAAGTATATAATACCCAAAGAGACATGCTCTATGGCTACATCCATGCCGTGTTTATTTTTATTATTCGGGTGTGTGATGAAAATCATTTTATTTCTTGTTGTTCTTGCTGTCCATGTGCTCTTTTGCCACTGCCAAGCTTTAGATATGTTGCTTGTTGATGTATAGTTAGTTCATTTTTCTTTTATTCTTCTCAAAGCCATCTAATTTGTTTGAGATTTAATGAATAGCTTTTGGTTATATTTTGGTTTGAACTACTTAAGTTACTATTTTTCAACTAAGTTAAACCGCCTTTATTTTCTTATCTCAAAGCGCTAATTTTGTTCTTTCTTTCTTTTCTCGCATGAACCCCCTCCGAGTCCATGGTGGATTTATCTACCTTGCGTTTTCGGCTTGAGCCATAAAGGCTCAATTTTTGCTTTCCCTCTATCTCGAGTCAGCCCCCCTATATTCGGAAGTTGTTACAGGTTCCAGAGCTCCAACACACTGCTGGAAAATAGTTCAAAAGCCTAAGAAATGGACTGTATACATATTGTATACAGCGGTATACACTCATTATACAGCGAATTACAGGTCAAAAATGCGAAAATACAGAGATGAGGTAAAATACAAGTGTTCGAAAGCAGGAGATACACGGAAAGAGCTTATATACATGTCGAAATACACTGATATACATCCAATGTATACAAAAAGGGGATTGGGTTAAAACCAAAAAACTTGCAGCAAAATTGGCCCAAGAAGGACCCAATTTCATTATCTCGTTTACTATTCTAAGTGTTTGATTATGTGTTGACTAATCTTATTTAACTCTAACTTTAAATAACTTAATTAGATTCCCCAAAAAGACGAGTCATTTTCTTTGTGTTAACTTATTTTAATACATTTCACTTGTTGTGTTCACTTATTTTATTAATCAAATATTGGTCGAATTTTATATTTTAATTAAGTTAAATTTTTATTCTTAAAAAGATATGTTTTAAGGCCGATTCACTTGATCACATTTTATTTTAAAGTGGTTTTAAGTTAAAATATTTTTCTCAAATGAACTAAAAAATGTTCCCTTCTTACTTAGTCATTTTCTCAAAAAAGTTAGTCAAAACTCTTATTCTTCAATTAATTAAAAATGGTTTTCATGCTTAAATTTACCAATTGAGTTTAAATCATTATTTTTAAAAATGAGTCAAGCAAATCCTAATTAATCTAGTTTTATTAATATTCTAAATACTTGCAATTTAATTCAAATGTTTCATTTTTGGGTCCCTTTCTCTGGAAAAAAAAATGCGTCATTTGTTTAGTTATTTTTCAAAGTTAATCAAATATATTGTAAGTTATTATTTTTATGCTACATCATTATTTTTTCCAAAATAGTCAAATATATTTTAGTCAAGTCACAGGTCAACCGCATGTTAGCGGACACTTCGAATGCTTAAACCCTTCTCGAAGTGTAAATTGAATCCCGAACCCTCTTTGGTATTTTTAAATGATCTTTTTTTCTGTTTAAATCTTTGAAAATTATAAGTTTTCTTAATTTCTTTAAAAAATTAAGTGGCGACTCTTTTCTAAGTATTTTTCTCAAATTGTTTTATACTTGGAACATTTCAAAAAGCGATTTTTCTAAATATAGTAAAATTACGGCATAACACCACTCAGTGCGCCCCAAACCACTTCCAGTTGGGGCCTGGCGCACCGCACCACTCAGTGCGCCCCAAACCACCTTCAGTAGTTTAGGGGCTGACGCTAAGGTCGCCATGTCCCCTACCCTTCCGACCTTCTTTCCGTGTGAATTCCCTCAAATCGTACCTATGTTCTCTACTTGATATCCACACTTAAAATCTTCAGTAATCCTTGAGAGATCATGCTTATCCAAGTCATAACTCTTAAATTCATAATTAAAAATTCAAGATAGAATTAAGAGTAAGCTTTGAGGAAGTTCTTTTGAGTCATTTGAGAAGTCTTTTGCAAACTTTTAAAACTTGTTTTAAGACTTGAGTGCTTGAGTATGAGGATGAGGAGAGTTGAGTTCATGTTTTTAAAAATGAATAACAGGGAACTAAGAAACTTTGATTTCTAAATGAGCTCAAGAGGAGTTTTGAGCAGTATCTCTTTTAAGAGGATCCTTTGAGTAATAATCTCAAAGTTTGAGGATAAAAAAATGTTTTGAAACATATGAGCATGAGTTATATTATTGAGAGTAGTATTGAGCATCGATATGGGGACGAGTTCAGACAACTCAAAGTCCTCATAAACCATGTATGCCAACATGGGTAAAAGATCATACTTTTTAGAGGATTCCTTATTGCTTTTAAGCATAGCTTAGTGGATCCACTTAGTTGAGGATGTCTTAGACTCCAGCAAGATATAGGAAAGTTCTGGCAGTGTGAGTGAGATGTTGTATCTTCACATAGCTCATAGTGATGGTTGTCGATTAGAGAATCTCCTAAATAAGAGTAAAAGTGTTATTGTATTTTTAAATACATTGAGTTGCTATCTACTATTTTAAAAGCTTTCTTTATAATGCATCTTTATTGTTGCTTTTATATTGAACTGAGTTGAGTATTTCTGAGTTTGAGTATCCTTGAGTTGAGTTGAGATGAGGTGAGTATGTTCTTCCTTTTTGTCTGTTTAAGCTTATGCATATGATTTAGAGTTCCCCTTGCATGCTCGTACATTCCATGTACTGACGCCATTTGGCCTACATCTTTCATGATGCAGATACAGGAGTTTAGGGTCATGATCAACAGGTGCACCGTTGATACCACTTGCAGTTCCAGAGTTGCTTTGGTGAGCCTTCTTGCTTCTAGAGGATTCCCATTTACTTTGCAGTTTTGTTAGGATGTCATGGGTCTTGTCCCGACTTCTGTCATTGTCATTAGAGGCTTCATAGATAGTAGTAGTTTGAGGAGTCTTTTCCATTTCTACTGTTAAATGTTTAAGACTTGAGTTGAACAGTTATGTTATTGAACATTTCAGACTATATTGAGCTAACTAATTTTAATACTGATGTCTTTATAAGTTGAGTTATATTTGAGGGTCTTTTATTGTTGAGTAAGTCTTTCGCTGAGAGTTGAGCTAGGCCAAGGGTTCTCTCGGGGCTAGTAATGGTTCTCAAGTGTCAGCCACATCCAGGGTGTAGGCTCGGGGCATGACAGATTCTTGATGAGTTTTGAGTGAGATTTTGTTGGATTAGTGATGGGTTTATGCTTCTAAACGATTTGGGAGGTAAGCATTCGATTCTAGATAAGTTAGGGATTGAAATTGAGAAGAAAAATTCGTCGAAAGTTTCTAGGTTAGAGCTGGGGCGAAGCGCCAGCAGTGCGCCCAATCAGAACCCTAGTAAATAAAGGCATGGCACGACGCGCCAACAACGCCCAATCAGACCCTCTGTAAATGGAGGCCTAGCGTGACACGTCGTAGTGTGCCCAATCAGGCCCCCAGTAAATGGAGGTCTAGCGCGACGCGCCACCCCTGTGCCTAGAGCATCAGGCCACTTTTCCTTTTCATTTCCTTTCGTCTTTCATTTTGTAGGCTATCCTTCCAATTTTGTATTTGTTTCCCTAATGATATTAACTATTATAAGCTTCATTAATCCTTGAGAGATCATTCACATCCTTATCATAACTCTTAAAGCTTCATTTCAAATTAAATCATAGATTAAGAGTAAAGTTTGAGAAAACCTTTGAGTTCCTTTTTGAGTAGTCTTTTGCAACTAATTCTAACTTGTCTTAGGACTTGAGTACTTGAGTATGAGAATGAGAAGAGTTGTACACATGAGTTCTATATTGTCATTGAGACCCTTGAGTCGAGTCGTTCATGTCCATAATTTCGCATGAACTCTATGAATTGAGTGTTCTTGAGAGGAGTAGTATCTTCGAGTTCTTGAGTATTGAGTTCCTAATTCTTTGTGAAACTATATTCCTAATTATGGGATTACTATATGTTATACATGGAGGTTCTAGATTTGAGTCTTTCATGCCCATAATTCTGCATGAACCCTATGAGTCGAGCATTCTTAAGATGAGTAGTATCATTAAGTCCTTGAGTTTTGGAGTTCTCAGTATTGAGTTCTATATATGGTTAGTGAGATCCTTGAATTGAGTCATTCATGTCTATAATTCGGCATGAACCCTATTTTGAGAAGTCTTTTACAATTAGTTATAATTTGTTTTAAGACTTGAGTAAATGAGTACGAGGATGATGAAAGTTGAGTTTTACATGTCGAAATGAGTATAATGGAACTAAGTATTCCCGAGCATGTAGTACTTTTACATTTAAAAAGAGAGAAACATTGATTTCTAAATGAGTTTATGAGGAGTCTTGAGCATCACCTCTTTTAAGAGGATCTTTTGAGTAATTATCTCAAATTGAGGAAGAGTAATGTTTTTTTTTAACATTTGAGCATGAGTTATATATATTATTGGGAGTAGTATTGAACACCAATATGGGGATGAGTTCAGGCAACTCAAAATCCTCATAAACATGTATGCCAACATGGGTAAAGGGTCATACTTTTTGGATGATTCCTTATTTCTTTTAAGCATAGCTTAGTTAATCCATTTAGTTGAGGATGTCCTATACTCCGACAAGGTATAGGATAGTTCTGGCAGTGTGGGCGAGACGTTGTATCATCACATAGCTCATAGTGATGGTTGTTGGTTAGAGGATCTCCCAAATAAGAGTAAATAGTGTATTATTGTATATATATTTTTATATACATTGAGTTACTATTTACTATTTTAAAAGCTTTCTATATACTGCATCTTTATTGTTGCTTTCATATTGAATTGAGTTGAGTATTCTTGAGTTGAGTTGAGTATTCATGAGTTGAGTTGAGTTGAGTTAAGTATCTTTGAGATTGAGTTGCGTATTCTTGAGTTGAGTTGAGTTGAATTGAGTTGGGACGAGGTGAGTATGTTTTCCTTTTTATCAGTTCAAGCTTATGTTTATGTTCAGAGTTCCCCTTACATGCTCGTACATTCAATGTACTAACGTCATTTGGCCTGCATCTTTTCATGATGTAGATACACGTATTCAGGTTCATCCACAAGCGCTCCGTTGATTCAAATTGTAGTCCAAGTTAGCTTTGGTGAGCCTCCTTGCTTCCGAAGGGTTCCACATTTACTTTTCAGTTTGTTAGGATGTCATGGGTCTTGTCCCGACTTCCATCATAGTTATTAGAGGGTTCATAGGCATTAATAGTTGAGGAGTCTTTTCCCATCTCTTTTGTGATGTTTTAAAGACTTGAGTTGAACAATTATGTTTTGAGTATTTCAGAGTATACTAATCTAAACTATTTCATAAATGGTATCTTTATGAGTTGAGTTTGCGTTTGAGATTTCTATTTCACTTGAGTAAGTTTTCCGCTGAGTAATGAGTCAGGCCAAGGGTTCGCTTAGGGATCAGAAATGGTTCTCGAGTGCCGGCCACGTCTAGGGTGTAGGTTCGAAGCATGACAATAATAAATGATAATTGAATTAGTTTAGATAAGAAAAAAATATTCATTAAATATATAGATATTTTATCTAATTTCCTAATCCACTCATATTTGTGTTGGTTAGGTCCACTACACTCATTACCAAAGAAAAATCAGAATCAATTTTTTTTTAAATTAAAAATAAAAGGATCTTGACCATGTCCATCCCACCTTAGTGAAGGAGAAGAGAGGTCTTTGATATTATTGATTAGATTGCATTTCAATCATTGATAATTATTTATTAAAAACACTTTTTCAAGATAAAAATAAAATATAAATATATTTTATTTATAAAATTATATTAAATTACATCACATATATTATTATTGTTGATTAAATTGTATTTTGGGCTCCACTTTGTGTAAGAGAGCACATTGTCACGTCCCGCCACTTTAAGTCCGTGACAACGAGCTCCAAATTGTATTAATGGGATTCCATTATTCAATGACAAAATGGCAGAAGACTTTATACTACACTCAAACACTTGTGGCTCAAAATAAATTTTCTTGATATTTTGAATTAATGAAGAAAAGGACACTCAAAGTTCACGTTTAAAACATTACACATTTTCTAAAAATAATTTTAATTAAAGGTGTATTTTATTAAATTATTTGTATACCGTTATTTAATATTAAGAGTGGTATGAAAAGAAAATACTTATTTTTTTTATTTGTTTACTATATTAAAAATAGTTGTCCAAGAATAATTATTTAGTTTGAAAAATCAAGAAATAATTTGTCTTTTTGTATCTATTTTACCCTATTTATTAAATACTATCAAATACTTCATTTATTCCATATTAGTTGAATTCGTGAGGCAATGCACATTTATTAAGAAAATCATCTAAGGACATAATTTAAATTATAATTTTCACTTTTGTCCTTTGTGAAATCATAAATGTAACTTTGTAAGTTGTGTAATTCATCTCTTAGAAAATATTAAACTTCATTAAAGCGAAGGGCAAATATGAAAAAAAAAATAAAAATCAAACATCCATCTTAGGAAAAAACGTTGAACAATTCAATTATTTTGAACAATGAAAAAAAGCTCAAAAATTAAGCTAATATGGAATTAAGGGAGTATTTAATATATTTCTCAAGCATTAAATTTAATATATTCAAAGGGTAATGTAATGATATTATTACCCCTATTATTTATTACTACCTATTTCCACTTTTAATTGTCATGTTGCCCTTTTTGAAAGTCAATTTAACTAATTTTCAAAGTTAAATTAGATTACATTAATTTGATATTTTAAGAAAAAACATTAGATATTCAAAAACGTTACAAAAAGTACTATAAATTGCATTTTTTTTGTATATCAATATGATCAATAAAATACATCATAAAATGTTAGTCAAAGTTTTTACAGTTTGACTCTAAAAAAGGAAATCGTGACAATTAAAAATGGACAAAGGGGGTAATTTCTTAAAATGTGTGTTAAGTCAATTATTGACAACTATTATTAGAGGGAGTAACAATACTCTTTAAATTTATTAAAATAAACAAGAAAATTATAATATTTGTTTATTCCTTCCGTTCATTTTTAGTTGTCATCATAAGGTTTTACAATATATATATATATATATATATATACACACACGCCTCTTAATTCTAGAATAATTAATATTAAAGGTAAAGTTGGTAAAAAGATAACTAATTCTCTCTTAATTATTTAAATGAACAACTACTCTTTTGGAACAAATATTATTAGTATAAACAACAACAACAAAAAAGAACGGAGTGAATAGAATTTATGAATCAAGTAAAATAAAGCAGAATATATATAATATTTTTGTGGTGCTCCTCTTCACCTTATCCTTAGTAAATCTAAAACCTTATCCCATGTGAGTAAGAAAAAATGTGTATGCCTAGTGGGGTATGGAAAAGATCAAAATATCCTTTTCTTAATTCGGATGAAATGTCTAAGAGAGGCTGCACTCAAACGACATATCTATCTTATCCGAATTCAATTTTTTGCAAACTCAGTGGCGTTGGAAGGATTCAAAGATCTTCGATTGGATAACTTATGGGTTACCTAATTCATTATGTGCTAAAAGTTATGGTCATTTGAAGTTGACCCAAAACTCAAACTAGAATAGTAAATTGTACAAATCTCAATTTAGCTCTTTCTAATTTAGCTCCTTCTAGTTTAGTTCTTTATAAGTCCGAGATGTTACATTAAGTGCATGTGGGTTTGTTCGTCCTTCTGTTTTGAAAAAAAACATAAAGTCACCACTAAATAAGTTGTCTCGAACTTTTAAAAGATACCTTAACTTTGCGGGCGTCTTATTACCCCACAAAAATATTAAATACTCCCTCCGTCCCTAATTACTTGTCCACTTTTGAATTGACACACCTATTAAGAAAACAATGATTGACATAGTAAGTTTACTATTTTGCCCCTATTAATTATGAAGTGAATGAATTAATAACTTAAGATTTTCAAGAAGTTCTACCTTTTTCAAAGTAATTAATTGAGGGGTATAATAGGTAAAAAAAATTATTCTTTCTTGATTTGTCAAAATGGACAAGTAATTAGGGACAACTTTTTTTAATTTATTTTTTAATAATTCGACTCACAATCTTAAAATTGAATCACATCGAGGGTATTTACCATTTGCACAAACCTTATTATCAAATTTGTTTCCATTAAGAATGATGATGTATTTAAATGAAGTACATCATTTCTTTTCATTTTTTCCATTTATTTGTTGAATCTTTTTGGGGAAGATGATGTATTTAAATAAAGTAAGCAATTATTAAAGAAAACAACTGAAATGTGACCCTTTTTAATTGATATTTGGCAGCAAAAACATACCTCCACGCGCATTATTTGCGTGCTCACAAACCAGGTGATAATGGGTCAAAATGGTATATTTACAACGATATTTAATACTTTTGTGGGGTAATAGGACGCCCACAAAGCTAAATGTTTTTTTGAAAATTCGGGAAAACTTCAGTGGTGACTTTATGTCTTTTCTCTTTTGTTTTTTCTTTAAAGGAAAGAAATTCATGAAATAAATATCATGAAAACATATCACTTCGTAAAATAAAATTATCGTGTCTTTTGTTTTTTTATTCAAAGGAGAGAATTAGGAAAGACAAAATAGGATAAATTTATAAAATGAATGTCAAGGAAAAAAAAAAAAATTACCGTACATTTTATTCTTTTTAGCTCCTTTATTAGATTTTGATAAAATTCAACTGTTATTTTTAAAAAAGGAAAAATGAAAAAATCTTTTTAGATTTTATAATAACAATTCTTATTTAGTATACATGTGTTTTTCCTATTTATTGAAGTGTGTGCATATATATTATAAGCCGGCCAAATAATTTATATAGAAAGTAAATATATGTGTATATTTTTGAGGTTGATAATGCGTAAACCAATGAACAAATTTGTAAGTATTATTGGACCAAAGCGAAAATTAGGCGATATGAGTTTGAATCGTGATCACTTGTTGAAAAGTTTAAATTGTTAAAAAAAAAACGAACTTACATTTACTTAATTATATATTTGTAATGATCTCATCTTAAAGAGCTTTATTCCATGGCATCTTCAATAATATGTAGTATTTATATATTTATAACATGAAAGGGTAGAATTATACAATTATACTCAATTATTGCCCATCACATATGGTATTGATATTTTTTATGTTTAATAAAAGACCGCTAGACACTATCTAGTGGTAAATTTGCTTTAAAAAAATTAAAAAAAAACATATGGTTGGTGATTTAGCTCTAATGTGTGTATATATTGGCATTCATTATGAGTAAATCTGTCATCATACAAACAAAAAGAAACACTCCATTATTTCACCACAAACTATGTCAATACCTCAAATAATTTCACCACAAATTCCTCCCAAGTATTTACTACTGTTAAGACCGAAATAAGCAGGTGTAATGCGGAAGCTAGCAAAGCAAACCTCGAAAGACCGCGAGTAAGAAGACAAACGAGAAACACATCAAAAGAGACAGATTTAACGTGGTTCGGTCAATCGACCTACGTCCACAAAGGAGATGAGCAATCCACTATAAATATGAGAGTACAAAATATAGAGAGAAACAACCTCAAACAATTCACTCGGAATACAAGGAGGTACACAAAATTCTCCTCCATAACCGCGACTCTCAAAACCCTAGGACTACATTGTGAATGCTAATTAAGTTAGAAGGAACAAGCCTATATTTATAGAGTCCTAAAACCTTTCATACAAGAAAAGGACTAGTCAAAATATTAAAACCTTTTCCTAAAAGGAAAACTTATTTATGGTAAGAAATCAGGGCAAATAAACCCCAACAAATCTCCCCCTTGGCCTGAATTTCTGACAAAATAAATTTGTCCACCTTCTTCACATAATCTTTAGGATCTTGCATCTCTTCTCCATAATCTCCTCCATCAAATATACGTCTCGACACAGAGAACCTCTCTGAAACAATTTCTCCAACAAAATCTTCATTACTGTCAAAAAGGTTGCGACTAGAACTACACCCGCCAAGATGAACACCCATCTCTAGCATGGTTCCATCATTGAACCTGGGCTCTGATACCACTTGTTAGGACCGAAATAAGCAGGTGTAATGCGGAAGCTAGCAAAGCAAACCTCGAAAGACCGCGAGTAAGAAGACAAACGAGAAACACATCAAAAGAGACAGATTTAATGTATTGGGGTTACTTTATTTTGGTCCTTAATATATTCTAGGTGATTGAAATAGTCCTTCATGTATAATAAAATGTGTTCAATTTAGTCTTTTACCCTAAACTTAACAATTTACCCCCAAAAACTGTTAAATATAACTATGGGCCCCATATAACTTACAAAATTCACCATTTTTACCATCTTTAGTAGCTCAAAGAAAGAGTTTCATGAATTCTAACGCCATTTTCTCTAACATCTAACCACACAATTCACACATGATTGCTTTTGTTAATCTATTGATATTTCTTTCCTTTGGTTATTGTTTATTTTAATTTTTTTTTTTGTTTGGAGTGATTAATTCTCCAGAAAGGTCAACGTGTGGGATGGTGGGTAATCTAGAACAAGTTTTATTTGTGAATTGGGGCTCTTGAATTTCATGCTATTGGGGCTATTGCTGTGAATTTTTGGTATCATCCTTGTTTGGTTGTTGATTAGTGGGTTCTACTAGATTTATTTTTTGATATTTCTTATTGAAGTAACTATGTACCTTGTGGATTCATTCCTGATGTGGCTCTGCGATTGATGAACAGGACAAGACTCAGTGTGTGAGTTTGGGTTCTTCTTTGTGTGAAGTTATGTTATGTTGTGCTTGGTTCCGTCTTGTGATTGTAAATGTTAATATGGCAGGTATTGCATTTGTTCTTGATAAAATAGTGTTAGATTTTGAAGTAATAAATTAAGAAGAGAAAAATAGTGGATTTGTAAGTTATGTGGGGGCCATCGTTATATTTAACATTTTTTGGGACAGATTTGTTAAGTTTAGGGTAAAGGATCAAATTGAACACATTTTGTCATACATGAAGGACTATTTCAATCACCTAGAATATATTAAGGACCAAAATAAAACAACCTCTATACATGAAGGACCATTTTGATCATTTTCTCCATTCGTTACATATATAATACTTTAATTTAAATACAAATACCTACCCAAATATAAATATATATTTTCATTAATGAGAATATTTATCTCATAAAAATTAGCTATTAAATAAATAATAAAAATTAAACTAATACAAACATCAAGTGGTATTATGACAAGTCATATGAACCTTTCTTCATCTAAAATACTAAAATATTAAGAAATAGTAAATAAGCAAAATAAAAGGGCAATGTTTATATAGTAACAACTATTTTGAAGCAAACTTCCTGACAATCTAAATCATATAAATAACATTGATAAATAAAGTCATTCTTTTGTCTTGAGCATAAAAAAATAATTCGTGAAAATTTTCTAAATTTTAGAAAAAGATATTCAGAAGCATATATCTACATCACAAGAGAAACTGTTAATAAAAACAAATAAATTTAGACTACATCATGTTAACTTCATATATTGAAACATTAGATATTGTTGTATATATTAAGAAAAATAATAATTATTATTATATCATTAAAATTATTTTTCTCAATTACTCCAGGTTATGGAATATAACCTCTTAGGATAAAACGATTTACTTCATCTGAATAGTGGTACATCATATTTCGCTAAGCTTCCAATTCACTCAACGATAATAAAACACAAAAAATTTAAAATGCAAGAAGAAGAAGAGTAGAAGATTAAAAAATAAATTGTGGTTGAAAAATGAGAGGAAACCCATCTGTTTATAGTCAACAAATGGTGGTATGAAGAAGTGTTTTTGTGTCTTATCTGAAAAGTCATGACCTTTCTGAGAAGTCACAATCCTTTGGAAAAGTCACTACTTATTGAAAAAGTCACAACTATTTGGAAAGTCACAGCTCATCGAAAAATCACAACATTTTGGAAAAAGTCACAACTTATTGAAAAAGTCACAACTATTTGGAAAGTCACAACTCATCGAAAAATCACCAATCATTTGGAATAAGTCACAACTTATCGGCAAGTCACAACTCATCGAAAAAGTCACAACCTAAGTTAGGGATATTATAGTAATTTAATATTCAAGTTAGGAGTTCATGCTTTTAAGGTTATATATATATATATATATATATATATATACTAGATGAGTTTTTCCCGTGCCCCAACATCATAATTTTGTTTCAACAAACTTTTCTTTATAATTTTTTATGAGAAAAACAACATTTTTTTATTGAACATCCTGATCCAAATTCGGAGCATTAGGTGTAAATCTTTTGTTCCTTGTTTAATTGAAACTAAAAAAATAATAAAAGGATAAATGAACTACAGTTGCAGTACATGAGACGTGCTTGCAAGGGAAGTGGAGCAATTTAATCAAAAATAGGATAAGGTCCTTATTGCACGATTAGACCTAGCTGATTGCCTTTTTTTGTACATCTGCATGATTTGAACTTGGCCTTCCATCCAGCAACATTTTAGCTTTTAGCACAACTGAATTCAATGACCTGAAATTGCAATAATCAGTAGTCCTTGAGGGAAGAAATGATGATTCAAAAAGTGACATTGGCATACTTATAAGAAAATGCAGGGTGGCTATGGGACAAAAGAGGGCAAGCTTCTAGAATTAACACATACCGAGTGAAATAATGATTTTGCCCTCGATTATCCCAAACTTGGCTCTTCTATAGTGCATAATCAAATTTTCATTCAATTGAAGATATCGAATAATTCAGATGCAACAAGAGATGAATTGTACTATGATTGCTAAGAATTCTTGAGTTATGAGCTCTTCCATAACATACATAATTAAATATATTGAAATGTAAGCATTAGTGATAGTACAAAGAACTTAGGGGTCGTTTGGTTTGAAAATGAGTTATGATGGGATAAGTTATGTTGGGATAAGTTATGTTGGGATTAGTTATGATGGATAAGTTGTGCTGGGATTATTTCTTATTGAGTGTTTGGTTTGTTGTATTCAAAATAATATATATTGATAAATTTTAAGAACAAGTTGTTTGTTTACAAAATTACCCTTCACTTTATTTAATTTTTTAAATTTTCTTTGCAAGCTTTAGTTATTTATATTTTAAAATAAAACTTTTATTTTATTTAACATAAATATTTTTGTTTATGTATTCCCATGATAAGTACCATGTGTATTTAAAAATATAACTTTTTTTTTATTTAGCTTAAAAATAGAACTTCCCTCTTTAGTTTGTTAAAGAGAAGAAAATTTATGAAAAATCAAAATAAAATAAACATAAGAATTAGTCAAATAAAAATTATATTTATATAGTGTAATTTTTTAATAGAAAAATATGAATGATTATCATAAAAATAAGTAGTAAATATTTGTCACGACCCAAAAATGGACGTGATGACACTTGTCTTAACCCACCAAGACAAGTCAGCCTAAAATTCAACCATTACAATAAAATGCGGAAATTTTATAATAAACTCAAATATACCCCCAAAATCTGGTTGTCACGTGTACAAGCCTCTAAAGTATTACAATTGAATCAAAAGAAAAATACAAGTCTCATATGACATTGTTTCTAGAGTAGAACAAGATCATAAACAGGAGTAAGAAGGATTGCTGAGAAGACAAACAACTTCCTCACAAATCTCCCAGAAGCCTTGGAAAAGAAGAGAATGACAAGTACCACAAAATCCAGGCTCGTAACCTACAAAAAAATTTGTAGAAGCAAGGGGTGAGTACCAAACCACACGGTACTCAGCAAGTAAACCTCTAAACACGAGCTAAGGGGATAGAATACAAATACTCCTTACACCCCAACCGAACCTTCATAACTACAATCTATATAAAACCAGCCCAACCTAACAGTTCATAATTTACAAAGCACATAGCTCAACACAACACTCTAACAATTTCATATCCTCAACAATAAACCCAATAATTCATCAGTCACAAGTTTCATAGAAAGGCACTCGCAAGATCAGCAATACACAAGATCAAGTTCACCAATAATAAAGAAGTGCAATGCAATGAAATGCAATGTCAAGTATAGTGATGCATGTCTGACCTAATGATACACACCCGCTGTCTCTCAGTCCGGGACCCATGGGGGACATATCTGTCCATGCATCCATCGCGGCGCGCGATACGACCCTCGATAATAGTAACCATCGCAGCGCACGATACGTCCCTCGAAATATAGTATCCGTCGCGGCGCGCGACACGTCCCTCGAAATATAGTATCCATAGCGGCGCGCGATACGTCCCTCGAAATGGTACATCCTCTTTATTTTCTTATTCTTTCTCAATGCACGTAACACTTGTCACAATCATGTCTCAGAACAATGCAAATGACATGTTCACACAAATAATGAAGAGATGACCATTTTCATAACATTGCACAATTCACAACAACACAATCAGGATACAACATCAACAATGATTCAACAAGCCTTTCAAACAATTCTCAACACATCACACAAACAATTGATCACAGTGCCTTTTATTATCCTTTTCTCATCATTAGAATTAATCAATGTGGACAAGTCAACCCATCACCAAGCCTCATTACCCTAAACACATATTACAAGGAAATACATGAATTCCATACACTTAACAAGGGTTTAGAAATCCACTTGCCTTAAATAATCGAATAATCACTCCGAGACTTGAGCCTTCCCTTTTCGTTGAGCTTCCAAATCAATGCAATCTATTCAAGTACATATTCACAATAAGATTTCGAAACTAACAACGCCCATATTACTATAGGTTTAGCCTAGACCCAAAAGATCACCCAAATCTATAATTAAGTTCCTAAGTTTCAAAGCTTAGGTTAAGTTTCAATTCTTTTCCAATATCATAATTCGAATAATATTCATATAATATAACATACCTAATATTTAATTGTATATCTCAATATTATTAACACTTGAATTTTTATACAGTAATCACAAAAAGAACTCAAGTTCACGGTGAAGTTACCAAACCAGTAACTTGCACTCGAGAAAGTAAATTGATTAAATACTCCATCCCATCCTTCTAATTATTGAACTATAATCTGCTAATCATTACCCATAAATTAATAATAAAATGCATGTCCTCACAATAATCCACCACAAGAAAACGCTTTCCAGTGCCATTTATTTTTCCTTTTCTAACTTTTCAATTTCTGCACTTTATTCAATTAAACAAATATACGACTTGTGGTCATTAATTCAACTATATGACCCTTAATATTGATAAACTTCCAACCAACACGTCGTATCCTTCCAATTATATATATAACCGTATATTATAATCATATTAAGATATATGCTTATCAATTCAATTGATAACAAAATATTTCAAAGGGACGAGCATACCGACCTTAGGAATATGGAGCATCTGTAGATGTTTTCCGCCACAATTTCTTTTCTTCTTTTTTTTTCTTAGTTAATGACTTCAAAATAGTAAACCCTACTTACTTTATTTTAATAAATCTGGGTTAAGAGGTCTAAGGTATTAAATAACTAGGGACTTGACCCATTAACCAACAATTAAATAAATAAATTGTTTAATAATTGCCCATCAACTAATTAACTAAAGTTAGACGAATAGTTCAGAATTTCCAAAAAAATAATTTTTCGGGTCATTACAATATTATTATATATGATATTAAAAATAATGTAAATATAAATAAATGTGAAAAATGATGTATAAAAAGGATTTAAAGGGATATATTTGTCATTTGCCTATTTTATCTAGGGATAAGTTATCCCGGGATTACTATACCACCCAATGTGAGGGATAACTTATCCCGGTACTAATTCATAATCCCTGGATAAGTTATCCTAAGCTTTCCAACCAAACAAGAAAATAAAGGGTACTTAAAATTTATCCCGGGATTAACTTCCCTTATCCATTATTACACCAAACGAGTCCTTAGCTCTTGGGATATTCTACCACTCAACTTATCACCTGGTATTATGCTTAACACATATAACTGAGCTTTTGGCTCTCCTGTTATATACAACTCTAAGGCTGGTAAAAGTGCTAATTAGTTAGGAGAGACTGAAGTACAACATCATAAGTTCCATTATTTTCAGGAAAATTGTTGCAACATATAACAGACGCAACTTCAACATACTGAGAAAGGATTTCTCCTACTTAATGAAGTATCTGAAAGAAATTGATAGAATCATGCTCGCTAAGTTGATCATAGTAGCCATGTAACTATTAAGACCAGCAGCCAAACATATGATAGCAAACATCAACAAATGTTATAATTAAAATTTTTGTATCTTATAGTGAATAGTTCATGAAGCAGAGATGTCAGATGTCAGATGTCATGTCTTGTCATTACATTACTTTAGCAAATTTAAGTATTATAAGCAGTAGAGTAATTGATCTCCTTCGATAAAATTTCACCCATCAAGTCATAATTTAGTAAGATACATAATTTAGTAACCACAAACGACTTAGCAGATGATATAATACTTTGCATAAGTCCTAATCCGTTTTCAACATTCATCTTATTAGAATTTAATATTTTTCAATTACAATGGTATAGCTAATTAAAAACTTATTACATAAAACAACAACAGAAAGAAGGTGAGTCTACTACATACCAATTGCTTTCTTGGTACTATCCTGTGATGTGTACTATCCTGTGATGTATCAACTTTAAAGGATAGTCTCGCTAATCGTTATCAGCTTCCTTTGTTCATGGTCTTCACAAAATATCAGGACCTGTCTCATAACATCGTCAATACAGAAAATTATTGTGTTTGTGAGAATGTATATAGATAAAAATGTCATGTCGAAATAAATAGAAGTGTAGATAGTTTACCTAGTATTTGATCTATACAAAAAAAATAGAAAGTTCTTCCAACAACCACATCTTTTACCCCCAAATCATAGTACTAACACTTGAAGAATTTAGTTTAGGCATTTAAAGTGAAATTCTAGTCCCATTTTATATAATTTTAGTCCATAACAATGATCCAACAGAAAACACTGTACCAAAGCAGAATGCTTATTCATCATGAGGAGGAGAAAGGAACAATTATGAAAAAAGCTATATAAGCGACCAAACTTACATAAGAGATACCACAATACCAATTGGTAATTGAATAGACATTTTAATTGGTGCCTTTGAAACAATAAACTACAATTCTTCCTTAATCCGTTAACCTTCAAACCTTTTAGTTTCACCTTTATATCAGGTTAAAAATTCATGTATCTCTTGAAATGAAATTTTGCCGCAAGCATCACCCAAGGACAGCTAGGTGTATATAGTTCATGTAGAATCAATAAGTTGCTGATAAATTTAAAACACCATACGGTCTAAATCTGGGTAAGCAGTATATGACGGATTTAAAACAACATATATAATCATTTCTAACCAGCCATCACATAGATTTGAATTTCATCAAGGCATAGAGCTTAAAAGTATTTTCAATTTTTTAGCACAATGACAAAAATAAAGAAAAGGGCAGTTCAATGATTGTTTTGTTTACTGAACAATTTACAACATCTTTCATTTGGTTATCTAAGATCATATGTATTGTGCATTTTCAATTTGATTTTTGTAACCCTGAAATTTAAGTATTCACTCCTCAATTTCATAAGGATAGCAGAAATTACAGCATTCAAGTATGAGTGCAATGCAAGGCCATTCACTAAAAGGAAAGAAAATAACAATAGAAAAGAAAATTTCGAACCACATCTATGTTTTTTCTGGGGAAAATGCATAAGTACCCCCAGCCTATGCCCAAAATCTCTGAGACACACCTAACCTTTACTAGGGTCCTATTACCCCCGAACTTATTTTATATATAATTTTCTACCCTTTTTCGGCCTACGTGGCACTATCTTGTGGGACCAGTGTGTGTTGCCAATTTTTTCAAGGATAGCGCCACGTAGGCCGAAGAGGGGTAGAAAATTAATTAAAAAATACATTCGGAGGGTAATAGGACCTTAGTAAAAGTTAGGTGTGTCTCAGGGATTTTGGGCATAGGCTGGGGGTACTTATGCATTTTTCCTTTTTTCTGTAGCAAACATTATAATGCAAGGGCATACATTAAGAGCGAAGGAAATAAATTTAGAAAATCTTGACCCATATATATAAGTACTATCCCAAAACAAACAACAAAAAAGAATTAATTGGATGCATCATGTAATCAACTTGTGTATCATGTTTAATATATATATTAGGGAAAATGCATAAGTAGTCCCCAGCATATGCCCAAAATTTCTGAGATACACCTAACATTTATTAAGGTCCTATTACCCCCCGAACTTATTTTATATATAATTTTCTACCCCTTTTTAGCCTACGTGGCACTATCTTGTGGGCCCAGCGCGCGTTGATAATTTTTTCAAGGATAGTGTCACGTAGGCCGAAAAGGGGTAGAAAATTAATTAAAAAATAAGTTCGGGGGTAATAAGACCTTAGTAAAGGTTAAGTGTGTCTCAGAAATTTTGGGCATAGGCTAGGGGTACTTATGCATTTTCCCTATATATTACAGAAAGACGCAAGATTTGTAACCTTTTTGCAGCATCTTTTTGATGCATTTTATGAAAACATACTTACTTCATAAAATAAGAAAAGGTTAAGATAATAACAACAACGAGAACATTATTTGAATCTGAATAGAAAATGAAAAGTTGGGTTGACTAAATTCACTACGAAAGGAACCCCAATTATCAACAAAAAAATTTGTTGGTAAATTGATCAAATTGGTTGGCAAATTGAGTTACCAACCAAATGTCAACTTATATTAATCCATTGCTAAAAAGCTCGTCGGTAAATATTATCAACCGATTTTAATTTGTTGGTAAACTTACCAACCAAAACCCAGTTGGTAAACACCAAAGATGTTGTTACAAAATTTTGAAACATGGCCCTGAAATTTCCGTTAGTAAATTCACCAACTAATTTTTGGTTAGTATATCGTTAGTACCTTTATTAATGAATTGAAAAGGAGTTAGTAACATTTTTTCTTCATTATACAAATGTCTGATACTAAACTTTTCCAGATACATTGGTAATTGGTTGGCAATTTTAGTAACAGAAAATTTATGTTGGTAATTTACCAATAAATAAATTTAAATATATATTTTTTTTTGATTTCCCATCCGGCGACTCCGTATCCAAGGGGAATCGAACCCAAGACCTCTTGGTTAAGGATGAAGGAGTTCTTACCACTCCACCACAACCCTTGTTGGTAATAAATTTTAAATACGTTAGTATGATTATTTGTTTTTCTAATAAATTTACTAATTGATTGTTAGTTTGTTGGTAATATTTCATTCAAGTTCAATGTTAGGTTAGTAATTGATTGACAATATGTTCAAAATATTATTAACTGAATGATTATTTAATAGTAACATATTTATTAATATATTGCATTTAAAAATCTAAGAGCACGAATATAAATCCAAAAATATTAATATCAATTTTATAAATCATATTTGAATGAAACAATGCAAAATCTATGATAACAAGTTAAATTAATCTCAATATGACACATATCATTATATCAAAATTTTTAATTTGAGCACATTTACCAAAAATATTGACCAAATCTAAATTTTGGCCAAAACTTAAAAATTAAAACGCCTAATAGAACAAACTGAAAATAGAAGCCTCAAAACTTGAACCAACCATCCTATTAGATATAAAAATGACCTTCCGAAGTTAATCACGCTGACGGAATTCTCATCAGAGCACGGTTACAAAAAATGTTAAGCAAAGTCAAATTTTGGCCAAAAGTTAAAAGTTAAAACTCCTAACAAAATCCAAACCAATCATCCTATAAGACAAAAAATCACCTTCCAGAGCTAACCGCGCTGACGAAATTCAAATTTGAGCATGCTTCCCAAAAAAAAAGGCTTGATTCAAATTTTAGCCAAAAGTTAAAACGCTTAACGACACAAACTGAAAATAAAAGTTTCAAAATCCGAACCAACCATCCTATGAGACCAAAATTGAACTTATATGGCTAACCGCGGTGACAAAATTTCAATTTGAGCACGATTACCAAAAATATTGACTAAAGTGAAATTTTGGCCAAAACTTAAAAGTTAAAATGCCTAACGATACAAACTAAAAACGAAAGTTCAAAACCCGAACCCTCTATCTTATTACATAAAAAATGATCTTCTGCATCTAACTGCACTGACGAAATTCTCATCTGAGCACGTTTATCAAATATATTGACCAAAGTTAAATTTTGGCCAAAATTTATAAGTTAAAACACCTAACGGCACACACTAAAAATGAAAGCCTCAAAACCCGAACCAATCATCCTATTCGATAAAAAATGACCTTTGGAGTTAATTACGCTGACGGAATTCTCATCTGAGCACGTTCACAAAAATATTGACCAAAGTCAAATTTTGGTCAAAACATAAGATTTAAAACACCTAACGGCACAAACAAAAAACGGAAGCCTCAAAACTTGAACCAACCTTCCTGTTAGATAAAAAATGATCTTTCGAAGCTAATGACACTGACAGAGTTCTACTCTGAGCACGTCTACAAAAAATATTGACCAAAGTCAAGTTTTGGCTAAAATTTAAAAGTTAAAACGCCTAACAACACAAACTGAATATGAAAGCCTCAATACTAGACGCTGATTTACCAAAAAATTTAACCTCAATTGGTAAATTTATCAACTATTCAAATATAAGTTAGTAATTAATAATTTACCAATAAATTTTATCAAAGTTGGTAATAGTTACTATTCAACTAAACATTCATATGTAATATTACCAATTAATAATTAATATGTTGGTAAATTTTACCAATGGATTAATGATCAGTTGGTATATTACCAACTATTTTAATGATGTTAGTTATTTACTAACTACAATCTTTATTCGTCGGCAAAATTTCCAACTAATTGGATATTGATTGGCAAGTTTACCAACAAATTACATTTCGTTACTAAATTACCAACACATTTATATTTGGTTGGTAAATTTAGCAACACCATCTTGCCGTTGGTAAATGTTTGGTTAGTAATTCATTGGTAATATTTTAATAAATTATATAAATAATTTTTTTGTCATATTTACCAATCGATATATACTTCGTTGGTAATATTACCAACAAAAGGTGTGCGTTAGTAATATTTCAGTTGGTAATTCATTGATAGAATGCTGCTAAATTTGGCACCATTTTTTCCTGCCGTATTTACCAACTAAAATACTTAGTTAGTAAGATTTTGGTTGGTAATCCGTTAGAATTTCGTTGTTAAGTTTTAAAATATAATTCAGTTAGAAATATGTTGATAATTTATTAGTAGAATACTTATTAACTCAAGTTGTTAGTAAAATCTGTTGGCAATTTGGGATTTTTTTTGTAGTGAAATAAACATCACCTTGGCATTGTTACTGTTGATAACAATGGGATAACTGTTGGGGTCCGTTTCACTCTTATGTTCAGCGAGGAAAAGAATCATAATGGTATCCGGGGTAGTAGTAATTACTTTTTATATATTACACGAGCATATATTTATATGATTTGATTATCTTATCGATAATTAATCTACAACTAACAAGATTTTTTACAATTTAGCGATGAAATAGGTCTGCACTAATTCCTTTTTTAAGTGCTACTGTTTCAATTATTAAAAGTGTTCTCTACAAGGGGAGGGCAAAAGAGTGATGAATTTCAAAGTCAGAATGCAATATGTCGGCACTAAATTATCAAAATTAAAGTATTGATAATAAGAGGAAGAGATTTCAAATTATGCAAAGGTAAAGTGTTTAATCATAATAAAAACAAAAGGTCAAAAGTAAAGGATAAACCTAGAGTAACCATGAAAGGCTACACACATATGCGGACTGTAAGTTATCGATTCACTTGATCATAAGGAAATAAAGGAATGTCGTAATTATATGACGCACAAAATGGAGTTGTTATTCCTTGTACTGGAAAACAAAAAAAAACTTGAAATTTAAGCCTCATCAAAAAACAAAATAAACTTTGAATTTTTTAAAATTCACAAAAACTACAACAACCCAAGCCAAAATATATGCCGGTTTAAAGGCTGGTCTTAATTGTTGATTATGATTAGACATGGTAATAACTAATAAATAAGTGTTCGACAAATATGTAAGTCCGTGAACTTGAAAGTGATTCATACAGACATAATACCAAATATAATATATGACATAGGCAATATAATTATCTTCTCAAAAAATACTGTCAATATAACTATTCCTAAACTATTTCATTAAGTTAGAGTTTTCAAAAAAAATCATCACAAAATTGCCATAGACTCTATCTAACCCATTGTAGACGTCATCACTGGCTCCTTGTTATTGCAATTGGAAAGATGAGGTCCTCTGACACTTGATATATTAACCAACATTCGAATCATTTTTCAATTTCATGCGTGTTATAACAAATAAACAATAGAACCTAACTGTTTTTATACTATCAATTTCTCCACAGCAACACCAGATCAGTAGGTAACTTCAGCTACCTTCTCAACTTTCCTTTATGTTGTGTGGATACTTTCTAGTCCTCTTCGCATTATCCTTATTAAATCTAAAAACCTTATCCCATGTGAGTAAAATATGATCCCTCCATTTTAATTTGCCACTTCACTTTTAGTTTCCTCATTATATATATATTTATTTATTGTATTTTTTTATTTTTATTTTTTTGATACAAAAAGAACTTTTTACATGAAAATGTGTTTTTTAAAATAAATTACTAGTTTTTAGTGTTTTGTAACGAGATGGATGGGGTGTGGGGCCTCGAGGGTGAAGGGGGTGGGGTGTGGAGCCTCGGGAATGACAGGAGTAAGTTTTGGGTGCGTTAGGTGAGTGGGAGACTATAATAAATATAGACCAAACTTTTTTTAAAATAAAATCCTCCACACCAAACACACTTTTAATGCTCATAAATACACATTTATGTTTTGTTTTCTTTAAATATAAAACACACCTTCTATTTACAAAAAATTACTTATATTAAATTATTTTTTTAATTATCTCTATAAAAAGGGACATATAATTAAAAATAATAATTGAACAATGATTATAAAAATCTATTGAAAACAGTCAAACATATTCCTAAGTATAAAAAGTGATTTATAAATATTTTCTCGATCATCAACTTTATTTTTTCTCAACAATATCACCCAAACTAACAACCGTTTAATGACTTTTTTGCAATTTGAAATAGCTATATGGCCTATTATAATTTGTGGCATATATTACTTAATCTAAAAATTAAATTTCATCTATTTTTTAGACCCACCTCTTGTAGGAAAAATATATAGAGGGGAAATTATAATATCAAAATAATAATACAAAAATTAGGATAAATGCTATTACAATAATATTCTTAAGTAATATATATATATATTGTTGTGCTATGATTAAGGCTGATAGTTTCATTTAACTATACTAAATGTGTGTGTAGTTTAAAAATATGGACTCTACAGATATAGTTATTAATTAGATTGTATATTTTTGAAAATATCTTTAAATATATTTAGTACGATTTTGTCAATTTATTTTTATAAATTTTATAAATTATTCAGTACAATTATAAATTTATATAAAATTAAACTTTCTATTTTTAAAAAGAAATCTAATAATCAGTTCAATTCGATCACTAAATGATTTTTGTTAATATGTGTGTGTTGTTTAATTAGGTATAACAATATAAAAGTGTATATGCACACATTTTATACACTATTATACATGTATATACAAGTCTATACATTTGTGCACAGTAAGTGTATAAGATCTCTTGTGGAAAAAAGACAATATGAGTGTAGTTTAAAAATATGGGCTCTACAGATATATTTATTAATTAGACTGTATATTTTTGAAAATATCTTTAAATATATTTAATATGATTCTGTCAATTTATTTTATTTATTTTTATAAATTTTATAAATTATTCAGTACAATTATAAATTTATATAAAATTAAACTTTCTACTTTTAAAAGGAAATCTAATAATCAGTTCAATTCGATCACTAAATGCTTTTTGTTAAAAAAATATTGATCCCTCTAAGTGTAGTACTTCATTATAATATATTTGAAATCCTAGTTCGTTAATTTGTTTCATTTGCCCTTTAATTTTTTTAGTTCATTTCAATTTTCACACATTGATGGAAAAAGTTAATATAAATTCATGAAATATTTCGTACCTTTGCAAAGTCTAAGTTTGTAAGTCAATGTTATCTCTGTATAGTTGCTCTACGTACGTGTAATCACTATTAAATATGGACGTATTTTTAGACAGAAGAAAATAGATCGACTTAGTTTATGCAGTTTACCAATCACAAAATCAATATATACGCACAAAAATTAGGACCAAGACTTGAGAAATTATTTTTTCTATGGTCTTTTATCGATGAAAGTGTATCAAATAAAAACTAAAAGTCTTAAACCAACAAATATTAGTGATCTAGTGGTAGATTAGTGCCCACTCACAGTAATTATAACATGGATTGTATTTTTCAAATGATGCATTTTATAATTGCGTAATTTAAGAAAAAATATGAATTTAATTTTTTCATTTTTACAAAATTGACCGAATTCGTTGGTTTAATGATTTTTTTCCTCGCCAATTAACGAATGGACTCTATTTATTTCTTATGAAACACTTGTATTATTCTATTTGTTAGTTGTCACTTGTAATTATGAACAATTGTAGCCTAAGAAAAAAATTATATTTAGCTATGAATTTTTTTCGTGGAAAATAGTTAAATTATTCACTACAAATTTTTAGTCGTCGCTATTTAACACCTTACATGTTTTGTGACAATTTTTTGTTGTCACTAAATCACAGATTGATTAGAGACAATAAATATTTGTCACCAATTATTTATATTATTAGTGATGAAAATAAATGTCACAATTAAATCTAAATTTTTATAGCTAAAACTTATAATATTTAACTACGAACTCTAATATGTCGATATTGTAACAACATATTTTTTGAGACAAAAAATTTTTGTGTCAAAAAATTATTTGTCACGAATTAGATACATCATTAGTGACGAAATAATGTGTCACCGATAACTTTAAATTCGTGACTAACACTACTCACCAGATGGCGCCAATTCATTTTTTGGTGGGAAACTTTATTTGACAAAACTTTGCTACGAATTTTTATGTTTTGTCACTAAAAGTATGTGTCTCATATATTTCAGTACGAAAAGTAAATTTTGTCACTAAAAACGAACAATTAGTGACGAATTTGATGTCATAGCTATACATCATATTTGTTGTAATGGGTATGCATGCAACTTGCACGATGGCGAGGTTCGATTCTTTGCGCTCACATTTTTTTTTATTGTGACCTGCCTAAAATATGTAAGATATTAAAAAAAGAAATGCACAATATTAACGTGAAGTGAGTAGTAGCTTATCTAGTGGCAATTGAGTGCAGTAGTATGTCGAGCAAGCAAGATTGAATCCCTATAAGGTTTTTATTTTTCCTGAATTTACTATGTGAAATTTGGACACCTTTTATGAATTTTTTAGCTATACCACTAGTAATTAAGACAACAAGTAAATAAATAAATCATAAAATAAAAATATTTCTATACCAACAGGCAACAAAAAACAACCAACTCACCCATTCATTTCCTTTTCGGACCAACGTAACCAAGAAAATTTTAAAAATATTAAAATATTTTTCAACAGCAATTTCTTTTTGGGAGAGGAGGGTAGGAAGTAGGGGTTGGGTGCGGTAAAAAGATCTTAAAATTTGAAAAAAAAAAAAATTTAAAAAAATTTAAATTTTTTTGTTTGGGGGTGGTGGTAGGGATAAAAATATATTTGAAATTTAAAAAATAAGAAAATTTAAAAAATTTAATTTTTTTTAATGGGGAGGGTCGGGTACGGGGGTATGGGTAGGGTAAGGAAAAAAAAATAAAGGATGAAGTAGAGTTTTGGAAAATATTTTTCTTAATTTTGGAAGGGAAGTCATTTTCTTTAAATTTGAGGAAAATGAGTTGATTTGGAAAACATTTAAGATCAACCAAACATGAAAAAATTGAAAAAATTTACCAAACACACCCTAAGTTGTCCTCCTTGTCATATTAATCTCGAGTTAATTTTTCTTAATGTCGTTACTCAATTTTTCAAGTGATTTTAGTAGATAAATTCATCGGTCGAATGACCATTTGAAAATTTTGGTTCATATTCTTGAAGTGATTTTTCACAACAAAAGTCAAATCCATCCAAAATTAGTCATAATTTGCTATTGTTTTATGGTTTTTATTTCTTGTGATTGATTTTCTTGTCGCATATCTCTAGCACACTAAAATATTCTTGGTGGGGCTAAAGCTGCCTTTAATTGAACCATAAACAATGTATACTTGTTCACTTGATATGATCTCGAATAGTTTTTATTTATTGAATTAAATTTTGTAATTAAATTAAACTTCAGTTTCATTTCTTTAATAGTTATCGCCGTTCATGAGGAGGTTGTGTCCCCTGAAAAATTATGGTGCCCATGTAGTTTATTTTTTTAAAAAAAAAATAATTAATTAATGTCATGCGTGACTGCATTATTGGAGCTTGACATATATTAGTAGAGAAAATGTGGTTAAATAGTACGTAAAATTAAAGACATATTTGGAAAAGTGTTTGGTGTGTATCAAAAATTAAAATATTGATAATAGGGTGAGTATGGGCCTTCACATTAGTTGGTGAGATGTGACATTTGTCAAAAAAATATTATTCCATTATTTGCCTAAAACAAGAAGCAAGGAGAACTACCAAAAAACAAGATTAAAAAATTGACCATATATATAAAAATAACATACAAAAATGTAGAGATAATATGAAAATGACATCACTTAAAAATATAACATGGATTGTGGTGCACTGATGGGAGTGTTTCACCCTTAATCAAAGATCTCGGATTTGAACCTTGAGTATGGAGAAAATCATGTTGGGAGCGTCACCCCCAAATGGACCCTGCAGTGCGCGATTCGAATTTAGTCGGAGCTTCAATGTGGACTCCGAACACCGTTTGGAAAACAAAAAAATAGATAATATGAAAATGACTTAATTACAAGGAGGTCAGTTTCCTAGTCTATTGCCTCAATTGCATTATGGTAGATTGAAAATCATATTAGAATCCTTGACCCCTTCTAATATAAAATGGGATACATAGTATGATGACATTTCAATAATTTATTTATTCTTTACGATAAATATTGGTAATATCTATGGAAACTCCTGTATACTCCACTGCATTCGGAAAATGACCTATTTTTTTATTAAAAAAATATAGATTGTAGTCATGTAAATGACGAGTATAAAAAGTTGAAATCTAGAAAGTGAAAATTAGCAGGGTTCCGACCAAAATCATCCTTATTGTTTCAACAAAACTTAATATTTCACTACAGAGAAAACATCCTTATAATATGTTTTAGAATTTCATAAAATGTAAGATTCCAATTCCAAAGAAGTGCTAAAAATTAGTACAAAAGAAAAATTATTTAATCGTTAATAATAATTAAAGCAAAAGGAAGATAGTGAGATTTATTTAAGAGCTTCGTCGTTAGTAAAATAAATTAAATTAAAGATACCTAATGATGTTATCTTGGAATATGACTTAGACAAATGGCAACTTCTTGGTGGTGTTCATTAAATTTAATTTCTGCACTATTATGTTGATAACCTTTTTTTTTTTTTTAAGTGTGGTAGTTATAAACTTCTGAGTAATGTTCAATTGATCCTACACAAAAGCTATTTTTTTATGTTGACATCTGGCCTTTTTGTCAACTATACAACTTTAATTCGGTGAATACACGACATAGTGGACCAAACCAAAAAATTACGTGAAATGAAATTGTTTTTAAAAGCTTATATTGTATTGAAATGCCTAGTACATAAATGTGTCATTTAACTTGGGTTATTTTTCACAGTTTATGTTTTCTAATTTTGGGTGTGTACAAATAGACACTTAAATTTGTATAAAGTTGAACAAGTGGACAGATGAGTCTTACGTGGCATAATATACGTAGGACACAAGTTGTAGGATGTGACGTAGGACGTGTGTGTCTATTTTTTATGCTTTATATAAGTTTAAGTGTCTACTTGTGTACACTCAAAGTTGAAGGACATTAATACGAGTTGAAGTCAAGTTAAAGGGAATACTTATGTCTTATGCCTATTGAAATTTACGTAGATCTGTATAGGCAGAATTTAATGGCATAATACATAAATATGTTATTTAACTTGATCTCGGCATCTATATTGCCCTTTCAACTTTGGATGTGCACAGATAGATACTTAAACTTGTATAGAGTTGAATAAGTAGAGACACCCATCTTACTTAACATCTTACATCCTACATGATAGTTTGCATCCAAGGCAACATCCTACGTAGCGTCTTATTTATATTATGTCAATTAGGATGTGTGTCATGTCTACTTATTCAACTTTATACAAATTTAAGTGTTTACTTGTGCACATTCGAAGTTGAAGAGCGTAAATGTTATCTGAACTCAAGTTAAAAGATAAATTTATATATTATGTCGAGTATAATTATAGTTTGGAATTATAACCGAGTAAAATATTGGTAAATGTTTATGAGAAGTCTCCTATAATTGAAATGTTTGGTAGGAGCTTTTCTTGTTCTAACGATCCTTATGCGATTTGAATTTAAATTAATTGAATTACTGTGTTTTACGCTTATTGCGCAAAGAAATGAGTTTTGCTTGTTCTTATGGAAGATGCAGCACAACATAAATAAAGCATTTCTCTTGCTTCCCCCACGTTTCTTCTTTTTCTCCGATCATAAAGATGCATGCCACATCCTTCGCTCTTGAATCTTGATGGATGGCTGTTGGATTGGCAATTGCCTAGTTCGAGTAATATGCAATTTGCACTCATAATGTATGCTTTCTTACATCTTATTCTATTATTTTTAATTATTTACATTTTACATCCTAATCTCTTTAGTTCTTTGCAAAATCATAAGAAAACTCATTTTTTTTAATTATTTACAAAAATAAAATAGAAAAATTCACTAGTTATTATGTTTATTAAGATATTAAAATATAATAATAATATGATTAAACTACTTTCTATCAACAACATAATCGATTATTCTAGTCTTTCTTTCTTAATACACATACAATTTATAAAGACGGAAACAAACACTCTCATCAACTTACAAATAAAAAAATTCCACTCAACAAAAAAAGAAAGAAAGAAGAGGATCCCACAAAATTTTGAATTTGCTTTGAATAACTCATATAAATCTAAACCAGAAAATGTGTAATAGGTTGATGGAGTAGCAGCATTGTTGGTTAAACATCATTAATACCAATTGATTGGAAGAAACAATTATTTGGCCAAAATAAAAAAACTAAATTTATTTTAAAAAATTAATGGTGTCCCCTCCGAAAGAGAAAAAAAAAAATACCATAAACGAATGATTATCCTTTATTTTAATGAAAAAGAAGTGACAAATGACATGTATTTCATATTGCTTTTACTTTAAATTTAAATTCACTTTTTGTTTTTCTTTATATGTAATTCTCTATTTATTTTATAAATAATTAAAAAAAAAAAAAGGAGACTTTTAATGTCTTTTTAAAGAACTAAGGAGATTAGGTTACAAATCATTAAAATAATAAATAAGGTGTGAGTCACAAAAAAGTGTATACATTAAGGGGTTGTTTGGTTTGAATGAAAGTTATCCTGGATTAGTTATGTTAGGATAAGTTATACTGGAATTAGTTATGCTGGGAGTAGTTTTTATTGCTTGTTTGGTTTGTCATATTCAAACTTATATCCATTGTATAATTTTTAATAATAAGTTGTTTGTTTACAAAAATACCCTCCACCTTATCTAGTTTTTTTTTTTTTTACATTTCTTTGCAAACTTTAGTTATTCATTCTCAAAAATCAAACTTTCATGTTATTTAGCTTAAATATTTTTATATGCGCATTTCCATTATTGTGCCATGTGTTTTTTAAAATTAAACTTTCATCTTATTTAACTTAAAAATAAAACTTCCGTCTTATTTAACTTAAAAATAAAACTTTCATCTTATTTAGCTTTAAAATAAAACTTTCATCTTATTTAGCTTAAAAATTAAACTTTCATCTTATTTAGCTTAAAAATTAAACTTTCATCTTATTTAACTTAAAAATAAAACTTTCGATCTTATTTAGCTTAAAATAAAACTTTCATTCTAAGTTTATCAAAGTAAAAGAAATTTTATTATTAAAGTTATCTACATTTTAATGGATACATAGAATATAATTTTTAAGTGAGTGATAAACTATGTAATTCAAAATATGTAATTTAGTAGTGGAGTGAACATTTTAAGAGAAATCAAAATATAAATAAACATAAAATTAGACAAAAAAATCAACTTATAAAATATTCATAAATAAAAATTGTATTTATAAAATGTAATTTTTTAATAGAAAAATATATTATGATAAAAACAACGATTAAGTAAGGTTGTGAATGCTAATTATTATAGTTGTTTAAAAGAGAGTTTAAGGGGGTAATTTTGTTAATTTACATACTTTATCCCAGGATAAGTTATCCTGGGGTTACTATTCCACCCTCAGGGAGGGATAACTTATCCCAGTAATATTTGTTAATCCTGGGATAAGTTATCCCATCTGATAAGTGCGTATGTTCCTAGATGTTTTGATGATCTCCTCACAAGTGCAGGGACCTAGTCCTCTGCAGAGTAAGTATACTCGTCCAGTTGTCAAAGTGATAAACAACTGTAAAAGCTGTCCGTGTCAGGAAGTTGGTGAAGCTGCAGAGTACTTCACCAATCAGAAGCAAGGAGGTTGCTTGTACATTGGATAATATTTCTTCATGATATATATTCAACAACAAACAACAATATTACTCATTCATTCAAAGAGAGAGTTTTTCAAGCTTCAAGAACAGCAAGGGATCTGATTGATTGCTTCAAAAGCTTCTTGTACCAGTTGTTACTTTGTTTGCTTGTAATAGTGCTTACATTGTAGGATTTGTTTCACTTGTGAAAGAAACGTTTCAAACTTGTGTGAATCATTGTAAGAACTAGGTTAAAGGTAACTTAGGGTCTTACTCTAAAGTCTATATTAATCGATCAGGATTAGTATAGTGGGCGGTGTTGTATCCGCTTAGCAAAGTCTAAGTTATCTAGGGGTGATAGCTTAGTAAGCAGTGTTGTATCTGATCTGGCTCATCTAAGTAATAGGAGGTGTTACTTAGAGTTGGGATTAGCAGGCTAATATCGGTTTGTAACTGGCTTTTACTTTTGCTTGAGAAGATTAGTGAAAAACAGTTTTAAAAGTCCTGGCAGGCCAGGTCGTGGTTTTACTCCCTTGAGCAAGGAGGTTTCCACGTAAATTCTCTTGTCAATCTTTACTTTTCAGCACTTGTTCTTTACTGTTTTAGTTTCAACTATGCTGAGGACCTGGTCCCATTGACACTAGTGGACACATACATTCCAACAAGTGGTATCAAAGCAAGTCTTTTCTCTCTGGTTAACACCAAGAAAAGGAAAGATCCTGACGGAATGGTCGTTCTACCTAACATGGAGGAAGGACAGTATTCGACCAGACCACCTCGATTCAATGGACAGTATTATGGATGGTGAAAAAATGTATGCATGATTATATCAATGCAGAGGACACTGAGTTGTGGGACATTATCCTTGATGGACCTTACATTCCTACAAAGGAGGTGAAGGACGGAGAGCTCACCACTATTGCTATCAATACCAGAAAAGAATATAATGAAGCGGACAACAAGAAAATTGAAAAGAACTACAAAGCAAAAAAGATTCTGGTGTGTGGAATTGGAGCAGATGAATACAACAGGATTTCCGTTTGTGAGACTGACAAGGAAATTTGGAACTGTGTTCAAACAGCCCATGAAGGAACTCAGAGAGTAAAAGAGTCTAAAGTCGATATGCACAACACCCAGTACGAGAACTTCATCATGGAGGAAGGTGAAACCATCTTTGAGATGAATTCAAGATTCACCTCCATCACCAACGAGCTTAGAGGACTGGGTGAGCCTATTCCAGTTAGCAAGCAAGTTCAGAAGATTCTTAAAGTGCTTCCAAAATCTTGGCAAAGCAAGGTGGATGCCATAACAGAAGCCAAGGATCTAATGACTCTTCCCATGGATGAACTAATTGGGAATCTTCAGACCTACGAGATGAACAAGAAACAAGGGAAAACTGTGAAGGAAGGAAAGAAGGAGAAGTCCATTTCTTTGAAAACGTCTCAAGGTGAGGTGATTGAGTAGGAGGATGAGATGGCGTATGTCACTAGAAGATTTCAAAAGATCATAAAGAAGCATGGGGGTTTCCAAAATAAAGCCTCTACCAGTAGAACTGATACTTTAAATGATCTGTGCTATAAATGTGCCAAGCCTGGTCACTTTATAAGGGACTGCCCCAGTCAAAAGCAGGAAACTCATGACACCAGACCGCGCAAGAGGGACCTGGTCCCAGACCATGCTCGGATGAAGGCTCATGTTGATTAGCTGGTAAGAAATGCCTTTGTTGTATGGGGAGATGATTCAAGTGAGTCAGAAAAAAATGCAGAAAGTTATGAAGATGTTTCAATGATGGCTATTGAAAATGATCAAAATGTCTTCAGCTCCATGTTCTCTTTAATGGCTAAATTCGATAATAAAGAGGATCAAAATGAGGTAACTCTTCTCGATCTTAAAGATGATTTAGACTCTCTTCCCATTAAAAATTTGAGAAAACTTGTTGCTCTACTAATTGACTCAGTTGATGAATTGACCTTTGAAAATTTGATGATGAGTGAAAAGTTGAGTTTGTGAGAAGATGAAAACTCAGTTCTTAATGCTCAAATGTCTGAAGTGAGTACTAGGATAGGTATCCTCAAGACTGATAGTCTGGAACGCAGTGAGGGACCTGGTACCTTAGTAGGTGGAAAGAAAAAGCTTAGCATCCTTGAGAAAGAACTGGAAGAAAAGCTTAAAATCATTGAGTCCAAGTTAGTTGCTTCTCTTGAAACAAATTCTCAAATGAGAAAGGATCTGAGTAAGGTCAAGGAGGAGTTAAGCCACTCTCTAAAATGGACTGACTCTTTTAAGATACTAATCAGAGTTTCAATGGAAAGAAAGGGTTGGGACGCAGACCAATAGAACCCCCATATAATCCTCATAGAAAATATGTGTCTGTATCTGACAACCTTTTGTGCACTCACTGTGGTTGAAATGGTCATTTGAAAGAGAAATGTGAGAGTCTGAGAAAAGCTAAAGAAAGGCATGTGAAATTTGTTAGCTCTGAACATGATTTTAAAAAGGGACACAAGGGACTTGGTCCCCGTTATTGTTTTAGCAAGAACACTTTACCTCCATGGATAGGAAGGTTTCTCATTAAACCTTTTGACAGTTTTTGGGAACTCCGTTTGAAATGGGTTCCTAAGTCTAATAAGTGATTCTTGTGCAAAAGAGAGGGAGCAGTCAATGTTGGTACATGTATAGTGGATGCTCAAGGCATATGACTGGAAATACTCTAAACTTCCTCTCTTTGGAAGCACACCAAGGTGGTGGTATGTCATTTGGTGGTGGAAAGAAAGGTTTTATTCTTGGTATTGGCAAAGATAGGAAGAACTGCAGATCATTCCATAGACAATGTACACTATGTGGATGGTTTGAAGTTTAATCTCTTAAGTGTGTTTCAAATTTGTGACAAGGGAAATGAAGTCAAGTTCATGTCTGAAGGGTGTGTGCTTACAAACTGTGAAACTAAGAAAATTGTAATGTCTGCAAAAAGAGTCAAGAATGTTTATGTTACTGATCTTGATTCCATAGAAGGAGATGACATGTTGTGCCTAAGTGCATAAGCTGATGATGCTGATCTGTGGCATAGACGGCTGGGTCATATGAGTAACTCTTTGCTAAATAATTAAACTTGTTGTAAGGGACCTGGTCCGCGGATTGCCGAGACTGAAGTTTGCAAATGACAAAATCTGCAATGTTTGTGCTAAAGGGAAACAGACTAAGTCATCATTCAAAGCCAAGAAGGGTATCAGTACATCAAGACCTCTGGATCTGCTTCACATGGACTTATGTGGACCTATCAGAATTCAAAGCAGGGGAGGTAAGAAATTTATTCTTGTCATTGTTGATGATTTTTCCAGATTTGCGTGGAACCTGTTCCTGCGCACTAAAGATGAGACAACTGCAATCTTGATCACCTTTGCCAAAGCTATTCAAGTGAAGCTGAACTGCAAAATAGCCAGTGTCAAATCAGATCATAGCACAGAGTTTGAAAACTCTCAGCTAGAAGGTTTTAGTGCAGAACATGGAATAAACCACAACTTTTCAGCACCAAGAACCCCTCAGCAAAATGGAGATGTTGATAGAAAGAACAGAACCTTGGTGGAGATTACCAGAACTATGTTGATTGACTCAGGGATTGCTATGAATTTCTGGGCTGAAGCTGCCAATACTGCATGCTATGTGACTAATAGGTGCCTCATCAGATCTGTCATCAAGAAGACGCCCTATGAACTGTTGAACAGCAAAAAACCATCCATTGCACACCTCAGACCTTTTGGTTGCAGGTGTTTTGTGTTGAACAATGGAAAGGAAACCTAGGGAAATTTGATGCCAGAAGTGATGAGGGTGTATTTGTCAGTTATTCATCGACAAGCAAGGCATACAGAGTGTTCAACAAAAGAACCCCTTGTATTAAGGAAAGTATGAATGTCAATTTTGATGAATCAGGAAAACTGAATGACCATGGTGAAGACTAGGAGTTTGAAGAGCAGACAGGCCAGCAGAGGAATGATCAAACTACACAAGGAGAGAAATCTGGTGCTTCAGGAGAACCTGGTCCCTCAGATCCATTACCGGATGCTTTGCCTCCAAATCTTGAAGAAAGTGAAGGTGATTCTGATGCTGACAAAGAGGAAGAGATTACCAAGAAGTCCGGATGGAAACATCAATCCTTCCATCCACTGGACAATCTCATTTCCCCTCTTGATTCAGGAATTCAAACCAGATCAAAATCAAGAAATCTAGCAGAATTTTCAGTATTTATATCAAACATCGCCTAAAAACATCAAAGAAGCTCTCCAAGATGCAGACTGGGTAATCTCAATGCAGGAGGAACTTCATCAGTTTGAAAGAAGCAAAGTGTGGCACCTGGTCCCCACACCAACGGACAGAACTATTATTGGGACTAGATAGGTGTTCAGAAACAAACTTGATGAGCATGGAACCATTACAAGAAACAAGTCAAGGCTTGTGGTCCAAGGGTACAACCAAGAAGAAGGAATTGATTATGATGAGACCTTTGCTCCTATTGCCAGAATGGAAGCTATCAGAATCCTAATTGCTTTTGCAGCCCACAAGAAGTTCAAGCTGTTTCAAATGGATGACAAGAGTGCATTCTTGAATGGTTATATGAAGGAGGAGGTGTATGTCAAGCAGCCCCCAGGCTTTGAAGAGACAGACTTGCCCAATTATGTACTAAAGTTGGATAAAGCTTTGTATGGATTGAAACAAGCTCCTAGAGCTTGATATGAACGCCTATCAAAGTTCTTGTTGGACAATGGGTACAAGAGAGGTAAAATAGACAATACTTTATTCTTGAAATCCAGAGGTAAAGAATTGTTGATTGTGCAGGTGTATGTCGATGACATAATTTTTTGTGCTACCTCGGATTCTCTGTGCAAGGAGTTTCCTGAATTAATGAGTAGCGAGTTCTAGATGAGCATGATGGGAGAACTCATAATCTTTCTAGGCTTGGAGATCAAACAGTCCTCTCAAGGCGCTTCAATATTCCAAGAGAAGATCATCAAATAGCTGCTCAAGAAATTCATTCTTCTCGATGCAAAAGTGTTGGATACTCCCATGAGCACAAGTGTTAAGCTTGACTTAGATGAATATGGAGTTGAGATAAATCAGACTATATATAGGGGAATCATTGGGTCACTCTTGTATCTCACTGCAAGCAGACCAGACATAGTCTTCAGTGTACGGATGTGTGCAAGGTTTCAAGCTGCACCAAAGGAGTCACATCTAAAGGCTGTTAAACGAATACTAAGATACCTGAAGGGAACTCAGGACATGGTCCTCTTCTACCCAACAGGTGACTTACTTGATCTAATTGGTTTTGCAGATGCTGACTGTGCAGGCTTTCTTGTATATCGAAAGAACACATCAGGCATGGCACATTTTCTTGGATCATCACTGATTTCCTGAGGGACAGTGTTGAGAAGCAAAATGTGATGATGAAATTATGCGAGACTGAAGATCAACTGGCTGACATCTTTACAAAGGCACTGAGTAAAGAATCCTTCATTAAGAACAAGATGAGGCTGGGGATGCACAAAATCACCTGATCCCCTGACAATTTGCACAAAAATCTTCTATTTTGATTATGTTAAGAAGGGTAGGTATCTATACTTGTTTAATGTTTGTCACTTAAAAATTCACTTCTGGTACCTTAATGCAGGTATACACTCATGGTGTGTTTAGTTGAAGGGAAGATCTAACCATACAGACCTGGTCCTCATGAGGTTAGTATCACTTAGGCTACATTGTCTGTCGGTCAACATCACTGCCACGCGTCTCTTGCCTATTCATCGCGTCAGTTTCAAGTGTCTTTTCACTTTAAAACCAAAGGTCAGTACTGTTAGGGACCCGATACCCTTTTAACTCTATCTAAAACTAAGTATTTAGAGAATCAAATTCTTCAAATCTCTTCAGTTATTTCCTTCTGATTCTCTAATTGTTTTTCAAGTATCTTCTTTTCTATCCCAAAATGTCTAACTCCGTCTCTTCTTCCCAGACTCTTATCTCCCAAGAAGTTGAAAACCTTAGTTCCTTCAACTTCTCCATACCCCTTCCAGATAAAACTCTTTCGACTCCAGTTTGTGGAGTTGGTGAAACGACTGTCATAGCAGCAAGTCGAGTCCAAACGGAAAGGGCAAGGAAAAGGAAGAGGGAAAATATTGAACCAAAAAATCCTACCTCTACACCTTTCCCTATCAGATCTAGTGATACTGAGTCAGAGTATGTTGTTGCTTATGTGACTAAGAAAATAAAACAAAGTGAGAAAGAAAGGGTTAAATCAAAAGGAAGTTAAAAGAGTGCAAAGAAATCCCAGTGAAAAGGGAGAAAGTTAGAAAACAAGTAGCTGAAAAAATCAAAACTCGTAAAGGGAACAGGTTCTAGGGTGCAAAAACAAAGTGAAGAAAAAGAAATGACAAGGGAGGAGCGGATAACGACAATGGAGAACCAAAAGGTTTTGAATGGCAGAGTCTTTGACCCTGACATCCTAACTAAATTTGGCATGTCAAATCTTCTTTATGTTGTCTCCATTCAAGGTTGAAACAATCTCTTTGAACTACCAATTCCGTACTTGCACAAACCTGAGGTGCGTGAATTTTTCTACAAAATGAAACTTCTGGAAAGTGGTGGAATCGCGACTAAAGTCAGGAATGTTGAAACATGTTTGGATGAAGAAATATTAGGTATCATTTTAGGGGTTCCTATGGAAGGAATTCGAACAATCGAAGGTTGTAAACCATCCAGTGACTTCACAAAACTTGCCACAAAAAGTGGAGATGTCAAGAATGCAGGGTTACCAAAAAGGTTTCTCAAAGGGGAATATCAGTTGATTTTTGAGTTCATCAACAAGGTGTTAGTTCCCAGAACTGAAAAGAGAACAGTGGCATCTGTTGCTGATCTTTTTCTCATGGAGAAGCTTGATGAACTTGAAGAGATCAACCTCCCTGTCACTATGTTGTAATGCGAGTGTGTTGAAGGAAAAGCTAGGGGCAGATGTTCTAGAGAAGCAAGCTGCTCTTAAATGAGAAGTGACTGATCTTACTGAGATTCTGAATAACAAGGAGATTGAAATTGCTTCACTAAGGTCTTACAGAAGGCGGTTTCGAGGGGACCTGGTACCAGCGATAGAAATGAGCAGGTGTTGCAAAAGTTGAGGGATGAAAATGAAAGGCTGCTGAAGACAAATGCCTCACCCAGTGAGGAAGTTAAGGCTCTCAACATGCAACTTATCAAGGCTCATGAGGATGCAAATGAGTGTCTATCTCTGTTTATGCGCACCATCAATCCCCTTCCCCTTCCATCCTAAAAATGTCTTGTTTCCCTAGTTTCCCTCTTTGTTCCTCAATCCTGATTAAAACTTTTGTGGCTTTTGTTGTTTTGATTGACTACAGTGGTCAGTATTTGTGGTCTAATGTTATTTATGTTTCTGCCCTGTTTATGTGTGGTTTAATTTTCCTTTTATGCTTACATACACATGTTCTGTGTGGCCCAAGGCCCTGAATTCTTTATTGCCTTGCATTTTGTCACGACCCGGGATCACCCCCTAGTCGTAACCGGCGTACTCGACCTCGAAGAGGTCTAATACAAGCCTCTTAGCATTCATTCATCGCATAGACACTAAAACCATAAGGAATTAAAAACTTTCTTTACCAAGAAAACATTTAATAAAATAAAAAAAGAATAGCAAGCGGAAGACTTTATACATGATGTCTCAAAACCATCTAATACTTTAGAGTACGAAATTCGGGACTAATCCCATACACAACTTCATGATACTAAAAAGACATAAAAGAACATATGGGGTATTGTCCTCGAATATATTAGGACTCACCAAGTCTTCATCTTCAACACTTAGAAACCTATCAAGTAGCCATGACATGTCACCATCTCCAAATCCCTACACTTTAGTCCAAAAAGGGAAAGAAAGGGGTTAGCACAATTAAGTACTAAGTATGGAAGTCATGCAAAAACATGCTAAAAGGGACGTTTATTGGAGAAACATACTTTTATGCCATTTGGTAAAACTTCATAAAAAAAAAATACAAGTATAAGAGTCACAATATCCAACCATAACCAACATACAAGTCATTAACCACTTTAGCACATACTCCACACATAACCCATTTCTTCACCTTAAACCATCCACCTCAAGTAACCCTTGGACAACACTTTGTGCAATGTATGGATAGCGTCCCATACCACCATCCACACTAAAGCATCATCCTAAGGCCACCAAATGTGAACTTACCACTTATCATGCTTCATATCACAAGTCATCATGCACAACTAGTACCAATGTACAACACATGAACATAATTGACAAGTAAGCCTTTTCATCATTTCTTGACCTCTATCTCAAGTTACCCAAAGCCACACTTAAGTGAAACATGAAGTGACCGCCCATACAATCTCTTCATATACACCTATGTGTTCCTAAGGGTTACCATAGATAAGGAAATTTACCATTACAATATAACATACTAAGTCAATGTTTACATATAAAACCATAGCCAACCGTGTATATACTCAACATATATTCATATACAACCCATGCTTAACTTTAAAGAAACACGTGCCATTTCATTACCATAGGACCTCTACCTAATATAACCTTAAGACACACTTGAGTAAGACAAGAAGTGACCGCCCATACAACCTCTTCAAGCACTCTTAAGTGTTCCTCAAGATTACCTTAGATAAGGACATTTCCTTTACAACATAACATCAATAGACCAACATTCTTTAAGAAACCATTTTGGAGACATTCAAGCACATAAGGGGACTTTCACATAATAGTCGTTAGACTTAGGGAACTCACTTTAGTATCTTCAAAGCCTACTCGTGCCATGTGTAGATAGCATCCCATACTACTACCTACACGTTGTAGAACCTATCCAATAACTAGAGTGCACATCCCACATGATGGGAATAGGCATAACCGACATAGACCATACTAGCTAGGTATGGAATCCGGAGTCTATCCTACTCCGTGGAGGTTGTTCTACTTGCCAAAGGTAGAACTAGTAAGCAACCCATGTAGGCACATGGTTTAGGGGATGTCCAAGGAAGTTCATTGTGCCTAATCTCATACTCAACTAGGCCACCTTCCTAACCACATCCACTCGGTGCTAGCCTTGTTTCCCATAGAGTATTCAATCACATATGTACTTAGAGAGGGTTCCTTTTCTAGTTCAACCAACTCATAGTACCTCTTCCCAAGAAAGGCCCCATTTCTTAGTCATAGCCAATCAAGGTTCATAAGGATAGCTCATTTAACTTTCTTAGATAAGGATTTTCATGTCATTCCGGCTCCATCCATCTCTAAGTCTATCATTTCACTCAAGAAGGGAACATCGCCCTAAGGCCCATCCTTCAAGGTTATACATTTACTTAGGAAAACTAGACTTATGAAAGGGCACCATTTCTTAGTTCTGCCGATTCAAGTCTTGGCCTATAATTCCTCTTTTAGCATTTATAGAAAGGGCACAATTTCTTAGTTCTAGCCCACTTCACACATTCATGCATTCAAGACTTTAAGTAACAAGGAGAGACACTTTAGTCTACCAACCAAGTCACAACATTATCATCTAAGGATACTTCATAATCCAACATCATTTCATATATACATCATTAGAAACATCATACTTTATATCACAATGCTATCCACTTTACATAGGATCATCACAAGATCACATAAACTCATTCACATCATACCTTCACACATATAGCTTCACATAAAACTTTACATATAGCTTCATATAGGACTTTACATATAGCCTCATTTATATATAATAATATAACAATACAATAACACTCATATAATGCCCTTCATGGCCTCAATTCACAATAATACAATATTCCAACATTATGCAACAACTTCCCCAATGCCTTCATGGCTACAATTCACAATAATACCACACAAGAACAAGATATAACACTTCCACCAAAGGTGGATTCAACCTACCAACAACAATTAATTCAATAAAGAGAGTTCAAGCTTTCTTACCATAATTCAAAGTCATAGCCAAAATCACCAAAAATCCAAGCAATCACCAATACTTCACTCACAAGGCTTACCACCCTTAATTCACCCATTATCAACAATTAATCATGAATAAACATTAAACAACACAAGAGATATCAATACAATTCACTTTACACATAATTCCATCAACTTTGAATTTATAGAAATAGACCCACTTCATAAACACATTTTGGGGTTTTGTAGAATACAAGGATTCATGGAGTTTTCATCTTAAAACATCAATTAAACATGAATAATATCATAATTTATCATTTGAAATCGTTTCATGCAAGAACCCTTGAGTTTGAGTAGAAATTAGGCTTTTTCACAAACTTTGGAAAAGTTGAAAACCATTTGAAATTGGCTCTAGGGTGATAGCTTGCCCTAGATAAAGAACTCCCATACCTTTACTAATATTCCCCAAGAAATTTGATGAAGAAAACGTCTTGCATCCACAACCCTAACTCCCACTTCTTCTTCTTCTTCTTCCTCTTCTCTTCTTCACTCTCAAGAACCCTAACTCTTTCTCTTTTAAAATGGGGAAAAAATGATCCACAAAACAGCCTAACACAACAATATAACCAAAAGAATTGGTTAGTGAAAAGACCAAAATGCCCTTAAAATTTCCGGACGGATTCCCTGCCAACTGCCCAACTTTCAAAGGCCATAACTCACTCCTACGAACTCGGAATTGAGCAAACTCGGTGGCGTTGGAAAGATCGTTCCAAGGGATTTCCAAACATAACTGGAACTACTCCTGGATCATCCTGAGCTAGGAGTTATGGCTGCTCAAAATTGGCCAAAAACTCACTGATTTCCATACTTAGCCAAATTTCCAGATTCTGAATTTTTTCCAAAAATGACTACTTCCAATTCAAGCTTCTTCATATTCATTTTAAATTGTCGGATGTTACACATTTAACTTGAATATGTTTATTGCTTCACCTTTTCAATGATGTCAAAAGGGGAAAGTTTTGTTGTAAAGTTGGTTGTGGAATAGGGGCACTCAACTAAAGGGGAACTATGATTGTTAGGGGCACTGAACTTAGGGGGAACTATGGTTGTTACAGGAGCACTGACAAAAGGGGAATTTGTTATGTAATTGAATGAATGTGTTTGATCACTCACGTGAGGAGGTATGCAGGGTGTTCGTCATCATCAAAAAAGGGGAAATTGATAAGTGCGTATGTTCTTAGATGTTTTGATGATCTCCTCACAAGTGCAGGGACCTGGTCCTCTGCAGAGTATGTATACTCGTCCAGTTGTCAAAGTGTTGTACAAGTGTAAAAGTTGTCCATGTCAGGAAGTTGGTGAAGCTGCAGAGTACTTCACCAATCAAAAGCGAGGAGGTTGCTTGTACATTGGATAATATTTCTTCATGATATATATTCAACAACAAACAACAATATTACTCATTCATTCAAAGAGAGAGTTTTTCAAGCTTCAAGAACAGCAAGGGATCTAATCGATTGCTTCAAGAGCTTCTTGTACCAGCTGTTACTTTGTTTGCTTGTAATAGTGCTTACATTATAGGATTCGTTTCACTTGTGAAATAAACATTTCAATCTTGTGTGAATCATTGTAAGAACTAGGTTAAGGGTAACTTAGGGTCTTACTCTAAAATCTATATTAATCGGTCAGGATTAGTATAGTGGGCGGTGTTGTATCCGCTTAGCAAAGTCTAAGTTATCTAGGAGTGATAGTTTAGTGAGCAGTGTTGTATCTTCTCTGGCTCATCTAATTAATAGGAGGTGTTACTTAGAGTTGGGATTAACAGGCTAATCTCGATTTGTAACTGGCTTTTACTTTTGCTTGAGAAAATTAGTGAAAAACAGTTCTAAAGTCCTGGCAGGCCAGGTCGTGGTTTTGCTCCCTTGAGCAAGGAGGTTTCCACGTAAATTCTCTTGTCAATCTTTACTTTTCAGCACTTGTTCTCTACTGTTTTAGTTTCAATTGTGCTGAGGACCTGGTCCCATTGACACTGGTGGACGCATACATTTCAACACCATCCTGTCTAACAAAACAACGGATTAAGAGACACGAATTTTTTTATCCCAGGATAACTTTCTCTTATCCATCACACCAAATGACCCCTAAGAATGCAAATCGTAAATTACTCCTATAAAACACTAGAATATAGTTTACTCAAACTTAAGAAAACAAAAACTCAAATCAAATCAAAATATAATGCGTAAATTACAAAGTGGAAGAAGACAAGAAGAAAAGCAGTTTGTAATGTGCTTTGCCTAGAAATGGCGATGGGGCAGGGCAGAAGTGGGGCAAGGCAGGTTAAGGCAATGCGAGACGAAACAGAGTAAGTTGAAGGCGAAACGGAGTAGTTTGAAGGCAATGTAGGGCGGGGCAAGTTAAATAAATAAAAATAACTGGTAATGAAAAGAAATGAATAGTAAAATAAATATTTTTAAATTTTTAGTTTTTTCAAAGTCATCCAATTAGATTGTGCAAGCTAATTATTCATGATTTGATAAGTGACTTTCTAAACAAATAAAATATTTGGATTTAACTTTATATTATTTGCACTATTCAAACTAGTGAACAAATTGTACGTTGGGGGTTTATATAGGGCGAGGCGAAGCGCATTGAAAAAGAAAATCTATGTGAGGTGGACTCAAGTCTTTGCAAGTTTACATGGATTGCCCTATAATCACTTCGTCCCACTCCGTTTGCCATCCCTAGCTTCGCCTGATGAATGACTATTTTAAATAATAAATGATAATTGAATTATTTTAGATAAGAAAAATTTATTGATTAAATGTATAGATATTTTATCTTATTTCCTAAGCCACTCATATTTGTGTTGGTTAGGTCTACTACACTCACTACCAAAGAAAAATTCATTGTTAAGATTTGAATCAATTTTTTTTCATTTTTTTAATTAAAAGTAAAAGGAGGTTGACCATGTCCATCCCACCTTAGTGAAGGAGAAGAGCAGTCTTTGATATTATTGATTAGATTACATTTCAATCGTCAATAATTTATTAAAAATAACTTTTTTACCTCAAGATAAAAATAAAACTTAAATAAATTTATTTATAAAATTATATTAAATTACATCGCATATATTATTGTTGTTGATTAAATTATATTTTGGGCTCCCTGACTGTGTAAGAGAGCACATGCTCCAAATGTAAACAAATTAATGGATTCCATTATTCAATGACAAAATGACAGAAGGCTATATAATACACTCAAACACTTGTGGCTCAAAATTGATTTTCTTGATATTTTGAATTAATGCAGAAAAGGACACTCAAAATTCACGTTTAAAACATCACACATTTTTTAAAAATAATTTTAATTAAAGGTGTATTTTATTAAATTATTTTTATACTGTTATTTAATATTAAGAGTGGTATGAAAAGAAAATACTCTCTTTCTTTATTTTTACTTGTTCACTATATTAAAAATAGTTGTCCAACAATTTTTATCAAGTTTGAAAAATCAAGAGACAATTTACCTTTTTGCGTCTATTTTACCATGTCTATTAAATACTATTTCTGTCCATTTTTAATTGTCATAGTTTCCTTTTTTAGAGTCAAACTATAAAAACTTTGACTAATATTTTACGATGTATTTTTTCATCATATTGATATGCAAAAAATTACAATTTATAGTATTTTTTGTATAGTTTTTTAATATCTAAATTTTTTGTTTAAAAAAATCAAATTAATGTAATCTAATTTAACTTTGAAAATTAGTCAAATTGACTTTCGAAAAGCGCAACATGACAAATAAAAGTGGACGGAGGGAGTACTATCCAATACTTCCTCTATTTCATATTAGTTGAATTTGTGAGGCAATACACACTTATTAAGAAAAACATCTAAGGACATAATTTAAATCATATTATACACTATTATCCTTCGTGAAATTATAAATATAACTTTGTAAGTAGTTAATTTATCTCCTAGAAAATATTAAACTTCATTAAATGTAAGGACAAATATGAAGAAAAAAAAAATAAACATCCATTTTAAACTTTGAACAATAAAAAAAGCCCAAAGATTAAGTTAATATGAAATAGAGGGAGTATTTAATATATTTCTCAAAGCATTAGGGTAATGTAATGATCACTACAAGAAAAAGGTGAATTACATGAGGATTTTCCTGGGGATTAGTATGAAAATTAGCAGGAAAATAAATTTTCATACTAATCCCTAGGAAATTTCCCACGTATTTCACGCTTTTCCTGTAGTGGATATTACCCCTATTATTTATTATTTCTTAAGATGTGTGTTAAGTCAATAATTAACAACTATTATTGGATAGATGAAGTAACAATATTTTTTTCATTTATTAAAACAAACCAGTAAATTGTAATTACTCCATCAGTTTATTTTTAGTTATCTAATAAAATTTAACACAATACTTAAAAAAAATGAAGTATAAACTATAAAATATAAAAATCAAGTAAAATAAAACAGAATATATATATATATATATATATATATATATATCATAGTTTTGTGGTGCTCCTCTTCTCCTATCCATAGTAAATATAAAACCTTATCCCATGTGACTTGTGAGTAAAATTAAGTATGATATGGTCCCTCCATTTCAATTTGCCGCATCACTTCAAGTAGATTTTTTTTTTACATGGTATGATTATATTGTTCATGAAAAAATATGTTGTTTTTTTTTTAAAAAAAAGGTAGTTTTTAGTGTTTTGCAATGAGAGGGATGGGATGTGGGGCGTGGAGCCTCGGGGATGACAACAGTGAGATGTTCGAACGGTAAGTCTTGGGGGTGGTAGGTGAGCGGAAAAATACATTAAATATAGACCTTGTTATTAAATACTATGCAATATTTAATATATTTTTCAAAGTATAAGTTTAATATTTATTCAAAGGGTAATGTAACAATATTACCTCGATTATTTATTGTTTCTTAAGGTGTGTTAAGTTACTAGTGGACAACTATTATTAGACATAGGGAGTAACAATACTTTTATGATTTATTAAAAGGAAAAATTACATAAATGCACAACTTATTTTATAGTACCATATTCTTTACAAAAATTATAAAAATTCCTACTCTCTCCTATTCTCGGATACATCACTCTTACACGATGTACTGGGAGGCGTTGTATCACGATGTAATGTATAGTGACAGGTGTGTCTTATATCAACAAAGGTAGTGTATCGAAACGTTGAGCGATGTATTGGGATCGGACATGTGTGTCTTGTATCAACAAATGTAATGTATCGGGACGCGATGTATCGGACGTTGAGTTATGTATCCAACATTGGGACACGATGTATCGAGACATTGAGTGATGTGTTTGAAATCGAGACGCGATGTATCACGACGTTAAGTGACGTATCCAAAGTTCTTAAATTTTAAGGGACTTTTGTAATTTGAAAAAGAGTAGAAATAGAATGTAATTAGCTCTTAACACTGAGTATTAAATTGTAATATCTATTACTCCCTCTGTTCATTTCAGTTTCCTCATATTTGTTGCACCGACACCCTAAATTATAGTAGTAGATCTTCTTTTTTTTGATATGGTAAGATTTCTTTTAAGAAAAATAAATTATTCTTTAATGTTTTTGTAATGAGAGAGATGGGGTTGTGGGGGCTCGAGGGTGATGGGGGTGGGCGTGGAGCCTCGGGGATGATAGGAGTGAGATGTTCAAACGGTAAGTTTTGGGGCTGTAGGTGAGTGGAAATATACGATAAATATAGACCTTGTTTTTTCTCTCATAATTTAGTTTCATATTTTCATTAAGAAAGTTATTTTTCTCACTTTTAAGAAACTTATTCTTTTAAAAGAAAATGTTTTTTCAAAATTTTTATCTAACTAAACATGAAAAAGTAAGAGACAATTTTCAAAACGTAACATTTCAGGCTCTAATATAATTTATTTTCAATCCAAATAATTCCACAATATATTAGATGTTATAACAATGTATTATGTTTGTTACGTCTTTAATAAGAACTTTCAAATTCAAAATCTAAAAATGAAATTTTTCTCAGAAGAAAATGTTAAGTTATTTTTACAAAGTATAAATAAAATTATCTTTTTATTTGATTTGTTACGAAATCAACCCCTCAATTCTTGATCGGGAGGGTACACCCAGAGGTCTTTACCCTTCCATCCCAATTCATTGCTTTTGTATGAGAAAACACATAAAGTCACCGTTGAAGTTGTCTCGAATTTTCAAAAAGACACATTAACTTAACAATTGTTCTATTACCCCACTAAAGTTTTTAATATCTTTGTAAAAGGGTCATTTTGACCCATTTCCTCACCTGGGTTGTAAACACGCACAACAGGCGCGTGAAGCAGTGTATTCACTGCGAATAACCAATTTACAAGTGACACGTGTCACTTGTTTTTTTTATTAATTAATTATTTTCTTCCTTTTCATCATCTTCCCCCAAAAGAAAGCTCAAAAAAGAGCCATTGGTGCCTCTCTTGATGGATGATTCCATCATCAACTTTGGTACTCTTTTTTACGAATTCATCATTTTTCCCAAGCGCAATAAGGTAAGCGTTTGTTTTCTCTTTTAATTTTCGGTAGAAAAGGTTAATTTGAAGTTTTTCAATGTTTAATAACTTCTTAGTTTCATTTAGTTTTGAGTAATGAAGATATTTTTGTGAATAGGTTTTGAAGGAAAATGTCAAATGATGTGTTTGAAATTAAGAAAGCTAAGAAATCAGCACAATATTTGAAATCATCACAATCGTTTGGATTGGGAGACAAAGAGACTCTGGAAAGTTGAGAAATAACAAAAGATGAAGACTTTTATTTTTTAAATGAATCGGGTCGTAGCGTAGCCATCACGCGCGTTGTTTCAGGTGAGGAAATGGGTCAAAATGACCCTTTTACAAAGATATTAAAAACTTTAATGGGGTAATAGGACGGTTGCAAAGTTAAGGTGTCTTTTTGAAAATTCGGGACAACTTCAATGGTGACTTGTCTTGTCTTTTCTCTTTTTGTATTTGTTGTAACTTTATTAATCTTGTCAATAGCATATTCATTGTATTTGTTTCTTCTCAACTGTGAAGTACTTTCTCCGTTCATTTTGATTTGTTCAATTTTAACTTGTCCAATTTTAATTTTTTATTTGTCTTTTTTTATTTATTATATTTGATAAATTTAAAAAATATAATTTTTTTATTTATTATACCCTTAATTTATTTAGAGAGTTAATGTTTTTTAAAAGGGTCGAACCTTCTTAATAAGTAAATTGATTTTGAAATTCTATCAATTGATAGGGATAAAATAGTAAACTCACTATGTTAATTATTTTTTTCTTAATAGGTGTGTCAAGTAAAAAATGGATAAATAAATAGAAACAGAGGGAGTATATCTTTTCGAGCCTAGCAGTAATTAGAGAAATTTACCAGAGCTTTTTTGCCTTTGCTTATTTTCGAAGCACAATGAAAAATCTGCGATAATTCTTAGCTACTCGAGTTTTGGTTACTGTACCTTTTCTACCAAAAACATTTTCTTCTTTTTTAGATACATAAAAATGTCTTTTAACTTGGTTTTATTTGACATCTATATATTGGTCTTCGATTTTTGGTGTACACAAGTAGACACTTAAACTTGTATAGAGTTGAATGTAAGCTGACACATCTTACTTGACATCATACATTCTAAATGGAAGTTTACGTATTTTTCAGATCTGGGCATACATTCTTTGTTCTTTTTCCATGTTCTTCATGAAGGTTTCATAAAAAATCGAGATAATAGAAAAATAATTTTCTACCATTTTCAATCGATCACTCAATTCACTCAAAAATGTCCGTCGAAGCTCCAACAATTGAAACCTCCCAAAATTTTACTCCTATTTGAAGTAATTTGTTTCTTGGTTGCTTCTTGTTATTAGTTTATTTTAAGCTTAATAGGGTGTCAAGAAGATGAGGAGGGTGGGATGTGAAGAAGAAGAGATGTGGGGGGGGGGGGGGGGGGAGGTGTAAGAAATATTTTGATTTTTTTTTACTTTAATAATTATCTGACGCGCATGATTTTTTTTAATTATTATTATTTTGCCATGTCAGCTTTAGGGGTTAATAAATTCACTTTTAAATAGCAGAGGTGTGTAATAGGTCGTCATGATAGTTTAAGCGTGTAACTGACTTTTCGATACAAGTTTGAGGGGGAATCTATACACATTTGTCCTACATAATGTCACATATGACACAAAATTGTCATTAGGATACTACATAAGATAAATGTGTGTATGTTCATTTTTTTATAAGTTAAAATATTTATTTGTACTTATCCAAAATTAAAAAATATAAATATCAATTGAAATTAAATTAAAAAACACCTTTATATATTATGTCCGTAAAGAAAACACTTCCCATTTTGTCTTGTTGCCGTAAAACACCAAGAATATAAGAGAAGAAGAAAAATAGTCGATAATGCACTCCACTTGCAATAGAGTAGGTTGATTGACTATTTTAAATAATAAATAATAATTGAGTTATTTTAGAAAGAAAAATTTAATTCATTACCCATTAAATAGGGAAAACGGTCTGAAAAATATTTTAACTTTGGCCAAAATTACTGTTACGATATCAAACTTTATGGATGACCTTTTACCTCCTGCACTATTTAATAGTGTATTTAAGAGGTATATATGTGCCCACGTGGACACGTTATTATTTATAATTATGTAATATTTATGATGTCCACGTGGCCATATATATACCTTTAAAATACACTATTAAATAGTATAGGGGGTAAAAGGTCATTTCCAAAATTTGATATTGTTACTGCAATTTTGGTTAAAGGTCGGATACATTTCAGATCCTTTTTCCCATTAGATATTAGATCGTTTATCTAATTTTTTCTAATCCACCCATATTCATATAGGTTAGGCACACTAAATAAGTTTATCACTCCTCACCATAGAAAACTTCAATATTAAGATTTGAATTAAATTTTCTTAATTAAAAATAAAATGATCTTTGACCATATCCATCCCACCTTAGTGAAGGAGAAGAGAGGTTTTTGATATTATTGATTAGATTGCATTTCGATCATTGGTGATTTATTAAAAATAATTTTTCTATCTCAAGGTAAAAATAGATTATGTATATTTTATTCTTTTGGAATTTTATTTATGAGAATTAGAGGTGGGTCGGTCCAGCCTCACCCGATTCAAGCCTCGCGGGCCAAGGAATTTAAAGGGCTAGGGTGTGCCGGCCCTTCATTTGAAAGGGCCTAAAAATGCTCAATTCAATCCAACCCAACCCTAGAAGGGCCGAGAACTGGGGTGGGCTAGTCTTATTTTTTTTTAATTTCTTTTCAAACTTGTAATACTATAACATCAAAAAAATGAGAAGATTTTCAAATCAAATATGACAAACAATGGTGTTATTTCAATAACACTAGCAAAAAATCTAGTGTAATTAGCATGTATCTCGCATACCAGATATGCGATCGAGGTAAAAGAGTGACAAGCAAGATGGAAGGGAGGCGAGGGCGCAAGATTTGTCTATGTATCCTAGATACATGCGAATCTACTTGGATAGAGTGTATCTAGAACAAATTAACCTAATTTTGAGTTCATATATTCCGAGACACATGTATCTAGACGTATCAAAATCTGGTAAGATTCATAATATTACAATATAACGTGTATTTAAGTAATTAGATTATATACTAGTGAATTTATTGTAAGTTACCCTTAAATAAAAAAAATTGGCCCATGGGCCGACTCTGGCCCAGCCCAACCCCAGTCAAGCCTCAAGGGCCAAGGGCTTATATGGGTCAGGCTTATAAGTCCTAGTTTTAAATGGGATTAAAAAATCTTATTCCAACTCTATCCCAATAACGGGTTGGGTTGGGCCGGCCCCATAGGCTAAGCCCATTTTGATAGTTCTAATGAGAATATATTAAACTACATTGAGTATGCTATTGTTATTGATTAAATTATAATTCGGCTCCCTAACTTTGTATAATTTTCACTCCGTCTCTATTTACTTGTCGAATTTTGACTTGACAAACTTATTGAGAAAATAACAATTGATATACTGAGTTTACTATTTTAACTCTATTAATTGATAGGGTCTTAGTGTTTGAGACACATTTGCTCACTATATTTTTTAAAGACATTAACTCAATATTAATAAATTAAAGATATAATAAAGGAGAAATGCCCTTCTTTGATTTATAACAAAAAATCAAATAAGTAAATACTCTATCCGTTCCTATTTATATGTCATAATTTTAGATTTCACGTCCCTTAAGAAATTAGGCAAGTTTACATTTACATTTATTTAGTGTTTTCTTGAAGTCAAATTTTTAATAAATGAACATAAATCAATTTATTTTGATTAATTAAATTGGTCAATGAACATGAATTAATCATTTAATTTTCAAATGTTGGTCAAATTCATATTTTCAAGACTAATAAATCTCAAGTGCATAATAGAAAAAATAATACTCCAATTATGCATTAATTGTATGAAATAACAAGTACTTCCTCCATTCCATATTAATTGAATTTTTGAGGTGTTTCACACCCTTTAAGAAAAGTAAATTAAGACATAAATTGAACATAATTTTCCATTTTTACCCTTATTAATTATTATCAAATTTATTTTAATTAAACATTAATCAAATTTTATTGAAGTCATCACATTGAAAATCCAAATGAAAGGTAAAATTGGAAGAATATTTTAAACATAGTCTTGAAGATTGAACAATTAAATTAATATAAAAAATAGAAAATGTCTTAAAAATTCAATTAATATAAAATGAAGGGAGCATTATTGACTATTTATTTTTAATAGGACGTATAAATAGAAACAAAGAAACTAGAGCGGGAAGCAAATTAATAGGATTTCATTATTCAATGACAAATGGCAGCAGGCTTGTAGTACACTCAAACACCAGTGGCTCAAAATAAAATTTCCTGATATTTTGAATTAATGAAGAGAAGGACACTCAAAGTTCACATTGAATATACACATTTTTTAAAAATACTTTTAATTAAAGAGGTATTTTATTAAATTATTTTAATACAGTTATTTAATATCAAAAGTGGTATGAAAAATATAAAAAAAAAAACTCTTTTTGATTTATTAAAATGAACAAATATCGATTATGATATAAGGATCAAGTAAAAATAAAACGAAATATATATCAAATTTTTCTGGTGCTCCTCTTCGCCTTATCCTTATTAAATCTAAAAACCTTATCCCATGTGAGTAAAATTAAGTACGATATGATCCCTCCATTTTAATTTCCATGCGTCACTTTTTTGTTTCCTCGTAGATATATATATATATATATATATATATATATTAATTTTTATACAAAATAAATTAGTTTTTAGTGTTTTGTAATGAGAGGAATGGGGGTGTGGGGCCTCGGGGATGACAGGACCGGACGTTAGGTGGGTGGAAAACTACAATAAATATAGACCTTGTTTTTTTCTTTTTTTTTTTGAAATTTGTTTTTTTCTATTTATATTGAGGAAGTTATTTTTCTCATTTTTTATGAAATTTGTTTTCAAAAATTTTTTCCAACTAAACATAAAAAAATAAAAAGACATTTTGAAAAAAATATTTTCCTCCACACCAAACACACTTTTAACTCTCATAACATACATTTATGTTTTGTTTTCTTTATATACCAAACACACCTTCTATTTACAACAAATCACTTATATTAAATTGTTTTTTTTATTTATCTCTTATAAAAGGGGACATATAATAAAAAAAAATATTTGAACAGTAATAAGAAAAATCCATTGAAAAAAGTGAATATATTTCTAAGAATAAAAGTGATTTATAAATATTTTTCTCGATCATTTGATCTAAAAATACTGTGATATATATCACTTAATTTAAAAATTAAATTAGTCTATTTTTAAGACCCGCCCCTAATTATATATGATTATGTCTTGTTTCTTTCATAATTAATACCCACGATCCCATTTTCCTTATAACGCAACATTTCCGCGGTTCCGCCCCTAATATAAATTTATTCTCAGTCCAAACAATGCCATAATATATTAGTAGATGTTATAATAATGTATAATGTTTATAACAGATGTGATGAGATGATAAAACAACTTTTAATATTTTTAATAAGAAATATTTGTTTGTATTTATTGTAACTTTATTTAATCTTACTAATTAGTGTACATATTGTATTTGTTTTTTTTTTTATGATTGAAATATTTTTTTGGTAACTAGAGAAATCTACTACTAGCAGAGGCGGAGCTAGGTGGGGGTTCGTGGGTTCGAACGAATTCAATAGATTTTCCGTATATTTTGTATTTATATTAGCAAATAAATAAATATACATGTACATTAACTTGTGAACTCCTAAAAAATTGATAGACAGATTAGTGGTAAAGAATGTTATCTCTTGTATTCAGTTTGTCAAAAATACAGAAACAGAAAAAAGATGAAATAGACAAAATGTTTTTTATTCGAGTCCACAGAAACCACTGGGTTTCCTTAAGAAATTTAATCCTCTCACTGTATCTGAGGTTGCAGATTAATTCTTCCCAAGATAAAACGAACTAACCTGTTAGAGAAGTAGCGGTACCTAAAACTTTAATAACTTCAGCGAACGCAAGAACAACAACAAGAGCACACACAGACTTAGTCGATTGACAATTTTATTTATGTAAGAAAATGTTTGCAGAGAGGAAAAAATTTCAGTGTTTGAAAAACGAAAAAGACCTCTTATTTATAGCCATTTGCAGCAAGGAACGAGTCTGTTCAGACTCATTTTTTCCAGAACGTTATGTCTTTTGGGAAAAGTAACGACTTTTCGGAAGGAACAAATCCTTTCAAACGAATTTACCGTTACGCGCGAATTTTAAATAATTCGTTGCGAAATTAATTCTGTTATTTAACTAACATTTTGAATTAATTTATAAGAGAAAGGAAATCAATTAATGAGATTGATTAAATAAATTTTATCCAAAAATATTATCAATCAATCACATCATTTGCCAAATTCAATGCCGAAGCCGAGCCGAGCCTAGCAAGCGAGCGACGACGACGGCGCGAGGGGGCACTTTCTTCTTAACCCTTTAAGAACTAAAGGAAGTGTTTCCTAATATAAGGACAACAATTTTCCTTTCTTCTACCAATATGGTAGAAATGACTTTTCATTTGCAATTTGCAATGACTTTTCATTTTCCCTCCAAAATTGGTTCGCCCACTTTTTTCCATTTTCTCTTCTTATTTCCCATTCACACCTTGCTAAAACCCAACAATCCCCCACATGAATGGGGAATGGCTATTGTTAAAACATATGCATGAAAAACTTGTGTGTCTCGTAAATAAGGGTTAATCGCATCTGAATAAGCAGGTTTCCCTTTAAACTTTTCGTAGTGAACATATATCGGATATACTCGATCAATCGGTAGATTTGATATCTTTGAACCATCGAGCTTTGGTGTATACCTAGACAACATAAGTCACACAATCAACCCTTGAACTGTATATATAGTAATGATGATCTATAGGATATAAATATCCCTCTAATATGTGATAAATGTTATAGCTTGTATATCCTATTAAACTATTGATGATCAAAAGTATATATACTTTTACTATTGATGATCAAAAGTATATATACTTTTACTATTTATGATCAAAAGTATATATACTTTTACTATTGATGATCAAAAGTATATATAGTTTTAGTATTATATATATATTTAAATTATTGTGTATATATACTTTTGATCATCAATAGTAAAAGTGTATATATATACTTTTGATCATAAATAGTAAAAGTGTATATACTTTTGATCATCAATAGTTTAATAGGATTACAAGCTACAACATCTATCACATATTAGAGGGATATTTATATCCTATAGATCATCATTACTATATATACTTTTCTACAACCCCTAATAAAAGGATATCATGTTTCATATATTCCAACAATTCATCCCTCAGATGGAACAGATTAGACTCATTCACATTATTATGCGGTATGAAACCTTTACGCCCTAATTGGGGGCAGAAAAAGTATATATAGTAATGATGATCTATAGGATATAAATATCCCTCTAATATGTGATACATGTTATAGCTTGTATATCCTACTAAACTATTGATGATCAAAAGTATATATACTTTTACTATTGATGATCAAAAGTATATATAGTTTTAGTATTATATATATATTTAAATTATTGTGTATATATACTTTTGATCATCAATAGTAAAAGTATATATACTTTTGATCATAAATAGTATAAGTATATATACTTTTGATCATCAATAGTTTAATAGGATATACAAGCTACAACATCTATCACATATTAGAGAGATATTTATATCCTATAGATCATCTTGTTTTGTTCGTTTCAGCCATGAACACATCTCGGTGAATAAGTGCTTAGAGAACTGGCCTTACCAGATTCTCCTTGAAGCGGCTTACACTTCACACTTACATAGGTGGTTTCTAACTGTGTTATCCCGTAGATACACTATTTGATATACCATGTATCTAACATAGAAACCATTAAAAAGTCTTTATGCCTTTATCCTGGTTACTGAATATTGTCTCATCATGAGAATGGACTATAAAATAAGTTTTGACAATGTTGAACCGTCATCTATGACTTTGTTTGATCTCCTTGAACGTAGATCTTGGGATCTCCAGTCTTCTAGGTAGAGTTACCGCCACAATGGCTTGTTCTCAGCCATAGTCCCATTTCCGTCGATAATCTCTCAACTCCTTCTCTAGTTAGGCCTTTTGTAAGTGGATCCGACATATTATCCTTTGACTTTACATATTCAATTGTGATAATTCCACTAGAGAGTAGTTGCCTAACAGAGTTATATCTTCATCGTATGTGACGAGACTTCCCGTTATACATAATACTTTCAGTTTCCTATTGCAGCTTGACTATCACAATGTATGCATATAGGGGCCATTGGTTTGGGCTAAAACAGAATATATTCTAAGAAATTTCGGAGCCATTCAGCTTCTTTACCTGCCTTGTCAAAGGTGATGAATTCAGACTCCATTGTAGAGCGAGCTATACATGTTTGTTTGGATAATTTCCAAGATATTGCTCCTCCACCAATAATGAAAACATATCCACTTGTGGATTTCGTTTCAGTTGACCCAGTAATCCAATTTGCATCACTATATCCTTCAATAACTGCTGGATATTTGTTGTAATGCAAAACATATTTTTGAGTGTCTTCTAAGTACCCCAAAACTCTCTTCATTGCCAACCAATTATTTTGATTGGGATTACTTGTGTATCAACTCTTTACTTATAGCGCAGGCTATGTCTGGTCATGCACAATTCATGACATACATCAAACTTCCCAATACTCTGGCATAATCCAATTGAGATTGACTTTCACATTTATTCTTAGCAAGATTAAGGTTCACATCAATTTGGGTCTTTGCCTTTTTGAAATTTCAATACTTCAACGTTTCAAGTACCTTTTGAATATAATGAGATTGAGACAATGCTAGACCGTTAGGAGTTTTGTGAATCTTTATTCCCAATATCAAATCGTCTACTCCTAGATCCTTCATATCAAACTTACTAGCAAGCATACGCTTAGTAGCTTTTACATTGGCAATGTCCTTGCTCATTATTAGCATGTCATCCACATAGATGCATACAATGACTTCCTGATCCGGAGTGTCTTTAATGTAAACACATTTATCACACTCATTGATCTTAAATCCATTTGACAACATGGTTTGATCAAACTTTGCATGTCATTGTTTCAGTGCTTGCATTGGTCCATAAAGTGATTTAACAACTTTGCAGACCTTCTTTTTTTTTCCAGGAACTACGAAGCCCTCAGGTTGTTCCATGTAGATCTCTTCCTCCAGCTCTTCATTTAAGAAGACGATTTTCACATCCATTTGATGGATTTCAAAACTGTATATTGCAGCTAGGGTAATTAACATTCAAATTGATGTAATCCTAGTCACTGGCGAGTATGTGTCAAAATAATCAAGACCTTCTTTCTATTGACAACAAGTCTTGCTTTATATTTGTCAATAGTTCCATCATCTTTCATCTTCTTTTTAAAGATCCATTTTGAACCCAAGGGTTTGTTCCCTGGAGGAAGATCAACCAACTCCTAGGTATGATTACTTAAGATTGATTCAATCTCACTATTGACAGCCTCCTTCCAAGAGGTTGAGTTGCTAGACAACATCGCTTCCTTGAATGTTTGAGACTCACTTTCAAGAAGGAATGTTACAAAATCAAATCCAAATGAAGTAGATGTCCTTTGACGTTTACTGCACCTTGGACTCTCTTAATTGGTTTCATTCTCTTTTGGTTCTTCTCGAGGTTGTTTAGACCCCCCCACTAGATGACTCAAGTCTAGTTTTATACGGATAGATATGTTCAAAGAATTCAGCATTATCTGATTCCATTACCGTATTGTCATGAATATCCAGATGTTCAAACTTATGAACCAAAAATTGACATGCCTTACTATTTGTAGCATATCCAATGAATACACAATCCACAGTCTTAGTCCCTATTTTCACCATCTTAGGTATAGGAAACTGGACTTTGGCTAGACACCCTCACACTTTGAAATATTTCAAATTGGGTTTTCTACCTTTCCATTTCTCATATGGAATAACATGTGTCTTCATGTGAGACACTCTATTGAGTATTCGATTTGCTGTAAGGATAGCTTCCCCCCACAAATTTTGTGGTAAACCGAACTTATAAGTAAGGCATTCATCATTTCCTTTAAAGTTTGATTTTTCCTTTCCGCAATTCCATTAGATTGGGGAGAGTAAGTAGCAGTAGTTTGATGGATTATTCCATTTTCCAAACATATTTCTGCAAATGGAGATTTATATTCTCCACTTCTATCACTTCTGATCATTTTGATCTTTCTATCCAACTGATTTTCAACTTCAGTTTTATATTGCCTAAATGCATCTATTATTTCATCATTACCATTTAGCAAATAGACATAACAATATCTAGTGCAATCCTCAATAAAAGTTATGAAATACTCTTTTCCACCACGTGTTAGTGTTGAATTCATGTCACAAATGTCAATGTGAATCAGTTCTAAGGGATATGAATTCCTTTCAACAGATTTATAAGGATGCTTAGCATACTTAGATTCAATGCAAACTTGACATTTTAATTTATTGCACTCAAATTTAAGCAAAACATTTAAGTTAATCAGTTTTCACAAGGTTTTGTTATTAACGTGTCCCAAATATTCATGCCATAAACATTTAGACTCAAGCAAGTAAGAAGAAGCAGAATCTTTATTCATATCAACTGCAATTACATTGAGTTTAAAGAGGCCCTCAGTGAGGTAACATTTTCCTACATACATCTCATTATTACTGACTACAACTTTATCAGAAATAAATACACATTTGAATCCGTTCTTAGTCAGAACTGGTATAGAAACTAAGTTTTTGCGCAATTCCAAAACATACGAGACCCTGTTCAAAGTCACCACCTTGCCCGATGTCATCTTTAAGAGGACCTTGCCAGTTCCTTCCACCTTTGCAACAATGGAGTTTGCCATAAACAACTTCTCGTCTGTAGTTGCTGGAGTATATAATGAAAACAATTCTTTATTGGCACAAACATAGCATGAGGCACCAGAATCTATCCACCATTCTCTTGGATTTCTAGCCAAGTTGCACTCTGAAAGCATTGCACAGAGATCGTCCATCTCTCATTTGGATTCAGCAAAATTTGCTTGATCCTTCTTCTTGTCCTTCTTGGGGGCCCGACATTCAGTAGCCTTATGACCACGTTTGCCACAATTGAAGCAACTTCCATTGAATTTCTTCTTAGGAGGATTGATTTTTGGACCAGATGCTTTCTTTCTTTTCTTTGATTTTATGGGATCTTCTTCAACTATATTTACTCCAAATATTGCTGATTTACCATGCGACCTCTTTTCTGCGGCCTTGTTATCCTTTTCGATTCTCAACCTTTCCATGAGATCTTCAACAGTCATCTCCTTGCGTTTATGTTTCAAGTAATTTTTGAAGTCCTTCCACAATGGAGGTAACTTATTAATAATGGCCGCCACTTGAAAAGCATCATTCACAATCAATCCTACATTAAAGATTATGTGAGTATTAAGACAAGACTTAATATTTTCAACATAGGCATTAAATAAATTTATACCTTCAGCAAGGAGATCATGGATTATGACATGCAGTTCTTGAACTTGGGTGACGACGGTCTTACTGTCTATCATCTTATAATCCAAAAACTTTGCCACAATGAACTTCTTCGTTCCGGCATCCTCTGTTTTGTACTTCTTTCCTAAAGCATCCTAGAGTTCTTTTGAGGTTTTGACATTACTGTACACATTGTACAGATCATCTTGCAGGCCACTCAGAATATAGTTTTTACACAAAAAAATCTGAATGTGTCCATGCTTCTGTTACCAAGAATCGTTCTTCGGGCGGAGTTTCATCCGACATAACAGGAATGTTCTCATTAATGAACCTCTGCAGACTCAATGTAGTCAGATAGAAGAACATCTTCTACTGTCATCTCTTGAAGTCTACTCCAGAAAACTTTGTAGGTTTTTCAGCCGATGCAAGGGCAGTAGTTGAACAATTATGTGCAACCGATGTTGTTGCAGCACTCACTGATGTTGTTGCAGCACTCACTGATATTGTTGCAGCACTCAATGATCCAACATTTACTTGACTTGAATTTGTCATTTTTCCTATCACAAATGGCAGATAATTTTAGTATGTGAAATACTAACAGTAAAGAGTAAATTCTTACACAACCTGTTTATGATTTAACGATAAAGTTTTTTATGTTCTTTTAATCGTTAATCGAATGAATTTTAAAAATTCAAATAGAGTAGAAAACCATAAAGGTTTTAATCTCCAGAAACCTCAAATACAGAAACTGTTAAATTTCTTAAGATTGTTATCTCTTGTATTCAAGTTAGTCAAAAATACGGAAACAGAAAAAAGATGAAATAAATAGTATGTTTTTAATCCGAGTCCACAGAAACCATTGTTTTTCCTTAAGAAATTTAATCCCCTCACTGTACCCGAGGTTGCAGATTAATTCGTCCCAAGATAAAACGGATTAACCTGTTAGAGAAGTAGCGGTACCTCAAACTTCAATAACTTCAGCGAACACAAGAATAGCAACAAGAGCACACACAGACTCAGTCATTTGACAATTTTGTTTATGTAAGAAAATGTATGTAGAGAGGAAAAAATTTCAGTGTTTGAAAAATGAAAAAGACCTCTTATTTATAGCCATTTGCAGGAAGGAACGCGTCTGTTCAGACAAATCTGTTCAGACCTGTTTTTCCAGAACGTTGTGTCTTTTGGGAAAAGTAACGACTTCGGAAGGAACAAATCCTTTCAAACGAATTTACCGTTAATGAGATTGATTAAATAAATTTTGTCCAAAAATATTATCAATCAATCACATCATTTGCCAAATCCGAACGGAAGGAACAAATCCTTTCAAACGAATTTACCGTTAATGAGATTGATTAAATAAATTTTGTCCAAAAATATTATCAATCAATCACATCATTTGCCGAATTCGAATTCGAAGCCGAAGCCGAGCGAGCGACGACAATGGCGCGAAGGGGCACCTTCTTCTTACCATTTAAGAACTAAAAGAAGTGTTTCTTTCAAACGAATTTACCGTTAATGAGATTGATTAAATAAATTTTGTCCAAAAATATTATCAATCAATCATTTGCCGAAGCCGAGCCGAGCGACGACGGCGCGAGGGCCCCCCTTCTTCTTAACCCTTTAAGAACTAAAGGAAGTGTTTCCTAATATAAGGACAACAATTTTCCTTTCTTCTACCAATATGGTAGAAATGACTTTTCATTTGTAATTTGCAATGACTTTTCATTTTCCCTCCAAAATTGGTTCCCCCACTTTTTTCCGTTCTCTTCTTATTTCTCATTCACACCTTGCTAAAACCCAACAAAGAAGTGACCAGGAAAATGCTTTTCACGTTAAAGCTATGGGTTTGAAATGCTTTTCACTCTAAAGTTGTGGGTTCGAACTCCCTCTCTTTTAAAAAAAGATATTTAGAACCTCAAAACTCTTAAATCTCGACTCCGCCTCTGATTACTAGAACTTTCTTGCCTTTGTTTATTTTTGAAGCGCGGTGAAAAATCTGAGATAGGTCTTAGCTACTGTGGCTTTTGGATATTCTAACCGTTTTAACCATAAATTTTTTCTTCGTTATTTTAGATACTTCAGTACAAAAAACAAGAACCTTCTGATGCAGTACTACTTTTTATGACACCAAAGGATTTCTTGAATTTAGCTAAAGAACTAGCTAGAAGTCATTTTTTTTTAAAAATAATACTTAATACTATTTCCTTTATCCCAGCTTTTATGACACTTTTCTATAGGTGTCATTATTATATTATACGATAGAAATTGCCCAAGATACGTATCAAATGATGAATCGTGAAAAATATTTAGAATTACACGAGGTAAAGCAAGACAATGCGCAGCGCATGGTTGAAGCATACAATGACACATAAAAAAAAAAGTAAAATCTTACTAAATTAATATTTGATCAATTAATAATCTCTTTAAGATAATAATTTTCTTCGATTTCAACTTGGGCCAATGGAAAAAATCACTCATTTCGATAAAATAATATATTTTCAGAAGACCCCTATATAAATATATGGTCTCATTAATATTATAAATTAATAATTTTTTAAAAGTACAAATATATCTAAGAAAATTTAGTGAAATATGATTCTATTATGTTTTGTTTTTAAAAAAAAAAAAAATCTAGTTGAGCTCATCTCTAACTTTTCTTATTGCATCCAAAAGTTTCGATGTTGTCTTTTCTAATTGCACCATAAAATTGTGAAGAGTTTTAAATGCAAACGTTTCCTTACATGTAACTGGTTCCAAAGATATTGTATCATCTTCAACTTTATCATCAACATTGTTTTTCCAATGATATCCACAATTTGTTCTAAACTCTAGTCCTCTAAACATGTATCAGTTTCACTGATCCAATAGGTTATTAACGTCCATTTTATTGCGGTAATTGAGATCATTAATCATGACCTCAAGTTCATAAATGACGTTTTCACTAGTGGGTTCTTTCAAATTCTTTGAGATTTCATTCCTGAACAATTTTTTTAAGTGTCGAAACACTCTTTAAATTAATAAATATTGATTTATCGATTAAATAATACCTCTACAAATGATCCCGCCTATATTAATTTAAAAAGGTTTTACTGTAATCAAGGTATCAATTGTATATTTCACCCCGTAGGAACTATAATGAACCAAGGCACAGAACATCCTTGCCTCCGAGGGAAAAAATCTACGGTTTTATGAAATTCGTTCCAGTAACAATATAGGACACTAAAATGGTACATCTGAACTCAAGATTAAATTTATTTCTCTTAAAGATCAAAATAATATTACATAAATTACGAAACAAAAGGAGTATTTGATAAAAAAAAAAAGAACAATAATATCAAGTAGAGTTGAAATCGCCCAATTTCCTAGCGCCTCCATTTACGAAGGACTCATTGGTCTTTGACGAAATATTCTGCTACTCACGACGATTCACAACAAACTAGTTTACCGCTGAAAGTGATATACCACCAACTATTTCTTCGATCTTAATTTATATGATTCTTAATTTATATGATACGAGTTTTGAGATAAAATATAATAATTTTTTTATATTTTTAATTGTTTTAAATTATTAATTAATATAACTTATTAATATTCTTTTACATAATATATCTATAATTAAATTATTTTATTCTCATAATTTCAAATAATATCAAGTAAATTAGGACGGACAAGTCACTCTTTTTAAAGTTGACCTGGCTCATTGTTGTTGGTGAGTCAACATTTTACAACTACAAAGTGTCTTAATAGGACATGTATCATTTCTACGAACCTAAAAATTCCTAAGTGCTCTCACCAACTCTTATCCATTTCTCCAATATAAATAACATACTCAACCCTATTCTCTTCAAAAAAAAAAAACATTTGTGTTACAACAAAACATTTCATTTTTGACATATACAAAATTTCAAACTATCAACTAAAATGGCAATTATTCTTGAGGATGAAGCCCCTATTCATGGAGATGTATTAGAAACTATTCTTTCACACGTGCCACTTGTCGACTTAGTTCCTTCTTCGTGCGTTTCAAAATCATGGAATCGAGCCGTTACTTCTTCTCTCAAATGCTTCAACAAGCCTAAACCATGGCTTATTATCCACACTCAATGCACTCGTTCACCTTATGACATTTCGGTACATGGTTATGACCCTCGCTCGAATGTCTGGGTCGAGATATCTCAACCATCTATTAAGTATGTCTCCGCACTCCGATCATCTCATTCGAATTTACTCTACATGCTTTCTCCATCGAAGCTATCGTTCTCACACGACGCGATGAATCTCACGTGGCATCACGTGGATGCACCGCGTGTGTGGAGAACCGATCCTATTGTGGGTTATGTAGGTGGCTCAATCGTTATAGCCGGTGGCACGTGCGACTTTGAAGATGACCCATTAGCTGTGGAAATTTACAATAACGAAACGAACACTTGGGAAACGTGTGAATCAATGCCGGCGATACTCAAAGACTCTGCGGCGTCTACGTGGCTGTCAATCGCTACCACCGGCGATAAACTCGTCGTCGCCGAGAAATTCACCGGAGTTACTTACTGTTTCGATCCGAAAACTAAGAATTGGTCAGGTCCGTATGAGTTAAGGCCAGATCCACGTATTTTTCACTCGATTATCGGGTTCGCGAACAACCGATTGATCCTGATTGGAATGATAGGAGATTCTGAAAATGTGGCCGGAGTTAAAATTTGGAAAGTGAATACGGAGAATTTTGAGTGTGAGGAATTGGGGGAAATGCCGGCGGCGTTGATTCAGAAGGTTAAGAGTGAAACATATGGAGTTTCTTCGATTAGTGTTTGTTTAGCTGGAGATTATGCGTACATGAGCAAGTCGTCGGAGATGGCGGAGGAGATAGTAGGTTGTGAGTTCAAAAACGACGGCGGATTACGGTGGTGGAGCATGAAAAACGAGGCTGCCGGTGACGGAAATAGATCGCAGAGAGTGGTGTTTAGTTGTTCAGTTATTGGGTTAGGTGATTTGCAACGAGCTATGTTATTGGAAAATCGGAAATTTACTGTGAAATTGTGAAAAAAAAAAAATGAGGCATGGGCAAAATATTTATTTTTTTATTTTTATGTAATTGTTATCTTTTTTTTTTTAAAAAAAATGTCGGTACCAAGTACCAACTATTGCTTGATCATTTGGTTAAGTTACCAACAACGAAACCACTTTTTTCTTAGATAGTGGGTATTTGATATGTAATTATGAAAACCTTTTATTTTGTACGAGGCACACTTATTGTAAGTTGTATGAGGGCCTCTTTGGCTGCCATTCGTATATTGTGGGACCCACTATTTCAATTTCTTACTCTTTTACTCCTCCAAATTTAGGACCCGTTTGATCATAAATTTCCCAAATAATATTTGTAAAAAAAAATTGGCAAATAGTATTTGTCCATACAATTTGACATTATTTGGCAAATATCCCAAATTCTCAAATATTAGTTTTTTTAGTATTTGGGTCAAATCTCATTATTTGAGATCTTTTAAAAATTAAAATTTTACACCAAACTTTTATTTTTTACAAAAACACCCTCTATAGTAGTTTTTTTGCGTTGTATTACATAATTTTTTACGTGAACACCAAAATAGTGATGAAATATTCAGTGAATATGAAAGTAATGATATGGTTGTTGATGAAAATGATGAACAGTCGGCTCAGGGTAACGAAGTCATGTGTTTTGTTTACTTCACAATGTATGGAATAATGCTTATTGCACTCACTCCAAACTATCACATTGCTCCAGTGTCATGGACACTACTTGTTATTTGTTGCAACGAAGATCCAATTGATTTGTAATACAAATTTATGGTTAGTTTTGATAGTTTTTAAAACTTATGGGTATAAATCATATTTTTCTAAAAAAGTGAAATGTGTTTCCCAAATACTATGGCCAAACACATGGTGTAATTTCATCCAAATTTTCACCCAAATAATATTTGCCAAGAATATTTGAAAATTTATGACCAAACGCTAGCTTAATCTTTTCTCTTTACTTTTTCTTTCTCATCACCACTGTCTTCCTTTTTCAGCTTCTTTTAACTTTTAACGTAATTTTCATTTAAATTCATTGAGAAACTTTGAATTTAAAAATAAATGGGCGAAAAATTATTTAAGGAAAATTAAAATAATATGTAAAATTTAAATTCATTTTTTTGGGATGAGTTTGAAGAAATTAACGATAGTGAACTAAAAATAAACCAAACTCTCACCAATAAAGTATAAATTCATATAGTCAACTAATTGAACTACTAGAATTAAAAAAATTGTTGAATTTAAAGTTACTATATTTATTTGTGAATTTTTGGCGTTAATTTTATATTTTTTTCATATTTTTTATTAATCAATTACTCATTTTCGAGATTTACCAAAAAAAATAAAAAATTGTTAAAATTGTTGAATTTAAGATTACTATATTTATTTGGTATTTGTTTATTGAAAAGGAATCTTAAATATTTATTAAATGATATTAATTATTTTGGGACAACTTAAAGAAGCTATGTATATGTTTGGTCTATTCTTATTAATTGTGTACATAAATGAAGATTGGCATCGATTCTTCACGTTCACGATATTAATATCTAAAAATTTATCTTGTTATACATAACTAACATTTGTGACCGTGTGTTGCGCGGATATTTTAAATACCCTTATTTTTAAATTAAATATGATATAACTTATTTCATAAAAATATGCAATAGAGATCCTTAATTAGATGCTTTCAACTTCATTAAAAAATTTCATTGTTAACATTCTTACTTCATACGGTTTTGCTTTATGCCTCCAAACTTGTTGAGACGATCCGACTCTACGTATCATGAATCCAAAATAATCAAACTTTAATACGGATATTAAACACCGAATAAAAAAAAGTCCAAATCAACATTCTCCTCCACGCCTTATTTTCTCCACTTGTCCTCTTTTTTCGTATCTAAAATCTCTAACTAATCTTTTCATAAATATATATTTGTGTTCATACTAATAAAAACCAATACAAGTAACTCATAGCTGGCCTTTTTCTGAGTGACACAAATCTCAATTAATTTATTAATTAGTAGTAGTAGTTAATTTTTCTAGTGCAATATGTATTAAATTGAATAAATAAAAGAATAAGAAAAGACTTAAAAAAGCCTGTTGGATTAAAATATTTTATGGTATTTGGATAAAATTAAAAAAATAATTATAAATATTTATTTTTTGGAATTAAAATAAGAAAAATGAATAAAAAGGAATGAATTTTAACTTTGACTTATAAGTTGGTAAGCCAAAAAGTCAGATTCAACTGCTCTATTAGTATCATGTTCAGATATAAAAGGTTTATATATTACCGTTCAGAAGATATATTATGATAATATAATATATGTTCTTCCAAATTAAATGGTCTGACGACTTCAATCACCAAGTTTTAGCAGTATTTGGACTTCTAATTAGGCATTGGGCTTAATCAGATAAATCCAAGTAAGTTTTATCTTCTTCTTTTTTCTTTTCTTAATTAATTCTTCAATGTTTATTAATTGAAAAGCTTTAAGATATGCAACATTGAAGTCTGTCTATTCTGGATTCGTGCTACGTAGGATCATTAGGAGGAAGTGCTTCCTATTCAAAAAATTTCATATCAAGAGCTCGAATCCAAAACTCTAATTCAGGAGAGCAGAAAAAGCCTCATCCACTACGCCCACATCCTTTTTGGTAGTTAGGATCCGTCTTTGGATAGTTGACCTTTTGAACTGAAATAAGAAAATGGAAAAGGCTCAAAACTACCCTTAAACTATCTTAAATAGCTTAAATATACCCATAAACTATATTTCGGCTCAAAAATACCCTTCTTGTCAAACTATTGGGCAAACCTACCCTTATAGTTAACGGAAGTATCCATGTGTGTGTTAAATGTCACATGGACTCCACATTGCACGCCAAACAGGCCCCACCTCCACATAGACGAATTAAATCCCTAATTTCACTCTTTTCCCCACTCATTTCATCCTTTCCTTAAGAATCAATTTCACATCTTCTCCCTCATTTCATCACTTTCTCCATTAAAAGACCTAAGACCTCCATTCACCACATAGATTTCGTAACAATGCCAGAATCCTCTATCAATATATTTTTCAATGCATGTATCATCTCATAACATGACTTCAATATCATTATAAGTAACTATGATTCAATATAGATATTTTTCTTCGGATGAACTACTTAAATATAAAAGGAAAAAACATAGATTCTCCCTGAACTTGTACTGAAAAGTCAGTTACACACTTAAACTATCATAATGACCTATTACACACCTATACTATTTAAAAGTAAATTTATTTACCCTCTAAAACTGACGTGGCAAAATAAAAAAAAAAAACAAATCATGCGCATTAGATAATTATTAAAGTAAAAAAAATAATTAAAAAAATCAGAATTCTCCTTATATCCTCCCCCCACATCTCTTCTTCTTCATACCCCACCCTTCTCATCTTCTTCACACACAATAAGCTTAAATGAATCAATAACAAGAAGCAATGTAGTAACAAGTTACTTCAAAAACACCACTTTTTTACCCATAAACCTACCAAGAAGAAATCAAAAAAGTACTAGGTGACTTCAGATTTGTGGGTTTTAATTTGTGTTTGTTCACATTATCGGCGGAGCAAAATTTTGGGGGTTTCTCAGTCGTGGAGCTTTGGTGAAATATTTTTAGTAAACAAGATGAGCAATCGATTGAAAAGGGGAAGAAAATTATTTTCCTATTATTCCTATCTTTTCAGAAACCTCCATGAAAGACATAGAAAAAGAAAAAAATAATGTGTTCAGATCTGAAAAATATTTTTCAATTGAAAGCTCGATTTTCATGGTCAATCAATGGAAGAAACTGAAGCAGTCTTCTTGTGATTCATTTTGGAATGGAGGAAATTCTTTCACTATACGAATCAACTTCGAATTTCGGAAAGTTTTCTTGGTGGCCATTGTAGAAAGCTTCTTCTTTGCAATTTTGCCATGAAGAGGATATAATTAATAGAGAATTTTACTAATTAATTAAAAACTAATTAGTGTAAAATATAGCTAGCAAAAGAAAAGTTAATTAACAAAGAAAAAAACAAAAAGGATATTAAAAAAATTATAATTTCTGACGTGGTGCTGACGTATCGCTGATGTGGCAGCGAGTGTAATACACCACATACTGTGAGAGTGGTGTTACACGTTCTAGGGTGGTATAAAATTCACTTTCAAGTAGTAAAAGTGTGTAATGGATCGGCATGATAGTTTAAGCGTGTAATTGACTTTTCGAGACAAGTTTAGGAGGAAATTTATGCCTTTTTCCAAATATAAGTTAAAAAATTTTAAAGTTAAGAGAACTTCATACATGACCTTCTTAATGTACTTTGATTGTCGATGACATAATTTGAGTATAAATGGAGAAATATTTTTCATAAGAACTGTAAAAGTTACAAAAATAAATGCAATTATTTTTTCATCATATCAAAAAAAACTTCCGATAGTAAAAAATCTAGATCACCTTCATTAAATGATTTGACTTTATCAATGACTATATCATAAAGAGACTTAATTTAAAACTACCATAAATTAAAATAATATGAACTATAAAGTTTTAAAAAGGAAGAAAAAAAATTCTTAATCAAAATTAAAAAGATTTGTATTATCATGCAAGAGAGAAATGGGGAATTAAAAAGTTACTCCTCAAAATTCTTCTAAATAAACTAGCGTGATATATTTTCTTTTTGAATTTTAAAATTAATAACTACTTGATTTGAAAATTTAAAATGTAAGGGTAGTTATGTTTTTTTTTTTTTTTTTAATTTACTGATTTTAAAGTAATTTTGCTAATAAATTAACAATCTTTTCTCATAAACTGTTTTAGAAATAAAATAGTAATTTATTTTTTAATCCTATTAGTTGTAATTAATTTCAATTATTTAAAAAGTTTGTTTTCTGTGGCACTTTACACTTCTCCTATTATATATAAATAGATATGTATAACTAAATATATAGCTATTATTTTTACCAAAAAAAAAAAAATATAGCTATTGTTGTGTACATTATCTAAACATGTTCAACTTTCAATAGATTGTTGTGTACATTAACTAAACATGTTCAACTTCAAATCGAAATTGAAAGGTGTATACAATATGTGTATACAAATTCATGAATAACAAAACTTGAAGCAAATTGCACGCATGCACCAAATCTGTAGACGTATACAATATATGTATACAAATTTAGATTGCACTAAAACTTAACAAATCACTATATGTATATATTAGGTGTATCAACTTAAATTGGGTATTTGCTAAAACATTAAAAGCACCACATAATTTTTTAACAGATGTAATGTATCTCAAAATATAAAAACTTACATTCATGTGTTGACTCAGCCAAACTTCATAGAGACCTTTTAGTTTTTAATTGTCATATGTAAATTACATGCTCAATGTAATCCTACAAGTGAAATCTCGAAAAGGTAGGATGTATAATATTTTGAAGAAGCAGCTTATAAATTTTCAAATATGAAAACTAAGTTTAAATCAAGTGGATGTTGTTGGAAAAGCTTGAAAACAATGACAATCCTCATTGTTGCAAAATGAGTTTGTTAGATATGTTGTAGTTTTATAAATAGATGAATAAATTATGTTATGTATGATAATTGAAACTCATTTGAGGTGGATTTTTGTGTTAGATTGTTGAAATCCGAAGAATAAATTATTGTTTCTGAGCAAAAAATTGGAAGGTTGAGAATTGAAAATTTGAAATTTAAATAGTGTTGTTAAATCAAATGGATGTAATTTAGCTAAATCTGAAACCATAGCTCATGGGCAAATTTTTGGTGTGGTTTAATTCAGATTTTAGTGGTGATGGTGGCTTTAGGTTTGTGTCTATTGTTATGTATATCTGTATGTATCCACAAGTACAAGTGTATATACATTTTTAAGATTACATGTAGATCATGTATATAGCTACATATTTATGCAAGTTTATGTGTGATATACACTAATATATATGATACACAACATGTTACACACATGTCGTAGGTGTTATCATTACTAATATAACAAGGATATACATGAGTATATAGTGATATACACGAGGATATACATGTTATTGGCATGAAATTGTCTGAACTCTTGAGATTGTGTGTTTGGTGATTGTGTGTGACTTTTGTAAGGTAAATTGCATGAAATTAGGAATTGAGTCAAATTTTCCTATATGTTTTTTAGTTCGTTTGGTAGGAGTTGGCCATTCATTGTCAATAGCCTAAGCTTTAGCAAAGCTAAATTCATTAAAAATGTATGAGTACTTAATTTAAAATTCAGTATTATCACTTCAAATCGTCGTTATAAAATTTGAAATCATAAAGTTGAAATTCTAACTTCACGTCTATCTCTTGCCATGCCGATCACTCCGGATAAGCATAAGTACTACTACTTTTTTTTGTTCCTTTTTAGTTGTCACAATTTTCTTTTTGAGAGTCAAACGATATGAGTTTTGACAAACATTTTAAGATGTATTTTTTTTAAATAATATTGATTTGAATTAGTTTTTTTTTGCAATTTATAGTACTTTTCCTATAGTTTTTAAATATCCAAATTTTAATTTTAAAATATCAAATTAATGTAGTTTAATTTAGTTTTTGAAAATTAGTCAAATTAACTCTAAAAAAAATAACAACAAATCAATAAAATGATACAAGTATTATACTATACTTGATGTGTCTATCTGAAACTTCTCATAGCAAAACGTCCTGAGACTTAAGTGTGGTGCTTAGTTTTGTAAGACTTACGCTCGACTATACACCCTAAGCATGCTCAAAGCCTAACGCTCGGGGCTCGCCGAACAGACTTAAACAAATTATGTGTTAATTCTTTAGTTAACATTGCTGACCCTCATAATTCTTGAATAAATGAATGATACTTAATAGGTTTTTAATCCATAGAAATAACAATATTTAGAGTAACTCAAATAACAAGTTGTAGTATCACATATTTACGATTTGGTAACACTGTGAGGATGATTATATATGACGTAACATTTATTTTAAAAATACATAGCAAAATTATACTTGTTCACTTATGTCTTTATGTTTTTGTCATATGTCTCAAAATTATCATATTTTATTTAGCTATTTGAAAGTAATTTTATTTTTATTCATGATAGAGTGATGTTTTTATTATAATACTAGTAAGTTTTATTGATTATTTTCTTTTAGGGGGTTAAATTGTATAGCATGATAATAATATTTTTTTAGAAATAATGATTCTTTTTTATTATTAGAAAGTTACTCCCTATGTTCCTAATTACTTGTTCACTTTTCCCTTTTTACTTGTCGCTTTTTACTTGTCCATTTAACAAATCAAGAAAAAACAATTGTTTTTTACCTATTACATCCTCAATTAATTACTTTAGAAAAGATAGAACTTTTTGAAAATCTTAAGTTTTTAATTCATCCACTTCATAATTAATAAGGGTAAAATGGTAAACTCGCTATGTTAATCATTATTTTCTTAATAGGTATGTCAATTCAAACGTGGACAAGTAATTAGGGACAAATGGAGTAAGATATTAAATTATTTATACTTGTATAATCATGTTAGAAGTTTTATTTTCTTTAAGTTTTCTCAATCATGTTTATAATTATTTCAAACTGTTGATGTATTTATATATTTTTTTAAGAATTTAAAGATCCATAGGGCTTACACCCCATGTCTCGAGGCTTACGTTTCACTCTATACTAAGCAAAAAACTCCGTCTCACGCTCCTGCCTTTTAAAACACTCGAAGTAGTATAGTAAAAGTAGACTTGATGATATTGAAAAAAAAAAACTAATACTCTATTTAAAAAAAAGGTTTAAGAAAATCAGTGCTGAGCAACTGTAGATTAGAGAATATTCGGTCTTCCCAAAGCGACAAAAATACCCTTGAGCTTTGGGTTCCACAAATTTAAATAAATTAATGCATTGTAAAATGTGCAAAATAGATTTATCGAAAAATAAACAATGGAATATATTATTTCATTGGAAATGATTAGACCAAAGTAATCTTGTGACCCTTTAAGCATTCACAATTCCAATATGAATAATTTTTAAAATTTGTGTTTCAACCTTATTATGCTTATCACTCCCTCCATTCCTTTTTATATGTCATCATTTTCTATAAATAGTTGATCCATAATACTTGTTATTTCATAAAATTAATGCATAAATTATCATATTGTTTCTTTTTTACCCTTGTGAATTATTAACCTTAAAAATATACATTTGACCAACTTAGAAAAGCTAAGTAAATGATTCATGTTCATTGGTTAAATTAATTAATCAAAATAAATTAATCCATATTCATTGATTGAAAACTTGAGTTCCAAAAAAATTAAATAAGGGTAGAATAATAAACTTATTTAGTTTCTTAATGCACGTGAAATTCAAAATGGTCACCATATAAATAGGAATAGAGGGAGTATTTCATTATAATTATTGTACAACTTTGATGTGTTTGGTACGAAAGAAAGTATTTTTTATTTCGCTAGTCAAAATGTTTTTAAAAATATTCTTTCCATGAAAATACATTTCTTGAAAACAAAATTGTTGTTGATGAGAGGAGGGAAAACAACATACCTAAATGATATTTTAGTTTTGGTTATATGCTCCACACTTCCAAACACCCCACCCGTCCCATCTACACTCCCTCACTAACTAAAACTTATATAAAAATAAATAAATAAATAAATAAATAAATAAATAAATAAATAAATTTGTAGTAATATATTCTATTTACTAACTAAAACTTAGAAAATAAATGTAAAAATCATTTATTTTTTTAAAAAAATCTATGAAAAAACATTTTCCTTTTAACAATTTTTTAAAAAAGTGTGTGATTCTCATTTTACCGACAATTATTTATATTGAATTTAATCACATGAGAAGGGAAATTTTGAAAGGATAACATATAAGATGAGAAAAAGGGTGTAAAGACTTGATTTCCGTTGTTAGGGAAAAGCCAATGGGAAAAGAATTGGGGTCAGAAAACTATTTGATAGTAACTTGAAATTTTCCAACCTAGTTCAGATTTGGATGAAATCGGAGTCAGTAAGGTCTAGGGAAATCTGGTAATAATTGGGTGATCTAATTATGATTTTGATCACATGAGTAGATAGCTAAGACGTTAAGAAACCCGTATGACTTTGCGGAATTGAATTCGGGTGAGTAGAACTCCCGAAACTGATCTTAGGTAGTTTCTGAGTGTTGTTGGTTGAAAGTGTGTTGTGAAAATAGGGGTATTGAATTATTAAATTTGCTCATTGTTCCGTGCAAGCCGCTATGGCAGGAATTTGTGCCTCTAGGACGGGGCCGCTGTAGCGGAGTGAGGACCACTGTGGCGGAACAGACGCGACTTAAGTCGAAAAAAACCCCAAAAACGTTTTATTCTGCACTTTTTGACTTTGAGAGCTAGGAGACGACCAAGCGAGTTCTTGATCATTTTTCACCATTCTTGATGCTAAAGGTAAGGTTTTCACTCCCCAAATCCGTTATTCGATCCGTAGAATGTAAATTCATGGGTAATTATCGATGGGGAAAAGTTTGATATGGAAATTATGGTGGAAGAAGCTCTAATTTGGGATATTAGGATCATGGGTTATTGAGTTTGTTATAATCCGAATAATCAGACCTTTGATTGTTGATCCTTGCGTATATTAATTGTTGTAGACCTAGAACAAGCGGAAAGAATACGAAAATGGAAGATTCAAGTACCTTAGGGGATTCAAGCTTGGATTCGAGGTAGGTGATGGTTGTGATTTCATGTTGTGTGATGTATGATTGTTCTTGCTTCATTATAATACATGTATGTATACGAATGTTGCATTATTGATCACACTAATGAGGATAGATGAATGATGAATGCCATGAATCATGACTTGATTGTATGATTTGAGAATATACTTGTGATTGTGATTATGGCTTGTTAAATAGATCAGGTGTTGCGTTTCGACACACTAACTTGGATCGGTTGCCGCGTTTCGGCATAAATATGAGATTGGTTGCCACGTTCCGGTATAAATATGAGATCGGTTGCCACGTTCCGACATAAACATTAGATCGGGTACCACGTACCGATACACTAACAGTCTGGGTGTGGGTTCCATGCGAGGACCATTGACTTGTTATTGATGTTTTCGTATCTACCTACTATTAATAATGTGGAATTGAGCATGTTTCCTGATAAGATGATTGATATTGTATATGTTCGGTTTATGTATGTTTATGATGTTGTAATTACTTGCTTATGTTGCACTTATTGGGATAGCTGCATGATCCTACCAGTACACGATAGTTATGTACTGATACTGCACTTTCTCTTTCTTTGTTGAGTATAGGGCTTCTTCAGGCGGCTATTGATAGACCTCAGCTGGGTGACTATTGAGCGTGACCGAATTCAAGGGTAGGCCAGTTCTTTCAGGTTGCCATGGATCTCTCTTATTTAAGTCCACTCTTTTCGAACTCAAACTATTTGTTTAAGGTGTTTGTTTAGTTTCGGGATTGTACCCGTTGTTCTTAGACTTGTCGTTAGTAGAGTTTTGGTACAATGACTTTCAGGTTCTAGGGGTATTTCTGCATTAGTTGTTAGATGTTAGTTGAACTTCCAGAGTTTATGGGGACTTCATATTAATTATATAGTTATTTAAACCTGCTTCCGTAGCTTTAAATGTGTAGTACTTTGATTAAGCTGCTTAGTTGGGATGTAGTAATGATTCTCCAACCTGAGGGTTAGTGGGTGCTGTTGAGGAATTGATCAAGTGCACATCAGTGCCTTGAAGACGTCTGCACAATGGATTATTAATTAAGTTTGTTACAAGTTGTTAGTTAGTTACAAGTTTGTTAGTTAGTCCATCAATGTATAAAAACATTAGTCTTGTACGTAACTTCACAGTTTTTGAGTCTATGAAGAAAAGCTCCTAATAATGCTCTCTACGTTTTACAGTTTTCTTCTTCAATTGAGTATGCTTTGATATGGTATCAGAGCCACACAGAGTTCAATGACGAATCCTACAATGACAAATGCAAGTAATTCATCACCTATTCTAGTCACTGGTACAGGATCAATACCTCTAATGGATTGTCATCATCCTCTGCACTTGAGTGCATCTGATGGACCAGGTTCATTGCAAATTGGAATTCAGCTCGTCGGAATGGAGAATTACATTTTATGGACTCGTGCGATGAAGGTTGCACTCTTAGAAAGAAACAAGTTAGGTTTTGTAGATGGATCGATCACTAGAGAGATGTATAAATCTGTGTCAGGACATCTCTGGGATTGATGTAATGCGATTGTGGTCTCGTGGTTGAAATGCAATGTCAGTCGTGATCTATTGAGTGGAATCCTTTTTCGATAGAATGCGAATCTGATTTGGAAAGAGATTGAAGAGAGGTTTAATAAAATCAATGGTTCCAGACTCTATGCATTACACAAGGAGATCTTTACTCTTACACAAGGGACACGTCCAGTCTCTGTATTCTATTCCAGACTCAAGGACTTATAGGATGAATACGACTCGATGATGCCTCATCCTTCATGCAACTGTGAGAAATCAAAGGAGTATCTAGCTCAACTTCAATATCAAAGGCTACTTCAGTTCATGATGGGATTGAATGATGGATACAACCAAGCTCGAAGCCAAATTCTCATGAAATCTAAGATGCTAAGTGTTAATCAGGCGTATGCTTTAATTGTGCAGGATGAAAGTAAAAAATTAGTAGCTGGAAGTAGTTCCAATTATCATAATGGAGGATCTGTTGTTTTCTTCACTTCTAAGAGCTCTGGATCTAAGAAGAAGAACTGGAATTCTGTGTGTGATTTCTGTCACATGAAGGGACATGTAAGGGAAGACTGCTTCAAGTTGATGAAATGTGATCACTGTGGAAAGACAAGGCACCTAATTGGCAAATGTTACCAGTTGATTAGTTATCTAGCTGACCACAAATTCAAAGGGAAGAATGCTCATGCCAATCTTGTGAACTCACAGCAAGAGGGACAAATGACTGTACCAGAGGATCAGTATAATGACTATGTCATATGGAAACAAATAAGGGACAAAGCTTCAATCTCAGGAACTAGTGCAAACATGGCAGGTAAGTGTTTCACAGACTCACTTACTGAATGGATAGTGGATTTTGGGGCATCTAATCATATTACTGGAAGTGAACATTTATTATTACGAGATGGAACAGTAGGTAATGAAGGAAATGTTCAGTTACCTATTGGAAATTTTGCTCAGATTAGTCACTCAGGGAATTATCCATTATTAGGAGGTGATCTCCTTAAAGATGTTCTTTGTGTGCCATCTTTTAGATTCAATCTTATGTCAGTCTCCAAGGTGACAAAAGACTTGAATTGTTCCATTACATTCTATCCTGAACAATGTGTATTTTAGGATCTTTGCACTCGGAAAGTGAAGGTGACTGGTAGAGAGCAAGATAGATTATACATATTGAATACACAAAACAATGATACTTACATGATTGAAAAGAAATCTATGGCAGTATCTAAATCATTTCATCCTGATCTATGGCATAGAAGGCTAGGACATGTTCCAATGGCAGTCTTAAGAAGGATTCCTCAATTCAAAAATAATGTTTGTTTTCAATTACAACACTGTAATGTTTGTCCTCTATCTAGACAAACTAGAATGCCATTTCCTGTTAGTAATACTCGAACAGATGCTATATTTAATTTGTTTCATTTGGATGTATGGGGACCTTATCATATTGAAACTTACAATGGTATGAAGTATTTTCTCACTGTGGTTGATGACTATACTAGATGTACTTGGGTTTTCTTGCTTCGACTAAAGTCTGATATATCTCATATTTTAAAAGATTTTATTACTATGGTGTCAAATCAATTTGGAAGGCAGATAAACTCTTTCAGATCTGATAATGGTTTGGAGTTTTTTAATCAGTCATGTTCTAGTTTGTTTCAGCAACATGGTATTATACATCAAAGTTCTTGTCCTTACACTCCTCAACAGAAGGGAGTGGTAGAAAGAAAACATAAACACATTCTCAAAACAGCCAGAGCTATTAGATTTCAGTCCTCTTTCCCACTAAAATTTTGGGGTCATTGTATTGAAGCAGCAGTATATGTCATAAATAGGATCCCTTCTTCAGTTCTTCAAAACAGATCACCTTTTGAGATGTTACATGGTCATGTTCCTTCCTTAGACCATATGAAGGTGATTGGATGCCTTTGTTATGCTTCCACATTACCCAAACAAGACAAATTTGCTCCTAGGGCCATTAAATCTGTCTTATTGGGCTATGTCATTCATCATAAAGGCTATAAACTGTATAATTTGGATACTAAGTCATGTTTCATAAGTAGATATGTTGTATTTCATGAAGATCTTTTTCCTTTCAGTCAGTCATCTCTAAGTACTGAGGATTTCCCACATTTTACTTCATCCAACATTGATTATGTTACTCCTTTAGATGTCCACACCTCACCTCTTGTAGAATCACAATTCAATAGCATTGAGGTTGTCCATACAGAGGAACTGGTTGTTGCTGACAATAATGTGCATATTAATGTATTTCCTCCTTTAGTTAATGAGGATGGCTCCTTAAAGATTGGACATGCTGCTAAACATGATGTTTTACCAGCTCCATCAGCCCCATCTACTGTTATACCAACTAGAAAGTCCACTAGACATGTTAAACCACCTACTTGGCTGCACGATTATGTGAGCAAACCTCCAGGAGCACATGCTTGTGTTTATCCATTATTAGACGTGCTTGGTTATTCCAGCCTGAGTCCTAAATATCAAGCCTACATTGCTCAACTATCTACAGAATATGAGCCCAACACTTACAAGGAAGCTGTGAAAGATCCCAGATGGATAAAGGCCATACAATCAGAGATCAAGGCATTGAAGGATAATTTTACTTGGTTTGTTGTGGACCTGCCTCCAGGCAAGACGACTATTGGATGCAAATGGGTTTACAAAATTAAATATAAAGCTACAAGGGAGGTGGAGAGGTTTAAAGCCAGGCTGGTCGCCAAATGATACAATCAGAAAGAGGGACTCAACTATCAAGAAACATTTTCACTAGTGGTAAAAATGGTGACTGTAAGAACAGTTATATCCATAGCGGTTGTGCAGAAGTGGGATATTCACCAAATGGATGTTTATGATGCCTTCTTGCAAGGGGATTTACATGAGGAAGTATACATGGAATTGCCATTAGGTTTTGCTGGAGATAAAGGCAATTAGGTTTGCAAGTTGTCCAAGTCTCTATATGGCCTCAAACAAGCATCTAGACAATGAAATATCAAACTAACAACTGCCTTAACCAATTCAGGAATTTTGGCTTTACAGGTGCTAAGCCATTTCAATCACCAATGGAGGTCAACAAAAAATTGACTTCACTTGAATTTGATCAGCATATACATGATGATAGTGATCGATTATTGAGTGATCCAGGTGAATACCAAAGATTGATAGGAAGGCTCCTATATTTGACCATCACTCGACCAGATATTGCATTTGTTGTTCAATGCCTCAGTCAATATATGCATTCTCCTAAAGTGTCTCATATGGTTGCTGCAACAAGGGTGGTCAAGTATGTGAAACAATCTCCAGGCCTTGGTGTTTTCATGTCAACCTGTGTTGATATTAATCTCACAGCATACTGTGATGTTGATTGTGCATCTTGTGTTAGTACAAGAAGGTCAGTCACTGGTTTTTTGCTTAAACTTGGCGACTCACCTATCTCCTGGAAATCCAAGAAACAGTCTACCATCTCTAGGAGCTCAGCAGAAGCTGAGTATAAGAGCTTAGCCTTCACTGTAGCTGAACTTGTTTGGTTGAGGGGGTTACTTTCAGAGCTTGGAGTTGGTCTTAATGGTCCTGTAACTGTGTTTTGTGATAGCAAGTCTGCGATCCAAATTGCCACTAATCCTGTTTTCCATGAACGTACCAAACACATTGACATTGATTGTCACTTCATCAGAGAAAAAGTGCAAATGGGCTTGGTGAAGCTGCTGCATATTCCACTATTGAACAACAGGCTGATATCCTTACCAAAGGACTTGGTATTGGTCAACATACTTATTTGGTGTCCAAGCTAGGCATGAAGAACATCTTCATGGCTCCTAGCTTGAGGGCGGATGTTGAGGAATTGATCAAGTGCACATCAGTGCCTTGAAAACGTCTGCACACTGGATTATTAATTAAGTTTGTTACAAGTTGTTAGTTAGTTACAAGTTTGTTAGTTAGTCCATCAATGTATAAAAGCATTAGTCCTGTACATAACTTCACGGTTTTTGAGTCTGTGAAGAAAAGCTCCCACAAATACTCTCTACGTTTTACAGTTTTCTTCTTCAATTGAGTATGTTTTGATAGGTGCCAATTACGACGGTCTGGATCGTGACAAAGGGCAAATGACTACAAGTCATGAGTAATAACTTCTTTTTTTCCAGAATTTATTTTCTGAAAGAAAGCTGGATTATTAATCCTATATTTATATTCAATAAACAAAAATAACATTATTTTCAATTTGAATATATATGAAAAAATAATATAGTTAGGCAATTTGGTAATGTAACAAATAACTCAGTGCTCAAGAAGTCAATATACATCATTTGCTATCTATATCGTACAAATACATTGAGATGTAATATAACATAATTCAAACCATAAGGCTTCTACAAGTACTAGATTAGAAATATTAGACTAGAAATCCTAATATGCCCCCTCAATTTGAGCGAGATAACATCACAGACAGATCGTCACGTAAAAAATAAAATTGAAATGAGAGTAAATTCTACGCATATATGCCTCATTCACTTGCCTCATGTGTGAGACAAAATTCGGAGCAATATTTGGACGTATCAAAACAGAAAATAGACTGATAAAATAACAAAAAGAGGGAAAAAAAAAGAATGCAATAGCAGTCTTTATTCATTGATAGGCAACAAACATAGTGGACAACTTGACATTACGTCCCTGTCAGTAATTAATATATTACAAATATATAATAAATTAAAATATCTTTAATTCTTAATTTGAAATATAATTATATAAAAGGTTGAAATTAAAGAATTTCTTAAAAGGATAATAAGTACGTTTTTTTTTTTCAAAAAAAAAAGTGGACTAAAAAAATAAGAAAAAGAAATTGAAATAGAAGAAGTCAATCTTTAATTTCATACATAACTCTATTTTCCTCAGAGTTTAATAATACAGTTTTCTCAAATTTTGTTGAATGACCATATAGGTTCTTAATTGCAGCTAGGGGTGATAATTGGATTGGTTGGATTGAATTTGAACAGGTTAAAGAAAATATTTATGATTCGTTTTTGGAGTTGTACTTAGAAAAATGTGTTTGATCAAAATGTTTTAGATATAAATTCAAGTTGGATTCAGAATTTTCAAGAGTTTGAAAATAATAAAAAAACGTTTTAACTTTTTTTTACTTCAAGTTTCTTATAAAAAACAATTTCAATTTATATTTATTGTCAAACACAACTATTTCCAAATATCAATTTTCACTTTAAAATAAAAACTACTTTTTTTTCTTTCAAAATTTACCATAAAACATGACCAAAGGTCCGATATCAATTAAACAAAAATATATCATAAACTCAACCCCATCCAATTATCACCCTCTATCCATAACCAACCCATTTTTCTACATAATAGAAGAAAAATACAAATAAAAAGTTAAACAGAAAAACAAATTCAAAATTTCAAATGAAAGTATTGCATATATGTATGAGGTTACTTTGTTACTCAACTTTTTGAATTTCATTCTTTTGAAAATTTAAATTACAATGAAAAATGAAATTCGATAGCACTTTAATCAACGGTGATTTCTCTTATTGAAAAGAAATATGCTTGAGTGATTTGTTAGAGAAGAAAAATTATAAATTATAAATTAAGTGACTTAACTGAATCTAAACAATTGTTGTAAAAATGAATCACTGATCATATGATTGAGTGATTTGTTAGAGAAGAAAAATTATAAATTAAGTGACTTAACTGAATATAAACAAACAGATAAATTCTCATAATTAAATCAAATGAAGTTTTATGATATTAACTAAGAGTGCATACTATTTGGATAAATAGAAAAATCAAACCAAATCAAATCAAATTCTAATTTGAATTGATTTTTTGGCCTTTTGGTTTGATTTTAGATTAGTAATTTACTTTTTTTTTTTTGGGTTTGATTTCGAATTTAGAAAAATATGATATATATATATATATATATATATATATATATATATATATATATATATATATATATATATATAGTTTTAAAATTGTAAATATAATTTTGATTATATTTCAAATCATTGACATAACCGAACTAAAAAACCAAATAGAAAAGAGAAAAACCAAACCCAATCAAATTTATTTTGGTTCCATTGGATTACACTTCTTCACAATCAAAAACCAAAAAATTAAAACCAAATCGATAAATTGAATGCACAGCTCTAATTAATTCATTAAAATATAAGCGGATCGGACGAACTAATTAAAAATGGATTCATTTTGTCGTTGCTAATTGTAGCAATGGATCACTCTCTCATATCCCACATCTACCATGATACCAGTGCCGTATTGCACACATTACCTAGATATGCAAGTACTTGAGCCTCACATGGAGATGAAAATGTTTTTAGAAATTTGGCTCCTTGTATCGATTTGGACAATTTTTTCATTAATGTTGGCCCCCCATATTATAGTGTTCACGCTCCAGTTAACAAGGTCTGGGCATACATGAAAGTGTTAAGAATTCTCGTATCGAAAAAAGGATGAAAAATTGGTCTTCTTATATGAACTCGAGTAATCATCCCTTGTGAACTAACTTTTGGAGTTTAGTTAGAGCCAAAATTCATCTTTATCTATTATAAGTATTTAATAAAATGGAAGGATCGAGTTATATATATCATGCTCATTCCATCGTAATTTATTTGATATTTGATTAGATGTGAATTTTTTTAAAAAAAATGCGCTCAACGGTGAAAAAAAAAAGAAAACTAGGTAATTCTTTCCATTCCCGAACATCAGTAGTCATTTGAAAAAAATACATGTGGTTCATTTTTGAACAATTTTTCGTTTAGACTACTAATCAATTAATTTTATTTCATCTCTGCAATTTCTTGGTTATATGAATTACTTATATAGTTTCAGATAAACAAGAATTCAACTGACAAAATGCATCCAAATTTTTAAAAAAAATTGGAGAGGGAAAAGTACATGTTTTTTTACTACTACTTTGTATTCTTAACTTTTAAAGGTGTCCACATCTCTGTCTGAGAGTTTCTGGTCTAAAGTTTGGCATATTCTGAGCATGTTTGTATTTTTCTGGTTAAAATATAAAAAAGAGTGACGAGGCATAATAATAATAGAGGGAGATTATGATAATGATATTGAAAAGGATATGATGGGAAGGGGAAAAAAAACCTTTTTAGTAACTTTTAAGTTAAAATTCACCGAGAAGAATTTTTGGGGGTCAGTTACTAACACATTCCTAGATCTCACGTTTTCCAGAATTCCAGGCTTTTTTAGTCATTGTGTTGTTTTTTTCCCTTTCTCGAGAAAAATTCTGTCTTTATTTCCTTTTAAGCTCAATGTTGCCAGTTTTAGCATAATTGAGTAAAAGAAAGAAACTTGGCATTTGGGTGTTTTGAGGTTTTTCCAGTTCTTGAAAGTGCTAGTTGTGTAAAGACTGAAACTTTGTCATTTGGGTGTTTGAGGTTTTTTCAGTTTCTTGAAAGAGCTAGTTGTATAAAGACTGGAACTTTATCATTTGGGTGTTTGAGCTTTATCCAGTTCTTGAAAAGCTAGTTGTGTAAAGACTGAAACTTTATCATCTGAGTGTTTGAGGTTTTCATTCTTGAAATGAGCTAGTTGTGTAAAGACTGAAACTTTGTCATTTGGGTGTTTGAGATTTTCCAATTCTTGAAAGCTAGTTGTGTAAAGATTGAAACTTTGTCATTTGGGTGTCTGAGGTTTGCAATCTTGAAATGAACTAGTTGTGTAAATACAGAGACTTTGTCATTTGGGTGTTTGAGCTTTTTCCAGTTTCTTGAAAGAGCTAGTTATGAAAACACTGAAACTTTATCATCTGTGTGTTTGAAATTTTCAATCTTGAAATGAGCAAGTTTATCAGGTGTTTGTGGAGGGGTTGAAAATGGATAAAAAGGGCATTTTTTTTAATGATAAATTATGAGGTTTTGTTAGAAAAATTACTTTGTTGAGTAGGTGAGATTGTAGAAATCTGTACTGGAAAGAATGTTGTATCTGTTTTGGAATGTGGGGCTGCTACTGTTTTGTACATTGATGGAGAGTTCTTCTGCTACACTTTCTCCTGCTGGTGTAAACTATGAAGGTTAGCTTCTTTCTTGAAATTTCTCACTTGTACTGAAAATTTCCTTTTATCAAATTAAGCTAAGAGTAGAAGAACTTGTTAATTCCTCTGGATCAGGGTTAGAGCCACATGGGTGCAAGGGGTTCATCTGAATCCCCTTCGATGGAAAATTAAATTGTATATCTAAGGTTACGAATATTTTTATGTATATATAATAGGCATTGAATCCCCTTGTATTCGTCCTGTGTTTACTTCTTCATAATTTGAACCCCTTAGTCCTTTTTTGCAATGTATATGAGTATGTGACTATGTGTTCTATCTTTTTTCTTTACGATTTCCTCTCGTTATATTGAATCTTTGATGCAATGACAAACTGAAAACTGAAAACAGTGGAAGTAATCTAATAGAGTGGCTGTTTTTCCATATAATAATGTGTAGTTGTAGCTTTGACGGAAATTAAGAAGGCCTTACATGACCCCTATAATGTTCTGGACAATTGGGATGTGAATTCTGTAGACCCCTGCAGTTGGAGAATGGTCACTTGCTCCTTGGATGGCTATGTGTCTGCTCTGTAAGTTGTTTGGATGAAAGAGTAATTTAGTAGAAACTTAGTTGGCTCATGAAAAGGCCTGATTTAATCCAGTAAATTTATTGCTGCCTATTTTCTCTTGCATCAGAGCACTACCTAGTCAAAGTCTAGCTGGCACCTTATCGCCTGGAATTGGCAATCTTACTAACTTGCAATATGTGTAAGTTCTTGACGTTATACATCTCTCAGTTGCTGCTACTTGGTTCCGTTATACCTAAGGTCACTTCTTATATGATTTTCTTAGTGTTATTAAGCCATTTTCTTGCAAACTGTTCTTGACTTGTTCATGTAGATTGTTGCAAAACAATGCCATTTCTGGTCATATTCCTGATGTGATTGGGAAGTTACAAAAGCTTCAGACACTTGATCTTTCCAACAATAAATTTGAAGGCGAAATACCCACTTCCTTCGAAGACCTGAAGAATTTGAATTATTTGTGAGTTCATGAATTTTCACTTATTATTATTCACTTTCAAGACTCCAACCATATATTTCACTCTGTCAAAGATTGAATACATCATGCTACCTATTGACTCAAATCTTCTGTTTCGTCCTCATCCTTGTGATTGACTTAGCTGATCATTGCTTGCAGGGATGTCTCTTATAATAATCTAAGTGGTACCCTTCCTAAAATATCAGCGCGAGCTTTCAAGTAAGTCGGCCTTTTCTATTGCCGTAATATACTCAGTTATTTCATTTTCAAGTAGTTATCTTAATATTATTGAAGTTAAACTATTGCTATACGGCTGTACCTGTAAATCTCGATGCTTAGTTGATAAAAATCCATTATTAAAAATACATTGACAAATGCTTTTGGGTAAACTGGTACTTGAAAAGTATTTCATTAGTATTCTGCACTATAGTGAGATTGACTTCCTCTTCATGGCTTTCAGAGTGCTCGGGAATCCTTTAATTTGTGGTCAAGGTTCTGAGAATAATTGCTCAGCAGTCTATCCAGAACCACTGTCCTTCCCACCTGATAGTCTGGCAGGTACAGATAGCATTTTCATGCTCAAGTCCCTTCCCTTGCACCTGAAAATGGAAAACTGTTAAAACATATTATACATACTGAGGAAGTTTTGCTATTTGTGTTATTGAAAATGTGTTGCATCTATTATTTTTGATATCACAGATCAATCTGGTGCTGCACGCAAGAGCCGTCGCGTGGTTGTTGCGTTTGTTGCAAGTTTTGGTGCTGCTTTCTTGGTCATAATAGCCCTGGCTTTGCTTCTTTGGTGGCGCTACAGAAATAATCAGCAGATCTTCTTTGATGTCAATGGTTAGTTGATTTACTTTCCCCCCCTCTTCTCTATGATAATTTGAGCTTTTATTAGTTCTGCATTTCTGATTCTTTTCCTGCCACGGATATATAAGTTGAGCCAAGTGAGCTTTTCATTATTGTCTGAGTCATTGGTGTTAGGTATCATGTGAATATTTTTTAAGCTAGGTTGTTACAGAGTCACCTGCTTGTGGTTTGAATCTTTATTTTAATCTCTGAAAAGATTTTTGTGATTGTTGATTTTAAATTCATTTGTTTAGTTTTAGAGAGGACATGAGTGGTCAAGTAATAGGAATTGGGGATAAATTCTGTGTTTACCATATTCAATAAACCTGTTGAATATGAAGAACCTTCGAACCCCGTCAGTTAGAAAATTATGCCCTTTGGCATACTCAGTAGTTCTGGTCAATTTTCTTAGTAAGGACTCAGAAAAGTTGTTTGAATTTCGTTGTTATCGGGACAAGTCCTGATCCACTACAGGCTACCTTAAACATTTAGTTCCAAACATTGACAGAATAATTTGTTAATCACATATCTGAATAATTACACTTGCATTTTCTTGTGCAAGTTGAAGTAAATATTTCTGTAAAAAGGAAGATGGTGTTATGTTCACTCTCTTGGGCCACCATGCCTGGTGAATTGCCTTGCCACATTTATTGCGTTGAAAGTTACTCTTGATAATCTTGTACTTTGGTTGTCTGATTCATATATGTGGATCAGTTTTGGGACCTTTTTGCCAACCTCTATTATTTTCTCCCTGTTTCACTTTTCAAAAGATTTTCTCCATCTGTCTCTAACTATTCCTCAAAGCTGTATCTGAGTAACGACTTCTCAAATGCAGATCATTGTTATCCAGAGGTATGCTTGGGTCACCTGAAAAGGTACACCCTTAAGGAACTGCGGACTGCCACTGACCATTTCAGCTCAAAACGTATTTTGGGAAAGGGAGGATTTGGGGTTGTGTACAAGGCCAGCTTAAACAATGGTACTGTTGTGGCCGTCAAACGATTGAACGACTACAATGCTGTTGGTGGTGAAAATCAATTTCAGACAGAAGTAGAATTGATTAGTTTGGCTGTCCATCGGAATCTTCTCCATCTTCTGGGGTTTTGTTCAACTGAAAGTGAACGGCTTCTTGTTTACCCCTATATGCCAAATGGAAGTGTAGCATCACGATTAAAAGGTTAGCTCTTGCCTCCATGTGTTAATACATAATACTCACTATTGATTTCAGATAATGAGTCCAACTTTTCCATTTATAAAAGTTAAATATTCTCACATGGTGTTTGTTTGTTACTACTCCCTTCATTCATTTTGTTTGACAGATAATTGATAGGATACAGAGTTTAAAATTTTAATTTCTTTCATTTATTACTTTGTAGTAGAATAAATTTATTAAATAGTGGTTATTATACTTGTTAAAGAGAGCATCATATAAATTTTAGAATGTGGATAGTATGAATTTGAGTTCTTAAAGCTGTAAAAGGTGTACGGACAAATATAATACTAGAATAGTGCCAAATTTTGGACCATGTCTAATTTAAAAGAAGTCATGTTAGTGAACAGTTCCTACTTCCCAATTTATTGTCATTAAACATTAGTGAGTGCTCTGAAGACCAGCAACCGTTGTCATTGGTGAATTGAGGCCATAAGATTCTGGTTAAGTACAAGCTTAGATGTTACGACCCACCCTTACGTCAGTCCATCCTTGAGCCCGCGGTGGGCTGCCCACCTTCACATACTCTGTACTGCTGTAGTTATATGATAAGACATTATCAGTTTGCTGCTGGCTGAAACCATTGTTGTATGTTTCTGCATGTTCGAAAGCCAAGTTCATTTCGCTTTTCTGGAACTTTATCAGTTACTTTTTAATAGTTTCCAAGTAACTGAATTTTGTAACAGTTGAAGCTGATACATATATTGGCTTGATTGAAAATGCATTGTGGTTTCTAAAATTTGCAGATAGCATAAATGGTAAACCAGTTTTAGACTGGTCAAGGCGGAAAAAGATAGCACAAGGTACAGCAAGAGGGCTAGTTTACTTGCATGAGCAGTGTGATCCCAAAATTATCCATCGTGATGTCAAAGCAGCAAACATTCTGTTGGATGAAGAATTTGAGGCAGTAGTTGGTGATTTTGGGTTGGCAAAGCTCTTGGATCACCACGATTCCCATGTGACAACTGCTGTTAGGGGCACCATTGGCCACATTGCTCCAGAATATTTGTCTACTGGCCAATCATCTGAAAAAACTGACGTTTTTGGGTTTGGAATCTTGCTACTTGAGCTGATTACTGGCCAGAAAGCTATGGACTTTGGTCGAGGGGCCAACCAGAAAGGTGTTGTTATGCTTGATTGGGTGCGTCTCTCCTCTTTCTCTTTCTCTGGATGTTGTACCAAGTACTTTTTGAAATATGTACTGTGGGTTGTGAGAGGGAATAAGCTATACAGAGGCGGGTTATGCGTCTCTCCTCTCTCTCTTTCTCATAGCTGTTCTCTTTTCAGTTATAAGGAGTTGTAGGTTCAAACCTCAAATATAGCTAGCTAGTGGTGTGTACATCTAGTTTACAAGGCTCTTTTCCATTAGCATACTTCAACGAACTCTCTCGTTTAATTACTATTAATGATATGCAGGTGAGAAAGCTGCATCAAGAGGAGAAACTGAACCTTATGGTAGACAACAATTTGAAAAATAACTTTGACCAGATTGAGCTAGAAGAGATGGTTAAAGTTGCCCTTCTATGCACCCATTTCAACCCTTCTCATCGCCCAAAAATGTCCGAAGCATTAAGGATGTTAGAAGGCGATGGATTGGCTGAAAAATGGGAGGCATCACAAAAGCTCGAGACTCCAAGAAACCGAGCTTTTGAACATACACCACAAAGATATTCCAACTACGTCGAAGACTCTTCACTAATTGAACCAATGGAACTTTCTGGACCTAGATGACATCCGTTTTTCGTTCTCGATTCTTATCATCCTTGAGTTGCTAAAGTTGAAGTGAGAAATATTTCATTGCTGTTGAATGTATGTATTCATTTTGTAAAAGAAAAGGGAATAAGTCATGTGTAAGCTGAGTTCATATATGATATATTCCCTCTTGTTCTTTCAATTTTTGAAATGATATGCTATGTAATTATGATTTCATTAGTTCTTTTTTTATATGAAAGATTTGAGATTTATGAATAATAGGGCATTCATTGGTCATACTATGTTATTCATTGTTCTTTCTATACTTTCAAGTCCTTCTGTTCTGTTTTACTCTATCTGCCTTACTAGATACAATCTTTCGTCTAGACTTCTGATTGAACTTTAAGGTAATGCAAGCAATCAATAGATGACTGATAAATAAAGTTAAGGATGGGGTGCACACTCTCATTTTTTTTTTGTTTTGTAGCAATTATTAAGTAAGTGGGGTCTGTAAACTATTATAAGAAGATAAAGATACAAACTTTTAGTGGGTCTGTAAACTATTATAATCTTCCATCTGTCCGCCATTAGAGGAAAAAACAAGAAAAAGGATTAATCAGTGATCTTTTCATACTTTTACGTGTAAAATGAAGATAAAAAAGTACTCGTAAAACAAGTGTTAGTCAAGATGCGCGAAAGCTCATGATTATAAAAAAACAAAAAAACAAAAAAACAAAAAAACAAAAAAACAAAAAAGGATTAATCTTCCATAGGTCCATGTGTTCTCCACTAGAGGAAAAAAAGTATAGTAGGAACTAATCAGTGTTCTTTTTATTAGTCTCCTTTCCCTTGGCTGACATGATTTGAGTTATTGATTTTTAGAATTAGAAATGAAGAGAAGAGCATTGAAAGGAATTCAAACTAGTCACTTTTTTTTCTGTATTTTTAAGAGAAAATTAAGTAATTATTGAAGATGAAAGGGATTATTGGAGGATGAACTTTGAGAGTGCAGATCACAATAATTCACAGGTATGCATCTCTCATTATTAATTACTATAAGTATTTCATACACATGTATCCTTTGGCCATATATTTTAGCCATACACAGGCCTAATTTGCTCTTTAGAAATTAGATAGGAAAATGGTATCCTATCTTTCTTTCTTTTGTGTATATATATATATATATATATATATAGTCCTGAAAACGTGCGTTGTATGTTACGTTTATTTTAAACTACTTAATATAAATCTTGTACTGATAAATTGTAAATGGTACATATATTGTTGGATGTGCTATGTGCCATAAATAAAAAAACAAAACATACATAAAAAAGTAAACATAAATATAACTCATAAGCTAATGTTAGTAAATCTTCCAAATCGATACATATATTGAATCGAAACATAATCTAACATAAATGCGGTTAGAAGTTACAAATATTTATTTGACTCAAACAAATGAATATTTAAAAGGTAAGAAAAGAGGGGGGGATGAGAAGTACAAAAAAATTAAATGATATAGATGCTACTAAAACTTGCAAGTAATATTGAGTAACTAAATTTTGAAATAGAAGTATAATTGTTCGTAGTTATACACAATCAATTGAATTGGTATATGATATTTTTCTTATATAGTTCTACTATATCTTATATTTAATACAACACTTCCCTTATTTTTTTTAATATTTCAACAACAAATAGTTTTTATGTGACATAACTAACGTTGATTATGTTTACAAGTGTTTCTCTTAAAGTTTGTATCTTCTATAGGAAACTGTAACCTCCTTTTTATAGACACATGCATATCAAGAAGTTGTTGCCGAATAAAAGTAGTATTTCATGTTGTACAAATACTGATCAACATATATTTCTTTAAGGTGGATAATGTATCATTGTCAATTTCATGGGATACACTTGAAAAATAGTGTTTATTTGTGATAGAGATAGTTAATAATTAGTGACATTAGAAATTTAATCGATATATAAAAATTCAATTGCACGTACAACTTTCTTTGTTTGATTCAAGATTATGAGTCCTTCCACATGTAAATTTGACATGAAAATATTAATTGAATTATTTAAATATAATCATATTACGGAATATAATATAATCGATCTATACTCACGAATAAGGAACTTGATATAAATGGTTGAAATATTTAAAATATCTTATTTAAAAATACTGGGTGTACATCTTCAAAAAAGTATCCACTCAAAGGAATAATAATTTTGTATGAATCTAAAGTCTATATCATTTATGCTACTAAAAAATATCATACACATCACAATTTTCCTACACATTACATTATATTTTTGTGAAAACTAATATCGTACTCATTACTTACCTAATGATATGAATGAGAAGTGAAGAATCCAAAATCGTAAGGTAAAAACCCGAAACAAAAGAAAAATATATAAGAATTAATGATTAGCAAAAACAAATCAAGAAAAAGATATCTATTAAAGAAAAACAAATACAAGAAATACCGAGAACTATATAGAGAGGATAAAAAGTAAAGAAATGATAATAGATTACAATTTATTTTTTTTGGTTTAAGTTTTGAATATTTTATTCATAGCTTCCAAAATCAAAACAAGAAATTACACCTTCTTACACCCAACAACGATTGTCCAACCTTGACAAGCCCACTACTAAAAATGGAAAAAAACAACAAATAGACCAGACCCTTTCCTAAACCTGATATGGGATCTATTCTAAGATAGGATTTCCTAAATAGTTTCCCTTATTTTCTGTTTGTATTACAATATATATAGATTTAATGAAGTTAGCTATTCATATTCCTAACTAAAGAGATTTCATGCATTTGTTGTACCATTAAATTTAATTTAATTTAATTAAATATACGTCTTAGAAAACTGAAAATATCTTGATGCCTAGGAAACTGAAAATAATTTGATTCTTAGAAAACTAAAAATGCTTAAAAGCCATATTGGAGGAGGTGTAACTCATAACTAATGAATAAAAAATTAACTTTTGTGTTGGATTAGTAGTTAATAATTAATTAATTTAAATACTTTACAACATTTTAATTTAGTGTAGGAGCAAAATGGTAATTCAATTATGCACTTTGATGCTTTCCACTTTTAATAATACTAGTTTTTGGAAACGTGTGTTGCACGTTTCTCCCTTGTAATTACTACAAAATTTCTATATAATTAAAAAAAATTGAATTTCATAATAGAAAATATGTGTGTATTTCACGCTACTTAGTATAAATATTTGTAAATGATTTAAATACAATTACAATATGTATAAATAGTCATTCCTAAAATTAAGTAATCAAAAGAGAAGAAGTGTAACACCAAATTAAAGCTTAACATCAAATGGACAATCTGACAATCATATCAAATAGTTTTAAGAAATTGTATCATTTTGATACGTAGATTTCACACGAGTTATTAATTGTGAAGATGTCATATAATGTTTGAAGAGAATATATAAAAAATTATCAATATCCATTACATTATTATAGCATCACAATAAATTATACAACTTCAGATGTACATTATTTTCATCCCATAAATATTCGAAAATAAGATGAAATAGAGTAGACTAAAAACAATAAAATAACTAATGAATTCTAAAACTTATAAATAACAAAATTTAAAGAGAGAACAAGTTCCAGTTTAAAAGAATGGAGGAACTTCCTCAATAATATTTAAATTTAGTAAAGGTGTACTCTGAATTAAGATAGTATTAATTACTTGCAGGATTGAATTTATGAAGAAATAGAGGAAACTGAAAAAGATGGCACAGGAGTGTGATGCAGTGGTATGTGCCATATACCTTCTGCAGAGAAGGCATTTACATAGGTCCACGATTTTTCAATTGGAGAGGACTAGAGAACAACTAGAACGTGTATATGTATTTCTGAAAAAACTGGAGGAGGATTTCCCTGAGAACACGATATCCACACAACTAGGGGCCTTATTTCAACAAGCTCATGATGGCTTTTCTGAGATATGTACTCACATGGATCAACGTTACACCATCAAAATGACAAAGGCGCTGAAAAAAATTAAACTGAACAACATTGCTAAGCGACTCGAAGCAGCTTCAAAGCCATCAATATCAACTAGAGAAATGATATCAGAGGTGCTGAAAATACTTAAACCCAAGAATATTGGTGAAAGAATCAAAGCTTCAAAGCCATCAACGTCATCTAGCCAAATCACTACTATGGAGATGGTGAGGTTTGTCGATATTTTGCTTGATTATGTAAAGGGTTATGTCTTTGTGAAGCTGCAATATCTACACGCTTTCTTCATATTAACTGCAAGTCGGTGCATTGAGCATGAGAGTATGCCGTATTTCTTCATCTATATTGAGAATGTAGCTTATACTGCACTACGACTATATTTCCAACGGATGGAAGAATATACAGATTTGCAAGATGAGTTTCACAGTGTGATAAGTTCTTCAAGTCCTGATTTGAGGCAGATACAAAAGAACCTCTTGACAGCGTTAAAATCATCAAGATCAGAGACTACATTGAAGTCTGGATGTATGCTTGATTTTGTTAATGCTGTACGAGATGATCTGAAGGTGCGTTGTGCACACGGTGATCAAATTGAGGGGCTCGAAGAAGGACTTCTTAACAGTATTCAATTACTACAGTACATAGAAGATGGAGGCACTCAACATAGAGTATTCAGTTCTATTCAGTCACTTATTGAAGCTCTGGCCTTTGAGGCAGCATTAATGATCAACTCCTATGATGAGGATCTTCTTTTTGTTTTGCAGCCGAAGCTTAATCATGTCAATGTAGTAATCCAACTGATTCAACTACGTAACAGTCAAGCAACCATGACAGATCTGATTGACTATGCTTTGGAAGAGCTGATAGTCGTGACAACTTTTCTCATGGATTCATTGGAGCAGTGCAAACAGCAAACTAAGATAACTAATCTTTTAACTCTTATCCAATCTGTGACTAACGAAGCATATTCAGCTTTTACAAATCTTTTATGTTATACAAGACAAGAAGACTTGGTCTGGGAAATGAATCGCTCACATTTTCATGATGGGGTTTCATGAATATATTATTGACAATCTGCTACTGAAGCATGAAACTGATTTGTCATTTACAGTTGCAGATGATGTTAAAAAGTTCTACGATGGATTGTTGCTCCTGTTAACATATCTTCTTGATCCTCTATCTCAGAGCAGTGGATTTGGAACTATTGCAATTGAGGCCGAATCTGTGAATAGCAACAAAAGCAATCTAGTTCTTCAGTTTTTGACTGTGGCTTTCAAGCTTATCGAATGTGAGAGAAGCTTGATGGATCTACAGAAGCACAAAGCCACTTTGGAAGCTCACATTCTGGATATGATTGAAAGTACTCATGAAAAGCTTATTTGTCTAAGAGTTCTTCTCATTGGTGTTCTCAGGCAACACACTGTCCTTAATGAATTCCATAATGTCTTAATGCATGCTGAAGTGACTGCCAACAAGATAGCACAAATCATCGAGGGAAGAAGCATTGAGGAAATTGGGCTTTTATTATCTGAGATTGAGCCTGTCAATGTAGAGGTCAGAAAAGTATGCTTTCAAATTCTGGATGCATCACCTTACAACATGACAGATGGCGAAGGCCTTATTAGATTCCTATCAAAACACCAGGACTGGCTGCTCAACTTTGATGCTTGTTCAATTCCTTTTCTGAAGAACCAGATCCCAGTAATCAAAGACAAACTATTTTATTTGGGTTCTTTTATTGCAGATATTGTACAGCGTCGCGATATACATCAAGAGCTCAAAGATCTTGTGAAACATGTACAAGATATAAAGTTTGTCTGTCTCTTTCCCATCAGGGATAATGCACCTTCTTGGTGTTACATGCTATATCTCTCTGATGTCAAGCAATTGCTTAAGTTTGTCGAGACAGAGGTCGAAATGATTTGTCTCAAAGTTCCAGATTCTTCAAGTCATAGCTTCCCCAAGATAAATGAACTAGGATCTCTCTATTGTTTCTTGGGAAAATTGGATGAGATGCTAAGTTCTAAGATCGATTCAGTTATCGACTTAAAACTTCAAATTGGGTCAGTGAAGGAGGGTTTATTGTGTCTAAGAACATTGACTGATCATTTCCCAGAAATCAACGATGAGCATGATGAAGTTTATAGTCTTATAACAAGAGTTACTGCAATGGCATACGAGGCAGAGTATGTCATAGACTCGTGCTTGACCTATTCTTATCCACTCTGGTACAAAGTTCTTTGGATTTCTGAAGCTGTTGAGAATATTAAGCTTGTAAATGAAGGTGTTAGAGAAACATGTGAAAGAAAGAAGATAGACGTGATGGTGCACAAAGTTAAAAAGACCTCAATGAATCTTGTGCCGTCTTTATCAGCTAATAGTGAAGGATCAAATGAAGAAATGGAGAGTTTCCAGGAGGCGATGGACCAAATGAAGAAGCAGCTACTCCAAGGTTCACGTCAGCTAGATGTAATCTCATTGGTCGGCATGCCGGGAATCGGTAAGACTACTCTTGCCGAGAAGATTTACAATGATCCAGTAATCACCTCTTGGTTTGATGTCCGTGCTCAGTGTCGCGTGACTCAAGTATATTCATGGAGAGGTTTGTTGCTTGCCATTTTGAGTGGTGTGCTTGAGCCTATTGATCGCAATGAAAAAGAAGATGGCGAATTAGCTGATGAGCTGCGGCGATTTTTGTTGACCAAGAGATTCTTAATTCTCATTGATGATGTTTGGGATGATAAAGTGTGGGACAATATACATATGTGCTTCAAAGGTGCTCGGAATGGGAGTAGAATTATTCTAACAACACGTCTGAGTAACATTGCCAATTATGCTAAATGTGAAAGTGAACCTCATCATCTTCGCTTGTTCAGAGATGATGAGAGTTGGACATTATTACAGCAAGAGCTGTTTCAAGGGAAGGGTTGTCCACCTGAAATTGTTGATGTGGGGTTTCGAATAGCAAAAATATGTGGAGGGTTGCCTCTCTTCATTGTATTAGTTGCTGGTGTTCTCAAAGAGAAAAAGCTAATAAAAGCAGAATTGTAGAAGGAAATAGAAGAAAGTCTATGTTTACTGAATATTGATAGCTTGGAAGAGAGCATGTCTATAATTGGATTTAGTTACAGGAATTTACCACAACAGCTGAAGCCTTGTTTTCTCTATTTTGGAGGACTTTTAAAGGGGAAGGATATTCATGTCTCAAAGTTGACTCGGTTGTGGGTAGCTGAGGGTTTTTTACAAGCAAATGAAGAAAACGGACTAGAAGATGCTGCAGAATGTCTCTTGGAAGATCTTATTAGTAGAAATTTAGTCATGGGCGTGGAGAAGAGACCCAATGGAAAGCTCAAAACATGTCGTGTTCATGATCTGTTGCATAAGTTCTGCTTGGAGAAGTCCAAACAGGAGAATTTCCTTCTTCATAACAATGGGTATAAAGAACTATACTGATTTTATCGTATTATTGTTTATATCAACTCTCATTTTCATTATTTTTTCTTTGAACAGATTCACTGGAGAGGATTCATTTCCTGAAATGTCTATGGATTACCGGTTGTTTGTTCATTCTTCTGAGGATCAGATTGATCTGTGGCAGCCATCTCGCTCAAATGTTCGCTCTTTGCTTTTCAATGTGATTGATTCAGATAACTTGTTATGGCCGCATGATATCTCTTTTATCTTTGACAGCTTCAAACTTGTTAAGGTGTTGGATTTGGAATCCGTCAACATTGGTGGTACTTTTCCTAGTGAAATACAATTTCTAATTCATTTGAAGTATTTTGCTGCTAAAACTGGTGGAAATTCAATTCCTTCATGTATAGCTAATCTTTGGAATCTCAAAACTTTTGTGATAAGAGGATTGGGAGGAGAGGTGATACTACCTAGATCACTTCTAAAGATGGTTAAAATGAGGAATATACATGTAACTCATCGTGCTTCATTTAGTTTGCATGAGAATATGGGTGAATCACTTGCGGACTCTCAATTAGATAATTTGGAAACCTTTTCCACTCCACATTTCTCTTACGGTGAAGATACAGATATGATATTGAGAAAGATGCCAAAATTGAGAAAGCTGAGTTGCATATTTTCGGGGACATTTGGCTATTCAGAGAAAGTGAAGGGAAGGTGTATTCTCTATCCCAGATTAGAGTTTCTATGTCAGCTTGAATCCCTTAAGGTTGTCTCCAACAGCTATCCAGGTAAACTTCCACATGTCTTCAGTTTTCCCTCAAGACTTAGGGAGTTGACTCTGTCAAAGTTTCGTCTACCATGGAGCCAAATCTTGAGTATTGGAGAACTTCCTAACTTGAAGATTCTAAAGTTACTTCTCAGAGCCTTTGAAGGGGATGAATGGGAAGTGAAAGATTCAGAGTTCCGTGAACTCAAATACTTAGAATTGGCGGACCTCAACATTGCACAGTGGTCTGTCTCCGAGGATGCTTTCCCTATTCTTGAACGTTTGGTTTTAACCAAATGTAAGCGGCTTAAGAAAATCCCTTCTCATTTTGACGACGCTGTATCATTAAAAAGCATTGAAGTAAACTGGTGCAGCTTGGGTGTTGCTAATTCAGCCAAGGAAATTCAAGCGTTTCAGCATGATGAAATAGCAAATGATGCATTCAAAGTTACTATACAGCCGCCAGATTGGGATAGAAATTCATCTCCTTGACTCGTTATCTGGTATGTTCTTATTATTACTTATTCCAATTACCTGCTCTTAGTGAAAAGAATGGGAAAAAAGAAGAAGTTTATATGTGTGCTATATCCTTGAATCTGAGTTCCCTTTCTCAATGAATTTTTCATTCAGGCTTGAAAACAGAAGATGGAGGAAGACCTCAGCTAGGTGGATTTTCTGTTGAAGGATCTTCAGCAATAAGTGAAGTTTTCGAATAAATTTTAACTCTTAGTGATTTGTGTGAAACTTGTAATGAATTTATGAGCAAGAGCTCACGTCCTTTTTCTAAACTATTGGAAATGTGAAATTATTGTTATCAGTGTGGTACATTCTTTATAAATCAGTATCTTGAAAAATTATTGTTATCAGTGTACTAAATTTCTTGAACTTGTAGAATTGTGGGATTTACTATGCATAATCCTTATTTAATGTCTTCCTCATTTTAGTCTTGGAGGCTGGAGCAAATGAAGGGAGAACATATTTTCTTTCATGAGCCATTAATCTTGTGGCTTTTGTAATTGCCGGTAAATATACAACAATTGCCAGTAAAGGAAACTTGTTTTTGTTGCATTTGCCATGGCAAATAAAATTAGCCATAAATTCGCCTTGATCCACATATTTAGTCAAACACTTTTAAAACAACAAAAATGAAATTCACAAGAAAAATAAGTTCAAAGGTAATAAGAAACAAACTTGCAAAACTCAAACAATGTCATTCACTTAACAATATTCAAACTCAATACATCCACTTCTCTGTCTTCCCATGGTAAAAAAAAAAAAGAATTATAAAAAAGAAAAGAATGCATTCAACAATGTAAAAACAAAGAAATTGATCAACAAATATTTACACTAGATAAATTGTGGTAACTTTCGGAAGGCTCAGTCCCACACCTTGACTTCAATGATGGGAACAACCTCCGCACTCCGGGATCACGAGCATCTGCAGTATGTGCCAATTATTCTGTTTCTGCTAACACTTCATCATCAACTGGAATAGATCTGTCCTGATCCAACATCAGGCTCTTGTTTCAAATTATAAATTTCCTAATTCATTTCAGTTAAAAGCTTTGACACCTTGGCTGTTATGAAACTTGTCATTTAATACTCACACCTTTTCCTCCTGTGTACAAGGTAAACCAGAGAAAGAATGAGGACAAAAGGTTACCGGGGCATCAAGAATTGTAAATCTCGTCGTCTCTATTTCAAAAGGTGCTCTTCCTACTTCAACTGTTATTCCCTGAAACGGAAGTGACAACCAAGAAACAGACAATCACTCGTAAGCTCCTCCGCAATCCCAGCCCAAAAAAAAGAGGTAATATACCAATTTAAGTAATAAATAAAGCAATACCTTCACCCTCTCTTCTTCATTTGTATCCATAATATTGGCCATATACCTAAAAATCATTGAAAATTGAAGTTAAGAACTAAAAATTAAAGATGGGGTGAGGAGGATCATTCCACAGGCAAGAAAATAAACTGGCTGTGGACCCTCTTCAAAACTCATTATCGATAATTTTTGCACTCAAAGTTGACAAGATGGAATCAAGAGATATTCTATCTTAAGAATAATCAAGCAGTGAAATATCAGGAACCATGCAAACAACACACAACTAGCTTCAGAAATAAAGAAATCGAGAAAAACAGGAATGAGGCATTCTGTCTTTGCAGCCATCTCTCGCAGATAAAAAGCTCAGTTGGACTCTAGGAATATGCCTAGCTTATCAGAATTAACAGGAACTAGTAACCGTATGTGTCATAACCAAACTCGGAAACTTTAAGAGTTTTAGCAGTAAACAATGAACCAAACTTTGATAGTACAAGTTCACATCCACCAAATTCTAACTCCAATTAAAAGAAAAATACCAGCAGAATTGCAGATGGCTGCTTGTATAAGAAATCAATCATGTTATGGAACTCTCACAGAAGAATGCCCACAATATCCTAAACTTGAACATCAGACAATAAACCCGAACACCACAATTGTTTGTAGGTACATTACGTGAATATCAGATTTTGCATAAGTGCGCAAAGTCTCAAGTTCAAGGCATAAAAAATTGAATTTTATATGAATGAATAAGGTTTCAATTAACTACTAAGATTAGTTGTTTACCTTCAAATAGGAGATCAAAAATCGAACTCCACAATAGCTAGTTTGATTGCTATCTGCAATTCTGTACCAATTTTATTGGACACAAGATCAGACTGTGTGATATAGAAACACATGCTTCAGTTCAAATAAAACTCTAGAACATTCACTCATACATGACCCAACAACTGAATAAAATGGATATTAGTAGTCACCAAACACCATCATCGTACAGTTCAAATTCGATCTGATCGAATATGAGGCAATGGCGATGATGAATTTGCCTATACGAATACAGACTGCTGACGGTGAGCTTGTGAAGAGACGTCGGCGGCTTTGATTCCTCTTTCTTCTCATCAATAGCACCGATGTGCTGAATTTCACTACCGTTGTGCTGAACTCCACCACCGTTGTGCCGGATTCCACCGTCGATATGCCGGGTTCCACTGTCAGTGTGCCTAACTCCACTGTAGTTGTGCGAATTTCCATCGTCGTTGTGCTGATTTCGTTGAAGGGTGAAGATGGAGGAAAATTCGAAGTAAAAAGGAATTGGGGGAAGTAAAAAAAATTACAATTGATTTTCATTCTGTTACTTTTTATTTTTAATTGTCACTAAAAAGTACTCCTTCTTTTACTGGCTAAAATTTAAATGCCGGGAATAGTATATAGATTATATAATGTATTAGTGGCAATTTACTTATTGCCACTAAATAAATGCCACTAAAAGCATCTTTTATTATAGTGTATGGTCAAGTGATAGGTATTGGGGATAAATTCTGTGTTTACCATATCCAATAAACCTGTTGAATATGAAGAACTTTTGAGCCGCCCCGTCAGTTAGAAAATTATGCCCTTTGGCATACTCAGTAGTTCTGGTCAATTTTCATAGTAAGGACTCAGAAAAATTGTTTGAATTTTGTTGTTATCGGGACAAGTCCTGATCCATTACAGGCTACCTTAAACTTTTAGTTCCAAACATTGATATCTGAATAATTACACTTGCATGAAGTAAATATTTCTGTAGAAAGGAAGTTGGTGTTATGTTCACTCTCTCGGGCCACCATGCCTGGTGAATTGCCTTGCCACATTTATTGCGTTGAAAGTTACTCTTGATAATCTTGTACTTTGGTTGTCTGATTCATATATGTGGATCAGTTTTGGGACCTTTTTGACTTTACTCTTTCCAATCATTTGTTACTAAATAAACCACTATTATTTTCTCCCTGTCTCACTTTTCAAAAGATTTTCTCCATCTGTCTCTAGCTATTCCTCAAAGCTGTATCTGAGTAACGACTTCTCAAATGCAGATCATTGTTATCCGGAGTTATGCTTGGGTCACCTGAAAAGGTACACCCTTAAGGAACTGCGGACTGCCACTGACCGTTTCAGCTCAAAACGTATTTTGGGAAAGGGAGGATTTGGGGTTGTGTATAAGGCCAGGTTAAACAATGGTACTGTTGTGGCCGTCAAACGATTGAACGACTACAATGCTGCTGGTGGTGAAAATCAATTTCAGACAGAAGTAGAGTTGATTAGTTTGGCTGTCCCTCGGAATCTTCTCCATCTTCTGGGGTTCTGTTCAACTGAAAGTGAACGACTTCTTGTTTACCCCTATATGCCAAATGGAAGTGTAGCATCACGATTAAAAGGTTAGTTCTTGCCTCCATGTGTTAATACGTAATAATCACTATTGATTTCAGATAATGAGTCCAACATTTCCATTTATAAAAGTTAAATATTCTCACATGGTGTTTGTTTGTTATTACTCCCTCCATTCATTTTGTTTGACAGATAATTGATAGGATACAGAGTTTAAATGTCAATTTCACTCATTTATAACATTGGAGTAGAAGAAGATTTTAAAATAGTGGTTATTATACTTGTTATAGAGAACATCATATAAATTTTAGAATGTGGATAGTTAAACGAATTTGAGTTCTTAAAGTTGTAAAAGGTGTACAGACAAATATAATACTAGAATAGTGACAAATTTCGTACCATGTCTGATATAAAAGAAGTCATATACTCATATTAGTGAACAGTTCCTACTTCCTAATTTGTTTGCCATCAAACATCAGTGAGTGTTACGAAGACCAGCGACTGCTGTCATTGGTGAATTGAGGCCATAGGATTCTGGTTAAGTACAAGCTTATATGTTAAGACCCACCCTTACCTCAGTCCCATTTTTGAGCCCGCGGTGGGCTGCCCACCTTTGCATACTCTGTATGCTGTAGTTATATGACAAGACATTATCAGTTTGCTGCTGGCTGAAACCATTGTTGTATGTTTCTGCATGTTCAAAAGCTAAGCAAACTCATTTTGCTTTTCTGGAACTTCATCAGCTACTTTTTAATAGTTTCCAACTAACTGAATTTTGTACGAGTTGAAGCTGATACATATATTGGCTTGATTGAAAATGCATTGTGGTTTCTAAATTTGCAGATAGCATAAATGGTAAACCAGTTTTAGACTGGTCAAGGCGGAAAAAGATAGCACAGGGTACAGCGAGAGGGCTAGTTTACTTGCATGAGCAGTGTGATCCCAAAATTATCCATCGTGATGTCAAAGCAGCAAACATTCTGTTGGATGAAGAATTTGAGGCAGTAGTTGGTGATTTTGGATTGGCAAAGCTCTTGGATCACCGCGATTCTCATGTGACAACTACTGTTAGGGGCACCATTGGCCACATTGCTCCAGAATATTTGTCTACTGGCCAATCGTCTGAAAAAACTGACGTTTTTGGGTTTGGAATCTTGCTACTTGAGCTGATTACAGGCCAGAAAGCTATGGACTTTGGTTGAGGGGCCAACCAGAAAGGTGTTGTTATGCTTGATTGGGTGCGTCTCTCCTCTTTCTCTTTCTCTGGATGTTGTACCGAGTACTTTTTTGAAATATGTACTGTGGGTTGTGAGAGGAATAAGCTATACAGAGGCGGGTTATGCGTCTCTCCTCTCTCTCTTTCTCATAGCTGTTCTCTTTTCAGTTATAAGGAGTTGTAGGTTCAAACCTCAAATATAGCTAGCTAGTATTGTGTACATCTAGTTTACAAGGCTCTTTTCCATTAGCATACTTCAACGAACTCTCTCGTTTAATTACTGCTAATGATATGCAGGTGAGAAAGCTGCATCAAGAGGAGAAACTGAACCTTATGGTAGATAACAATTTGAAAAATAACTTTGACCAGATTGAGCTAGAAGAGATGGTTAAAGTTGCCCTTCTATGCACCCATTTCAACCCTTCTCATCGCCCAAAAATGTCCGAAGCATTAAGGATGTTAGAGGGCGATGGATTGGTTGAAAAATGGGAGGCATCACAAAAGCTCGAGACTCCAAGAAACCGAGCTTTTGAACATACACCACAAAGATATTCCAACTACGTCGAAGACTCTTCACTAGTTGAACCAATGGAACTTTCTGGACCTAGATGACATCCATTTTTCGTTCTCGATTCTTATCATCCTTGAGTTGCTAAAGTTGAAGTGAGAAGTATTTCATTGCTGTTGAATGTATGTATTCATTTTGTAAAAGAAAAGGGAATAAGTCATGTGTAAGCTGAGTTCATATATGATATATTGCCTCTTCTTCTTTCAATTTTTGAAATGATATGCTGTGTAATTATGATTTCATTAGTTCTTTTCATATGAAAGATTTGAGATTTATGAGTAATAAAAGGCCATAGGCTTGCCATTCTCATTAAGTGAAGTGGAGATTTCATAGTTCATACTATGTTATTCATTGATCTTTTATACTTTCAAGTCCTTATGTTCTACTCTATCTTGCTTACTAGATTGGTAGGTGAACTTTAAGGTAAATCAATAGATAACTGATAAATAAAGTTATGGAAGGGGTGCGCACACTCTTTTTTTTTTTTTGTTTAGTAGCAATTATTAAGTAAGTGGGGTCTGTAAACTTTATTATTTTAAGAGGATAAAGATACAAACTTTTAGTGGGGTCTGTAAACTATTATAATCTTCCATCTGTCGGCATTAGAGGAAAAAACAAGAAAAATAATTAATGAGTGATCTTTTGATATTTTTACGTGTAAAAATGAAAATAAAAAAGTACTCGTAAAACCAGGGGCGGCTCAAACCCGTTGGTGGCCTAAAGCCAAAATCCAACTAGAGGCCTTAAAAAGATTAAAAAGATTATAAATATTTTTATTTTAAGTCTATTTTTCTAGCTTTTTGAGATACAAAGTTATTAATAATTTTTATGTAGTCAATCTCTTTTAATAATTCTTTTTCAATCGATAATATAGCCAAATCACTTAATCTTTCTTGAGACATTGTTGATCTTAAATAAGATTTTATTATTTTAATTTTAAAAAATTTCTTTCTGCTGAGGCGACTGTTACAAGAGTTGTTAACATTATTCCATAAGCAATGTAAGCATTTGGAAAAGAATCAAGTTTTTTTATTTGATTATCTCAATTAGAGTATTGTCTTCTACTTTTATGATTTTCCTTAACACTTTTAATTCAGAAAATAAGTCTAAACCGTCAATATCGAAGTGAGTATTATGTTTTAAGGAACATTCAAGATTAAGACAATATTTTTTTAAATTCTCATCATCTAATGATCTCAAATTTTTTTCACTAAATATAAAACCAAAAATACTTTCATATACTTCAAATTGTTCAAATCTATTTTGAAGTGAAAATATGGCTTGGTTTACTATGTATAAGAAGTTATCAACTCTAAATGATTCTTCAAGAGATCTTGTGATTTCATTATCAACATTCTCATCAAAATGTTTTTTTCTACAAATTACACGTTTCTTACGAAATTCAAGTTATATATTCATCTCTAATGCAATTTTCTTAGTCGAAATCATAGCTTTGAATAAGAGAGATGTAATATTAGAAAAGAGAAAGTGAGAAGAAATAGAAGAGAGGAAGAGGGGAGGATAAAATATATAAAAATAAATTAGAAAAGTATAAGGTAAAAAAAAAGATAACTTGTACATTCAAAAAAGGTACACAACTTTTTATTGAAAAGACAAAAAGTAATTGTCATATCTATCACTTCATTAATGTCGTTTGCATTTGTTGTCTTAATTCTAATTTTTTTTTTAGTTTAATCCTACCTAATTAACAAAAAAATGGGGCCCCTAAAATTGGGGTAAGGCGAAGAATTTTCTTTAAGCCTTACCAGCCGCCCGTGCGTAAAACAACAGAAAATTAAATATAAATTTATTAAAGAGTACAAAATCAAATTGCTCATGTTTTTCTTGCAAGAAAGGTTAAGAAAAAAGTTGTTGGTGGTGGGCGAAAGCTCACGATCATAACATAAAAAATAAAAAATTAATATTCCATAGGTCCATCTGTTCTCCACTAGAGGAAAAAAAGTATAGTAGGAACTAATCAGAGTTCTTTTTATTAGTCTCCTTTCCCTTGGCTGACATGATTTGAGTTATTGATTTTTAGAATTAGAAATGAAGAGAAGAGCATTGAAAGGAATTCAAACTAGTCACTTTTTTTTCTGTATTTTTAAGAGAAAATTAAGTAATTATTGAAGATGAAAGGGATTATTGGAGGATGAACTTTGAGAGTGCAGATCACAATAATTCACAGGTATGCATCTCTCATTATTAATTACTATAAGTATTTCATACACATGTATCCTTTGGCCATATATTTTAGCCATACACAGGCCTAATTTGCTCTTTAGAAATTAGATAGGAAAATGGTATCCTATCTTTCTTTCTTTTGTGTATATATATATATATATATATAGTCCTGAAAACGTGCGTTGTATGTTACGTTTATTTTAAACTACTTAATATAAATCTTGTACTGATAAATTGTAAATGGTACATATATTGTTGGATGTGCTATGTGCCATAAATAAAAAAACAAAACATACATAAAAAAGTAAACATAAATATAACTCATAAGCTAATGTTAGTAAATCTTCCAAATCGATACATATATTGAATCGAAACATAATCTAACATAAATGCGGTTAGAAGTTACAAATATTTATTTGACTCAAACAAATGAATATTTAAAAGGTAAGAAAAGAGGGGGGGATGAGAAGTACAAAAAAATTAAATGATATAGATGCTACTAAAACTTGCAAGTAATATTGAGTAACTAAATTTTGAAATAGAAGTATAATTGTTCGTAGTTATACACAATCAATTGAATTGGTATGTGATATTTTTCTTATATAGTTTTACTGTATCTTATACTTAATGCAACACTTCCCTTATTTTTTTTAATATTTCAACAACAAATAGTTTATATGTGACATAAGTAGCGTTGATTATGTTTACAAGTGTTTCACACATCTTAAAGTTGTATCTTCTATAAGAAACTGTAACCTCCTTTTTATAGACACATGCATATCAAGAAGTTGTTGCCGAATAAAAGTCGTATTTCATGTTGTACAAATATTGATCAACATATATTTCTTTAAGGTGGATAATGTATCATTGTCAATTTCATGGGATACACTTGAAAAATAGTGTTTATTTGTGATAGAGATAGTTAATAATTAGAGACATTAGAAAATTTAATCGATATATAAAAATCCAATTGCACGTACAACTTTCTTTGTTTGATTCAAGATTATGAGTCCTTTCACATGTAAATTTGACATGAAAATATTAATTAAATTATTTAAATATAATCATATTATGGAATATAATATAATCGATCTATACTCACGAATAAGGAACTTGATATAAATGATTGAAATATTTAAAACATCTTATTTAAAAATACTGGGTGTACATCTTCAAAAAAGTATCCACTCAAAGGAATAATAATTTTGTATGAATCTAAAGTCTACATCATTTATACTACTAAAAAATATCATACATATCACAATTTTCCTACAGATTGCATTATATTTTTGTGAAAACGAATATCGTACTCATTACTTACCTAATGATGTGAATGAGAAGTGAAGAATTCAAAATCGTAAGGTAAAAACCTAAAACAAAAGAAAAATATATAAGAATTAATGATTAGCAAAAACAAATCAAGAAAAAGATATATATTAAAGAAAAACAAATACAAGAAATACCGAGAACTATATAGAGAGGATAAAAAGTAAAAAAAATGATAATAGATTACAATATATAAGATTTAATGAAGTTAGCTATTCATAGTCTTAACTAAAGAGATTCCATGTATCTGTTGTACAATTTAATTTAATTTAATTAAATATACGTCTTAGAAAACTGAAAATATCTTGATGCTTAGGAAATTGAAAATATCTTGATGCTTAGAAAACTGAAAATGCTTAAAAGCCATATTGGAGGAGGTTTAACTCATAACTAATGAATAAATAATTAACTTTTGTGTTGGATTAGTAGTTAATAATTAATTAATTTAAATACTTTACAACATTTTAATTTAGTATAGGAGCAAAATGGTAATTCAACTTTGCACTTTGATGATTTCCACTTTTAATAATGCTAGTTTTTGGAAACGTGCGTTGCACATTTATCCCTTGTAATTACTACAAAATTTCTATATAATTAAAAAAAATTAAATTTCATAATAGAAAATATGTGTGTATTTCACGCTACTTAGTATAAATATTTGTAAATGATTTAAATACAATTACAATATGTATAAATAGTCATTCCTAAAATTAAGCAATCAAAAGAGAAGGAGTGTAACACCAAATTAAAGCTTAACATCAAATGGACAATCTGACAATCATATCAAATAGTTTTAAGAAATTGTATCATTTTGATACATAGATTTCACACGAGTTATTAGTTGTGAAGATGTCATATAATGTATGAAGAGAATATATAACAATTTATCAATATCCATTACATTATTATAGCATTACAATAAATTATACAACTTCAGATGTACATTATGTTCATCCCACAAATATTCGAAAATAAGATGAAATAGAGTAGACTAAAAACAATAAAATAGCTAATGAATTCTAAAACTTTTAAATAACAAAAAATAAAGAGAGAAACAGTTCCAGTTTAAAAGAATGGAGGAACTTCCTCAATAACTAACAAAAACATAAATAGATTTACCTCTTTTTTGTTGCATATGTGATGAGCAATAACATCCATCAACAATCATGATCAACAATTATACATTAGAATAACTAAGTGTATGCATTAACATAAGTGACTGTGATGAGCAATATAATTACATCCACCGATAATCATCCATCAACAATTATACATCGGAATAACAAAGTGTATGCATTAATATAAAGTGATTTTGAAAACAACTCTTTGGTATGTATAATTATAAGTCATTTAAAAATTGATGATATACATAACATCTATGAGAATTAGATTGGTTAAAGTTGGGATATGTAAAGTTTTTGACTAAAATCTAAATATTTGTGTCATATTAAGATGTCTGGTAATTCAAAGGACATTTTGTTGTTTAATGTTTGCGGATATTTCAGTTTTTAAAGGATATAATTTATTGCCTTTTGTTGTTACGAAACACTTCATCTACCAAACTCCTTTTTAGAATTCCGTGAATTAATTCTATTTAGAAATATAATGGGTTAATACCATATAATTATTATTTAATATTTTATTAATTAGTTTTTTAATAATATTTAAATTTAGTGAAGGTGTACTCTGAATTAAGATAGTATTAATTACTTGCAGGATTGGATTTATGAACAATTAGAGGAAACTGAAAAAGTGGGAAGTAGATGGCTCAGGAGTGTCTCGCGGTGATAGGTGCCATAGACCTTTTGAAGGGAAGACATTTAGATGGTTCCACGATTGATCAATTGGAGAAGACTAGAAATCAACTAGAATGTGTATCTGTATTTCTGGCAAAACTGGAGGAGGTTTTCCCCGAGAACACGATATCCACACAACTAGGGGCCTTATTTCAACAAGCTCATGATGGCTTTTCTGAGATATGTACTCACATGGATCAACGTTACACCATCAAAATGACAAAGGCGCTGAAAATAATTAAACTGAACAACATTGCTGAGCGACTCGAAGCAGCTTCAAAGCCATCAATATCAACTAGAGAAATGATATCAGAGGTGCTGAAAATACTTGAACCCGAGAATATTGCTGAAAGAATCAAAGCTTCAAAGCCATCAACGTCATCTAGCCAAATCACTACTATGGAGATGGTGAGGTTTGTCAATATTTTGCTTGATTATGTTAAGGATTATGTCTTTGTGAATCTGCGATATCTACACGCTTTCTTCATATTAACTGCAAGTCGGTGCATTGAGCATGAGAGTATGCAGTATTTCTTCATCCATATTGAGAATGTAGCTTATACTGCACTACAACTACATTTCCAATGGATGGACGAATATTCAGATTTGAACTATGAGTTGCACAGTTTGATAAGTTCTTTCAGTCCTGATTTGAGGCAGATATATAAGAACCTCTTGACAGCTTTAAAATCATCAAGATCAGAGACTACATTGAAGTCTGGATGTATGCTTGATTTTGTTAATGCTCTACGAGAGGATGTTGAGGTGCATCTACACCGTGGTCAAATTCGGGGGCTCAAAAAAGGACTTCTTAACAGTTTTCAATTTCTACAGTACATAGAATATGGAGGCACTCAACTCAGAATATTCAGTTCTCTTCAGTCACTTATTGAAGCTCTGGCCTTTGAGGAAGCATTAATGATCAACTCCTATGATGAGGATCTTCTTTTTGTTTTGCAGCCGAAGCTTAATCATGTCAATGTAGTAATCAAACTGATTCAACTACGTAACAGTAAAGCAACCTTTCTCCTGAGAGCTGATAGTCTTCAACTGATTGACTATGCTTTGGAAGAGCTGATAGTCGTGACAACTTTTCTCATGGATTCATTGGAGCAGTGCAAACAGCAACCTAAGATAACTGATCTTTTAACTCTTATCCAATCTGTGACTAACGAAGCATGTTCAGCTGTTAAAAATCTTTTATGTTATTCAAGACGAGAAGACTTGGTCTGGGAAATGAATCGCTCACATTTTCAATTGCTTCTTAAGTTCAACTTTATTAAGGCAGCAATTAGACAGATGTGTTCCACCATTTGTGCTTCATCAACTGAGATACATCTGCTGAACTTTCTTCCTATTAATTTTGAGGTCATTGTTTCTTACTTAAATTCCTCAAAGAAATCATCCTCTGGTCACCACAACATGGATTTAGTTATGATGGGATTTCATGAATATATTATTGACAATCTGCTACTGAAGCATGAAACTGATTTGTCATTTACAGTTGCAGATGATGTTAAAAAGTTCTACGATGGATTGTTGCTCCTGTTAACATATCTTCTTGATCCTCTATCTCAGTGCAGCGGATTTGGAACTATTGCAATTGAGGCTGAATCGGTGAATAGCAACAAAAGTAGGAAGAGCAATCTAGTTCTTCAGTTTTTGACTGTGGCTTTCAAGCTTATCGAATGTGAGAGAAGCTTGATGGATCTACAGAAGCACAAAGCCACTTTGGAAGCTCACATTCTGGATATGATTGAAAGTTCTCATGAAAAGCTTATTGGTCTAAGAGTTCTTCTCATTGGTGTTCTCAGGAACCACACAGTCCTTAATGAATTCCATAATGTCTTAATGCATTCTGAAGTGACTGCCAACAAGATAGCACAAATCATCGAGGGAAGAAGCATTGAGGAAATTGGGCTTTTATTATCTGAGATTGAGTCTGTCAATGTAGAGGTCAGAAAAGTATGCTTTCAATTTCTGGATGCGTCACCTTACAACATGACAGATGGCGAAGGCCTTATTAGATTCTTATCAAAACACCAGGACTGGCTGCTTTACTTTGATGCTTGTTCAATTCCTTTTCTGAAGAACCAGATCCCAGTAATCAAAGACAAACTATTTTATTTGGGTTCTTTTATTGCAGATATTGTACAGCGTCGTGATATGCATCAAGAGCTCAAAGATCTTGTGAAACATGTTCAAGATATAAAGTTTGTCTGTCTCTTTCCCATCAGGGATTATGCACCTTCTTGGTGTTACAGGCTATATCTCTCTGATGTCAAGCAATTGCTTAAGTTTGTCGAGACAGAGGTCGAAATGATTTGTCTCAAAGTTCCAGATTCTTCAAGTTATAGCTTCCCCAAGATAAATGAACTAGGATATCTCTATCGTTTCTTGGGAAAATTGGATGAGATACTAAGTTCTAAGATCGATTTAGTTATCGACTTAAAACTTCAAATTGAGTCAGTGAAGGAGGGTTTATTGTGTCTAAGAACATTGACTGATCATTTCACAGAAATCAACGATGAGCATGATGAAGTTTATAGTCTTATAACAAGAGTTACTGCAATGGCATACGAGGCAGAGTATGTTATAGACTCGTGCATCACCTATTCTTATCCACTCTGGTACAAAGTTCTTTGGATTTCTGAAGCTGTTGAGAATATTAAGCTTGTAAATGAAGTTGTTAGAGAAACATGTGAAAGAAAGAAGATAGATGTGACAGTGCACAAAGTTAAAAAGACCTCAACTTATCGTGTGCCGTCTTTATCAACTAATACTCCAGGATCATCAAATGAAGATATGGGAAGTTTCCAGGAGGCGATGGACCAAATGAAGAAGCAGCTACTTGGAGGTTCGCGTCAGCTAGATGTCATCTCATTGGTCGGCATGCCGGGAATCGGTAAGACTACTCTTGCCGAGAAGATTTACAATGATCCAGTAATCACCTCTTGTTTTGATGTCCGTGCTCATTGTCGCATGACTCAAGCTTATTCATGGAGAGGTTTGTTGCTCTCCATTTTGAATGGTGTGCTCGAGCCTATTGATCGCATTGAAAAGGAAGATGGCGAATTAGCTGATGAGCTGCGTCGATTCTTGTTGACCAAGAGATTCTTAATTCTCATTGACGATGTCTGGGATGATAAAGTGTGGGACAATATACATATGTGCTTCAAAGATGCTCGGAATGGGAGTAGAATTATTCTAACAACACGTCTGAGTAACGTTGCCAATTATGCTAAATGTGAAAGTGAACCTCATCATCTTCGCTTGTTCAGAGATGATGAGAGTTGGACATTATTACAGCAAGAGCTGTTTCAAGGGAAGGGTTGTCCGCCTGAAATTGTTGATGTGGGGTTTCGAATAGCAAAAATATGTGGAGGGTTGCCTCTCTTCATTGTATTAGTTGCTGGTGTTCTCAAAGAGAAAAAGATAATAAAAGCAGAATTGTGGAAGGAAATAGAAGAAAGTCTATGTTTGCTGAATATTGATAGCTTGGAAGAGAGCATGTCTATAATTGGATTTAGTTACAGGAATTTACCACAACAGCTGAAGCCTTGTTTTCTCTATTTTGGAGGACTTTTAAAGGGGAAGGATATTCATGTCTCAAAGTTGACTCGGTTGTGGGTAGCTGAGGGTTTTGTACAAGCAAATGAAGAAAACGGACTAGAAGATGCTGCAGAATGTCTCTTGGAAGATCTTATTAGTAGAAATTTAGTCATGGGCGTGGAGAAGAGACCCAATGGAAAGCTCAAAACATGTCGTGTTCATGATCTGTTGCATAAGTTCTGCTTGGAGAAGTCCAAACAGGAGAATTTCCTTCTTCATATCAATGGGTATAAAGAACTATACTGATTTTATCGTATTATTGTTTATATCAACTCTCATTTTCATTATTTTTTCTTTGAACAGATTCACTGGAGAGGATTCATTTCCTGAAATGTCTATGGATTACCGGTTGTTTGTTCATTCTTCTGAGGATCAGATTGATCTGTGGCAGCCATCTCGCTCAAATGTTCGCTCTTTGCTTTTCAATGTGATTGATTCAGATAACTTGTTATGGCCGCATGATATCTCTTTCATCTTTGACAGCTTCAAACTTGTTAAGGTGTGGATTTGGAATCCGTCAACATTGGTGGTACTTTTCCTAGTGAAATACAATTTCTAATTCATTTGAAGTATTTTGCTGCTAAAACTGGTGGAAATTCAATTCCTTCATGTATAGCTAATCTATGGAATCTCGAAACTTTTGTGATAAGAGGATTGGGAGGAGAGGTGATACTACCTAGTTCACTTCTAAAGATGGTTAAAATAAGGAATATACATGTAACTCATCGTGCTTCATTTAGTTTGAATGAGAATATGGGTGAATCACTTGCTGACTCTCAATTAGATAATTTGGAAACCTTTTCCACTCCACATTTCTCTTACGGTGAAGATACAGATATGATATTGAGAAAGATGCCAAAATTGAGAAAGCTGAGTTGCATATTTTCGGGGACATTTGGCTATTCAGAGAAAGTGAAGGGAAGGTGTATTCTCTATCCCAGATTAGAGTTTCTATGTCAGCTTGAATCCCTTAAGGTTGTCTCCAACAGCTATCCAGGTAAACTTCCACATGTCTTCAGTTTTCCCTCAAGACTTAGGGAATTGACTCTGTCAAAGTTTCGTCTACCATGGAGCCAAATCTTGAGTATTGGAGAACTTCCTAACTTGAAGATTCTAAAGTTACTTCTCAGAGCCTTTGAAGGGGATGAATGGGAAGTGAAAGATTCAGAGTTCCGTGAACTCAAATACTTAGAATTGGCGGACCTCAACATTGCACAGTGGTCTGTCTCTGAGGATGCTTTCCCTATTCTTGAACGTTTGGTTTTAACCAAATGTAAACGGCTTGAGAAAATCCCTTCTCATTTTGATGACGCTATATCTCTAAAAAGCATTGAAGTAAACTGGTGCAGCTGGTATGTTGCTAATTCAGCCCAGGAAATTCAAGCGTTTAAGCAAGATGAAATGGCAAATGATGTGTTCAAAGTTACAATACAGCCTCCAGATTGGGATAGAAATTCATCTCCTTGACTCGTTATCTGGTATGTTCTTATTATTACTTATTCCAATTACCTGCTCTTAGTGAAAAGAATGGGAAAAAAAAGAAGTTTATACGTGTGCTATATCCTTGAATCTGAGTTCCCTTTCTCAATGAATTTTTCATTCAGGCTAGGTGGATTTTCTGTTGAAGGATCTTCAGCAATAAGTGAAGTTTTCGAATAAATTTCAACTTAGTGATTTATGTAACTTGTAATGAATTTATGAGCAAGAGCTCACGTCCTTACTCTAAACTATTGGAAATGTGAAATTATTGTTGTCAGTGTGCTACATTCTTTTTTAGATCAGTATCTTGAAAAATTATTTAGAAGTGTACTAAATTTTTTGAACTTGTAGAATTGTGGGATTTACTATGCATAATCCTTATTTAATGTCTTCCTAATTTCAGTCTTGGAGGCTGGAGCACATGAAGGGAGAACATATTTTCTTTCATGAGCCATTTGCCTATAATGGGAAAACAATATATTTGATCTGTTCAACAATGACGACTTATATCAAAGTGAAATTAACAACAACTTGAAATGACTTGTCCATTGAAATTTTCATGAAAAGACTTGTACATTGAATTGAGCCAAACATTCTGGTTATCTTATTTTTATTTTAGTAATTGTTCTAACGTTTGCAACCCTCATTCTACAAAATCTTAGAATACATCTCAAAGTTTATATCAGAGAAACAAAGTTCTCAAGTGCATCAAACTCTTATGTGTTGTATACTCAAACATGAAAGGGATGACAAGATTAGGCATTGAAATCATTTCCTTAAGATTGGGAAATCCATATCGGGCAACCCTTAGGACCAACTACATATCTTATTAGATAACATTGGGGATAGAGCCATGCTTTTATAAAACTAATTATCTTAAGTTGCTTGATATTAAAGAAGCTCGATTATTAACCTATGTTGTGAAGGGTCAAAATTGGGTGTCAACACCATGCCCTTAGACACTTTAGCAAATCAAACTCAAATGATGAAGTGGGAACTATATATGCTTAGTGCTTACAGATGCACATTTTAATTGCCACTGCAAATGCACAGCGTCATTTCTACATCACTCAGTGTCCAACAATGGGGTGCAGAAGCAATGATCAATATATACAACAAGTATATCACTTATTTTTTAAACAACCATCTAGTGACTAACAACAAATACATAAATCCCCGTATTTTAGATCTGCGATCTAACTTTTGTAACTCAAAGTTCTAACTAAGAACTAGCAAGTCAAAGTTGGAGAATTGCCTAACTTGGAGATTCTAAGGTTACTTTCCAGAGCCTTCGAAGGGAATCAATGGGAAGTGAATGATTCAGAGTTTCCTGAACTTGAATTTGGACAACATCAACATTTCACAGTGGTCCGTCTCTGATGATGCTTTTCCTAAGCTTGAACGTTTGGTTTTAACCAAGTGTAAGCAGCTTGAGGAAATCCCTTCTCATTTTGGTGATGCCATAACTCTGAAAAGCATTGAAGTAATTAAACAGGTGTGGCTAGTCTGTTGCCAATTCAGCCTTGGAAATTCAAACTACGCAACATGAAGACATGGCAAATGATGCTATGACAGTTACAATACAGCCTCCAGATTGGGCTAGAGGACCATCTGCTTGACTCGTTTCTGGTACACTCTTGCGGTATTCACCTAATTACATTTCCATATCTCTAAATTTAATATACGTATTTTCTAATGTTATACTTATAACTAAAGAGGCTATATGCTATATACATGAATCTGTGTGCTAAAACTGAACTTTTGATGATGGGTCAGTTCCCTTTTTCTCATAATTTTGGGAAGAGTACTGCTGTCAGTTTTTGAAGTGTTTGATAAGCCATTCAATATCTATTTCTTGAAGATATGTGACTATTTGGAAGTTTCTATTATTTATCTCTAAATAAAAGCTAGTAGAGGGATGCAAAGAAATCCTTGTCTGTTGGGTTTCGTATATTTTGATGATTGACAAAGTGATGGAATAAGTTCATGAAACAGGTAGATGATACATGTTTTAGCATCCAGAGTCCAACTTGTGTAGATGATACATGTTTTAGCATCCAGAGTCCAACTTGTGTAGATGATACATGTTTTAGCATCCAGAGTCCAACTTGACTATATATCTGAATAAAAGAAGTCTTAAGTAGAAAAGATCACGAGTCTGTACATGTAAAGATATGACACCTGAGCTACTTAGCAATGTTCATCAAAGTCCGTGCATTTGTCTTCAACAAGGACTTTCACACCTTTCTAGATTTCTCTGGGACGTAAAATCAAATCCATTTCCACTTGGAGAATTGATTTCTCTTCAATCACAGATGCAAGCTGTGGCCATTGAGGCAGCGATAGCAATCTACTCCTCCTATGATGAGAAAATGAAATGAAGACTACTGACCATCTGCCTTTTATTTTGCAACTGAAGTTAAATCATGTCAAGGTAGAAGTCTCCCTGATTAAGCTACTGAACAGTAAACCAACTATAATAGCTCCTCTAAAATATCTGATTGATTATGTTCGGGAAGAGCTGATACTAATGAAAACTTGTTTCATGGATGCATTTGAGCAGTGCAAAGAGCAAAGTAACGTCACTGAATTCTTGAATCTTATTCAATCTGTAACTAGCCAAGCATGGTTGGTCATTTATTCTCTTTATCGTGACATAAAGAAAGAAGGATTTGCCAAGGAAAATGGTTGGTCGCATTTTCAGTTGCTTCTTAAGTTCAAGTTTATTAAGGCAGTGATTGGACAGATATGTCCCAGCATTTACGTGTCATCAACACTGGACCATCTTAAGGATAAATCTATTGAACTTTCTTCCTCTCAACTTTAAGGTCCTTGATTCTTATTTCAGCATGCTGAAATTCTCAACGATAGTGTCCTCCGATAGCCCCAAGATGGATTTGGTTTTGATGGGGTTTCATGTATATATTATTCTTGACAAGCTGCAACTGAAGAATGAAACCAGTTTGACATTTACTAATACAAATGAGGTTAAAAAGTTCTACTATGGATTGCTGCTCCTGGTAACATATCTTTTTGATCCTCTAGTTCAGTGTAGTGGATTTGGAACTATCGAAATTGAGGCTGCTGGTGATAGTAACAAAAGTAGAAGGGTCAATCTTGTTCTTCAGTATTTGACAGTAGCTTTAAAGCTTATTGAGCCTGAGGAAACCTTGATGGATATGCTAAACAAGGCCACATTGAAAGCTCCGATTCTGGATATGGTTGAAAGTGCTCATGAAGAGCTTATTTTCATCATCTATTGAGGAATGTTGAGGAGACTACCAACAAGTTAGCACAAGTCAGTCGTTTTCGTAATGAAAGATTCATGGACGAAAACAGCACCTGGGAAGTGTGTCTTTTGTTGTCTGATTTCCTATATGATATTAAGTTTATCAAGGTAGAAGTTAGAAAGGTATGCATTCAGGTCTTGGATGCATCACTTTGAAACATGACTTTGCTAGATATCGAAGGCCTTATAAACTTTTTATCAAACCGCCTGGACATAGTGCTTGACTGTGATGCTGGTTCGATTTCTTTTCTGATGAACCGAAGTAGAGTACTCAACGAGAAACTTATGTACTTGGGACACTTTCTTGCAGATGTTGTACAACACTACAATATGCATCAAGGACTCAAAGACCTCATGAAACATGTTCTAGATACCAAGTATGTCTGTTAATTGTCTATTGGGGGTTATAAATCTGCTTGGTATTACATGTTATATCTCTCCGATATGAAGCAATTGCTTAAGTTTGTTGAGACAGAGGTCAAAACAATTATTCCTAGAGTTCCAGAGTCATCAAGTTATAGCTTCCCCAAGACAAATGGATTAGGATTTCTTCAATTTTTCTTAGGAAACTTGGAGGAGCTGTTATTGACTCCTGCTTAATTAGTTCTCATTCACTCTGGTACAAATCTCATCGAATGTCTGAAGTTCTTAAGAATATTGAGCTTTTAAATAAAGTTGTTACTGAGACTTATGGAAGAAAGGAGATAGATGTGACAGTGCACAAAGTTGCAAAGACCTCCACGAATCCTGTGGCATCCTTATTAGCTTGTACGCCAAGAGAAAATGAAGAAATGGAGGGCTTTCAAGAGGCAATGGATAAAATTAAGAGGCAACTACTTCGAGGATCTTCTTAGCTAGATATTATCTCCATAGTTGGTATGCCTGGAATCGGCAAGACCACTCTAGCCGAGAAGATTTACAATAATCTCATAGTTACCCCTCACTTTGATGTTCACGCTAAGTGTCGTGTGACTCAACTATATTCATGGAAAGAGTTGTTGCTTACCATCTTGAATGATGTTCTTGATCCCGCTGATCGCACTGGAAAAGAAGATGGTGAATTAGCTAATGAGTTGCGTCAAGTTTTGTTAACCAAGAGATTCTTAATTCTCATTGATGATGTGTGGGATAAAACAGTCTGGGACCATTTATATATGTGCTTCAGAGATGCTAAGAATGGGAGTAGAATTATTCTAACTACCCGACTGAGTGACATTGCCAATTATGCTAAATGTAAGAGTGAACCCCATCATCTTCGTTTATTCAGAGATGATGAGAGTTGGACATTATTACAAGAAGAGGTGTTTAAAGGGGAGAGCTGTCCAACTGAACTTGTAGATGTGGGATTTCGGATAGCAAAAAGTTGTGGAGGATTGCCACTTTCCATTGTATTAGTTGGTGGTGTTCTGAAAGAGGAAGTGAAGAAGGAAGATTTGTGGAAAGAAGTAGAAGAAAGTTTAGGTTCCAAAAATATTGTTAGCTTGGAAAAGTGTATGTCTTTAATTGGATTCAGTTATAAGAATTTACCACATCATCTGAAGCCTTGTTTCCTCTATTTTGGAGGATTTTTAAAGGGGAAGGATATTCATGTCTCAAAATTGACTCGGTTGTGGCAAGCAGAAGGGTTTGTACAAGCAAATAAGGAAAAAAGAACAGATACGGCACACGATTTCTTGGAAGATCTTATTAGTAGAAATCTAGTAATGGTCATGAAGGAGGGACCAAATGATAAGTTCAAAAGATGCCGCATTCATGATCTCTTGCACAATTTCTGCCTAGAAAAGTCCAAGCAAGAAAACTTCCTTAACCAAATGAACAGGTACTGAGAATTATACTGATTTCATTGTGTTATGCTTATACCAACTCTCATTGTCACTTATTTTTGTTGATGTTCCTTTTTTTTTTTCTGATTTAGGGGAGAAGATATACTTCCTGAAAAACCTCAAGACTACCGATTGTTCATCCATTCTTACCAAGATGAGATTGATTTGTGGCGTCCATGGGGCTCAAATGTCCGTTCTTTACAATTCAAAGTGACAGACCCGGATAGCTTGTTATGGCCTCGTGATATCTCCTTCATCTTTGACAGCTTCAAACTTGTTAAAGTGTTGGATTTGGAATCGTTCAACATAGGTGGCACTTTTCCTAGTGAAGTAGTAGAGTCTCTAATTCATTTGAGGTACTTTGCTGTTCAAACATATGCAAATTCAATTCCTTCATTTATAGCTATGCTTTGGAATCTTGAAATTTTTGTGGTAAGAGGATTGGGAGGAGAGGTGATAATACCTTCTTCTATTCTGAAGATGGTCAAATTGAGGCATTTACTTGTAAAGAATCGTGCTTCATTTAGTTTGCAAGGGAACATGGGTGAATCATTTTCTAACTCTCAATTAGATTATTTGGAAACTTTTTCCACTCCACGCCTCTCATATGGTGAAGATGCAGAGATGATTTTGACAAAGATGCCAAATTTGAGAAAGTTGAGTTGTATATTTTTGGAGACATTTAGTTATTCAGAGAAAGTGAAGGGAAGGTGTGTTCATTTTCCCAGATTAGAGTTTCTAAGTCACCTTGAATCCCTGAAGTTGGTTTCCAACTGCTATCCATCTAAGCTTCCTCATGTGTTCAATTTCCCCTCAAAACTAAGGGAGTTAACTTTGTCCAAGTTTCGTCTACCCTGGTCCGAAATTTCTATCGTTGGAGAATTGCCTAACTTGGAGATTCTAAGGCTACTTTCCAGAGCCTTCGAAGGGAATCAATGGGAAGTGAATGATTCAGAGTTTCCTGAACTCAAATACTTAAATTTGGACAACATCAACATTTCACAGTGGTCCGTTTCTGATGATGCTTTTCCTAAGCTTGAATGTTTGGTTTTAACCAAGTGTAAGCAGCTTGAGGAAATCCCTTCTCATTTTGGTGATGCCGTAACTCTGAAAAGGATTGAAGTAAACAGGTGTGGCTGGTCTGTTGCCAATTCAGCCTTGAAAATTCAAACTACGCAACATGAAGACATGGCAAATGATGCTTTCACAGTTACAATACAACCTCCATATTGGGCTAGAAGACCATCTGCTTGACTCGTTTCTGGTGCACTCTTGCGGTATTCACCTAATCACATTTCCATTCCCCCAAATTTAATATGCGTATTTTCTAGTGTTATGCTTATAACTAAAGAGGTTATATGCTATATACGTGAATCTGTGTGCTAAAACTGAACTTTTGATGATGGGTCAGTTCCCTTTTTCTCATAATTTTGGGAAGAAGGATGCAAAGAATACCTTTTCTGTTGGGTTTCGTATATCTTGATGATTGACAAGGTGATGGAATAAGTTCATGAAACAGGTAGATGATACATGTTTTAGCATCCAAAGTCCAACTTGTGTAGATGATACATGTTTTAGCATCCAGAGTCCAACTTGACTATATATATGAATAAAACGAGTTTGTGCATGTAAATATATGATACCTGAGCCTAACTCAACCTCAAAAGCTAGCTCATGAGGGGAGGTTTGTTTAAGTCCATATAAAGAGACCAAATTCTCATCCCTCTACCGATGTGAGACTTCTTAACAGTACAAAGCATATCTAGGACATGAGTCCAAAGACGTATAGACTAAAGCATCCAAAGCAACACAAGAGCCCGAGTTCCTAGAAGGTGGGAAGCACGGCTAATAGCTATAAATATATAAAGTTTTCCACAAGGAGACTCGCAATCAGAACAATATTTGAGCGAAGAAAAAGCAGAACACAATCAGCAATATTTGAGAGAGTCTTGAGTTTTGACTAACGATCCAAGTACCCCCCGATACAAAGGGTCAGCAGTTGAATAACAGTCTTCTAGTCTAGCTACTATATATTAGGAAGTTCAATTAAGTTGTTACTTATTGCTTTCCTAGATATGTGTTTACCAAACAATATTATATTGAAGTCTCTGTTGGAGATAAATCGAAGTGGGTTGAACAATCTGGTTAACTGTTGAAGTTTTGTCTTAAAAAAATATATGTCAAATCTTAGCGTGAATGCAAGCCCCAGAAATGACAAGTTCAACTAATAACGAGAAATAAATGGGACAAAGTTGAATCAATCATCAAATCCTGTCCTAATAGTCTAGCATGATTGAATGAAATTTTATAAGAATGAACCAAAGGCAAAAGCAAGCAATCAAGAAGGTTGGAAGTTGGAAACTGTATAACAAGACAAAGTTCATGCTAATTATTGGGGTTGGATCTTTGTTAAAAACATCCGCTCAACTTCTTTCATAAGTCCAAGTTTTGTTACAACAATTTTTGGAAGATAAAATGTCAATATATGAAACTTTTTTATAAACTTCTCGTTGAGTATTCTTGGGCACAATTGGTTGTTCACGACTGCAAAGTAAACTAGATTTGGTCTTATAAATGTTTGGTATTCAATTTTTCTTCTCTTCTCTTGCCGTTGGCAGTCTCAGTCAACCTTTCTGTTCTACTCTATCTTCTTATTGGATTGGTAGGTACAATCTTTGGTTTAGGCTTCTGTTTGAACTTTAAGATAACTGAAGAGAAGGCAATCAATAGGGCCGTTAATATGGGCTAGGCCTGTTGGGCCGGCTTGGCCTAACCCGTGATTTGATAGAATTGGGTAAGATTTTTGGAGCCTGCCTCAATAAGCTTGCTAATTTGTGGGGCTTGAGAAATATGGGTAGGGCTGGTCCGTGCGCCAAATAAAAATTAATTAAAAAATAAAAAAGAAATAGAGTATCAAATAAAGAGAAAATTTTAGATTTTTCAAACATAAAAAATCACATTTGTATGCTATAGCTATAGTTTGCATAATTGTGCTCCATAACAAATTTTATGTTTGTTATGGCTATTAATCTGTATATTTCGGTATACTTATACATAAAAATCTGTATCTGTATATTTCGGTATATTTATACATAAAATTCTATATATGTATATATATGTAACTGTATTTTTGTATACAACTGTAAGTTGTATATGTATATATTTTTTTTGTTGTAATTTTTAGTCGTATATGTATATGTGTATTATATGTATTTAAATATAAATATGCATATGTATATATGTAACTGTATTTTTGTATACAGATAGATTTTGTATACAAATATCTCTCTCGCTTTATACAAACACAAATTATACATTGTATTTTGTATAATCTGTGTTTGTATAATGCGTGAAAGAGAGAAAGACAAAAGAGAATTGGGCAGGGGAAGATTTATATTGTATAATTATAAATGTATAGGATGAAGATATATGTATTTGTATGTGTATATACAGTTTTCTCTCACTTTATACAGACACAAACATAATTTATATATTTGTGTTTGTATAAAGTGAGAGAGGCGAGCGAGATCAGGGAGAGTGACGAATGAGATTTCTGGGAAGAGAGGCGAGTTTGCTAAGAATTATAATTAAATGAAATTGTGGTTATAACATTTAATTTGAATTAATAGTTTACATTTTATACAATTTTCCCTTAAATATAACAAGAGACCAAAATCTATTTAAAATCTATTTAAAGTTTTAAATATTAAAATTTAAATACAAATTTCTAAAATTTATAGGAAATCACTACGTAGACCAGAGCCTATGGAATATTGTCATACTTTTTGTGTTTTATTATGATCATTAGAAAACGATTAGATTAATATTTTTATTTAGCTATTTATACTTTTACTTAAAATCAAACTTAATAAATATTATAAATATAGTTTTATTTGTAGATTTGATTACCAAGTGGTGACACTAACACCATGTAATATTGTCTTGTCGATATTATGATAATATTTTCTAATTATAATTTGATATAAAGTAGTTTTTAAAAAGGTGAGCTAACCCGACACAACCCGTAGTCCACGTACTTGTGAGTTAGACTGACTGTTTTCTAACCAAAAAAAAATGAATCATCCTAGTCTGCCCACTTAAATTTCGAAGCTTGTATAAATTAATCCAGATGGTTTGGATCAACTCATATTGACAGCTATAACAATCAATAGATAAAGGGAAAAGGACAAATAGACCCCCGAACTTTCAAAAATGGTATGTATATACCCTCCGTTATACTTTGAGACTGTATATACCCTTGCCGTCTTATTTTTGGGTCATATATATCCTTACAACTAACAGAGAAATATGTGGCAACATCTCAACAATTGACTCTATTTTATTTTATTTTATTTTATTTTTCACGTACAAAACTAAAAACCCACCCGGATATCCAATTTTATCCCTTCTACATCGTCCCCATTCACCAGCTCTGGTAACTTTCTCAGAACCATCGTTGCCGCCACCCAGTCACACACTACATCTAATTTTATCCCTTCTCGATCGATTTCTAATTTTCTATTCGATAAATTTTTGCGAAAAAAAAACCCTAACAACATGAAGAAATCTAACCCAATACAGGTACAAAGAACACGTCATCTTAAAATGAATTCAAAACCCTAACAACCTCTATTGCTTTGTCTCATTTTCTTGGTACAATAACGAAGCCAACATCCAATACTCCATGGTGTATTGTCTCCATAACCCAATGTAATGTGGAAACTCTGGTAGAGTCTCAGCGTCAGCGTAATGCGAGCCAATTTCGACAATCGTTGCAGGACGTAGTGTTACTTGGCGGGTATGAGAAAAACAGAAATTTCAATTTGTTATCAATAGTTCGATCAGTATAAAGAGATGTGAAGATAGAACTATTTGTAATCAATAGTTTGATCTTTGCCAAAAGTTATTGAAATTTTGAAATGGGTTTCTACAGGCGAATGAATTTTCCACCATGGAAACACATGTACTGACTATTGAGAATAGGAAAAGAGGAATAGATGATAATAGGATCAAGTGATTTGCTTCGGAATGCACTGTAAAGATGTTTTAGATTGGGTCGGGTAAAATAAATTAATGGATAGTTAGGGTGAGTGGGTTTTAAATTTTTCATAAAAAAAAATATAAAATTGGGTCAATTGTTAAGATGTTGCCACGTATTTCTCCGTTAGTTGTAAGGATATCTATGACTCAAAAATAAGACGGCAAGGGTATATACAGTCTCAAAGTATAACGAAGGGTATATACATACTATTTTTGAAAGTTCGGAGGTATATTTGTCCTTTTTCCGAGTTTGGAACTTAAATAAGCCACAAAAAAATAAAAGTAACCAAAATAAGCCACTATTTTAGTAAGCAACTAAAAAAGGCTTAGTGGAAGAAAAAAATTCGTTTTATGCAATATTGCAAACGTTTTTCCGTTAGTCTCATAACGTGTATATTTTAATATATAACAAAACTATTTCTTACACTTTGTAAAATGTAAGTTTTTCTTGCATTTTGTAAAGTGGAAGTTTTTCTTACACTTTATAAAGTGAAGGAAAAAAATTATGTTTTAGAAAGGAATATTTTTCATGTTCTCTTTATGAAGGTTTTGTGTGTTTGTCATACAATTATATTGATTTTACATATCATTAAAACACGGCAAAAATTATTACATTATGTATTTTTGTTTTTTTATTCTGAAAACTCCTCCAAGCTCTATTTAAGGACGTTCAAACATAGTACCTTCAACATCTTTAGTCTTCTATTTTTCTTCATTTCAATCACAAAAAAAATGTCTTCTAAACCAAAAGTTAGAATTTCGATTTATTGGGATGGCGAAATTATACATGACAAAAATATCGTTTATTATAATTGTCTTTCCAAACACAATGCTAAATATTTAATTAATGTCCGATATCATAAATTTCTTTCATCAATTTATAAAGGGAAAAAGGACAAATATACCCCCGAACTTTCAAAAATAGTATGTATATACCCTCCGTTATACTTTGAGACTGTATGCCGTCTTATTTTTGGGTCATATATATCCTTACAACTAACGGAGAAATACGTGGCAAATCTCAATAATTGACCCAATTTTTTATTTTTATTTTATGAAAAATTAAAAACCCACTCACCCTAACTATCCATTAATTTATTTTACCCGACCCATATTAAAATAAAAACCCGACCCAATCTAAAGGATCTTTACAGTGCATTCCGAAGAAAATCACTTGATCTTATCATCATCTATTCCTCTTTTCCTATTCTCAATAGTCAGTACATGTGTTTCCATGGTGGAAAATTCATTCGGCTCTAGAAACCCATTTCAAAATTTCAATAACTTTTGGCAAAGATCAAACAATTGATTACAAATAGGTTTATTTTCACATCTCTTTATAGTGATCGAACTATTGATAACAAATTGAAATTTCTGCTTTTCTCATACCCGTCGAGTAACACTACGTCCTGCAGCGGTTGTCGAAATTGGCTCGCATTACGCTGATGCCGAGACTCTACCGGAGTTTTCACATTACATTGGGTTATGGAGACAATACACCATGGAGTATTGGATGTTGGCTTCGTTATTGTACCAAGAAAATGAGACAAAGCAACAGAGGTTGTTAGGGTTTTGAATTCATTTTAAGATGATGTGTTCTTTGTACCTGTATTGGGTTAGATTTCTTCATGTTGTTAGGGTTTTTTTTTCGCGAAAATTTATCGAATAGAAAATTAAAAATCGATCGAGAAGGGAAAATTAGATGTAGTGTGTGACTGGGTGACGGCAACGATGGTTCTGAGAAAGTTACCAGAGCTGGTGAATGGGGATGATGTAGAAGGGATAAAATTGGATATCCGGGTGGGTTTAAAGTATCTGGGTGGGTTTTTAGTTTTGTAGGTGAAAAATAAAATAAAATAGAGTCAATTGTTGAGATGTTGCCACATATTTCTCTGTTAGTTGTAAGGATATATATGACCCAAAAATAAGACGGCAAGGGTATATACAGTCTCAAAGTATAACGGAGGGTATATACATACCATTTTTGAAAGTTCGGAGGTATATTTGTCATTTTTCCCATTTATAAAAGAATGGGTATAAATAGTACTGATTATAATTTGATTATAGTCGGAAAATACCCTACTTCATTTTTGTAACAAGGACAAGTAAATTTTGGAGATTGAATTATTTATAGTGACGAATCATTGACCGACTTTTTGAGGGTTCCAAATGACTACATAGATCAAATCAAGTTAACACTTATGATACATAATGTAATAATTTTTTCCTTAAATAGAGCTTGGAGGAGTTTTCAGAATAAAAAAATAAAAATACATAATGTAATAATTTTTTCCGTTTTTATGATATGTCAAATCAATACAATTGAATGACAAACACTGCAAAAGCTTCATAAGAGATACAAATTAGTGCAAAACGTGAAAAATATTCCTCTTTGTAAAACAGAAGTTTTTCTTCCACTTTATGAAGTGTAAGAAAAACTTTTACTTTACAAAGTGTAAGAAATACTTCCGTTATATATTAAAATATATCCGTTATGAGACTAACGGAAAACGTTTGGCATATTTCATAAAATGGAATTTTTTTTTCTACTAAGCCTATTTTAGTTACTTACTAAAATAGTGACTTATTTTAATCATTTTTATCTTTATGTGACTTATTTAGATTCCAGACTCCCTTTTTCCCATAGATAAATGATAAATAAAGCTATTGATTGGATTCTCACTCTAGCGCACTCTCATATATTTTGTTTTGTAGCAATTATTAAGTAAGTGGGGTCTGTAAACTATTATTATTAGAAGATAAAATACAAACTTTAAGTGGGGTCTGTAAACTGTTATAGTCTTCCATCTGTCGGCCATTAGAGGAAAAAACAAGAAAAAGGATTTAATGAGTGATCTTTTAATTATTATTATTTTTTATGTAAAAATGAAGATAAAAAAAGTATATTGTAAAACGACATAAAATTAAATACAAATTTGTAAAAGAGTAGAAAATCAAATTGCTCATGTTTTTCTTGCATGAAAGGTTATAAAAACAATTATTGCTAATGGAAAGTAGCAGATATTCAGAATTAGTCGACGTACTCGAAAGCTGGCTCGAATTCACGATCGAAAAAATATTACTCTTTCATAGGTCCATCTGTTCTCCACTAGAGGAAAAAAAGAAAAAAAGTATAGTAGGGACTAATCAGTGTTCTTTTTATTAGTCTCCTTTCCCTTGACACGCTAGACACATGTTTTATTTGGGCTACGTGCATTGTTCTTGGACGTCGATTCATTCAATCCAACGGTTGACATGATTTGAATTATTGATTTTTAGAATTAGAATGAAGAGAAGAGCATTTAAAGGAATTCAAACTAGCAAACTGATGAATACTAGTGACTTTTTCTCTATATTTTTAAGAGAAAATTAAATAATTATTGAAGATGAAAAGGATTATTAGAGGATAAATTTTAAGAGGCTAGATCACAGGTATGCATCATCTCTCATTATTAATTATTATAAGTATTTCATGCACATCTATCCTTTGACCATATTTTAGCCATACACAGGCAGGTCTAATTTGCTCTTTAGAAATTAGACATGAAAATGGTATTCTATCTTTCTTTGGTATATATATATATATATATATATATATATATATATATATTTGCAACGTCTAGGTCCTTGATGAAGCATATGCATAGTAGAGCCAGAAAATGTAAATATGTACTCTGAATTAAGATAACATATATTATGTTCGCACAAGTAATATAGTGGCTTTAAAAGAGTTGGATTATCGAATCCAAAACACTTGTTAATTAACTATTTACTAAATTATTCTAATCCTGATTATTTATTTAAGGGGAGGATTTCAAAGATGATTATATTACTTATATACTAACTAAACTAAAAATAACGATAAAATAACTAAGAAAAGATAGATTTTTCTCACAATTAATAATGAATGAATCGATCTAGGATTATGATTTAACTAACAACCAACTTATTTTGTTTACCCCTATGGCAATATGCCAAATGGAAGTGTAGCATCACGATTCAAAGGTCAGCTCGTGTCTCCACATTTAATGGGCTTACTAACTTCTGATTATTAGTCCAACATTACCATTTATAAAAGTCGAGTCCGGAGCCAAAAGAGCAACTTTTTTCTTTCAAAAAATTAAAACGGCACATCAAAAAAAAAATTAATCAAAAGGGCAAAATTGCTCCGTCAGGAGCGATTTTCTTCTGATAAAAGTTGACGTCGTCCGTTAAAAAAAAATAGAAAATTGCTGCTAAGGCAACGATTTTCTCAAAAAAAATAAATCTTTTTTTCTTCAAAATCGCTACTATATGGTTAACAATAGGCATGAATAGGCATTTTTATATTATTAATAATTAACTATAGGCTCATATAGGCATTTTTCTATTATTAATAATTAGAAATAGGCTCATATAGGCATTTTTATATTATTAATAATTAACAATAGGCATGAAAATAATAGCACTAGGCATGAAAAACGATGTCCCTGCAGCGATGTATAAGGGGAAAAAAATCGACTTAAAATCACTGCTGTGGCAACGAATTTTTAATTAAAAAAAAGAAAAAAAAATTTGGACAAAATCGCTGCTAGGGCAGTGATTTTTAATTTAAAAAAAAGAAAAAAAGTTTTTGGACAAAATTGTTGCTTTGTGTCAGAGGGAAATCGCTTCGTCAGGAGCGATTTTGCCCTTTTGATTTTAAAAAAATTTGATGTGCCCTTTTAAAAATTTTGACAATTTTTTTTGCCCTTTTGGCTCCGGACTCTATAAAAGTCAAATATTCTAACAAAGGTTTTTGTTTGTTACTACTCCCTCCCTCCATTCATTTTGTTGGACAGATAATTGATAGGATAAAGAGGATATCATCATATCACATTTTACACTCGAAAAGATGTACGGACAGATATTATTACTAGAATAGTGCCAGTTTTGGGACTATGTCTAAATGGAAAATAAGTCATAGAATAGTTCCTACTTCCTAATTTGCTTCTCTTACTACACTTGAAAATCAGTCTCTTGGTGAAGCAGAGTGTTATGAAGACCAGCGACTGCTATCGTTGGTGAATTGAGGCTGAAACTATATATTGTTGTATGTTCGAAAGCCAAGCAAACACATCTTGCTTTTATGTAGCAATAGTTTCTGGGCACACGTGTAGTGTAACCTAATTTTATTGACCACAAAATTACATAAATATTTGTATTAAGAATCATGTTTGAGTTATAAATTATATACTAAAGAACAAGTGCAAATTCTTAAAGAGATATTTTGACGAGCTCTACAAGCAAGAAATGCTTCTCCAAAGAAATCCTTGGTTTTCTTACTTTGATTTCTAAGTTCACATTTAATTAGCAAAGTTACTTAGACCTTGTTTCTAATTTTGGTATAATGTACAATCTTGTCTTGACATATTGATTTGGCAAAAATAACATTTTTAAATATCAACACTCAAGCAGAGAGGAGTAGAGAAATAGAAACATATGTTTATATAATTCCCAACCAACTAAAAATACCTTTTGGTGTAATTCAAGCGCGCGGCACGTCCCTCAAACGTGCGTTGCACGTGTGTTCCATGCTAAATTGTGTGGAGTTGTTATAAGTGTGTGATAAGTTGCCCAAAAATTGAAAAGAAATATACAAGCTCAAACCAATAACTTCAATTATGCAATTCCTATAATATATCAAGTATTCAATTTGATAAAAGTTTCTTTTGTTTAATATGTCATAACTCATAATTTAAATGTCAAATGTGATTTCAAAATATTTCTTGTCTTAAGTTTTTCATCTTCTTTTTAAGAAATTGTAGTCTCCACCTTTTCACATTTGCATATGTATTAAGAAGTTGTTGTCGAATGAGAGTAGTGTTTGCAAAAGTTATATAGAAATTTGATCATCTATATCTTCCTTAAGATGGCTAGTAGATGATCATTGTGCGATAACTTGCATAGTAATTGAAGAAAAAATATATAAGGTCAAACCAATGAATGGTGAGCCTATTCAATCAAGATTATTATCAGTATAAGGTACATCATACTGAAATATTGCTATCAAATGGATTTCAAAAGTAATATTCAAACAATTTTAATTATACATCTTTTTTAATATATCAAGTATTCAACTTGATAATTTTTTTTAAATATGTCACAACACATAATTTAAGTGTCGTTTATTGGTTCAAAATATTTCATGTTCTAAAATTTTTGCCTTCTTTCTAAGAAACTATAGCCTCCACCTTTTTACAATCACATACAGGTCAAGAAGTTTATATCGAATGTGAATTGTGTTTTGTAAAAATTGCACATAAATTCGATCAACACATCCCTTTCATGACAAATTAATTTATGATTATTATTTAATATTTAATTAATAAAATATTTTATAACTTTTTTATTTAGTATAGGGGTAAAATGGTAATCCAACTTTAAATTTTTGAGCTTTCTACTTTTAATAATTGTTTATCATTATTATTATTTATTATTTATTTATGATCATAAGATGATAAGTTAGGAAAATGAAGAGGCGTAGTTATGAAGTTGATTTTAAATTGAAAAATATTTTTTAAAAATGATTTTAAGAAAATAAATTCATACGTAAGGGGTATTTTCGTAATTCAACTTTTGACTTGGATTGTTCCCACTTGTAATAATACTAGTATCTGGGCACGTGTGTTGCACGTGTACTCTATAACGATGAATATGAATTATTAAAAGTCACATAATTTCTTTTAAATTACAAAAAAATATGAAAAGTAAAATAATAAATGTTTATAGTGTATAGTTAACTCATAAGAAGAAACTCTTTTGCATTTAGTCCTTCCCTTAATATGATTTCGATATATAAATTTTATATTTGTTTTAAAAGACAAAATAAAATAGCAAAACAAACATAGAGGCACACTACCTTATGATTAACTTCCTTAAAATGTCTCTTTTGTCTCATAGAATAGAGTAAAAATGTTAAAATTAAATTAATAGTTATTTCAAGAAGATAAAATGTTTTAACATTAATTAGTAGAAGATGAAATTCTCCTTCTCATTAAGTAGAGTGCAATTAAGTAATTCAAATTTATAACTAAGGAAACTTAATTAGAAGGAAATAACTAAAGAATTAAAGTGCAACAGTTGGTATTTAAATTTTGTCATTATATAATTAAAATATTAATATTTAATTAAATAAATCAGATTTTAATTTAGTTGAGAGCCAAAATGACAATATTAATATTTTTACAATTAAAAGTTTGTTAAAATATGTTTTACATTTTTTTGTTAAAAATATAATAGGAGCAATATTTGGTCGGAGGTTAAAAGATATTCTAACTTCTTAAGCATTTTGGTGTAGCATTTTTTTGACTTTGGGATTTGAATCTCATGATAATTTTAATAAAAATTGTTTGAAAAAATATAAATTTTATCCACAAGCACATATAAGAATAATTCTTTATAAATATTTAAAACTAAAGGTGGAAAAATGTATTATTAATAATTTGAAATTAGAATATCTTGTAGGCGTTAATTGTCTTTTTTACATGCCTTATAGACTATTATGATGATCCTATTCGTTTTATTTTCTATACGAAAAATACATCCTTTAATCATATACATTCTTTAAAAAATTACAAATACATCAAACTCCGATATTCTAGTAATTGAAGTGTTATTCATTCCTATAATCACATTATACCTTATTGTTTTGACACAAATCCTCTTGTCTTGAAATTTTCTTCACTTGATTAAAGCTTCTCTAGTTTTCCACACACAAAATTTTTATCACATATAAATTTTTGGAATATGAAGATTCACTTACAAAGTTGAAAGGTCAAGAGTTACAACAAATTAAAGACAAATATTAATTAAGAACATAACTTAATTTGGAAGATGAAACATGTACATGTATCTATTTAATTTACATAATTCAAATACAACTCTTTGACTTTTCCGAGGCACGACATACTAATTACTTAAGTGAACTTGATTCGGATTCCAAAAGATACACATTTTCATGAGTTCAAATACTACTATATTAAGTTATTTATATTAACTAAGAAAAGTGGAAAAATCTTAGTTGATTTTCTTTCAGAATAAATGTAATACTTTCTTATGATTATTTTTATTTTTTAAGTTTTGACTTAATATCTCCTCACTTTTAAAATTTATGATGATAATAATAATAATAGTATAATATAATATAAATATAATATAAATAATTAATAAAAGGTAAGCGGAAAAGTGAAAAGGCTACTATTACTAAATAGGATAAGATAAAATTTATGAAGGAGATAAAAAAACTACATGTAGAAGATTAAAAATTCTTTCAATTAAGTAGTAGGCTAACATTAAAACATACAATTATTATATTTAATAGGAGGAATTTACTTTATAATAAATTATTCTTATTTTTTTATTTAATTAAGTATATATTTTATTATATTTTAATTTGGTGTAGGGGTAAAATGGCATTTCAACTTTTAATTTTGTGGCTTTCCACTTTTAGTATAACTAGTTTTAACACACGTGCGTTGCACGTGAATGTAAACCATGTACTACACTATTTTTAAAAATAATTTAATATTATTAAATAAAAAAATTAAGTAAATAATTATAAAATGAATGATAAATTATAAGTTCATATTAATAGTGGATACAAATTTTCTTATGATTACTACTAAAAGTTAGTCACTCTTAAAATCTCTTAGTTACATATACTTTCTCCTCCCTTCCCCATGGTGCATTACTTAGTTATTACTGTATTGTTGGAGTTCTTACTTTTAATATAATATAATAATATAAATAAATATTAATATAAAATATAGAAGATATACGAAATTGGATGTTTTTTTGTTGGAGTATTATTTTAATTTAACATTCATGTTAGGGAGAGTTCAAATTTCACTGAACTTTGAGAATGTCAACGTATCTAAATCAAACTTGAGTTTTTAAGAAGATTAGAATAGAAAACATAAAAAAAATCGAATTTTTAAAATGTGAGGAAACTCCTCCATTTATAGTTATCAAAGGGTAGTATGAGCATGTGCATATTTCTTATCATAAAAAGTTGCAACCCTTCGGAAAGGTCACAACTCATCGGAAAAGTCACATCTTTTTGAAAAAGTCGTAACGATTCAATGTGAAAAGGTGTCGACTTTAAATATAAATGTTTTATGAAGAAGAAGAAGAAAAAGAAAAAGAAAAAGAAGAACAATGAAAAACTTTAAAAATTGTAGTTTAAATATTTGAGGAAACCCCTCTTTTTATAGTCAATAAATTGTTGTGTATGAAAAAATGTGTATTGTGCCTTATAAAAGAAAAGTCGCAACCCTTCAAAAAAGTCACAACTCATTGAAAAAGTCATAACTCTTTGAAAAAGTCACAATCCTTCGGAAAAGTCATAACTCTTCGGAAAAGTCGTAACCCTGTAGAAAAGTCACAACCCTTCATAAAGGTCACAATTCATCAAAAAAGTTGTAACTCTTTTGAAATGTCACAACCCTTTAATGTGAAAAGATATTTGGTTATAATATAATATAATATAAATAAATAAATATAATACAACATAAAATTTAGAAGATATATTAAATTTTGTGTTTTAAGTTGGGGTTTTATAATAATTTAACATTTATTAAATTTTGTGTTTTAAGTTGGGGTGTTATAACAGTAGTTCCTTCTTTTAAGGTAGTATATATATATATATAAAAGAAAGATACAAGTTTTTCTGATTTTGATTTGATATGAAATTTTAAAAAATAAAGAAAACTTTTAATTTAAGGAATGTAGAATATATAAAAATGTCTTTTAACTTGGTGGTTTTAAAGATGCTCCCCCACATCCACCCTGCAAAAAAGGACATTCTATATTAAACTGAATAAAAATAAGAGTACAACAAATAAATTGAAAACGGAGGAGTACTTATTACTTCTAGTTTGGACTCTTTAAACATGTATTTGATCAAATCCTTTTTCCCCAACAATTTGAGACTTTTCACAGCTTGAACACCAAGTTGTAGTTTGTGTAATAGAAAACCATTTGAACTTCTTGTCATGTAGAAGTTGCTGAAAAAGTATATTTAATGCTATGAAAATGAATACATTTTAATTATCTAGATAGTCTTCTCGTTTGAAGTCGAGTTATTCCATTCTCCTTTTCGCATAAATTTTTATTGATCTATCTTATTTACCTACAAAAAATATAGTAATTGCATAATTGAACAACTCTCACAATCTCTCTTTTAACATAATTAAGAACAAATAAATAAATATATTATAAAATATAGAATATATACTCAATCAAGTGTTTTAAGTTGGGAGTATTATAGTAATTTAACATTCAAGTTAGGGAGTTCATGATTTTAAGGTAGTATAAAAGATATGATATGAGATATGATGATTATATTAAATTTAATTCATGTTTGATTTCCTTCTAGAATCTTCCATTTTAATTTGTTTTACTCCAGTTCCAAATATTTTTATCTTCCCACCAATTTAATTCTACAAATAAAATATACTATTAAGCACGATCCATAAAATTTATGCTAAAAAAAGACAAATACAAATAATAAATGTAAGATAAATAATAATTAAAAATATGTATTTTTGACGACCTCACATCATATTACTTGCAGTATTGGATTTATGAAGAATTAGAGGAAACTGAAAAAGTGGCAAGTAGATGGCTCAAGAGTGTCGCGCAGTGATAGGTGCCATAGACTTTCTGAAGGGAAGACATCTCGATATTAATCAATTGGACGATGCTAGAACTCGACTAGTATGTCTATCTCTATTTCTGGCAAAACTAGAGAAGGTTTTCCCTGAGAACACGATATCCACACAACTAGGAGCCTTATTTCAACAAGCTCATGATGGTTTTTCTGAGATATGTAATCCCATGACTAAAAGTTACACAAAGGCGCTGAAAATAATTAAACTGGAAGCTTCAAAGCCTTCAATATCAACTAGAAAAATGATATTAGAGGTGCTGAAAAAACTTAGGCCCTGGGGTATTTGTAGACGAATCAGAAAATCAAATCCATCAACGTCATCTAGACAAATAATTACTATGGAGATGGTGAGGTTTGTCAATATTTTGCTTGATTATGTACAGGATCGTACCCCTGAGTTTTCCAATTATCTGCGACCTCTACAAGCCATCTTCACATTAACTGCAAGTTGGTGCTTTGAGCATGAGAATATGCAGTATTTCTTCATCCATGTTGAGAATCTAGCTTATACTGCACTAGAACTATGTGTCCTAACGACGCACCCCCATTATGTGAACTTTCAGTGGCAGGAATCGATAAGTGTTTTCGATTATCATTTTGGGCAGATAGATAAGAGCCTCTTGACAGCGTTAAAGTCATCAAGATCAGAGACTACATTGAAGTCTGGATGTATGGTTGATTGTGTTAATGCTCTACTAGAGGATCTGGAGGTGCATCCAAGCCATGTTAGAATTCAGTCGCTCGAAGAAGGACTTCTTAACATTTCAAACTTTCTTCTCGAATATACAGGCACTCAACTCAGAATATTCAGTTCTCTTCAGTCACTTATTGAAGTTCTGGTCCTTGAGGCAGCATTTCTGATCAACTCCTATGATGAGGATCTTGTTTTTTTTTTGAATCCGAGGCTTAATCATGTCAATGTAGTAATCGAACTGATTCAACTACGTAACAGTCAAGCAACCATGACAGATCTGATTGACTATGCTTTGGAAGAGCTGATAGTCGTGACAACTTTTCTCATGGATTCATTAGAGCAGTGCAAACAGCAACCTAAGATAACTGATCTTTTAACTCTTATCCAATCTGTGACTAACGAAGCATGTTCAGCTATTAAAAATCTTTTATGTTATACAAGACAAGAAGACTTGGTCTGGGAAATGAATCTCTCACATTTTCAATTGCTTCTTAAGTTCAACTTTATTAAGGCAGCAATTAGACAGATGTGTTCCACCATTTGTGCTTCATTAACTGAGATACATCTGCTGAACTTTCTTCCTATTAATTTTGAGGTCATTGGTTCTTACTTAAATTCCTCAAAGAAATCAGTCTCTGATCACGACAACATGGATTTAGTTATGATGGGGTTTCATGAATATATTATTGACAATCTGCTACTGAAGCATGAAACTGATTTGTCATTTCCATTTGCAGATGATGTTAAAAAGTTCTACGATGGATTGTTGCTCCTGTTAACATATCTTCTTGATCCTCTATTTCAGTGCAGTGGATTTGGAACTTTTGCAATTGAGGCCGAATCTGTGAATAGCAACAAAAGTAGGAAGGGCAATCTAGTTCTTCAGTTTTTGACTGTGGCTTTCAAGCTTATCGAATGTGAGAGAAGCTTTATGGATCTAGATATGATTGAAAGTTCTCATGAAGAACTTATTTATCTTAGAGTTCTTCTCATAGGTGTTCTCAGGCAACACACAATCCTTAATGAATTGCATAATGTCTTAAAGCATGCTGAAGTGACTGCCAACAAGATGGCACAAATCATCAGGGGAAGAAGCATTGAGGAAACTGGGCATTTATTATCTGAGATTGAGTCTGTCAATGTAGAGGTCAGAAAAGTATGCTTTCAATTTCTGGATGCATCACCTTACAACATGACAGATGGGGAAGGCCTTATTAGATTCTTATTACACCAGGACTGGCTGCTCAACTTTGATGCTTGTTCAATTCCTTTTCTGAAGAACCAGATCCCAGTAATCAAAGACAAACTATTTTATTTGGGTTCTTTTATTGCAGATATTGTACAGCATCGCGATATGCATCAAGAGCTCAAAGATCTTGTGAAACAGGTTCAAGATATAAAGTTTGTCTGTCTCTTTCCCATCAGGGATAATGCACCTTCTTGGTGTTACAGGCTATATCTCTCTGATGTCAAGCAATTGCTTAAGTTTGTCGAGACAGAGGTCGAAACGATTTGTCTCAAAGTTCCAGATTCTTCAAGTCATAGCTTCCCCAAGATAAATGAACTAGGATCTCTCTATTGTTTCTTGGGAAAATTGGATGAGATGCTAAGTTCTAAGATCGATTCAGTTATCGACTTAAAACTTCAAATTGGGTCAGTGAAGAAGGGTTTATTGTGTCTAAGAACATTGACTGATCATTTCCCAGAAATCAATGATGAGCATGATGAAGTTTATAGTCTTATAACAAGAGTTACTGCAATGGCATACGAGGCAGAGTATGTCATAGACTCGTGCTTGACCTATTCTTATCCACTCTGGTACAAAGTTTGTTGGATTTCTGAAGCTGTTGAGAAGATTAAGCTTGTAAATGAAGTTGTTAGAGAAACATGTGAAAGAAAGAAGATAGATGTGACGGTGCACAAAGTTAAAAAGACCTCAACTTATCTTGTGCCGTCTTTATCAGCTAATACTGAAGGATCAAATGAAGAAATGGAGAGTTTCCAGGAGGCGATGGACCAAATGAAGAAGCAGCTACTTGGAGGTTCACGTCAGCTAGATGTAATCTCATTGGTCGGCATGCCGGGAATCGGTAAGACTACTCTTGCCGAGAAGATTTACAATGATCCAGTAATCACCTCTTGTTTTGATGTCCGTGCTCAGTGTCGCATGACTCAAGCATATTCATGGAGAGGTTTGTTGCTCTCCATTTTGAATGGTGTGCTTGAGCCTATTGATCGCAATGAAAAGGAAGATGGCGAATTAGCTGATGAGCTGCGTCGATTCTTGTTGACCAAGAGATTCTTAATTCTCATTGACGATGTATGGGATGATAAAGTGTGGGACAATATACATATGTGCTTCAAAGATGCTCGGAATGGGAGTAGAATTATTCTAACAACACGTCTGAGTAACGTTGCCAATTATGCTAAATGTGAAAGTGAACCTCATCATCTTCGCTTGTTCAGAGATGATGAGAGTTGGACATTATTACAGCAACAGCTGTTTCAAGGGAAGAGTTGTCCGCCAGAAATTGTTGATGTGGGGTTTCGAATAGCAAAAATATGTGGAGGTTTGCCTCTCTTCATTGTATTAGTTGCTGGTGTTCTCAAAGAGAAAAAGCTAATAAAAGCAGAATTGTGGAATGAAATAGAAGAAAGTCTATGTTTGCTGAATATTGATAGCTTGGAAGAGAGCATGTCTATAATTGGATTTAGTTACAGGAATTTACCACAACAGCTGAAGCCTTGTTTTCTCTATTTTGGAGGACTTTTAAAGGGGAAGGATATTCATGTCTCAAAGTTGACTCGGTTGTGGGTAGCTGAGGGTTTTGTACAAGCAAATGAGGAAAGCGGACTAGAAGATGCTGCAGAATGCCTCTTGGAAGATCTTATTAGTAGAAATTTAGTCATGGGCGTGGAGAAGAGACCCAATGGAAAGCTCAAAACATGTCGTGTTCATGATCTGTTGCATAAGTTCTGCTTGGAGAAGTCCAAACAAGAGAATTTCCTTCTTCATATCAATGGGTATAAAGAACTATACTGATTTTATCAGGTTATTGTTTATATCAACTCTCATTTTCATTATTTTTTCTTTGAACAGATTCACTGGAGAGGATTCATTTCCTGAAATGTCTATGGATTACCGGTTGTTTGTTCATTCTTCTGAGGATCAGATTGATCTGTGGCAGCCATCTCGCTCAAATCATGTTCGCTCTTTGCTTTTCAATGTGATTGATTCAGATAACTTGTTATGGCCGCATGATATCTCTTTCATCTTTGACAGCTTCAAACTTGTTAAGGTGTTGGATTTGGAATCCGTCAACATTGGTGGTACTTTTCCTAGTGAAATACAATTTCTAATTCATTTGAAGTATTTTGCTGCTAAAACTGGTGGAAATTCAATTCCGTCATGTATAGCTAATCTTTGGAATCTCAAAACTTTTGTGATAAGAGGATTGGGAGGAGAGGTGATACTACCTAGTTCACTTCTAAAGATGGTTAAAATAAGGAATATACATGTAACTCATCGTGCTTCATTTAGTTTGCATGAGAATATGGGTGAATCACTTGCGGACTCTCAATTAGATAATTTGGAAACCTTTTCCACTCCACATTTCTCTTACGGTGAAGATACAGATATGATATTGAGAAAGATGACAAAATTGAGAAAGCTGAGTTGCATATTTTCGGGGACATTTGGATATTCAGAGAAAGTGAAGGGAAGGTGTATTCTCTATCCCAGATTAGAGTTTCTATGTCAGCTTGAATCCCTTAAGGTTGTCTCCAACAGCTATCCAGGTAAACTTCCACATGTCTTCAGTTTTCCCTCAAGACTTAGGGAATTGACTCTGTCAAAGTTTCGTCTACCATGGAGCCAAATCTTGAGTATTGGTGAACTTCCTAACTTGAAGATTCTAAAGTTAGTTCTCAGAGCCTTTGAAGGGGATGAATGGGAAGTGAAAGATTCAGAGTTCCGTGAACTCAAATACTTAGAATTGGAGAACCTCAACATTGCACAGTGGTCTGTCTCCGAGGATGCTTTCCCTATTCTTGAACGTTTGGTATTAACCAAATGTAAGCGGCTTAAGAAAATCCCTTCTCATTTTGACGACGCTGTATCATTAAAAAGCATTGAAGTAAACTGGTGCAGCTTGGGTGTTGCTAATTCAGCCAAGGAAATTCAAGCGTTTCAGCATGATGAAATAGCAAATGATGCATTCAAAGTTACTATACAGCCTGAAGATTGGGATAGAAATTCATCTCCTTGACTCGTTATCTGGTATGTTCTTACTATTAACTATTCCAATTACCTGCTCTTAGTGAAAAGAATGGGAAAAAAAAGAAGTTTATATGTGTGCTATATCCTTGAATCTGAGTTCCCTTTCTCAATGAATTTTTCATTCAGGCTTGAAAACAGAAGATGGAGGAAGACCTCAGCTAGGTGGATTTTCTGTTGAAGGATCTTCAGCAATAAGTGAAGTTTTCGAATAAATTTCAACTTAGTGATTTGTGTAACTTGTAATGAATTTATGAGCAAGAGCTCACGTCCTTACTCTAAACTATTGGAAATGTGAAATTATTGTTATCAGTGTGCTACATTCTTTTTAGATCAGTATCTTGAAAAACTATCGTTATCAGTGTACTAAATTTCTTGAACTTGTAGAATTGTGGGATTTACTATGCATAATCCTTATTTAATGTCTTCCTAATTTCAGTCTTGGAGGCTGGAGCAAATGAAGGGAGAACATATTTTCTTTCATGAGCCATTAGCCTATAATGGGAATACAATATATTTGATCTGTTCAACAATGACGACTTATATCAAAGTGATATTAACAACTTGAAATAATTTGTCCATTGAAATTTTCATGAAAAGACTTGTACATTCTGGTTATCTTATTTTAGCAATTGTTCTAACGTTAGCAACCCTCATTCTACATAATCTTAGAATACATCTCATTCTGAATGAAAAAGCAAAGCTTATATCAGAGAAGCAAAGTTCTCAAGAGCATCAAACTCGTATGTGTTGTATACTCGAACAGGAAAGGGATGACAAGATTAGGCAATGACATCATTTCTTTCAAGATTGGGAAATCCATATCGGGCAACCCTTAGGACCAACTACATATCTTATTAGATAACATTGGGGATAGAGCCATGCTTTTATAAAACTAATTATCTTAAGTCGCTTGAAATTAAAGAAGCTCAATGAAAAATTGGGTGTCAACACCATGCCCTTAGACACTTTAGCAAATCAAACTCAAATGATGAAGTGGGCACTATATATGTTTAGTGCTTACAGATGCACAGCTTAATTGCCACTGCAAATGCACAGCGTCATTTCTACATCACTCAGTGTCCAACAATGGGGTGCAGAAGCAATGATCAATATATACAAGAAGTATTTAACTTATTTTCTAAACAACCATCTAGTGACTAGCAACAAATACATAAATCCCAGTATTTTAGATCTGCGATCTAACTTTTGTAACTCAAAGTTCTAACTAAGAACTAGCAAGTCGATCTTCACTCTTTCTAGACTTATATTCTCTTTTTTCTCCAATAATTTTTCTCTTTTCGTTATTATCAACAAATATATTCAATTTAGCCTGAAACTTTGGTTATTGGAGATGTTTTCTTATATGTTCTTGATGAACTGTGCTTGTACAAAGATATAGTTGGAACAATCATTAGAATTATTGATACGAGCATTTTCCACAAAAAAAGGAAATCTTGTGTTCCAATAGAAGCAAAGGTGACCCTAATTTGTTGCTTTGTTCTGTTCATAAAATAAATTGAAGACAATTGAATATTAATTAGAAAATTTGAACTATTGTAATCAAATTCAATAAATGGCAATTATCGATTTTATCTGTTTTTACAGAGCCATAAGAATACTATATATTCTTGAAAGTGTGCTAGCTAAATACATATGAAATAGTCCAGCTAAGCTTCCTCATGTGTTCAATTTCCGCTCAAAACTAAGGGAAATGACTTGTCCTAGTTTCGTCTACCCTGGTCCGAAATTTCTATAGTTGGAGAATTGCCTAACTTGGAGATTCTAAGGTTGCTTTCCAGAGCCTTCAAAGGGAATCAATGGGAAGTGAATGATTCAGAGTTTCTGTAACATCCGACAATTTGAAGTGGCTTCGAAGAAGATCGAAATTTGGAAAAAAAAAAAAAAAATTTTAAAAATCTGGAAATTTGACTAAGTGTGGAAATCATGAGTTTTTGGCCAACTTTGAGTAGTCGTAACTCCTAACTCAGGGTGAGTTAGGAGTAGTTCCAGTTATGGTGGCGAAGTCCTTGGAACGAACTTTCCAACGCCACCGAGTTTACTCAATTCCGAGATCGTATGAGGGAGTTATGCCCTTTAGAAGTTGGGTAGTTGGAAGGGAATTTCGTCCGGAAATTTAAGGGCATTTTGGTCCTTTCACAATCTTTTATTTTGAGCTCTTATTGTTGAGTTAGGATGATCTTGGATCATTTTTGTCCCTTTTTGAAAGAGAAGAGTTAGGGTTCTTGAGTTTAAAGAAGAGAAGAAGGAGAAGAAGAAGAAGAGAAGAAAGAGGAGCTTAGGCAAGATCGTTGTGGACTTTCGTCGGGGGTGATCCCTATTAAAGGTATGTGAGTTTTTCGTGTGGGTTGATCCTTTCCCCCACACACACCTAGTTTATTATATGATTGAGAAAAGATTGGAATTGTTGTTGAAGTTGTTAAAGTTGGTGAAGTTGTTAGTTGTTGTTGGTGGTGTTGTTGAATTATTGTTCGTTGGGAGACATGATTGGGTCGTATATTTTCATTGAAATCCTATGGTAGGTTGAGGGAATTACGATTCTTAGAGTCATGACCCTTAAAAGTTGATTCACCATCGAATTGCAGAATTCTGGGCTGTCGATCCCCATCTACGGGACTGACCTACGGACCGTAGATCAATCGACGGTCCGTACTGGTCAACCGTCGATTGGGACAGAAGTTGGGTTTTTGGGGCATGGATCTACGGGGCCGACCTACGGTCCGTAGATCGATCCACGGACCGTAAGTCATGACCGTAGGTCAACACTTAGACTTTTTTTCAAAAATCATTTTTTTTAGGGAAAACTCTCTGACGCGATCTACGGACCCGCAGTACGGACCGTAAGTCCATCTACGGTCCGTCGATGGCTTCCGTAGATGCCGCCTGTGTTACCAGAAATTTGAAGTCTTAGCCAAGTTTCCCCATTCCTTTTCTCCCTTTTTCAAGCAAGTTCCAAGGTATTATACATATGTTTTATGGTTGTTTTCGACACTCCATAGTACGTCTAAGTGTTCAAGAACCCCTCCATATCATGTGATCGAACACCTTGAATTCACATTCCGATTCAGGGAAAGATAGTTCCAAGTCAAGTGAAGTTAGCAGTCAAGTTTCAGGTCGAGTAAGAGTCCCAGTTTCAAGTTAAGTCAAGAGATTAAAGTTGAGTTCATTTCTCAAAGTTATTAGGGAACTATGTATTCCCAAAGAAGTTTTAAAGAAAGGTCTTTGCATCCAAACAAGGTTGGAAACTGAGATTTCCAAAGAGCCTTCGGGCTAGTTTTTGAGTAATTATCTCATATCAGCAGGAATAAATATGTTTTAAAAACATAAGAGCCAGTACATTTTTGGGAGTAGTATCGAGCACCGAATTGGGGGAGCGTTCAAAGAACCCACAGCCCCCATAGAACCATGTTAGCCACCATGGGTAGAAAAGGATCATGCTTTTTAGATGAATCCTTTTCAGATTAGACTAGTGGATCCATTAGGCAGTTCAGGTCTTATACCTTTGGCCGGGTGTAAGATGCTCTGGCAGCGTGAGGTCGATCGCTGTATCATCACTATAGCTCTTATGTGATGGTTGTCGGTTAGAGAAACTCCCACAGCAGATATTGTATTTTCATACTCAGAGATTAATGTATTTTTTTTATATACATCAGTTCATTGTATTTCTATATACATTTCAGGCTTATTGTATCTTGTATACACACAGAGTTTATAGCATGTTTTAAACAGTCTTTCTTTATATCGCACTTGTTTTAAATTGCCTTATATTGAAAGAAGTCAGTCAGGTTGAGTTGAGTTGAGACAGGTAAGCTATTCAGTTTCTTCCAGATTTCCTTCTAGCCGTTGTTGCTTAGTTTTCCAGTTTGCATACTCGTACATTCCATGTACTGATGCCAGTTGGCCTGCATCGTTTCATGATGCAGATTCAGGTATCCTAGATCAGCAGCCTGCACGTCGTTGATCCAGCTGAGCACTCCAGAGTCAGTGGTGAGCCTCCTTGCATTCCGGAGGGCTCAATTATTGTGTGTTCTTAGTTTTTGGTTTTACTAGGATGTTGCGGGGTCTGTCCCAACATCCATCTCAGTGTTTTTAGAGGCTTCATAGACAGACAGATAGACAGACAGATAGACAGACAGACAGACAGTCAGTCAGCTAGTTCTGAGTCTCTTATCTATATATATGTAAATATCCTATTTTGAGACTCGGGTTGCCTTTTGGCCATACTTTATAAGTTAAGTTCTTTTGAAATATTGCATTGCTTTGAGTTATTCTGTTGAGTTAGGTTTCCGCTGAGTTAAGAAAGCCAGACCAAGGGTTCGCTTGGGGCCAGCAATGGTCTCCGAGTGCCGGTCCCGCCCAGGGTGTAGGCTCGGGGCGTGACAGTTTCCTGAACTCAAATACTTAAATTTGGACAACATCAACATTTCACAATGGTCCGTCTCTGATGATGCTTTTCCTAAGCTTGAACGTTTGGTTTTAACCAAGTGTAAGCAGCTTGAGGAAATCTCTTCTCATTTTGGTGATGACATAACTCTGAAAAGCATTGAAGTAATTAAACAGGTGTGGCTAGTCTGTTGCCAATTCAGCCTTGGAAATTCAAACTACGCAACATGAAGACATGGCAAATGATGCTTTCACAGTTACAATACAGCCTCCAGATTGGGCTAGAGGACCATCTGCTTGACTTGTTTCTGGTACACTCTTGCGGTATTCACCTGATTACATTTCCATATCTCTAAATTTAATATGCGTATTTTCTAATCTTATACTTATAACTAAAGAGGCTATATGCTATATACATGAATCTGTGTGCTAAAACTGAACTTTTGATGATGGGTCAGTTCCCTTTTTCTCATAATTTTGAGAAGAGTACTGCTGTCAGTTTTTGAAGTGTTTGATATACCTTTCAATATCTATTTCTTGAAGATATGTGACTATTTGGAAGTTTCTATTATTCATCTCTAAATAAAACTAGTAGAGGGATGCAAAGAAATCCTTTTCTGTTGGGTTTCGTATATGTTGATGATTGACAAAGTGATGGAATAAGTTCATGAAACAGGTAGATGATACATGTTTTAGCATCCAGAGTCCAACTTGACTATATATCTGAATAAAAGGAGTCTTAAGTAGAAAAGAGCACGAGTCTGTACATGTAAAGACACCTGAGCTACTTAGCACAATGTTCATCAAAGTCCATGCATTCGTCTTCAACAAGGACTTTCACACCTTTCTAGATTTCTCTGGGACGTAAAATCAGATCCATTTCCACTTGGAGAATTGATTTCTCTTCAGTCACAGATGCAAGCTGTGGCCATTGAGGCAGTGATACTAATCTATTCCTCCTATGATGAGAAAATGAAATGAAGACTACTGACCATCTGCCTTTTATTTTGCAACTGAAGTTAAATCATGTCAAGGTAGAAGTCTCCCTGATTAAGCTACTGAACAGTAAACCAACTATAATAGCTCCTCTAAAATATCTGATTGATTATGTTAGGGAAGAGCTGATATTAATGAAAACTTGTTTCATGGATGCATTTGAGCAAAGTAACGTCACTGAATTCTTGAATCTAATTCAATCTATAACTAGCCAAGCATGGTTGGTCATTTATTCTCTTTATCGTGACATAAAGAAAGAAGGCTTAGCCAGGGAAATTGGTTGTTCGCATTTTCAGTTGCTTCTTAAGTTCAAGTTTATTAAGGCAGTGATTGGACAGATATGTCCCAGCATTTACGTGTCATCAACACTGGACCATCTTAAGGATAAATCTATTGAACTTTCTTCCTCTCAACTTTAAGGTCCTTGATTCTTATTTCAGCATGCTGAAATTCTCAACCATAGTATCCTCCGATAGCCCCAAGATGGATTTGGTTTTGATGGGGTTTCATGAATATATTCTTGACAAGCTGCAACTGAAGAATGAAACCAGTTTGACATTTACTAATACAAATGAGGTTAAAAAGTTCTACTATGGATTGCTGCTCCTGGTAACATATCTTTTAGATCCTCTAGTTCAGTGTAGTGGATTTGGAACTATCGAAATTGAGGCTGCTGGTGATAGTAACAAAAGTAGAAGGGTCAATCTTGTTCTTCAGTATTTGACTGTAGAGCTTTAAAGCTTATTGAGCCTGAGGAAACCTTGATGGATATGCTAAACAAGGCCACATTGAAAGCTCCAATTCTGGATATGGTTGAAGTGCTCATGAAGAGCTTATTTTCCTCAGAGCTTTTCTCATGGATGTTCTCAGGCAACAGATGAAGCTTAACAAATATCATCATCTCTTGAGGAATGTTGAGGAGACTGCCAACAAGTTAGCACAAGTCAATCATTTTCGTAATGAAAGATTCATGGATGGGAAGTGTGTCTTTTATTGTCTGATTTCCTATATGATATTAAGTTTATCAAGGTAGAAATTAGAAAGGTATGCATTGGATGCATCACTTTGCAACATGACTTAGCCAGATATCGAAGGCCTTATATCAAACCGCCTGGACATAGTGCTTGACTGTGATGCTGGTTCGATTTCTTTTCTGATGAACCGAAGTAGAGTACTCAAAGAGAAACTTCATGTACTTGGGATACTTTGTTGCAGATGTTGTACAACACTACAATATGCATCAAGGACTCAAAGACCTCATGAAACATGTTCTAGATACCAAGTATGTCTGTTTATTGTCTGTTGGGGGTTATAAATCTGCTTCGTATTACATGTTATATCTCTCCGATATGAAGCAATTGCTTAAGTTTGTTGAGACAGAGGTCAAAACAATTATTCCTAAAGCTCCAGAGTCATCAAGTTATAGCTTCCCCAAGACAAATGGATTAGGATTTCTTCAATTTTTCCTAGGAAACTTGGAGGAGCTGTTATGTTCTAAGCTCGATTCCGTTATTGACTGGAATCATCAGATTGGATCAGTCAAGGAAGGCATACTGGAATCATCTTTGTTTATGAAAGTTGGACATTATTACAAGAAGAGGTGTTTCAAGGGGAGAGCTGTCCACCTGAACTTGTAGATGTGGGGTTTCGAATAGCAAAAATATGGGTAGGGTTGTCTCAATCCTCCTGAAATTGTTGTATTGGTTGCTGGTGTTCTCAAAGATAAAAGCAGAATTGTGGAAGGAAATAGAAGAAAGTCTAGGTTTGCTGAATATTGGTGAGAGCATGTCTATAACCGGATTTAGTTACACGAATTTACCACACCAGCTTAAGCCTTGTTTTCTCTATTTTAAAGGGAAAGGTGATACTACCTACTTCAATTCTAAAGATGAGGAATATACGTGTAAACCATCCTGCTTCATTTAGTTTGCATGAGAACATGGGTGAATCACTTGCCGACTCTCAATTAGATAATTTGGAAACCTTTTCCACTCCATGCCTCTCTTACAATGTAGAGATGATATTGAGAAAGTTGCGGAACATTTAGTTATTCAGAGAATGTGTTTAAGAGTTTCTAAGCAACCTTGAATCCCTCAACATTGTCTCCAACAGCTATCCAGCTAAACTTCTACATGTCTTCCCATATCCCATATTACTAACAATCAAACATTAAAATAAAATTTTCAACAACTTCAAAGTCTAAACGACATTTACAGCTCCGCCTGTGTAACCGCTGTCCGGAGGACTGTTGTTGTCATCGTCTGTGCATTTATACTCATAATCCCATGGCTCACTGTCTTCATCATCATCTTTCTTCTTATTCTTCACTGCCTTTTTCTCTATTATGTTCTTACTAAAAGAACCAACGCCTCGTTTGGCTCTCTTAATCATCTTTTGCACCGTTGAACTAACGGCTTTTGACTGCCTTTTCAGTCTCTTTTCTGCATCCTCCAAAGTCAGTTGGGGTGGCCGTATGCGTTGGGGTGACGGTATAGCATGCTGCTCATCTGCAATTTCTGGTAAAGGATGCTGCTCATCTGCAATTTCTGGAACCTCAATGCTCTTCTTTTGGATCGTTCTTTTTTTGATCGTTCATCTTACCCTCCTCCATTCTGAAACAGAAATAATTTGGATTTGTTATCAGTGAAATGAACTGAAAAGCATGCCCTTAGAAACTCATGAAGCTCTATTAGGTCTGGTCAACAATTCTACAGTATCATCCTTAAGACGCAGCTCACAACTCACAGCTCACTGGAGGAGTTAAGATAGCCCATTTCAATGCAAGACGTGCTTATATTGATTAAGCTAATGGGCTTGATCATCTTACCGTTTGGACTCAACAAAAGATGTATATTGAAGGTTAACTCATGAGGCTACAAGTATGGACACCTACATTTCCCCCTGAAGAAGAGACCCCTATAGTACCTATCTGAGTAACTTTACCAGAACTGCCTTGGCATTGTTACTACAAAGAGTTCATCACTGCTTTATTATCTCCTGTTGGAAAAACCTTGTACTTGGACACTTGACTCTCTTCAAAAACTAGAAGCAGTGTGGCTAAAGTAAGGTTCGACATCACTAAGGAAAGATCTCCTCATATTTGGATGGGGTTTGATGAAGAGACTTTACTATTGACAAGTATTGCTTTTACTGCAAACGTCAAGGTCACCTGGTACATGCTTGTGATATTAAGAGAAGAGATGAGTATAGGAGAAGAAAAGATGCAGAAGCTGAGAATGAAAACAAAAACAAGTCAGCCTCATTACCCTGATTCCCCAAAAGTTTTTACTAATGGTTCTGCTAGTGTTCAGGTACTAAAGATATCAAACAGCAAAAGGAGTGGCAACACAAGAAAGGAAGAATTTTAGAGGTTACAATCAAAATACTCACAAAAGTAATGCAGCAGTTCAACAAAATAAACAAGCCTATATCACCTAACACTCAAAATGGTGTGGAGCAGCAAAAATCTCATGAGTGACAAATAGGTCAATTGACTCAATGCTCCCAAACCCCAAAGTGATTTATTTAGTCAATCCCAAAGGGCATCACATAGTTGAGTTCATCATCAAATCTATAAGTTAGAAAAAGGAGAACACTTCGATTTTTGGGTCAATAAACTGTCACGACCCAAGCCTAGGGCCTAGACGTGACATGGCGAATGAGGAACCCGAAGGAACCCCAAACAAGCCTCTCAAACTTGTCATCACACTTCATCGGTCGCGGAAGTACATTCAACATTAAATAACGGGAAATAGAGACTAAGGGCAAACCATTTCAAAATGACATCATAGAACAAGAGTCAAGCTCGTTTACAAATTACTTGTCCAACGCACACCTCTACATACATAGATAGGACGGGGGCCATGACATACTACCGGCTCCCCTCATAGTCAAAATACAATTGCAAGCTAAAGTCTCAAAACATAGGAGTAGAAAACATAACATAGCCCTCGAATCATTGAGGACTCACCAACAAACTCGGATAAGCACCGTACTAGCCACTTGAATGGAGAGAAGGATCAAGAGTAGCTCCGGTCCCTACATGGTGACATCATGTAGGCAAAATATGCGTTAGTACTTGGAATGTACTAAGTATGCGGGGTGCAACACAACAATAGACAAGGACACAATCGAAATACAAGAAATAGTCTCATAGGCATTATGAATAACAATATGAGGATGCATGATCAAAGTGAAGTCAAAACATGTTTAAGTAAATCTATACTAATAGTAGATATCATATGTGTATGCATGATCCAACCAATCTATAACCCCAACTTAGGATGGGGGATGCCGTTCACACCCGGGCACCCTGGTGGCAAGGTATAAACCCCTCACATGGTTGATGTTGGTCACACCCCAAGCATCCTAGGTGGTGAGATATAAACCTCTCACATGGTTGATATTGGTCACACCCCAAGCATCCTAGGTGGTGAGATATAAACCTCTCACATGGTTGTCCGGTTCTTTTCCCCCGGACCGGGCATGGTCATGCAACACTTTATATAGGAAATTCCCATTAGGTTCTAATGCAATCTCACGTATGGAATGAACATATACAGAAGCTTAGTTTGTCATCAACACATCTCTGGATTGCCATACATCTCATAACTCAAGCTTTAAAGCATCGATTCATCAATTCTCCATAGTTGGACATTTTGTCAAACACCTTGAAGGCATGTAATGGAATCAAAGAGCATGGAAAATAGGGTAGTAATTATGCAGCCAAACCAGTGAACAACCTACAACAACACCTTTTAACACCCACAATACCACATGAAAATCTCCACATCCATTCCAAATTTAGATTCAAGTTCTAGAGTCACAACATGCCCAAAACAATCACTTTTCATGAATTAGTGAGTAGAATAGAGTCTAGGCACTATGGGTGGAAGGACCCATGAGTTCAACACCACATACCTTGAGTTTTTATGAAGGTCTTGAGAGTGTCTTCAATGGAAGCTTGGAACTTGGAGCAAGAGTCTCTTCAATCTTGAGGAAGGTTTTGGATTAGGGTTCTTGAGAGAACTTGAGAGAAAATGTGTCTAAGTATGGGAGAGGTGTTTTGGGAAATGTTTTAGAGATGGAAATTGAACTAATGCTATATAGGAAATAACATATGTCCTTTGGAAAAATGGTCCAACACTTAGAAAAAAAAATGAGACGGGTGAACAGTAAAAACGCTCACTGGAAATTGCATTTCCTGCCGGACAGATTTAACGAAAATGGGCATAACTTCTTCGTTCGAACTCCGAATGAGGTGAAACGAAGTGCGTTAGGTAGCTAACTCAAAGGGCTTTCCATGGATATGTTATGGACCACCCAATTATTTGTGTGCTAGGAGATATGACCGTCCAAAGTAGACCCTCGAAAAAAACTTCACTTGGAAATTTTGGATTTTGATACGGTTGCTCTAAAATTTGGGTTAGACCCATTTCCCACTCAATTTGACCCCCTAACCAAGAATATGAAGTCGGATTTTCGAAAAATGAAACGGATTTTTAGATATAGCTAAAACAAGTTTCCGGTAACTTCCGAAGCACATTTTTAGTTTTTTTTTTTTTTTTTTTTTTTTTAGATATAGCTAAACAAGTTTCCGGTAACTTCCAAAGCACATTTTTTTAAGAACTTTTTGGGTCATTTCAATATCTCCCCCTTGGGAACATTCGTCCCCGAATGTGGAAGAGACGTACAAGGCAAGACTTAGTAAGAACATATCAGCCCCAACATGAATGCAAAAATTTTATTTAAACATCACTTCAAGATTTCAAAACTTAGTGTAAAGCATTCATAACTCATCAATTTAAACATATATGCACATGAATGATTCAGGGGCTGAAATGTAAGACTCAATGGAGTACAAAGGACTTGATTTAATACCTTAGGCTTGAGTGGAGTTGAATAGATAAGGATAACGTCTTTGCATGTCCGCTTCGTCCTCCCAAGTAGCACTCTCCACTTGTTGATTTCTCCAGAGCACCTTAACGGACGCCACTTCTTTGTTCCTCAACCTTTTAACTTGTCTATCTAAGATCTGAACCGGGACTTCTTCATACGTCAAATTATCTTCTACAACACCCACAACCTCAAGAGGTACAATAGCGTTAGGATCACCAACACATTTCCTCAACATCGATACATGGAATACCGGATGAACTAATTCCATCTCCTTGGGCAACCCCAACTCATAGGCTACTTTACCAACCCTTCTTATTATCTCATAAGGACCGACATACCTAGGACTTAATTTCCCCTTCTTACCAAAACGAACCACACCGTTCATTGGAGAAACTTTCAAATAAACCCAATCACCCACTTTGAATTCAAGATCCCGTCTCCTCACATCGGCATAAGACTTTTGACGACTTTGGGCTGTTTTCAACCTCTCCCTAATCATCCTTACCTTCTCAAGAGCATCCATGACCAGATCCGGACCCAACAAGGCCACCTCTCCAACTTCAAACCACCCAACCGGTGACCTACACCGTCTACCATAAAGTGCCTCAAAAGGAGCCATACCGATACTAGAATGATAACTATTGTTGTATGCAAATTCAATCAAAGGAAGATGATCATCCCAACTACCTTTCAACTCCAAGACACAAGCTCTAAGCATATCCTCCAAGGTTTGAATTGTTCTTTCGGCTTGGCCATCCGTTTGAGGGTGGAAGGCCGTGCTAAGCTTTACCTTTGTACCAAGACCCCTTTGGAATGACTTCCAAAAGTGAGAAGTGAATTGGGCACCACGATCCGAGATGATAGACAAGGGAATCCCATGCAACCTTACCAATTCATGAATGTACAACTTGGCATACTCTTCAGCCCCGTAAGTAGTTTTAACCGGTAGGAAATGAGCCGACTTTGTCATCCGATCAATCACCACCCAAACCGAATCAAAGCCTCTTCTAGTCTTGGGCAAGCCCACTACAAAATCCATGTTGATTTCTTCCCACTTCCAAGTAGGTATCTCAATGTCTTGAGTTAGGCCACCCAGCCTTTGATGTTCGGCCTTGACTTGTTGACAACTATGGCAACCCGAAACAAATTTTGCAATGTCCTTCTTCATACCGCCCCACCAATACACATCCCTCAAGTCTCTATACATCTTTGTTGACCCCGGATGAATAGAATAAAAAAAATTATGAGCCTCATCAAGGATTCTTTCCCTCACACCATCCACACAAGGAACACATAATCTACCTTGATACCTAAGGGCACCATCTCCCCCTTGGGAGAAAACCTCCACCTTACCACTACTCACCGAAGCCTTTAATTCTACCAAAGAAGGATCAAGATCTTGCTTGACTATCACCTCATCAACCAAGGAAGACCTTGAACCATCAACAACAACTACTCCTCCACTATCCACCCCTTCTAACCTAACTCCCAATTTGGCCAACCGATGGACCTCCTTAGCCAACTCTTTACTACTACCTTCCTCCACATGAGCCAAGCTACCCATGGACACTCTACTCAATGCATCCGCCACCACATTAGCTTTCCCCGGATGATAGTGAACACTCATATCATAATCCTTAAGGAATTCTAACCACCTCCTTTGTCTCAAGTTAAGATCTTTTTGCGTGAACACATATTGGAGATTCTTATGGTCGGTGAAGATATCAACATGCACCCCATACAAATAATGACGCCAAATCTTTAAAGCAAAAACCACGGCGGCCAATTCAAGATCATGGGTTGGGTAATTTTTTTCATGAACCTTAAGTTGCCTAGAAGCATAGGCTATAACCTTACCACTTTGCATCAACACACAACCCAAACCAATACGGGAAGCATCACAATAAACAACAAAACCTTCTAACCCATCCGGAAGTGACAAAATAGGAGCGGACACAAGCCTTTCTTTCAAAGTTTGGAAGCTTTCCTCACACTCACCCGACCACACAAATTTAGCCTTCTTTTGAGTCAACTTAGTCATAGGAGAAGCAAGAGAAGAAAACCCTTCCACAAATCTCCTATAATAACCCGCTAAACCCAAGAAACTCCTTATATCCGACGGGGTCAAAGGTCTAGGCCAATTCCTAATAACATCGGTCTTCTTAGGATCCACCTTAATACCATCCTCCGACACCACATGGCCTAGGAAAGCAACTTCCTTCAACCAAAACTCACACTTTCCATATTTAGCGTACAACTTCTCTTCCCTCAATCTTTGGAGTACAACCCTCAAGTGACCCTTGTGCTCTTCCTCACCCCGAGAATAGATCAAGATGTCATCTATAAACACCACCACAAAAGAGTCAAGGTAGGGTTTGAAAACCCTATTCATCAAATCCATAAAGAGAGCCGGAGCATTAGTCAACCCGAAAGACATCACCACAAACTCATAGTGCCCATACCTAGTACGAAAGGCCGTCTTGAGAATATCACACTCCCTCACCTTCACTTGATGATACCCTGACCGAAGATCAATCTTAGAGAAGTGACTAGCCCCATGCAATTGGTCAAATAAATCGTCAATCCTTGGAAGAGGATACATATTCTTGACGGTGACCCTATTAAGTTGTCGATAATCAATACACATTCTAAGAGACCCATCTTTCTTCTTCACAAACAAAACCGGAGCACCCCAGGGAGAATGACTAGGTCTAATAAACCCCTTCTCTAACAAATCTTTTAATTGCTCTTTCAACTCTGCCGGGGCCATACGGTAAGGGGGGATAAAAATAGGTTGAGTATCGGGAAGGAGGTCTATACCAAGATCTATCTCCCTTTCGGGAGGGACACCGGGAAGGTCTTCTAGGAAGACATCTAGAAACTCATTAACAACTGGAATAGACTCAATAGGGACTTTAGACTCCACATCATTGACTCTCACAATATGGTACAAGCACCCTTTGGAAATCAACCTATGGGCTTTAATGCAAGAAATGAATTTCCCCTTCACCACAACATCCCGGCTCTCCCACTCAAGGACGGGTTCATTAGGAAATCGAAACTTGACTTTACGAGTCCTACAATCAATAGAAGCATAATATGCATGCAACCAATCCATCCCAAGAATAACATCAAAATCCACCATGTTCAACTCAACAAGATCACAAGGCAACAACTTATTCAATATGCGAACCGGACAATTTCTATACACTTTTCTAGCAACAATAGAGACACCAATGGGAGTAGATACTTCATATGACTCATGCAACAATTCCGACTCGACATGAAATTTTCTAGCAACTAAGGGGGTAACAAAGGAAAGGGTGGCACCCGGATCAATCAAAGTATAAACATCAAGATAAAAGATTTGCAACATATCGGTCACCACATCCGGAGTCTCATTAACACCTTGTCTACCATGCAAAGCATAAAATCGATTGTCCCTTGGGGCACCACTTTGAGAAGCACCTCTACCCAAAGGAGTAGTGTTAGCACTTCGGACCCTTCATGCAAGGACCACCATGCTTCCTCCCACACTTAGGGCATACATCCATAGAACCCACTTCACCTCCCCCTTGAGGTCTAGGAACATTGATAGCAAATCCCCGGTTGACATGAGGGTTTCCTCGGCCTTGATGAAATCTAGCACCCTTAGGGAACCTATTCTCCAATCGGGCCCTCTTGGTCTCGTGTCCCCTTCTCTTCCTCAATTTCTCCTCCTCCATTTGCTCGGCATAAGTCATCAATCGAGACAAATCCATATCTCCAATGAGCATAGCGGACCGACACTCCTCACTAACCAAGTCGGATACACCCATCACAAATTTGTTCATCCTCGACCTAGAGTCGGCCACCAAGTGAGGTGCATACTTGGAGAGTTGGACAAATTTGAGGGCATACTCCCTCACACTCATAGCTCCTTGCTTCAAGTTCATGAACTCCACCAACTTTGCCTCCCTAAGCTCAAGAGGGAAGAACCTATTAAGGAAAGCAAGTTTAAACTCCTCCCACAACACCACATAGCCATTACCTTTCTCACCCTTCCATTGATCAAACCAAATTTGAGCAAAACCCCCTTGAGTTGGTAGGCCGCCAATTCCGCCTTCTCACAAGCACCAACATCCATAATGGTCAAGATTTTGCATACCTCATCGATGAACTCTTGCGGGTCCTCATCCACCTTTGAACCATGGAAGATCGGAGGGTTCATCCTCATGAAATCTCTCACCCTTTCCCCCAGGGTGGTAGTTCGAGGAGCTTGGGCTCCTTGTTGCACTTGGTTAGCTACCACTTGTGCAAGCATGGTGAGTGCATCACGGAGCTCACTATTGGTGGGTGGCTCTTTCGGTGATCGGGCCCGTCTTCCCCTCATGTTTGGCATGAGTGGGAAATGGATCTAACCCAAATTTTAGAGCAACCGTATCAAAATCCGAAATTTCCAAGTGAAGCTTTTTTCGAGGGTCTACTTTGGACGGTCATATCTCCTAGCACACAAATAATTGGGTGGCCCATAACATATCCATGGAAAGCCCTTTGAGTTAGCTACCTAACGCACTTCGTTTCACCTCATTCGGAGTTCGGACGAAGAAGTTATGCCTATTTTCGTAAAATCTGTCTGGCAGGAAATGCAATTTCCAGTGAGCGTTTTTACTGTTCACCCGCCTCATTTTTTTTTCTAAGTGTTGGACCATTTTTTCCAAAGGACATATGTTATTTCCTATATAGCATTAGTTCAATTCCCATCTCTAAAACATTTCCCAAAACACCTCTCCCATACTTAGACACATTTTCTCTCAAGTTCTCTCAAGAACCCTAATCCAAAACCTTCCTCAAGATTGAAGAGACTCTTTCTCCAAGTTCCAAGCTTTCATTGAAGACACTCTCAAGACCTTCATAAAAACTCAAGGTATGTGGTGTTGAACTCATGGGTCCTTCCACCCATAGTGCCTAGACTCTATTCTACTCACTAATTCATGGTTTAAGTTAAGATTCATAAATTAGTCTTGTTCTTTGTAATAATTTCCTGCACATTGAATTTTAAACATGAAAAGTGATTGTTTTGAGCATGTTGTGACTCTAGAACTTGAATCTAAATTTGGAATGGATGTGGAGATTTTCATGTGGTATTGTGGGTGTTAAAAGGTGTTGTTGTAGGTTGTTCACTGGTTTGGCTGCATAATTACTACCCTATTTTCCATGCTCTTTGATTCCATTACATGCCTTCAAGGTGTTTGACAAAATGTCCAACTATGGAGAATTGATGAATCGATGCTTTAAAGCTTGAGTTATGAGATGTATGGCAATCCAGAGATGTGTTGATGACAAACTAAGCTTCTGTATATGTTCATTCCATACGTGAGATTGCATTAGAACCTAATGGAAATTTCCTATATAAAGTGTTGCATGACCATGCCCGGTCCGGGGGAAAAGAACCGGACAACCATGTGAGAGATTTATATCTCACCACCTAGGATGCTTGGGGTGTGACCAACATCAACCATGTGAGAGGTTTATATCTCACCACCTAGGATGCTTGGGGTGTGACCAACATCAACCATGTGAGGGGTTTATACCTTGCCACCAGGGTGCCCGGGTGTGAACGGCATCCCCCATCCTAAGTTGGGGTTATAGATTGGTTGGATCATGCATACACATATGATATCTACTATTAGTATAGATTTACTTAAACATGTTTTGACTTCACTTTGATCATGCATCCTCATATTGTTATTCATAATGCCTATGAGACTATTTCTTGTATTTCGATTGTGTCCTTGTCTATTGTTGTGTTGCACCCCGCATACTTAGTACATTCCAAGTACTAACGCATATTTTGCCTACATGATGTCACCATGTAGGGACCGGAGCTACTCTTGATCCTTCTCTCCATTCACGTGGCTAGTACGGTGCTTATTCGAGTTTGTTGGTGAGTCCTCAATGATTCGAGGGCTATGTTATGTTTCCTACTCCTATGTTTTGAGACTTTAGCTTGCAATTGTATTTTGACTATGAGGGGAGCCGGTAGTATGTCATGGCCCCCGTCCTATCTATGTATGTAGAGGTGTGCGTTGGACAAGTAATTTGCAAACGAGCTTGACTCTTGTTCTATGATGTCATTTTGAAATGGTTTGCCCTTAGTCCCTATTTCCCGTTATTTAATGTTGAATGTACTTCCGCGACCGATGAAGTGTGATGACAAGTTTGAGAGGCTTGTTTGGGGTTCCTTCGGGTTCCTCATTCGCCATGTCACGTCTAGGCCCTAGGCTTGGGTCGTGACATAAACAGAGGTGGCAAATAGAGATTTATTGCAAAATACTTTTGATGCCTTGCAAGAAAATGACACTGAAGGGGTTAAATCAACTCATGAAAAGCATGCTGACAAAGATATCAGAAAAGAATCTGCAAAAGAATGGGTGGAACAGTCTTTGGTAAACAAACAATATCTGCAAATCAAGCAACAACTGAGAAAGCCAAAGCAAATTTAGAGGAGAAGGTTGAGACCATCAAAGCTAACTCGAATGAGACAAATCTGAATGAAGGGGAAAAAGAAGACAGCACAGAAATTCAAATGGAGGAAGAAACGGAACAAGAATCAGGTGATAAACAAGATGAAATTATAGAACACCAAAGCAACAAGAATCCTCCAAGCATTGAAGCAGAAGACAGAAGCAGTAGCAATGGATAGCTAATGTAGAAGGCATGAAGGAGAATATATCAAATAAAAAAATGAAATTACAGGAACAGGAAAGAAGGACATAGAGACAGATGACAGTGTAACGGATAATTACCACAACAACAAGGTGAAGATGAAAACAGGGAGAATAATGTGGAACAAATTAGCCTTGCAGGGGATTTATCTCTCAAACACATTGTACTACTAAAAAGAGGCAACAACAAAACAAAAGGAGGTAACAAAACTAATCAAACATCTAATCAAGTAAGAGTTCTTCCAAAGAGATTATTAGCCTCCAGATCCAACAATCAATGATGCACAAATTAATATTTTGTATGTTAAATGATCAATTGTTTCTTTTTGAGACATGTTTGTCTTGTAATTTTGAATGATAGAAATCAATTATAAGCAAAGAAGCAAAGGTAGAAAGACTGTTCACAGACTATAATTTGTATGCAGAACCATTAGCTATAACACGACAACACTTATCACAACTTCCCAAACATGGATAATATGAATAATAGGACTAGAATATACACACTGCCTTCAAAATGCAGAAATAATTTGGATTTATTATCAGTTAAATAAACTGAAAAGCAGAGAGCAGAGGAATTGAGCACAATTCTGTGGATCTAACACCTGCAAGGCAGCATATTATTAACAATGACAAGGGAATTAAGGAGATACCTAAAGCTTCTCAAGCTCATAAAGGTAATGACTCAACAAATGATAATCAAGGAAATTCTCAACAGTCTGAGCATCCTAATAATCCCAGTAATCCAACATAACCCTAACAGAGAAGATTGCAGAGGTATTCATACCAAGAAGGCAAGAACCCTAAATTTCAAAAAAATTGCAATAGAAATCCAAATTAACCCTAATAATTTAAATCAACAGAGAGCAGAGAGAAGAGGTATTCATACCAATTTCAAAAAAAATGCAACACAGATCTGAAATAACCCCATTGAATTAAATCAGCAGAGAGCAGATTGCAAGATATATCAACAACAAATAAGTTAAAAGCAAAAAAGGAATAAGGAAACAAGAACACTCACAGATTATACTGAATTGTGCAGAGAAGTGAAGTGCAGAAAAGGGATTTCTAAAATGTCCCTAAGAAGAGAATGTATAGCACTAGGGATGTCAAAAATGAACCCAAACATAGGCAACCCGCTCAGAATTTTAAGGGTCGGGCTCAAGATAATTTGAATTGGGTTCAATCTCAACTCATTCAAGCTTAACCCATTTTAAGAAAATCCTCAATTGAGCCCAATTCAATCTTCAATTTCAACCCATTTTAAAACTCTTTACTAAGATATGTTCCTATATTAAAGGTATGAATTATTATCTATTTAACACCTTTTAGGATTTATCTATCCATTTGTTACTTCTTTAAAAAAATAATCTTGAGTTGGAATTTAAATTGTGGTTATAAAAATTAAATATCACTATGTTAAAATTATTGAGATTAATCAAGTCAAATTGGGCAGGTCAAGACCCAACCCATTTTTTAGCCCATTTGAGCCCAAAGTAAACTTGGGCGGGTCAAGACCCAACCGAATTTCTATTTCAACCCAACCCGCCCATTTGACACCCCTATATAGCACCAAGAAGGTGCCACATTCGGGGCAAATAACAACTCAAATTATATTGATTACGAATTTTTAAAACCCAAATTATATTGATTATGAATTTTTAAAACCCAACTTATTGTTTTCTACTTGAAAAAAATAGTGTTATTTTCAGTTTTGAAACTCATATAATTAATTTTCATTATACTGTGATTTTAAAATTTAAACTTCAATGAATAATATGATTTGTTAAACTATGGTTATGAATAACAGGATAATTAAGCACTTGATAAAACAATGATCTTGTAAAGTAAAAATAAAATGGCCTATTCCAAATTGTAACTAATATAATTCAGTAAAATCAGTTATAGAAATCATTAGTATATCTATTACAACTAATAATCCACCTTTTTATAATAATGATAGTGCAAAATTCACAAAGCAGATTATTGGGATGGTTCCAGAAAGATTAATTTTGGTTCTACATAACAAAAGCCTACCACAATTTTAGTAAATCAAAATTTCCTTGCAAGAACTGACCAAACAAACCCATGACATGCTAATGTCATGTATAATTGCCTTCATTAATGTATACTTATCCAATTTGATACCAAGACTGCTATATCCCCTATTATTAGGCCACAAATTATGTAAAAACAATAATGAAACCAACTACATTTTACAGAAGCACTATTATTTGTAGTGCTCAAGGTGAACTACACCAAATATGAAATTTGGGACCTTTGAAACTTGTTAGAACACTATGTTTTAAGCTGAAAAATTACAGTTTCAAGATACAATAAACCTAGCTCAACCACGAAAAAAATAGAGTATACTACTACTACTAATATTAAATTATATAAGTTTAATTTCACACTGAAAAGAGCAAAAGGAAAAAATTAAGATAAGATAAAACAAAACTAAGAGTGTGTTTGGTATAACGGAGAACATTATCCAATTTTCTCATGTTTGGTTGGTTAAATATATTGAAGACCTTTCTGTAGATAAACAAGCTCAAAAAATAACTTCTTAGGAAAACAGGTTTCATAAGAGATGGAAACTTGACCCACCCAACATACTAGGGTTGTTCATTACCAAACCAAGACCAATAACCCAAACCAAAAAGAGGTTATCGATTTAGCAATATCATTAATGGTTTTGATTTTTTATTATATTGGGTTATCAATACTCAACAGTTCGAGATTTTTTCTGAACGAGGTAACCAATGACCCCATAGTAAATTGACAAATTATATTTATACCATTCAGTTTATAAAATCCTTGACTTAGGGTTTAGTTTAATACTTTCTTTCTACTGTCTCAAATTCTTGGTTATATCACAAGGTTTAAGTGTTTGTTGTTGAGCAAGATGCATATTTGTCAATTAATGTGCATGGTTCATTTGGTTTGTCACCTTGTTTCTATATGATTTTCAATGATTCTTTTTTGTGTGAAATCTTAATGCATAAGCACATAAACAAACTAATAACAATAAATAACCTATAATCAATATCTTAATGTTCTATAATAATTTAGCATGTTTACTAATCAATAACCAATACAAAGTTGTACAACATACCCAATTTCATCCCTTTGACTATCCCACCCCCCACAACCCCAAATCCCTCACTCCACACCCCCATCCCACCCACATAAATAATTATATTGAAAAGAACAAAACAAAAAAATTAAGATAAGATAAAACAAACTAGGATTGTGTTTGGTACAAAGGAAAACATTATCCGATAACCCAATAATAATCAACAGATTATAGTTATACCATTTGATTTATAAAGTCCTTGACTTAGGCAAACAACATACCCACAAGTGAGGTCTAGAAATTCTAAAATCTAGGAGAAAGACCTCTCGCATGCTAAATGAGCGCTCTACCATTTGAGCTACATCCCCAAGCCGAGTCCTTGACTTAAGATTTAGTTTAATACTTTCATTTCTGACTGTCTCTAATTCTTGGTTATTTCACAAGGTACTAGTGTTTGGTTTTGAGCAAGAAGCAAATTTGTCATCTCATGTTATTCATTTGGTTTGTCGCATGATTTTCAATTATTTTTTTGAAGTACAATCTTAATGGTTAAATTAAACCAATAACAGATAACCAACAAGTCAATCGATTAACTTCAAAACCAAACCAACCAATACGCAACCGTACAACATACCCAATTTCATCCCTTTGACTATCCCAACCCCAAATTTGTGACTCCACACCCCCAGTTGCCGCCCACATAGATCATAAATAAATGGGAAAAGGCTCAAATATGCCATCGAACTTTCAGAAAAGGCTCGTTTATGCCATCCGTTAAAAGTTTGGCTCATCTATGTCATTACCGTTTAAGAAAAGGCTCATTCATGCCATTATTTTTTAACAGTGGTTTTGCAAAACCATTTTTGCCACGTGGCCAATTATAATTCGGCCACGTCATTATTTTTTTTATAATAAAAAATCAAAATTTTGAACAAACATTTTTTTCAAAACCATTTTTTACACGTGGCCAATTATAATTCGGCCACGTCATTATTTTTTTTATAATAAAAAATCAAAATTCTGGAAAAAATAATGACGTGGCCGAATTATAATTGGCCACGTGGCAAAAATGGTTTTGCAAAATCACTGTTAAAAAATAATGGCATGAATGAGCCTTTTCTTAAACGGTAATGGCATAGATGAGCCAAACTTTTAACGAATGGCATAAACGAGCCTTTTCTGAAAGTTCGATGGCATATTTGAGCCTTTTCCCTAAATAAATAATTACCTATTTTCCTACAAAACATGTCTTTAGTACCAAACACACCCCCAAAAGTAATTTCTACCTAATAATTAAATGTAATTCAATCAATTTGACACCGAAACAATTTCTACCGTAGAACTATTATACAACCAAACCTTCCCGGTAGCAACCAAACTTTGACAATCGACAGGATGAGGAAAATTAAGCATACAAGATTAGAAAGAAAATAATACATATAGCCCTAAAAGAATAGATCTTAAATAAATTTAAAAAAAAATCAATTAACCTGGTAGATCTGTAAGACGAAGGTGGTAACAACAACTCCATTTCTCCAGGCAAGCCATTGAAATCAGATCACAATCCATAGATGCAACAAAATCAAGTTCTGCAATAATATTAAGAAAACAAGAGTGAATAAGAAGAAACTACATCAAGAAAAAAGAAAAATTAAGATGTTGATAGTGAATTACGGCCACAAGTCCCACATCAGTATCGTAAGAATTGCCATGGAAACAACCAGATTCATTTTGTTAGAGAAAAAGGAAGAAAAAATATTAGGTTAGGGAAGATGGAAATAGACTATATTTTATTGTACCACTTCGGTTATATCGAACCATCTACTCAGTCAGTCTTGCACGTTTACTTTACAGAATTACTACAAGTCCATTGGGTTATTAAGTATTAACCTGTCAGACTTCTTTTTTTTCCACTAAAACATAACAATTACTCCTAATACAAATTTCTCAATTTTTCTACTCTATTTTAAAATTAATGTGCAAACAAAAACCTAATGTAGTGAATTCTAAAAAAATGTACAATATTTAAATTTACAATTTCAAGGTGAAAGTCTTAAAATTGAACTTATTGTTAGGGATGACAATGGGGCGGGGCGGATGCGGGTTTAAAGCTATGTGGGGGCGGGTCGGATGCAGGGTGGGTTGAAGTGATTTTTAAAAAATTAATGTGGAGTGGGGTGGGGCGGGTTGCGGGTATATGTGATTTTATGTGGGTTTAAACTTAATTTTAACTTTTTACGTGTTATAAAAGTGATAGAACATTATTTATTAAGATAATTTCATTAAAGCTACTAAAATATTCAAGATAATAAATGAAAATGTTTCAATAAAAAAAATATACAATTTCTTACATGTTTCCCAATTGACCTCTAAAAAATAAAATTTTAAGTCACTATCCTATTAAATTAATACAACTTAATGAAAAAATGAATTTATTTTTATGAATTTTATTTTTAGTATCAAACATAACTAGAAAAAGAAAATATTAAAAAAATTATACAGGGCGGGTCTATACGGAGCGGGTTAAAAATGAAAAGAGTTATTATGCGGGATGGGACGGGGCGGGGCGGATTAAAAATTTTGTGGGTTAAGCTCAACCTGCACCGCCCCGCCCTACACCGCCCCATTGTCATCCCTACTTATTACTTACTTTATCACAAAAAAAAGTTTTGTAGTAAATTCTAAAAAAGTGTATTCTTATAAACTGATACTTACCGGCTCATATCCATTGATTAATTTGTAGTGATAGACTATCCAAAGTAATTTATCTCACTGAATTTTAAGGTCGATAGTCAGCAATGCTATTTTATTTTCAATGATTGTTGATTTTTATGAGTATAAAAGAAAGTTAGGTTTTCCATATACTATCTCTCTAATAAAATAACTTTAATTTTAACGATAGTGAATATGCACATTAATGAAAAAGTATTAAGGCACTACCGATATTAGTTAATTGTCATAAAATCCAATATCTGTTTATAGGTTTTAGGGACGTATGCTAATTGTCTCTAAAAAAAATAACGGTCATTAATTAATTGTCATTATAGATCATTTTTGGTGTAATGTATTTGATGATATATTAATGTTTCTAAGGCATTATTTCTTTGGTATTTTTAATTTTAAGATAGACCACCATTTTAAATACTTTAATGAACTTATTTTGGTTTCTCGTTCTTCATAGTTGCATGGCATTGCATTCTCTTTTGGTATGATATGCTAAAATTGCACACAAATTTCTTAGAGTCTCCTAAGGTGATTAAAAATATCATTCATACAGTTCATGTTTTTTAGACATATTCATTCATCATGATTTCATTCTTATTATATTTTTCCTCTTCTGAAATGTGATTGTACCAAGTTAAATAAAAAGAATATTGAATAATGAAGATATATATGCTTGGTTTTTTAAACGTTTCTATTGGTTATTGTTGACACCCAATTTTGACCCTCCATGATAGAAATTAATTTTTGAGCTTTTTTAATTTTAAACGATTTGGAAAATTAGTTTTATTGAAATTCAAAATATTTTTCAAGTCTTTAAAGTGATTTTAGTCATTTTTATAATTTTTTAAATAATATATATTTTGTAAATAACTAGTATATTTTATAAATATTTGAAATCATCTCAAAGATTTAACATTTTCTAAGTTAAATATTTTTATTAATTTACTTTAGTTTAAATGGTTATAATTTTAAATTATTGAGTTTATTATTAAGTTAATTGTTTCTTTTCGTTAAATTTAAGAAGTTCATTAATTAATCTTGTCCAAATTCGTCTTGTTTAATAATTGACCAAATTCATTTAATTAGCTCAATTTGATTATACTTGTTAAAGTTAATTGGCTATAATTGCATTTAATTGAGCGAAATTCTCAATTCAAATCTAGCATTTTTTATTTGGAAATTTGACCATTTGCCTTTCAACTCTTATAATTCCCTTTTAAAGCCAAAGTTGGGCCAATGTTTCAGGCTTTCAGCGTAACTTCATTCCCAATTCCTTCAGCATTTCCCCCCGACGAAAAAATTAGCAAACTGGTCAAAATCTCTAACATAATTAGCTAAAATATCTACATTTAAAAATAATTATTAAAAATATCATTATGTCATTATTTTAGCAGATATAATGTATCCTAATATAATTAATTTACTATCTTTTTATTTCTCAAATCAGTTACCTAGTTTGACTCTACAATCAGTTAAAAGTAAAAAAAAAAAAAAAAAAAAAAGACTCCACATTCTAATATTCTCTCTCTAGGATTTTATCCCAATCTCTCCACTCTCTCTACTGTTTTCACCATTATTATCTCATTTACTTGTTTAAGAAATTTTACCGACTTGTACGATTTCACATCTGACAATTCTTTGTGCAAATTGGGGTATAATATCCAATTTTTCTCTCTCCTACGTTTGATCAAGAGTCAGACCTGCTCCACAACTTTTCTGCTTATCGGGATCAAGCGGTTTCTTGTCGGGTTTTAGATCTCCGCCGCCGCTCTATGAATGGTTCCGAAAAGACTCTTCTTGAATCCATGAAACTTGATGAATCAATTGTCGGATCAAAATTCTTAATTGTCCATTCATTCTCAATTCTAAATAACAAAAATACAGTTTATTTATGTAGTCATTATTTAGGTATTCATCCTAATTGCATATGTAAAACAAACTTTTTATTTTAGTTTGCTTATTTTGTATTTACAATATCACTTTGTATATATACCAAATAGTTTGTATTTTGATTTGATTTTGTATTCTTCCTAATGGTTAGAGCCGTCAATATGGGCTAGGCCCGTTGGGCCGGCCTGGCCTAACCCGGGATTTAATAGGCTGGGCTAAGATTTTTGGAGCCCATTTAAGAAAAGGGCTTTTTAGCCCGGCCTGAATAAGCCTGCTGATTTGTGGGGCTTGAGAAATATAGGTAGGGCCGGCCCGTGGGCCAAATAAAAATAATTAAAAAAATATAATATAATATTAAAATTTAAAATTAAAGAGAGTCCAAACTCAAAATCTATTTAATATTTAACTAATTGAAACCGCATATAAATTGCAGATGAAAATGAAGATGTTAAGACAACCTTGCCACAACCTGATTCAGATATGCTTGATGAAGATATCATGAAGTGTTGGATATGCCATAGATTTCATGATGTGTTAGATACGCCATAAGTTTAATGATTTTTTTTTAAGGAGTTTATTTTTAACTTTTTTATGGTTGGAATATTGTCACATATTTTGTGTTTTAATGTGACAAAACAATTAGGTTAATATTTCTATTTAGATATTTATATTTTTATTTGAAAAAACCTTAATAAATATTATAAAGATAATTTTATTTGTGGATTTGATTAACAAGTAGTAACATTAACACCATGTAATATTGTTTTGTCGATATTTATGATAATATTTTTAAATTATAATTTATAATTTATTTTAATAATTATAAAAAAAAGTATAATTTTAAAAAAAGTGGGCTGGCCCGGCAAGCCTGTAGCCCACGTACTTGTGGGCTGGGCCGATTGTTTTCTGGCCCACACCAAAAATGGGCTAGCCCGGCCTGACCCGTAAAATGTGAAAGCCTGTATGGGTTAGCCCGAATGGGGTGGGCTAGCCCATATTGACAGCTCTACTAATGGTATACCATCAAGTTTTGTATTTATATTTGATTTCGTATTCATTCTCAATTCTAAATAACCAAAATACAGTTTATTTATGTTGTATATGTATTCATCCTAATTGCATCAGTAAAACAGATTTTGTATTTTGTTTTGCTCATTTTGTATTTTCAATATCACTTTGTATACCAGATAGATTGTATTTAGATTTGATTTTGTATTCATTTTCAATTCTAAATAACCAAAATACAGTTTATTTACATATTCATTATATAGGTATTCATACTAATTGCATTAGTAAAATAGATTTTATATTTTATTTGGCTCATTTTGTATACCAGCTAGTTTGTATTTAGAATTGAATTTGTATTCATCCTAATGATATACAATCAGGTTTTGAATTGTATGGTTTAACTTTTCAATTGAAATAAGTATTTATCGTGCTCAGTTTGTATTTCATTAACACTTTCTATTCTGTTCTCAATTTGAATGTCAACAAATTTGTATAGCTTTATTATTATGTAGTCATCATAATTGTATGTCACTCGCAATTTATATTTCAATTATATTTTAAAATAATGACAGAGAAAATCATATTTAAAGAAATTCATCCAGATAAAATCATATTTAAAAAAGTTCAAATAAGTAAGGATCAAAAACTAAGAGAAATATTTTTATCTTTTTTGAAATATTTTCTCACATGATTCTCTCCATTCTGTTATTAAAAATTTGTATTCTTTAAAATAAAATAAATTAAATAAATACAGTCAACATCATTATAACAAACCATAATATTGACATTTTAAATTAATATTGAAAGTGTTGACAAGGGGTCCTATTAGATGCTAAATTATTGTTGTTTTGAAAATTTTCCCATTTAATTATTATATTTTATAATATTTTAATTTAGTGTAGGGATAAAATGGTAATCTAACTTTGAGGTTAGGAGCTTCCCACTTTTAATAATACTAGTTTCTACACGTTTCGCGCGTGTAACCCGCCGTATTAATGAGTAATTATTTCTTAAAAAAATAAATACTATTAAATAATTTGATTTGAGTTCTTCTTTTTTTTAAATGTGTCTAGTTGTGGGTTTTTACTTTATCTCCCTATAATTGTGATGCTCCAATTCCATGACCGCTAAGTGAATGCATAATATACAAAGAATATTTGTTGCCTTAAAACTAATGATATGCCAGACCTTTTAAATTCTAGCAAGAAAAATTTTAAAATATGAAATGTTCACTTTCACCAAATAACTAATGCTCCCTGCAATACGTACATAATAATACCAAAGAAAAGACAAAAATGAAGTAAAATAAATGCTCCTTAACTTATCTAGATGAAAAAATTTAAATTATAATAAAGAAAAACATACTAGTACTATATAAGTTTTATATATAAAGGATGAGCTAGTTATGTTCCAGATGTCATAGTATCCCTTTGACTTTGGAACACATCAAATAATCAAGTGCAACAAAATCTAAAATAATAAAGTGAGAATTTTGAAATGTCATTGAAAACTAATCAAAATGAAAGGAGTTCTCCACAATAGAAGACTATAAAGACACAAAATTGATCCAAACAACCCTTGGCCTTTTCACTTCCTTTATCCCCATATGTAACTTCTGCCTCTTCATTCCTCCAATATCAATTTTCTGTTGTGGTGTAAATGAGACTACTAATTGATATGCTAATATGTAATAATCTTTAGGAGTTAATTTAAAAATAATATTAATAGTCACATCTTCAAAGAATGCCTCATACACCGTACTTATTAATGTTGAATCAAAATAAATTTTCTGAACATCTGATTTGGACTTCAAAAGTCACTAACAAATTTAACATAATATTTAATATTTTATAACATTTTGATTTACCATAGGGGTAAAATGGTAATCAAACTTTGCACTTAGAGGCTTCCCACTTATAACAATACTAGTTTCCGGACACGTGTGTTGCACGTGTACCCATCTAAATTGACATAAATTGTTTCAAATTATCATTGTATTAAAAATAGTTTTATAATTAAATTACATGAATATCGTTCATTTTCAAACAAAAAATAGTTAAAATATTTGGAATCTACTCTTGGATACTAATAACAAATTAAAATATGACAGTAAAGTATCTCTTCTCCAAATGAAATAAAATATGGTACTATTTAGTACTTTAAAATACTATATTTATAAACACAAATTAATATATGTATATTCTTATCTATATGTTAATTACCTGCAAGACAACGTTCAAAGAAAATAAAAAAGATGAAAAATGATAAGAATTTGATAGCCACTTCTAGAGTTAATTAAAATAAAATGAAGGCTACAATTAATAATCAATATTAATTTTTATTATTATTAAGGGATCATATCAAGATTGAATCCTACCGAATTATTTTTTTCAAAAATGAGCTTAGAATACAGAAACATAGTATAAACGGAGTGACAACTTCAAATATGAAACGGTATCAAAAGTTAAAACATTGAGTTTCCCTTTCTCAAAATGAGACAAAAGGAGAAATAAATAAATAAGTATAATCATTTATATCATTATTTCTTTCGTGAATTAAAGAAGTTATTACTAATTTAATTATACGTTACTTTCTCAATTTCAAATTATTCATCGTGTTTCAATCTTGTACACCCCTTAAAAAAATAATTGAATGTAGTTTTATATATTTTATCATCAATTAATATAGTACGATAATTTAATCGTTAAAAAGATCAAGTAAATCATAATTAATTTTTTTTACAAATTACATCACACAAGTATATTAGTAAAGAGTCACGATCTTATATTTTGATGCATGACCCTTTATTTACATTCAAAGAACGAAACTATGTACTAAAAAAAATATCCTTCTTGAAAATCATTCACCTTTGTTTTTCTAAAAAAAAAAAGAGTAAAAAAACACGTTTTGTTCATCCCTAAAGAAGTTTATCCCCCAAATCTTAGCTTGCCTATTCCTTGTATATCATATGATGTTGTTTACTCCAATATTTTTCATATTTATATGTATAGATGACAAATGTAGGGATATCCAAAAATTATAAGAGAATGTGTATAATCAAGAGTTAGATAAGTGCATGAGAATATTAACATTTTTTCTTGGATAACATGACTTTTTGCTAATACATGGACCATAGTAAACTTGTAAATTTCAAAATAACCTTTGAAGTTCCTAAAAAAGATCTATTTTTTTTTTGTGTGCATTGAAACATTAATGATTGCGTAATAATTTGGCGAAATAATCTGATGGATCCTTGTACTTGTATGAGTTTGTATTCTGAACACTTCTACTTAATAATTTGTCAACTGAACCCTTAAACTCAATTAAAATAAAACTTTTAAACCCAATGGCGAAGCTACAGTGCCCCGAGGGTGTCTAACTGGACACCCTTCGTTGGAAAAGTATACCGTATATATATAAGTAAAATATTACTTGAAACGGCTAAATCTAATATATACTTTGGACACCCTGACACAATGAGACTCTGTGGCCCAGTGGTGTGAGGCTCTCTGTCATGACCCAAACCATCGTGATTAGCACCCACACTAATCCTTCGGTGGGAGAACCAATACTACAACACAACCAAAAAACTTAACGAAAAACTAGGCATTTAAAGATACAAAAGTAGTTTTAAATTGCTAAATTATTTATTAAGGAACTAAACAAATGAACTAACACGAATGCGGAAATACAACCCCTAGAACTTGAAAGTCATTGTATCAAAACTCTACTAACGACAAGTCTAAGAACAAGGGGTACAACCCCAAACTAAACAACACCTTAAAGAAATAGTCTGAATACGAAAAAAAGTGGACTCAAGAGAACTGAAGGCATCCCGGAATAACTAGCTCACCCTTGAATTCTAAACGCACTACTAAAAAATTGCCAAAAAGTGATGCAGTCCGTCGCTTTTGGCCAAAAAAGCAACGGACAGGCGACGCAATCATGTCCATCGCTTTTTGGCTCGATGCTTTTCCAAAAGCAACGAACTGCGTTGCAATTTGATTATTTTTTATTTTGAATTTTTTTTTACAAAAGAGACGGACCCCGTCGCTTTATTTTAATTTTGAATTTTTTTTTTCAATTTCTAAAATACGACGCCGTCCGTCGCTTTTTTGCTTTTTTTTTTTTTTGAAAATCCTAGAAAAGCGATGGACAAAAGGACTCTATCTATCGCTTTTTTGGGATTTAAAAAAAATAAAACCCAAGAAAGCGACGGACAAACCCACGCTGTCCGTCGCTTTTCCTGCATTATTTTTTACAGCAGAAACCCGCAATTTTTGCTGCCCACATGCTAATACAATTCAATTCAATACAATTCTACACAACCCAATCAAACGTACTCAATTTTAAACAATCTAAACAAAACATAAAAGAACAAACTTAAAATAACATTCAAAACTTATTTAATAAAAAATTAAAGACTTATAAAGTCTTTCAAAATTCGTTTCAAAATTTGAAAAAGTTCATAAATGCCCAAAGATCTAAACTAGGGAGTGCGTCCTACATAATCATCCTCATCAGTACTCTCGTCATCGGTGCCATCGGGAGCTGAAGTAGTAGGTTGACGAGAGAGGTTCATGACTTGTTCTTTGATTTGCTGAACAGTCACACTCATGCTTTGTTGTTCAACTACTCTTTTCCGCTCCGTCTCTGTGCCGCCGTAAGTTTTGCTATTTGATCCGACATAACAACAATCTGCACATCGTCAAGTGCCTCAGCTTGACTAGATGATCCAACTTCTTCTAAGCCTGAATGGAGTCGTTTGACATCATTTCGAGAGCCTAAACCATAGCATCTACCCTTGTATGTCCTCCCTATCACTTTTTCTTTCCAAATCTGGGTGGACATTTCAGGTGTCATTTCGACCGAACTATCTAGATTCTCAGCAACGTAGTGATGGTAGTCATTCTGCATATTAAATATAAAAATTAACATCAATATATATACATATCATAAATATATTCACAATTAATATATATTATTCACATTAAATAACTTACAAAAGTTCGTTCGGCTCTTTCCTCCACCCATACATCCGGATCCGACTCATTTTCTTTCTTTCGGGCATGAGTCTTCTTGAAAACCTCCAGTTCAATGGGAGTGCGTCCCAATTCTTTTTCCTATAAATAAAAATGGAAATTTATAACGATTTATATGAATCAACTAATTATTTATTTAAAAAGTTTGAATTAGAACTTATACCATCTCTTTTGCAATTGTTCCAACGGACTTTGCACCTCTGGTATGCAACAAGCCACCCTTTAGACTGTCTCTAGCATTCTTTGCTTGGTCTGATATTTGCTTAAACTTGTATGTGTTCCAATACAGACCCATCTCATCATACACATGAGGCAACATCCATTGTGGTCGTTCACCGCTATCCCGAACTTTCTTTAGCCAGGCAGATAGTCTGGCGGATGCCTTCCTCTCAAATGTTGTCGAAATGACATGATTGTTCCTCGGCTCCCAAGTACACATAGTCTGAATAAAAAAAATGAATAACGTTAATTAGATTGATAGTAAAAAAGAATAAAGTATATTAAACTTAAATAAATAAATAAATAAATAAATAAAAATAATATATATATATATACCTTAAAGTTATTAAACATAGTCTGGCATATACTGTTTGGGATCTAGCTCCAAGAGTGATAAGCATGTATAAAGAGTCTCCTAACACTTTCATTTAAAGCCTGAGCAACATCCTTTGCCGGATGCCACCTGCAAAACAGATAATAAATATGTTAGTTTATGAATAATATATTAAAGTATATAAGAAACAAATAAAATAAACTAACAAATAGATAACAAAACAAACTTACGATGATCCATCCGGCTCAATCATGACTCTACCAAGTCTGTCCTTCTGGCCAGGAACTAGATGAGGCATCCCATTATCTGGAGTAGCACTAGGTGTAGGCGTTGTAGTTGTAGCTGATACATGTTCATAACGCTGAGTCAATGGAGGCGTACAGGCCATAGCATCTGACTGCTCGCTACTAGAATCTATAATCCTCATGGTAGATAACTGAGGATATGCATCTGTGGGAGATGGAGTACATATGGGAGATGGAGCACCTGCCGATAAGGGTCGTCCTCAATGAATAGCCTGTAAAGGTAGGTCCTCGACGCGTAATGAAGGCAAGGCATGTGAAGAAGAGAAAGCACCGATTGGTCTTTTGTAATTAGGATAATATCGTTGAGGATCCGCCGTACCAAACAGAACAACAAGTATATGTGTATCAAGGCTGATGCGCTCTATCATAGAAGAAATAGATACTGCAATATCCTTAAGATCTATGGGTCTCCTAGACTTCTTCTTTTTAGCCTGTTTAGGCTGGCTAACTCCAAGATGCTCGCGATGTATATCATTGTCACCGCCTGATGACATCTGTATGCAAATTTACATGTATAATATATATTAAAAGCATAAATTCAATAAAATTACCAAAATACACTAACTTACACACACACACACATATATATATATATACTATTCCTCCTCACTTGTTTCAATTCTATCATTCTCCCATTCTTTCTCCTCAGTTGTTTCATTTACATTATCGTCCCATTCTTCGTCATCAAATGATTCATTTTCCTCATTCTCAGACATTTCTTCCTTAACATTCAGTATCTCATCATCAGATACTTCTTCGAAAATGTGTTGCAGATGTTCTAGTGTGGTTTCCAATTCAACATCAACTTGTTGTTGAACATTTGCAACATCATTTTGATACGCCACGTCTAAGACATTGTCAATTTCAATTCTTCCCACACGCTTACTTTTTATAACGATCCACCAATCAACTTTTTCTCTACGCAATGGATATGATGCGTAATACACTTGTTTGACATTTTGTGCAATGATAAAAGGATCAGAACTTCTGTATTTCCTGGTGTGCTTAACTTCAATTATATTATGTTGATGGTCCATCTTTATGCCTCTATGTGATGGGTCAAACCACTCACACCAAAACAATACAATCTTCTGCGTAGGCCAACCTGAATACCTCACTTCAATAATCTCATGAATGACACCATAATATTCAATAGTTTGGTCAGTACCATCAACATCACCTTGTATGTAGACACCGCTATTATTTGTTTTCTTGTTCCTGGAAACTTGTTCAGTTTGAAACTTAAACCTATTGACACAATACTTATTCATTGTCAGTACTTGAGATTCAGATCCAAGTGCTACTTCTTTCACTAATTGCAAATGTTGGACACTTGAGTATTCATCATAAACCTACGTGATTGTTATTTCAAGTAATATAATTTAGTATAAATTGAATATATTATTAAATACTTAGTGATTGCACACTTACATAGTTGTATAGCCATTTGAAAAATTCTGTATAGATGACTTCATTACCCCATGTGTTTACGAACAAGCTGATCATTTTACATTCAAGTATTTAGTTAGTTAATCAACACTTATATATTATTATGTAATTTGATAACATGTTTTTAACACTTACTTGAGATATGGTTGAATCTCTGGACAATTAAGCAAAATATGTGTCACAACTGATTGCATTTCCATATCAGTGAAGCCTCGCTTTCCACGCTTTTTAGATCCTCGACCATTTTGATTAAAAATTGATATAGGTGGAAATGAAGGATCAACATTGCCTTCATCATTGCGATTGGGCCTGTTACTCCTACATGACACATCATCACAAAAGTAATAAGAATAAAAATCACCAGTTTCTCTCCCAATATGACCTTGAACAAATGATCCTTCGATCTTTCCCCTTTGCTTAATTGTTTGCTAGATTTGCCAATTTTTCTGCATGTATATGTGTATATATGTGTTAATAAATGAATTTGTGATATAGGATAACTTAGTGAATATTTCAAATGGATACCTCTCAAATGGATACATCCATCTTGTTTGAACCGGACCTCCGAGTCGGCCTCTTGTACAATGTGAATTGGAAGATGCTCCATCACATCAAAGAAACCATATGGAAATATCTTCTCCAACTTAGTAGTAATAACAACAATATATTCCTCCATCCAATCTAAATTACTCTCCAACAACTTTCCAGAGCACAAGTCTTTAAAAAAAAGACTTACCTCTGTGATTTTTTTTCCATATCCTTTCTGGTAGATCGCTAAAAGTGATAGGAATTAAAGTTTCCATGAACACATGACAATCATGACTTTTCATACCTATCAATTTTCCTTCATTCATATCTGCCCGCTTTCCTAATTCGAAGCATAGCCCTCCGGCATCCTCAAATTTTTAACCCACTCACAAATTTCACATTTCTCATCCAATGTGAATGAAAAGCTGGCTTTTGGCTTAACTATTCTACCATTAGGTAATTCTTGTAACCATAACTCTTCTCTCCTACAATATTCCTTTAAGTCCATTCTTGCTTTTGGACTGTCTTTTGTCTTACCCTTAACACTCATCATTGTGTTAAACAAATTATCAAAGTATTTTTTTTTAATGTGCATCACATCAAGATTATGTCGTAGCAGATTGTCCTTCCAATACGGCAACTCCCAAAATATACTTTGTTTGGTCCAATTATGTTCAATACCATATCCATGAAGTCTAGAAGGTGAAGCTTCTTTAACTTTAGGTAATTGAGAAACTCTCTCCCAAATTTGATGCCCTGTGAGTAAGGGAGGCGGAGAGTCACTTTCAACCTTATTTTTCCTAAATGCATTTTTCATCTTTCTAAACTCATGGTCCATTGGCAAGAACTGGCGATGACAATCAAACCATGTATTTTTTCTGCCATGCTTTATAGTGAATGCCTTACTATTTTCCATGCAATACGGACATGCTAGCTTTCTAGCCGTCATCTAACCAGACAACATTCGGTATGCAGGAAAATCATTAATAGTCCACATTAAAGAAGCACGCATAACAAAATTCTGCTTAGTTGATATATCATAAGTCAAAACGCCTTCAAACCACAATTGTTTAAGCTTATCTATCAATAGTTGTAGATAGACGTCAATTAAACTTTATGGATTACGGGGACTTGGAATAACACAACTTAGAAAGATGTAGGGACTGGTCATGCACATGTCAGGAGGAAGATTTTACAGAGTAAGAAATACCGGCCAACATGAATAAGGCGAAGATGCATTAGAGAATGGTGTAAAGCCATCTGAACACAACCCCAATCTATCATTTCTTGATTCACTAGCAAAATCAGGATATACATTATCAAAATGTTTTCATGCTTCACCATCAGATGGATGAGATAACACACCTGGCGGCCTTCTATATTCACGATGTCATCTCATATGTAGGGCAGACCTCATCAATGCATACAACCATTTTAACCTAGGAATAAGAGATAGATAATGCATCACCTGAACTGGGACCATCTTTCCAGCCGGAGTCCTCTTATAACAAGTATGTCCACAAAACTTACAATTTTCTAATTCACTATCAGTCTTGTAAAACAGCATACAACCATTAACACAACAATGAATTCTATCATACATCAATCCTAACTTGGACACCAAACGTTTTGCCTGATAGAAGTTCTTTGGTATGTTAAACTCCAAATTAACTAGTTCACCCAAAAGATCAGCCATTGAGTCCATAGCCGCATTAGGAACATTCCAATATGATTTTATATTCATTAATCTAACTGCAACTGACAAGGCAGAATGCGGACTCCCTTCACATAGTGGATGACTAGACTCTTCTAATTGATCATAGAAACGTCTTGCTTCTTCATTAGGAGCTTCATCAAAATACTATTCCGGTTCCATCCCACATTGAACCCCGAAAGCATCATTGATCATTTCATGAACCCTATCATGTTCAACCCTATCATGTTCAACCCTAATTTGACCATGTGGTGCAATCCTATTATATACATCCAAAGGCATCAAATTATAAAACATACCATCCAATCCATCAATTTCTCCATGATCAATCCATACAAAATATCTAGGCTTAAATCCATTACAGTACAAATGAACCATAACCTTATCTTGTTCAAAAAAATTTAAACACTCACATGCACTACAAGGACACCTAACCAATCCATTATTCTTGTAAATGTCAAGTGTCATTGTATGGTCAATAAAATTTCTAACACCGTCAACAAACTCGGGTTTCAAACCAGCACCAGTTTCATAATGCATATTATACATCTACAAACGATGATCCATCTACAAAAATATAGATATTCAATTAGTTTTGACTTATTTAAATCCACCAACTAAACCACATTATGTTTTCTAACTTATTTAAACAACTTTAATAATTTTTTAACTTTAACAAGTTTAGTATTGACTTAATTCCAAAACTATAAACACCAACTAAATCACATTATTTATTTTAACTTATTTAAACAATTTTAACTAGTTAGTTTTTCCTAAATACAACGAAATCCACCAACTAAACCACATTATTCTAACTTATTTAAACAACTTTAACAATTTAACTACTTTATTATTGACTTAATACAACAACTAAATCCACCAACTAAATCACGTTATGTTTTCTAACTAATTTAAACAACTTTAACAATTTAACTACTTTAGTTTTTCCTAAATACAACAACTAAATCCACCAACTAAACCACATTATCTTTTCTAACATATTTAAACAACTTTAACAATTCAACTACTTTATTATTGACTTAATACAACAACTAAATTCACCAACTAAACGATATTATGTTTTCTAACTAATTTAAACAACTTTAACAATTTAACTACTTTAGTTTTTCCTAAATACAACAACTAAATCCACCAACTAAACCACATTATCTTTCCTAACTTATTTAAACAACTTTAACAATTTAACTACTTTATTATTGACTTTATACAACAACTAAATCCACCAACTAAACCACATTATCTTTTCTAACTTATTTAAACAACTTTAACAATTAAACTACTTTATTATTGACTTAATACAACAACTAAATCCACACTAGATGAACACAAATCGATCTTGCAACAATTAAATTACTTTATTATTAACTAAATTTAAAGCTAAGTGTCAACACTAGATGGACACAAATCGATCTTACAAGAAAATCATTTTTTGTCATCAATAGGATCAACTAGTGTTGGTACTTATGCTTAACAAATATATTATTTCTAATTTAAAGCTAAGTGTCAACACTAGATGGACACAAATTGATCTTACAAGAAAATCAATTTTATCATCAATAGGATCAACTAGTGTTGGTACTTATGCTTAACAAATATATTATTTCTAATTTAAAGCTAAGTGTCAACACTAGATGGACACAAATCGATCTTACAAGAAAATCAATTTTTCATCAATAGGATCAACTAGTGTTGGTACTTATGCTTAACAAATATATTATTTCTAATTTAAAGCTAAGTGTCAACACTAGATGGACACAAATCGATCTTGCAAGAAAATCAATTTTGTCATCAATAGGATCACCTAGTGTTGGTACTTATGCTTAACAAATATATTATTTCTAATTTAAAGCTAAGTGTCAACACTAGATGGACACAAATCGATCTTGCAAGAAAATCAATTTTGTCATCAATAGGATCAACTAGTGTTGGTACTTATGCTTAACAAATATATTATTTCTAATTTAAAGCTAAGTGTCAACACTAGATGGACACAAATCGATCTTGTAAGAAAATCAATTTTGTCATCAATAGGATCAACTAGTGTTGGTACTTATGCTAAACAAACACATTATTCCTAAATTAAAGCTTAATAACAACACTAGATGGACACAAATCGATCTTGCAAGAAAATCAATTTTGTCATCAATAGGATCAACTAGTGTTGGTACTTTTGCTAATTAAACAAACACTCTATCAACACAAATAAATTATCACAAAATTAAAGCAACATATCAATACTAGATGGACACAAACACATTATTGAAAACAATTATAATTGAAATTTAGAAATTTAGAAGCACCAACCTTATCTCCAACTTTGATGAAAGAATAAATATAAGTTTGTATCACCTTTTTTAGATGTTGAGCTTCCTCAGTTGCCTAGCACGAAAAGTTCTAAAATTAGTTTAATCTAAATTCAAATCCAAGAATAAAAATTAACTTATAATAAATTAAAGTCAACAGCATTTCAAGTTCATATTCCTAATTAAGTTCAATTTATAGTAAATTCAAGTTATAATTTCAAATTCAAACTAGTCTTAAAATCACAAATTCAATTAGTTATATATAACCTTCAAGTTTTAAGTTCAATTAATTAGTTCAAGTTCTAAATTCAAGTTAATTCATATCTAATTTCTAAACTTAATTATATATAAACTTCTAATCCATGAATTGGCCGGTTATATTCAAGTTCAAGTTCATATGAAAGTTCTAAAATTAGTTAAACATAAACTTCAAATCCAAGAATATTATATATATATATATATATATATATATATATATATATATATATAAGTTCAGGTTTTCAATTCAAGTTCATGTCTAATTTCTAAACTTAATTAGTTATATATTCAAGCTAATTAGTTCCAAGTTCAAGTTAATTCTAATTAATTCAAGTTCAAGTTAATTCTAATTAATTCAAGTTCATATCTCTAATATATATATATATATATATATATATATATATATATATATTCAATTTCATATCTAATTTCTAGAATTTCTAATAAGTTCAAGAATATAATTCAATTAACCCAAATGTCAACTATCAATGTTAAACTAATCTAACTTCTAACTTCTAACTTCTAATTTGAAGAAAACTAACCCTAAAATCCCCAATTTGAAGAAAACTAACCTTAAAATCTAAAATCCCCAATTCTCTCCCTAACTAACAATAATCAAATGTAAATCAACAATTCAATAACACAATTCAACAAACTAAATCAATATACAAACTAAGAAATCAAATATAATTACTAGAATTCAAAAATAAAAATAAAAATTGAACCCTAACCTTATAACAAGAAGGAGGGGCAGTAATGGACGATGGTGGCGGTGGGGTGGCAGCTGGGGTTGGCCGGCGACGGGGGAGGATGATGGCGCCGACAACTGATGGTCGTGGCGATGATTTACGGTGGTCCGTTGACGGGGAGGGAGAGAAGAGACAGAGAATAGAGAGAATGAGAAATTTGGGGGAAAACCCGTCACTGCTGTAACATAATTAAATAAAAAGCGACGGACAACGTCTCTTTGTTCGTCGCTTTTAAAAAAATGTTTGACCTATAATTTGACCAAAAAGCGACGGACTAAACGACACTGTCCGTCGCTTTTTTAATAATGTTTGAACTATATTTTTGACCAAGAAGCGACGGACTTAAAGATGTCGTCCGTCACTATAGTAAAATAAAATATATTAAAAGCGACAGACAGCATCGTTAGCTTTTTAATTTATATTTAATTATTTTTAATAAAATCGATGGACGGCGTCGCTACACATATAAAATAAATGATTATTAATTATATATATATTTGGCGCAAAATTTCGCGGAAAAAATGACGGATTTTTTATTTAAAAATAGACTAAGACTGGTTTAAGAGTCGCCACTTAATTTTTTAAGGGAAATTAAGAAAATTGATTTTTTCAAAAGATTAAAAACAGAAAATCTTATGAAAAATAATTAAAGGGGTTCGAGGTTCATATTAGCATTTCGGGAAGGGTTTGAAAGCACCCGAAATGCCCGCTAACACACGGTTATCCGGCAATTACTTATTTGGCTAAAATAATTTTAACTTGGCTTGACTTGCAAAATTGAACTATTTTATAATTAGAACTATTTTAAAGGGAAAAATGGAAAATATTTAAATATTATCTAAGTGAACTATCTCACAAAATTATTTGTTTAAGTCTTGTTAAGAGATGACTGATTTAGTCAAATTTTTAAATTGAAATGGGCGTCTTTCGGGAGATTTGAATTTTTTGGCCTTAATATTAATAGCAGATAATAACGGGTAAGCAAACACAACAAAGAAATGAGGAAAAGAGAGTTGGACCCAAATCTGGTTACTATCCGCCTGGACCAGTATTTGGGCCCATTTTCAGTTTGGGCCTTTGGCCCATTTGATTCATCTGCGCCTGTCCTAAACTAACATAAAAATAAAAATATTATTTGGGCCTTAGGCCCAATTTTACCTGTCCTAAATTCTAGCAAGATAATAGATAATAAGACGACGAGGGCTTAAGCCCAAAATAACAAAATACAACTTCTTTAAAAATAAATGTGGGCCTTTTTGACCCAATCCCTTCAATTTCTCGATTTGTTGCTTCTTCCAACCACGGGACCTGTTCGTCGATTTTGGGGACTAACTCAGAAAGGGAATTCGAGCCTTTGCGGCTCTCCCGAAATGCAAGAGGGAAATGAGTGAGCTCGTGGCGAACTCCAACGGATTTCACATGCACAAGAAAAGTAAAGGCAAAGGATTAGCTTATTCACAACAAAAAGGGAGAGCCTTTACCTATACTACTGAACAAATAAATTAACCGAAATATTGATCATGTCTATTGTTAACTCAAACTCGCCAAATTATAACAAATGGAGAGTCAAGCATAATGGCATGAAATAAATTCATAGGGAGAGGGAATAATATGATAAGGCTTAAACTAAAGGCAAACATAATCACATTCTTGCACATTTAGAGCTAAAAGAGAATGGGAAAAATGGGTTGAAAATGAACGTCATTTGTCAAAAAATAAAAATAAAAAAAACAAAAAAAACATGCTTGTTCTCCAACAGTGAACAGACAAATGACTAGTGAGATTTGAAAGAAATGCAAAAAATAAAAAATAAAAAATAAAAAATTCTCAACAATATTTAAGGAACCAAAACTAAACTATACAGATTTGTATCAATGTGTAATCGTTCTTTATGTATACCCAATAACTAAATTAACACCATTATTAAATCTAAAATCTAAATAGCACCATGAATCTATTAAAAATAAGCCAACACATTCCAACCAACAACTAAACATATCAACTTGGTAAAATGGATATAAGTGATCATAGATTTGCAAGGATTAAGATGACTACGATCAATGGACCACAATTTATTACATATATTTCAACGAGCCAAACACGCAAGTACAAGCACTTAGAAGATATTGACATTCTCAACTACAAAAGAGACCAATATATATCCAACGCATTTCGTACCATAAAAACATCCTGCCTCAAGCTATATAAGATTCATACTACAAGAAAGCCATAACAAGACGAGACTCCACTTATCCGAACAAACTATTGATCTGAAATCTGAAAATAGACTCTAGAAAAAAAAAAGGGCAGATTTTTTGACACCTTCCAAACATGTGATGAATAAACCGCACTATCTCGATAAAATACAAACAAAGCAATATTGATGCAGCCAGCAGGTAAACAGAACAGAAATCAAAATAAGCACGACTGCCAGGAAATTTGAAGAGAACCATAAACATAGAAAAATAGCTTTAAAAGGCAGTAAGATCATCTTGGAAACGAAATACACACTTCAACCAATTCCAAAAAATTAAGATGGAGATTCGGAAGGCAACTCAGGCCCAACACATCCCGTAAGAAACGTTTCAGCACTAATCAAAATACACCTCATGGTCTAACATTTACTGGCAACGATCTAAATAAGAGAGTTAAGAAAATGGCTTACCTTGTTATGAGTAGCGAACAGGACAAACAACGAGCCAGCCACGAAGATGATTCCCCCACTAAAACGATATTACGAGGACCCCTATGAACGAGCAAGGAAACTGTGCTATAACCGCACTAATCTCTCTTCTATTTTGAATGTGTTTGGTTTGTATTTTTTCTGTTTTTTCACTCAAACAGCTCTATGTATTTTATTTTTTTGCTCTAAAAGTTCCACCAAGAAAAAAAAACCTCCTCCGCAGTAAATAAAAATGGGGTTTATATAGTGGGGGAAATTAGGGTTCCAAAGTTGGGGGGAAACGGATCGAATTTTTTTGACAAGAATAGGGCCTATTTTGAAATTCAAACTCCTAATCACTTTCACCAAATCGGCCAAACATCCATTTTTCTGAAGTTCGTCCCATTCCCGAAGAGGAAATGGGACAGCCGCGTGCTATTGCTACTGGTACGAAACTGAGAGGGACATCTAAGGAAGGAGACAAAGCACACAGTGTACGCTTTCTGTACATTGACGCCGCTACCGCTTTCCGTCTAATTGACGGAAATTATGAAGACGCCGTCCACTAGCTGTTGTTGTCGCTTGGAATAGTTGTTGTTAGCGTGGAATTAAAGGGCAAAGGGGATGGGGCCGGGTCAGGGGTTATTGCTGCTGGAGATGGGTATTTGATTTATTAATGGGTGAATAGTTTATTGTTGGGAACTGGTTGGGCTAGAAAATCGGTGGAGGATTGGGAAGTGTTGGGAACTGTGAGCTGTTGCTGGAATTGTTGTATTGGGCTGCTGACTTGGGCTGGTTTGGAAGGAATTTCGGCCCAAATTTGGTTTCAAATGGGTTTAAGGGTGAGGCAAAATGGTAGTAAAAATTTGTAATAGAAAAGGTTAGATTTGCAAATATAAAATGGCTAAATAAATTGCAATTATAGCCATAGAATTCACAATATAGCCGAATTGAATTTAATTTGCAAATTTGGCTAAAACCTAAGATTAATTAAGGAGCTTCTTAAACTTAATGAAATGAAACAATTAACTTGATCATAAACCGAATGATTTAAAAATATAAACTATCATATAACTAAACTAATTAACCAAATATTTAATTATAACAAAATCTTTTTGAGATGATTTTCAAATATTTATAAAATATGCTTAATTAATAATATATATATATATATATATATATATATATATATATATTATTTAAAAGTTCCAAAAAGTGACAAAATCACATAAAGCTAACTTGAAAATATTTTGAATTTTATAAGGTCAATTATTTCAAATCGTTCGGAATTTAAGAAGTTCACAAATTAATTCTTATCGCGGAGGGTCAAAATTAGGTGTCAACAACTGTCCCTCATTTTACTTGGATTGATGCAAGAAATTCGAGGAAAATAAAATTGACAAATCCAATTTTGACCGACCGCATCTTCATCCTTTAGGAGAGGGATTTGGTACGGAATTTAGGAATTATGGCCGAACCCCGAAAATGGGTTGCCTACATATTTCAGGTTATATGAGAGTTTAGGCCACTTGTAGTTCAATACGCTTGATTCGACGCACGATTTTGAAAGAATTCAAAAGTTATTCCGATATCGAATTATGAAGAGACCGAAACACATGGGAATAAGATTTAAGGGAGAATGTTGGAACACAGCCGAGCTTTTTAACAATGATCCCGCCTACATATCCTCAACTCAGGGAATGAGGCTGCTTGTAGTTCGACTCTATCGGTTGAAAAGGAAATCTATTACGTAAGATATCCTTTGGTTCTAGAGGAGTGACAAGTAAGTCGAGTATGAAAAAGAGGCTTGCAACCTCTTAGCCATGAATGTGGTGCACTTCACACCCATAATTAAGAACTTACACGGACATAATTCCCAAAGCTTTTGGTGCATTTGTCACTCATATTGGAAAGCCGCTTCCGGTAGAGACCAAAAATTTCCGGAAGCGAAACTGAAATCGACAAACCAGAGAAAAACCCACATGCCTTCTGATAGGGGTGTGGTTTGATTGTGGTGGAAGTCGCTCCTCTGCTCGTGTCCAAAGAGTTTGGCACTCCTCTTTGGACTATGTCCCAGTTTCCTGCTAAGAAAAAGTTCCACGTTGTGCTGCATCCTTTTTGATGTCGTCTGCACCTGTGGTTTGTTTTGGAGAATTCATCTTTTTGGATGCTCTCGACAAAGACTGAGATAAAACTCATTAGCATAAAATGCAATTCAAATGGAGAGATAGTGTATGTTACTATGTTGACACTTAATTGTTCTCCTTGAACATTTGACGTCAATTCCATCGGGTTTGACGTAAAACAAATGAGGCTTGTGTCTCATATTTGCAATATGACATTCAATGTACTCTTCATTTGATGTCAAAGTAGTAAAATAAACTGATGTAATATGTTGATATTTCTCTTGATGTTATCTTTGCAAAGAAAATGATGCAGTTGATGTTGATTTTCTTGTGATGGGTAAACATTTCTCTTGCGATGTATGACCCTTTCTCTTGCTATACATGAATCTTTCTCTTGCGGTGTATGAATTCCTTTCCTGTGATGCGTGAATTCTATTCCCGCGCTGCATGAATCTTCTTTTGCAACGTATGAATCTTCTCTTGCAATGCATGAATCTTTTTCCCGCGATGCATGAATCTTCTCTTGCAATGCATGAATCTCTTTTCTCGCGATGCATGAATCTTCTTCCCGCTATGCATGAATCTTTCTCTTGCAATGCATGACTTATCCGCGATGCATGATTTCTTTCTCTTGCAATGCGTGATTTCTTCTCTCGATGCATGAATCTTCTCTTGCAATGCATGAATCTTTTCTTTTGCAATGCATGATTCTTTCCCCGCGATGCATGAATCTCTTTCGCAATGCATGAATTTTCTCTTGCAATGCATGAATCTTTTCTTTTGCAATGCATGATTCTTTCCCCGCGATGCATGAATCTCTTTCGCAATGCATGAATTTTCTCTTGCAATGCATGAATCTTTTCTTTTGCAATGCATGATTCTTTCCCCGCGATGCATGAATCTTCTCTTGCAATGCATGAATCTCTTTTCTCGTGATGCATGAATCTTCTTCCCGCGATGCATGAATCTTTCTTGCAATGCATGAATCTCTTTTCTCGCGAAGCATGAATCTTCTTCCCGCGATGCATGACTTCCTTCTGATGATGCCTCCCTGATACCAAATGAAGATAATGCTTCACCGAGCAATATATGTGATCTTCTGGGTATCTTTTGGATGCGGTATCGTCTGAATCGACAGTACAATAAACATGACCCTCGGAGTAGTGGTATCATCTCATTTGACAATACGATATAAGTGAATCTCCAGGTAGTGGTATCTTCTCATTCGACAATATAAATAAAAATGACTTTCGGAGTAGTGGTATCATCTCATTTGACAATACGATATAAATGATTCTCCGGGTAGTGATATTGTCTCAATCGACAATATAAATAAATAACCTTCAGGGTAGGAATATTATCATATCTGATAATATGATGCAGATAAACGTCTACCAGGTATCTTTAGTTGCTGGGAAATAATAATATTGCTCTCTTCGTGGTTTTCATTTGTCCCATCTCTGAACATAGTTGTATGTTCGTTATGGACTTCGCCTTGTTGAGAATTTGAATAAAATAATGTTATTCATATTCCAAATTTTTATATATGCAGCATAAAATATTTCCTGTATCCACAGAAAAGTTGTCAATTTGGGGAGCTCTTCGCCCTTTTGACTTCTCCATATTCATTGAATGGAAGAATATGCCGATCTTGAGGCATCCTGTAGACCTACATCCATAGAAAAATTGTTAGTTTAAAAATGAACTGATCAGTGTTGATCTCTTCGGTTGTCTACTCCTTGTCTTGCTATCTCCGGTTGATTTCTCGGATCTCCCGTTTCTTGATAGATAAGACAAAACATTTTTATGCAAAAATAATTGAAACATGGAGGAAAAGTTTCTAAGGAAAATAGATTTTCAAAAGTAATGTTTGGAAAAAGTCACTGCCAAGTGTCATGTCACGTCAAGTTTAATGAACGTCATTCAGAGTTGGTGTTTTGAGATCTGTCTGATCACTTGTTGGGAAGTATTCAAAGTTGCTCTAAACTCTCGCTGAACCCTGTTGAGATTTTGAGGCCATCCTCAAAATTTCTATCCCAGTTAACTGTCTTGGCTTATCCTTAACCATTGGTGAGCAAATCACGAAATTTTTGAGATCTTCTCAAAAATTCTGTCCCAGTTGCAAATCTCAAAGTAACTTCAGTCTCAACTTTGTTGGAGAGATCTTCTTCTTGAGAATTTTTGAGTCCCTCTCAAAAAATTTGTCTCAGTTTCTATTGTAAAGAGAAATAGAAATCTTATGGGAGATATGACCGAGCCGTTATGGCGCCTACGTATCCCGTTGAAGCAGTAATCAGGTCAAACGTAGTTCCCCCTCAGAGATTAACATAAATAAGAAATTTACAAAGAAATCAACCGAGGCTGACATAGGCCGCCTACGTATCTCATTCTTGAGAATTCAGGTCGAACGTAGTTCATTACAAAGAAATATTTAAAGGGGATGAAGGGGTGACCGAGGCCGACATAGGCCGCCTACGTATCTCATTCTTGAGAATTCAGGTTGAATGTAGTTCATTACAAAGAAATATTTAAAGGGGATGAAGGGGTGACCGAGGTCGACATAGGCCGCCTACGTATCTCATTCTTGAGAATTCAGGTCGAACGTAGTTCATTACAAAGGGATAATTTTTTTAACAAAACGATTACAAGCAAATAGAACAATTACAAGGAAATAACAGGAATACAAACTGAAATTTCACACATAGTATCTCTTGACAGCATCTGAGTTGATTGGTTTCAGCCATTCGGTGCCATCCATCTCCGACAGGATCAAGGCACCTCCAGATAACACTTTACGAACCATGTAGGGTCCTTGCCAATTTGGCACAAATTTCCCTTTATATTCATCCTGGTGAGGGAAAATACGTTTGAGAACCAACTGACCAACCTCAAACATTCGGGCTCTCACTTTCTTGTGGAAAGCATGAATCATTCTCTGTCGATACAATTGACCATGACAAACAGCAACCATTCTCTTCTCATCAATTAATGTTAACTGATCAATCCGCTTACGAACCCATTCGACGTCACTCACTTCAGCTTCTTGGATGATTCTCAATGAAGGTATTTCGACTTCTGCAGGTATAACTGCTTCTGTTCCATATACTAGCAAATATGGAGTAGCTCCAACTGATGTTCTGACAGTCGTTCAGTAACCCAACAAATCATATGGCAACATCTCGTGCCAACCTCTGCGATTATCAATCATTTTCCTCAAAATCTTCTTTATGTTCTTGTTGGCGGCTTCTACGGCTCCATTCATTTGGGGACGATAGGCGGTTGAGTTCCGGTGAGTAATCTTAAATTGTTCACATATCTCTCTCATCAAGTGACTATTGAGATTTGCTCCATTATCAGTAATGATGGATTCTGGCACTCTAAACCTACATATCAAATTATTGCGAACAAAATCAGCTACAACCTTCTTGGTTACCGACTTGTACGAAGCTGCTTCCACCCACTTGGTAAAGTAGTCAATGGCAACCAAAATGAATCTGTGTCCGTTAGAGGCGGCTGGCTCTATTAGACCAATGACATCCATGCCCCAAGCTACAAAAGGCCAAGGTGAACTCATGGCATTAAGTTCGTGAGGTGGCACTCGAATCAAATCTCCATGCACTTGACATTTATGACATTTCTGCACGAACTTGCAACAATCGTGTTCCATAGTCATCCAAAAATAACCGGCTCGAAGGATCTTCCTTGCCAAAGTGAGTCCGTTCATGTGAGTGCCACAAACTCCGGCATGTATCTGTTCCAAAAGCTTTGCAGCTTCACTAGCATCAACACATCTGAGAAGACCTAAATCTGGAGTCCTCCTATAAAGGATTTCCCCACTTGCAAAGAAATTGAGGGCTATACGGCGTATCGACTTCTCCTGGTTAAACATTGCATTCTCAGGATAAGTCCCATCCTCTAAATACTTCTTGATGTCAAAATACCAAGGTAAACCATCTTGTTCTGCTTCAACACGTGAACAATGGACAGGCTGCTCTTTTACCTTTATATCCACTAGATCAATATAACTTGTATCTGGATGCTTAATCATTGACGCGATGGTGGCAAGAGCATTGGCCAACTCATTATGTGTCCTGGGAGTGTGTCTGAACTCAATCTTGCGAAATCTCTTGCACAACTTCTGTATATACCGCACATACGGTGTGATCTTTGAGTTTTTCACGGCCCATTCTTCTTGAACCTGATGAATCATCAAATCTGAATCTCCAATAACCAGCAACTCGTGAACATTCATATCAATTGCCATATTTAGACTGAGGATGCAAGCTTCATACTCAGCCATGCTGTTCGTGCATTCAAATCGGAGTTTAGCCGCCATAGGATAGTGTTGACCAGATTCAGACACTAAGACTGCTCCGATACCTTTCCCTTGATGATTCGCCGCTCCATCAAAGAACGCTCTCCAACCAGGGTACGCTTCAGAAATATCCTCACCAACAAACGAAACTTCCTCATCGGGAAAATAAGTCTTGAGCGGTTCATACTCTTCATCAACTGGATTCTCTGCAAGATGATCAGCCAAGGCTTGCGCCTTTATCGCCTTCTGAGTCACATACACAATGTCAAACTCACTCAAAAGCATTTGCCATTTAGCCAACTTCCCGGTCGGCATTGCTTTCTGGAAAATATACTTCAACGGGTCCATCCTGGAAATAAGAAGACAAATAATGTCTCAACTTTTGAGCGATCCAAGTCAAAGCACAACACGTTCTCTCCAAAAGAGTGTAACGAGCCTCATATGGAGTGAACTTTTTGCTCAAGTAATAAATGGCTCGCTCTTTCTTTCCAGTTTCGTCATGTTGACCAAGCACACATCCCAATGCATTATCCGAGACTGACAAATATAGCAATAACAGACTCCCTTCTCGCGGAGGGACCAACACCGGTGGATTGGACAAATAGTTTTTGATGGCATCAAAAGCAGTTTGACATTCTCCGGTCCACTTAGTCGAGGCATCTTTTTTCAATAACTTAAAGATGGGCTCACACACCACGGTGGATTGAGCTGTGAACCGGCTGATGTAATTCAACCTTCCCAAAAAACTCATCACCTCTTTCTTGGTCTTTGGAAGAGGTAATTCTTGGATCGCCTTGATCTTGGAAGGGTCAAGCTCAATGCCCCTCCTGCTGACTATAAATACCAACAACTTGCCAGCTGGCACTCCAAAAGCACACTTGGCGGGATTTAACTTCAAATTGTATCGGCGTAAGCGATCAAAGAACTTCCTCAAGTGAGTCGAGTGATCCGAATTCTCGCGCGACTTGATTATGACATCATCTACATACACCTCGATCTCCTTGTGAATCATATCGTGAAAGATGGTCGTCATGGCCCTCATGTAAGTAACACCGGCATTTTTAAACCAAAAGGCATCACCCGATAATGATATACACCCCAAGGCGTGATGAAAGCTGTCTTTTCTGCATCTTCTTCGTCCATCAGGATCTGGTGGTAACCCGCATAACAATCCACAAATGACTGCATCTCATGCTTAGCACAGTTATCAATGAGGATGTGAATGTTTGGCAACGGAAAATTATCCTTCGGGCTAGCTTTGTTGAGATCTATGTAGTCGACACAAATTCTGATCTTTCCGTCTTTCTTGGCAACCGGAACAACATTGGCTAACCAAGTCGGATATTGCGTCACTTCCACTACTTGAGACTCGATCTGTTTTGTAATCTCCTCTTTGATCTTCAAACTCAACTCAGGCTTGAACTTTCGAGTCTTTTGCTTTACTGGACTGAAATCTGGATTGATCGGCAACTTGTGGGACACCATATTCGTGCTCAACCCTGGCATGTCTTTATAAGACCAGGCATATACATCAATGTACTCCTTGAGCAAACGAACCAGGTCTCTTCTTAGGGCTTCAGTCAGATGGACACTGATTCTGACTTCTTTGACGCATTCCTCATCCCCGAGATTCACAGTTTCATAGAATTCACAATATAGCCGAATTGAATTTAATTTGCAAATTCGGCTAAAACCTAAGATTAATTAAGGAGCTTCTTAAACTTAATGAAATGAAACAATTAACTTGATCATAAACCGAATGATTTAAAAATATAAACTATCATATAACTAAACTAATTAACCAAATATTTAATTATAACAAAATCTTTTTGAGATGATTTTCAAATATTTATAAAATATGCTTAATTAATAATATATATATATATATATATATATATATATATATATATATATATATTATTTAAAAGTTCCAAAAAGTGACAAAATCACATAAAGCTAACTTGAAAATATTTTGAATTTTATAAGGTCAATTATTTCAAATCGTTCGGAATTTAAGAAGCTCACAAATTAATTCTTATCGCGGAGGGTCAAAATTAGGTGTCAACAACGGACTAAGAGATGCCGTCCGTTGCTTTTTGTAAAATAATTTTATAAATAATTATTTTTATTAAAAAGCGACGGACAACGTGACAAATGACGTCGCTTTTGGCAGCGATGTCGTCCGTCGTTTTTTCACAGTTTTTTAGTAGTGGCGGCCATTAATCTTCTAAACGAGGTCTGTCAATAGCCGTCGGAAGATGCCCTGTACTTAACAAAAATAAGAGCAAGTGCAGTATCAGTACACAACCACAATGTACTGGTAGGATCACACGGCTATCTCAATAAGTGAAAAACATGTAAGTAACCACAACATTATAAAACAGGTATATACCAAACATATACAATATCATCATCATTAGATATGAACATAATCATCACAAGTATATACACATCACAATTCAATGGTCCTCTCATGGAACTCAATTCAATGGTCCTCTCATGGAACCCAAACCCAAACTGTTAGCTTGCCGGAACGTGGCAATCTGATCCTATAATTATACCGGAACGTGGCAATCTGATCCTATAATTATATCGGAACGTGGCAATCGATCCCATAATTGTGTCGAAATGTGGCAACCCGATCCAATAGTTGTGCCGGAACGTGGCAACCCGATCCAAGTTAGCTTGTCGGAACGTGGCAATCCGATCCTCAATCATACACCACAGGTACATCATCAAGATCATACAACACGAGGTGATTCCTGGCATACAATTATTCAATTATCCTCATTTAAGATTAGGGTGATCAATGATGTAACATTCGCATACATACATGCATTATAGTGAAGCAATTACAAACATATATCACACCAACATGAAATCACAACCATCACCTACCTCGAATCCAAGCTTGAATCCCCTAAGGCACTTGAATCTTCCCTTTCCGGATTTTTTCCGCTTGTTCTAGGTCTACAACAATTAATATACGCAAGGATCAACAATCAAAGGTCTAATTATTCGGATTATAACAAACCCAATAACCCTAGACCAAACCCAAGATCATAATATCCAAATTAGGGCTTTTTCCACCGTGATTCTTAGATCAAAACCCTTCCCCATCGATAATAACCCAAGGAATAGGTTCTACGGATCAAAAAATGGATTCGGGGTGTTAAAACCTTACCTTTAGCCTCAAAAATGGTGAAAAATTGTTAAGAACTCATTTGGGGTCGCCTCCTTAGCCCTAAAAGTCGAAAAATATCAATTAAGGTCGTTTTAGGATTTATTAGCGACTTTAAGTCGCGCCTGGCCCGCTACAACGGACCCATCCCGCTACGACGGCGCTGCTCTAGCGGCCTCGACGGAGACAGAATGTACCCATTCACGAAAAGATCATTTTCGGGAGTTCTACTCGCCCGAATTTGATTTCGTAAAGTGGTACGGGTTCCTTATTGTCTTAGCCATCCACTCATGTAATAAAATTCATAATTAGATCTCTCATTCATTACTAGATTTCCCTACACCTTAATGCCTCTGATTTCATCCAAATCTGGACTAGGTTGGAAAATTCCAAGTTACTACCAAAAAGTTTTCCGGTCCCAATTCTTTCTTCGTTGACTTTTCCATAACGACGGAATCAGATCGTTACACTCTCCTAATAAGCCCATTGGCATATTGGTGATGTCTTTAGGTTGATAGTTAGTTTTTATTCTGATTAGGAGAAATCATTATTCTTTATTAGTTTATTCTTTTCTTATCAACTATTATGATTAAGAGAAGATAATTATTCTTTATTAGTTGATTCTTTCCTTGTTAGCAGGTTTGATCATGTATAAATATATATTGAGAAAATGGCCAAATGACCCCCCAATCTATAATCGGATTTCCAACTACACACTTATACTTCACGGGGGTCCTATTACCCCCTGAGCTATTTTAAAATGGAATTATTTCCTCCCTGAAATGCCATTGAAATGCCATTACCAGGCATTTGTCTTGTGGTGAAATACACGCACTTGACACGTGTATTTCACCATTTAATGATTTCTTTTTAAAAAAAAGTTCACCTCCTTTCTCTTTCTTTCTTCCCCAATCAATTCTTCAACCCTAACTATACTAAACACCATTTTTTACCTCAATAAATTTCTATATCTCTAACATTTTATAAAAACGAAAATTCAACTCACTTTTTCATTTACTCCGAATTTCTAGTCTAGAAGATAACGGTCCTAGTTAATCAAATCTTTCATTCAACTAATTCAACAATTTTCCACATTTTTTTACATTTCGTTCGATTTTCTTTCTTAGACAATTTCATATACACATTAAATGGGTCATGAACATTCGAGATCAAATTCATCCATTGAAGATTCCGCCGACAACTTAAAATAATTGTGAATGAGAAGACCAATTTGTAACACCAATTTGAGAAACCTCTCTCTCTCTCTTCCCCATTCTTTATTATTTCTCCCTCTAAAATTTTCATGATTAATTTATAATTTGAGTTTTTGATTTTGATTCTAATGGATTTTAGGAGAATATGTAGGATCCTTCTTTTAAAATGTAGAAGAAATTGTTTTGTTTTGGTTTCTTTGATTAAGTTTGAAAATATTCTTTAAATATACAATTACTTCACTTTGATTTTGTTACTCTTGAATCCATCACTTTAAAAAATAATAATTAATGGGTAAGTTTTTTAAAAATAAATTTAATTTGTTAGATATGTTCTAAATAAGTTTATTAAAAGATTATTTATTCATTAAATGCATTTGTTGTTGATAATTTTTATTCCAAACATCCATTGAAAAAGTTTCAACAATGGTAATGGTGAAAAATGTTGTATAGATAAATAAGAAGAAAGAAAGAGAAAGAAAAAAGAAAAAAGAAAATTAGAAAAAAAATGAAAATTAAAAAAAAAAATAAGCAACTCACTCTCTATGCCAACTCAACAATTAAGGGGTTATTTATTCCATTTTAAAGTAGTTCAGGGGGATAATAGGACTCCCACGGAGAATAGGTGTGTAGTTGGAAATCCGGTAATAGGTTGAGGGGTCATTTGACCATTTTCTCAATATATATTCATATCAATAAAGTGAAACAAGTTGTCTCCTAAATTGAAGTTTTGAGTTATTTCTTCAAATTTTGACTAAAAACAAAAATTTCATAGCAGCAAACTTAAATGTAAAAAATACCTATAATGATTGAGATACTTAGGTGAAATATCAATACACCTTTGAATTACACTAGTTGAGTGACCATCTGAAAATTTTCTCTTTGGAAATTACAACAACAACATCTCCGGTGAAATCCCATTACATGGGGTCTAGGGAGGGTAGAATGTACGCACGCACGCACACCTTACCAATGCCTTGTGGAGGTATGTAGAGACTAGAGTCTTTGGAAATTAGATGGGAAAGATATACTTGCAATGTATATGCACTTGTCAAGAATAGTATGCATGGTAGAACCAGAAGTTGAAATAGTGGAGTAATTATTCTTAGTTTTTAGTGGGTAATCTAATCTGTATTGGGGGGAAAGAAGTTTGTATACATGGTAGTATTGGAAATGAGGTTGTGGCATATAAGATTGGGAAAAAGTATCCATAATGATTCCATTGTCAAATGGCCGGATCGAAGATTAGCCGGTTTCCTTGGCCTCGGCTCATTACTACGATTATAGGGTGGTTGTTATCAGAGAAAAAGGAGGGAACTCGTGGCCCAAAGTCAGTGAAGGACTCGTGTCCCAAAGGACACATACAACTGATATGTCTGTCTGTATGAGATCCTGCAGGAATATTAGCTGGCGCTAAAAAATTGTGGAGTATTTCTATTGGACATAGTAATTTAGGGCACGAGTGGAGCCTTCTGAGTAACGTTGCCAATTATGCTAAATATGAAAGTGAACTTCATCATCTTCGTTTGTTCAGAGATGATGAGAGTACTTGTTTCAAGGGAAGAGTATAGCAAAAATATGTGGAGGGTTGCCTCTCTTCATTGTATTAGTTGCCGGTGTTCGTTCTCAACTAATAAAAGTAGAATTGTGGAAGGAAATAGAAGAAAGTCTAGGTTTGCTGAATATTGGTAGCTTGGAAGAGAGCATGTCTATAATCGGATTCAGGTGTAGGAATTTACCGCACCAGCTGAAGCTCTATTTTGGAGGACTTTTGAAGGGAAAGGATATTCATGTCTCAAAATTTTCTCTAGAAGATGCTGCAGAAGGCCTCTTGGAAGATCTTATTAGTAGAAATTTAGTGATGGACGGAGAAGAGACCCAACGGAAAGCTTAAAACATGTCACGTTCATGATCTGTTCAGAATTTCCTTCTTCAGATCAATAGGTATTATTGTTTATATCAACGCTCATTTTCATTATTTTCTCTTTAAACAGATTCACCAGAGGATACATTTCCTGAAATTTCTATGGAATACCGGTTGTTTGTTCATACTTCTGAGGATCAGATTGATCTGTGGCAGCCATCTCGCTCAAGTGTTATTCAATGTGATTGATTCAGATAACTTGTTTGACAGCCTCGTAACATCTCTTTCATCTTTGACAGCTTCAAACTTGTGAAATACAATTTCTAATTCATTTGAAGTATTTTGCTGCTAAAACTAGTGGTAAGAGGATCAGGGGGAGAGATGATATTACCTTCTTCTACTCTAAAGATGATCAAATTGAGGCATTTACTTACTTGTGAAGAATCGTGCTTTGCCTGAGAACACGGGTGAATCACTTTCCAATTCTCAATTAGATAATTAGGAAACCGTTTTCACTCCACATCTCTCTTACGGTGAAGATACAGAGATGATATTGAGAAAGATGCCAAAATTGAGAAAGCTGAATTGCATATTTTCGGGGGCATTTGGTTATTCAGACAAAGTGAAGGGAAGGTGTGTTTGTTTTCCGAGATTAGTGTTTCTAAGTCACTTCAAGCTTGTTTCCAACAGCTATTCAGCTAAACTTCCACATGTCTTCAGTTTTCCCTCAAAACTTAGGGAATTGACTCTGTCAAAGTTTCATCTGCCATGGAGCCAAATCTCGAGCATTGGAGATTCTAAAGGTACTTCTCAGAGCCTTTGAAGGGCATGAATGGGAAGTAAAAGATTCAGAATTCCCTGAACTCAAATACTTAGAATTAGACGACCTCAACATTGCACATTCGTCCGTCTCCGAGGATGCTTGAACCTTTGGTTTTAACCAAATGTAAGTGGCTTGAGAAAATCCTATCTATCTCATTTTGATGACATTGTATCTCTAAAAAGCATTGAAGTAAATTAAACCGGTGCAGCTGGTATGTTGCTAGTTCAGCCGGCCAGGAACTTCAAGCGATTCAGTGTGATGAAATGACAAATGATGTGTTCAAAGTTACAATACAGCCTCCTGATTGGGATAGAAATTCATCTCCTTGGCTCGTTATCTGGTATGTTCATGTCATATTCATCTGAGAACATTATTTCCACTCATTCCAATTACCTGCTCTTTAGTGAAAAGAAGGGGAAAAAAGTAGCAATTTATATATGTGCTATATCCTTGAATCTTAAGTATCCTTTCTTGCTCTGTAATCCATTTTCTCAGTAAATGTTTCATTCAGGCTAGCAAACAGAAGATGGAGGAGGAACTCAGCTAGTTGAAGGATCTTCAGCAATAAGACATGTGTTTGAATAAATTTCAACTCTTAGTGAAACGTGTAATGAATTTATGAGCAAGAGCTCATGTCCTTTTTCTGAGCTTTGTGGAACTATTGGAAATGTGAAACTATTGTTAAAATAAATTGCACTTAAAAATTTAAACATTCCTTTTAAACCAAGTGGGTGTTACTTATCTTGAAAACTAGTCCTCTCGCATGTGTGTTGTACGTGTATGTCAATTGTTTATCTAGATCAATATAACACCAATTATCCCATGACTACCACTAGTGCATTGACTTGAGCGATGTTCTATTCAACAATTAATGACTCAAACCATTTTAGTCGCCAGAGAAAAATATGTTCAGCCATCATCCCAGTAGGAAAAGCTCAGTGATCAAAAGATTATTATGAATCAAAATGTGCTATTTCATTTGAGACGACTCTTCTGTATCAAAAGAGTGGATGTTAAAGAAAGAAGTCAGAACTATTAAACTAAACCAAGAATGTTTTATCCAATTTGGAGTTTCATTTGCCATCACAATGTCGATGGTTATGAAACACAGAGATAAACAACAAGGGAAAAGAAGACCTTATTAAAAGTCCATGCCTAGAAATCATCTTATACCAATATTTACGCTGCAACTGAAGGAAAAACTGTCATAAGGCAGCGTAGTCTGGATGGATTCACTCGTATAATACTATAACAAGCAGGAATTAAAAGCACAAACTCCTATTCATCATTAACTTATTTAAAATATCTGGCCCTATGCATTCAAAAATACTACCAAGCAGGAATTAAAAGCACAAACTCCTAATCATCATTAACTTATTTAAAATATCTGGCCCTATGCCTTCAAAAATACTACTAACTATTTACACCAGATCTCTCTCTGCAACATGAATTGCACTGAGTGCTTCAATCACAGACAGTATAAGCAACAGAATCAAAATTGAAGGAAGACATAACAAGATCCATACTTTAACAAAAAAACTGATATTGCAAAACACTACATCTATCTGCTCCAGTACTGTGATAAAGAATTGGAAGAGGTTACTGTAAGTGAGGAAGAAGAGAATGGACTAGGAGTACTTTCTTGTGCCAATCCATAAGATGAGAAAGCCGGTCCGGCCTCACTCACTTGGCTTGTTTTTGCAGTAATTACATACTATTATTTCCAATTTGGGAGATGCCCGAGGGAATCCCCTTAACTCCTCTGAGATTTTCAAGTATTGGCTTTCATCAACACTTTCATCTACTAAGAGGATAGTCTTCAGGAGTAGAGGTGCAGAGCGAAGTATAAACCTTACAAAGAGCAATTCGGGTTTTAAGCCACGGAATGCTGCTATTTTCAATTTTTGAAGCTTGTTGAATTCTTGTGTACCATAGGCTGGTCCTTCGAAATGATTTACATCTTCTTCCATGCCACCTTTAATTTCCGAGCTCCACTATAGGTATTATAAAAGTAAAAATCAGTAACATTTACAGCTCTTTACACAGAATTAAGAAGAGTAATAACTCGTGAACTCAATAACTTACCACGTCCAATATAAGGTCCTTCACATTGGGAGTACTGGTTAGAATTCTTAGAATGGAAGATACTTGATCCTCATCATCAAAATCAATATATGAACGAACAAACTTCACGTTGTCGAGGCGTGTGGGGAGCCTCTCTACTTCAGTACCAGAAGCAAAAGACTAGAGTAAAACAGTCAACCACAAAAGAGTAACATTAAATATTACAAATATATGCAACAATCTTGGCTGTGGAATGCAAAAATATAGAAATTTTGCAGCTTACCTTGAGGTAGGAACTGTCCATATAAATATTACTAACTTGAGGGCAACAACTAAGAAGATTGGTCAAGTTCATAACTTTACTTTGATGTTCTCTTGATGCAAATATAATTGTAGTCAGATTCCGACAGTCCAAAAAATTATCCAAGTTAAGGGTATTAGGGCCAATATTATAGAAATTCAAATACCAAAGTTTTGGAGCATATATTTTCAAGTGATAAAGACCCTGGCAAGACCGAAAATGAAGCTTCAGAAGGTTTGGCATCCACAAAATAGAAGTTTCATCATGGCGTACGAGGACTAGATTCAATTTAAGGAATTTGAGTTTGTGGAAACCCCTAAAGTTGCCTGGTAGCCTGCAAACGCATTTGGACAGGTACAACCTTTCGAGTTCTATAGCATACATGAAGGAAGGCAATCTATAAGGAACATTTTTTGTATTATGAAGGGTGAGATCCTTGACACCATTTTTTGACAAGAAAAGCATCCATTCACTGATAACTGAGTGCCGCAAAGAAGGCAGTGAAGAAATATTCAAAAAGAATGTCTTAATGGGTCCATAGTGCTGCGACAGAATTGTATTAATGATGTCTATTAATGTGTTTAACGGCATGCTCTGGCAAAACTGTGCAGAAAATACAAGTTCAGGGATGGAGGGCCAAACATGTCTCCACACAGTAGACAAAACGCTCATTCTTGCGGCTTCGTCAATAAGCAAATTCTGCTGAATCTGGTGTTTTACATTAATCGGAAGATCGCTAAGCCTATCAACTCTGTCCCCTTCAACTTTAAGTCTCTTAAGCATTGCCATTCTGTGTTCTGATAACAAAAAAAAAAGTCAGAATAGTCTAGTTTCTTCAAAGTTTACCACAATAAGATTTAATATTTGTTGAATTTTTTTTTTACCACAATACACATCCAGAATCTACTCTAACAAGGGAGATTTACCCACATTAAGCATTAAAAAAAATGCATATTTTTGGTTTTAATAAAAAAAATTACAGATTTTTGGGCAATTATTTCGATCTAATATCAGGATAAGAAAACGATAATTAGCATAATCATATTATACCATGAGAGTTCACAGCGAAGTTAAGAGAAGAGAAAAACCTAGGATTAGATGAATGCTTGAGCAGTTGCGGTAGGAATTTAATTAGCATATTGATTCTAATTAGAGTTGTATATGAGCTGGTCCACCTTATTCGGGCTAATTCGGGCTTTGACCAGGTTGGGCTTACCCATTTTTTTTGTGGATCAGAAAACAATCTGCCCAATCCATAAGTACGTGGGCTACGGGCTGTGCGGGCCAACCCACTTTTTAAAAAAAAATATTTTTATAATTTTTAAATTAATTTATAATTCTAATTAGAGTTGTATTTGTCAAGGGTGAGATCCTTGACACCATTTGACAAGAAAAGCCTTCCTTCAATCACGGGTGGACGCGTACATTCCAACAAATACCAGTTGTTAGTTCATTATTCTGAGGATTAGATTGATCTGTGGCAGCCATCTCACTCAAATGTGGAATGTTTTGTACAAGCCAATAAGAATACAACCTCCTGATTGGGATAAAAATTCATCTCATTAACTCGTTATCTGGTATGTCATATTCATCTAAGAACATTATTTCCACTCATCCCTTGAATCAAAGTTTCCTTTCTTGCTTTGTAATCCATTTTCTCAGTGAATGTTCCATTCAGGCTTGCATACAGAATAAGCCAAGTGTTTGAATAAATTTCAATTCTTAGTGATTCGTGTGAAACTAGTAATGCATTTATGAGCAAGAGCTAATGTCCTTTTTCTGAACTTTGTGGAACTATTGGAAATGTGAAACTATTGTTATCCATGTGCTGTCAAATAAATTGCACTTTACAATTTAAACATTCTTTTTAAACCAAGTGGGTGTTACTAATCTTGAAAACTAGTCCTCTTGCATGTGTGTTGTACGTGTATGTATGGGGACTTGTTTATCTAGATCAAGATGATATAACACAACAATTAGCCCATGACTAATCACCAATCAGACTAGTGCATTGACTTAAGTGATGTTCTATTCTAATGACTCAAACCATTTTAGTCGCCACAGAAAAATATGTTCAACCATCATCCCAGTAGGAAAAGCTCGGTGATCAAAAGTAGTTGTTTGTTCATTCTTTTGAGGATCAGATTGAGTTGTGGCAGCCATCTCGCACAAAAGTTCGTTCTTTGTTATTCAATGTAATTGATTCAGATAACTTATTACGGTCGAGTAATGTCTCCTACATCTTTGACAGCTTCAAACTTGTTAAGGTGTTTGATTTGGAATCTGTAAAGGGGGCGATCTTTGAACACAAATAGTTCACTGATGTAACCCGCTTTGGCAGCCAACAACCTTGTCGACTTCAGCCTTCCAACACTTAGCCAAATTTAGGACTGTTTTGGTGTTAACTCGAAAAATAGGCAGCAACGTTTTTGAGACTAACTCTTGGACATCTTAAGCAACATAAAACAGTAGACGACAATATAATTAAAGCCACGAAAATATAAAATGAGACAAAGGCAACCAGCTTTACAGAAAACTTAATTTCCAACTTGTATTAATAAAGTGAATACAAGAACACTCTCAAATCGTACCAACCTTGGTACTATAAGATCACCCTAGACCTTAACTTAGATTTGACACTCTAATTAGTATTCCCTAATACTTAGAACAATCAAACCCGAAATTACACCATAGGCAGCCTGCACATTTATAATTCTATGTGCAGCCAACTACCGACAAGTGGCGTAATTAGAATAAAACACTTGTTGGCCTTAGCCTGATCCTTTCCTATGTAGTTGATAACCCACAACTACTTGGTATATTCAAAATAATTCAAACAAGGCGCCAAAACTAAGCTCTACACGAAATGGGATAATGTTGCACTTTTTAGTAACCGCCGGTCATGTGTTTGGCTTTGCATGCTTTTTGGACGAGCTCTTCCCATGTTTAACACTGCCATACTTAGCCTTTTCAGCCTTGCATTGTTCCCACTCAATGCTGCCACACCAAGGTCACAAATCTATGGCATTGCTTCATCCCGCGTTGGCATCAAAGCCATTTCATTGATGCCTTAGTCTTGCTGGTCGTTTGCCCTTGTTCTTTCTTTGAATATCAATGCTATGCCCACACAACATTGTTAAGCTTTCATCTTGTCAAGTCCTCACCAAGCTGCCTTGTCTTCAAGTCCTTTGTCCTCACTTGTTGCTTCGAAATCAGGCCATGGTGCCATTGCGCACACCTTAGCTTCGTCAACAGTCCGTCGTCAACTTAGCCTTGCATGTTTGTTTCCTTGGCTTATGTAAGGGACAAGGTTAACATGCTTAATACCTTGTCCATGCTGCCATTTAATTGAGTGACTTAGATCAGGGGTCTAACAGAATCCTTCAACATTGGTGGTACTTTTCCTTGTGAAATACAATTTCTAATTCATTTGAAGTAGTACTTCAACATGTCTTTGAGGTGCCATGCCCCGAGGCCGCCCCCGCCCTACCCCTGGCCTTGAGGCGAAGTTTCCCGAAGACCACCCGCCCTGCCCTTGGCCTCGAGGCCCCCCACCACGCTACCGACCTCGATGCACAGTGCCTCGAGGCCCCCCGCCCCCGAGCCTAGAGGCACCGTGCCCCGAGCCTCCTCCAGCCTCAAGGCCCGCCCCCAGCCTTAAGGCGCCATGCCCCGAGGCCCGCCCCCCAGTCTTAAGGCGCCATGCCCCGAGGCCCACCCCCCAGTCTTAAGGCACCGTGCCCCGAGGCCCGCCTCCTATCCATAAGGCGCCATGACCCAAGGCTATCCCCTCGGCCTTGAGGCGCCGCACCCTGACGCCCCTTGGCCTCGAGGCGGCGTGCCCCGAGGCCTCCTGCCCTCGGCTTCGAGGTGTTGTGCCCACGTAAATTTCATTTAGTTAATCTAAGTATTCAAAGTTAGAATTAATCAAAACAAAAATAACTAAATACAATCCAATAATCAAATGGGAGATAGAGAGAGAAAATGAGTTTGGGCCTTTCCACTTGGAATTGAGTTTTGTGTTCCAAGTCACCTTATCGAAATTCCTAATCAAAAGGAAGTTTTGACTCTATTAATTAATGGTCTACGAACTAGAAAATTGAGTTAGGAATTTTGTTGACCGAGGGGAAGGAATTAGGCATCCCTCGAATCCCGTGGTTCTATCACAGTCGCTTTATGATTGACATAGTGAGTTTACATTTTACCTATATTACTTATGAAATTGATGAATTAAAATTTTAAGATTTTCAAAAAGTTTTAGCTTTTTCAAAGTAATTAATTGAGAGTATAATAGGTAATTTTTTTGTTCTATCTTGATTTGTCAACATGGACAAGTAAAAAAGAAAAATTGAACAAGTAATTAGGAACAAAACGAGTATATCAAATCACGACTCTCGATGAGTCAAATCTTGAAAATCGCATAATGGATATTATTTTTAATTTTCTCGTCTTTGATCTCAAAATAATCATTTTATTTTTACTTAAACTTTGTGCAGGTATTTTAAAAAACTACCATACTCATTTTGCGAATCTCGCAATTTTCGACTGATTATTTGACTAATGACTATAACTTCTGCTAATCATGGTATTTATTCTGTTTTTTCATCCAGTGCCCGCACTATGTCAGAAAATCTTTGTTTTCGACCTCTCTTTGCAACGCAGTTTAAGGGCTAAAACTTTCTCTCGACATTTTTCTTTTATTTAAATCATTGATCTCATATATATAAGCGGGGGTCTGCATTCACTATAAAGCCTAAGCCCAACCATTTCGTTCAAGCTTGATCCTTCCTTTAGACTCGTTACTTTGTTCGACTGAATTCGTTGGTTCCGCATTGATTGTAATCCGGTTTTAGAACCTTCTCTCATAGATTCCCTTCATCAAGTCATCGCCAACAGTCAACTTAAACTAGAGAGAAACACAATTATACATTGACTGAATTTACTGTAAAAAATTGAGCATCAACGAAAGGAAGAACAAAGAGAAAACTCAGCAGAAACAAATTTGATTCAAAATGAAGAAACTCCACGAGCGCCCTAAAAAGAAAAAGAACATATAAGAAAATTCGAAAGATGAAAAAGTGAAGGCACGAAAGAGGAGCAACACTAACATTAGCGCTAAAGATCAAAATAATCGCATCACAACAGTATCAATAAGAAAAGCTGCATCAAAAAAGAAACTTCACTGTGAAAATCTCAAAAAATTCAAAAAAAATTTACAATTAACATGGTGTGAGATTTTGATCAACTAGTAACAAAATCAAGTGGTTAGTTCGAGAAAAAATTCAAAAGGAGAGCGAAACTTATTAAAATGACGAATACAACAAATATATTTAAAACACATTGAAAAAGAAAACTATATCACTTAAATTTAGACAAAAGAGAAATGTCCATATAAACATCTCTTGGATGAAGTGTAGAATGATTAAAAAACCCTATATTACCAAAAAAAAAAGATATATATAAGAGTAGTAAATACATAACGTGCGGCAAAAACTTCAGGTTTCGGTAGAAACAATAAAGCAAAGATCAAATTTTGTTGAATTATACTTCAAAGAATGAAGCTTTCGATGAAACGTTTGCTAACCAAAATGAAATCTGAAGCTTTTCATCGACGCGCAAAACGGAGGAGACTGAGAAAGCGTACTGAAATTTCAAGCAAAGATTCAATGGGGTGTTTGCCAGAAGAACTGATCGAAGCAATTCTTGTAAGGGTTCCAGTTAAATACCTCTTACAGTTCAAATGTGTTTCCAAAAATTGGTTTAATTTGATTTCCAGTCCTGAATTTGTGAAAACTCATCTTAATTTTTCTGCTAATGATTACACCCGCCATATATCTCTGTTACAATTTCGGGAAGATATTAAATATTGTTCTGTTAGCTCTTTATTTCATAACTCTGTTAATGAGGCACTTGATTTGGATTGTCCCATGAAAAATCCACCTCAACGTGTCTATATTTCGGGTTCTGTTAATGGGTTGGTTTGTCTTGCCGATGGGTTTAGTGGGTTGGTGCTATGGAATCCATCAATTAGAAAGTTCAAGAAAGTGTTCGGCTTTGTGCCTACACAGATGCGTGAATGCTGGTCCACTTGTGCTTTTGGATATGATGAGGTTCATGACGATTATAAGGTAGTGGGTATTTTTAGTAGCATGATTAAGGCCTTTTTTGAGGCAGCGATATATAGTTTAAAGAGTGATTCTTGGAGAACACTTGAAGATTTTAAACCTGGGGTGAGTTACTGTGGTGAAGCTAAATTTGTGAATCATAAGCTTCATTGGATTACATTTCGTAGACGTCGTATGCGCATCACGTCTATTGATTTGGTTGATGAGAAATGGGGAAAGTTGGAGCTTCCCAGCTACAACAAAGGACGAGATTTGAAGCTTGGAGTGTTGGGAAGTGATCTTTCGGTCCTCTGTAATAATGATGAGAGAACTCACTCTGATGTGTGGGTAATGAAGGAATATGGAGTTAAAGCATCTTGGACAAAACTGTATACCATCAGGTATCCTGAGAACTATGAGCTTTCTCCGCCCCTTTTCACGTATAATAAAGGTGAAATTCTGCTTGCATTTAAATCAACTTTAGCGATATACGATCCAAAGAATGACTCTATCACATATCCAAAGGTTCCTAATGTTGAGGCTACTGGTGTTTACAACAGAAATAAGGCGGAACTCTGCATCGAAAGCCTAGTTTCTCCGGATTTACCAAATGAAGATTGAAAGATGTCAGAACTCAGGTGAATGCCTGGTGTAATAGTTAACAGCTTGTAAGTATTCTTTCGCTGCATTTTTCATGTGTTTTAAAATTCTGCTTATTTTGTCAAATATTGAACAAGATGTTGCCTATTCAAGGACCACTTTTACACCATATCTACTTAGATATCTTGGTTGTCCATTTTTTTTTTTTTGCCAACACCCAAGGAACAACAACGTTTTGCAAGAACATTTTTGTCTCTCGTGTTTGGTGGCTTCTGCGCTTTTAAGTAAGTGACATTGGACGTCTTTTAGTCTTCTAGGCAGTGTTTTAGGGGTACATGTTGTGTCACTAGACTAAGTAAGAGCAAAGAGCACCAAGGCACAAGTGAATATGCCAATAATTATTCTCATAGTCCTTTGGCAGAATCAAAGCCTAAACATGATTAATGATCGTTTTTTAGTGACACTTATTAAGGAGATAGATGAATTACAGAGATCATTCAATAACAGATAATTAGCTTCTTTTCTCTTTCTTTTTTTTCTTTTTTACCTAGGAAGAAAATGTTGACTCTAAACAACAATTCCGTAGACCAGATATGGAAAAAGATGAATACTTTAGACCTGATATTGGCTTCAATCAAACAACAATGTTTCTGATCAGTCTGTTGTATAAAACTTTACAAAAATATATATATTGGAAAAATGTCTTTCTTAACTTTTTTCCTGTATAGTAGACTAAATTTAGAATGTTGCTCAAAATGTTCAAAATAAATACACCAGATATTCCTACTTAAATTGATTTATTAATTCTAATCTTGGAATGTTACTCAAATATTCAAAATAAATACTTCATGTATTCCTCCAATATTTATATGACTTCTACTCAACTGGTTATCCCCCAAGGTGTTAAACACTTTAAGTCATCCAGATTGAAATTAGGAGCTAAGAAGCATTGCAGAAGATGGAGAAGTTCTATCCTAGCAGTAAGACTAATGATCATTTTTGATGTAGTGTCTAAAGCTAACTTCTTTCTTTTCACTTTATCTTTTTCCTCTTTAAAAATTGAAGATCAATTTCTTTTTCTTTCTCAACCTCTATGCTAGTGATTTAAAATTTTCAATTTCTGTAACCTTGGTTGCTTCCATTTATTCAACTGCCTATAAAACATTGTTCACTTCTATATGTCGGCAGCAACGTTATCTCTTCCCTCTCAATTTTAAATTCTAATCTCTTTAATCTTTCTCTCAAATTAAATCTCAATTTGATGTAAACCAAAAGCACACAACTCGCAAGCAAACTGTAGATTTACATAGAAATTTTTCTTCGTTATGTCTCCATAAGAAATGAACATTTTACCTGAAAAATAGGTTGATGCGGGCTTTGAAACCAACCTATAGGGGCTTAAACTGGTATTTAGCTCTTAAATTTTGCCTCGTCAATAAGAACAACAACTTATACCTGTTGTTAGGCCCACAACCGAATTCATATTCTACACCATACTAGTACCCTTTGTTTCCCATTCAACTACATCTTCTCTGGTAGGCTCAAAGAATTCTTATGTATCATTTTATCTATATTGGGTGCCTCTGAAATGATCAATAGGTTAAGTTGCCTATTTTTACAACGGTGATTGAGGCCAAATATTTCATCACATCTGAAACATAACATTGGCTCTCTTTTTCGTGCAAATTTTGAATCATACAACTTTTTGAATTATCCCTCGGATTTTGCTACTGAAGTTGTGTTGAAGCTAGTCGACTTTGCTTTCTTCTGCGATGGTGAATCAGTGTTATGCCTTCTGCTCTAGTTCTTGAGTCACATGTTTCAAGCTAAGTTGCTCGGACTCGGATGAGGATGTCCGATACGGGTGCAAATCTAAAGGTCTAATCCTTCACGATCTAATTTTTAAGATTCGGGGATATGGATACGGGTGCGGAGATTCGCCTAAAAATAATTAAAATATCTAAAAATAGAGTTATACAACTCATATTATGAGATATTATGTGGAAAACTTGAGGAGAATCCTAGAAGCAGATTATAGGAAAAGGAGTGACATAGAAATTTCTATATAAAAGGTATTCTATTTCCGTCAATTTCACCTTAGCTTTTGTATTGATTATAGGAATCATTAAAATTGTCCAGACTTTCTCCATCGATTTTGGTCAAAGTACCCAAAATCCGTTGACCAAATTGGACACGGATCCCACATCCACACCCATGTTGTGTCTACACGGGTGCGGCACCAAAAGTGAATTAATAGTCAACACCATAAGAAGAACAACTTATACCTGCTGAAGGAGCACAACTGAATTAATATTCAACACCATCATAGTACCCTCAGTTTCCCCATCAACGTCTTCTCCGGTAGGCACAAAGAATTCTTCTATAGCATTTTCATTTGTGTTGGGTTCCTCTAAAATGATCAATAGGTTAAGTTGCCTATTTTTACAACGGTGATTGAGGCCAAATATTTCATCACATCTGAAACATAACATTGACTCTCTTTTTCGTGCAAATTTTGAATCATACAACCTTTTGAATTGTCCCTCGGATTTTGCTATTGAAGTTGTATTGAAGCTAGTCGACTTTGTTGTCGTCTGCGATGGTGAATCAGTGTTACACCTTCTGCTCTAGTTCTTGAGTCACATGTTTCAAGCTAAGTTGCTTGGACTCGGGTGCTGGTGTCCAATACGGGTACAGATCTAAAGGTCTGATCCTTCATGATCTAATTTTCAAGATTTGGGGATATGGATCCATGTATGGATACGGGTGCGGGGATTCGCCTAAAAATAATTAAAATATCTAAAAATAGAGTTATAAAACCCATATTATGAGATATTATGTGGAAAACATGAGGAAAATCCTGGAAGCATATTATAGGAAAAGGAATGACATAGAAATTTCTATATAAAAGGTATTCCATTTCCTTCAATTTCACCTTAGCTTTTGTATTGATTATAGGAATCATTAAAATTGTCCAGACTTTCTCCATCGATTTTTGTCAAAGTACCCAAAATCCGTTGACCAAATGATCTCACACCCACACCCATGTCGTGTCGACACGGGTGTGGCACCAAAAGTGAAGAGTCCGAGCAACTTAGGTTTCAAGTATGTTTGCGACTCGAGAATAATTGGGTCTGAAGCCAACTGATTTATTGCTTGAACTTCCTCTACTTGGTTCAAATTTAAAACCCTGAACTTGCTGCAAAACAGAATTTTGATCCTTCCTCTTTTAGCCATCTCCATTATCTCCCTCAATGTTTCATCCCATTCAAAAACACTCCAGATAACTTTCCATCAGACACCTCCTTCCTCCTTCATAGATGCCGACACCTTTCCAAATTCTTCATGACATGCGGTAACCTGCCAATGATTATTTTTAATGATCATTTTTAGTGACACTTAGCTTGTTGAGGAGATAGATGAATTACAGAGATCTTTGATTAACAGTAAATTAACTTCTGATATATAAAGTTTGGATGATTTTCCTTGTTGTCATAGCTTTCTTTTTTTTGTTTAGTTAATCAAAAGGCGGAATCTTCTTTCACTTAAGTTATGTCTTAGCTCATAAATTTTGTGTTCGTCAGTAAGAACAACTTATACTCACATATTCTTGATGATTGCAGGTTGTTGTAGAATCATACATATGTTCAGGAGAACATATATACTTACTAGCTGATGCTTTAGCAACTACTTAGGAGAAGCAGATGCAAGCTTTTTCTTCAATAGCCGGCCAAATGACTACAGGATCATTGGTCTACTCTACCTCAATTCACCATTTCGAACCTTATACAAAAGCTTTTTTCCGTACTAGGAAGTAAGATTATAGCATTGCAGGTTGTAAAAACTCTATGATGCTACTTAATTTTGTTGAAGGATGCAAGAAACACTCATGAATTGAACAACAGAAAATTAAGCTTGTTAGTTGGAATGTAATCATACTAGTTTATGCTCTTGTTTTTTGTTTTTGTTTTTAATATTCTGCTTGCTGTACACAATTAGATGTTTGATAACTTGTTCTACAATATCTACAGTTCATGATGTACGTCTCACGTAAATTACATGTTATTGTAGTTAAAAGTCAACAAATTTGAGCATGTACTCATCTACCAACTAACTTTTTAATCTAATTTTTGACCTCTATACTTTTCTATCTAAGGTCATCTCCTCAGTCACGTCAAATGGTCTACCGATTAACCTTTTACTCCTAATCTTCGATCTCTATACCTTTTTTCTAAGGTCATGTCCTCAGTAACATCTACTGACTAACCTTCTACTCTAATACTTATTCATTCTGTTTTTCATGTCCAACGAAACTAAGAAGTGGAAATCAAGTATTAACATCAAAATACGATAATCGAAGTACAAAAATACAAGTATAATTATATAAGCTTAGCTGCAATTGAGATTCACAAGTGCAGTCTCATGGTTGCTCTCTACTGCGTTTTTGCTAAAACAAGAGACTAAACAAAAAAAGTATAATATTTGATGACCGATCTGCAGCAGCCAGCAGTGCATCAGGATGCCGGGATTTCATCTTCCTTTGTTGCACAATCTGCAGCATCGTCTTCCATGCCAGTGGCTGCAGTGAATCAACAAGATGAGGTTGAGCAAAAAAATGAGTATTAAATATGCTATCTAGCTATACTGTAGTATGATAACCAAAATGGAACCTTGTACTATAATGTGATATTGTTCAAAATAAGAAACAGAGAACAACAAAAGCTATCAACTACACATTCTGGTCATTATATTGCTCAACTTCTCCCATTCATAAGTCAAACATAGTTCAACAACTCTTCTACTTCCCAGAACAAGAGCAAGTAGGATCCAACATTAGAGCAAAACGTGACATTGGAGAAAGTAAAATAAACCAATATTATCATTAAAAACTAATCAATCATAGGTAAAGGGACCCTTTATAGAGACGCAAGAAACTAATTCGCCAAAACAAAAGTCGTTCAGACAGTTAGAGACAGATTCAGAATTTACCTATCAATGCGGGCCAAGTTTAGCAAGATACGGTTGAAGTTCCTGTTGGGATATATACTATTAACCATGTGTTAAGAAATAATATTTATTATAGAATAAATATTTGCTCAATTTTAATAGATCATATATTCGTTTATGGTGTCTATTTACTTATATAGTAGATGATTTAGTGTGTAGAGTTTTAGCTTATACACAGAGGATTAAATCATCGGTTCTTATAAGTATAAAGTTTTTTGTTCACAATCTAGGATGGAAATTGGACATGCCATCGGTACGATTGTAGCACAAGATTATAGGTAATTTATCTTGATTATGGGAACGGTATAGTTCCAACTTCTTGTGCTAGTGCATTTTGTATGTATTGAACGGGACCGAGTAGAGATAGTTGTTTTAGACTGACTAACAAAACATATTCTCTAAACTATTAAATGTACTTATATTCTTAATCCTGATATAACTATTATGATCTGTATATATTAATTATCGTTTTGATTTATTAAAAGGTGAGATTCTGAGATGGGTCAATATGCCTGGTAAGTTGGATGATAATAATATATATTGGTGAAATAATAAGTTAGTTGATGAAATCCATGTCTCGTTATAGAGATTGATTGATATGCCTTTTTGAGAAACTTATAAGTTTTCATCGTGTCAAACCTTGCAAGTGGATTTATGAATCCGACACATGAAATAAGTTAAGTAGTGCTCTAAAGGAAATTAATCATTAAGTTAAATTCGTCAGTAATTTAATTTATTGATTAGTATCTGAAATCTTAACATGGGGAATTACATAAGTGTTTAATGGGGAATTACAAAATATAAATAGAGGAGTGCAATTACGAATTTCTAGTGGAATGATTTGTAATTTATTATGGTAAGAATAATTCAAATTAATTATTTGGAATTATTTCCATAATAGGAAGCCTCAGTAATTAATTCTGTGGTCCCTCCAGTGCCCATATTTAACTAGAACTCAGAATCCTAATTCTAAAGGGAAAAGGGGAGAGGCGTTAGTTTTCTTATAAAAAGAAAACTAGCGTGTATTTTTCGGTAGAAGAAAAATAATGTGTGTTTGGTTCTCCTCTTTGGACTGTGAAGAAATCTCTATAATTAGGGATTCTTCTAGCCCTAGATTGATTAGTTTTCTATTCATACTTGCCCACCCAAGTATTGAGAGAGTTCAAATGTGAACTTGGGATCACTGTAGAAGATCATAGTTGTTGTCTATCTTGTGGATTCATTTGAAGATCAATCTAATTTGGGGATTTGCTTGAAGGTGTCTGATCACGCTTCAAAAGGTATTTATCGAATTAAATTTCAACAAGTTTATGTGTTCTAGCATGATTGTGTGTTCTAGCATAAACGGTATTGGTTATCTATTATTCATGTAAGCAGTAAGATTCTAGTATGCTTCTGCTGTGCATATATGTTTTCTAACAATTGGCATCAAGAGCCACGCTTACATCTTATTAGATAACATGATATATGTGTATGTATATGTTTTCGATACATACATTAATATGCAGTTTTTACGTGAGTTCAGTGTATAGCCGAATTCAATTATGTTTAATTACTAATTGTTGATAACTGTGGTATTATATCACGATGATTGCATATGTCAACCAATATTAAAGTGTTTTTTTAATTATTGCAAGTTGAGTTATATTGCATTGCAAAGTTAAAAAGAATTAAAAGAAGAGAAGAAATCGGAGTATTGAACATTGTGACGTCTGCAAATTAAGTTTTGCATAAGAATTAAAGACTCCAATTTTCAGCACTGTTTTTTTCTTGATTCTTTTGGTAATTAATATTTGTTGATTAGCTGGTGACTGTTTGTTATATTGCATGTGTCGGCGGCTACAGTGGTACCGTAGGGCATCACCGATTTTTCATAGTAATATTTTTTGGCAAAGTGAATGTTTAATTTAATTTAATTTTTTTTGCCAAACAATTGATACTACAATTAACTGCATGTGCTCGTTCTTTTGGATTGGCCAATAATCAATTCTTTCAATTATTTGGTTATTGTCTTTGTCACACGGCATTAAACTTTTCTCATACGTGTATAATGTAAATATAATTGAGAGTTTGTGATTAATAAATAGTGCTACCATTAAATGGTCTATTTGTTTGAGATCACTTAGAAATTCTTAAAGCTTTATATATGTGGGATTATACCTATATGAATTGAGAATAATGATTAATAAATAGGATCTATGAAAGTGGTCTATTTATTTGAGTCATTAGAATATTTTCAATGTATCATGTATAAATTGTCCTTAGTGAATATTGGTGGTAAATATTTATTTATATGAATGGATATTTACTGTAATATGCTAATAATGCTTAATTAATTCATGAGAATAGATATTAAAGGTTTTCTCTGGTCTAAAAGGGAAAAAATGTAATATCTTGAATTTTCAAATGTATTAATTGAAAGGACAATTTTGATATAAGAAGGTGTTGTGTGTCTTAGTAAAAGAAAGGACACAATGTATGCCTCATGCCCATGGGATAATTATTAAAAGAGAATGAAAATTTGAATCATGTTATTTTAGTCATTAACTATGCCTAAAACGGTTATTTTTCAAATTTGGTCATAGTTTAGGAGGCCATGAATTTTTATGATCTCTGATTGGCTTGAGATTTGATGGTTCCATCGAAAATCGTTTAGATGGGTTTAGGTAGTTTGTCGGATTAAAATTTGATTTGAATATATGATAAGATCATTCTTTATGTCAATTATGATTATGTTAAATTTGAAACATGATTGCACATGGTTATTTAACATGAATTGATATAAGAATGTAGGTCATATTGTTTTAATTCCGAAAGATACTTAAATTACGTAATTTGAATTTGGTCATAGCTTTGGAAATAAAGATTCTTTATAGGTTCCAATTGACCTGAAATTTGGTAAGTTCATTGATAACGGCCTAGTAAGAAGTACTCATTGTTATGTAGTTATGATTCTTTGAGGTCGTTAAAATGATTTTAAAGTTGTTCTCTGAAATTAAAATGTGATTTGGTATGAATGACATCCTTTATATTGGTTCTATTTATGTTATATGTGGTACATGATTACACGTGATGAGTTAACATAAATTGAATATGATAAGGATGTAGATCTGTTCATTTTTCCTCAAATTGTTTGAATCTGAATTTGATCATAGCTTTGGAGATAAATATTATTTTAGAAATCCAATTGATCTGAAATTCGGTGGGTTCATCAGAAACGATCAAATTTAAAATACTCATTGTTATGCAGTGATTTGGTAATTTGAGGTCGTTCAGATGATTTTTTTTTTAGATAATTTTTGTATCTTGAAAAATTACTCAACTATGATATATAGTGGTGATAGAGTTTGTTCTCTATGGTCTTCATGACTAAATTTTAGTGAAGTATTAAGTTCATGTGTTGGCTTAGACCTTCCTCCATAACGGATGAAATTAATACAAGTCATTAAAGTTTAATCTCTAGTTTTGATTATCTGTATTGACTCTCCTAAACTGAGTAATATTTGATTGGATCAATGGATCTAGGGATAATGATATTCACTTGACTTAAAATAACATATACTCTCCATCTGCGTTAGCTTTTGTTCTAAATTTGTTGAAGTGAATATTTGACACCACGTATGTATGTTGCATGAGTAGTCATTTTTTCATCAAAATTTATTGTTCAAGATGCATTGATATCTATAAGGTGTGTTTTTGAATTTTAATATTCAATGTATACATAAACATGCTGTTCTTTTGGAATTTTAGAATTTTGTTCTTTATTCTTAATTTGTGTATCTATTTCACAAAATGATGATATATGATAAGAATTACTGAGCGGGAAAATCTTAAATTCTATTTTGGCCAAACAACGTTTTCAACCAAATTGATCATAGTTTTGGAATTCGAAAAAAAAAAAAAGAACTCTGTTTGATCTGAAATTTGGTAGATTCATAAGAATGACCTAGTAAGAAACTAATTTTTTTTGGATCGTTATATGAGTTTTTGGTCATATTTGATTAAATAGTAGTGAAGTATTAATTTTATGTGCTGGCTTAGACCTTCCTCCCTATCGGATGAAATTGATACAAGTCACTATGTATTTAATCGTCTAGTTTTGATAATCTGTATTAACTCTCCTAAACTGAGTAATATAGGATTGGATCAATATAACTAGAGGATTTTCACTTGACTTAAACTAACAGTAGACTCTCCAACTGAGTTAGGTCTGTATAAGTTTATGGAGTGAATAATCGGTCATTGTACATGTGTATTGCATGAGTAGTTCTCCAATCCCATCGATTGGCTATTTGAGATGCATGTATATATATGTATAAATGAGCCCTGAATTTTGTTATTTAGGATTATTCGAAATATTATGATCTATTTAAAGTATTATATCTCATATTCTCAATAGACTTTACACACCCACTTAGTACTACTTAAGCTTTTCTTTTGGTAGAGATAAAGATATTAATTCAAAGAATGCATTGTACATGTACCTTATGTTAGAAGGAATTATTTTCAGTTTCTAACTAGATAAGAGATGAATATTTGATATATTTATTTATAACTCTCCTATCATTGAGTTTGATGAATATTTCATTTCTTGTGGTCTATTGATGCGTGATTTTTTTTATTAATATTATCTCTCATAAACTGAATTTTATTAATCTATCTCATAAGAGAAGGTGTCTTTTAGATTGAATGAAACTTATTGTACACTAGCGTCTAAGTTATTTAGTTTGAATAGAACTTCGAGGTTGGTTAATGGATGGACATAACGGTTCATTGAAAGTGAAGTCACTACCAACATGTGAGTTATGTTCAGAAGGAAAAATAACTAAGAGACCTTTCCTATTAAAAAGGAAAAAGTAGTAGTGATAAGTTAGAATTATTCTATTTTGATTTGTGAGGTAAATGAACATTCAGGCAAGAGGTGAATTTGAGTATTCTGAGATTTTCACAAACGGTTACTCATGATATGAATATATATTTTTTGATGTTTTGTTAGTCTGAATGTCTAGATAAACTGATCAAAATATTTAAGACAAACGAAAATAGCATCATGAAAAATATATATAAAGTCACTGCAATCTGATTGTAGTGGCGTAAACCTCTCTGCAGAGTTCATGAGTCACTTATTTTATAGAATAATTGCATTTCAATTATCTACACCAGACACTCTATAATACATTGATATAGAAGAGAAAAGAAGTAGACTCTTATGAAGATGATAAGATTAATTATTGACTTATTATTAGTTATTTTGTTTCTTTTGGGATAGGTTCTAATAACTACATATCACATTCTGAATTCAATTTCTTTCAAATCAGAACCTTGAACAACTATAGAAATAGTTGGATTTGACGTAAGTCTAATCTGTGACACGTTCAGTTATAGGATTATTCAGCACATGTGCTGAGTGGGAGAATAAGAAAATTGGAATTAAGAACGGAATGTGTGTGTTAATTAGATATCCTAAAGAATGAAAGAAGGTTTATTATAGTGTCTTAAAGAAAATAAGACAATTGTTAACACAACTGTCTGATTTCAAGAAAAGGATCTTTTAGTAAACCATGTTCGTAGAAGTAAACTAGTTTTACAAGAATTGAACAAAGAAATAACAAATAAGTCAATTATAAATTCAGACGCTCAAAAACATCTAATCGGTATGTCAAAAATGACGTTCCATTGCATTTATGTAATGGGAGGAACATTGCTAGACATAAGAAAACTACTACCTCAAGTAGTGGAAGTGATGTTGAGCAAATTGAAGAACACTACATGAAAAGTTGTTAATATTTCAATATCGAAAGATTTTGAAGAAAATATTAAGACTCAAGATCATGAAAGTGTGATTATGTAGTGCTTAGTCGTAGTGGGAGAATCATAGCGAAGATTGATTTGTTTTGTATGCTTGAGAGAACTTTTATGATCTAAAAAGAAGTACACTCTTGGAAGGTTTCATGAGAAGCTCTCTCAAGATCTAGTACAAAATCGATTTGTTACGACGAAGCACTACTAGACAAAATTGCATGAGAAAATAGAAATAAAGGAATGCTTGTGAAAGTTGTAAATGCATAGTTAAGAGTCTAAGTGGGAGATTGTTAGGGTATATACTATTAATCATGTGTTTAGACATAGTATTCTAACAATTTTCAAGATTAAATATCTAAGTGGGAGATTGTTAGGGTATATACTATTAACCATGCATTTAGATATAGTACATATAACAATTGTGATGGTTAAAAGTCTAAGTGGGAGATTGTTGGGATATATACTATTAACCATGAAATAATATTTATTATAGAATAAATATTTGCTCAATTTTAATAGATCATATATTCGTTTATGGTGTCTATTTACTTATATAGTAGATGATTTAGTGTGTAGAGTTTTAGCTTATACACAGAGGATTAAATCATCGGTTCTTATAAGTATAAAGTTTTTTGTTCACAATCTAGGATGGAAATTGGACATGCCATCGGTGCGATTGTAGCACAAGATTATAGGTAATTTATCTTGATTATGGGAACGGTATAGTTCCAACTTCTTGTGCTAGTGCATTTTGTATGTATTGAACGGGACCGAGTAGAGATAGTTGTTTTAGACTGACTAACAAAACATATTCTCTAAACTATTAAATGTACTTATATTATTAATCCTGATATAACTATTATGATCTGTATATATTAATTATCGTTTTGATTTATTAAAAGGTGAGATTCTGAGATGGGTCAATATGCCTGGTAAGTTGGATGATAATAATATATATTGGTGAAATAATAAGTTAGTTGATGAAATCCATGTCTCGTTATAGAGATTGATTGATATGCCTTTTTGAGAAACTTATAAGTTTTCATCGTGTCAAACCTTGCAAGTGGATTTATGAATCCGACACATGAAATAAGTTAAGTAGTGCTCTAAAGGAAATTAATCATTAAGTTAAATTCGTCAGTAATTTAATTTATTGATTAGTATCTGAAATCTTAACATGGGGAATTACATAAGTGTTTAATGGGGAATTACAAAATATAAATAGAGGAGTGCAATTACGAATTTCTAGTGGAATGATTTGTAATTTATTATGGTAAGAATAATTCAAATTAATTATTTGGAATTATTTCCATAATAGGAAGCCTCAGTAATTAATTCTGTGGTCCCTCCAGTGCCCATATTTAACTAGAACTCAGAATCCTAATTCTAAAGGGAAAAGGGGAGAGGCGTTAGTTTTCTTATAAAAAGAAAACTAGCGTGTATTTTTCGGTAGAAGAAAAATAATGTGTGTTTGGTTCTCCTCTTTGGACTGTGAAGAAATCTCTATAATTAGGGATTCTTCTAGCCCTAGATTGATTAGTTTTCTATTCATACTTGCCCACCCAAGTATTGAGAGAGTTCATATGTGAACTTGGGATCACTGTAGAAGATCATAGTTGCTGTCTATCTTGTGGATTCGTTTGAAGATCAATCTAATTTGGGGATTTGCTTGAAGGTGTCTGATCACGCTTCAAAAGGTATTTATCGAATTAAATTTCAACAAGTTTATGTGTTCTAGCATGATTGTGTGTTCTAGCATAAATGGTATTGGTTATCTATTATTCATGTAAGCAGTAAGATTCTAGTATGCTTCCGCTGTGCATATATGTTTTCTAACAGTTCCACTGCAACTTATTTAATATGGGTAAAATGGGCCGATTTCATAAATATGGGCTGAAAATGCCAACCCTAGTGAGGTTTGTCGAAATTTTGCTTGATTATGTACGGGATCGCTCCCTTGTATTTTCCACAAGCCTTCTTCATATTAACTGAAAAGCGGTGCATTGAGCATGAGAGTATGAAGGATTTCTTCACCCATGTTGAGGATGTAGCTTATACTGCACTACAACTATATTTCCTAGCGGTGGCCAACTATATGGAGGAAGACCAAGAAGAGGAACGTACGCGTGTGTTAACAGATGAGTTCTGTAAATTGCTGGAAAGGATAAATCATTTTAGTCTTGATTTGAGGCAGATTTATGAGAGCCTCGTTAGCATAAAAGTCATCAAGATCAGAGACTACCATGAAATCTGGATGTATGCTTGATTTTGTTAATACTCTATGCGAGGATCTGAACGTGCATCCAGGCCATGGTCAAATTTGGTGGCTTTAAAAAGGACTTCAGAACCTTTCTAAAGTTCTACAGGACATAGAATTTACACGCGCTCCACTCAATAAAATCAGTTTTCTTCAATCTCTGGCCATTGATGCAATAGTTTTTATCTACTCATTTGATAAGGATCTTCTTTTCCTTTTGCACCAGAAGTTTAATCATTCCTATGCAGAAGGCGAGTTGATAGAGCTACCCCCGACCTCGAGGCTCCGTGCCTCAAGGCCTCCCTACCCGACCTCGAGGCTTCGTGCCCCGAATCCCCCCCCGACCTCGAGGCTCCGTGCCCCGAGGCCCTTCCCCCCTACCCCCCCCCCCCCGACCTCGAGGCCCCGTGCCCCGAGGCCACCCTCCCCACCCCCCGACCTCGAGGCCCCGACCCCGATGTTTACATCCCTTTGTGAGGGAGCAACTTCACGGTGACTCAAATTTAAAAGAGTTAAAAGATTTTTTTTTTTAAAAGGGAAAAGGGTAAAAGGAAGTCGCCACCTAATTTTAGGAAAACTAGAAAATCAATTAACAAATCAACTTAAAAGAAATGCCTACGAAACCAATAGATTCTAGGTAAGGGGTTCAAGTTATTCCGAAGGGAAGGTGTTAGGCATCCTCAAAATCCACAATTGTGGGTTCCGACTGAAATCATTTTTTCAAATTGAAGAAGAGATAAAAACAAATATACAAGTATAATAAACATGTGATATACACAAATAATAACATAAAAAAATAATATGAGAATCAGCCTAAGTTTGCCTAACATCGATATATACGAAATAAAGAATAAAGAGTTTAATTTGAACTTTATTCGAATAGCTTCAATTGGAAGCAACTCTGTGTACCTTTAAAAACACTTAGTAAAAGTGTTACTTATAAATAAACATGAATAAAAATAAATGAATCAACGAATAATTAAAAAATAAAAATCCATCTTATTAACGTGGGAGGCCTCTAAAACCGACGGAAATTTTTTCATTGGCCAATTTTAACAAACAAAATATATGAACTTAAACTAAATTTTCGTCTTTTAACATTGGGGAGGCCTCGAAAACCGATGGAGAGATTTTTTCATTCGCCAATTTTAACAAACAAAATATATGAACTTAAACTAAATTTATGTCTTTTAACATAGGGGAGGCCTGGAAAACCGACGGAGAAATTTTTCATTGGCCAATTTAAACAAACAAAATATATGAACTTAAACTAAATTTCCGTCTTTTAACATTGGGGAGGCCTCGAAAACCGACGGAGAGATTTTTTCATTGGCCAGTTTTAACTATTGAGTGTGATAAAATATAAAAGACTAATGAAAGGGAAAAAGAGATAGCACAAACCCAGTGAAACAACATAACATCAAACCTACTATAGATCATTAAAAATAAGAAATTCCTTTTATAAATTCTATAAACACCCAAAATCATATCAACTGTATTAAGAATAAAAGTATAAACAACAAAAATAATAATAACAAAAAATAAGAAAACAAAACAGTAACAAGTGCTAACAAAATAAAATAGCAAAATAGAAAGAACCACACCAATTAGGATATTTCTATAGAGAAAACTTTAGAACGAATGGAGCATGTAACAATGTCAAGAAAAAAGTCAACAATCAAGTAGTAAAAGGTAGAGCAACCAAAATAATAAATTAAAGTGATTATAAAATCAATCCAAAAACAGAAAAATAACACCTAAATAAAGTAACAAATAACTATTGGTCTAAGTATGATAGAAAATACCCATAAGTGGAGCTTGCTGATAACTTGGAGCTATTTTCGAGTAGATCTGGAAATGGGTTTTAGCTCGTCGGAGCTTGGAACATGTTGGCGGTGTTGTGGTGTTGTTTGTCACCGGAGTTTGATGCTCTGGTTTGGCGGGATACCTGCTAAATGGAGGAAAAATCGTGAAAGGGGGAGAGGGAAGGGGCTGGTTTATTTTTGTGTTGCTTCGGTTCATCGGAGCTACTTGGTGCAGCGAACAAAAGGGAAAATGGGGATGGGATCTGATTGAGCTGGGGTTTTATGAGCTTGAAGCTTGCTGGAAAAGGGTTTTGGGTGGTCTGGAAGGTTGGCGAAGAGTGTGAAGAGTTAGTGGGGTTTGGGGTGATGGTTGCTGGAAAAAATGGGGTCGTTTCTGGTGGGCGTTTGGTCGTTTCCAATGGTGTTCCGGGGAGGTTTCGCCGAAAAATGGAGAAGAGGCAGATGGAGATTGTTTTGTTGTTGTTAAATGGTTGTTTCTGGTGGCTTGCTGCTGTTTTCAGGCGATGGTTGGTGTGTTGCTTCAACGGAAAAAGTGAAAAATTGGAGAAGGGTTCTGGTTTGAGTGTGGTCTTTGTTTGCTGGAGAAAAATGGAAGAAAAGAAATGGGGTTTTGGTGGTGGACTCACCAGATTCTAGTGGAACTCCGATGAGCTTGTCACCGGAAAAATAATAATAATGAACAAATGTAAAATATCTAAAAAATACCCCTAAAATCTTATCAACCACCCTTTAACCTAATGAGCAAACTATTCTTTAAATAGGGAATTGAAAACTACCAATAATACAATACCACTATCTTAAAACCTGTAATGACCCTCTTGGTCATTTCTGTGTCTTGCCTTCTGTGTGTCATTTAGAGCGTTCCTATAGCGACCCCAAGTCATTTTTATGATTTACTGGGACTGACAGTTCGGTCACCTGGTCATTCGTTTGGTCTTGGTGCGAGTTTTTGTGTTTTGGAGCTTATGAACCTTGAACGATCATTTTCGATCAAAAGTTCAAGAAGATGACATCGAAATCCAATTCTGACGATTCCATCAGCTCCGGCAGGGTCATTTTAGGCTAGTAGCATGGTCTTCATGACTCCCGGGGTTTTCAGTGTGAGTCGGTGCGATTAGGCGTTTTAACTTTAAGTTTAAGCCTAAGTTTGACTTTGGTCAACATTCTGAGTAAACGTGCTCGGATGAGAATTCCGTCAGCGTGGTTAGCTCCGGAATGTCGAGTTTGGTCTAGATTGACCCTTCTTTTGTGTCTGGAGGTTTTCGATATCTTTCCGAGCCCTTTTGTGGGTTTTGACTTAAAATGGCTTTTGGAAGTGGGACCCACTTTTTATCGAAATGACCTCTGATGGAAATTTCGATTGCGCCGTTGAGTCTGGAATATTGAATTTGGTATGGTTGCATATCTCATTTGCGTGCACGGGGTTCCGAACGAGATCGGATCACCCCGTCGGAATTTCTAATTTTGGAAGAAAAAAAAAAAGTTGCAGAAAATCTGCTATTTATTGCAGAAAACCAGCAACATTTTCCAAAACTTCAAACCCTCATAACTATCTCATCTCTCAATCGATTTGGGCGATTCAAAAGGCAAAGTTGTGAGATTTTTCGAGGACAACGTGTTGGTGAGCTCGGATAGTGATTTAGAGTCCCCATTTGAGGTAATTTTCGAAAAATACCTGCTATCGCACCCTTTTTGTGAGCTTAATTTTGGAAATTTTTTAGACTTGTTTTCTCAGCCATTTTAGGTCCGATTTCAGTGATTTTTGAGGCTATCGTGAGTGGTTTTTCGAGGAGAACATTGTGGTGTTGTCAGAGTTTACTGTAGACCGCCCGTTTTTGGTAAATATGTTGAATTAGCTGTTGTCCTATTCTTTTAGTTCTTGAGAAAAATTTGGGTTTTGGTTGTATGTTGGTACTGTGTTGTTTCTGAGCCCCCAATTGTGTCCCATCATGGAACACAAGTTTGGGGAGCTGTTAAGAACCTACTTTTGGGGTAATTCCGAAATTTTCAGCACGGGTCCCACGATTCCTGTTTTGACTCCAAAATTGACCCGTCTCCGTTTGTTGTGATTTTGGTGTCTAAACGACTGTAATAACGTTGTGATTCTATTTTTGATAGCGGGGCAGCGTTTCGAGAACGTTCAGAAAGGGAAAGCTCCGGAGAAGTGATTTTGGAGCGCGTGTGATTGGCCTACAGGTAGGCTACGGTTTCCCTCTCTTAGATTGAGCTCGAGAATGTGAATGCATGTTGATTAGAGCGGATTTGGGTTGGGTAGTTATTGAATCCTGCATAGGTGTTAAGAAATAATGTTTTCGGCCTACTTCGGGAATTATCGGGTAACTGGGAGCATGCTTTGTGTTGTTAACGGACCCTCCTCGCTATGTGGAGTGCTTGCATGCTTAATTATTGTTTATTTGAAGCATGTTGGGCCTTAGTTTAGGTTTGACTAGGGCTTGCCTTAGAAATACATGATTCGGATCCAATAGGCCTTAGTTTTGTCCCGACGTCGCTCGGCCGGCTTAGATCCCTGTAGACTGGTGTAGCAGACTTGAGTCTGATAGTTTGGGCCTTAGTTAGGCGAGACTCTTTCTCCGACTATAGTTATCCTTATTTTCCCCGATGTTACGACTTCACGAGTTACATCGGCGACACTAGTTCTACTTCGCGATTTGAATTTGATTTTCGATTTGGTTCCAAGGACTTACATTAATTGGCTAAGTATGGACGGCGTTCCACAAACAATTATGAGTGTGGATCGATTAGGACTCTTTCAGCAGCTACATTGGCACCTTTATAGAGAATCTGGTTTAAGTTTCGGTCTCTATTGTCCAGATACTTATATAGAGCATCCGGTTAGAGTTCCGGCCTCTATTGCTCAGATACCTATACAGAGCATCCGATTAGAGTTCCGGCCTCATATACTTGATACTTGTGATTGGTTACTTAGGTAATTCTGGTGAGCATCCGGTTCGAGGTCCGGCCTCCGTACTGTCAGATTATATTAATTAGGGTTGAGGTTCTGGTTCGATGTTCTTCGTTCTTGGGTTCTTTTATGCAATTCTCTTTAGTTATAGTTATTCTGTGTACTCGTCGGGCTTATGGGGGTCCGTTCGGGTTTTTATTTAACTTGCGCACGAGTGTACCTTCTGGGCTTATGGGGGTCCAGTTAGGTGTAGTTAGCTTATAGATTACTTTAGTTAGTTCTTTCTATACTCGTGTGCATTCCATTGTTACTTAGATTTCCGCTCTTGACCCTCGATTTGTATTATTCTTTCTTTTCATATTGCCTTTACTTTTCAAGTTCAGTCAGCCTATGATGCCTACTGGGTACCTGTTGTTTTGGTACTCATGCTACGCTCTGCATCTATTTCGTGATGCAGGTCCGGGCACTAGTAGCCAGCATTGATCGAGCTTGGAGTAGACAAATCCGGAGACGGGAGTGAGCACACGACGTTTTGCACTATTTCAGTCTCCATCTGTATATATAGACTTGTCTTTTACCTTTCGAGACAGTCCAGTCTCTGTTGTCCACTTTTGGGACTTGTACTCATTTTGTTAGTAGCTCTGTACTAGTGACTTCCAGGTTCTGGGAGGGATCTTTATTTGTATTTATGTTTTGGTTTGCTTCCGCCTTTGTATATTGTTATTTGCCTACTCTTGTTTAGTTTCTACCCTCAGACCCATTACTTGTTGTTCTGAGTTACGGGTTGGCTTACCTGCTGGTGGGTTATAGTAGGTGCCATCATGACTTGAGAAATCGGGTCGTGATAAAACCGTGGGCCAAAACCTTCGGTTAATAAAATATTTGTGTATGAAATATCATCTATATCAGAATAAATTTCTGTACTGCGCAAAATATCAAAATGAATACTAACAAATGTAACAGATAAAATGAATATGAAAAATGTAATGAACGTAACGAATGACATGTAAAAAATGCAATTTAACAGAAATAATGATTTTTATAAAAAATGAACAAATATTTGAACGTATTCAATCGGCTGTGAAAAATAATATAAACTGAATTAACCGATAAAAATTCTAATACTTTAAGAATAAGGATAATTATCAACAAATTGCATTAAAATGGCAAAACATGTATTTTGAACTATTTAAAAAATAAAATAATTAAAAAGTATTAATTTTAGAAATATCAGACCAAAATTTGGTGTCAACAACTTGCCCCTTTGTTTGATTAGGATCGATGAAAGAGATCCTGGTCAAACAAAGTTGACGAACCCCTATTTGGTTTGATAAACTTTGACCAAAACAAAATGAGACGTTGATAGAGCTATTGAGCAAGACTTTACGTCCGCCTACTGGGCTAAAAATAATAAACAAAAGGCAGAGATTGATTGTAAACTGAAAACATTCACATACCTTCGATGTTACTTGCAAAATTGCACAATGAAGGTAGTGTACCTCTTTGAAAGGAGGATGATCTGAATAACATGTCACTTTGAACAAGGTGACAACCCAACGTGTCTCTTTGAAAGGCAGATGACCCATCTTGAACATAACATGTCACTTTGAATGAGGTGACAACCCAACGTGTCTCTTTGAAAGGCGGACGACCTAATTTGAATATAACATGTCACTTTGAACGAGGTGACAACTCAACGTGTCTCTTTGAAGGAGGACGACCCAATTTGAATATAACATGTCACTTTGAACGAGGTGACAGCCCAACGTGTCTCTTTGAAAGGCGGATGACCCAACTTGAATATAACATATTGATGCTTATCGTGACCAACGACACTGACATACGGTAAGAGTGTCTACGATCGTCGATAATATAGTAACCTAACCAAGGGTTGGAATCGTGTCACAAAGGAGCGGTCTTGAGGATTAATAGCCAATTAGAATTTCGTTCGAATTAGTAGTAGTTAAAGACGTTTGCGATAAATGACATAGTAAATTAAAGGGGGTGACACGAAAGTGTCAAATATCAAATGGGGGTTTTGTAACAAGTGCGAAAACAGCAAAATAAACAAGAAAATCAAGTATGGGGAAAGTTTCAAATTCGTTTCAAATTCGTTCCTCTCGGACACCCATTTGCCGCATGAAGACCAGCCTACACCTTACACCACTCACTCTCTCAAGCTAAGTGTTAGGATATGGGACTAGGGCTCACCCTCTCGGGCTGAACCTCATGTTGACCCACTCCTTAGGCCATCAATCTAGTGGTTTTGGTTTCGCGACCTCCCTCTCGGGCAAGTCGAAAACACATGGGTGGCTTTGTATTTGCAACTATAAACCCTTTAGATTAAACCATAACAACTAGGTTAAATCACCATTTACATACATCTAACCTATCAGCAAGCAAGACCCAACAAGAATATCAACTCATATTTGCTAAATCACACCCCAAGAATAGGGGTTTTTAGCCACACATCAAGAAATAAGAAATTATACCTAATATGATAATGAAATCAACTGGGTATAAGAGATTAAACCTTGAATTAAGCAAAGGGAAGTGAATAGAGAAAAGCCACTTCCAACTTGGGAAGAAGAACTCCTTTTTTCAAGTCTCCCCAAAACCCTCTCCAAACTTAAGAGAAAATATTAGCTAGAATATGTTCTAAAGTGAAAATAATAATAATAATTGTTCCACACTCCAATCCCCTGAGACTACAACTCTAAATAGTATTTATAGTTTTCACAGATTGTGTTGCGGAGAATTGTTCGGCGACATTAGTCGAGATCGCCGATGAACTCGGCGATCCGCCCTTTGGTCAGCTCATCGCCTTCAGTGTCTTTCCTTTAGCATCCTTGCATTCTAGATCATTGGGTGGTACAATATTGTTTCGCGAAATTGATTGGCGACTCGCCAACTGCTCCTTTCCTAGCCTTTTGATCCACTTCCTTCAACGCTTCGCATACTGAAACAAAGGGCGGCTTATGTCATTTCGGCGACTCGCCAAGTTAAACTCGGTGATCCGCAGGATTCTATTTCTTGTTCTTTTCAGCCCTATTTGCTCCGTTTTGCGCCTAAGTGTCCATGTTTCCACTAACTTCAAATACCTGAAACTTTAGCATTTTAATCAGGTATTGGGGTAAAACAAGCATTCAAGGACATTATTTCCATTAAAGCAAAGCCCTAAATGAGTCCAATTTGTGGACTCATCACATGTTACTTTAAACGAGGTGAGAACTCAACGTGTCTATTGAAAGACGGATGACCCAACTTGAATATAACATGTCACTTTGAACGAGGTGACAACCCAACGTATCTCTTTGAAAGGCGGACGACCCAACTTGAATATAACATGTCACTTTGAACAAGGTGATAACCCAACGTGTCTCTTTGAAAGGCGGATGACCCATTTGAATATAACATGTCACTTGAATGGAGGTGACAACCCAACTTAAATATAACATGTCACTTGAATGGAGGTGACAACTAAACTTGAATATAACATGTTACTTTGAACGAATTGACAACCCAACGTGTCTCTTTGAAAGGCGGACGACCCATTTGAATATAACATGTCACTTGAATGAAGGTGACAACCCAACTTGAATATAACATGAATGGTGTATCACAAAATCTGCAATAACAATGTTAGTAACAAATGTAACATAAAAGCAACATAAACTATGCAAACATGGCCTCATATGAACAAGACATTAACCAATGCAACAATTCAAACTTAATAACATCATGAATAAAAAAAAATGTCAATTAGAAATGGAATAACAAAATAAAAAGTGTCATATTGAACGGCATGACAACCCAATTTAAAAAGAGCATCATTTTGAATGGCATGATAAATCGTTTTTTTTTAAATAAAAAAAAAATCTAAGATAACAAATCAACTTTAAAATGTGTCATTTTGAAAGGTAAAACTACCCAAATTTAAAAAAGATGTCATTTTGAAGAGTATGACTACCAAAATTTAAAAAGATGTCATTTTGAAAGATATGATAACCCAAAATAAAAAGATGTCATTTTGAAGGATATGATGACCCAAAGATAAAAATATGTCATTTGAAAAGTATGACAAACCAAAGATAAAAAGATGTCATTTTGAAAAATATGACAATCCAAAAATACATTTTTAACTATGAAACGGTCCACAAAGTTACTTTGGACAAGTATCAACAATGAAACAGTCCACAAAGTTGGTTTGACAAATATCAACAATGAAATCGTCCACAAAGTTTTTGGACAAATATCAACAATGAAATGGTCCACAAAGTTGGTTGGACAAGTATTGAAAAGTGGGTATCAACCCATTTTTATTTTCTGGACAATGAAACACATTTTAACTTGGTTAGCGCCAATAATAATATTGTACAAAAATTTCTCACAATTCTCTCTTTCAACTGAGATTGACTTCGAGGTAATTCCTATGGATTCAAGTGGTACCTCAAATGTACTTAAGTAATGACAAAATTTGTTCATCTTGCTTCAAACAAAGACTATGAACTAGACCTAACATCATGTTTCAAGTGCCCTCACCACAAAGAAAGTCTCATTTGCACACTTATAAAGTGTATTGATTTGAGGACACTTAACAAAATCCACTCACACTCAAAAAAATATTCAACGCATGTAATTGTGATACCATAGGCTTGACCTTCATGTAAATCTCCACTAATGTGAGAATATTTGAAATGAAATCATGTAGTGCTTGCTAATGGCTTGTAATGTAGGCTTAAGGACTGATAGGATAGTCGTGTGGGATAAAAGTGACTTACTCCCTTCTTGAGCATTGCACTAAATTAATGCTTTCAACATTTGTTACGCTTTTAGCGTTTGATCCTTTTTGTTGTCCCTTTTTTTTGTACTTTTTGACTTCTTTGAAAACTTGCTTGTCTGAGTTTTTCCCCTTCTCATCATCTTCTGAACCTTCTCCTTTTGGTTTGGAGTGTTTTTTTTTTGTTGAAATTTTGCTTGCTTGAACTAGTGGGGAATTTTTAATTCTTTCTTCTTTCCTTTGAAGTCATTTTTATATTCTTGATTTTTAGGGACTTTGAAAAATTTTAAACTTTGGATCCTCTTTGTAACTTGCACGACTTTAAAATGTTATGAATGCAACAACAATATACAACAAATTATGAGTACAGTATGCAAATAATCAACAAAATATACAAGATATAATGAATAACACAATAAAAAAATAGTCTCCTCAAATTTGAAAAAATGAACCCATAATAGTTAGAATCTCTATATTTCCAGCAGAGTCGTCATTCTATTGACATCTCTTTGAGAGGGCGGAACTTCGCGGTGACTCAAATTTAAAAGAGTTAGAAGAATTTTTTTAAAAAAGGTAAAAGTGTAAAAGGGAATCGCCATCTAATTTTAGGAAAACTAGGAAACCAATTAACAAATTAACTTAAAATAAATATCTACGAAACCAATAGATTCTAGGTAAGGGGTTCAAGTTATTCGGAAGGAAATGTGTTAGGCATCTTTCGCAATTGTGGGTCACGACTGAAATCATTTTATCAAATTGAAGAAAAGATAAAAACAAATATACAAGTATAATAAATATGTGATATACATAAATAATAACATAAAACAATAATATGAGAATCGGCCTAAGTTTGCCTAACATCAATATATACGAAATAATGAAGGCGAAATGGTCTGGTAGACCCTTGTACTTGTATCAGTTTGTATTCTGAACCCTTCTACTTACTCATTTGTCATCTGGACCCTTAAACTCAATAAAACACAATTTATCGAACCCCTCTGACCATTGACCATGCTTACGTGTCTTTAAGATGACTGAGTTGGCGAAAGTGTGTGACTTCACGCTCCTTAAGGCGAGTGAGTACTATATTTCAATTTTAAAAATATTAATAAAAGAATAAAATAATACAAAAATTAATTAAAAAGTCTCCATCTTCTTCACCCACTCCACCTTCATTTGCAGCCATCTACATGCCCCGACTCTTTTTTTTTCATACTATTGTCATCATCTTTAAAAGATCTTGGCATTGAAACCTCCTTGAGTCCATTGAATCACCGCTAGTGGGAGAGGTCGATGGTGGTGGTGCTCATCGGAGAAAACTAGTTCGCAGTAGAGTGAGAGAGACAGTGCTAGTCAGTGGAGAATGAGGTGGGTGAGGGTTGGAGGATTTAGTAACGACAACAAAGAGATTTTCGGCTAGATCTACGGCAGCGGCGACGATTTAGGTTAATAGTTATGTGGTGGTTGAAGGAAGAGGAAAGGTAATAGTAGATTTTGTATGTTTTAAGATGGGAATGGGGACTCACCCTCCGAGGAAGAAATGCACCAGCAGCTTGATCTCCTCCATAGAAGCGCCACCATTGTCAAAGTTCAGAAGAAGTTGAAGAGCTTATTGCCTAATCTATTTTGGAAATATGTTGGGTTTCTTTTTTAGCTTAAGGAATAAATTTAAATTTTATTGTTTTACTTTTTATTAAATAAAACACAATTGATATTTTTTTTAAAAATAAATAATAAATTATGTGTAATTTTAAATCTGATGTGGATGATGATGTGTCATTTTTGTTGAGAGTTTGAAGTACACGCAAAGTCAAGGGGGTTTAAAATGCTAAGTTACATTGAATTTAAGGGTGTAATTGACAAATAGTTAAGTAGAAGGGTCCAGAATATAAATGCATACAGGTACAAGGGTCCATCAGACCATTTCGCCAATAATGAATAAAGAGTTTAATTTGAACTTTATTCGAATAGCTTCAATTGGAAGCAATTTTGTGTACCTTTAAAAACACTTAGTAAAAGTGTTAATTATAAATAAACATGAATAAAAATAAATGAATCAAAGAATAATTAAAAAATAAAAATATATCTTATTAACGTGGGAGGCCTCTAAAACCGACAGAGATTTTTTCATTGGCCAATTTTAACAAACAAAATATATGAACTTAAACTAAATTTCCATCTTTTAACATTGGGGAGGCCTCAAAAATTAACGGAGAGATTTTTCATTGGTCAATTTAAACAAACAAAATATATGAACTTAAACTAAATTTTCGTCTTTTAACATTGGGAAAGCCTCAAAAACTAATGGAGAAATTTTTTCATTGGCCAGTTTTAACTATTGAGTGTGATAAAATATAAAAGACTAATGAAAGGAAAAAAGAGATAGCACAAACCCAGCAACACAACATACATCAAAACTACTATAGATCACTAAAAATAAGAAATTCCTTTTATAATTCTATAAACACCCAAAATCATATCTACTTATTAAAAATAAAAGTATAAACAACAAAAATAATAATAAGAAAAAATAAGAAAACAAAGCAGTAACAAGTGCTAAAAAAATCAAATATCAAAATAGAAAGAACCACACCAATAAAGATATTTCTATATAGAAAACTTTAGAACGAATGGATCAAGCAACAATGTCAAGAAAAGAGTCAATAATCAAGTAGTAAAAGGTAGAGCAACCAAAATAATAAATTAAAGTGATTATAAAATCAATCCAAAAACAGAAAAATAATACCTAAATAAAGTAACAAATAACTATTGGTCTAAGTATGATAGAAAATACTCATAAGCGGAGCTTGCTGATAACTTGGAGCTATTTTCGAGTAGATCTGGAAATGGGTTTTAGCTCGTCGGAGCTTGAAACATGTTGGCGGTGTTGTGGTGTTGTCTGTCACCGGAATTTGATGCTCTGGTGCGGTGGGATACCTGCTAATTAAATGGAGGAAAAATCGTGAAAAGGGGAGAGGGAAGGGGCTGGTTTGTTTTTGTGTTTCTCTAGTTCATCGGAGCTTTGAGCTCCTCGCCGGAGCAACTTGGTGCAGCGAACAAAAGGGAAAACGGGGATGGGATCTAATTGAGCCGGTGGTTTTGTGAGTTTGAAGCTTGCTGGAAAAGGGTTTTGGGTGGTCTGGAGGTTGGCGTGAAGAGGTGAAGACTGACTGAGTTAGTGGGGTTTGGGGTGATGGTTGCTGGAAAAAATGGGGCCATTTCTGGTGGGTGTTTGGTCGTTTCCAGTGGTGTTCCGGCGAGGTTTCACCAAAAAATGGAGATGAGGGAGATGGAGATTGTTTTGATGTTGTTAAATGGTTGTTTCCGGTGGTTTGTTGTTGTTTTCAGGCGGTGGTTGGTGTGTTGCTTCGATGGAAAAAGTGAAAAATTGGAGAAGGGTTCTGGTTTGAGTGTGGTCTTTGCTTGCTGGAGAAAAATGGAAGAAAAGAAATGGGGTTTTGGTGGTGGACTCGCCGGATTTCGGTGGAACTCCGGTGAGCTTGTCAACGAAAAAATAATAATAATGAACAGTTGAAAAATATCTGGAAAATACCCCTAAAATCTTATCCACCACCCTTTAACCTAATGAGCAAACTATTCTTTAAATAAGGAATTAAAAACTACCAATAGTACAATACCACTATCTTAAAACCGTGGGCCAAACCTTCGGTTAATAAAATGTTTGTGTATGAAATATCATCTATATCAGAATAAATTTTTGGATTGTGCAAAATATCAAAATGAATACTAACAAATGTAATAGATAAAATGAATATGAAAAATGTAATGAACGTAACGAATGACATGTAAAAAATTCAATTTAACAGAAATAATAATTTTTATAAAAAATGAACAAATATTTGAACGTATTCAACCGGCTGTGAAAAAATAATATAAATAGAATTAACCGATAAAAATCCTAATACTTTAAGAATAAGGATAATTATCAACAAATTGCATTGAAATGGCAAAAAATGTATTTTGAACTATTTAAAAAATAAAATACTTAAAAGTATTAACTTTAGAAATATCATACCAAAATTTGGTGTCAACACCCGAGGCCACCCTCTCCACCCCCCGACCACGAGGCTCCATGCCCCAAGCACCCCCCTAAACCCCGAGGCCCCGTGCCCCGACCCCCCCCCCCCCCGACCTCCGTGCCCAGAGGCCGCTATCCCCCCAATCTCGAGGCTCCGTGCCCTGAGGCCCGCCCTCCCCCCCCCATCTCGAGGCCCCTTACCCTGAGGCCGAGGCCCCTTACCCCAAGGCCGAGGTCCCTTACCCCGAGGCCCTCCCCCCATCTCGAGGCCCCTTGCCCCCCTTGCAACCCCCGGGGACCTGCTCATCAGCATCATTAACTCAGAATGGGGCTGACTCGATAAAGGCAAATTTGGACCTCTATGGCCCAATCATAATGAAAAGAGGAAGGCTATGAAGTTCAAAGAACTCACCAGAATCACGTGAAAATAGAAAGAAAAGGATTAACCTCTATTCATAAAGATGGAACTTTTAAAGAATCTAAGTTAATCACAAGAAAAAGCAAGACAAAACAATACACACTTCAACAGCAACTATAAGCCATATAACACAAATTCTTACTCCCAGATTCAAGGGTTAATTAAAAATGTTCTGTGATCAAGTAAAAAAAAAAGTTATTACTATAAATGATAATTATTTTCTTAATGTAGTAAATTGATGTAAGTTTCACATTAGTAAATGAAATAGTTCCAAAATAATTACTTGGATTTTGAAAGAAGAAATGGAGGAAAATCTTTTAAACGTCAAAGAACCCAAAAGGTAACAATATATTTTTACCTTTTTAATCTATTTTTTGAAAAAATGTTACTTTTTATATTTGGTAATATTTTATTCTACTATATTTAAGATCATACATTCAAAATATATTTGATCCATTATATATTATCTTATATTAAAATCTAAAATTTTAAGATTTAAAAAAATTCTTAATACATTTTTTGAAAAAGAAGTCAAATATTCTTTGGATTATGCAAAATTAAATAAAAATATCTTAAATTAATAATACGAAAAAAAAATATTTTAATCCTTTATACAAATTATGAAAAATTTTGTTCAATTTCACGTAGTTCAATCAATGACATTTATTAGATTTAGAGATCCACATCAGGGAAGCACATGCTGAAGGGAAAGCTTCATTTTCTTCTCCAATTTTCGACATCCCAACAAGAAATTGAAATGCAGAAAGTCAAAGATTTCTATTAGAAAAATGTCTTATATTATTCTTTTTTATGAAATATTATTATAAATTTCGTCATTATAAAATGACTATTTGATTTTTAAAACAATTTAGTGTCATTTAACTTGAAATACAGAATTCAAAGTTTGAAAAGTAAATATTAAATTTTATAAAATTTTCCAAATTCTACTCGTATAACCTTAACTTTATTTTTATATCCAAATCCAATTCCAGCTTAGAAACATAATTTTTGAACTTGAATTTTAAATATTTTTTAAAATTACAATTGAATTATATTATAATATTTATTAGGTGTTTAATAAGACATGCTTTTGGATTAGGAGCCTAAATGAAAAGTTTTGGTAAATATGAGGGGTCACTTTTGAATTTAGCCTTCCAAATATTCATATTACCCTCTTCGTCCCTTTTTATGATATACTTGTACAATTAGTTTTCCATTTTATCCCTATTAATTGATAGAGTTTTAAACATATTTACTCACTATATTTTTCAAAGACATTAACTCAATATTAATAAATTGGGGTATAATAGGAAGAAAAAAAATTGTCTTCCTTGAGTTATCAAAAATGACAAGTAAAAAAGGAAATCAAATCTATATAGATATAAATCTGAATCTAGAATCGCTGATGTGGCACCCTCCAATGGCCAGCATTTGTAATTGTTTTTTTTTTTAATTATTTATGATTTTTTTCCTTAAAAAAATAGTACATAAATGAGTATTGAATAATAGATGAAACTACCATTTTAAATGATAAAACAGACAATTATGATTAATTATTATTGGCTTTGCCCATTTCTATTCCTAACCTCAATGTTACTTTCTCTTCTCATGTCTTTTGATATTCCAAATATGGAAGAGTATTCATATAAATTTGAGCACAATTGGATATACATTTTTCATAATCATCCATTTTTCATTACATTTTTCAAAAAGAATTGAGTGAATATTAATGCTATAATTTCTTTTAATAGTATTTTTTTTTGTTGCTGATTTATCCTTCAATACTTTTGTCACTCTCACAAATAATTCTCATGGTAAACAAATATATATATTTTATGTTTTTCTGATTTAAAGTTTATATGAAATTTTAGATATACATTTTCCACAATCATCCATTTTTGTGATTTGAAAGAATACAATATTTCATATTGGAAGGAATAATTTAAGGGGAAAAGGAAGAGATGAGGTAGAACAGAAACGAAAAAGGAAAAATCAAAGTTGACAGAATAGCAAATTCGATGTTGAAGGAACCAAAATCAGTGGTGACGTTATTAACTTTTTTCCACTTTTTTGTTTTACTAATTCCTTTAGTCCTTTATTTTCCTACATTTTTAATTAGTTAATGTTCTCAACTATAATAAGATATATAATCCCCTAAATATGAATCAAATATAATTTCGTAATTCAAGTATCAATATTGATACTATTTGATACTCTTCTAATCCTATTTAATCATCAACACACTCACTTACCATTTCAAAACGTAAAAACACCAATAATATGGGCATGAAATAAGATATATAATCCCCTAAATATGAATCAAATATAATTTCGTAATTCAAGTATCAATATTGATACTATTTGATACTCTTCTAATCCTATTAAATCATCAACACACTCACTTACCATTTCAAAACGCAAAAACACCAATAATATGGGCATGAAAGTACTAGACATTTGTTGAATGTTATACTTATACCATGGGTAAGAATGTTGATCGGAAATTTTTTTTCTATTGTGATGACAATCGAAATAGTGAATTGCAGTAGAGCGTGACTAAGTGATCAATGGAGTCTCACGAGAATCAAAACACTTGCAAATATTATATTCTGAAGTCACAAATAATTTGATATATTTTGTAACTTTTTTCGATCTTCTTCAACTTTTTTCATTGTAACATAAAATGATGAGGTATTTTAGAGAGAAAATTGATTATGGAAGATTTCCCATCAAATTAGAAGGGGATAAATAAAAATAAATGATAGTTAGAAGTAATGAATATATAAAGACTATAGTGATGGTAGAAAATGGAAAATGAAAAAATAATAAAGAGGAATAAGGAAAAGAAAAAGGAAAGAAAAAATTTCATGTAATATAATTAAAATTTAAGTTTAATTTCTAATTAATAATGCATTTAGTTTGTTCCATATATATTCAAGAATCATTGCCGCTGATTCTTCTTCCGTCGTCTTACCTTATTTTTTATCAATTTTTTTAATTTTATCTTATCTATGAAATCTGAAAAAAAAAATTAAAATATTTATTATTTGTCTTCATCATTACTATACTTTATTTTTATTTTTTTTATCTTTCTTTATCATTATTACAATTTATTACTTTTTATTAAATTCTTTTTCCCACCTGCTATTTTTATAATTTTCTAAAAAGAAAAATCAACCTTGCTCCTTATTAACATAATTTAATATTATACCTTCTATTTCTATATATATATATATATATATATATATATATATATATATAGTATATCTCCTTTTTATTACCATAAATATGTTCTTTCAATTGATTTTTCTCTTAAAAAATATATAAATTAATCTATATATCTATATAAAGCTGGATAATAAAAATGTGATGTGGCACCTCTCTTTGGCCAGGATTGCCATTTGTTTATTTTTTGTCAATTTTAAAAAAAAAATAAATCTCAAAAATCTGCTAAAAGAAGGAAAAAAATTATTTAAAATAACTTATTTATCTCTCCTCATCATTATTCACTACAATTTATTATTTTCATCTCTCATCACTATTATTATAATTTATTTATTTTCCTTAAATTCTTCATTTTACCTTTTATGTCTATAATAATTTTCTATATAAAAAAACCATTTTTCCTACTACCATATACGTTTCTTTTCATAAACTTTTATCTCAATCAATCTCATTTAATGTATTGTCATAAAAAAAATCAGAAAATTAATCTTCTTTTTTATCTTTTTATAATTTCATTACTAATACTATTAATTAATTTCCCTAAAACCTTTCCTCTTCCTTCTCACATATTTCTTTCATTCATTAAAATTAAAACACTTCTTAAATTTTGATAAATTTCAATCACTTTTTTATTAATTTAGTTATACGTATTAGTCTCTCTCTCTCTCTCTCTCTCTCTCTCTCTATATATATATATATATATATATATATATATATATATAAAATTAAATCTGGATAATAAAAGTGTGACATGACACCTCTCTTTGGCCAGGATTGCCATTTATATTTTTTGTCAATTTTTTAAATCTCAAAATCTGCTAAAAGAAGGAAAAAAAATATTTAAAATAACTCATTTATCTCTCCTCATCATTATTCACTATAATTTATTACTTTTCATCACTCATCACTATTATTATAATTTATTGCTTTTCCTTAAATTCTTCATTTTACCTTTTAATGTCTATAATAATTTTCTTTAAAAAAAAACATTTTTCCTACTACCATAGACGTTTTTTTTTTCATAAACTTTTATCTCAATCAATCTCATTTAATGTATTGTCATAAAAATATTCAGAAAATTAATCTTCTTTTTTATCTTTTTATAATTTCATCACTTATACTATTAATTATTTTTTCCTAAAACCTTTCCTTTTCCATCTCACATATTTCTTTCATTCATTAAAAAATAACACTTCCTAAATTTTGATAAATTTCAATCACCTTTATTTTTTATTAATTGAGTTATACTTATTAGTCATTATAATTGCAAATCGGTTACAAACCTTTTAACCTTCCATTCATTTCCATAAAATTCTCATAATTTTGGAGTTCCTCACTTAATTTCTTTTGAGTTGTTGGAGCTTGAGGTTTCTTGTGATAAAAATAGAGGAAAGTGATGTGCTACATTTTTCAAGGAAGCCAATGTTTAAAGGGTATTCTTCACCTTTTTTTTGTTATTATATTATTTATTCTTTTTTATTTTATGTTTTTGTTTTGTTGTGATTTTAACCCTTTGAAGAGCTGATGTATTTCATTAGAATATTTTAATATGAATCAAGATTTTGGAATATGTAGTTCCTTATTTTTGTAGTTCCTCACTTAATTTCTTTTGAATTGTAGGAACTTACCTTTTTTTTATTATTATATTATTTATTCTTTTTTATTTTATTGTACTTTTAACTTTTTGAAGACTTCATGTATTTCAGTATAATATTTTAATATGAATCAAGATTTTGGAATATGTAGTTCCTTAATTTTGTTGTTCCTCACTTAGTTTCTTTTGAACGGTAGGAACTTGAGTTTCCTTGTGATAAAAATCAAGGAAAGTGGCGTGCTATAAGGAAATCGATATTGATTTATTGTGATTTTAACCTTTTGAAGACTTCATGTATTATATTATAATTTTTAATATGAATCAAGAATTTGGAATACTTGAAAAAATTCACAAGGTATCTAATTTCATTTTTCAAAATAAGGCGATTATAGTGACGGATTTTCGCTAATGGAAAAATAAAATAGCATATTATAGTTCTAATTTAGCTTTCTATAATTACTATGCTTTCAAATGACATGTTCTAATGAAATAATATAAGTCATGCAATGACAATTATCATTTAAGTAACGAGAAAAAAAAAAATTATATCGATAAATATTTATATGTATTTCATCCTTATCTTAGGCAAGAAAAATTCATCAACAATCTCAATAATTGTTGCAGCCTGCAAGGAACAAGCTGATAACAATGATATCATTGTTTTGATCAATAATAAAACATGAATTTACCATGTAGATGAAACGACCCCAAAAATGCCCGAAAATGTGCTTCGGAAACACCTAGAATTGTAATTTCCATATATCTCAAAATCCGTGCATAATTTCGGAAATTCGACTTCATATTCTTATTCAGGGGGTCAAATTGAGTGGGAAATGGGTCTAACCCGAATTTTAGAGCAACCGTATCAAAATTCGAAAATCGCAAAAAATGCGATTTTCAGGGTCAACTTTAAAGGGGCATATCTCTTAGCACACAAGGAACTGGAAGGACCACTACCTATTAAATTAAAGCCCTTCGAGTTAGCTTTCCAATGCAATTGGTTTAACTTCATTCGAAGTTAGGATGAAGGAGTTATGACTATTTTCGTAAAACATGTCCGGGCAGAATTGCAATTTCCAGTGAGCTATGTTACTGTAGCGGGCTGGGACGTTTTTCTTTTATAAAAGAGGTTATGTCTCATACTTAGTTATATTTCTTTGTAGCTTCAAAACACTCAAAAACACTCTCTAAGCCCTCTTCAAAATTTCACCAAGATCTTCAACCAAATTCAAACATCTCAAGTTCTAATTCCGGATTCAAGACTCAATCTCAAGCTTCAATTCTCCATTCCAATCTTCATCAAGGATTCTCCAAAGTTGAGGTATGTGGGTTGATTGTGGAAACCTTCCTTTCCACAAGTCCAACCATTTATCCTCTATTTTTACTTCAAGTTTATGGGTCCTTATGATCATTTATGAACTCTTGAATTATGGAATTACTACTACACATCCTATTATGGTCTATTTTTGCATATTATCATGAAATTGAATTATTATGTGATGTTTATGGTTTTCATGCTCCCATGATCAAATTATGAAGGTTGATATATATATGTATGTTGTTGGTGGGCTGATTTATATGTATCTCGGAATTGGTTGGACTTAGTACTCTTGAAATACATGATTTCATTTACATGAACAATAGCCCACCATGTGTTTGATAAAATGCTCACTTATAGAATTCTTAGGAAATGGAAGGTTCAATGTACGTCCTATGAGTCGGATGGTCATATAATCATTGAAATGATGATGAAATGGATACATGTATATGATTGTCTCTATTTAAATGATGTGAGTCGACCAAGCCTAGCTCGGGGGGTTGTAGGCCCGGGTAACCGTATCGAGGGGTTGGTACCTTGGTTGCCTAGTACGGGGGGTAGTAGGCCCGTATAACCACATTGAGGGGTTTGTACCTTGGTCCCTAGCTCGGGGGGTGGTAGGCCCGGGTAACCACATTGAGGGGTTTGTACCTCTTTCGCCTCTCCAAGGGGGTGGTAGGCCTTGGAAATACTATATTGATGGTCACTCGCCACACATGTACTACGTCCCACTAAATATGATTTTTGTGTAAGCGTCATTATATATATCATTTCATTAATGTGCTATCTATCGGGTATGATTAGGCATTTTTCCTATGATGTCCATCCATTGTAGCATTGCATTGCATCCCATATACTTAGTACATTCAAACGTACTAACGCATACTCTATGCCTACATGATGTCACCATGTAGGGACCGGAGCACCGCTTGACCCTCGTCCTCCGCGTGGCTAATACGATTTTCTATCAAGGTTATTGGTGAGTCCTCCATTCCGGGGACGTTGCGTATGATCTTTTGCTATGTATAAGACTTTTTCTTTTAATTATGTTTTGACTATGAGGGTGAGCCCGGTTGTTTGTCTTGGCCCCCGCTAAAGTACCTATGTTTAGAGGTGGTGTTGGACAAGTTGTGTATTATGCTTGAGCTTGACTCATCTATGGTATTTATGTATCATTTCTTCTTTTTTTCTTGCTCCCTTAGTCCCGATTTCCCCCTTGATTATGCTTATCGCTTATGGTCATTTTAATTGCTTCCGCGACCAAGAATGTGTAATGATACGCTATGAGGCTTGTTTGGGGTTCCTTCGGGTTCCCCATTCGCCGGTCACGTCTAGGCCCTAGGCTTGGGTCGTGACACACACACATAAAGAGTTTCTCTTGATTAAGTGATTCCAAAATTTTGACATTTTTTATGCTATTGTCCAAAATTATATGTTACTCTTTAATTTCACTTAAGAATACTATTTAAATTTATTATCTGAAATATGTAAATAGTGATTATTTGTAGCAAATATTGACAACATCTAGATAGCATGTTAGTAAAAATGTAAGTATTTAACTATTTTAGAGAAATTCCATTATACTTTTTATCTCACATGCATAAAAATATCAACTTTATTATCTGAAATATGCGAATGGTGGAACTCACAACTTCAAAAAAACTATGCTTTTTAATAAGAAATTTACTAACAAATTATTATTAACAATATATTGCTTACAAATGTATCACGTGTGAATCATAAATGAAATATAGTCATACCTTTTTCTAAGGAAAATAAACGAATAAAAAAGTATAAAAGCTAGAAATTTTTTAGACCTTTTCTTTACATTGTTTTTTTTTTCTTTTTAAAATATTTTTTACAAGGATAAAATTATGAAAGCAATCAAATTATATTCTAACAAAGCAAAAAAAAAAGAGTTAAAATATTATATACACTATCCGATACATAGAAATCAAATCTTATAATTTTTATTTTCATTACTTTAACAACTTTTTATTGTTATAACTTCTAAAATAATTAATAAGGAGTATATCATATTATTTGATATTACATATTGTAGTCCTATAAATAAAGACATTATAAGACTTTTTTTAACGATTAAGATCGTTACAATGATATTATAAAGTATATCTTTCATCTATTATTTAATAAAATTATTAGTATCTTATCATTTTTTTTATAACCGCGCAAAGCGCGGACAAGTTCACTAGTTAGTAAATATTTGACAAGTAAATAGAGACGGAGGAGTAGTTATTTATGAAATAAAAATAGTTGTCTCAAATTATTTCCTTTTTAAAGTTTTGTTTGTTTGATATTACAGATATTAATTTTGATTTTTTTCTTTTTGGCCATTAGTAACAAAATTCATCCTTAATTTTTTTCTTATTACTTTTAACACGAGAAAGAAAAAGCGATTGATTTTTTATTTTTTTTACAATAGTTGGCTCCAATGAAATTACAACGAGCCTAATATGCTATTCTATAACACTAATCCCCCCCAAAATAAAGAACAAACTGATACCTTTCCATTTGTGATTGCCTTTTTTTTTTTTTGGTTATAATTGTTAACTTATATGGTCCAAAGAAGTGTCTTTATCTCTACACAAAGTTATAAACATAGTTATTTCAAAATTATAGTTTTTTGAGAAGCCTCATAAAATTCGTCTTTATTGTGTTGCTGTCGTAAAATTTCATTCTCTGTTCCTCTCCTCTGGATCGAGTTACTTCGTCCTATTTCTATATCATTTGAAGAAATGAGATAAATAATATCAAGTTGGTTGGAATAAAGTAAAACATTCAAAATTAAAGTTGGAACTAAATTTGTACTTTATTTTATTGAAAGTTTAGATTTGTTAAGGATTTAATTCATACCTAATCAAATAAAGTATAAATTTAATTTCAATTTTAATCCTAGAATATTTCGTCTTATTCTGCGAAACAAACGACCCTCAGTTTGCCCTTTCAAGACCAAAGCCCAAACCACTTTAAGAGGTCGCTGGGTTTGATACGTGAGATTACAATAATGATTTTAAATAATATTTATACTTAATTTTTTCATATTTTATTTAAAATATTAGCTTATTTCGAAATTATTTCATCCGATCATATATATTAAAATGATGGTACTATCTCACATAAAAAATAGAAAACTTATAATTCCATAAAATATCCTTACTTATTTCGTCGTACGTACCAAATATACCTTATCATACTTTGCCTTTTTTCCTGAACATTTATTTTCCTCCAATTAATTTCCTTTTGGCAGTGATCGAAGTTCCTTAAATAACCATTTTTTGTGTAAAATAAGATAGTATTGGTGGATGCGTTTTACATAACATAATGCAAAACAATCATTTAGGTAAAAGGGAAAATCTCCAAAATTCAAATATATTTTATAATGATTTAGTTTCAAAGTTTGAAATTAAATTTTAGAAACCTTCCAAATTTTACTCATATAATTTTAATTTTATTTCATATTCAAAACAATTTTATCTTTAATTACTATTTTAAAATTGAATAATAATTTCTTTAAAAAAAATTAATTTGATTATAATATTTGTTATTGTAATTGTTTGATATGACATGCCCTTAAATAAGAATCCACTCAAAGTTTTGGCAAATACGTGGCGTTAGCCATGAAAATCAAATACTTCTTTCGTCTTATTTGATGTGACACTTTATTATAAGTCGAAACAATTTAACTTTATAATTATTTTGTCCTTAATAAGATAATTTATAACCATACAAATATAAATTATTTTAGACTATATGTTTTAAAAGTCAATTTTTTTTTTAAAGTACCGTACAAAGGCAAACAATACCATATAAAATAGAACGAGGGTGTATCCTTCCTTTAAAGTTGTTGTTTGTCCAAATTTTTTCCTTGAAGGTAATTTTTTTTTAGAGGATATAATTTTGTACCTTCAATTTTTATAAACTACTCCCTCAATTGTTAATTGAATTTATGAGGCAATACATATATATTAAGAAAACATATTTAAGTAAAATCATAAAAATATAAATTTATAAGTAGTATAATATATCTCCTAAAAAATATAAAACTTTAATAAATGAAAAGATAAATATAAAAGAATATCAAACATTCATCTTGAATTTTGAAGAATTTAATTATTATTTTGAACAATAAAAATATCTTAAAAATTCAGTAATATATAAAATAAAGAGAGTAATAAAATTGATAACTTAACAAATTTACCTAAAATATACAAATTAAATTATATCTTTAAAAAAAGCAATATCTCAAAATAAAATAGATTAGATCGTATATATGAACGAGTATATAGTAAATAATCTAATTCAAACCCCCATAAGTCAAAGAGAATGTGTCGGTTAACTTAAAGAGATCTTCAACACTCTTACTGCTACACTTCTTTCTACAAAAAAAAAAAAATACTTCCTTTGTCTTCTTTTTTTTTTGCCTTTTTCGAAATCTCTCAAGAATATCCATTGTAATTGCCAAAAGAATTTGTTCATATATTGTACTAAAAAATTGGTGTATAGTACAGAGAAAATCATTGTTTTTTTTTGTTTTCAATTGATGGGGTTTTGAGATTTAGAATGGACTTGAAGAAACTTCCATTTTCTGATTCTTCTCCAAGAAGAAAGGTAGTTGTTTCTGGCTTTGGTTTGGGTGTTGCTGCTTCTTTCATTTTTGTTTGTATTCTATTGTTGAATTATTCATTCAAATCTCCATTTGTAACCCCTGTTTTTACTGGTTTTAGTTACAGTGATAATAATAATAGTAATAGTACCCTCATTTCTTGGCCTTTCTCTTTCTCTAATGCTAGTGTTAGTTTGAGTTCCAAAGCTTCACACAATGTGGAAAATGGAAACTTTAGTGTTCAAGAAACCAAGAAAATTGATGAAAGTGGAATATTTTCCAATTTGGGGGAAAAGGGGGGAATTTTAGGAAATACCCATGTCCTCAATTTCTCTGAAAATGTAAAAAATGAAAGCTTTCTTGTTCAAGAATCAGATATTGTCAAGAAAACCCATGGGTCAGAAATTGATGGGAATGGAACTGTTTTGGGTATCCAAGATTCCACCAAGTATAATGTGACCTCAACTTATATCAAGGATGTTGTGGGATCAAGTGGTGGTGATAGGAAAAAAGTTGCAGTGGGTGAGGGTAAAGGGGGTTTATCTGTGGAGAAGAATGGTGTGTTGTTTCAAAGTGATGGAGAATCATTGATTAGACGTGACAAGGATTTTTATGGGGACTGTGATGTATATGATGGTGAATGGGTTAGAGATGACACGAAGCCATATTATCCTCCGGGTTCTTGCCCTATTATCGATAGAGATTTTGATTGTCACCTTAATAAGAGGCCAGATGATGAGTATATCAAGTGGAGATGGCAGCCATATGCATGTGACATACCGAGGTACGAGTACTAAAGCTCCTAGTCACAATATTTGAAATTTGACTATGAATTACAATTTAGTCTTTGGTAACACCCTCAATGCATAAAGTGATATTACAATGTTGACTTTTGGATTGAACTTAAAGAACAAATGTTGTGGAACTACCTTGTAAGACAGAACATAGAAATCTATATTCCGATGCTACTCCAAAAAGTACGATGTATTTTCTAATCAGTTGATCCAGTATGTTGCAATTGGTTGTAAGTTTCTTAGGGTGTTAGTTTTTGAATATATCTTGTGTGAAGTTTGAGTGCACACCTATGAAATGCAAGCAGATGCCTTTGTAAAATGCTGAAATGCCAGTCGTTTTAAATGTGTTTCTTTACTGACATTATTTGCATTGCCAATGAAATTTTTTTTATTTACATAGTCTATGTTGCATATTTAGTTATATTGGTCAATTTAACTGATTTACATCTCACACACTAGCCTCAATGCAACTGATTTTCTGGAGAGGTTGAGAGGGCAAAAGCTTGTTTTTGTGGGGGACTCTTTGAATAGGAACATGTGGGAGTCCCTTGTTTGCATTCTTCGCCACAGTATTCGAGACAAAAAGCGAGTTTATGAGATATCAGGAAGGCATGAATTCAAAAAGAAGGGCTTCTATGCATTCAGATTTGAGGCAAGCTATTTAATCTCTTTCTTCTGTGACCTGAGAATTGCTAATTTCCTTGTCATCTTATCATGCTGTGACTTGGTTGCAGGATTATAACTGTTCTGTGGATTTTGTTAGTTCCCCGTTTCTTGTCAGACAATCAACTTTTAAAGGGAAAAATGGTTCTTTCGAGACGCTAAGATTAGATTTGATGGACAAGACGACTTCAATGTATAGTGATGCTGATATTGTAATTTTCAACACTGGTCATTGGTGGACTCATGAGAAAACCTCCAGAGGGTTAGCACTTTACTTCTTTCACTAAAAGCTGGATCTCGCATGTCATTGTTAGTTGAAATTTATAAACTTGTGCTCCTGGTTGATTATAGGGAAGACTACTACCAGGAAGGTAATCATGTGCATGGAAGGCTCAAGGTTTTAGAGGCATACAAGAGAGCGATTTCCACTTGGGCAAGGTGGGTGGATAAGAACTTTGGTGGAAGCAGAACTCAAGTTATTTTTAGAGGATATTCAGTCACACACTTCAGGTACAATTCTTTGTTACATGTTAATTTAGCTACAACTCTAATGGGGATATCATGATTCAGGAACTCTTCTCGTGACTTACATGTTGTGTTTCTTTGGTATTGAGGTGTTCTTAAGGAATCTCTTATTAGGAAGTGAGAATGAATAAGTTAAATTGTAATCCTTTTCCCCAAGTGCCAGGGGCTGTATACTTCACTGGCATTTGGGGCTTGGATTGATCGATGTGTCTCAGTTATGAGCTGCTGCCATGTATTCGGTGGCAGATCCAGGATTTTTACTAAGAGGATTCAACATCTACTATATATATGAAACAAGTAATTTTAGTAATTTTAACTTTGTATATACATTGTAATTTTCCAACAAAGAGGGTTCGGATGAACTCCTTGTGCGCTATTAACTATGTATTTAGTCCTTCATTGACGGTACACGTGAACATTAGGGTGGAACTAGGGAAGTTGCCAGGCTACTGGTCAGCACAATATTCGCCATATATGAAGGACGAAAATGCTGTGTAGCATTTAACAGAACCACCTTAAGTTCGGAGGCTAAAGACTAGTATCAATGTGAACTTTAGCAAAGAACAGAATTCCATGCAAGCTAAGGATCCATATAAGGCGATACTAGCTAGTTCTTGTTGGGATAAATATGTGGCTGTTTTAGATTTTTGTAGTTTGGGTAGTGATTTGTATGTACATACAGGGGTAAGTGTGAGATTTAAAGAACCTTTAGTCTTGGATTATCATATAAATAGGAAAATATAGTAATTTTACTGCTAATTAGTTGTAGCATTGTAGGCTAATCATTAGTTGAATGTTCAGGTTATCTAGTTCTATGGCGTAAGACTGTAAATTTGGAAGATGTAACTGCAGTGACCAATCTATGGGATCTCCTAATCATTTTCAGCTATAACATGGATCGTATACAACTATGGTACAGCGTAGCTCCTACTTTATGCTCAGACATAAACTTAATACACAAAACTCATTTGAATGACAGGCGTGCCTTTTGGGCGGAATGAAAACCTCTGGGAAGGTTATCTCTAAAAATGAATGTACTCCTGTTTTCTGGTAGGCTTCTTGTGTGGATGTATAAAGGTATATGCTGTTTAGTGAGATGGTCAAGTTGGTTGCTCACTGCAAACTTGCTGTCCTTTAAATACAATCTGTTAACCAAGTGTTCACGCAGCCTGATCAATATACAGAAGAGTAATCACTTTAATTATCAACTAGTCGTGATTTATGTTGATTCCTTCAAAAGTAGATAAGCTATCACATTTTTTGGAAATTCTTTTATTTCATTACATGTACACTGTGATAGTGTTGTCTCGTAGAGAAACTAGCAATGCTATGGTTTATGTTAAAATAATCTTGCGTTTTGATCATCCCTGTTAGTAAATTTGTCTCTTGCTCCTTTGGGCGCTATTGAGGAACGGCAATCAAACTTATCTTTTTATGCAGGGGAGGTCCATGGAACTCAGGCGGGCAGTGCCATAAAGAAACCGAACCACTATTCAAGAAGGCTTATTTGGCAAAATACCCTTCAAAGATGAAAGTCCTACATCACGTCCTTCATAACATGACGACCCCTGTCATTTATATGAACATTAGTAGGCTTACAGACTACCGGAAAGATGGTCACCCGTCGATATACAGAAAGGAGTACAAGACAGGAGAAGAACAAATGGCTGGAGTACACTCTCAGGATTGCAGTCATTGGTGCCTACCAGGTGTACCGGACACTTGGAACGAGTTGTTATATGCATCTCTCCTGAAAAGCAGAAAAGGCTCTTGGAAGAACTGAACTTGAACTAGACTTTTTCTTTTTGGTCATTCTTTTGTATTTTTTGGTACTTGTCAATATAAAAAAAAAAAACGGTAGCAATACGGAGGTTCTTGTGTATTAGATCAGTCTTGGAGTTGGAAGTTGATCTGTAAAATTTGTACAACCTTTGCTATTGAGGAAAGTAAAAAAATGATAAAGCTTCCTGATTTTACAATACCATCTTTTCTGTGATATTGGACAACATGGAGTATAGAGTGTTGCTATTACATTGATGTGTTTATAGGTCTCCAAATGAAGTACTAAATCCAGAGGTGTACGTAGATTTTATCCCTATCTTGGTGGGGCGTAGAGAGGTTGTTCCTGATAGATCCTTGACTCTAGAAAAATGTTTTCCAGAACACAATTGCTAGACCTTTTCCAAGTTTGATCATTGAGCAACTCCTGTTCCCTAATTCCTACATATTTATATAGCTTTAGAATATCTTGCTCTTCAAATTCTGATTAACTCTGAATGGATATCTCATTACCACTCTGTTTGGACGGTTGTTACATATTATTTCATAATGTATTGTATTGTAGTCTGGTGTACTATATCGTATTACTTTAATGAATATAATATTTGGATAGATTGTATCTTTCTCTGTTATTACATAATGTTGCGCTTCAACAATTCGAAAGATAAACCTACAAGAAAAATAGGATACATGCTAGAGCTACTATTATAAAGTAGGGTAATGATAAAATAAGATTATTAAACAACAAGACAAAATTAGAAGAGAGTATTAAGGTAATGACGCGATCACACAAATCGGGTGTTACACAAAAGTGAGACTTTTTTTCATTATCTAACAATGGATTTAAATGATGCGATCCAATACAATAAATTTAAGTAACAATCAAAACATAAACACAATATATAAACTAACAGTACAGCACAACAGGTAACAACCATCCAAACATGATATTCAAGTTATGATCATACAAGTGGATTTTAATGTACACATGTGAATCGAGATTTTAAAGTTTATGAGTTTTTACATCACTTTCATATTAATATATAATAACACTTCCTGTGGACTTATTAGGAAAAAGACATCCCTAGGGTGCCTTTTCTTTAAAAAAGAAATCACTATATTTTTATCTCTACTAAATTTAAAATTGAAATTTCACGATTCTCCTTTCATTTCACTTCATTAATCACTAGACCACGTTCCGAGGGTGCACAAACACAATATATATATTCCAACATAGGACTAGAGAAGGAATGTACAACAATCTTACCAAAATCCATTAGAATCAATTAGAACATACGCACTTGCATGTGACACCTTACAAATAAAACACAAATATTACACAAGAGTGGATAATATAATAATATATTTATAGGGTACAACATTAAGTTGAAAGCCAAGAAAGACTCCAAAACGGAGTCCATAATTGCCGTTTTGTGACTTGCCGGTTTGCCATCCTTTTGCCAACATCCTTTGCTATTTTTATCATCATATATCCACACAGAATTTGGCTCAAGTATGAGCAAACTTGAAATTGTATATGGAGCAGTTATGTTGCTCGGACTCTCCAGAAATGTTGTCATAATTGCATTGATTTTGGAGAATCCAACATGCATCTATCGACATTTTTGAACAAATCCAAGCAACATAAAAGCCCTCCTTCACTCCAACTTGCCTATCTTTTCTTAAGACCCATGGATTGCTTCATCCCACTGCATTTTTTTTTTCTCACTTAATAATCTGTAAGTTTCAAGAGGGGTACTCTTGAAACTAAATAGTGTTATTTGCTTTAATTTTATCCAATAGGCTCTTGAGACAAAGCCAGTGGTAAGTTAGCCCATAGATTGTGGCCTTAAATAGAAGAACTCAACAAATCATTACATCATAAACCACTACTATATATTATGCTTTACCTTTTTCTTTTTCACTATTGCACCCGCACCCCACACAAATCTCTTTAGATTTCATCATGAAGTGTTAGTGGTTCACAAAAGCTTTTTTAATGCCACATGATTAATAATAGTGGCGGAGTTAGGATTTTCATTAAGAGCGTTCAGAATCTGAAAAAGTAAATATACAACCAGTTAAATTCAACATCTACTATACTCCCTCCGTCCACTATTGTTTATCAGGGTAAAATCATGCACAATCCTTAAGAAAAATTTGATATAAGGTGCAATTTGACTAAATAACCCTACTATCAATCATTATTAAAATGGTTTTACTTTTTGAAAATTGTAAAAACAACTTTTTTCACATTAAAGTAGTCTTGTAACTTTAAAATGACTACTTTTTAAAACTAGTAGTTATGTAATTATTAAGGGCAGAATTGGAAAAAAGTGACTAATTGTTTCTTGATTGTTTAAATTAATAATTATTTTTGGACAGCTATTTTTAGTATACCTGACAAACAATAGTGGACGAAGGGAGTATGTTTTAACTATATATAAATAGTATAATTTTCGGTCTCGGGCTATACGCTCGCTCCACCCTTGGATTTGATTAATAGCACTTAGTTTCCTTGAGAACGAAATTCGAAATTCATCCTAATTTACGTACCTAACTAAGCAAATTAGGCATGCGCCTATTTTTGTGTGTGGTAAATGAATAAAACGTAAACAAATATTAAATTCATAATCCATAATTTTAAAAATGCAATATGTTCAGGCTAAGAATCAGTGGTGAAGATCGAGTTCGTTTAGTACACTCAAAATTTAATATATATGTTTATAAAAGTAACTTTTAATCTAAGTATAAAATATATATATTTTTAATAAAGGTTATTCAATTAACTATCCTTCACGTTATTTGACTCGATCACATCACTTGAATAGTGAGCAGCCATTAAAGCTTAGTGGAGTCCATAAAATATTATGAATGACTAGCTAGCTTGTAAGTTTACTATATTCTTGCCTAATGGTGCATTAATTTAGTCCTTTTTTTTCCTCTTTACTAGTGAATCCACTCACTCATCCACCATACTTGTCCACATCTTCCCCTTTATAACTACATGTATCAACTCAGTATTTCACTAATCCCATAATACTTGTCTGCCAATTACAAAAAAGAAAAGAAAAAAAAGAGAGAATAGAGATAAAAGTACTATTGTTTTTTTTCCTATTCATTCATCAATAATTGGCTAGCTATGTGAATAGAGGAAGATCCACGTTTGAGGGTGTGGATACACGTGCACATGTTAACTTCGTATGTATATACGTAAATAAGGATTATGTAATTAAATGTGCACACTGAAACACATGATTAGTTGAGTTGGTGCATTGTGTTGGGTCCGAAAGTGATTAGGGCGTCATGCAGAAGCTTACAATTGCGTATCATATGGTTGATAAATCAGATGACAAAAACTTATAATAAAAGCATAATATTATTATATGAAAACTAATATAAAAGAAAAATATTAAAACTGTAGAGAGAAAATTCTCCCCATAAACTAAACTCTTAAACGTCTACATTGTGATGTTATTGTATTATGTATGAGAATAGGGATCTTTAATTTATAGATCTCCAAATTTTTCCTCCAAATTAAGGAATACCCAAACATAGAAGAAAGTTATATTTTCCTTTCAGTACAAGTTAAAGCATTTATGGTAATACTTTGATTTCCCTTTGAGAGAAAATAAAATTCAAATAAGGACAAGAAAATCAGGGCAAAACCCTAGCATATTGGTCGAATACTAATCACTAAGCTCCTTCGCAAGCAAAGTGTCCTGAGTCTAATTCTGATTATTGCGTTTTCTTTGTGGTAATATTTTTTTTAAAAAAAGTGCATATTTAAAACTTCAAGCGAGGTTCGAACTAGCAACGAAAGGTCAAGTCCATCAAACCATAGAGTGAACTATATATTTATGTTTAGTTATATACCTTCGATTTATACTTGTTTACAATAAACTGGATTAGATATAATTATATGAAATCGTGTGATATTTACATCATCAAATAAAAGGTTGATTATATACGTATCTAAGTATATATAGTCAACCTTTTATTTAGAGTTTTAGACACTTGAACTAAGTCTTGTTACAATTGAACAACCCAATTCCTAATAATTAAATACTTTCGATATATTTAAATATCGAAGAAAAAATTGTGTGTGTTTTCAATCGTCTATTAAATAGTTGAATTAACTACATGAAATATGTCATCTTCTATAATTATATGCATCAACCTCAAGTAGAAATACATTGGGTTTTACAACTTATTGAGGCGAATGCATATAATTAAAGGAAATAACATATTTTATGTGGTTAAGGTTATAACTACTTAATAGATAAATGAGAACACAAGCAAAGAAATTTCAAAATTAAATCAAAACTATTTAATTGGAACACTCTATTAGAAGGTGAGGTGTTCAATTGAAATATAACTTATATTAATACAAATTTAAGAAACCGATTATGTATTAAACATACATACATGCATCCATACATATATAAAGATCTCTATAAAATGAAAAATGAAAATCTAGTTATCTTTTATAATAAGTTTGAAATATTACTAAATAAACAAGTAGTGGACTTAAATTGTTATATCATGTAATTGTCTATTTAAGTTTTACTTGTGAAACCCAATACAATTTACCACTTGAGTGTGTTCGGTATTAAGAAAAAGATTTTTTTTTAAATGTCTTTTAATTTTTCAGGTTTAATTTGTCAAAAATCATTATAAATTTATTTATTTTAAAAAAATAAGTTCCATAAATAATTTTCATTATCTCCTCCCTACGGACCCAATATCCCCAACGTCCATCTCATTACCATTCCTCCCCGGGGTGAATCTAACTTTCAAGTTTATTATCTTCTCTCACTCTTTTTTTTTTTTTCCACTTTTAATGAGCAATGGGCTTTATCTAGTTTCATTCCCTTTTTAATGAGCTATTGGGCTGTTGGGACTTGGGAATGCAGTAGACAGAAATTAGTTAGTGTATTTTTTCGTTTTAAATTTTAAGACAAATTGACACGAGCATACAACTATTATATATAATTGGTAACATATAGCCTAATATTAATTAGCAATTAATAGATCAAAAAAATAGCACAAATTAACCTAAAAGAAATATAACGGACTTTTTATAGTTTTTTTTAAGAATAAATTTTAGGTTTAGCAAAAGATAAAAATCATATTTGTATGTTATAGGCTATAGCTATAATTTGCATAATTACGCTCCATATCAAATTTTATGTTTGCTATGGAGCTATTAATCTGTATATGTCAGTATTCATTCCAATTGTATAGTATATATTTGGAATTTGTATTCAAATAAGAAACTGACTTGGTTGTAAGTTGTATAAGTATATATTTTTTGTTGTGATTTTCAGTCGTATATATATATGTGTATTATATGTATTTAAATATAAATTTGTATATGTATATGTAAGTGTATTTTGTATACAGGTAGATTTGTATACAAATCTCTCTCTCGCTTTATACAAACACAAATTATACATTGTATTTTTTTATAATTTGTGTTTGTATAAAGCAAGAAAGAGAGAAAGGCAAAAGAGAACTGGGCAGGGGAAGATTTGTATTGTATAATTATAAGTGTATAGGACGAAGAAATATGTATTTGTATTTGTATATACAGTTTTCTCTCGATTTATATAAACACAAAACATAATTTATACATTTGTGTTTGTATAAAGTGAGAGAGGCGAAGGAGTGTGGCGAGCGAGATTTTTGGGGAGAGAGGCAAATGACAAAGTGTTTGCTACAAATTAGAATTAAATGAAACTGTGGATATAGCATTTATTTTGAATTAATAATTTGCTATTTCATACAATGTTCCCTTTTTTTAACCATGTGCAACCGACCGGCATTAATTAAGGAGATGTGAGATTATTTTTTCTTTCTTGTTTTCAACTCCTATAATTAAGGAAGTTAGTTTTTCAATTTCTTTAAATTCTCAAACTCAACTTTATTTATCAATCTATTTAAAAATTAATTGGGCAAGAAATACTACATAATTATATATTAAAAGAAATTTTTGGGAGGACCAATCGATAAACATACAGTTATATCTGATTTGCATAAACAGAGTAATTAGGGGGAATAAAAGAAAATTTAGAAGAGAAGCAAATATACTTATGAAAAGGATTTTAGAAAGAAAAAAAAAACAAAAAAACAAAAAAAAGGATCGATGAATAACCTAAATTTTCGCAAAAACAAAATTGAAAAAACTTGAACTCCACAAATCATGAAATTCAACAATTAATAGGACAAGAACAAGATTATTTATAAAAGATAATTTTTAGAAGTATCCATGAATAAACATATTGTTATATTTGATTTTCATAACAGAGTGAATTAAGGAGAAGAATTGAAAATTTGGGAGAGAAACAAATAAACGTATGAAAAGAATTCTTGAAAGAGAAAAGGGAGACAAAAAAGAGAAGAGCTCTATTTTAAAACCGTTGACAAATAATAGGAGAGATAAAATAGGAATATAAAACAATAATTTTTTCCTTTTCAAGAAAAACGAAGGAGCAATCAAACGTGTTTAAAGAAAAATAAGGGGAACAAAAATATATTTATTTTTTGAAAAAGAAAATTAACTATTGAATGCCAAATAAATAAAACAAAGCCTTTTTCTTACTAAAAAATTAAAAAATAGGCTATTTATTGCCAATTTAGTCTATAGGTTGTCATGCTACCCATTTGTTTGTATTTATTATTTAGTACTTTTTTTTTCTAATACATGTGCCATTGTTTAGATTTTGAGAGTCAAACAATTTAATCTAACTTGTGAATTTTGGACATGAAATTTTTAAATTTTTTAAAATAAATTTACATATTTGAAAACTACGTAAAAAAATATTCTAAGTAACAATAATTGATAATTTAAGATATTTAAAAAATATACGAAAAATTATTGTTAAAAAAAACTTATTTAAATCTTAAAAGCTAAAAAGTAACACATAAATTGAGACAAAAACGATACTTAATAGTTAGTCTTTTTTTTAAAAAAAAAAATTGCTCTAATATAAATATGAGTCTAGAATATTATGTACACATTTTTCTATTTGTTGGAAGGAAAATATTCCAATTCTCTCTCATTCGGCTTTCAATACTAGTTTAAAGTCCTAATTAAATTCTATAATTTTAATTGATTTTCAATATTAATACACTTTTCAAGTCTTTTTTTTTTAAAAAAAAAACATTATAATATATCTCTCTTTATACCACGCTTGTTTAAAGCATTTTTATTTGACTAATTTTACGTACGTAACTAGACAAGATTCTTGTAGTTTGCTAACTTTTATAATTTATTCATTTATTGTATAGAGTTATATTGTGTGTTTATTTTGATTTTATTTTTACCATTCAACATATTAATATTGATGTTATTTAATACTTATTATTGTTATAGATCACTAAATATGTAATAGTATTAATAGTTCGATCCTTACACCTTTTTAATAATTTTGTTTTTTCTTGGGGAGGGGGGGGGGGGGGGGAGATATTAATTTGAAAAAATAAATTAATAGAAAACTTAAAGTAAATAGGACACTACAAAGTGAGAACTAAAAAAAAAGGCATAATATTTTTTAAGAAGGGTTCGATGGTGCAGACCAGAAATGGGAAGAAATGTTAAAAAAGAGTATGATAAGGCAAGTTAAAATTTAGTGGGCTCCTCGCTTTGCTTTTCATTTTGTAATTTTCACGTATTTACTTTTTCAGATTTTGAATTTCTCGGATGAAAATTCTATCTCCGTCATTGTCCAGCCCCTCCACCCTCGAATCCCCAGCCCACTCCCCATCTCATCTCACCTCCATAATGTTTTGTTGACTTACACATAAATATTTTTGAAATGTTTTTTTTTACTTACTTATCAAAGACTAGAAAATAAGTAAGAAATTCACTTGTTTTTCGAAAAATATTTTCTGCCAAAACATTTTACGTGGAAATTTTCCCTTCCTACCAAACACACGATATTTTATATTATTACTTTTAATTCTTTTCTGACTTTCTTTTCTAATTTGATAGAAGAGTGGGATGAGATAGAACCTTGGCCTAACTAAATATTTTTAAATTAAAATTTTGATATTAAAAAAATACTATAAGATGTATATTTTTTCTCAAGTTAGTTTAATGGGAAAAAGATACATTTTTATCATGGTCAAAATTCACATAATTTAAAATTCGAAAAGTAAAAAGTGTCCAATAAATAACAAAGGGATACTGTTTATCTTGTTATATTATTTCTTTAAAAAAAAATATCCCTCAGTTTTATACTAACTCTCATGCGAATATTGAAAGAGTTCGAAAAAATTAGAGATATACAAGTTATGTTTGTTATTCTCTAAATTGGATTAATTAAAGATATCTTGGTTTAGGTCAAAAAGAATAGATAATAAGAATATGTTGTTCCTCACCTGCATGATTATTATGATAAGAAAATAATTGTAAAGTAATTACTTCCTCTGTCCACTTTTAATCGTCATGATTTCCATTTTTAGAGTCAAACTATCAAAACTTTGACCAACATTTTATGATATATTTTTTTATTATATTGATATGTAAAAAATTGCAATTTATAGTACATTTCGTATAGTTTTTGAATATCTAAATTTTTTGTCTAACATTTTGAATTAATATAATCTAATTTAAATTTAAAAACTAGTCAAATTGACTTTCGAAAAGTACAAAATGACAATTAAAAGTGGGTGGAAATAATAGTAAATAAGAGTATGTAGATTGTTGATCCTCCAAAGTCCAAACTGATTGCACTTCCAATTTGATTTTCAATACAAGACCAGTAACTCGTTTGGGGTGATGTATAAGAGAATTTGATTTATGTATCTTTTTTTTTAATGAAAGATTTGATATATGTATTAATTATAACATTATTTAATTTTTTATTTGGTAGACTTTTTAATCTAAGTATAATTGATATTAGTAATGCAGTATAGTTAAAGATAGAACTGTTTTTAATGCGCCAAATATAAGATAAAGATCAATTCATCCGTGGCTTAAAACAAAAGGATTTGACATAATAAACAGTGTGGGACGCACTGAATAAAGTGGCGTCTTCGATACAGCTTCATGAAAAAAGAATGTATATACATAAACAATATATGAGTACCATTTAATTAATGTAGCATAAACATCAATTTTGTATAAAAAGTTAAGAAATCTAGTCTTAAAATCCAGATAATCTCATACTCAGGCTCATTGCATATAATTGTTGAATTATGATTTTAAGTCGGTATATCAAAAGACAGTTTGGTGTACAAAACAATCAGCATTAGCAAAGTTCGAAAAAGAGCAATACTCCAAAGATTTTTCTTCTCTTTCTCTTATAAGCACAACAAATGCAAGAATAATTTAAGATAAGATAATTAAATAGGCATAATTAGTAAACTTTCATGAAAATGAAGGTGTATGCAATAACTAGGAAAGTAAGTTTGACTATTCCAGATGTTTCTTGACCCAATTATAGTGTGTTTAAACAACCAATGAACCAAGAAAAGGCAAAACCAATCAACAAAAAGAAGATTAGCACTTTCAAAATGTTATGCTTTCTTTAGACAAATTATTGTAGAGGGGTACAGGAAGGTAAAATTAAAGGGGCAACATTTATTCCTCTTATTATTAGAATCTATTATAGCATGTTATATTAATCATCAAAAGTTACATAATTAGCTAATAGCAAAATTAGTTCGTGGCAATATTTCCAAATACCAACTATTTTGCTCCACAAAAGAAGTTGAAATATGAGGGATTTGATAGCTATACATGTGCAGAATTCTAAATTGCAAATCGAACAACGTATCAATTTTATATATAAATACCTCATCTTCTAACCAGCTATCAAATATGATATTACTTATATACGATTTAATATATACATAACTCATTTCCAAACGAACCGGAGGTTAGCTAACTTGCTAGAAAAAATATTGTATATACTTTCTTTATTTGGTGGGATACTTTCAATCTTGATAAAAAGGTTCTTCCCATAAGAGCCCAATAAAAGAAGTCAAACCGCAACTTTTTAGTGTCACAGAATTTGGAACGTGGCTTAATGATATTCGTATTTGTGCATTTGAATTATTGAAATAATTAGTAAATAAACTTACCCAAATTAAGAGAAAAGAAAAGAAAAGTTTCATTGTTTGAAGGCATCCGTTGATGATGACTCTTACTTAATTTGAAGAGAGCCACGAAGGTTTTGACTTAATATTTCAACTTTAAAGGGTGACAATAAGTCAATAATTAATCACTTACTTTTCACTTAATGCTCATTCCATTGATGTGGGGATTTGCTTGGTTGACTAATTAATCAGAATTTAATTTGTATTAGTGCCTCACTTTAGACTAATCATTTTTAATAATATTGTTAATTTTTTTTTAACATTAATATGATATGATTACTTTGTTTTTCGTTGCTCAATGGACGATTTGGCTTTTGACCGATTAATTTGGATTCACTTGCAAAGTCATTATTTTGAGCAGAGACAGATCTAGAAGAGAACGTATAGATTCATAAAAAATCAGTATTTTTATTTCATAATCATTAATTATTGAAAAATATTTTATTGTAAATTTAATTATTAATGTATATTAACTGAGGGGGTGAATCAAAGAAAACTTCGCTCACGAGGTATGGTATGGAGCATTGACTTTCTTGCCATGCCCTTAAGTTAATACAAGAATCATTAACTTTAAGTTTTGAATCTGTCTCTTTTAAGAGTAACATATTTCTTATCAAAGACTACTCAATTTTCAAAGTTCCGGCCTCACCTTAATAAGTCTTATTTTAATTGTGCGACACAACATATCGAGTCAAGTAAACACATAGTACTGGTAATTACTCCCTCCGTCTCATTTTATATGTCATCTCTTTCTATAAATAGCTGGATCATAATACTTGTCATTTTATAAAATTTTTGCATAAATTACCATATTTTGCCTATTATACCCTTGATAGAATAGTTGATTAATCTTGTCATTTATTAATAAAGTTGACTTAAGAAAACATTAAATAAGGGTAGAAGGGTAAAGTTACATCATTTCTTAATACAAGTGCAAAGTAAAAATGTGACATATAAAATGGGATGGATGGAGTATTTACATGGTAGCTAACGTGTAGCTATATTCTGATATGTTTTAAAACTAATTAATATTTCAATGGTCCAAATTAAATTAAATAGGCGTAGTCTAAAAGTTCCATTTAGGAAAAACATTCTATATATAACCAAGCTAAAAACACACAAGCAAAAATCAAATTTGATCAGTCTTTAGTACCTAATTCTTTCATTATAATTTCCCTATTAAAACTATAGGGGATCAGAGACATTTTCTTAATACAAATACATGTGTCAAAGGTTAGATTTGTTCCTTGCCTTTTTAATTATGCTAAAGCTAATAAATTGTGATTTATAACAATTTTTCTTATTTTATTTTTATATTTTTGTTTAGTTGCAGCTTGTTAACTTATAACTTCAAGAAGGTGTGATATCTGCTTTTATAAATTGCTTTCAACAAAAAGATAAATTCTGGTACGTGACTTCGACATGCATCTTTTTGTCTTGTGTTGACACCATTTCATGACATTCAAATTAATTAGAGCCTGTTTGGATTCACTTAAAAAAGTAGTTTTTAAATCAAATTGAAATGATTTTTAAGTCAAAAAATAAAAAATAAAGAGAGACATATTTTTTTTTTGACTTATTTTAAGTCATTTTTTACCTTGTCAAACACTTTCTAATTTATTTTATGTCATTTTTATTTATTTTAAATTATTTTTATATTTGTCAAACATTTCCAAAAATCAAAAATAGATTTGACCAATTTTTAAGTCAATCCAAACACCCTCTTAAAGTGATGTATTATATGCATCTCTTCTAAATTAAGTTATAATATAATATATGGCACTTGCATATGCATGTACACAATGAGAATTAGTTTTGTTAATTTTTATTGCTAGTAAAGGTGAGTGGACTATGTAGTTTAACGAATATATTAAGAAGGATTTTTCCAGAATCTAGTAGAAGGTTCAAGTTTCAACATGCTTCTAGTGTTTCCTATTATTCTTTTTAGTATGTTTCTAAAGGATTGACATTAATTTATTACGAATATAAGTAGAAGTGTGTTAAAATGAGGTACTCATACACTTCAACAATAACACACTTTAACATGTTATTAGTGTAGGGGGAGGTTTTAGGATTGGATCTAACCATCGTTCATTATCAAGAAAGATGTGTTAGGTCCATAAAAAAAGCCAAACTCATATGTGAAGAAGCTATTGAGAATATTAATAGTGATCATGCAACTGTACTTACTGATACAAATTGTATTCGTTAATACACTTGACACAATTGTATTCATTGATACAACTGTGATGTTTGATATAAATTGTATTCGTTGATACATTTGATAGAATTTTACTCGTTAATATGTACACTTGATACATAGTGGATATACAAGGAACAAATACACTGGATACAACTTGATACAATTGTATTCTTTGATGCGATTGTACTCGTTGATACAAATTGTATTTGTTGATACACTTGATACAATTATAATTGTTGATACAAATTAATTGTATTGGTGATAATACCTAATACAACGAATACAATATGTATTCGGCCTCTCTCTCGCTTCTCGTCCCCCTCTTTCTCAAATCGCGCTCGCCTCCCTCCTTCCTTTCCATCACCTCTACTTTTAACACATAACTTTGAATCGTAATTAAGATAACTTTAGTTAATCTATAATAAAGCTCCAGGTTGCTCTTAAAAAAGAGGAAGTTGGGCCGTTGTATAAGTGCTATCATGTTATCTCCAATATACAATAATAATAAATGGATCTCCATATAAAGAAGAAAATCATACTCGAGCTTGAAAATAATTAATTTTTTAAGCTTTTGATTCGGCTTTTTTTACCATTATCTCGGCAATAATAAGTCAAGGTAGTATTTGCAGTGAATCCCTCCGCTAAGTAGTCATGCATTATGATCGGAATGCCCAATTCTCTAGTAAATACATCTCTTTTGATAATTTCTTCGCATGTACCTGCAGTAGCATTCAAGTAATGCCTTTGATTTCACCTGTTTCAGCATGTGCTTTAAAAAGTACCTGAGGTAAATCTTTAAGGTCAAAAATTAAAAAAATTAAAGTCGAAGATTTGCTCATGGGACAAACATGATCAAGAGTTCAAAAACATACACCTCTAAAATCATTCTTATAAATCACTTGTCAAAGATATAAAAAGTCATATTTATTCATTTACTATACAAAAAGGACCAACTTTACCCTTTGTTATACTAACTGTACCAGAATACATACACCCTTGACGTTACGTCAATAGTTAAATTATACCCTTCCTTCTTTGAGGTTGTCAAATGTGTTCATTCAATCCCACATGACATTAATATTTTAATGAGATGAACACTATGAGACATCTTAACGCTCCAATATATTTTATCCTCCCTCTAGCTTATGTTTCCACCACAAGCCTGAATACCAAAAATTTACCTTTTGCCCTATTAAAGTAATACCAAAATTACTGATGCTAGAAACAAAATAATCTCAGTAACCATACTACCCAAGTGTGTAATCATGTGTACTACTACTTCCCTTGGATTCCATTAAATTGTTTGGGCATGGCAAAACCAATCCAATGGCTCTTGAAATAGGTGATATTTTTTCTTTCTTTTTTTGGCATCAATATTAATATTTACTTAGACATTTTAACTAAACTTTGTTTATTTTAGACACCTCATGTCATACTGCATTATGTCATTTTAACATTTTTTTTAACAATCAGTCAAATATATAAGGTGTGTGTAATACACTCGCCGATGATGTGTCAAATTGGCAAATTTTATAAAACCATGTGGCATATATATTAAAAATAATTTTTAAATAATGATATTTTAGTAGAATGAAGAAGTAGCCAATGACTAAATGACATGTGGATCTTTTTACACAAAAATCAAAAATAAAAAACAACCCAACCCCACACCAAGGTCATCTTTTCCACCCCACCCATCCAAATTGTCTTCTCCGCTATTCCTCCACCCACCCATCCAAATCGTCTTCTCCGCTATTCTTCCACCCACCCAACGTCTTCTCCACCTCTGCCCACCCTAACCCTAACCCTTTCCCTACCCACATCGTCTTCTTCACCCCTCTCCCACCCCATCCATTGTTTTTCAAGATTTTTTCCCTTTTTCTTTGCAACATCATGAATCGTGGCCCTTCTAGTGGGTTGAAATTTGTTTATTTTGTGAAATCTCTTCGTCTTGAAATTCGTTTTTTTGTCTGTGGCATCATCAAAACTATTTCTCCATGGAAGGAGTTCAAGTTTTGAGAGATGCATGGTGGCTGAAAAATGAGGAAGAAAATGAAAAAAAAAATGATTAAATGAGCCTATCACGCGCTGGTATTGAGTGTATTACACTCACTATGTCATGTCAGTAAAAAGTGTCAAAATGACACAACGGGACATGACATGAAGTGTCTAAAATAAACAAAGTTTAGTTAAGGTGTTTAAGTGAAAATTGACGTCAACTTTAGGGGGCCACCGATGGGTTAGACCAATTTAGATCTTACCATGAGATGTAGTGGATGAGGCTAAGGTCTCGAATTAGAATTCTGAATATGAAAAAATTCTTGATAAAGAGCATTTTTTCTTTAATAGGTCCTACGTGGTTTAAATTTAAAATATTTGAACTCCAATATGAATATCGATTGCCAGATGAAAAAAAACAATAAAAAAAGCTAAAATCTTACTCGAAAGAAATCTAGGATTGTTCAAAATTAAATCGTAATCGATAAGTCGACCGCAAAATTAAATTATTCGTATTGGGTTATCGGTGTGAGGACGAATTACTCAATTTTCTTATTAGGTAAACTGTTAACCTATTAAGAATTATCGTAGTTACATTTTTTCCGTAAATATATTTGTTAAATAAATGTTTATGTGCATGCACCGCTCAAAATTTAGACTTTCATATATTTCTCACTATGATTTACAATTATAAATTACCAACATAAGTAAAGAGCTAAAAAAACTTGTTTTATTTGATTGAAGATGAATATATTGATGAGTGAAGTGAAAGAATGGAGTATGAAATGATTGACCCAATACGTTGTCTGATAACTATCTATCAATTATTAATCTGATACCGAATCAATCGATAACTTATTGATTAACAAGCGAATTAATATATTTAAAAGTTGATATCCAATAAGTCAAATCATTAAGTATAATTATTCCTCCGATCCATTCCTAAGCAGCCTTAAGAAAATCATCTTTTTTTTCAAAAAAAATAAAATAAAAATAAAAATAAAAATAATATATATATATATATATATTTTAATTTTAACGTTCATATTTTTCGTTAAATATGTGGACCACAGGTCATCTTGATATCTAAGATTACGTGCATTATTTTCCTTAGTGCGACGAATGTAAAGAATTCAAACTACGTGTTCGTGAAAATCCCATTTACACAAATTTTTTTGTCAATAGAGAACAATTAAATAAAATGACTCATAACACTATTAATTGACATAAAAATATATCAATTATGTTATATATAGTTGTAATAAAGAAAAAATAATTTTATTAGGTACTAAAATAGTTTTAAAAAACAAATAAAAATAATTAAGCTTAGTAAAAATTGAGTTGGGTTGGGTCTTGACCCGTTATATAACTCATTACCTAATCTGTTTTGAATCAAGCAAATTTAGATTGGGTTGAGTTTTTATCCGTTATATAACTCATTACCTAATCTATTTTGAATCGAGCAAATTTAGGTTGGTTGGGTCGACCCGATTATTGTCTTAACTCATTATGACCCACCCAAATTTAAGATTGTTACCCCTATAATAACATGATTAAATACTTAATTGCCCCTCAAAACCTTTTTACATCTTTTTCATCATAATGGTAGAAAATTATATATACTGCGGTTTGAGGTAATTCAAAAGCATCTAACTTTACCAATTTTATGTATCAATATTATGCAAAGCAAAAAAAAAAGTATGATAACTTTAGAACAAGAATATAAAAAAAATATTTATTATTTGCATGCAAAGTATGTGGAAATTCTTGTGAAAAAAATTGAAAAGAACATTCTTATCTAAATTCCTCCGTCAAGTAGGGCTTCCATTTGTAGCAAGTTTATACCACGGAAGAATTCGAATTTTATTAAAAGCAAACCTAACTAAGGTAAAAAGAAAAGAAAATAAAGTGACTATTCAGAGACGTAACCATGATAAAGAGTTTGGGGGTTCTAAATTTTCTTTAGAACCGTCAATCAATTTTGTTAGGGGTTCACAAATTAATATACATATATATTTAATTAATTTTCTAGTACAAATACAAGATCTACGGAAAAGCTACTGGGTTTATCCGAACCCACGAACCCCCACCTAGCTCCGCCTACTATATCTTCTATCATTTCAAAGTAATTGGACGGGTTAAGTTAAATTTAAAATTTGAGTGGATTATAAATTTATAATATTTGTTTTAAAAGGCTTTAGTGGGGATCAGACTTGCAAATCATTTTGAGATTCATGCAGGATCTTAATTCCGTAAGGCTTATAACTTAAGCTAGCGTTTTACTGTGTGCACTATAAATAGGCCCAACATCAAAGCTCGCTCAACAATTCCTATTAAAAATCATGTATCAATTATCTAACTTAATAGAGCAAATTACAGAAATCACATACTTTTATAGCAAAATTACAATCTATCCGTTAAAAGTTTATAATTACAGAAATGCCTCAAATGGATACAATAATATAAGCGCTGATACATTAATCTGATGCGCGAGATACATTAATCGTTAAGTAAGATACATTACATTTTATACATGATACACTAATCTGATGTACATTTTATACATGATACACTAATCTGATGCGCGAGATACACTAATTTGATGCGCGAAAATGAGGGATTTTGGAGATGAATTAGTTTGAATTGTATTTTAATTAATCTATTGAGGGATATAACATTTAAACTCTATCAAATTTGAGTTACCTTTTAAGTGTGATTTTTTATCTGAATTTTGTGTGAATGTAAAATATTTTAGATATTAAGTTTCTCCTACTCCACCCAAAAAAGTATATTAGTAGATTGGGATGGTTATATCCTTTAAATTTCAATACATTGATTGTGCTTAAAAAAGCTAAAAGACAAGAAGTTACCATTAATTAATCGAAACAAACAGTCTTCTAGGAAAGTGACATATACATACCATAAATCATCATTCAGTTATCTCTTTCAATTAAATATTAGGATTACCTAATATTTTCCATTTTAGGCCTCAAGACTAAACTGCTATATTGTCCAAATTAAGCAAAAGAATGATAAAATGGGAATCAATCCTGTTGGCCATTATAAAACAGTCAAAATCATTATTGCAATTATTTAAGTTTTGAGAATAATCTCTTTTTTAAAAAAACAAAAACCAAAACTAGAGTATGCATATCTCAATAAGATGTATATACATCTATCTCGGTAAAGAAAAACAAAAGAGAATATTATAGAGACTTATTGACCGAATCAGATGTAGCTTCTTCACTATCCAAAAATGAATGTGAAGACACTTGTCTATTTCCATCAAGACAAGTCAATCTCAACTCAATAAAACAAAAAAAATGCGGAAAGATAAAGCAAGAACAAGATAAAAGCGAAAAACGTATTCTTTCTATTAACACCCCAAAATCTTGTTGTCACGTGTACAAACCACTAACGTAAAAATAGAATTCAAAAGATAAATACAAGTCTCAATGTTTTTGTTTCTCAAGTAGAACAAAACATAAGATAAAGGAACAAAAGGGTCCGTCAGGATGACAAGCAGCTACCACTCAAAATCCTTAACAAGCATCGAAATCAAAAGAAAAGGAAGGAGGAGATCACACGGGCACGAGCTCGGAACCTACACAAGTGTAGAAACAACAAGTAAGTACCAACAACATGGTACCCAACAAGCAACCTAATAAACAACGCAACCTAGCTAGAATCGAATACTCATTTCCATCGCAACTGAACCTCCTCAAACTACAACCTGCACAAAATCAGCCCAATCTAACAATTCTACAATATACAGTTCACAAGGCTCAATATTCACAGTCCAAAATCACAAGCCAACAACTAACACGTATCACGTAGTCAAATCACAAGTATCAAATACATCAATCACAATTAAATAATAAGTCAATCATAAGCATAAAAATGCATCAAAACACAAAAATCAATTCTCGATGGAACCATTTCCCATCGGTTTTATATCATATCGCTAGTCGTACGATTTTTCATCGGCTTTGTATCAAATCACTAGTCAGAACCATTTTTCATCGGCTTTGTATCAAATCACTAGTCGGAACCATTTTCCATCGGCTTTATATCAAATCACTAGTTTGAACCATTTTCCATCGGCTTTATATCAAATCACTAGCTGGAACCATTTTCCATCGGCTTTATATCAAATCACTAGCCGAAATCCTTTTCCATCGGCTTTATATCAATTGCACTTGTCAGAAATGACCTCAACATCACAAGTACTTGCCGAAAAAGACCTCGGCATCAATAATCATCACATGTCTCATCACAGTATTCAACAATCAATGTACACAAGCAATATCATATCACACGAAGAGACAACAGGTCATGTAATTCAACCCCACAGTGAAGCCATAAAGGCATTTCATCAAATCAATCAAATAGGATCACAACTAGGCAATTCATAAGTTATAGTTATCATCACCAAGCATTTTCATTTACCCCTTCTTTGTTTATTAACATTAATCAAGTTGAGCAATAAAACTCTTCACCTCATTTTCAATTACTCCCCAACACACATACAATGAAGAGTAGACAATTCTACTCTATTACAAAGCTTAAGAAATCGCTTGTCTTAAACCAATCAATTAATTACTCCAAGAGTTGAGTCTTCCCCTTCCAAATCACTTTCGAAGTCACACAATCTATATACAAGCAAGTATTTACAATAAAATTTTGAAAACAACAACATCCACATCAATTTTCTTGAAAAATGGGTCAATAAACTCAAAACTCAATTTAAAATAAACGGTTTGAATTCAAAATTTAATACTTGAAAATGAAGTTCAAGGCTTTAGAAACTCGATTGTGAAAATCATTTCGAAAAAGAGATCAAAATCAGCTCACAATCTCCATTTTAGTTTAGAATTTGAGTTCTTGAAAAACCTAGCCATTTAACAATCAAAATATCATATTTTGATGTTAAAATCCATTAATAATCAGAGGGAAAGAAGTTTTAGGATCATAAAGCTTACCTAAGTGATTTAGCACAAGTAAATCGTTCACAAATCACCTCCAAGGATTTTTCAAGCTCAAAAATAGAAAATGTGGCTTAAACCCCAAAAATGACAGGCCAAAATCTTTCTTTGATATCGCTTATCGCTTAAGCGCCCGCAAAAGTTAGGGGTCTCACTTTTGCGAACCAGGTTCTACTTAAGCGACCAACACTAAAGCGAACCCTTCAAAAAGTTCGGCCTTCGCTTAAGTGATCACACCTTTGCTTAAGCAAAGGTCACTTAAGCAGAAGGTCTATCGGAAAAGCAAAAAGTACATAACTTAGGCACTAGAAAAACAACCAACACTCAAAACATCAAAAAGATCATCGGGATTAGTTCGAAACCCCGTACACACAAATCAGATATGCAAATCGATCCTACTCAACGTTCCGGACTCAATGGAACAGTCGAAAAATAAACCTGAGGTCTCCTTGACCCGACATCCGTGGAAACCACAAGAAACTAACACAACGACTAAAAAAGCTAAAACAAGTTTGGGACCTCACAAAAATCAACCAATGACCTCACCTATGCCTAAAATCATCCCCCGAATCCATCTGAACTCTCAAAATTTTGATCCGAACATCTGAACCTCGAATGTTTGATCAAAGTCAATCTAAATGTTAAATTTCCTCAATTTCACAACGAAGGACCCCGAATCCTCATGAAGACTCCGAATCAGAAACCGACAACTCTCATAGACCAAATTTCACATTTTGAAACTAATGGAATCAATGGAATTCCATTCTGACACTCGAAACTCCAAAAGACTTCAAAAACCACTTTTAAGCAACTTAGCCTTTCAAAATCACAAACTTATCAAATTCTCGACTTTTCACTTAAAGTTCAAAACCATCTTTCAAAACTCAAGCATAAAAGACTCGAGGTCAAGGTCGGAAGAGGTAAAATAGTAAGTTTATGAATTTTTCCAAAAATGATCAACCGGATCATTACAACTTCAAAATTTAAATTATATAAATTTTGATATGAAGAGACACAATTAAAACTAAAATTAAAAAGAACGAGATATATGTTTTATAAAATTAAAGATTTGTTATTTATTTGTGATTAATATTGAGTGAATAATATTTTATTGAACTTATTTTTTTTTCCTTATTGATTTGATTGAAGAAAATTGAACGAAAATCATTACTAACTTTTGTTGAGCTATTTTATTGCCTATTGAGTCTTGAATATTTGGGTGAAATCGAACGATTAAAATTATTGAGATTGGATGTAAAAATATAGAGTTGAATCGAGTAATTTTGAAGCAAAAATTGTGATGATTCATCTGAATTTTAAGGTCAAATCCTAATAATCTATTTGGATTTATAACAATGTGAATTTTATTTCTCGACCTCTAATCCGTTTGAATTTGGCAAACTCCGTAGAGAATAAAACTAATTAATCCTCTACAATAAAAAGAAAGGAAAAAAGTCTATCAAATTAACCTTTTGGGGCAATGTTCTTCTAATTTGAAGGATTGATCTTTTTAGTTACGAAGTACATGTAACCCTTTTTAATCCCTTGAATCTTGATTAATGATTAGATAATTAATAAAGTTTTTATTCATACATGTAGCTCTAAAGTACTTTGATTCTCTTCTGATGCATCTTTTTTTTAAAATAAAAAAATAAAAAATTATATCCCATAGAAGATTAAATTATAACTATAACACTACATTAAAATTTAATGATTTTTAGCGGCAATTAATTAACGATAATAATTTAATTGCTTTTAAATACGTCTTTTTAATGGTAATTAGTAGTCTTTGTAAATGTCTCTAAAACCTATAGTGACATTAAATCCAATGACAATTAACTAATGCCGATAAAAATTTTAGCACGTATATTTATTTAATTAAAAAATATTTTTGTTATGGTGTAACGTGATCAAGGTTCGCTTTTTACTATTCCACAAAGTTATTCCTATAAATATCACAATCTGAATTGTCTGATCAAACTATAATTTTCTCCTCTTTATAGGAGACTAGCTATATTTGCCAATAATTTTAGTTCTTTAAACATATTTTTCAACTTTTTATGTTTCAATTTTTTGTATTCCAACCTTTTAATATTCGAACGTTTTTTTTTTCAAACTTATGTTATACCGATCTCTTCTATCCTCTTTATTTGTTACTTTAATAGAAAAATTAAATCACAAAATATTTGCAACTTTAGAAAATTAGAGGAGATGCTATTTTTTTTTTTCAGTTCCACATATATAACTCATATAGTCATTTAATCATATAATAAGGAGATAAATAAGAATAATTTAGTCTTTTTGTTTTTTTATCAATATATTCTATATATGTCAAATCGTTTTAATCGTTGTTAAATATTGGGCACAACTTAAACAACGCTTAAGAAGTATAATTTAAGATTTACTCCATCTGTCACTTGTTTTATGTTATTTTGTTTCATTACACTTCGGTGAATATTTCACTTCTATTTTTTACTTGTTTTAACTCACCTGAACTTAAGAGTTTATAGATCGTGCTTTGTATTTGTTGTTGGAGTTTTTTAAGGTGTGAATGAAGAATGAAATGTTGTATTTTTTAGAAAAATTGTGATTTTTTCGAGAGATTGTGACCTTTTGAAGGGATGTAACTTTTTTAAAGGGGTATGATTTTTTGAAAAGATTGTGACTTTTTCGATAAGACATAATAAACATATGCTTACACTATCCTTTGTTGTTTAAAATAGAGGGGGTTTCCTCTCAGTTTTCAACAACGAATTTTCTGAACTTCTTTTTTGTCACAAATAAATTCTAGTGTCCTTTACTGTCGTTGAGTGATTCGCTGACATTGTAATTTTAAGTATTGATACACCGGTAAGTAAAATACCTATAAGACTAAGGGAGTGTTCGGATAAGCTTTTTTCTTTAAATGACCTAAAAGTCGAAAGACTATCTACTTTTGACTTTTGACTTTTGGCTTTTAACTTTTTTTCATAGTACTATTTTTTAAGTCTAAAAGCACTTTATGTCTTTACCAAATACCTCTAAAAATAAAATAAAATATTTAAAGTAAAAAACACTTACTCCCAAAATAAGTCCATTGAAACATCCTCCGAGGCATCATGAGCCCCTCATAAGAATATCAAATACAAAACGTCTTCCGGCATATCCCGAAATATTGTAATGTCTAAATAAATAGAATAATAAACACCAATTTCTTCCGATTATAAAGTATATCCACCATCCTAATAAGGATATGTTCTCCCCGTCCTATCTTATATGAATTAATTTGATCTGATATAAAGTTTATGAATTTTTTTAAAAAAAAACAGTGAGAAATACTTGAATCTATCTTTTGTTTTTGTGGACAAACTACAAAACATCATATAAATTGCTCAAGAAATATATTTTAACCCTTGATCTTTCATAATAGTTTTTTTTTATGTCAAACTTTACCCATTTCTAGTCAACATGAACATGAATACGTGGATTTGATGGGAGGATAGTCTAATTATTGTGCATATTGATTAAGAGGTGGATAGGTATGGAGGGCATTTTCACCATTAAAAGAGATGGCTTTGACTCTGCGAAGACTACATTTAGTTGCTTGTGAAAACGAAATATGAGTTACTTTCTCCATTCCATATTAATTTAATTTTTGAGGTGTTTAACACCTTTAAGAAAATTAGATTAGGACATAAATTGAACATAATTTTTCATTTTTACCCTTATTAATTATTGTCAAATTTATGATTAAAATAACTAAATATTAATTAATCACTAAATCCAATACAACTAATGAGGGTAAAATTGGAAGAACACTCTAAAAATAGTCTTGAAAACTGAACAATTAAGTTAATTTGAAAAATGGAAATTGCCTCAAAAATTAAATTAATATGGAATGGAGGAAGTAATTAACAAGAATAAAAAATCGATAAAATCGAATTTGGGTAATGCTACAGTTAGTTTGACTTAATACGGAGTTTAAGAAAGATTTTTTTTTAAAAAAAAATTGTGATCTAAAATAAGTGATAGATATTTGTGTAGCTATAAATTATTTCATTGAGGATAAAATGAGTATTTTAAAATTTGATTGTTACTAAAATGTGTTATTCTTTTTAGAACTGATCAAAAAGGAAAGTAAATGATATAAACTGGGACGGAGGAAGTATTATATAATATACATGGAAAAAGTACTAATAATGGCAATCTTATCTCATGAACCTATTGGCTATAATTCTTTACAAAATGTACCATCTTAATTTGTTCCCCTCTTTCTCGATTTGAATTCAAATATGTAAATTTTCTTCTCAATTGTGTTACTGTTAAGAGTGTGAAAAATTAAATATATATTTTTCATAACTATCAATATTTAATCTCTGTACACACGATAATTTCTAACAACAAATGTGCACTGAATGATCCTTCGCCTAATTATTTTGAGTCAATTTTTTTGAGCTAAAATGACAGTTAAAATGAAATGGAGGGAGTAATTTTTTGAAGTCTTCACATGTTGAAGAGTGCACTCACACTACAAAAAAATGATCTTTAGCGACAATTAATTAACGTCAATAGCTCAATTGCCGCTAAATATGTATTTTTAGCAGCAATTAGCACTCTTTGTATATGTCCCTAAACCTTTTAGCGACATTGGATCTAATAACACTTAACTAATACTGATAACGACTTTAACACTTTTTATTAATGTGTCTATTTATTGTCATTAAAAGTTATTTTTGTTGTAGTGTCAGTGGAACAAGAAGCTTGAAGTAGAAAAGGTGAACCCGTGTTAATAATCCACTAAAATAAATTAATATTTTTTATTGAAGCTTATTACTAAAAATGCTCAGTGATTATTTACACATATATTATAATTAAATTAATGAGAAAAAAATTAATACTAATATCACATTGATTCATGATTAAAAAAACCTCTATTTTTAACCATGATTGGATAGAGGAACTACTTAACGACTTTGTAGAGAAAACTTCTAAGTTGTGCTTGGGCATTAACTTAATTCGAAGGAAAAAAGAGATTGTGAAACTTCAACAATATTAGTAATTGAAAACTAATACTTCAATTAAAAATACTCTTTAAAGCAGTATTTTAATATTTTATCAGTGATTTTAAATATTGAAGTTCAGATCATCATTAATAATATTTACACCAAAAGGATGTGGTGCATTGGATATATGAGGTTGCTCTTCCCTTAATTAGAGGCGTCAAATTTGAACTTTGAGCATAAAAATTTTTTAATAGGAAGGGTTTCCTTCGAATGAGGACCTACGCGGCGAATCCAAAAAAGTCAGGCGACCTACACAACAAATTCAAAATAGTTGGGTTTCAATATAAGTATTGTACATCGAATCGAATGAAAATAAAAAAGAAATTAATTTAACTTATTATTAATTCATTCAAATATTTATAATTACATAATTTGTCCCATCTGACCCACCTTATATTTTGGGGTGTAAAACTTCTAGGAACAGTTGAGATCGTTTGGTAGCTGAATAGAGTTATGCATGTATAGTAATAGTTATGCAGATTTTAGTTATACATGTATTATAGTTATGCAGGATTTAGTTATACACATATTTGTTAGGGAAAATGCATAAGTAGCCCCCCCAGCCTATGCCCAAAATCCGTGAGACACACCTAACATTTACTAAGGTCCTATTACCCTCCGAACTTATTTTATATATAATTTTCTACCCCTTTTCGGCCTACGTGACACTATCTTGTGGGCCCAACGCGTGTTGACAATTTTTTCAAGGATAGTGCCACGTAGGTCGAAAAGGGGTAGAAAATTAATTAAAAAATAAGTTCGGGGTGTAATAGGACCTTAGTAAAGGTTAGGTGTGTCTTAGGGATTTTAGGCATAGGCTGGGGGACACTTATGTATTTTCCCTATTTGTTATGCAAAGTTTAGCTATACATGAGAACAAACGAGAGAATTAACAAGAAAAATAAAAATAAAAAGAATAATAAAAAAATAGTTAAAAAATACTACTCCCTCCGTCCCATTTTATGTGGCAACATTTGACCGGGCACGGAGTTTAAGAAATAAATGAAGACTTTGAAATGTTTACCAAATTGCCCTTTAAAAAGTAGACTCACTTTTTTCTCTCCTCATAAATGTATTGGAGTATTATTTTAATATTAAGTGGGACCAACAAGGGTAAAAAATGAATTGTACCTTTAAATACTTTCAATATAAGGAAATGTGACATTCTTTTTGGGACTGACCAAAAAGGAAATGTTGCCACATAAAATGGGACGGAGGGAGTACTATTTATCAACCATTATATTTATGCATACTTATTACAAGCGTATTTTTAATTTAATATATATAAACCAACGAAATATTAGATTCTTTTATTTTATCTCTAAAGTAATGGGGCCTCTCTTCCTCTTCACCTTCCCTTCTTTTCCTCTTCTCCTTTAGTGTTTTTTTTTCTCTCCCTTTTAAAAAAGAAAAAAAAAACACAACACCCATTTCAAATATCAAACAAATTTCTCATTTGATTATTTCTAAGTAATTTACACTACTTTGTATTTTTGTTTTTTTTAGATATATATATATGGATGATGAAATGTATGGTTTTCATTCAACAAGAGACGATTACGCGGATAAAGCTTTGATGTCACCGGAGAATTTGATGATGCAAACTGAGTACAACAATTTCCACAACTATACCAACTCGTCCATCTTGACTTCTAATCCGATGATGTTTGGATCCGATGATATTCAATTATCATCGGAACAAACTAATTCTTTCAGTACTATGACTCTTCAAAATAATGATAATATTTATCAAATTAGAAGTGGAAATTGTGGCGGAGGCAGTGGCAGTGGTGGTAGCAGTAAGGATCATAATGATAATAACAATAATAATGAAGATTATGATGAAGATGGTTCAAATGTTATCAAGGCTAAAATCGTCTCACATCCTTATTATCCTAAATTACTCAACGCTTATATTGATTGCCAAAAGGTTAAGTATGATTTAATCTTTTATGATCTAACTATTTTTTTTTGGATTTTTCTTTATAAGTTTAACCTAAGTATCTTTTTTTTTTTTATTATCATTTCTTAGATAAGCAAGAGGGTTTATGGTTTTTGAAATCTTTAGCTTATGTTAATTTTGAATTGTTTTTTTTTTAATATATAATTGATACGGTTAGTGTATATAACTTAAATTGTTACGGAATTTTGATTTTTATAGGTTGGAGCACCAGCGGGTATAGTAAATCTGCTGGAAGAAATAAGGCAACAAACTGATTTTCGTAAACCAAACGCTACTTCTATATGTATAGGAGCTGATCCTGAACTTGATGAGTTTATGGTTAGTTACTCTTTTTATTTCTGTTTGTAGAATTTATTGTTTGACTTTTCTTGTTTCTTAATTAAATTAAATTAAATGATATACTGTGAATAGTTTGTTTGAAATTTTGACCATATGTTTGTTTATTTTTGTTCAATCAAATAGGAAACGTATTGTGATATATTGTTGAAGTATAAGTCCGATCTGTCTAGGCCTTTTGATGAAGCAACAACGTTCCTCAACAAGATTGAAATGCAACTAGGTAATCTTTGCAAAGGTCAGTCAAACATTATCTCGATGTTGTTTGTTTCGATATCTTTTACCTATTAGTAAAATGAATCATGAATTAGAAAGAAATTTGTGCTATTAAACATGATTTCTTTATTTATTTCCCATCAAATCATCTGACTTAGAAATATGCACGGTGGAAAATAGATTCGCAGTGACATTTTAAGTTTTCTGTATGAAAACATTGTAGTACTATTTATTCTTTTTTACTAGTACAATCAAAATATATGTGAGAATAACCTCTGAATATTACTCAATGGAAAATTTAATAGGAAAATAGTGATTTTTTAGTAGTGGAACGTATAATATGTAGTAACATAATATGAAGATGGACACCAAAGAGAACTTGATCGTTATAGTGAAATATTGTTATAGAGAGATTTGATGAGATGGAATTGGTCATGTTATGAAATACAATTTCTCTGGAGTTGGTAAAAGTAATTTTGAGTTTAACTATTTTGCACACATAGAGATGTTGAATAACCTCTTCTACTTCAATTCTTGTATTCTCCTATGTTGCGATAAAATGAGAGTCGATAAGAATTGAACACACATCTATTATACGAAATACCCTCACTAATATATCGTCATTAGACACTATAAGAGGAGGTAAAATCATTTTAAGGATGGTGCAAATAATAATAGAGCATAGAGCTCCAAAAATATGACTAAAAGTTGTCAGAAATGAAAATAATGAGCAAGAGTTTCTTGCCTTTGTGTATTCATGCCGTGACTGATTATATGATTTTGGAAAATTTTGCTTATTTTGTTGGAAAATAATTCATTGATAGTAGCAAAAAAACTATGTATTTTTTTGCCCTCCTTGAGGGTTAGATGTTTTTTTGAGTGCAACTGGGACCTTTGATATCCTAGTTTTACTCACATTGTTTTTGTGGTGCTTCACTTGTCTCTCTTGCCTTTTGTTTAGTTGTCAGGAAAATTTCTTTTTTTTGCATTTCAAACCACTTTAGCTCAGAGATTCTGATTTTGACATATCACAATTGAGGTGACATGGCTATAGTAGCTCTTTCAATGAACAGTGACATATGTCCTCTATACTCTATATCTACCCTATTACTAGATCACTGCTCATGTTTTATATATAGGGAAGGTGATCATTATATACTCTCTTCGTTTAAAAAAAAATGACCTAGTTTGACTTCGCACAGAGTTTTAATCTTGTGGCTCTTAACATGTGACGTGGTAAGTTGTAATTAAAATGATGCCAAAAGAAAAGAAAGATGTTGTTCTTTTTGAAACAGACTAAAAAGAAGAATAGCTAGGTCATTTTTTTGAAAACGGATGAAGTATATTTTATGTGCATTTATGTGACTATATATGGTACTAGTATGATTGGAGCAAATGTGACCTTATACAGTTAATAATTGTTTAGTTTCCTATAAAGATTTTGCAAATTATGGAACTTATTTATGGAAATGGCCATTCTTCTGTTTGATCAATGTTGATTGACAATCATGCAAGTCATCCCATCCTTTACTTTACATTTACATTTATCACTTAGTTATTGTTAAGTGGTATGTATTTTCCTTTTTAATTCACTAGGTTAACTCGATTATTTTGATGTAAACACTAGGTGCTGATAAGTATTTACTTGATCAATTGTTTGGTCAAATACTTAAAGGTCTAAATCCAAGATATAATCAATTAGCAAACTAGTTCATATCAAATTGTATGAAAATAGGGGTTATAAATCTTGTACTTGGACTACTGTTGTAGCTGGAGCTGGCTCACGCGTATGATTAGACATAGATGATTGATGGTAGTACAAATTTTGAGTTTTCAACTTGGATATATATTTTCAATATACAAGATATATACTACCTTCATTTTGGTTTAGGTCATTATTGTAGCATTATTTTACATTCATCTTCAAGGTTGATTTCTCATATAGTTACTTAATTACGGATTTTCTACTTCAGAAAGTTATTTTCTTTGTTGAAGATAATTGATATTGGGAAGAAATGTGAGTTTTTGAAATAATAACTATTAGCTGAGTAATTATCTGAAAAAATAGCTCTACTTTTAAGCTCATATAATGTTGTTTGGATCCTTCAATATGCTATTTTGGTGCATAAAGTTCTACATTTTTTGGAAGATCTAATATAGTTTTAATAGCAATTTTTGAAAGATTCGAACAATATAACTCATAAATTAGATTCAAGTACAATAATGTCAACAAAGACCATATGTTTGAGTTACAGTCTATAATAGTTGGATGTATATATATTCTCAGATGGTATGTGGCTTGCATGTGGAACCACAATTAATTGGTCTTTCCAACCTCTGCAAAGCCTTCATCATATTTATTTTTCAAGTTCCAATATTATAGTGCTATGTGTTCTTGCCAGACACATTGGGAATTGTTTGATGTCTCATTGGTGTTCACTTAAAGTGAATATATTATCTTCGTTTACCTAATGATTTATCTACCATGTTTTCATCGTATGATAATAATATCTTCAGTATAATCGAAAAAGTATTGTGTACGCAACCTTACTCTATATTAAGAGATTTTAAATCCAAGAATCTTAACTAACATATCACGTGGATCAATCTTCTTGTCCTATTGCCTGGCACCTTTTTTTTAAAAAGTAAGTTATACATGCCAAGTACAATTAGAACTTATTGTTTATTATGTTTACTTTAATTTAATCTAGTCTAATAATTAATTACTTAGATTAATGTATTAAACTAACTATATAGGATATAAAGTTGTGTTATTTTATGCTTTCTCCACGCATTAGAAGCTGTCATTGTTCAAATATTTTATTAATTTGAGGCAAATGGTATAATTTGATCTGTATAAGGCAGGCAGCAGCCTTACAGTCTAAAAAATTAATGAGGAAATTGAAAAAAAGGTTGTTAATAATAATGAATGGGTAGATATATTCTTTGTGTTTGACAAGCTATATAAGTAATAATTAATTTTTGTTTCAAAGTACAGATTAACTTTTTAGTGATACAGAGAGAGTAATTTATTAATCTGGCCTCGTGTGCCTTTTGTTTTAATTTCAATAAAAAGTTTATTTTTAGTTTAATAAGTTCAAGTGATCAACTGTATATGTTCACGTGCTTGGATTGCATTAAACTGATAAACTGCTGGATGCTGTTTTCCATATTGTTTTGTACTTGTGGCTTTATTTTATGTTAAAAAGTTTATGCATTAACGCTTGCCTGTTATATATTATGCTTGAGATGTAAGCTGAATTAATTCATATAATAGTAAATATTAGGGTCATTGGCATTGTAGATAAATTGAACTAGTCAAGTAAGGGTTTGGATAGTCGATCTCAATTTGCTTGCGGTTGTGGAGTAGTAATTATTGTAGTGGTTGTTAGTAGTACTAGACCTACTTTGATAGTTAGTTCTTTACCTTGTTACAACAGCAATAACATATTCATTGAAATCTCACAATGTAAGACATGATGAGAGCACGTAGATTGTATACGAATATTACCACTACCTTTATTAAGTGTGTTTACTAAACTACCCTTACACAATTCATGTGTATTTAGGTTCTTCATAAAGACTCATTTAAGTTGCTATATACATTTTGGAACTTGAAAGATTTTTCTAACTTGGTAGAAGTCCCTGTTTGAATTGACTTTTGACTTATTTTTATCATTTTGGCTTAAAATTATGTGTTTATAAACATTTTTTTTCATTTACTCAAACACTTCAAAACTTACTTAGACTTAAAAATACTTAAAATAAGTCAAATCATACAGATTCCAAGTCGAAGTAGAAATTGGTTATGAGTTGCACCTTTGAAAAAATCCATTTTCATTATGATGTATTCCCATCATGTAAGTTGACCTAGGTCCACCTCTGAATGGGCCGCAGAGCGCGATCTGAATTTAGTCTAAATTTCAATGTGGGCTTCGAATATCGGGTGGGAAACCAAAAAAAAAAAAAAGTTGACCTAGGTTGTTTTCTCCCTTTCACAAAATAGAAAGTAAGACGGTGTATGCATCATCCTCTCTAGATATAGTTTTACACTAAATATGTTGGTTTCTATTTGAATATAGTTGAAGAATATTTCTCCGTTTATAAGTCCTCCCTCTGTTTTAAAAAGAATGATTTCCTTTCCTTTTTAGTTTGTTTAAAAAAGAGTGACCTCTTTCCTTTTTTGGTAACATTTACTTTCACCTTTTTCACGTGACATGTTTAACACCACAAGATTAAATGATAATTTTGTACATTTGACATAATTTTAATTTGACAAGATTCAAAACTTTTCTTTATATTTTTAAATTCTGTGCTTAGTCAAACTAGGTCACTTTTTTTGAAACGGAGGGAGTAATATATATGTAAACGACGATAATGTGTACTTTTGTTTGAATATAATAATTATATGAGTAGTAAAGAAGGTAGAATTATTAAAGAAAGAAATGAATGAATGAAGGGACATTTATTTTATTTTATTATATAGTATATTATATATATATATATATAATGGGGCATTGAAGAAAAAGGGTAGGACCCAAAAATATTAATGGGAGAGAAAGCCCGTGTAGAGCGGGTGGTCGATATAGCACATGGACTCCCGTGCTTTACGCTGCCAATTCTAACTCTTTTCTTTTGTTTCTTTCCTTTTTTATTCAACAACTACTACTATCAATTACTATCAATTATCAAACACTTGCACACGCACACAATTAATTTTTTTTTTTCATTTCAATTTATGAGATATTATTCGATTGAACACAATTTTTCTGCACAAAACAGGGAAAGAGCATTAACTAGAACAAAGCAGATTTTTTTCATTAATAGCCGTTACATGAGAATACATCAAATAGAAAGCTTACACACATGTAAATTAGATAATAAAAAAATTTAAATCCATACTTATTTTTATTAATATCAATACTCAATAATGTTACATAAATTTAAACGGATGAAGTATTATTTTGATACTCTAGGACCAGAGTACCACACACAACTACAACAAGGGTTTTGGTTGAATGGTAAGTATTTCTTCATTTTTGTTAGGAAGCAATAATGTGAGATTTCCCAATCCATAATTAACCAGGCTCTATGTGGATATTAGACACCAGATGAGAAATTTTAAAAATAATATTTTTTTCTTTTATTTTTAATTTTTTTTCCCTACTGAAAACCCACTGAGAGTGAAAGTGTTTGCAGGGGTGCTGCATATAATGGTAGTCAAATCTTGGTAGGCCACTCTGTGGGTTCAGTCCAGTCATGGCTCTTTCTGCTCCCCAATGTCTCTTTCCCAATATACCTATCGATTCTATTAATTATTTTTTTATTTTAATTTATTCGCCTTATTTTAATTTGACCTAAATTTTAAAAATTTAAAAAAAATTCTTAGTATCACGAGTTATTAAAAATAAAAATAGATGTATGTTTTATGAACGGACTAAAAAGAAAAATAGATTGAACAATTAAAATAAAAAAAATATCTTTCTTTTTTCAGTATAGAAGTTTATTAATGATAACAATCAACAAATAAGTAGTTGTCTTTTATCAATAGGTCAAATACGTAAATTGTTCATCATTTTATATACTAGTGCTTTATATAAGTAATAAATTAAAATTATTTATTTAATAACATGTGCTTTTAACATAAATTACTTAATAAGATCATTTAATTAATATTTTTATGATATTATATGTATTTATTTCTTTATACACTATTTTGTCTATTTGAGTCCAGTACTATCATTTAATATGAAATAGTGTATACATATCTTTAAAATATATACTCTTGTTTGCTTTATTAAATTGGTTTAAATTTTTCTAGAGCTTTTGCTATGAGAAATCCTTGCAGCTTTCCCTACATTTTTAATACAACAGATCCACTTTTATTACCACAGTTATTATCTTCAAAAATATTAACTTGATCTATGACTTAAATTTTTATTTATATTTAATTCTAACAAAGTTGTATGTCATAGTGGTCATTTGATATAGGCGGTAAGTCAGTTTTCTAAATTAACAATCTTTCAAATTATGTAGCCCAACAATATTGCGACAGAAATTTGTGATAGAACTCATCACTTTATATAACAAGCTTTTTTTGGTATAATTTTCTGATACATAAGATGAACTATCCCAATGAATTTTTATTGGTGAAGTAGGGCTTTAAAAGGGGTCGTTTGGTAACTGGTTAGGAGAAATATTGTATATGTATTAGATTTTGTTTAATCATTATCATGTTTGGTAGTTGGTTCAGACTATGTAGAAAATTAATACAATGTCTGGTTTGCAATTTATAATCATGGATAACAAATACATGTATAAGTTAGGAAGATTCTATGTATAATTTTATACATGATATAAAATGGAATAATTACTGCTTGAATAACTATATACTGCTGAACTAATTCCTGCATAATATTAAATAAGATATAGATTTTCTTATAACTAATTCATGTATTGCTAATACATGCTTAACTCTATTCAGCTACCAAACGACTTCTTGCTATGTAGTCTATGGTTAGATCAGGGTGATCAAAATTGTTCCTAATTCTTGATGTGTTACTTTCCTATTACAATTTTGTGCGGTATTCTACAACATCCAGGTCGATTGGATTTTTTATATCAAGCTTTACAACTTTAAGATAGCATTAATCTTTAAACAAATGACTCAGTAAATAAAGCCACTATTGCATTAATCAGGGGTGATTGTATAGCCTATTTTGTGTTGCACGTGAACCATGATCTTTCTATTAAATTAGATATTATATGTATATACTTTTTAGAATTGATCTTATATTGTATGATGGTATCCATATTTCTAAAAGGCTAAATGATGCAATTAATTGTATGTCGAGTTATTTAGCTACCAGGATCAATTCTCACTTAGAACTTTTTCTCATTTTTTTAAGTGATGCACCCATTGACATAGTTCTTTCCATTGAAAAGATGAATAATGAGCTTACACGTGTACAAGCTCTTTGGAAATAATTTAGATTCTTCTTGAACGTGTTCCTTAAAAACTGAAGTTTACTAGGGGTGGTAGCAACTAGGACTTGAAAGCGGTCACTCCTGTCACTTATAGAGCTTATCTAAGTTGCTGGGACTTTTCAAAAATATTATCACACTCGTGTCGGATACTTGAGAAATACATTATTTTTGAAGAATTTGACACGCACTCATTGATATTTTTTAACAATTCGAGCAACATAGGAACTTATAACAAACTCTCTCTTTATATATCTTGATCTAAAGTGGAGTAAATTAATTGTGGCAGATGATGGTGGTGTATCATCAGATGAGGAGTTAAGTTGTGGTGAGGCAGATGCATCAATGAGAAGTGAAGATAATGAACTCAAAGATAGACTCCTACGTAAGTTTGGGAGTCATTTAAGTAGTCTAAAGTTGGAATTTTCAAAGAAAAAGAAGAAAGGGAAGCTACCAAAAGAGGCAAGGCAAATGTTACTTGCATGGTGGGATGATCACTTTAGATGGCCTTACCCTACGGTTTGTACTTCTTTACCTCTCTATTTTGCATTTTCATACAACTCAAATAATGCTTATACTTCTTGTTTCATTTAAAATCTTGGTTTAAAACTTTGTATTTATACTTCTTTTATCCCAATTTATGTGACACTTTTCGTTTTTCGAGAGTCAAACAGTTTAACTGTGATCGGAAATTTGCACATGAAATTTATATATTTGTAAAGTACGTAAAAAGTACTATAGGTCGCTATAATTGACAATCCAAAATATATAAAAGATATACGAAATTTTACAGCAAAAAATAAACCAGTTTCAATCTCGAAATTTGAAATGTGTAACATAAATTGAGATGGAGGGTGTAATACTTTTTAGGTTCTTTCATAGAGGTGGTTTAAAGATATTAAATTTATGGATTGTAGATTATAATTTTTATGTTTACTAGGTTCTGCATTGATTATTTGAGATTAAACCTAAAATAATCCCTTATTTTTGGGTTGAGATTTAAAGTCATCGTTGTTTTTCCCAAAGATGTACTAATAGTTTCTCATGTTCGCAATATTGGTGCACTTTTGGTCTTTTCCAAAACTTCTAACCATTCATAACATTGGTTTTATCCACAATTTAGTGTATGGACGTGTACATATAAATTAGGGTTATGCAACTGTTAGTTCATTAATCAGTTATTTAATCTTTTACCCTGCATAAATTATTACGTGAATAGACTCATAACTTATACATATTTTAGTTACGTGAGATGATAAAGAATGTTGTGTTGAAATTTTGATTATAGGAGGCTGATAAGAATTCACTAGCAGAATCAACAGGACTTGATCCAAAGCAGATCAACAATTGGTTTATAAATCAAAGGAAGAGACATTGGAAACCATCAGAGAATATGCAGTTAGCTGTTATGGATAATCTAAGTTCTCAGTTCTTCTCATCAGATGATTGAGTCTGACTTGAAATTGTGAAAACACTGCTGATCATTTCTCTTTTTATTATATATAATATATAAATAGTATATTTTTGGGAAAGAAAGAAGTTATTTTATTAATCAAAATCTCTATAAATAATGGTAGAGATTAATTTATGTTGAATTCTTCTTGATCATGTAAATATTCAATCTAGCTAATTGTCAAAATTAATGCTTACCTAATATCACAAAAATGTCTACTCTTTTAATAATGTGGTTAGAGCTCCTTTTGAATTTTCTATGCTTACAATATTATCGACATTTTGTGGTTATGAGTGTTTGTCATACATAGTAATTGCTTTTTTGTTTCAATTTATTTGAGTTAGTTTTGATCAATTACGAAGTTTAAAGAAATATGAGGAAAAATTGTGATGTTTTAAAACTATTTCTGAAATAAATAATGTATTTTTTTAAATATGAGCAATAACAAAAATATTGTGTTTAAGATCTTAATTTATAATAAATATATCTATTTTTTATTTACAAAATAAAATTTAAATTACAAAACATAACAATATAGAAAATACACGTATTTGTTTGCTAATTTTTTGAATATGTAACGATCGGGTTTTGTCGTTATAGAAAAGCCAAACTTTTTTGTAGTAACTTGGAATTTCCTAACCTTGTCTAGATTTGGACGAAATCAGAGTCTTTAAGGTATAGGAAAATTTGATAACAATCGGGTGATTTATTTATGATTTTGGTAACATGAGTGGTTAGATAATTCGTTAAGGAATCCGTACGACTTTTCGGAATTGAATTCGGGAGAGTAGAACTTCCGGAATTGATCTTAGCGTGAAGGGTATTTTCTGAGCGTCGTGGGTTAGAGGTGTGTTGTGAAATGGGGCTTTTGGAATTCTTTAAATAACTCACTGGTTCGTGCAAGCCGCCTTGGCGAGGGTTTTGGCCACTTTGGCGGGGCCACTGAAGCGGGATGAGGGCCATTGTGGCAGGTTCGACGCGATTTAAAGTCGTAAATAAACCCCTAAACGACCTCATTCTGCACTTTTCAATTTTTAGAGCTAAGGAATGAACTTCAGGCGACTCCTAACCGTTTTCCACCATTCTTGAGGCTAAAGGTAAGCTTTTCACTCTTCGAATCCATTTTTCGATCCGTAGAACGTAATAGAATGGGTAATTATTGACAGGGGGGGTTTTGATCTAGATTCTATGGTGAAAACATCCCTATTTTAGATAATTGGGATCATGAGTTTGATCTAGAGTTCATAGAATTGTTGGTAATTCGGATAATTAGTGATTGTTTATTGATTCCCGTGTTATTATGATTGTTTGAAGACCAAGAACAAGTGAAACTGTAACGACCAGATTCCGTCGTTAGAGAAAATCTAATGGGGAAAGAATTGGGGTCAGAAAACTTTTTGGCAGTAACTTGGGATTTCCTAGCCTAGTCCAGATTTTGACGAAATTGGAGTCAGTAAGGCTAGGAAAATCTGATAGTAATTGGGTGATCTAATTATGATTTTGATCACATGAGTAGAAAGCTAAGATGTTAAGAAATCTGCACGACTTTACGAAATTGAATTCGGGTGAGTAGAACTCCTGAAATCGATCTTAGCGTGAACGATATTTTTTGAGCGTCGTTGGTTAAATGTGTGTTGTGAAATGGGGATCTTGGAATTATTAAAATAGCTCACAGGTTCCGTGAAAGCCGTTGGGGCGGGATTTCTACCGCCATTAGCAGGGTAAGGACCGCTGTGACTGGTCCGACGCGACCTAAGGTCGTAAATAAACCCCAAAACGTCTTTATTCTGCACTTTTCAGCTTTGAGAGCTAAGGAACGACCCCAGACGAGTTCTTGACTATTTTTCACCATTCTTTAGTCTAAAGGTAAGGTTTTAACTCCTCGAATCCATTTTTCAATTCGTAGAACGTAGTTTCTTGGGTAGTTATCATTGTGGAAAGGTTTTGATATGAAGTTAATGGTGGAAAAAAGCCCTAATTTGGGTATTGGGATCTTGGGTTGGTCTAGGGTTAATAATGTTGATTATAATCTAAGTAATTAGGCCTCGTTTGTTGATCTTTGCGTTAATTGTATGTTTTTAGACCACAAACAAGCGGGAAGAATCCACAAAGGGAAGATTCAAGTGCCTTAGGGGATTCAAGCTTGGATTAGAGGTAGGTGATGGTTGTGATTTCATGTTGGTGTGATATATGTTTGTAATTGCTCATTATAATGCACGTATGTATCCGAATGTTGCATTATTGATCACCCTAATCGTAATTGAGGATAATTGAATAATTGTATGTTATGAATCACTTCTTGTTGTATAATTGTGAGAATATACATTGTGATTGCGATTGTGGTTTGTTGAATGGATCGGGTGTTGCGTTTCGACACTAACTTGGATCGATTTTCACGTTCCGGCATAAACATGGGATCGGCTGCCACGTTCCGGTATAAACATGGAATCGGTTGCCACGTTTCGACATAAACTTTGGATCGGGTACCGCGTTTCGGTATACTAACAGTTTGAGTGTGAGTTCCATGAGAGGACCATTGAATTGGGTTCCGTGAGAGGACCATTGAATTGTGTTGTGTATCTACTTGTGATGATTTCGTTCATATCTAATGATGATTGATATTAGAAGACGGTATGTTGCTTTAAATTGATATAACTGATCGTGAAACTGTTCGTTGTTCGTAATAGTTGACTAATATTGTATATGTTCGGTATATGCCTGTTTTTATAATGATTATGGTTACTTGCATGTGTTTCACTTATTGGGATAGCCGCGTGGTCCTACCAGTATACTGTGGTTGTGTACTGATACTGCATTTGCTTGTTCTTTATTAAGTATAGGGCATCTTCAGACGACTATTGATAGACCTTAGCTAAGTGACTATTGAGCAAGACCAGATTCAATGGTGAGCCAATTCTTTCAGGCTGCCATGGATCTCTCTTGTTTAAGTCCATTCTTTTCGGACTCAGACTATTTGTTTAGTTTCGGGGTTGTGCCCCTTGTTCTTAGACTTGTCGTTAGTAGAGTTTTGGTACAATGACTTTCAGATTCTAGGGGTTGTTCTTCCATATTAGTTTGATTAAGTTATTTGTTTAAACCTTGGAGTTTATGGGGACTCCATTTTTATAGTCATTTAAACATGCTTTCCTATTTTTAAATGCCTTAGTTTTCATAAAATTTGTTTGTTTGGGTTGTAGTACTGGTTCTCCCACCGGAGTGTTAGTGTGGGTGCCAGTCACGACGGTCTGGGTCGTGACATGAACAAATCCGAAAGGGAATGATCAAGTTTCTTAGGGTTTCAAGCTTGTTTCGAGGTAGGTGATAGTTGTGATTCTATGATTGTGTGATGTATGTTTGTTCTTGCTTCATTATGATACATGTATGTATATGAATGTTGTATTATTGATCACACTTGTTGTAAATGAGGTAGATGAATGATGGTTACCATGAAATCATGACTTAATTGTATGATCTTGAGGATATACTTGTGATTGTGATTGTGGTGTGTTGAATGGATTGGTTGCCACGTTCCGGCCTAACTAACTTGGATCGGTTGCCACGTTCCGGCATAATCATTGTATCGGGTACCACTTTCCGGTATGCTAACTGTTTGGGTTTGGGTTCCATGAGAGGACCAATGACTTGTCATAATTGTGTATTTTTAGACATGTGAAGTTGTTCGTTGTTCGTAATGTTGATGATATTGTATATGTTCGATATATGCATGTGATTATATTATTATTTGACTTATGTATGTTGCACTTAGTGGGATAGCCGCGTGATCCTACTAGTACACTGTGGTTGTGTATTGATTCTGCACTTGCTCTTATTTTTATTGAGTACAGGACATCTTCAAGCGGCTACAGACAGACCTCGCTTAGGAAATCAGTGATCGTTCGAATTCAAGGGTGAACCAATTCTTCCGGGCTGCCATGAGTTCTCTATCGTCTATGTCCACCATTCCGGACTTAGACTATGTTCTAGTTAGTTGATTAGTTCATTAGATTGGGGTTGCATCCCTTCTTGTTTAGACTTGTTGAACTTTAGATGTTTTGATACATTGACTTTCAAGTTCTAGGCATTACTTCCACAATGTTAGTTTATTATTGTTAGACTTTTGTTAAAGTTTATGGGAACTCTATTTATTTCCTTAGTATTTAACTTGCTTCCGTAACTTAAATGCCTTAGTTTTGGGTTAGTTGCTTGGTTTGGATTGTAGTAGTGGTTCTCCCACCGGAGAGTTAGTGTGGGTGCCAATCACGACGGTCTGGATTGTGACATATTAGTATTTTTTTTTAAACAAACAACTTCTTGTTTTACTTTTTGAATTACTCCCTCCGTCCCATTTTATATGCAATCCCTTTCTATAAATAGCTGGACTATAATAATTGTCATTTTATAAAATTTATGCATAAATTACCATATTTTGCTTATTATATCCTTGATGAAGTAGTTAATTAATCTTGAAAATGTATTCATCATTTATTATAAAGTTGACTTAAGAAAATTTAATAAGGGTAGAAGGGTAAAATTATATCTTTTCTTAATGCAAATGCAAAATAAAAATGTGACATATAAAATGGGACGGAGGGAGTATCAATTACAATTATGGTGGGATGTCCTTTTTTTTTCCCTCTCTCTTTTAATTTTTGTATTCAATGAAAATTTGCACCATTTAATTTTTTTACTCTCTCTTCTTTTCCCTTGTTAGTTTTTAGGTAAAATTTTTAATTTTACTTGGGTAAGAATTTTAGTTCCTTCATTTCTGTTTTGTTTGTTTTCTAAATCACTTCTAATTTGAGACAAAATAATTTATTTGCTTTGATTTCTACTATTATGAGCAGAAAATTTCTATGAATTCAGCTCTTAGAAAGAGCTCCATGTTAAAGCAGACTAATAACAATATTAATACCCTTGTGTATGTTTAAAATTGAATTTTGAGTTGAATGCATTCACTTCATCTTATATGAGTGAATGTGGAAGAGAAAATCATGTCACCAAAGTAAAATCCCTATCTATGTTACCCTAAATCCAAATATTCGTCAAAAGAAAAAAGGTAAGAAAAAACATGCAAGTGAAAATCTTCTCGTTGTTATCCCAAAAGGACGAAAAGAAACAGTAAGGAGAAAGATGTTATAGTTGTTGATTCGAAGAAGTACCTGCATGATAGTAATTTTGAAGATGAGATTTCAATTTTTAAATTTTTTTTAGGTTGAACAAGGTGCCTAAATCAAATTTTAAAAGAAAACCGGACGTATATATCTTTTGAAAAATTGAATATGCTTTTTGTGTTCAAATTTTATAAATGTATTTTAGTTAAATATAACATATTTTGAAATTCTACCAAGAAATTGCTGAAATATTATCAAAACTTACCTCGTAATGTCGAGAATGAAACGTAAAGTATTTCAAAATACAATTAATTTCAACAAGTTTAACTTTCTTTATAACTATTTAGAGGTAGGTCGAAGAAGAACAGGAGAATATTAGATAAGAGAAGGCATAATTTTTTTGACTGAGGATATAATCTTAGATGGAAGATTAGAATAATATGTTAGTCGATAGATGAGTGTTGACACACTTTATGAGGTAGGAGGCTAATCTCATCTTCTCCTTGTTTAGTAGTATTATTTTGTTCTCTGATAGTATTTTTCTTTCATTTTTACTACTACCTATTGCTGCATTTATTTTACTTCAGACGTACAGCAAGCTATCAAACATCTAATTGTGTACAGCAAGTAGAATCTTAAAAACGAAAACAAAAAACAAGAGCATAAACTTGTATGATTATGTTCCTACTAACAAGTTTTTACTTTTTGTTATTCAATTTATGTGCATTTCTTGCATCCTTCAACAAAATTAAGTAGCATCATATAGTTTTTACAACCTGCAACGATATAATCTTACTTCCTAGTACAGAAAAACCTTTTGTATAAGGTTCAAAATGGTGAATTGAGTGAGGTAGAGTAGACCAATGATCCTGTACTAATTTGGCCGGCAATTGATAAAAAAGCTTGCATCTGCTTCTCCTAAGTAGTTTCCAAAGCATCAGCTAGTAAGTATATATATATATATATATATATATGTTCTCCTGAACACATGTATGATTCTACAACAACCTGCAATCATCAACAATATGTGAGTATAAGTTGTTCTTAATGATGTGCGAAATTTATGAGCTACGACATAACCAAGAGAAATTTCCATGTAAATCCTCTCAGTTTGCTTGTGAGTTGCGTGCCTTTTGTTACATCACAAAGAGAATTAATTTCAGAGAAAGAAAGTTCACGCAAGGAATAGGATAGCGTTGCTGCCTACATCTAGAAGTGAGCAATGTTTTATCAGCAGTTGAATAAAAGGACACAAAGAAGGTCAAAGAAAATGAAAAAATTAACTCACAAGTTTTAGAGTCTTTTGGACACTGCTAAGCAGCACTTCCAACTGTGCCTATGCTCAACCCAAAATGATTTCAAACTTTTGAAAAATGAGGATTTCTTAGTAAAGTTAGACAGTGTTTGTTAACTGTTATTCAAAGATCTCAACAAGTGTCGCTAAAAAAGATCATTAAACATGTTTAACAGTTTAAGCTTTGATTCTGCCAAGGGCTACGCCAATAATCATTCACATATTCACTTGCGCCTTGGTGCTCTTTACTCTTACTTCGTTTAGCAGGTTACTATGGTTACCGTGTTTCGTGAAGAATTTGAAAAGGTGCCGGCATCTATGAAAGAGGAAGGAGGTACCTGATGGAGAGTTATCTGGAGTGTTTTTGAATGGGCTGAAAGAGGAAATTCAAGCAGAATTGATGCTTTTATGGGATGAAACTTTGAGGGAGATGGCTAAAAGGGGGAGGATCAAAATTCTGTTTTGCAGTAAGTTCAGGGTTTTAAATTTGAACCAAGTAGAGGAAGTTCAAGCAATAAATCAGTTGAGTTCAGACCCAATTATCCTCGAGTCGCAAACATACTTGAAACACATGACTATAGAGCTGGAGAAGAAGGCTTAACACTGATTCACCATCGCATATGACCGAAAGGTCCACTAGCTTCAACGCGACTTCAGTAGCAAAATTAGAGGGACAATTCAAAAGGTTGTATGATTCAAAATTTGCACGAAAAAGAGAGCCAGTGTTATGTTTCAGATGTGATGAAAAATTTGGACTCAATCATCGTTGTAAAATTAGGCAACTTAACCTATTGATCATTTCAGAGGCATCCAATACAGATGAAAATGATACAGAAGAATTCTTTGAGCCTACCAGAGAAGATGTAGTTGAAGGGGAAACTAAGGGTACTACGATGGTGTTGAATATGAGTTTGGTTGTGGGCCTTGTAGCAGGTATAAGTTGTTCTCCTTATTGACGAGGCAAAGTTTAAGAGCTAAATACCAGTTTAAGCACCTAAAGGTTGGTAAAATGTTGTGTACGTTTGGTTACATCAAATTGAGATTTAATTTGAGAGTGATAGATCACACGAAGAATAGGATATCCTGACCCCTAAACAAGATTTTTAAAATAAAAAGCTTAGAATTTAAAATTGAGAGGGAAGAGCTAACGTTGCTGCCGACATCTAGAAGTGAGCTTCTATAGGCAGTTGAATAAATGGAAGCAACGAAGGTCACAAAAAATAAAAAAATTAATTCACTAGCATATAGGCTGAAAAAAGAAAAAGAAATTGATCTTCCTATTTGTAAAGGGGAAAAAGATAAAATGAAAAGAAAGAAGTTAGTTTTAGAGTGTCTTGGACACTGCAAATCAGTACTTCCAACTGTGCCTATGCTCAACCCGAAATGATTCAAACTTTTGAAAAGTGAGTATTTCTTACTCAAGTAGGACAGCTTTTGTTAACTTTAAGTGATGGCAATCGGGTGGGGCGGGGCAGGTTTAAAGTTGTGCGTTGCGGGGTGGGTTGAGGTAATTTTATTTTAAATTGATGCGCAGCAGGGTGGGTTGCAGATTTTATGTTTAAGTCTTGCTGCTAGGATAGAATTGCTCCATCTTCTGCAATGCTTCTTAGCTCCTAATTTCAATCTGGATGACTTAAAGTGTTTAACACCTTGGGGGATAACCAGTTGAGTAGAAGTCATATAAATTTTGGAGTTGGTAGGAATACATGAAGTATTTATTATTTTGAATATTTGTGTAACTTTCCAAGATTAGAATCAATTTAAGTAGGAATATCTGGTGTATTTATTTTGAACATTTTGGGCAACATTCTAAATATAGTCTACTATACAGGAAAAAAGTTAAGAAAGACATTTTTCCAATATATATATTTTTGCAAAGTTTTATACAACAGAATGATCAGAAACATTGTTGTTTGATTGAAGCCAATATCAGGTCTAGAGTATTCATCTTTTTCCATATCTGGTCTACGGTGTTATTGTTTAGAGTCAACATTTTCTTCTAAGGTAAAAAAGAATAAAAAGAAAGAGAAAAGAACAAATTAAACTTCTTAAGTAAGAAATAATGTTAAACTCTCCGTTTTCAGAAAAATTGAAATGCTAATATGGTTAGTTTAAGCTTTAATAATAAAACAATTTTAAAAAGTAAGTTTTTTTGCTATAAAGGCGGGTTGAAAATAGAAAAAGAAAATGCTACGTGGGGCGGGTTGAAGCCTTTTCGGGTTTAGACCAAACCCGCACCGCAACAGCCCTGCCCCATTGCCATCCCTACTACCTTCTCAACTATGGTCGCGTCAGTTGTTTAGTTCAGCAAATCTGGGCTATTAAAATTTAAATGGGAAATGTGTTAAGCTTAGGAAATAGAGAGAATGACTAGTGAAGAAGAGCCTGATACACTCAAGAGTAAAGATTATAGGCTCAACTGTTATTTAATGATCTCTCTAATTCATCTATATCTTTAACCGTGTCACTAAAAACGATCATTAAACATGTTTAGGCTTTGATCCTGCCCAAGGACTATGCCAATGATTATTGGCATATTCACTTGTGCCTTGGTGATCTTTACTCTTACTTTGTCTAGTGAAACAACATGTTCCCCTAAAACACAGCTTAAAAGGACAAGAACGCCCAATGTTCCTGCAAAACGTTATTGTTCCTTGGGTGTAGGCAAAAACAGAAAAGGACAACCAAGATATCTAAGCAGATATGGTGTAAAAATGGTCCTTGAATATGCAACATCCAATATTTGACAAAATAAGCAGAATTTTAAAACACGTGAAAAATGCAGCGAAAGAATACTTACAGGTTGTTAACTATTACAACAGTCATTCACCTGAGTTCTGACATCTTTCAATCTTCGTTTGGTAAATCCGGACAAACTAGGCTTTCGATGCAAAGTTCCGCCTCAATTCTGTTGTAAAAACCAGCAACCTCAACATTAGGAACCTCTGGATATGTGAGAGAGTCATTGTTTGGATCGTATATCGCGAAAGTTGATTTAAACGCGAGAAGAATTTCACCTTTATTATACGTGAAAAGGGGCGGAGAAAGCTCATAGTTCTCAGGATACCTGATGGTATACAGTTTTGTCCAAGACGCTTTAACTCCATATTCCTTCATTACCCACACATCCGAGTGAGTTCTCTCATCATTATTACAGAGGACCGAAAGATCACTTCCCAACACTCCAAGCTTCAAATCTCGTCCTTTGTTGTAGCTGGGCAGCTCCAACTTTCCCCATTTCTCATCAACCAAATCAATAGACGTAATGCGCATACGACGTCTACGAAATGTAATCCAATGAAGCTTATGATTCACAAATTTAGCCTCACCACAGTAACTCACCCCAGGTTTAAAATCTTCAAGTGTTCTCCAAGAATCACTCTTTAAACTATATATGGCGGCCTCGAAATTGGCCTTAATCATGCTACTAAAAATACCCACTACCTTATAATCGTCGTGAACCTCATCATATCCAAAACCACACTTGGACCAGCATTCACGCATCTGAGTAGGCACAAAGCCGAACACTTTCTTGAACTTTCTAATTGATGGATTCCATAGCATCAACCCACTAAACCCATCGGCAAGACAAACCAACCCATTAACAGAACCCGAAATATAGACACGTTGAGGTGGATTTTTCATGGGACAATCCAAATCAAGTGCCTCATTAACAGAGTTATGAAATAAAGAGCTAACATAACAATATTTAATATCTTCCCGAAATTGTAACAGAGATATATGGCGGGTGTAATCATTAGCAGAAAAATTACGATGAGTTTTCACAAATTCAGGACTGGAAATCAAATTAAACCAATTTTTGGAAACACATTTGAACTGTAAGAGGTATTTAACTGGAACCCTTACAAGAATTGCTTCGATCAGTTCTTCTGGCAAACACCCCATTGAATCTTTGCTTGAAATTTCAGTACGCTTTCTCAGTCTCCTCCGTTTTGGGCGTTGATGAGAAGCTTCAGATTTCATTTTGGTTAGCAAACGTTTCATCGAAAGCTTCATTCTTTGACGTATAATTCAACAAAAAGAGTATGCACAAAATTTGAGCTCTGCTTATTGTTTCTATCGAAAGCTTCACTTAATTGCAGAGCCGTTTACATCCGTTTTGCCGCTGGTTATATTGCTCTTATATATATTTTCTTTCTTTCTTTTTTTGTTTGTAATATAGGTCTTTTTTAAATCATTCTACATAGTTAAATTTAAATTGACAATACATATTTGATATGATGATATCTATTTCTCTTTTTGGCTAAATTTAGGTTTTCCTTTTAGTTCTTTTTTAATCGGTATTAAATTTATTGGAGGAGATTTATATGTAACAATTTAGACATTCGGATATCTAAAGTGGATATTCATATTACAAATTGCTATCTTGGAGAGGTTGTTCACCCGAGATCGATTAATACAACGATGTTCATTAGATTTAGCTTCATGTCCTCTATGTAACTAGGTTAATGAGAATCATAATCAGTTGTTCTTTGAATGTATTTACTCAGGGTGGATTTGGAGCAAACTGCTACAATGACAGGGTATTCCTAGAGGTCCTCGTACTTGCTGAGAGGAGAAACAATGAACAATTACACATGAAACTGGACAGAACATACAAACAGAGATATACCAGATGAGTTCAGCTGGAGTTATATACCATATTTGGTTTGAGTGGAACTCCAGGGTATTTTTCGAAGGCCAGAAAAAGGCGGGAATCATGGTACAACAAATTATTTAAGAGATCCATGTTTGAGGTTCCTTGAAGATCAAGCTAGGAAAGTCTAATAACCAGTCAAATCTGCAAGATTTGCAAAATGAGTATGGTAATTTATAAAAAGTCTAGAACAAAACTTATTTTAGGTAAAAAAAAAGTAGCAAAATTGGGAATCAAACCTAGACGCAAAACCATTCGAAGGACCTTAGGCACCCACAAATAGCCACTGTGCCAATCAAACAATTTATTCTATAGGTGCTCGTTGTTCAATTTTATATTATTCCTTGTAATTTCTATAAAAATATATATAATTCGATACAAAATTAATAGGTGCTTGAGCACCCGAGAGTCCCTACGTAGGTCCGGCCTTGATTGTGACTGTATACAAAATAAAAAAAAATAATATTCAAGTTGAAATGAAGTGGATATTAAAATTTTCTCTTGAGTTGCTTAAGCAAAAGCCCATATTTGTACAAGTCAAAAGAAGAATTAAAATATGGGGAAATTATCCTATTTCAAATAATTAATGAGCAAAAAAAATCTCGCATAATCTGAGTAATTGATAACTATGTATGATGTATCAATTATCATGATAAGTTTAGGATACATAATGTATCATGATATGTTTAGGATACGTGATGTATATCATGATACACTTGGTGTTCATAAAAAAATCTTGCATAATCTGAGTAATTGATAACTATGTATGATGTATCATGATAAGTTTAAGATACATAATGTATCATGATATGTTTAGGATAAATGATGTATATCATGATACGTTTAATTAGGATACATGATACATGAGGTATTAATGATACCTTTCGAATACATTATGTGTCATAATACTTATACATAATGTATCAAAGATACCTTTCAAAATTTATCTTGATACCTTTCGAATACATGATGTATCATGATACTTTTTCGAACACATGGTGCATCATGATATCTTTCGGGAAGATTTCTCTTCAACAACAATATTGCTTTTTTCAATACTCTTATCAATAGCGCTAGTACAATCACCCCAACATTGTAATTTTTTGTATACTAAACTCCAATATTGATAGAGAATTTGTGAAACCTTAGCACAAATCCTAAAAAGATAATTGAAAATTGTACTTGGAAAAAAAGAATTGGAAGAACAAATATGTAGATGTATTTACTGTGAAATAGTTTTTTTACATGATATGAATAATCACAAAAATGCGAATTTAAAAAATATCTAGTTTAAACTAGAAGAAATTGAAATGAATCGTGTCAAATTGGTGGAGTTAAGACGCGGGGTTGAAATAGAGATAATATAAATGAGAGAAATGTGAGAAAAAAATAGTCAGATACAATTTCTATTTATACGTGAAATAGGGAATTAGGTAAAACCGTGTAAATTTACTATTAAAATAATATTATATCTTCTTTCGGTAAATTACACGAAAATGACAAACATCTAGAGTATATTATGTAATATAGCTATAAGTTTCGATTATTTTTAATTTGTGGCTACAGTTTTGCAAAAAATTGCTATTCGGTTTCCTAATTGTATAAATTCAGAATTTGTATAATTTGGTCCCTGATTGTATAAATCCAGAATTTGTATATGCTTACCCTAGCTATTTGTTATTATCTTTGCTATTTTTGAAATTCTCTTATTTTATAGTATGATTTTAATCAGTAAATTTTGGGTTAGTCTTAGCCTTGTTGGTTAAATTTTTCTTTTTTAATAGGTTGTTTTTGTTTCAATTATTTTTAGGTCATATTTCGTCAAATATTTTTGGCTTATTTTGTGCAAATTATGTTGGAAGTTGTATATTCATGTCAATTCCCAGAGCATTCATCTAACAGTAAGTTTTTCTTTTATCCTCTCTTTGGTGTGAATTCTAATACGTATTGTTAATTATTATGTCGAAGAAACTGAATTATTCTAACTTCTTTTTTCCCCCATTTTTGTTTTATCAGAACACAAATTGAAAATAGTGGCATTCCGTGGTTTAAAAACCGAATTGCTCTTTGTAAGGTTTATACTTAGCTCTGCACCTTTACTCCTGAAGACCATCCTTTTATCAGATGGAAGTGTTGATGAAAGCGAATACTTGAAAATCTCAGAGGAGTGCTCTACTGAGAAGGCCAGACCCACTAAAACTAAGAATAACTACTCCAATATTTGCATTTTCTGGTTCTACTATTCATATTATTATTCACTAGACGTTGCAAGTATACACCAAACAAAGATCGATGGGATACCGTTTTCCCATCTAATTTTCAAAGAGCAAATGAGAGAATCCATTATGATGTATTCAAATTGTCTTATTGAACTAACTACATATCTGAAGCTGTCTCACTGCCAGAAAAATGTGTACCTTGTACTCTTTGCTTCAAGTAGTATTCTATTTGACCCTATAAGTTGTATGAACTATGTCTATTTGTATAATTTCCAACTTCCAGCCTTCTTGATTGCTTGTTTTTGCCTTTGGTTCATTCCTATACAGTTTCAATCGTTAGAAAAGTTTAGATAATTGATTAAACTTTGTCCCATTTATTTCTCTTTATTCGCTGGAGGAACTATCTCTGTATTTTGATTTTTTTTTTTTTTGTTTATTTACTATCCAAATCTTGAACATCATATTTTGTAAAAATATCTTGCTTACGGTGCACCACTGCAAGTCCATGGTAGGTGGATTGATGTGTTAATTAAGAATAGGTCTCATGTATAGGGGAGAGTGTGTTTCTGCAACCAATTGATTTATATGTATCTTTTAGGTGTATTCTTTATCAGCCTAATCTAATGTATTTGGTTGTAGATTTCAAGAACAGAGCCTTCGAAGTAATGTTATACTCTAATCATTGTTATAATACTATATGCTTGTACTATTATAATGTTTTTGTTGTGTTTTCTTTTTATCATTTTATTCATCAAGATTGTGACTACAAATCTGTTGGTTGATTTATCCATGATTCGAGGGCAGTTAGTGGCGTATTTCTCAAACTAAGATGCTTTTGATTCTGATCTTGTTATATTCTAGTTGTTTTGATGATCCTCACAAATGCAGGGATCTGGTCCTTGGAAGAGTATCTCCATTCAGATTCAAAGTGGTGGACAGCTGTAAAGCTATCTTTACAGCTGTCTTGTCAGGTTGGTTGGTGAGATGTGCAACGTACTTCACCAGTAGGAAGGGCGGACGGAGTTGTTTGTTTAAGTGGTCAAAACCCGTGTTGGTAACTGATATATACAACAATAAACAAACAACATTATTCATTCAAGAATAGAGAAAGCTAGCAAGTCTTTTTCAAGAACTCAAGCAACAAAGAACGCAGCAAGGGACCTGGTCCCGAAAAAGTCTGCGTATGAGAAAAGGACGAAAAGACAGTTGTCAAAACGCTGCCAACTTTGATGTGGTTGGTGCACAACTTTTCATGACAGCAGGCTCTCAGCCAATAGCCTTGTCCCAAGGGTTTGTGTCCACTTTGATATGATCTCTTCTTCAAAACACAAACTCAAGATTTGGCAAACAAAGTTGTGAATTTTTGAAAATTCATAAGCTCAAAAGAAAAGGCCATCTTCAAGGAAGAACAATACTCATACTCAACAAAGAGACCTGATAGAGTGCTGAAGCATCTTTGATGAGTTTGAGTTTTGTGTCTATCATTTTATAAGTTTTTGCATCTTGAAAATTCTCAAGTACACAAGCAAAGACCATCTCGGTGAAGTATTCTCTGATAAGCGCAACAAGGACTTGATCGAGTTGCAAGCGTCATATTGTGTCTTAGGAGTTATACTTTTGTGCTTACATTGTAAATCTGTACCTATTCTATAAAGGATTCAGATATTTTGTTTCGGTTTCTAAAAGTCTAAGTCAGTTAAGGTTGACTGATTTAGTGGGCAGTGTTGTATCTGCTTAGTCAAATTCTAAATTATCTAGAGTTAGGTGGTTTAGTGGGCGGTGTGGTATCCGCTTAGCCAAGTCTAAGTTATCTAGGGGTGATAGATTAGTGGGCAGTGTGGTATCTGCTTAGGCTCAGTTAGTAATAGGATTATTACTTAGTTGTGAGATTAATAACTTCTTCTCACTTTGGTTGTAATTGAGTTTCACTTTTGCTTGAAGAGATTAGTGGAGACAGTTGAAAATCCTGTGTGACATGTCATGATTTTACTCCCTTGAGCAAGGAGGTTTCCACGTAAACTGCTTGTGTTGATTTCCTTCATTGTTCATTCTTTATTACTGTTCTTGCTGAGTCAAGGGACTTGGTCCGTTGACTGTTCTTTATCTCTATGAATATTTCATGAATTTGCGGAATATTTGAGATACCAGAGAATATAATATCATTTATATAGGCATGAACTAAGATTTAGATTTAGCCTTCAAAAATCCTAATTAAAATTGAACACGTTTTGTAGAGTCCAAATAAAATGAACATGTCTTATAGAGTCCCAAAAAGTTTCGTACACATTCATAAAGCAATGATGTTAGTTTAACTTATTGTTTATTGTTAAAAGGTTAAATGTTTTTGTACAATTTTGTGGTTTATCTTTTCTACTATTTGAGTTACTATTGTTTAATATATATTTATTTAGCAGACTTTCAAGAATATATAGTATTGTTATCTCGTTGTAAAAAAGATAAAATCAATAATTTCCACTTATTTAAATCTGTTTATAATAATTCAATTTTCTAATTAAAATTTAGTAGTCTTCTATTTATATTAAGAAAGAAAATGAACAAAGTGACATAGTAGGGTAGGTTGTCTTTGAGCTTGAACCGTGAAAGCAATCACTAATATTTTTACTTCCTCTAGCCTATCCATATTGAGTGAATTGTTGGTATTTTTTTCATAATTCAAAATAAGTGAATTAAATAGGTTGTCTACCTCACACTCCAAATACAACATAATATTTTATGTACCTGCCTTTCAATAAAACATTTAAACTTCTATAAAACTTTAGTTCCTCGTAAAAGAGAGGAGAAAAAACACTCAACTTCTACATAATAAATAAGTAAACATTATTTGGGTTTACTTATAAATATTGAATAAGTACTGAAGAAATACTAAGAGAACTCCTAAACAAACACTAATAACATATCTAAATAAATAATGATTGTTAAAATAATTAATGCAGTATCCTAAATAAATTGAACTACCATTAGCTAACACCGTTGAGTCATTATGTGCCAATAGGATTAATTGATTCAATGCATTATTCATATTCCTTGGGAAAATGACATTCTAACTACGTTATGAAATTCTATTTTGCCTCTTGATTGGCCCATTATTAATTGTCTTCCTCTGCCTCTCTGCTTCAATAATGGCCTTATTCTCTCCAAAGTCAGAGCTTTTGTTCTTGTTCTTCTTCATCTTTTCTCTATCCTTCAATCTTAGCCGTTCAAATAAAGATGATGATGTTCATGATCTCCTTCCTTCTTACAATCTTCCAAAGGGTCTTCTCCCAAACAATGTGAAATCCTACACTATTTCCACAAAAGACGGTTCTTTTACTGTCAAACTTACACATCCATGTTATGTACAGTTTCAAGATCAGCTTGTTTACTACCAAAAAGATATTAAAGGGAAGTTGAGTTATGGATCTGTCTCTGATGTCACTGGAATACAAGCAAAGAAGTTGTTTGTATGGGTATCTGTAACTGGGATTAGTGTTGATGAAGAGTCTCAGATGATTGAATTTCATGTTGGATTTTTTTCTGAAAAGTTGCCTGCTAAGGAATTTGAGAATATTCCTACTTGTACTAATAAGATTAAGGGCTGCCAACATTCTGCCTTTGCTTCAATATGATGAGGTCAACTTCTAAATCCAATAATACTTGTAGTTTGAGTCAATGAATGCAAACTTTGTATATATTGCAAAAAAAATCATGTATTGTTCTGTTCTGAACTGCTGAAAAGGAATTGTCTTTCTCCCAAAGACAGATCGATCCTGTGTTATCAAGAGAAGTTTTCTTTACGAGTCATTATGTATGATGGTGTTCATCGATGTTCGGTTATCCTTTGCCTAAGGAATTTGAGGCTATTCCCACTTGTAAGAATAAATAAAGGATGCTAAGATACATCCTTGCTTTGCTTTAGAATAAACTGAAGTTCCAATCTTTATAAGCATGTTAAATGTTTTTTTGTTCTTTTTTGGTAAACTGTGAAGAATTACCATAACAACCAAATAGTTACACCTAAAGGGCACTCTAGATTTAAGCCACCTTCGAGGAAGTCTACAGGTCAAACAGAAAAAAAAATCCAATTTCTATACTCTTTCTTGAACTGGTTTCCAGTGCCTACCTTTGATCCATCTTAAACATTGCGTCATCCCCTTCTTATGAAACTGTCCAGGTCTTCAATTATTTATGCAGCTTGGTTGTTCAACTACATTCCACAAATAGATGTAGCTGGGATTCAATTTTATTGTCCTCACGTAAGCAGCAAATTCCATCATCTGTTGGTTTATGAAGTCTGATCATCCTCTCCTTATCAGCGCAACTTCTGTACTTTCTGCAGCCTTCCTAGTAGTTACTTTCTGCAGCCTTCCTAGTAGTTACTTTCTGCAGCCTTCCTAATAGTTTGTTATAGCTCCTACTCACAGAATAGTTTTCCATTATCAGTAAAACAATAAGAGCCATTGTTATACCATTCTGTCATTGCCATGCACTCTGATGGAGTTTATCTTCCTCCATTACCAGCTACTGTTTCCATCTTTAATGTTGTCAATCTGATTTTATGTATATATATAATACTCCTAGTAATTTGAGTTCATTGATGTTTTCAGATTCGTGTGTGTAATCTAGTATTATATGTGAAAATTATTCAATAGACAATTCTTTTACCATTGAACTCGCACAGTCATGTTATGTATAGTTCAAAGATTGGATCCAAGGAGGAGTACTCATGGGGGTACTGCAGATTAGTCTAGTGATAAGAGCGGAAACACGTGATGTGTGGGTTAGGTGCAGTCACGAGTTTGAACCTTGTCGCAAACAAAAATCTTGTATTTAAGAGGAGAAGGGTAGAGGTATAAGCCTGTCATCCACCAAGTTCCAAACCATGTGCCAGATGACCCATTGGAATTTCTCACTTATCAAATATCATCTTGTTTACTATGAAAAGAAATTTAAAGGGGAATTGGGCTATGGAGAGGTTACTTAATTATGTCTCTGGTATTTGGGCTACAGTAGGTTACCACAATAGATTAGCCAAATGGCATAAACTGACAAAGACGATATTGTTGTACAAGCACAGCTCATCAAGAACTTATAAGAATACATCTTCAGGCTAAATTGGACTTTTATTTGTAGTTAATAATGAAACGACAAAAAATGCTTGGAGAAAAGAGAGAATATAAGTCCAGAAAGAGTAATGATCAACTTGCTAGTGCTGAGTTAGAACTTTGGGTTACAAACAGTAGATCGCAGATCTAAAATATTGGAATATATGTATTTGTTGCTAGTCACTAGATGGTGCTTTCAAAATAAGTAATATATTTCTTGTATACATTGATCATTGATTCATTGCTTTCAAAATGAGGTTGCTGATCCATTTAATCGTCTTGCAGGACAAATGGAGCTCTCAGATTTCACATTTCCAATAGTTCCAGAAAGTTTAGAAAAAGGATGTGAGCTCTTGCTCATAAATTCATTACAAGTTTCACACAAATCACTAAGAGTTGAAATTAATTCAAATACTTGACTTTTTGCTGAAGATCCTTCAGCTAGCTGAGGTCCTCCTCCATCTTTTGTTTGCAAACCTGAATGAAACATTCACTGAGAAAGGAAACTCAGATTCAAGTAATAATAAGCATGGCGTGATATAAAAGAAAAATGAACATGACAAGAACATACCAGATAACGAGTCAAGGAGAAAAATTTCTATCCCAATCTGGAGGCTGTATAGTAACTTTGAATGCATCATTTGCTATTTCATCATGCTGAAACGCTTGAATTTCCTTGGCTGAATTAGCAACATCCAAGCTGCACCAGTTTACTTCAATGCTTTTTAATGATACAGCGCCGTCAAAATGAGAAGAGATTTTCTCAAGCCGCTTACATTTGGTTAAAACCAAACGTTCAAGCAAAGGAAAAGCATCCTCGGAGACAGACCACTGTGCAATGTTGAGGTCCTCCAATTCTAAGTATTTGAGTTCACGGAACTCTGAATCTTTCACTTCCCATTCATCCCCTTCAAAGGCTCTGAGAAGTAACTTAAGAATCTCCAAGTTAGGAAGTTCTCCAATACTCGAGATTTGGCTCCATGGTAGACGAAACTTTGACAGAGTCAATTCCCTAAGTCTTGAGGGAAAACTGAAGACATGTGGAAGTTTAGCTGGATAGCTGTTGGAGACAACCTTGAGGGACTCAAGGTGACTAAGAAACTCTAATCTGGGAAAACAAACACACCTTCCCTTCACTTTCTCTGAATAACCAAATGTCCCCGAAAATATGCAACTCAACTTTCTCAATTTTGGCATCTTTCTCAATATCATCTCTGTATCTTCACCGTAAACAAGATGTGGAGTGGAAAAGGTTTCCAAATGATCTAATTGAGAGTCTGCAAGTGATTCACTCATGTTCTCAGGCAAACTAAATGAAGCACGATGGCTTACATGTATATTCCTCATTCTAAACATCTTTAGAAGTGAAATGGGTAATATCACCTCTACTCCCAAACCTCTTATCACAAAAGTTTCAAGATTCCAAAGCTTAGCTATACATGAAGGAATTGAATTTCCACCAGTTTTGGCAGCAAAATACTTCAAATGAATTAGAAATTGTATTTCACTGGGAAAAATACCACCAATGTTGAACGATTCCAAATCCAACACCTTAACAAGTTTAAAGCTGTCAAAAATGAATGAGATATTACACGGCCATAACAAGTTATCTGAATCAATCACATTGAATAACAAAGAGCGAACACTTGAGCGAGATGGCTGCCACAGATCAATCTGATCCTCAGAAGTATGAACAAACAACCGGTATTCCATAGACCTTTCAGGAAATGTATACCCTCCGGTGAATCTGTTTAAAGAAAAATAATGAAAATGAGAGTTGATATAAACAATAATACAATAAAATCAGAATAGTTCTTTATACCCATTGATCTGAAGAAGGAAATTCTCTTGTTTGGACTTTTCCAAGCAGAATTTATGCAACAGATCATGAACGCGACATGTTTTAAGCTTTCCATTGGGCCTCTTCTCCACGTTCATCACTAAATTTCTACTAATAAGATCTTCTAAGAGACCTTCTGCAGCATCTTGTAGTCCGTTTTCCTCATCTGCTTGTACAAAACCCTCAGCTACCCACAACCGAGTCAATTTTGAGACATGAATATCCTTTCCCTTTAAAAGTCCTCCAAAATAGAGAAAACAAGGCTTCAGCTGGTGCGGTAAATTCCTATAACTGAATCCAATTATAGACATGCTCTCTTCCAAGCTACCAATATTCAGCAAACCTATACTTTCTTCTATTTCCTTCCAGAATTCTGCTTTTATCTTTTTCTCTTTGAGAACACCAGCAACTAATACAATGAAGAGAGGCAACCCTCCACATTTTTTAGCTATTCGAAATCCCACATCAACAATTTCAGGTGGACAGCTCTTCCCTTGAAACAACTCTTTCTGTAGTAATGTCCAACTCTCAGCATCTCTGAACAAGCGAAGATGATGAGGTTCACTTTCACATTTAGCATAATTGGCAATGTTACTCAAACGTGTTGTTATAATAATTCTACTCCCATTCCGAGCATCTTTGAAGCACATATGTAGATTGTCCCACACTTTATCATCCCACACATCGTCAATGAGAATTAAGAATCTCTTGGTCAACAAGAATCGACGCAGCTCATCAGCTAATGCACCATCTTCTTTTTCATTGCGATCAATAGGCTCAAGCACATCATTAAGAATGGAAAGCAGCAAATTTCTCCATGAATATACTTGAGTCACGCGACACTGAGCACGTACATCAAAGTGAGAGGTGATTACTGGATCATTGTAAATCTTCTCGGCAAGAGTAGTCTTACCAATTCCCGGCATGCCGACCAATGAGATGACATCTAGTTGACGCGAACCTCCAAGTAGCTGCTTCTTCATTTGGTCCATTGCCTCCTGGAAACTCTTCATTTCTTCATTTGATCCTGGAGTATTAGCTGATAAAGATGGCACAAGATAAGTTGAGGTCTTTCTAACTCTGTGCACTGTCACATCTATCTTTTTTCTTTCACATGTTTCCATAACAAATTCATTTAGAAGTTTAATATCCTCAACAGCTTCAGAAATCCAAAGAACTTTGTACCAGTGTGGATAAGAATAGGTCAAGCACGAGTCCATGACATACTCTGCCTTGTATACCATTGCAGTAACTCTTGTTATAAGGCAATAAACTTCATCATGCTCATCGTAGATTTCCGGTAAATGATCAGTCAACGATTGTAGACACAGTAAGCCCTCCTTTACTGACACAATTTGAAGTTTGAAGCTGATAACTGAATCGAGCTTAGAACTTAACATCTCATCCAATTTTCCCAGGAAACAATTGAGAAATCCTAGCTCATTTATCTTGGGGAAGCTATAACTTGAAGAATCTGGAACTTTGAGACAAATCATTTTGAACTCTTTCTCAACAAACTTAAGCAATTGCTTGACATCAGAGAGATATATCCAGTAATACCAAGAAGGAGTATAATTCCCGACGGGGAAGAGACAGACAAACTTTATGTCTTGTACACGTTTGACAAGGTCTTTGAGCTCTTGATGCATATCGCGACGCTGTACAATATCTGCAATAAAAGAACCCAAATAAACTAGTTTGTCTTTGATTACTGGGATCTGGTTCTTCAGAAAAGGAATTGAACAAGCATCATAGTTGAGCATCCAGTCCTGGTGTTTCAGTAAGAAACTAATAAGGCCTTCTCCATCTGTCATGCTGTTAGGAGATGATGCATTCAGAAATTGACAGCATACTTTTCTGACCTCTAAATTGACAGACTCAATCTCAGATGATAACAGCTCAATTTCCTCAATGATTCTTCCCTTGATGAAATTTCCATAACAATAACCACTGATCTGTGCTATCTTGTTAGCAGTCACTTCAGTATGCATTAAGACATCATGCAATTCATTAAGCACTGTGTGTTGCCTGAGAACATGTATTAGAAGAGCTCTAAGATAAATAAGCTCTTCTTGAGCACTTCCAATCAGATCCATAATGTGAGCTTCCAAAATGACTTTGTGTTTCAGTAGATCCATCAAGTTTCCCTCGGATTCGATAAGCTTGAAAGCCACTGTCAAAAACTGAAGAACTAGATTGCCCTTCCTACTTTTGTTGCTATCTTCATCAGATAAGGAGATAGTAATTGCAATAGTTCCAAATCCCGTCGAGAGATTATTTTGATTCTTGGATTGAACCAGAGGATCAACAAGAGATGTTACCAGGAGCAACAATCCATAGTAAAACTTTTTAACCTTATCTGGAACTGTAAATGACAAAGCAGTTTCATCCTTTAGTAGAAGATTGTCAAGAATATATTCATGAAACCTCATCAAAAGCACATCTATCTTGGGGAAACCTGAAGATGATGTCTTTGAGGATTTTAGCATGCTGAAGAAAGAATTAATGACATCAAAGTTAATAGGAAGAAAGTTGAGTAGATTTATCGTAGAATGGTCCAATGCTGATGATGCAGAAATGGTGGAACACATCTGTCCAATTGCTGTCCTAATAAACTTGAACTTAAGAAGCAATTGAAAATGCAAGGGACTAATTCCCATGTCTAGGTCTTCTAGTTTCCCATGATTACAAAGAGACTTAATGTCTGACTGTGTTTGGGTAGTCACAGATTGAATAAGGGTCAAAACATCAATTATCTTAGTTTGCTGTTTGCACTGATCCAGTGAATCCATGAGAAAAGTTCTCACAACTATCAGCTCTTCCCAAGCATATTCAATCAGATCTTTCAGTGGATCTGTCATGGTTGCTCGACTGTTTAGTGTCTGAATCAGTTCGATTTCTACATTGACATGATTAAACTTCGGCTGCAAAATAATAAGAAGATCCTTATCATAGGAGTAGATCACAAATGCTGCCTCAAAGGTCAGAGCTTCGATAAATGATTGAAGAGAACTGAATTCTTTGAGTGGAGTGCCTCTATATTCTATGTGCTTTAAAAATTTGGCAAGGCAATAAAGTCCTTTTCCGATACACTGCTTTTCATCATGGTCTAGAGGTGTCTCCCTCAGATCCGCTTGTAGAGCATTAACAAAATCAAGCATACATCCGGACTTCATTGTAGTCTCTGATCTTGATGACTTTAACGCTGTCAAGAGGCTTATATATATCTGCCTCAAATCAGTCCTAAACAGAGTAATCAATTTCAGCAGCTCAATTTTTTGATCGCTTCCAGAGTACACCGGTGGGAAATATAGTTGTAGTGCAGTATAAGCTATATCCTCAACATGGGTGAAGAGATACTGCATACTCTCATGCTCAATGCATCGACTTGAAGTTACTATGAAGAAGGCTTGTAGATATCGCAGCTTCATAGGAGCAAGATTCTTTACATAATCAAGCAAAAAATCGACAAACCTCACCATCTCCATAGTAATGATTCGGCTAGATGATGTTGATGGCTTTGAAGCTTTGATTTGCTCAACAATATTGTCGGGGTCAAGTATTTCCAGCACATCTAATATCATTTCTTTAGTTGATTTTGATGACTTTGAAGCTGTTGTGGATCGCTCAGAAATCTTATCCAGTTTAATTATTTTCAGCACCTTTGTCATTCTGCTGGTGTTACGTTGATCCATGGGATTACATATCCCAGAAAAGCCATCATGAGCTTGTTGAAATAAGGCCCCTAGTTGTGTGGATATTGTATTCTCAGGCTGAACCTCCTCCAGCTTTGTGAGAAAATAAGATGCACAGCCTAGTCGATATCTAGTATCATCCAATTGATTAATGGTGGAACTATCTAAATCCCTACCCTTCACAAGGTTTATAACATCTATCACTGCACGACACTCCTGAGCCATCTTTTCAGTAATGATCAGAATTTTAGATGTGCATCAAATAATTTTAATTAATGTAAATGAGTGAGCATACCTGTGATCTACTCAATTTTAATTGGTACTAATATATAAACAATGACCAAGATGGAAGATTAAAAAAATATCCTTTTCTTGTTTTTTCCTACTAATAAACAATTCCTTTTCTTGTTTTCTCCTCTAATGTAATGGATGACAGATGGAAGATTAACAAAATATGCTACAAAACAAAGATGCTAATCAGCTAAAGGGGATATTGTATGTAGAATAATAATAATTTATATTAACTTTATCTACCTGAGTTAAGAGGAAGATTAATAAACTCATGATCCAATAATCTACTACTCTGCAACCTGCCATCCGGTGTTAGCTTATTACTAATATCTGCTAACCTCTATATCAATTTAAAAGCATTGTTTCGCTGAATTGAGAGGGAAAACGACTTCTTTGCATTCCTTAGCTTTTATTTAGACACTAGTTCTGGTCCTGGACACCTGCTTTGCTGCATGTATATCTCAGGCTAATTAGTATAAAACTATACAAAATTAAACAAAATCTATTAGCAAATCACAAGGCTAAATAAAAAGGCATAAAATTAACCAGAAAAAAACTGAAACTTGAAAGAAACATTGAAGAAATTAATCAAATTACATAACATTTGCAGAAATAGCAAATTTAAGTCTAAACAAATTAAACAACAAAAATACATACATAAAGATTAAATATGAAAGAAAGAACCTTCTAGTGTCGTGGCTACTTCTTATGCAAATGGTGATAAGAAGCTTTCGTATGTTCGGAGGTAAACTGATATTTTTTATAGGATAAAATAAAGCATTTTAAAATATTATTTGTGCACAGAAAGATGAAAAACATAACACTTCAATATTAGGCGAAGATGTGAGGGGAAAACAGAAATGTAAATTATAGATAAATGTATATTTGTCTATAACGTGGAAGATGAATGGAAGAAAAACTAAAATGTAAATGAGTGAACCTTTGGTCTTTCCATTTATTATTATTATTATTATTATTATTATTATTATTATTTGTTACGTTATAAAATAATATAGTGTGGATTTCCACTATACCAAGAAGTTATACATTACTTCCCTCCATTATGAAGATAATTTCCACTTTTACGATCATTATTCTTGTAACCTTTCACCTCCATAACCTCCTTCATTATATTCATGTTTAATGTCATGTTTATGACTAACCTTTTGTATGCCTCTATGTTACAATATAAATAGAGGCATAAGAGTTCATATTGTACACACTTGAAGATTTGATAAACACTTGAATACTTGAAGAATAAGAAAAACTCTCATCTCTTGTCTCTCTATTTCTATTACTTTCATCTTCTATATTTCTTGTCTTATTTTGTTTTAATTTTACAACAAGTTATCAGCACGAGTCATTTCAATATCATCTCCGAATAGAGTTCGATTTGATTTAGTAAGTGGTGACCAATTTATGTCAGTAACTTGAACCCAATACAAGGTAAGTTATTAGTATTGTTGAGATTGTGTTATTTTCTTTTTAACAAGGTGAATGAGTAATACTATTGTTAGTGTGCATTTTTTTCACCTATGACTATATGTACTTTCTTTTGTATGTGAAACTTATTTTATATTTTATTTATGATTATGCTCACTGTTTTGATTATTACATAAACTTTTAATTTATTTTGTTTTGTGCGTGAAATATTTTGAGTTCACATGGAAATTGAAAAAGGGTTGGTGGTTGTCACATCCCAAAACACTCCCTAGACGTGATTGGCACCTGCTAACACCACCAGTCGGACGTACCAAATATCCGTACACTTACCAAATCATTTAAGCACAATGATAAGACATGTGCAACTCTTTTTTCAAATTGTACTCTTAAGTGTGTGTGATTCATCGTTTCTTTTTTTTTTTGATAAAGTTAACATGTGATTCATCGTTTCTGATATGATAAACTAGTATACATACACGCGCGTTGCACGGAGATTACTAAAAAATATTTAGTTATTCGAATACATTACATCGATCATTTTGATTTTACAACAATATAACTTTAAAACTTAAATTTTATAAAAAATACTTGATTTTATATGAATCAAGTGATATTCTCATAACGTGTTCAAATTTTAATGCAAAAAATAAGGATAAAAAAATCACAAAAATGAATAATTGATGATACTTATTGATTGTCAAGTGCAATTTTTTGGATAGGTATATTGTGATATACGGAGATACTCCAAAGAGAAAAAATAAAAGAAAAATATATGTCAAACATGTTTTATTTTATTATATATAATCATATCAACCTCTTCTTAATCTTAAAGATTTAGTTGGGACCATTATAGATCTTCCGCACCCATCATAACTTTATTTAGTCATCATAACTTTAATTAATCATCGTAACTTCAATTAACATTCATTATTTTGTAGAAATTGTCCCATAACAAATTTAGAAAAAAATAATAATTAGAAAGAATGACATATAACATCTACAGCCTTTTTATATATCAAATTTGAGAAAATTTATGAGTAATATATAAACTAAAATTGTGTATGATAATGCGAGGAGATGGAATGAAAAAGTTAGGCATGATTTTTACTTTCTTTTTTATTTTTAAAAAACTGTAGTAGTTACTTTTGAAATTAGATGATTTATTCTTAAAATTTGTTTCCTTAAATAGATGATTCTAAGTTTGGTTTTCTCTTCCTTAATGTTTAGGATCACATGATTAAAATTTTATTATTTTTTAATTATAATTTGAATTCGAATATATAGTATATAGATAACTTAATTCTCATATTGTATGAATTTAAATTAAAAGTAAAAATCTTAAAATAGTTGATAAAAATTGATTATTTTTAAAACTATACTATTGGGCTTAATTTTAGGATATTCGTAAAACCTTTTAATTATAGATAGAGTTTAAATATATTATAATAATTATTATTATATTATTATTATTGTTAATATTTAATTTTTAAATCTTTATCTTTTTAAAATAATTAATTCTATAAAAAAATTTAAAAAGATATTTATTATTATTATTATCATCATCATCATCATTATTATTATTATTATTCAAATTAAAAATATGATAACTTCCCCAAAAAAATAAGGAATCACACATCCTTTTTTTTAGAACAGTTTTAAAATTTTGAATTTGAAAAAGCGATAAAAAGTTAAAGTAATAGTTAAAAAAATTAGATTAGTAGCTTAAAAAAAATTGCAAGCGGAGGACTTTAAACTTTATTGAATTCAATTTAGAATAAGAAAAAAAAAAACCCTAAATTTTGCCTGCCATTTTCTCATGGCCGCCGGCCATCTTCTGCCAGATGGGGTTGGCCAGATACAAGGATTACCGGAGGGGAACAAAACATCATATGCACACACACTTATGGCACCAAAAACAACACAACATAACATAGGGATAAAACCTTTGACTTATCTTCACGGAGAACCGAAGCTAGTATGGGAGGAGGACGAAGTACAACAGATGATCGTTAATGAAGATTTACAATATGCAGTGATCGGGAAATTTTCATATGGATGGCCAGACATTCACGAATTGAGGAAGCTTATACCGAAGCAATGTGGTTTGAGGGGGGAAGTGAATATTGGACTATTGAGTAGCAGATACGTTTTGATAAGGGCCTCATTGTTAGAAGATTATGTGAATCTGCTATCAAAACCTCAATTCTATATTACTCATAACAATTGGTCATATCCAATGAGAACTTTGAAATGGGATCCTTTGTTTAATCCAGAGGAGGAAACAACCACAGCAATAGCGTGGATCTCTTTTCCCGCATTGCCACCAAATTTTTTTGGTAAGGACACTATATTCTCTATGGCAGCAGCAGTTGGAAGACCTCTACAAGTAGACCTGGCAACTCAAAACAAAACAAGGCCAAGTTGTGCTAGGGTAAAGGTAGAGGTGGATCTTTTGGGAGAATTCCCTAAAAGAATCAATATTGGGGTAAGGAAAAAGTCAGGAGAGGTAATGGACAAATGGGTGGCTATCAAATATGACTATATTCCAAAATATTGCAAGACTTGCAAGCTCCAGGGGCATAATGAGGAGGATTGTTATGTAATACACCCAGAACTTTTCACACAGGAGGTACAAAAAGAGGAGACAGAAAAGGAGCAGAAAAAGAAGGAAGACAAGGGTACTAGAATTACACTTGAGGAAGGTAAAGGGTCAAGAGGCAAAAATCAAGAACATTGTGCTAGAGGTATGGAGGGCAAGGATAATAAAATTGCAGAAAGAGAATTTACAGAGCAGGGGAGGAGGACTGGAAATAACAGACATTTTCAATACCAAAGAAGAAAACCAGAATTAGTCTGGAATCCAAAATCACAGCAAGGAAGAAAATCAGAAGTAGAAACAAACAACAAATTTGGGGCGTTAGAGAATACCTCACTTGAACATGAAGAGGACTATGGGGAGGGCTTAGTGGATAAGCAAGAGACACATACTCAGAATGAGAGTTGGGACAAGCCTAAAGACAATGACAGAGGGACATTTAATTCCAACTCTGAAAAGGGGGATCAGATAAATGACTCTGAGCATAACATTTTGTCAGCTGAAACAGAACCAGGCAGCACTGCTAATATTACAGCAATACAACAGGATAAACAGGGGCACAATACATTGATGGACAAAGGAGGGATAAATGACAAAGAAAATGTTCTAAGTGGGATGGATGCATCAGCTTTTCCTAGTCCTAAGTTATACAAGTATAGACCACAAGAAACACAAGAAAAGCAGGATACAGAGGAGGAAGAGGGTATGGCTGCTAACATAAATGCTATTGGGAGAGAAGGGGATTTATCCCCTAGGCAAATAGAGTTACTAAAGGGAAGATATGGTGCAACTAGGAATAATACTTTAGACATGACTTATGTCAACACAAAAAGCAGAAAGGTCAGGCTCACATATCTTGATCAATGATTGGTAAAATTATGTTTTGGAACATTAGGTCAGTAAAATCTCAAAATTCTTTTGAAAGATTACTGAACCTAAATAAAAAACATCATTACTCATACATTGCTTTACTAGAACCTTTTCAAAGTCCATCAGAGTTGGAAAAGTACAGGAGAAGGCTTGGGAAAAAGCATGCCAAAGTTAACTGTTCTTCTAAGATTTGGTTGTTCTGGGATGAGGATTGGGAAGAGCAAGATTGTGTTGACACAGTGCAGCAAATTACTATCTCCCTAAAACATAGAGATAACAATGCTTATATCAAAGTTACAGCAGTTTATGCAAGATGTAGTGCCCTAGAAAGATTGGAATTGTGGGAGGACCTTGAAGGGATTGCTAACAATACACAGGTTCCTTGGATGGTAGGGGGAGACTTTAATACTATAACAGATGAATCAGAGAAGCTGGGAGGTCTGCCAGTCTCACAATTTGAAGTGGAAGATTTTGTTCAATGTATTAGTGTTTGTGCATTGAATGAAATAAAATTCTCAGGAAGCAGATACACTTGGTGGAATGGTAGGATAGAGGCTGACTGTATTTTCAAAAGGCTAGACAGAGTCTTTGGGAATAATGAGTTCATGAATGAGTTGCAAAATACAGAAGTACAACATTTGATCAGAGAAGGTTCAGATCATGCCCCTTTACATGTTACTTGTAGCACTTCACATGAGCATTTGTTCAAGCCTTTCAGGTTCCTTAACTTTTGGACAAAACATCACAGCTTTCTTCAAACTGTGGAAGAAATATGGCAGATAGAGGCAACAGGCTCCCCCTTCACAGTGCTACAGACCAAGTTGAAAAGAGTAAAATCAGCTTTGGTCCAGTGGAGCAAGATCACATTTGGAAATATTTTCCAACAGGTTGCAACACTGGAAGACTTAGTCAAGACCAAAGAAATTCAGTTGGAAATCAACCCATCAGGAGAAAATAGAACTGCACTGAAGATGGCTGAAGCAAAATTAAAAAGATTTCTGCACATTGAGGAAGAGTATTGGAAGCAGAAGGCAGGTATGAAATGGTTTCAAGAAGGTGACAGAAACACTAAGTTCTTTCATGCTTATGTGAAGGGTAGAAGAAGAAGGTTGCAAATCTCAGAGATAAAGACTAGACAAGGGGATATTATTACCAGCACACAGAATATTGGGGAAGAGGCAGTGAATGTGTTTGAGGAACAATTCATGGAGACCAATGCACCATCAGATTACTCTATGCTGGACAGTATTCCAAAACTGATTACAGATGAACAGAATGAAGAGATGGGTAATGTACCTACAGAGGAGGAAATTAAAGAAGTGGTTTTTGCTTTAAATGGAGATAGTGCAAGTGGTCCAGATGGATTTTTAGGGCAATTTTTCCAAAGCTGTTGGGATATTGTTAAATGGGACATTGTCAATATGGTTAAAGCTTTTTTCTGTGGTCAAGAGCTCCCAAGGTATATAACTCATACTAACCTAGTCCTTATCCCTAAAAAGGAGGTGGTTGATAATTTTGGTGATTTGAGGCCTATTAGTCTTAGCACATTTATTAACAAAATCATATCAAGACTGCTGCATGAAAGGTTAGTGAAAGTGCTTCCTAACATTATCTCTCAGAATCAAGCAGGATTTGTGAAAGGGAGGAGCATTGTTGAGAATGTTCTCCTAGCACAGGAAATCATAAGAGATATCAATAGAAGAAATAAGCTTCACAATGTGGTGGTGAAATTGGACATGGCTAAGGCATATGACAGAGTGTCATGGATCTTCCTCACTAAGGTGCTTAGAAAATTTGGATTTTCAGAAAGGATAATTGACATGGTGGTAAGGTTATTAACAAACAATTGGTACTCAGTGATTGTGAATGGCCAGTCATTTGGATTCTTCCAATCCTCAAGAGGTTTGAAACAAGGGGACCCACTTTCTCCAACTCTGTTCATCATAACAGCAGAGGTATTGGCCAGGAGTCTCAACCAGCTACACAAGGATCAGAAGTACAAAGGTTTTGGTTTACCAAAGTGGAGCCAAGAGACCAATCACTTGAGTTATGCTGATGATACTATACTGTTCTGTTCAGGTCAGTCATACTCAATGAAGAAAATGATGAAGGTATTGATTGATTATGAAAAGGTGTCTGGACAAATGGTAAATTTAGACAAGAGTCTGGTCTATATGCATGAAAAGGTACCACTTGGAGTATGTAATCAAATAAAAAGAATTACAGGAATAAAACAAGGTTCATTTCCTTTCACTTACCTTGGCTGCCCCATTTTCTATGGGAGGAAGAAAAATGCCCACTTTGAGATGTTGATCAATAAGGTGATAAAGAGATTAAGTTCCTGGCAGAACAGGCTACTCTCTTTTGGGGGAAGGTATGTCCTAATAGCTCATGTTCTTCAGTCAATGCCTATATATGTTCTTTCGGCTATGAATCCACCAGATGGTGTAATCAAACAGCTACATAGAATCTTTGCAAAATTTTTTTGGGCTAATACAGCTGGAGCTAAGAACAAGCACTGGGTTGCATGGGACAATATGTGCTACCCCAAAAAGGAAGGAGGATTGGGATTGAGGTCATTACATGATGTTTCAAAAGCTCTTTTTGCTAAACTGTGGTGGAAGTTTAGAACTTCTACTGACTCTTTGTGGGCTTCATTTATGTGGAACAAATATTGTAAGAAACTACATCCAATTATTGCTCAGGGATATGGGGCCTCCCATGTTTGGAGGAAAATGATAGCAATAAGGGAAGAAGTGGAGCATGAAATATGGTGGCAGATTAAGGCTGGTAACTCTAGTTTCTGGTTTGATAATTGGACTAAACAAGGTGCTTTATATCATATAGAGGAAAATGTTAAGGAAGAAGAGGTGGAAGTGAAGGAATTTATTACAGAATCAGACTGGGACAAAGTGAAGTTATTGCAGCATCTCACTACTGAAATGACTGAGTATATAATGGAGAACATTTCACCTCCAAAATCACAGTCTAGCAATGATGTGGCTTGGTGGATGGCAAATACTCAGGGAAGATTCAATGTCAAGACAGCATGGGACATGATGAGAAAGAAACAAGAACCCAGAAGAGATTTTGAGCTAATCTGGCATAAGGGTTTGCCATTTAAGCTTAATTTTTTTATATGGAGGGTCTGGAAAAGGAGAATTGCCACAGATGATAATCTAAAGAAGATGAAAATCAATATAGTGTCCAGATGTTGGTGCTGTGACAGAAAGGAGGAGGAAACAATGTCTCATTTATTCCTAACAGCCCCCATAGCCAATAGGCTATGGAGGTATTTTGCTCATTTTGCAGGAATTAACATAGAAGGAATGCACTTACAACAATTAATAATCACTTGGTGGAAACATGAGTCAACTCCTAAGCTGCACAACATATACAGAGCAATGCCAACAATTATCATGTGGAGCTTATGGTTAAGGAGAAATGCTATCAAACATGGCAGTGCCAACAGCTGGGAAGGGATGATGGATATGACAATGGAATTGGTCAGGCAGCTAGTGAAGACACAATTCCCATGGATCAAAAAAATGACATGGTCTTGGAGGGAAGTAATTTTCAGACTCACACAATACAAGCCAAAGATACATGTTTTAAGTGTCACATGGAGACCTCCTGAAGATCACCAAGTAAAGTGTAACACTGATGGGGCAATTAGAGGCAATCCTGGTATGAGTTCTATTGGATTTTGTATAAGAGATACTAGAGGGGACCTTATTTATGCTTTAGCAAAAGGTATTGGTATTGCTACTAATAGTGAAGCAGAAACTATTGCCATACTTTATGGTCTGAGAGAGTGTAAGAGTAGGCGATTTCAGAATGTAATTATTGAGACTGATTCACTCAGTCTCAAGAAGATCATTCAGAAAGCTTGGAGGGTGCCATGGGAATTAGCAGAAAAGGTGGAAGAGATTAGGGAAATTATGCAGCAGATCAGTGCAACAATCACACATATTTTCAGAGAAGGTAATGGTTTGGCCGACTCTTTGGCTAATATAGCCATGGAATCACAATCTGAGCATCAATATCTCAGGTTCCAGGAGTTGCCACTGAAGGAAAGAAGGATCCTAAATGTAGAAAAAGCACAAATCCCAACACTCAGAATAAGGACTCGTAAAATCATTCCTCAATGATCAACAACCAGACCATAACAGACAAGAGAATCAGGAGCAACACAAAATCTAGCAGATTCCAAACAAAACACATACTCACTGATATGCAAAGGAATAGATATATAAGATTATTCTTTATTTACATCATACCAGCTAAACTAGAAATAATAGCAGAGGAGAATACAAGACAACTACAAGCTACATAGATCAAGAGAAGACAACAAGCATACATGAAGCAAGATTCATATCAGCGAAAATGGGGCAGGGTTTTAACTCATTTAAGGCGAACTTTGCGAAGCTCCAGCACAGATCAGCCTCTTCCTTGGAGCACTGCCCAGCACACCTGGAAAAGAAAGTAACCACAAGGAAAATCGATAAGCTCCACAATCGACCAAATGCAAAAATGGAAGCACAACGGAAGGGAGAAAGAAATGTTCAAAGTAGTAGCGGGTATGGGAGGCGATAATTCAGACAAGGCGACGGAGGATATGGCTGTTGTCCTTACACTTTCCAAACGTGGAAATGCCCTAGATATTTGCTGGGTCGGATATTCTAGATTAATTTTTGTTGTTTGGTATTTTTATTTGGGCCAAAGTCCTTGTACAGAATGTTGGTTTCTGAAAGTTAAATAAAAAGGCCAACAGGCCACAAAAATTTGACCAAAAAAAAAAAAAACTTTATTGAATATGACATATTTGATTATTTGGTATATGATAATAGCCAATACAAACGTTCAAATAACAAACCATTTATATCTTCATTATCCGATATTCTTTTTACACAATTCGGTACAATCTTGTTTCAGAAGACAAAAAATACAATTAGAATGAAATCATGACAAATGAGTATATCAAAAAACATGAACTATGGATGATATTTTAGCGTGCAATTTTAGCATGTCTTATCAAGAAAGAATGCAATGAAATTCCGACTGTAGAACGATAAACCAAGCTTGGAGTAAATAAGCATTTAGCGTTGGTATCCAAAATCTGCACATTAAAGTATTCAAAATGATGGTCTATCTTAAGATAGAAAATACCAAAGAAATAAAGCCTTATAAACATTAATATACCATAAGTACATTACACCAATAATGATTTATAGCGACAATTAATTAAAGACCGCTAAATATTATTTTTTTTAGAGACAATTGGCATATGTCCCTAAAGAATATAAAAATATTGAATTTTATGACAATTAACTAATATCGGTAGAGCTTTAACACTTTTTTGTTAATATGTATATTTAATATTGTTAAAAACTATTTTCGTTATAATGATAGCATATGAAAAAGCTAACTTATTTTATGCTTATAAAAATCTTCCAGCTTGAAAAGAATATAACATTGCTGGCTCCCAACCTTATAATTCAGTGAGATAAATTAATTTGGATAATCTATCACCACAATTGAATCATCAATGGAGATGAACGAATAAGTATAAGTTCGTAAGAACACACTTTTTAACAATTCACTACAAAATTTTTTATGATAAAGTAAATAAGATCGGTTGTAAGCTTTCACCTTTAAATTATGTTGCCAAATTGCTTTTCCTCTTTTTCAAATCCAATTCCCTACAAAATGCAAAAGAAATTGATCTGAATGGATAAATACCAAAACGGAAACTGGTACTTTGCAAAATGTTTAATGAAATTGAACCATGTACACCTTAATAAAATTTTAAGAAATTACTGCAAATATGCAATTTTAAATATTGCGGATAACTACACCTTTTTAAATTTCAAAATAATACATATGTGGCATCTTATTAATTAGCCACTTGGCAACTATTTAAATCTGTTCTTATCTTAAAAAATAACTGCAAAAATTAAATTTTAATTTAATTTTAAAAAGGTAAATAATACCAAGTGGCGATTCAGTTTTTTGTTTGCACGTTAATTTCAAATTTAAATACATCTTTAATTAATTTTAATATAATTATTTTTTGGTTAATTTTAGATGCAATTTTTTTTAAAAAAAAAATGATTTTTAAAATTTTAAAATTATTGATTTTTTGTGGTGCTGACATGTGGTACTTTTTTCTTCTCCTATTATATATAGATAGATTGAAATAAATCACTCTCTAAAAATACTCCTATTCTAAATTGGACTCTCAAGTGTGTGATTCATCGTTATTCTAGAGAATTCAAAATCAAGTAAAAAATCTGCCAAATTTCTTGTATTCTTTATGAGTCATTTGTATTTAAATGTTACCGAATTTCTTGTATGTAGTTATATTCATTTGTACTCTAACATGCTGTATTCGTATGTGATCATAAATATTGACAGATTTTCTTATATTCGATACTAATACGTGTGTATTCAAATTTATTATTTTATGGTCATTTGTATGTAAAAAAAGAAGAAGCTCAATTTGCTTATATTTAATTGTTTTTATTTGAGTCAAGCAAGTAACTGTATTCATTTTTGTTCATAAATGTTACGATCCAAAGGTCATGATGACACACATTTTGAGAACCCAAAAGAAGAACTCATGTTGTTTAAGCTTATTAGAAGGGTGTGCTTGTAACTGATTTTGTGCCACCTGCAACTTCCATCTAACCTCATCCAACAAATATGCAAAATGTTGAGTATGTAGCTTTCGTATCTCAGTTTTCAGCATCTTCAATTTCTGCATTAGTTGATACATTAGGCACCCAGGGACTTCTTTGCCAACACTTGTGAACTATACCCTTAAATTGATCATGAGAGCACCATATATTGCAATACTTAAATGCTACTCTTTGTATTACCAATCTGCCCACACCTCTAACATGTATTGGACTATGATCACTTACCCCCCGAATGTTGTTCGACAGTCAGGCATTTCATCTACCCATGCTCCATTTATAAAAGACCAATCTATTTTAGAGAACACTCTGTTTGTAGTTCCTTTGTCATTCCATGTATAGGCCTCCCCATTTCCTCCAGCATACAAGTGTCGAGACAGTCTTGAAAATCACACAGTACTTCTGAGAAAGTGACTTGTGCCCCCACCAAGTCTATCTGTAGTATGTAGTACATTGTTAAAATCTCCCAGTATTATCCAATCCAAATCATATTTGTGTGAGATAACTCCATAATGCTTTCCTTTCTTCCATCCCATTTTGGGCATATACAAAGGTGCTATAAAACTGCTTTTGTAGAGGTAAATACTTAACCAAACAAGTTATAGCTTGGTCAGATTCACTACAGACATCCTCTTTCCATACTACTAAAATCCGACCATTATGGTGAGATCTATGATTAGAATAGTATTTCCAACTCCCAAACATTGGTTCTGCAACCCTATTAATGCTTGTTTGTTTAATCTTGGTCTCTAGAAGCCCAACCATATTTACATCAAGCTGTTTACAGAGGTATATCACTTCCCTCTGCTTATTGAAGCCATTTAGACCTCGAACATTCCAACAAAGGAGATTAACCATTCCCCAGAGGGGTTAGGTCAGTGTTACCATCCTTTCTCACATTAGAAACTTGCTCAGGCTCATCTCGTATAGTAAGCATTTGTTGTAATGACATGCTGAGTCTCGATCGTTTTACTTCCCAGCTGAAACCTCCTATTATTGCCACCATACTTTCGAATCTCCTGCACTTTCTCCTTCCCCTTATCAACTCGCACATTAGTTTGCATCTTGTCCTCCTCCTTGGTTTCCTTTGTTTCATCCACATGTTGTTGGGTTGGATGTAATTATTTCCTACAATTATCTTTCTCATGACCATACTTATGACAATGATCACATAAAGATGGCCTCCAGTCATATGTCACTGATTGCCCTTTTCATTTCTAAACAACACCTCTTCAGGTAGTGTCTTCCTCACATTAACCTCAACCAACAGTCGACCATCTATAGCATAATCCCAATTTCTTTTCAGTCTGTTTGTCCACCATCAATGGTTTACCTGTTAGGCTACCTATCTTACTCAACCCCTTGCACTCCAGTATTTAAAATCTAATCTTGGAAGTTTGATCCATATCGGTACAGTTAGTAGTTCCTCTTTTGAAAACTCCATTTCTGGAGTCCAAGCTTTAACTATCAACAACTTGTTATCAAAATGATAGATACCTCCCTATAACACCTCCAATTTTCCTTCCTCACTATCAAACGTCACCATGAAAATCCCATTCCTCATCATTACCACTTTGTTGATTCCATATTTACCCCCACACACTTTGGATAAATCCATTAAGTACTGTAAATGGTGGGTGTGCATTCTGCCAATACTCTATCTCAGAGCTAATATCCCCCAAATCATTTTGCTAAAATATTGACATTTTGACATTTTGACATTTTTAATAATTATTTTAAAGTGTAGATATTTTTAATAATTATGTTAGAGATTTTGACTAGTTAACTAATTTATCCTATTATCATTCATAATGCAATGATATAAGTCTAACTTATTGTTTATTGTTAAAAGGTTAAATCGTTTTGTACAATTTTGTGGTTGTTTGTTTATATTTTCTACTATTTGAGTTACTATTGTTTAATATATATTTACTAGGTAATTTGTCCATACTTTGCGCGGTCATAAATAATAATTATTGTGAACTTGTAAATAATCCTTTACTAATATCCATACATTAAAAATAATGGGAAAAGTAGGTTCTTCAAAAAATATTAGCAATATTCCAACATAAATTTGATTATTTGTCATTATAACATAACTCAAGAACCTCTAATGAATGAATTATTCAGGAAATAATAAATCATTGGTTCTTTAATCAACATTAAAAGGAAAATAAAGAAGAAAATAAGAATATATATAATTTGTAAGAAAAGGAACACATTTAAGTTGCATAGATTATACAATTGTGATATATATCTGTTGACACCCAATTTTGGACCTCCACGATATGAATTAATTTTCGAGCTTCTTTAATTTCAAATGATTTGAAATAACTAATTTTATGAAAAATTCAAAATATGTTTCAAGTTATTTTAAAGAATTTTACTCACTTTTTATAATATTTTAAATAATGAATATGTTTTAAAATCTTTACATACCTTACTAATATATTTTACAAATATTTGAAAAGGACTTTACTTTTTTTAGTTAAATGCTTTATTAATTTGTCTTAGTTTAAATTATGGATATGTTGTTGAATTAGTTGTTTTTATAAAATTAATTATTTTATTTCGTTAAGATTAAGAAGCTCGTTAGTTAATTAATATTAATTCGTCTTATTTAGAGTTTAGCCGAATTTGTTAATTTAACTCTATTTGGCTATTTTTTAAACTCCTTTCTTGCCTCACTTTAAACCCATTTGGAGACCAATTTTGGGCTTTTAGTGCCATTTCCAGCAGCCCACTTCTCAAATTAGTAAACACAATACATGCAATACCAAATTCCCAGCCCCATTCAACATTTCCCTTTTGATTTTCAGCTTCAACAGCCCATTCCAATACCCATCGGCAGACATTAATACAATACAACAGCATACGGTAGCGTCTTCTTCCTCAGCGAGAACCCAGAAAATGCAGCAACCCAGAAACAACCCATCAACCTCGAAACCAGCCCAGTCCAGCTGTGAATCGCGTCCAGCAGCCCAGAAAATCGACCCGACCCCACCTCGTTCTTTTCTTCTTCACGCCAGCGAAGCAGAAACCCAGAAACAGACGCGTACAATTCCCACGACAAACTCCAACGTTCACAACGTAACACACACAGCAGCAACAGAAAGCACGCGTTTTTCCTTTTCCTCTTTCGGAATGGGGCGAAAATTTCAGAAAAAGGGTGTTTGTCCGAAATGGTGAAAGATTTTGATTTTGAATTTTGGAATTGGTCCCTTATCTTATCTGAATTTCATCCCTTTCCCCCCATTTCGGAACCCTAATTTTTTCCCTATCAATACTTCATCTTCTTCACTGTGAAAGGGGGGGAAATTTTTGAGTTGGAAGAAAATTCGAAAAAGGTTGGAAAAAAGGGGTTGTATACACAGCTTGCAAACAGAGATTTAGGAACCCAAAAATTCATAAATATACAGTTGAATATACAAAGAAAATACAGTGGTTACATACGAAATACACACACAAAAATAGAGAGTCGAAATTAGTGGTGGAAGCTTCCTCATGCTGAGCTCGTTTTCCCGATTCGCTGCCCGAAAAAAGGTAATGCCTTCCCCCTTTCCTGTTTGTTCTTGGTTTCAGCGTATTAAGTTCAATTACTTTGTGCAAATGTTGCTTGTCCACACTGTTAGTATTCTTTGAACTCATTGCTTAGATATCATCCGTTCAATCTTCATACTTAGTAGTGATGAGTTAATTTATGTGTCTGCAAGTTTGATTAAAGTTTCCTTTATATTATTTGTTTGGATTTCTGTATTTAATGTGAACATACAGCAATTGCTTTGACTCCCTTTTGTTTTGGGCATGATCTTTCTACCTATTGAAGTATGGTCTATCGGAATGTTACATGTAACTACTAGCATAGTTCTTTTTTTATTTTTTTTATTTTCTCTTTTCTTTTCGTTGTTCTGAGCTTAGTGTTGTGGTCTGTTTGCTTTATTTTCTTAAGTTGTGTAGTATGTCTTACTCTATAGATAGGATTAGCTCTGTCATTCTCTTGGTGTTCGAAAGTCGGTAGAGAATAATCCGCAGTCCTTAGGAAGCATTCACCATTTTTGTTTGTTTCACTTTGTTCACTGGAGAAAGAGTATATGTCAATTATATTGGCAAGTTTCCTTAGTTGTTTTGGTCATATGGCAGGTTAGCTCAATGCAATCTTCATGGTTTAGTTTGAGGTTTATTGTTGATATTATATGCCTTTTAGAAGAGTTGAGTTGGTCAGTTGAAGTATTATGGTCTAAGTTAGTTCTTAATAGTTTACTTGTTAGTCCTTAGTTGATGCGTATTCATTTGGATTGATTCTGTTCATTAGCATGCTGTTAACTTTTTGATGAAGAAGTCTTGGTTCTTTTCTTTTGATTATCTTCTGTAAATCTTTTTTTTTCTCATTCTCTTGGGTTATTGTTAACTTCTGGAAATATCACTGTTGCATGTTCTGTTTTGAGCATTACTTATATTCTTTTTCTTTTGTTTGCATGTGAAATCTATCCGAGTTTTACATGGACTCCTATGTTCTCCCTTGCATCTCGAAATAGGCCAAGGAGGCCCAATTCTCTTTTATCGAGTCAATCGGATCAATAAAATCGAAGAATAGATTCCCTAAAGTTGACGTACAGGTCTCGGAGAGGAAAAAAAAGAGGCTGGATACACATGATATACAACGATATACATAAGCCGTAAACGTTGTATATTGCATTGAAAATGGGCTAAAAGATCCCTAAATTTTCAGTTTTGTATTTTGTTATGTTTGGGCCTAAGCTCTTTTGCTTCCATTAGTATTATGTGTTAGTTATTAGGACAGGTACCAAATGTGGGCCGAAAGCTCACAAAAATAGGAATTAGGCCCAAGTACTGGCCCAGGCGGACAGATCCAGACTTGGGCCCAAATCTTCTTTCCCTATCTCATTTATTTGTTATTAGATGTTTTACGTGTTTATTTAATTTAAGGTTTCCTAATCAATTCCCCAAAAGATAGTCACTTCGGGATTTTCGAAAGACTAAATAATCATGCTTATTTTTCTACTTAAATTACTTTAAAATTTTACTCAATAATATTTTAATATCTCCCACTCTCCTAAAAAATGATTTAAGTCTTAATTGTTCATTACCTCTATTTAATCAAATATGCCTATTTTCTTTAAATCAATTAGCCAAATAGTTAATTACCGGATAACCGTGTGTTAGCGGACATTTCGGGTGCTTTCAATTTCTTCCTGAAATGCTAATATGAACCCGAACCCCTTTTAAGTTTTTATTAGATTTCTGTTTGTCTTTTGAAAACGATAGTTTTCTTAATTTTACTCTAAAATTAAGTGGCGACTCTTAAAATCAGTCTAAATATATTTTCTAAATAAAACAATGTCTTAGGGAAAAATTCAAAAAATTGTTAATAGATTCAAAAAAGACTTACGCTTGAACATGAAAGCAATTATAACTTTTGAACTTGCATAATGAATTTCTTCAATTGATAAGTGAGAAACTTTTTTTTTTTTAATTTTTTTTTTACCTCCCTAGGAGCTCCCACCCCTTTTGCTCCTTTGGTGACTCAAACTCGCAATCTTCGGGTTGGAAGTGAGGGGTGTTTACCATCCGAGCAACTCTCTCTCGTCAAGTGAGAAACTTCATATCTATGTAAAAATAGATAATATGTATGCTAATATATAACTGGAGACAATAACTTTGCAGAAACATAAATAATAGAGTTTAAAACATGTACTCAAAAATAACAATTAATATCATAAACATAAATTAATGACTGTAAAAAAATATATGTAAAAATAGAATGAAATAGAAAGGAAAAAATCGAGTCTACTGAATGCACAATGTCCCTTTAAGAAAATTATTCCCCTCTAATACCTGAGGTTTAAAGAATTAGATCCTCTCAGGATGGAACAATTTTATTTACCAACGTATTGATACAAAAATAATGGTGTCAGTAAGCCACTCAACAGGAGCAAAGTACACAAATATTTAATTGTTCAGAAGATAAAAAAGAAGTTCAGAATTTTCGTTGTTTTAAAATGAGAGGAAATCCCTCTATTTATAGAAAACAAAGGGTAGTGTGAATAAATGTTTATTGTGCCTTATCGGAAAGATCACAATTCTTTGGAAAAGTCACAACCCTTCAAAAAGGTCACAACCTTTCATAAAAGTCGCAACTCTTCATAAAAGGTACAACTTTTCATAAAATTCACAACTTTTCATGAAAGGAGAATGCTAGTTTTAAAAATAAATAAATTAAAAGGGAATCCTATATTTCAAGAATATATAGTATTCTTATCTCTGTAGAAAAAGATAAAGTCAATAAATTTCCACTTTTTAAATTCTGCTAATAATAATTCAATTTCCTAATTAAAATAAAATAAATTATTTTAATAAAGAAGTAGAACAGAGTGACAGAGTAGGGTAGGTTGTTTCTGAGCTTTAACCGTGAAAGGAACTACTAATATTTTTACTTTCTCTAGTTCGTCCATATTGAGTGAATTGTTGAAATTTTTTCATAGTTTAAAATAAGTGAATTATTCAAAGTTTAAGAGAGTTGTTGAGACGTTCTTTTTCTTCATATTTACCCTTCAATTAATCAGGATTTTAATTACTTTACATTTTTAAGGAGAATATTTTGAGAATAATCATAAGGGTAATAATGGAAAATAATATTTGATTGATGTCCTTAAATGCTTTTTTCATAAGGAGTTATGTTATACCCCTACCATCACTTAATGTGAACTATAGGAAATATTAAATTGATTATCTACCACACACTCCAAATACAACATAATATTTTATGTACCAATTTGTCTTTCAATAAAGCATTTAAACTTATATAAAACTTTACTTCCTCGAAAAAGAGAGGGGGAAAAACACTCAACTTCTACATAATAAATAAGTAAACATTATTTGGGTTTATAAATATTGAGCAAGTACGGAAGAAGATATTTTATTAACGAACTTAAAAATAATACTCTATTAAATAGAATTACATAGAGAATAAGAGAACTCCTAAACAAACACAATAACATATAATCTAAATAAACACTAACAAACGAAAATGGCATTCAAATTACGTAATGAAGTTCTATTTTGCCTCTTGCTTGGCCCATTATTAATTGTCTTCCTCTGCCTCTCTCTCTCTCTGCTTCAATAATGGCCTTATTCTCTCCAAAGTCAGAGCTTTTGTTCTTGTTCTTCTTCATCTTTTCTCTATCCTTCAATCTTAGCCGTTCAAATAAAGATGATGATGATGTTCATGATCTCCTTCCTTCTTACAATCTTCCAAAGGGTCTTCTCCCAAACAATGTGAAATCCTACACTATTTCCACAAAAGACGGTTCTTTTACTGTCCAACTTACACATCCATGTTATGTACAGTTTCAAGATCAGCTTGTTTACTACCAAAAAGATATTAAAGGGAAGTTGAGTTATGGATCTGTTTCTGATGTCACTGGAATACAAGCAAAGAAGTTGTTTGTATGGGTATCTGTAACTGGGATTAGTGTTGATGAAGAGTCTCAGATGATTGAATTTCATGTTGGATTTTTGTCTGAAAAGTTGCCTGCTAAGGAATTTGAGAATATTCCTACTTGTACTAATAAGATTAAGGGCTGCCAACATTCTGCCTTTGCTTCAATATGATGAGGTCAACTTCTAAATCCAATAATACTTGTAGTTTGAGTCAATGATTGCAAACTTTGTATATATTGCAAAAAAAATCATGTATTGTTCTGTTCTGAACTGCTGAAAAGGAATTGTCTTTCTCCCAAAGACAGATCGATCCTGTGTTATCAAGAGAAGTTTTCTTTACGAGTCAGTATGTATGATGGTGTTCATCGATGTTCGGTTATCCTTTGCCTAAGGAATTTGAGGCTATTCCCACTTGTAAGAATAAATAAAGGATGCTAAGATACATCCTTGCTTTGCTTTAGTATAAACTGAAGTTCCAATCTTTATAAGCATGTTTAATGTTTTTTTGTTCTTTTTTTGTTAAACTGTGAAGAATTACCATAACAACCAAATAGTTACACCTAAAAAGCACTCTAGAGATTTAAGCCACCTTCCAGGAAGTCTGCTAGAATCTCAACAGCGTCAAACAGAAAAAGAATCCAATTTCTATCCTCTTTCTTGAACTGGTTTCCAATGCCTACCTTTGATCCATCTTAAACATTGTATCGCCCCCTTTTATTGATACCTGTCCAGGTCTTCAATTCTTCCTTCAGCTTGATCGTCCAACTACATTCTGTAGTTGGGATTCAATTTTACTGCCCTCACATGAGCATCAAACTCCATCATCTTTTGGTATATAAAGTCTGATCATCCTCTCCTTAGTCAGCAATTTCTCTTGATTGGCCCGCTAGACAATAAATCTATGTCTAGACTGCATGATAGAATTCCATATCAGCCCAGCTTACTGTATTCTCTGCAGCCTTCCCAGTAGGTTGTTATAGCTCCTACTCACAGAATAGGTTCCATTATCAGTAAAACAATAAGAGTCACTTTGATGGAGTTTATCTTCCTCCAGTACCAGCTACTATCTCCATCTTTAATGTTGTCAATCTGATTTTATGTATATATATAATAATCCTAGTAATTTGAGTTCATTGATGTTTTCAGATTCGTGTGTGCAATCTAGTATTGTATGTCTATGCGTGTTGTGTGTGTGTGTGATAATTATTCAATTATATATATTCTTGGAGTAGGAGAGCATAAGGCATCAGGTGCTACTAAATCTGAGTTGCCTTTCTCCCAAAGACAATTCCTTTACCATTGAACTCACACAGTCATGTTATGCATAGTTCAAAGATTGGGTCCAAGGAGGAGTACTCATGGGGTACTGCAGATTAGTCTAGTGATAAGAGCGCAAATAAATGATGTGTGGGTTAGGTGCAGTCACGAGTTTGAACCTTGTCGCAAACAAAAATCTTGTATTAAAGAGGAGAAAGGTAGAGGGATGAGCCCGTCATCTACCAAGTTCCAAACCATGTGCCAGATGGCCCATTGGGATTTCTCGCTTATTAAATATCATCTTGTTTACTATGAAAGAAAGTTAAAGGGAATTGGGTTATGGAGAGGTTACTTAATTATGTCTCTGGTATTCGGGCTACAGTAGGTTACCACAATAGATTAGCCAAATGGCATAAACTGACAGAGATGATATCGTTGTACAAGCACTGCTCATCAAGAACTTATAAGAATACATCTTCAGGCTAAATTGTACATATTTGTAGTTAATAATGAAAAGACAAAAAATGCTTGGAGAAAAGAGAGAATATAAGTCCAGAAAGAGTAATGATAAACTTGCTAGTGCTGAGTTAGAACTTTGGGTTACAAACAGTAGATCGCAGATATAAAATATTGGGATATATGTATTTGTTGCTAGTCATTAGATGGTGCTTTCAAAATAAGTAATATATTTCTTGTATATATTGATCATGATTCATTGCTTTCAAAATGAGGTTGCTGATCCATTTAATCGTCTTGCAGGACAAATGGAGCTCTCAGAGGTACTGTTATGCTTCTTGTGAAGAATGAAATGTCGACTCGGCTTGAGAAATAGTCAGTATTTGGAGTCTATGAAATTCTTCCTTAACAGAAACAGAAGAAGAGACTTCTATCTTTGGTGGCTGTTCTTCTTGGTTCAATATTTCCTTCTCAATTCTCACACATCTTTAAACAAACGAAATAGCACATTTCGATTTATAATAATCTTTTGATCACTGATCACAAATCTATAAACAAATCGATTAGGGCTGAACATATTTTTCTGGCAGAAATAGGAGGTCTCCCATACCAAGAGGCATCTAGGATGGATGCAATCCTTCCACCTCAACTAGAGGCCTCGGGTTCTAGTTAAAAAGTTCCTTCTACTTCTGTCAGTTAGAAAATATATATATTCATTTCAGTAAATAGGCAAATCCCTATCAAGAATGGGAGAGGCAATATGTCTGTTCCAAAAACTAAAACTAAACAAAAGAGAAATCCTCTCCAAAGCGTGCCAATTTCAAAGCCCTCTTTTGCAATTGGTGATATCAAGAAGGCCATCCCTCCTCAATGCTTTCAACGATCTCTCATTTGCTTGTTCTCCTCTGTTGCTCATGATCTCAATTCTCATACTAGTTTTCGGGAGTTATAAAGCTTGAAATGAGTGAAATGAGAGAAAAACTAGATGTTTTTCCATCCATGCACATGCTTGTACCTCATAAATAAAAATAAGTAAAAAGATCACATGTACATCTAATCAAACTTTGATGGTTCATCTTTGTAGGTACACATGATATATATTCAATCATCTTTACCTCGAAAAACAAGTCCTACACATGCCGAGAGGACAATTTCAATATACTGATTTAAAAGGAATGTAGCACACTGATAACAATAATTTCACATTTCCAATAGTTCCAGAAAGTTTAGAAAAAGGATGTGAGCTCTTGCTCATAAATTCATTACTAGTTTCACACAAATCACTAAGAGTTGAAATTTAATCGAACACTTCACTTATTGCTGAAGATCCTTCAACTAGCTGAGGTCCTCCTCCATGTTTGCAAGCCTGAATGGAACATTCACTGAATAAGTAATAATAAGCATGATGCGGTGTAAAAGAAAAATGAACATGACAAGAACATACCAGATAATGAGTCAAGGAGATGAATTTCTTTCCCAATCTGGAGGCTGTATTGTAACTTTGAACGCATCATTTGCCATTTCATCATGCTGAATTTCTTGAATTTCCTTGGCTGAATTAGCAACATCTCAGCTGCACCAGTTTACTTCAATGCTTTTTAACAATACAGCATCATCAAAATGAGAAGGAATTTTCTCAAGCCGCTTACATTTGGTTAAAACCAAACGTTCAAGCAAAGGAAAAGCATCCTCAGAGACAGACCACTGTGCAATGTTGAGGTCCTCCAATTCTAAGTATTTGAGTTCACAGAACTCTAAATCATTCAATTCCCATTCATCCCCTTCAAAGGCTCTGAGAAGTAACTTTAGAATCTTCAAGTTAGGAAGCTCTCCTATACTCAAGATTTGGCTCCATGGTAGACGACACTTTGACAGAGTCAATTCCCCAAGTCTTGAGGGAAAACTAAAGACATGTGGAAGTTAGGCTGGATAGCTGTTGGAGGCAAGTTTGAGGGATTCAAGGTGAATTAGAAACTCTAATCTGGGAAAGAGAACACACCTTCCCTTCACTTTCTCTGAATAACCAAATGTCCCTGAAAATATGCAACTCAGCTTTCTCAATTTTGGCATCTTTCTCAATATCATCTCTGTATCTTCACCGTAAGAGAGATGTGGAGTGCAAAAGGTTTACAAATTATCTAATTGAGAGTCAGAAAGTGATTCACTCATGTTCTCAGGCAAACTAAATGAAGCACGATGGTTTACATGTATATTCCTCATTTTAACCATCTTTAGAAGTGAAATGGGTAATATCACCTCTACTCCCAATCCTCTTATCACAAAAGTTTCGAGATTCCAAAGCTTAGCTAAACACGAAGGAATTGAATTTCCACCAGTTTTAGCAGCAAAATACTTCAAATGAATTAGAAATTGTATTTCACTGGGAAAAGTACCACCAATGTTGAAGGATTCCAAATCCAACACCTTAACAAGTTTGAAGCTATCAAAGATGAAGGAGATGTTACACGGCGGCCAGAATAAGTTATCTGAATCAATCACATTGACCAACAAAGAGCGAACATTCGAGCGAGATGGCTGCCACAGATCAATCTGATCCTCAGAAGTCTGAACAAACAACCGGTATTCCATAGACATTTCAGGAAATGTATCCCCACCAGTAAATAATCTGTTTAAAGAGAAAATAATGAAAATGAGAGTTGATATAAATAATAATACAATAAAATCAGTATAGTTCTTTATACCCATTGATCTGAAGAAGGAAATTCTCCTGTTTGGACTTCTCCAAGCAGAATTTATGCAACAGATCATGAACACGACACGTTTTAAGCTTCCCGTTGGGTCTCTTCTCCACGTCCATCACTAAATTTCTACTAATAAGATCTTCCAAGAGACCTTCTACAGCATCTTCTAGTCCGTTTTCCTCATTTGCTTGTACAAAACCCTCAGCAACCCACAACCGAGTCAATTTTGAGACCTGAATATCCTTTCCCTTTAAAAGTCCTCCAAAATAGAGAAAACAAGGCTTCAACTTGTGCGGTAAATTCCTATAACTGAATCCAATTATAGACATGCTCTCTTCCAAGCTACCAATATTCAGCAAACCTAGACTTTCTTCTATTTCCTTCCACAATTCTGCTTTTATTATCTTTTTCTCTTTGAGAACACCAGCAACTAAAACAATGAAGAGAGGCAACCCTCCACATTTTTTAGCTATTCGGAACCCCACATCAACAATTTCAGGAGGACAGCTCTTCCCTTGAAACAACTCTTGCTGTAATAATGTGCAACTCTTATCATCTCTGAACAAGCGAAGATGATGAGGTTCACTTTCACATTTAGCATAATTGGCAACTTTACTCAAACGTGTTGTTAGAATAATTCTACTCCCATTCCGAGAATCTTTGAAGCACATATGTAGATTGTCCCACACTTTATCATCCCAAACATCATCAATGAGAATTAAGAATCTCTTGGTCCACAAAAATCGCCGCAGCTCATCAGCTAATTCAGCATCTTCTTTTTCATTGCGATCAATAGGCTCAAGCACGCCATTCAAAATGGCAAGCAACAAATCTCTCCATGAATATACTTGAGTCACGTGACACTGAGCACGGACTTTAAAGCGAGAGGTGATTACTGGATCATTGTAAATCTTCTCGGCAAGAGTAGTCTTACCAATTCCCGGCATGCTAACCAATGAGATGACATCTAGCTCACGCGAACCTCCAAGTAGCTGCTTCTTCATTTGGTCCATCGCCTCCTGGAAACTCTCCATTTCTTCATTTGATCCTGGAGTATTAGCTGATAGAGACGGCACAAGATGAGTTGAGGTTTTCTAACTTTGAGCACTGCCACATCTATCTTTTTTCTTTCACATGTTTCCCTAACAACTTTATTTATAAGTTTAATATTCTCAGCAGCTTCAGAAATCCAAAGAACTTTGTACCAGAGTGGATAAGAATAGGTCAAGCACGAGTCCATGACATACTCTGCCTTGTATGCCATGGCAGTAACTCTTGTTATAAGACTATAAACTTCATCAGGCTCATCGTAGATTTCTAGGAAATGATCAGCCAACGTTCTTAGATACAATAAGCCCTCCTTCAATGGTTCAATTTGACGCTTTAAGTCGATGACTGACTCGAGCTTAGAACTTAACATCTCATCCAATTTTCCCAGGAAGCAATCGAGAAATCCTAGTTCATTTATCTTGGGGAAGCTATAACTTGAAGAATCTGGAACTTTGAGACAAATCATTCTGACCTCTTTCTCAACAAACTTAAGCAATTGCCTGACATCATAGAGATGTAGCCTGTAATACCAAGAAGGTGCATAATATCTGATGGGGAAGAGACAGACAAACATATCTTGAACACGTTTCACAAGGTCTTTGAGCTCTTGATGCATATCATGATACTGTACAATATCTGAAATAAAAGAACCCAAATAAACTAGTTTGTCTTTGATTACTGGGATTTGGTTCTTCTGAAAAGGAATTGAACAAGCATCATAATTGAGCAGCCCGTCCTGGCATTTCAATAAGAAATCAATAAGGCCTTCTCCATCTGTCATGATGTACGGTGATGCATCCAGAAACTGAAAGCATACTTTTCTGACCTCTACCTTGACAGATTTAATCTCAGAGAATAAAAGCCCAATTTTCTGAATGCTTATTCTCTTGATGATTTTTGCTATCTTGTTGGCAGTCACTTCTGCATGCATTAAGATATGATGCAATTCATTAAGCTGTGTGTGTTGCTTTAGAACATATATGGGAAGAACTCTAAGATAAATAAGCTCTTCATGAGCTTCCAAAGTGGCTTTGTTTAGACTGCGCTCCAGTACATCACATATCAACCTTTTCTCAGATTCGATAAGCTTGAAAGCCACAGTCAAAAACTGAAGAACAAGATTGCTTTTGTTGCTATTCACAGATTCGGCCTCAATTGCAAATCCACTGCACTGAGCTAGAGGATCAACAAGAGATGTTACCAGGAGCAACAATCCATAGTATAACTTTTTAATGTCATATCCATCTGTAAATGACAAATCAGTTTCGTCCTTCAGTAGCAGATTGTCAATAATATTAATTCATGGAATCCCATCATAACTAAATCCATGTTGTCGTGACCAGAGGATGACAAGCAATAAGAATCAATGACCTCAAATCCAATAGGAAGAAAGTTCAGCAAATATATCTCAGTTGATGATGAAGCAGAAATGGTGGGACACATTTGGCTAATTGCTGCCTTGATAAAATTGAACCTAAGAAGCAATTTAAAATGCGAGCGATTCATTTCCCAGGCCAAATCTTCTTGTTTTTTATAACGTAAAAGATCTCTAATGTCTGAAAATGCTTCGTCAGTCACAGATTGGACAAGGGTTAAAAAATCAGTTATCTTAGGTTGCTGTTTGCACTGCTCCAATGAATCAGTGAGAAAAGTTCCCACTACTATCAGCTCTTCCCAAGCATAGTCAATCAGATCTTTCAGTGGAGCTATCCTGGTTTCTTTCCTATTAAGTAGCTGAACCAGTTGGATTACTACATTGAAATGATTAAACTTTCGCCGCAAAACAAAACGAAGATCCTTATCATAGGAGTAGATCATAAATGCTGCCTCAAAGGCCAGAGCTTCGATAAGTGATTGAAGAGAACTGAATTCTTTGAGTGGAGTGCCTCTATATTCTATGTCCTTATAAAAATTTGAAAGGTTACAAAGTCCATATTCGAGAGTACAGTAAATTCCATCATCGCGTGGAGGTGTCTCCCTCAGATCCGCTTCTAGATCATTAACAAAATCAAGCATACATCCGGACTTCATTGTAGTCTCTGATCTTGATGACTTTGACGCTGTCAAGAGGCTTATATATATCTGCCTCAAATCAGTCCTAAAAGGACTAACCAATTTATGCAACTCAATTTTTGAATTGATTTTGTAGGCCACCTGTAGGAAATATTGTTGTAGTGCAGTATAAGCTACATCCTCAACATGGGTGAAGCGATACTGCATACTCTCATGCTCAATGCACCGACTTGAAGTTAATATGAAAAAAGCTTGTAGATATCGCAGCTTCACAGGGGCACGATCCTGTACATAATCAAGCAAAAAATTGACAAACCTCACCATCTCCATAGTAGTGATTCGGCTAGATGATGTTGATGGTTTTGAAGCTTTGATTCTTCGAGCAATATTCTCGGGTTTAAGTATTTTCAGCACCTCTGATATCATTCCTCTAGTTGATCTCGAAGGCTTTGAAGCCGCTCAGCAATGTTCTCCAGCTTAATTTTTTTCAGCGCCTTTGTCATTCTAATGGTGTAATGTTGATCCATGTGAGTACATATCTCAGAAAAGCCATCAAGAGCTTGTTGAAATAAGGCCCCTAGTTGTGTGGATATCATATTCTCAGGGCAAACCTCCTCCAGTTTTGCGAGAAATAGGGATGCACATTCTAGTTGATATCTAGCATCGTCCAATTGATTGGTCGTGGAACTATCTAAATGCCTGCCTTTCAGAAGGTCTGTGGCACCAATCTCTGCGCGACACTCCTGAGCCATTTACTTCCCTGTTTTTCACTTTCCTCTAATTGTTGATAAATCCTGCAAGTAATAAAATCAATATCTTAATTCAGGGCTTGACACAAACATATTTCATGCATTTACTCATTCCATTATGTTTATTGGGAAGGCTGTACAGTTAAATTGGTTATAAGGTCAAGAACATGCGTATCGATTTGACTCATTGATTGGTGTATTAGCTATTAAATATGTTTGAAAGAAAACAAATCAAATGGAACAATAGAGCTTTATTGCTTGATGTTTCAACCAGGTACGGAGATGATAAAGTATAACTGGTCACAGATCCAGAGACGAGTGAATATAGAAATACTTGAGAGTTAAGACCTAGTAAATTATAGAAAGCGTGCAGCACAAGAATATCAGTGCATTGCTTTTTTATTGTTCAGAATCCAACCCCTTTCAAAGTATGTAAAGACTACTGTTTATAGGCAACAAAGATAATACATTAGCCAATAGAAGGCTCCACTCGAGCCCTAAGGTGCTTATGTCCAATAGAAATGCTCCACCAGGGAATACCGTTTTTCATGCCAGCTACTATTCCTCTGTAATTTGTAGGATCTCATACGGACATATCGGGAGTATGTGTCCTTTTATTTTACCATTGGGACACAAGTGTGAAAAATTTAAATTGATTTTTTGGAGGTACAAAAAATATCTTAGATATTTTGTAGAACTTTCTAGAATTTGGTAGATTAAATATTTTTGATATTTATACTTAAGAAAAATCTAGTTGTTCTAGATAATTAGATATTTATAGTAAAATATAGAAATATCTAGATTCTTGTTACATAGTTAGAAGATAAGGATATCTAAATATTTCTTGCAGATGTATCTAGAATAATTTCTAGAAGCATCCTTATACAAGTATAAATAGGGGTGACATTAGACATTTGTAAATAACCTAAGAATAACCAAAAAACATAAGACAATTCAAGAGTCTTCTTTCATATACAAGTTCTCCTTTCTAGCTTCCTCTTCTTTAGTTGAATCTACTGATCTTAGTTAACGATCTTGGACAAACAGAAGGTTTCTCGATTATAATTTTCTCGTGCTATTCTCTACAAGAAGTCCTTCACTGACTTTGGGCCACGAGTTCCTTCCTTTTTCTCCGATAACGACCACCCTGTAATCCTAGTAATGACCTGAGGCCAAGAAAACTGGTCCGGCCTTTGACCAATGGAATCATCATGGCTACTTTTTCCCAATCTTATATGCCACATCCTCATTTCCAATACTACCATGTATACAAACTATTTCCCCCCCAATACAGATTAAATTACCACTAAAAACTAAGAATAACTACTCCACTATTTACAACTTCTGGTTCTACCGTGCATATTATTCTTGACAAGTTCATCAAGGGCATAGACATTGCAAGTATGTACCAAACAAAGATAGGATACCATTTTCCTTAACCAGATGTCTCAAGTTCGAGCCCTGGGTACGAAGAAAATCTTGTTGGGATTGTCACCCCCGAATGAGCCCAATAGTGCGCGATTCGAATTTAGTCAGAGCTCCAATGTGGACTCCAGAAATATCTTCTCCTAATCAGAATAAAAACTAAATATCAACCTGAAGACATCACCAATATGCCTGCGCAAGATAGTAATCGGTTCGTTATACCAGCCCCAAAGGACAAATTAGACCATTCATAAAGTCCAGGGAGATGAAGAGTAATCCTGTGCATGAAATACTTTCAAGTGAGTGAGCATACCTGTGATCTACACTCTAACCAAAAACAGCAATTCTTATTTTTTTTTGTTGTAGTCAAAATTCATCCTCCAATAATCTCTTTCATCATCAATAATTACTTTCACTATGCAATTTTTTTCTTCTCTTCAAAGCATACTAACAAAGATTAATAAAATATTTGCTACAAAACAAAGATGCTAAAGGAGATATTTTAGAATAATAATTTATATTAACTTTATTTGTCTTTTTAAGCATTGATTATTACTTTCTTATGTGGAGTATAGAGTCAGCATCAACTAGTGGTTTCATCAAAATACTATATTTTGGGAAAATGCATAAGTACCCCCCAGCCTATACCCGAAATTTCAGAGACACACCTAACCTTTACTAAGGTCCTATTACCCCCCGAACTTATTTATATGTAATATTCTATCCCTTTTTGGCCTACGTGGCACTATCTTTGTGGGCCCAGTGCATGTTGACATTTTTTTCAAGATAGTGCCACGTAGGCAGAAAAGGGATAGAATATTATAGATAAATTAAGTTCGGGGGGTAATAGGACCTTAGTAAAGGTTAGGTGTGTCTCTGGGATTTCGGGCATAGGCTGGGGGGTACTAATGCATTTTCCCAGAAAAAAATATATGTTGCTTCTGAGTTCTGTGCAAAGCTAAGTTCAATTATTAAGTGCTAATTTATTTTGTTGCTGACTTACTGTATTTTAGACAGTAATAAACAAAAGAAGTTTCGAGTCTATGGAAAACAACCTCTTTATTTTTCTCGATTTGTGGAATAGAAGAAGTTGAATCAGAAATCCTCTCCAAATGTATCAAATTGTCTTCTTGAAGCAGTTCACTGCGCAAGATGTGTACCTTCTACTTGTTGTTTCAAATTCTACATGGACTATTAGTAGAGCCAATCCAACATATCTTGAATTGAATGTCAACATGATCCATTGATTCTTTTTTGTTATTTTAGTCTGACCAACAGACCCTTTAGAACAGTTAAAACTCGTAAGAAGTGTTAAACATTTATCTCTACTACTTAATTAAAGGTATTTCAAAGAGTAATCTAGAATATTCGAAGAGTTGAAGCTAAGGCAAAGAACATAATGATAATGCACACACCAATGTGTTTGATTACTTGTTGCGTTACTAGAGATGGGGTACCGGTCAAAAATGCTCCCCAAAATGAGGCCCCTCCCGTACATCATGAAGAGATAGAGGAGAATGTTGAGGTTGAAAATGTTGAGGAAGAGGTGCAGGCTGAAACTACAGGTATTCCTCCTTTGGACCCAGTGTTAGCTCAGCAGATCATGTCATTCTTGAAAGGGTTGGTTGGTCCTGGAGTGCTTCTCTCTGTTCAAGCAACTCAAGCTCCTACTAATCCCCCTGTGGCTATCACTGCGCCCAAGATGGGTGGGATTGGAGGTAATGATGTTTTCTTTCGTCCTTTGTTGGGTTCTGTTATGACTGGTGATGAGCATGAGATGTTGACTAAGTTTTTGAAGCTAAGGTCTCCTGTATTTCCTGGTTCTGAGAGTGAGGATGCTTATGAGTTTATCTTAGACTGCTATGAGAGGCTTCATAAGTTGGGAATTGTCCATCAGCATGGGGTTGAGTTCGTGACTTTCTAGCTTCAAGGTGAGGCTAAGCAGTGGTGAAGAGCTTATATGGAATGCAAATCTTCAACTTTACCCCCACTCTCTTGGACCCAGTTTTATGCTCTGTTTTTAGAGAAATATGTGCCTAGGACTTTGAGAGATCGCAAGAAAGATGAGTTTATGACTTTGAAGCAAGGTGGTATGTCTGTTATGAGGCCAAGTTTTATGTGTTGTCTAGATGTGCTACTCAATTGGTGACTACTGAGGAGGAGAGGATCCATTTATTTATTAGGGGACTAAATTCTGAGTTGCAGGTATTATCTGTTCACATGACCTCTGCAGGGAGGAGCTTTAATGAGGTAACATACTTTGTTAAAAAGTGGAGGGGGTGAGGCTAGACGGTCAGGTAAAGGCATTGGTAAAAGGGGCCAAGAACTCGGGTAACTTTCAAGGTTCTTACTCCAAGGGGTTCGGAAGGCCAATGCTTGCAGCCAAGCCAATTCAGTATGCTATGCCCGCCTCTGCAGGTAATTATTCGAGAACTCCATCTCTTAATTTGATTCAGTATAGCCAGAGAGTCGCACCTTTGAGGGGCGGCAGACCATCTTTTGATCGTACTTGCTACAATCTTGGAGAACCTGGGCATATGAGGAGAGATTGTCCCCACCCACGAGTGTTAGATTCCGCGCAACAGTAGACTAGAGCAGTGGTACCCATGTGAAATGGTAATAATGGTAGATGACGTCCATAAGGTGGGTGAGGAGGTAATTAGCGAGGTCGAGGAGGTAAAGGAAATTGTAACGCAGGCAGGGGTAACGTGTAACCAGGCAAGGAAGTAGCTCGTCAAGATGATAGGGCTCAGTATTATGCCTTTCCGGGTAAGAATGAGGCAAAGGCATCTGACGCAGTGATCACATCCATTATTTTTGTCTGTGACCGGATGGCTAATGTGTTATTTGATCTGGGTTCTACTTATTCATATGTATCCATGCGATTTGCCTCAGAATTTGCTATGATTTGTGATATACTTGATGCCCCCATCCATGTTTCTACCCTAGTTGGAAAGTCTGTCATAGTCACTCATGTCTATCGTGCTTGTCCTATTTTGTTTAAGGGTTTTCAGACTTAGGAAGATTTGGTGATTTTTTATATGACTGACTTCGATGTAATCTTAGGCATGACTTGGTTGTCCCCATATTATGTTGTGCTTAATTGTAATACTAAGTCTGTAACTCTAGAAATTTCGGGAAGGGAAAAGTTAGAGTGGGAGAGGTGTACAAGCCTAAGCAAGCTAAGATCATATCCTCCATTCAGGCTAGTAAATTGGTAGGGCAGGGTTGTTTGGCTTATTTGGCTCATATTAGGGATGTTGAGGTTGAGACTCCATCTATTGAGTCTATCCATGTGGTGTCAGAATTTAGAAAAATATTTCCTAATGACTTGCTTGGTATGCCTCCGGATAGAGATATAGATTTTTACATTGATTTAGAACCTGATACTCATCCCATTTCTATCCCTCCATATAGCATGGCTCCAGCAAAATTAAGAGAGCTTAAGGCTCAAATCTAGGAGCTTCTTGATAAGGGATTTATTCTTCCTAGTGCTTCCCCATGGGGTGCTCCAGTTTTGTTTGTTAAGAAAAATGATGGTAGTATGAGAATGTGTATAGATTACCAATAATTGAATAGGGTCAATATTCGAAATAAGTTTCCTTTGCCTCGAATAGATGATCTTTTTGATCATTGCAAGGTGCATCCATTTTCTCCAAGATTCATCTAAGGTCTGGCTACCATCAATTGAAAATTAGGCCCGGGGATGTACCCAAAACGGCGTTTACAACCCGCTATGGGCACTATGAGTTTCTAGTTATGTCTTTTGGTTTGACTAATCCGCTTGCAACTTTCATGAGTTTGATGAATGAGGTGTTCAAACCAGTTTTTGATTCGTTCGTCATAGTCTTTATTGATGATATCTTGGTCTATTCGAAAAGTGAGGAAGAGCATGCCGACCATCTTCATATTATTCTGGGTGTTCTTAGGAAACAAAAGTTATATGCAAAATCCTCTAAGTGTGAATTTTGGTTGACTTCGGTTACATTTTTGGGGCATGTAGTTTCAAAAGAAGGGGTCATGGTAGATCCTCAAACGATTGAGGCGGTTAAGAATTGGGTTCGGCCTAGTTCTGTGAGGAAAGTTAGAAGTTTTGTGGGGCTCGCTAGCTACTATCGTCGGTTTGTGAAGAACTATGCTTCTATTGCCACTCACTTGACAAATTTGACCACAAAGGACATACCATTTGAATGGACTGAAAAATGTGAGAAGAGCTTTCAAAATCTCAAGACTCTCTTGACCACCGCACCTATTCTAGCGTTACCAGTTGGAGGTAAAGATTTTATTATTTATTGTGATGCTTCACATTCTGGTTTGGGTGTTGTGCTGATGCAGAATAAGAATGTTATAGCTTATGCATCGCGTCAATTGAAGGTTCATGAGAGGAATTACCCAATACATGATTTGGAGTTGGCAACGGTAGTGTTAAGTGTGAGATATTTACCGATCATAGTAGTTTGCAGTATGTGTTCACTCAAAAGGATCTGAATTTGAAACAGCGAAGGTGGATGGAGTTACTTAAAGATTATGATGTCACCATTCAATACCATCTGGGCAAGGCTAATGTAGTGGCAGACGCTTTGAGTCAGAAAACTGTGAGTATGGGTAGTTTAATTTGCTTGAGTGTATCCAAGTTACCCTTGGCTAAGGAAATTCAGATCTTGGAGTCTAAATTCATGCATTTGGGCATCTATGAAGGAGGTGGGGTGTAAGATAGCATTGAAGTGAGGGCCACATTCATTGAGGAGATCAAGGCCAAACAATTTGAAGATGAGAATTTGGAAGAGCTTAGAAAAAAGACTGCGATTGGTAAGGCACAAGAGACCACTCTTGATGAGGAAGGTGTGCTCAATTTTAAAGAAAGAATCTGTGTTCCTATAGTAGATGACTTGATTCAGAAATTATTGGCAGAGTCTCATGGTTCACGATATTCTATTCATTCGGGTGTGACCAAGATGTACAGAGATTTGAAGCGAATTTATTGGTGGCCGGGCATGAAGAAGGATATAGCGGAGTTTGTGGCTAAGTGTCAAAATTGTCAACAAGTGAAGTATGAACACCAAAGGCCTGTAGGGTTGCTTCAAAGAATGCCAATTTTGAAATGGAAGTGGGAAATGATTGCCATGGATTTCGTGGTTGTTCTTCCCAAGACTTTGTGGAAGTTTGATTCTATTTGGGTAGTGGTTGATAGATTGACTAAGTCAGCCCATTTTATCCCGATAAGCATAGATTATATTGCTGAACAATTGGCTAAAGTTTATGTGAAAGAGATAGTGAGGTTGCATGGGGTACCCCTTTCTATCATCTCAGATCATGGTACGCAATTTACCTCCAAGTTTTGGAGGAAATTACATGATGAATTGGGCACACAACTCACTTTTAGTACAACTTTTCATCTGCAGACGGACGAACAGTCAGAGAGGACTATTCAAGTGTTAGAAGATATGTTGAGGGCATGTGTGATTGATTTTTGAGGACATTGGGATAAGTTTATACCTTTGCGTGAGTTCTCTTATGATAATATATATCACTCCAGCATAGATATGACACCATTTGAGGCACTTTATGGGAGGGGATGTAGATCACCCATAGGTTTGTTTGAGGCTGGAGATGTGAAACCTTTGGGGGTTGATTTAGTGAAGGATTCTCAAGATAAGGTGAGGAGTATTCAAGCTATGCTTTTAGCAGCCCAGAGTAGACAGAAGAAGTATGTGGATCATAAGGTAATAGACATGGCGTTTCAAACCGGTGAGAATGTTCTTCTTAAGGTATCACCCATGAAAGGGGTGATGAGATTTGGCAAGAAAGGTAAGCTAAGTCCGCGATACATTGGTCCCTTTGAGGTTCTTGAATGTGTAGGACCAGTGGCGTATAGATTGGCTTTACCTCATAATTTATCGGGAGTTCATCTGGTATTTCATGTGTCCATGTTGAATATGTATCATGGTGACGGGGATTATATCATTAAGTGAGACTTAATTGTTTTAGACAAAGACCTCCAATATGAGGAGGAACCGATTGCAATTCTTGATCGTGATGTGCGTAAGCGGAGGACCAAAGAGATTAAGTCCGTGAAAGTTCAGTGGAAGCATCGTCCAGTTGAGGAAGCTACTTGGAAAACCAAAAGGGACATACAAGACAAGTAACCTCAATTATTCATCGATTCATGTACTACTGTATTCCTTCTTTAGCTTATTTTTCCTAAGTTTGTCACTCGGGGACGTGAGATGGGTAAATTGGTATCTATTGTAGCGATCGGGTTCCGTCGTTATAGAAAAGCCAATGGGGAAAATTTTTGGGTCGGAAAACTTTTTCGTAGTAACTTGGAATTTCTCAACCTAGTCCAGATTTGGACGAAATCGGAGTCATTAAAGGCTAGAGAAACCTGGTAGCAATTGGGTGATCCAATTATGATTTTGATTACATGAGTAGTTAGATAAGTCGTTAAGGAATTCGTATAACTTTACGAATTGAATTCGGGTGAGTAGAACTCCCGAAATTGATCTTAGCGTAAATGGGTATTTTCTGAGTGTCATTGGTGGAAGGTGTGTTGTGAAATGGGGGTCTTGAAATTATTAAAATATCTCACTGTTTCGTGCAAGCCGCTTTAGTGGTTATTTTTGTCGCTTTGGCAGGGCCACTATAGTAGGGTGATGACCGTTATGGTGGGCCAGACGCGACTTAAAGTCGTAAATAAACCCCAAAATGTCTTTATTCTGCACTTTTCGGTTTTTAGAGCTAAGGAACGAACCCCAGGCGATTCTTGACAGTTTTCCACCATTCTTAAGGCTAAAGGTAACATTTTAACTCCTTGACTTATGTATGTTGCACTTAGTGAGATATCCGCATGATCCTACCAGTACACTGTAGTTGTGTACTGATACTGCACTTGCTCTTTCTTTGTTGAGTACATGGCATCTTCAGGCAGCTATTGACAGACCTTGCTTAGAAGATCAGTGATCATCATTTGAATTCAAGGGTGAGCCAGTTCTTCCAGGCTGCCATGAGTTCTCCTTTCGTCTATGTCTACATTTTGGACTTAGACTTTTCTAGTTAGTTGATTAGTTCATTAGTTTGGGGTTGTATACCTTCTTGTTTAGACTTGTTGAACTTTAGATGTTTTGGTACATTGACTTTCAGGTTCTAGGTGTATTTTTCGCATTGTTAGTTGTTAATTAGATCTTTTGGAAGTTTATGGGAACTTCAGTTTTAGCTATTATTCCTGTTTTCGTATCCTTAAATGCTTTAGTTTTTGGTTTAGTTGCTTGGTTTGAGTTGTAGTAGTGGTTCTCCCACCGGAGGGTTAGTGTGGTGCCAATCACGGTGGTCTGGGTCGTGACAGTAATAACGCCAGTTGAAGTTTGTATTAGTTTAATTTTTATTGTAGTCTAAATTCATTTGTTATTGTTAACAATTTCTCTTGTGATATAGATATATGCTTCTCAATATCTTTTTCCAAAATTATTCAACTTCTTAAGAGTTAGAGAACTGTCATGATTTGTTCTTCTGATGCCCAAGACAAGAAAATGACTTTATTTATCAATGCTACTTATATGATTTAGATTGTCAGGAAGTTTGCTTCAAAATAGTTATTACTATATAAACATTGCTCTTTTGATTTACCAATTTACTATTTCTTAATATTTTAGTATTTTCAATGAATAAAAGTTCATATGACTTGTACTAACGCCAGTTGAAGTTTATATTAGTTTAATTTTTATTGTAGTATAAATTCATTTGTTTCTTTTAACAATTTCTCTTGTGATGTAGATATATGTTTCTGAATATCTTTTTCCTAAATTATTAAACTTCTCAAGAGTTAGAAAATTGTCATGATTTGTTTTTTTGATGCTCAAGACAAAAGAATGACTTTATTTATCAATGCTACTTATGTGATTTAGATTGTCAAGAAGTTTGCTTCAAAATAGTTGTTACTATGTAAACATTGCCATTTTGTTTTACTAAAATACTATTTCTTAATATTTCAGTATTTTCAATGAAGAAAAGTTCATATGCCTTCTAATAACGCCAGTTGAAGTCTGTATTAGTTTAATTTTTATTATTTATTTAATAGCTAATTTTTATGAGATATATATTTTCTTTAATGCAAACATTTATATATATATATTTGGGTAGTATTTATATATGTCACGAATGTATTATCAAGTTAACAAGATCTTCTAACTTCAAAATATATTATTTTAAATTTTTCCGAGTTCCTTTTTTTTAAAGAAAAATAACTCACAACAAATGTGAAAATATGTGAATATATATTAAATAATTTAAAATTTATCATTAACAAAATAAATTTTATATTTAGTAATATGGAATAAACATTTTCATTTTGTCCCTACACTAAATTAAAATCTAATAACTATAAAAAAAAATAGTAACATTAATTAAAAGTCCTATTTATTTATGTAAGTATAAAATTTATTAGAAATTCATCTATAGTTCTTTAGTTGTAACATTATAAATTCTCTTAGTTATTACTAAATATTGCAAATGCTATTCACTCTTTTACACTCTTTAGTTATAATATTATGAATATTCATAGTTATTGCATTAATTATTCTATCTTTCATCTTTCCTTATATTAACTTTTGACCAATAATTTTTCCTATTATTATACCGCCCATATATATGTGATAACACGGTGTTGTTATTTTTCCTTGGACGAATCATGCTTGGTTGAATAAATTGAAAATTATTTACAAGTATATGAACTATATCTTTGTTGGGTGTAAGATAAACAAGTGATTATATATATGATTTCACAAATAGAATATATTCTTTAATTTTAATATTTTGTTTTTTCGGTAAAAAAAGGAAACTTTTCTTAGTTAATTATGGACAGTCAGATAACTATCTTTGATTTATGTACACAATCAATTGAAAAGTCAAATATGAGAGCCAACAAAAAGAACGCCATCTATTATGTTATAACTTATAAAATAAAAATTACAAAAATAGTTCTAAAAAATAAAATGTAGTTGTTCTCCACATGTTCATATGACATCCAAACAGATTAAGTGGAATACACGTGCAAAGCACATCTGGATAGATGACAAGAAAAATACACAACAAATATCGTCTATATGTAATGACCCTCTTGGTCATTTTTGTGTCTTGCCTTCTGTGTGTCGTTTAGAGCGTTCCTGTAGCGACCCCAAGTCATTTATGACTTGCGGGGACTGACAGTTCGGTCACCTGGTCGTTCGTTTGGTCTTGATGTGAGTTTTTGTGTTTTGGAGCTTTTGAACTTTGAACGATCATTTTCGATCAAATGTTCAAGAAGATGACATCGGAATCCAATTCGGACGATTTCATCAGCTCCGGAAGGGTCATTTTAGGCTAGTAGCACGGTCGACATGACTCCCGAGGTTTTCAGTGTGAGTCAGTGCAATTAGGCGTTTTAACTTTAAGTTTAAGCCTAAGTTTGACCTTGGTCAACATTCTGAGTAAACGCGCTCAGATGAGAATTCCGTCAGTGCAGTTAGCTCCGGAATGTCGAGTTTGGTCTAGATTGACCCTTCTTTTGTGTCCCGAGGTTTTCGATATCTTTCCGAGCCCTTTTGTGGGTTTTGACTTAAAATGGTCTTTGGAAGTGGGACCCACTTTTTATCGAAATGATCTCTGATGGAAATTTCGACTGCGCCGTTGAGTCTGGAATATCGAATTTGGTATGGTTGCATATCTCGTTTGCGTGCACGGGGTTCCGAACGAGATCGGAGCACCCCGTCAGAGTTAAAGTTTTGGAAATTTATTGCAGATTTTCTGCAATAAATGCAGAAAATCAGCAACACATTCCCAAACTCAAACTCTCTTAACTCTCTCATCTTTTGTCCGATTTGGGCGATTCAAAAGGCAAAGTTGTGAGATTTTTCGAGGGCAACACGTTGGTGAGCTCGGATAGTGGTTTGGGTTCCCGTTTGAGGTAATTTCGCGAAAAACCTGACTGCTGTACTGTTTTCGAGTCCTTGTTTTTGGAATTTTTGTTTTGGTCATATCTCACTCATTTTAGCTCGGTTTTGGGTGATTCGAAGTCCCACATGTTGAGAATTATCGTGGCTTCGTTGTAGAGTGTTTAAAGAGTGCTGGGCACCTTTTGATTTTCGTTTATTTCGAGTTTTGGCTGCTGCAGTAGGGTTTCATTTAGTTGATTAAAGTGTGGTTTCTTGCTTGTTGGTTCTTGCTATGTTTTGAGCCTCGAATTGTGTTCCATTTTGGAATACAAGTTTGGAGTGCTGTTTAGGGTCTCTTGACGGAGTCAAATTCGGACAGATCGGTGCTGGTCCCACGATTCCCGTTTTGACTCCAAAATTTACCCGTCTCTGTTTGTTGTGATTTTGGTGTCTAAATGACCATAGTAACGTTGTGACTCTATTTTTGATAGCGAGGCAGCGTTTTGAGACTGTTCGGAAGGGAAAGCTCCGGTAAAGTGATTTGGAGAGCGCGTTGTTGGCCTTAAGGTAGGCTACGGCTTTCTTTCTTTTAGATTGAGCTTAATTGTGTAAAACCATGTCGATTGGAGTGAATTGGGGGTGGTTACCAGTTTACTACCTTACTTTGATTAGATACCTTATGTTAGGATCGATTAGCCACATTTCGGGTATAGTATCATGTTAACCGGCTCAGTAGAGTTGCATGCTTATGTGCTAAATGTTATTGTATGCTTGTATGCTATGTATTGTATGCCTTATTCATCCTTAACCGTAAGCATGATGTCCTTAGTCTAGGTTAGACTAGCATTGCCTTAGACTTATGACCCGTGTGGGCTAGATAGCCTTGACTTGCTGCCGACGTCGTTCGGATGACTTAGCTCCTTGTAGACTGGAATAGCAGACTTGAGTCTGATAGTTTGAGCCTTAGATTAGGCGTTATTGCTGCTTGCTGCACTTCTGTATCTTCTCCCTCGCATTCTGTGGTTCCGGCACATTCTCGAAGGTTTGGTGCATCACTAGAGGCGTGGGATTGAGATAGTATAGGCTTGGAGCCTTTTATGGGATATCTTAGAGTGGACGGCGTTCCACGGTGGTTGTTGTTGGATTGGATCCTATTGGATATACCATCACCCCCGGGGTCGTTCTTTCTAGCTGGGCTGGGAACGTATCGTTGGCTGGGTAGACTCGGTGATATCGGCGATCGCCCCCGGGCCTCTCTTTCTAGCTGGGCTGGGAGTGTGCTGCTGGCTGGGTGTCCCCGGGTCGCTCTTTCTAGCTGGGCTGGGAGCTGACTGCATGGTAGGACGACTCGCGATATCTACCTCACTCACGGGTCCCTCTTTCTAGCTGGGCTGGGAGTGGACTGTTTGGTTGGGTGCCCCCTAGGGTCACTCTTTCTAGCTGGGCTGGGAGTGCACTGCTGGCTGGGTGGAGTCTGATGGATTATCTTAGTTACTTTGGGTTGGGAGTCCGGTTTCCTTCTTTCTCAGTAGACTTAACTTTTCTGTGCACCTGTCGGGCTTATGGGGGTCCGTTCAGGTTTTATTTGAGCTTGCCCACGAGTGTACCTTCTGGGCATATGGGGGTCCAGTTAGGTTTAGTTTAGTGTACTTAGTTTGTTTCTGGTATGCTCGTGTGCTTTCTTTTCATTTCCGCTTTGACCTCTCTGTGTCTAGATTCTATCCTTTCATATTGTTTTTACCCTTTTTGCTCAGTCGGCCTTTGATGCCTACTGAGTACCTATTGTGTTGGTACTCATGCTACGCTCTGCATCTATTTCGTGATGCAGGTCCCAGTACCAGTTACCAGCGGTGATTAGTTCCAGCCTTCTTTTGCAGTTGTGATTCGGAGACGAGGACGAGCACTTGGCGTTTTGGGGTTTGTTCTGTCTCCTTCTTTTGTTTTAGTTAGTCTTGTTGTCTTTGAGACTCGCTCTGTTGTGGTCCACTTTTGGGACTTGTACTCTTTATTAGATAGCTCTGTACTAGTGACTTCCAGGTTCTGGGAGGGATTTCTGTATATATTTATTTTGGGTTGCTTCCGCTTTGTTATCCTTGTTAAGATTATTGTTTTTGCTAGTTTCTGTCCTTTTGCTCATTGCTTGATGTTCTGGGTTACGGGTTGGCTTACCTACTGGTAGAGTATAGTAGGTGCCATCATGACTCGAGAAATCGGGTCGTGACAAATTGGTATCAGAGCCTCAGGTTCACCGGTCTCACTTGTACAGAGCTAACGTCTAGTAGAGTCTTGCGGGTCGGTGCGGAGACGTCCGTAACTTATCTTCGGGAGGCTACAGGATGTCCGTAGAAAGATTTCCTCTTTTGTTTCACTTTCGTGCAGCATGTGTCTTATTGGTTCCTTAAGATCTCACTTGTTTCACTCTTTCGCAGGATGGCTCGCTCGCGAGGTGGCGCGGCCGGGGGTGATGCACCCGGGCCTGCAGACAGAGACCCAGCTTGGGGTAGACGCCGACCCCGAGATCGAGAGAGGGCCGCAGCATCAGTCCAGGAGAGAGAGGAGGATCCAGAGCCAGTAGCAGACCCTTCAGCACTTCGTATACCAGATCAGCCGGTGGGGCCAGGGCCATCCCAGCCGCCACCCGGACTAGTTTTGACTCCAGATCTCCAGGCCGCTATTGCTCAGCTCTTAGGTGTGCTTGGGGGGATGCAGCAGCCACCCGCCCCAGCTACACCAGCACTAGTACCGCAGGATCAGCCTACAGTGAGGGCACCTCAGGTCCAGGTACCACCTGAGGGAGTACAGCCCTTGGCAGCGGATAGACCTATGCCGCTTCAGGACCAGAAGATGCTTGGTTTGTTTCTCAGGTTGACACCACCGAGGTTTTCTGGGGCTGTGGGTGAGGATGCCCACGAGTTTCTTACTACTTGCCATGAGAGGCTTCGTACTTTGGGCCTTGTGGAGTCTAGAGGGGCCGACTTCATTGCTTACCAGCTAGATGGGCCAGCCAGGCAGTGGTGGCGCACATTCATTCAGACCAGGCCAGTTGGATCTCCACCGGTATCATGGGATGAGTTTTCTGAGGCCTTCTTTGCCAAGTTTATCCCTCGTAGCATCAGAGACCGCCTCAGGGATCAGTTCTGCAGGTTGGAGCAGGGTTCCATGTCGGTGGCAGAGTACGAGACTAGGTTCCACGAGCTCTCCCGTCATGCCGAGATGATATTACCTACAGAGGAGGAGAGAGTTAAGTGCTTTGTTCGTGGGTTGCGTTTGCAGCTTCGGCTTGAGACCCAGTCCTTAGTTTCTGCGGGTCGATCTTTTTTAGACGTAGTTGACCATGCTAGTACTATGGAGCATCTTCGTCGCGAGGCCCAAGGGGGCAGCGAGAAGAGGGCTAGGCATGAGGGCAGCTACAGTGACTCCCGCCCCAGGTCTAGGGATTATCATGACAGGGCCGAACGACGGTTTCGACAGGGTCAGTCTAGCAGACCTACACAGGCCTCTCTTCAGGCATCAGATGGTGGTCCGGGTGAGGCTAGTTCGAGTCAGGGCCGCGAGGTGTTTCAGTCGGGTTCTTCAGGCCATGGTAGTCGTTCTTCTGGGAGTCGCCCTCGACAGGGTTGCTATGAGTGTGGTGAGATGGGTCATTGGGCCAGAGATTGCCCTCAGCATAGTCGGATTGCTTCCGCTCCTCATGCAGCTCCCCTAGCTTTACCAGCACCTCCAGTTAGAGGCCGTGGTCAGGGTCAGGACCGTAGAGGTGGTCAGCAGGGTATACGGGGTGGTCCCCGAGGAGGCAGGTCAGGTGGTAGGTCTGATGGTCAGGGCAGAGGCAGACATAGCCACTTCTATGCAGCTCCAGCGAGGGCGGAGGCTGAGGCATCAGACGATGTGATCACAGGTACTATTCTTTTATGCCAGCAGCCCGCCTTGGCTTTATTTGATCCAGGCTCTACTTTTTCATATGTTTCTGTTTACTATGCCTCTCGATTGAGTATGATGTCTGAGCCTCTGGTAGCGCCGTTGCGTGTGTCGACCCCCGTGGGTGAGTCTTTAGTAGTGGATCAGGTATTTCGATCTTGCTTAGTTACTATCCAGGGGCGTGACACCCGGGCTGACCTTATATTGCTTGACATGGTTGATTTTGATGTGATTCTGGGCATGGATTGGTTATCCCCTTATCGCGCTGTTTTAGATTGTTTTTCTAAGACCGTTACCTTAGCCATTCCTGGTATCCCTCTGGTGGTGTGGCAGGGATCTCGTGGTAGCACACCAGTTGGGGTTATCTCTTTTATTCGTGCTAGGAGGCTAGTGGCTAGCGGATGCTTATCATATTTGGCCTATGTACGTGATGTGAGTAGGGAGGTTCCTCCGGTTGAGTCAGTTCCTGTTGTTCGTGACTTCATAGATGTGTTTCCTACTGATCTACCTGGCCTACCCCCAGAGCGTGATATTGATTTTCCGATTGAGCTTGAGTCAGGTACTAGGCCTATTTCTATTCCGCCATATCGGATGGCTCCTGCAGAGCTCAAGGAGCTCAGTGTTCAGCTTCAGGATCTCTTGGGTAAGGGATTTATCAGACCTAGTGTATCACCTTGGGGCGCTCCCGTTCTTTTTGTTAAGAAAAAGGACGGTACTATGCGCATGTGCATTGACTATAGACAGTTGAATAAGGTGACAGTGAAGAATCGATATCCTCTGCCTAGGATCGATGACCTATTTGACCAGCTACAGGGAGCTTCAGTGTTCTCTAAGATTGATTTGAGGTCCGGTTACCACCAGTTGAGGATTAGGGCAGCGGACATCCCTAAGACTGCATTTAGGACCCGTTATGGCCATTATGAGTTCTTGGTGATGTCATTTGGCTTGACTAATGCCCCTGCAGCCTTTATGGACTTGATGACGCGCGTGTTCAGGCCTTATCTTGATTCATTCGTCATAGTCTTCATTGATGACATTTTGATATACTCGCGGAGTAGGGGTGATCATGAGCAGCATTTGAGAGTTGTGCTCCAGACTTTGAGAGATCAGCGGCTTTATGCCAAGTTCTCAAAGTGCCAGTTTTGGTTAGACTCTGTGGCGTTCTTGGGGCATGTTGTATCTAAGGAGGGCATTATGGTAGATCCGGCGAAGATTGAGGCTATTCGTGATTGGGCTAGGCCCACCTCAGTTACTGAGATTCGGAGCTTCATCGGACTAGCAGGTTACTACAGACGATTTGTGGAGGGTTTCTCTACCTTGGCAGCACCTCTGACTCGGTTGACTCGTGTTGATGTTCCCTTTGTCTGGTCAGAGGAATGTGAGGCGAGCTTTTTGAGGCTCAAGGAGTTATTGACCACCGCTCCTATATTGACTCTTCCAGTTGAGGGCGAGGGCTTCACGGTTTATTGTGACGCATCCGGCGTTGGTTTGGGTTGTGTATTGATGCAGCAGGGCCGAGTTATTGCTTATGCGTCGAGACAGCTTAAGATTCATGAGCGCAAGTACCCCACCCATGACTTAGAGTTGGCGGCGGTAGTTTTCGCACTTAAGATTTGGAGGCACTACTTGTATGGAGTTCGATGTGAGATCTATACCGATCATAGGAGTCTTCAGTACATCATGAGTCAGAGGGACCTTAATTCGAGGCAGCGTCGTTGGATTGAGCTCCTGAAGGACTATGACCTCTCTATTCTCTATCATCCGGGCAAGGCGAATGTGGTAGCGGACGCCTTGAGCCAAAAGGCGGTGAGTATGGGTAGTCTAGCCTTCTTATCAGTTGAGGAGCGACCCTTGGCTATGGACATTCAGTTCTTAGCCAATAGCATGATTCGGTTGGATATCTCAGATTCTAGACGTGTCTTGGCCCATATGGGAGTTCAGTCTTCCTTGCTTGATAGGATCCGTGGTTGTCAGTTTGAGGATGAGGCCTTGGTGGCCCTTAGAGATCGAGTGTTAGCGGGTGATGGTGGTCAGGCTACCTTAGATCCTGATGGAGTGTTGAGATTCGCCAGCCGCATCTGTGTTCCGAGAGTTGGGGATTTGATACAGTTGATACTTTCTGAGGCCCATGAGTCTAGATACTCTATCCATCCGGGCACAGCAAAGATGTATCGTGATTTGAGGCAGCATTACTGGTGGAGTGGCATGAGGAGAGATATTGCTGACTTTGTTTCCCGTTGCTTGTGCTGCCAGCAGGTAAAGGCCGAGCATTTGAGGCCTGGTGGTGTGTTTCAGAGATTACCCATTCCAGAGTGGAAGTGGGAGCGTATCACTATGGACTTCATTGTGGGGTTGCCTCGGACTCCTAGAGGTGTTGACAGCATTTGGGTCATCGTTGATCGATTGACCAAGTCAGCACATTTCCTTCCGGTTCAGTGTTCATTTAGCGTCGAGAGGTTGGCTCGTATCTATATTCGGGAGGTGGTTCGACTTCATGGGGTGCCAGTTTCTATTATATCAGATCGGGGTTCTCAGTTCACGTCCAGCTTTTGGAGGACCTTTCAGGATAAGTTGGGCACTCGGGTTGACCTTAGCACAACTTTTCACCCGCAGACGGATGGCCAGTCGGAGCGTACTATTCAGGTCATTGAGGATATGTTGCGGGCATGTGTTATGGATTTTGGAGGTCAGTGGGACCAGTTCTTACCTTTGGCGGAGTTTGCGTACAACAACAGCTACCACTCTAGTATTCAGATGTCCCCATTCGAGGCATTATATGGTAGGCGTTGTCGCTCTCCAGTTGGTTGGTTTGAGTCTACAGAGCCTAGGCCACATGGTACAGATTTGCTGCAGGAGGCCCTGGATCAGGTGAGGGTGATTCAGGATAGGCTCAGGACAGCTCAGAGTAGGCACCAGAGTTATGCGGATCGGAGGCGCCGACCTTTGAGATTCTCTGTTGGTGATCGGGTATTCCTCCGTGTGTCGCCCATGAAGGGCGTGATGAGGTTTGAGAGGCGGGGCAAGCTTAGCCCCAGGTACATTGGGCCTTTTGAGATACTCCGGACAGTTGGGGAGGTTGATTATGAGTTGGCCCTACCTCCAGCATTTTCAGCCATCCACCCGGTTTTCCATGTCTCGATGTTGCGGCGATATGTTCCTGATGAGTCTCATGTGCTCCAGTATGATGCAGTCGAGTTGGATGATCGTTTGACATTTGTAGAAGAGCCAGTTGCCATTTTAGCCAGAGATGTGAGGAGATTGCGCTCGAGAGCCATTCCTGTTGTTAAGGTCCGTTGGAGGCATCGTTCAGTCGAGGAGGCTACCTGGGAGACCGAGCAGGAGATGCAAGAGCAGTATCCCAGCTTGTTTGAGCCTTCAGGTACTTCTTGACCCTTACTTTCGCGGACGAAAGTCCTTTTTAGTAGTGGATATTGTAATGACCCTCTTGGTCATTTTTGTGTCTTGCCTTTTGTGTGTCGTTTAGAGCGTTCCTGTAGCGACTCTAAGTCATTTATGACTTGCGGGGACTGACAGTTCGGTCACCTGGTCGTTCGTTTGGTCTTGGTGTGAGTTTTTGTGTTTTGGAGCTTTTGAACCTTGAACGATCATTTTCGATCAAAAGTTCAAGAAGATGACATCGGAATCCAATTCGGACGATTTCATCAGCTCCGAAAAGGTCATTTTAGGCTAGTAGCACGGTCGACATGACTCCCGAGGTTTTCAGCGTGAGTCAGTGCAATTAGGGGTTTTAACTTTAAGTTTAAGCCTAAGTTTGACTTTGGTCAACATTCTGAGTAAACGCGCTCAGATGAGAATTCCGTCAGTGCAGTTAGCTCCGGAATGTCGAGTTTGGTCTAGATTGACCCTTCTTTTGTGTCCCGAGGTTTTCGATATCTTTCCGAGCCCTTTTGTGGGTTTTGACTTAAAATGGCCTTTGGAAGTGGGACCCACTTTTTATCGAAATGACCTCTGATGGAAATTTTGACTGCGCCGTTGAGTCTGGAATATCGAATTTGGTATGGTTGCATATCTCGTTTGCGTGCACGGGGTTCCGAACGAGATCGGAGCACCCCGTCAGAGTTAAAGTTTTGGAAATTTATTGCAGATTTTCTGCAATAAATGCAGAAAATCAGCAACACATTCCCAAACTCAAACTCTCTTAACTCTCTCATCTTTTGTCCGATTTGGGCGATTCAAAAGGCAAAGTTGCGAGATTTTTCGAGGGCAACGCGTTGGTGAACTCGGATAGTGGTTTGGGGTTCCCGTTTGAGGTAATTTCGCGAAAAACCTGACTGCTGTACTGTTTTCGAGTCCTTGTTTTTGGAATTTTTGTTTTGGTCATATCTCACTCATTTTAGCTCGGTTTTGGGTGATTCGAAGTCCCACATGTTGAGAATTATCGTGGCTTCGTTGTAGAGTGTTTAAAGAGTGTTGGGCACCTTTTGATTTTCATTTATTTCGAGTTTTGGCTGCTGCAGTAGGGTTTCATTTAGTTGATTAAAGTGTGGTTTCTTGCTTGTTGGTTCTTGCTATGTTTTGAGCCTCAAATTGTGTTCCATTTTGGGACATAAGTTTGGGATGCTGTTTAGGGTCTCTTGACGGAGTCAATTTCAGACATTTCGGTGCGGGTCCCACGATTCCCGTTTTGACTCCAAAATTGACCCGTCTCTGTTTGTTGTGATTTTGGTGTCTAAATGACCATAGTAACGTTGTGACTCTATTTTTGATAGCGGGGCAGCGTTTTGAGACTGTTCGGAAAGGGAAAGCTCCGGTAAAGTGATTGGAGAGCGCACGGTTTGCCTTAAGGTAGGCTACGGCTTTCTTTCTTTTAGATTGAGCTTAATTGTGTAAAACCATGTCGATTGGAGTGAATTGGGGGTGGGTACCAGTTTACTACCTTACTTTGATTAGATACCTTATGTTAGGATCGATTAGCCACATTTCGGGTATAGTATCATGTTAACCGGCTCAGTAGAGTTGCATGCTTATGTGCTAAATGTTATTGTATGCTTGTATGCTATGTATTGTATGCCTTATTCATCCTTAACCGTAAGCATGATGTCCTTAGTCTAGGTTAGGCTAGCATTGCCTTAGACTTATGACCCGTGTGGTCTAGATAGCCTTGACTTGCTGCCGACGTCGTTCGGATGACTTAGCTCCTTGTAGACTGGAATAGCAGACTTCAGTCTGATAGTTTGAGCCTTAGATTAGGCGTTATTGCTGCTTGCTGCACTTCTGTATCTTCTCCCTCGCATTCTGTGGTTCCGGCACATTCTCGAAGGTTTGGTGCATCACTAGAGGCGTGAGATTGAGATAGTATAGGCTTGGAGCCTTTTATGGGATATCTTAGAGTGGACGGCGTTCCACGATGGTTGTTGTTGGATTGGATCCTATTGGAGATACCATCACCCCCGGGGTCGTTCTTTCTAGCTGGGCTGGGAACGTATCGCTGGCTGGGTAGACTCGGTGATATCGGCGATCGCCCCCGGGCCTCTCTTTCTAGCTGGGCTGGGAGTGTGCTGCTGGCTGGGTGTCCCCGGGTCGCTCTTTCTAGCTGGGCTGGGAGCTGACTGCATGGTAGGACGACTCGCGATATCTACCTCACTCACGGGTCCCTCTTTCTAGCTGGGCTGGGAGTGGACTGTTTGGTTGGGTGCCCCCTAGGGTCACTCTTTCTAGCTGGGCTGGGAGTGCACTGCTGGCTGGGTGGAGTCTGATGGATTATCTTAGTTACTTTGGGTTGGGAGTCCGGTTTCCTTCTTTCTCAGTAGACTTAACTTTTCTGTGCACCTGTCGGGCTTATGGGGGTCCGTTCAGGTTTTATTTGAGCTTGCCCACGAGTGTACCTTCTGGGCATATGGGGGTCCAGTTAGGTTTAGTTTAGTGTACTTAGTTTGTTTCTGGTATGCTCGTGTGCTTTCTTTTCATTTCCGCTTTGACCTCTCTGTGTCTAGATTCTATCCTTTCATATTGTTTTTACCCTTTTTGCTCAGTCGGCCTTTGATGCCTACTGAGTACCTATTGTGTTGGTACTCATGCTACGCTCTGCATCTATTTCGTGATGCAGGTCCCAGTACCAGTTACCAGCGGTGATTAGTTCCAGCCTTCTTTTGCAGTTGTGATTCGGAGACGAGGGCGAGCACTTGGCGTTTTGGGGTTTGTTCTGTCTCCTTCTTTTGTTTTAGTTAGTCTTGTTGTCTTTGAGACTCGCTCTGTTGTGGTCCACTTTTGGGACTTGTACTCTTTATTAGATAGCTCTGTACTAGTGACTTCCAGGTTCTGGGAGGGATTTCTGTATATATTTATTTTGGGTTGCTTCCGCTTTGTTATCCTTGTTAAGATTATTGTTTCCGCTAGTTTCTGCCCTTTTGCTCATTGCTTGATGTTCTGGGTTACGGGTTGGCTTACCTACTGGTAGGGTATAGTAGGTGCCATCATGACTCGAGAAATCGGGTCGTGACACTATAAGGTAATATTAGTGAGATACGATTAATTACATGATTGAACCTCATCAAATTGAAATAAATCTATACATTATTGCATTTAACTAATAATTTTTTTTATTGACCATCTTCATAGGTTCGTGTGAATAAGAGATACATATGATGATCCACATTGAACATGCACAAAAGAAACTGCAATATTATTTTGTGCAAAGCTTATTATTCAAATCTTTGCATAAATTTTCTGAATTGATAATCACGTGCAATGCACGTGTCGAAAAACTAGTTTAATGTAAATGAGTGAACCTTTGGCCTTTCCATTAGTTTTTTATTATTATTATTAATATTAATTTTTGACCACTTTTCCACTTTTAGTATTTAGTATAATATGATATGGTTATTAGGTAATATTTTATTAATTAAATATTTATAACAATTTTATTTACCATAGGAGTCAAATGATAATCTAACTTTGTACTTTGGAACCTCCTACTTTTAATAATACTAGTTTTGGAAACGTGCATTGCACGTTTGACCTTTATTACCGTATAAAATTAATATAAGCTTATCTCATGTATAAAAACATTTGTAACATCAACCCAATTAACGTGAGAAATAATAATAATTAATATATATATATATCATATGATACAAAATGAAAAAAGTTAAACTAAAGCAATATATTAACTCGAATAAGAAAGAATAACCAATAAATAAATAAAAAATACATAAGAATTATATGATGATAAAACACAAAACTGCAGTGGACTAACCTTTTATGTCCAATTTATAAAAAGAGAAATTGTTTACCTCAAAAGTTGTGAATTAATATAAAAATAATAGAGAAAAAAGAAGATAAATACCTGATTTTGTAGATGAATATGGTTGTGTTGACAAAATGAAACAAAAAAATTGTTAATAAATTTTCCGCCTAATTTTTAACTAATAGATAAAGAATGAAGAACATAAGAAGTTACTCCCTCCATTTCAAATTAATTGAATTGTTGAGGTGTTTCACACCCTTTAAGAAAAGAAGATTAAGACATAAATGAGGCATATTTTTACCCTTATTAATTATTGTCAAATTTATAATTAAAATAACTAAATATTAATTAATCACTAATTCCAATACTAACTAATGAAGGGTAAAATTGGAAGAACACTCTAAATATAGTCTTGAAAACTGAACAATTAAGTTAATTTGAAAAATGAAAATTCATTAATTTGAAACGTAGGAAGTACTAAGAATGTATTGAACACGGAAAAGAAAAGTCATTTATTTCATAATCAAATCAAATGAATATAAAGGAAATGAGGGAAGTCAAATGGTTTGCCTTTTCACCTACTATGGCTATACGTCTCACACACTTCTATTTTTTATTACTAACTTTTATTTCTTTATTTATTATGTTTATAGAATGTATATTTATATGTTACACTTAAATTTCTTAAAATAATATTTTCTTGAAGGACAAAAGAATTATTCAATATTTCATGGGGTTTAAATCTAAAAGGATTAACAATTAAAACTCATTAAAAAAAGTGGAAAATGATAAGTTGTAACATCTAATCATGTATTTGGTCTAGTTTAGTTGTCATTATTGATTTGATTTTAGAAGTTAGTTAAAGGTATTTTTTTAATTAAAAAATTTAGTGAAGGGCAGTTTTATAATCCAGCTTTGAACATAAAACCTTCCCACTTTTAATATATATATATATATATATATATATATATATATATATATATATATATATATATACACACACACACCCCGGAACTTCAAATTAAAAATCTGAATCATTCTTCATATGCACATAGGCTCGAACTCGATGATTTCTAAGTGTACACACACACACACACACACACACACACACACACACACACACATATATATATATATATATATATATATATATATATATATATTAAGGTCCTATAGTGAATGTAATAAGTGTATCATATGTGTTTTAGGGTCCTAAGGTACCTCAATTACCAAGTCAAGTTCAAAGCATTTTTATCGACTTTGTTCTCACATGAGTTCATATGAGGGTCAACTTGAAACGACCATATCTCCCAGCATATAAAGATTTGGGTGGCCATGACCTATCAAATTAAAATACTATAAGTCTTCTTTCCAACGGCATACAGTTTACATCAGTCAGAGTTTAGAGTAGAAATTTATGATTGTCTACGTTTGGACTGGGAAATTCAACGATGAAATATGTACATTCGGTGAATCGTTGAGTGGTTTTGCCTATCACTGAATTACATTATAGAAATGGTCCGAAATCCTACAGAAACTGTTCATTTTAGCGATCCAAAGCCCCATTTTGGCGATGATACCTCCAAATAGCCAATTTGACCAACAGAATTCTTTGAAAGGTCATTTTCTTCTATTTTTGTTGGTCTTCTTACGTTCTTAGAAGAGTATTTTTGACCTTTTACTGTCAATTAACTTTCATAAGTCTATCTTATAACCTAATAACATCCTTATACATATAGTAACTCTCTCCTTTTCCCAAAGATCAAAAACTTCAAGAAAAGTTTTATTTTTTCAATTTTGCAAGATCTAAAGGCTCAACGTTCTAGATTCTCTTCAAGAATCCTAAGGTTTTCTATCAAGATTCTTCCCCAATCTTCATCTCCAAGAAATCCATAGAAGGATTTCTCAAGTTCAAGCTATAAGGTTCAAGCTCAAAACTTTTCTCCAATAATTCCTAAGATTCAAGTATGTAGGACTTCAATGAGAAATTCCTTTCATTCTCATGTACAAAGTTCTAAGCTTTTATAAATTTAATTTCATAGTTAGGGTTTACAAACCGACTTCCCACTTCACCGATTTTTAATATCCAATTGCATGTTTTCTTGAATTTACTTACTCATGATTATGGATTTACTGTTGTATTTCCCTTTTATGTTTAGCAAGGTTTTCCATTGTCATCCTTATTAGTTTTTTACATGATATTGTGTGTGACTCTTGAAGCTTATATTTTAAAACATGCTGTTAGAGCCTTTATATTATTATGAAAGCTATTACGAGGATCTACGAATTATGCATGTTCTAGAAAATTTTCTCATGATTTGAGAGTTATGTTTTAGAAAGAGATTTCAACAATTAATTTTAGAATGAAAGAATTGAGTTTCTCATATATTTCAGCATAGTCTCAAGATATATTTTAGAAAGAGATTTTGAACAAGACTCATGATAAGCTTAACAAATATATTTATCAGCTATATGAATAGTATGTTTTGGGAGTAGTATTTAGCAGGATTGAATGAGGGTTCTAGATAGCCCAAGTTCCAGAACTAAATTCCTCCGTAGGTTTATGTTTCACCACTTTTTTGGTTTATCATTTCTCCCTGAGAGCCTTAGATTAGTGGATCCACATTAGACATGCATGTTTTATACTCTAGCAAGATATAGGGCACTCTCCCAACTAGGGCATTCATTGGTGCATTGTGATCTCACATTGTGTATGACGATTAAGAGAAACTTCCACATAAAAGATTTAGTTCATTTATTTTATATTTCTTGATATTATCATTATAATATTTTCAGATATGCATCCTTTCAGATATGATTTCAGAAAATATGATCTTAAATATTTATTTTTGTTTGTGTAATATTATAACATATGTCCCAATTTTAAGTCTCAATCCTTTAGTTATTGTTTTCTGTATTACTCTGTAATGACCATATCATACATTGTTAAAAAGTTTTATAAATTTACCATTTTGCCCCTCTCGTTATCGATCCCGTGTCATTTTTTATTTGAGTTTGAAAAGTTGGTTTTGAACTTTGTTTTAAAAGTTGATTTGGTAAGTTAGTGAGTTTTAAAGACTAATTTGTTAAGAAAGAGGTTTTTGGGGTCTTTTGGAGTTTTGAGTGTTGGAATTGAATTTGGTCGATTCCATCAGTCTCGAAATGTAAAATCTCATCTGTGAGAGTTGTCGGTTTTAGATTCTGAGTCTCTTTTAGGATTTGAGGTCCCAAGTTGCGAAATTATGGAATTTTAGTCTTTCAATTGACTTTGGTTAATAATTAGGGTTTGGATCAAAATTTCGAGAGTTCCGTTGGATTCAGAGGATGATTTTAAGCCTATGTGAGGTTTTGGTTGATTTTTCAGAGGCTCTGAGCTTGTTTCAGCCTTTTTAGGCGTTGAATTAGTTTTTTTTGTGGGTTTCATGGATGTCGGGTCAAGGAGACATCAGATTCGTGCTTTGACGGTTCCCTTAAGTCTGAAACGTAGAGTATAATTTATTTGCATATGTTGCTTAAGTGACGCCCGCCTTTTTATCTGGGTGATCTCTTTTACGACATCGAGAGGGTTTTGGCTGCCATTTTTGGGATTTAAGCCCATTTCATCATTTTTGAGGTTCGGGGATCCATGATGACGATTTTGAAAGGAAATTTTGTGCTAGATATTTTGGATAAGTGTTCTTGATCCTAAACCTTCATTTTCCATTAATTAATTATGAGTTTGAACATTAAAATGTGAGATTTTTGTGGGCTAATGTCAAGGTTTTTCAAGAACCCAAGTTCTTAACTAAAACAATGATTTTGAAGGGGCGTTGATTCCTTGTCCGAAATGATTTTCACTAATAAGTTTGTAAAGACATAAACATCATTTTCAAGTATTAAATTTTGGATTCATACCTTAATTTTAGAATGGGGTTTTTAGTTGATTGACCCACCTTTCAAGAGGATTGATGTAGGTATTGTTGTACTTGCTTGTGCATAGATTGTGTGGCTTTGGAAGTTGTTCGGAAGGGGAAGACTCAACTATTGGAGTGATTGTTGATTGATTTAAGGCAAGTGACTTCCTAAACCTTGTAATCTAATTGAATTGTGTGGCTTTGGAAGTTGTGTGTGATTGAATTACTTGTCATTGAGATTGACTTATTTGATTCGTATGATTGTTGAATTGTGAAGTTTGAACTGTGAATATTGATCTTGTGAGCCGTGTATTGTAGAATTGCTAAGTTGAACTGATGTCTATGCAGGTTGTAGTTTGAGGAGGTTCGGTTTGAGTGTAAGATGTATTTGATTTCTAGCTAGGTGCTTTGTTTAGTAGGTCGCTTGTTGGGTACCGTGTTGTTGGTATTCACCCCTTGCTTCTATACTTGTGTAGGTTCCGAGCTTGTACCTGCGTGATCGCTTCCTTTTTTCTTCGATCTCGAGGCTTGTCAAGGACTTGAAGAAGTAGTTTATTATCATTCGACGGACCCTATATTTTCCTTTTCTTACACTTTATTCTATTTGAGAAACAAAGACTGAGACTTGTATTTATTTCTTAATTCCGTACTTATGTATTTAGTGTCTTATACACGTGACAACCAGATTTTACGGGTTTTAACAGAAGAATAAGTTTTTTGCATTATCTTATTCTTGTTTTTGATGTTATTTCGCTTTTCTTTCGTTTTCGTTGGGTTGAGGCTGACTTGTCTTGGTAGGAAAAGACAAGTGTGATCACGTCCATTTTTGGGTCATGACATACTCAAGCTCAGATTTATAGTTCTTTCAGCTGTTTGTTTAATTGTTGATCTCATCACTTACCTTGCATACCAATACATTTCATGTATTAATGCTACTTTGTGCTACTTCATTTTATGATGTTGATTTTAGCACCCTGATTCAGATTTGCGGCCAGATGTTACACTAAGTTCATCTACTTGCAACATTGTGGTGAGTCCTCCTCGCATTCATAGGACTTCAACTATGAGTCAGTATATGTTATTCACTTCAATTGTGTTAGCTTTTAGGCAGCCCAGTGTGTTGTCCTAGCAAATTATCTCATTTAGTTTAGCGGCTTTCAGACATTAGTATTTAGTTGTAATAGATTTATTTTTCAAATCTATTTCAGTTATGATATTTATTTATAGCTTCCACTTTAGTTCTAATGTGATATGCTTAGATATGTTATGCCAAGGGTTAGCTTGGGATCATTTGTGGTTCAAAACATTGTGTCTCAGTTAGGGTTAAGACTTCAGTCATGACAACCTAGGTCGATTTGATTTGATTTTTTCATTAAGCAAATAACTAAATTAGTTATAGTGGTTTATTAAATCTATAAACCAAATCAAACCAACATAAAGCCAATTTTTTTAATCTTGGTAGTCGTTTCGTCCGATTTTCTCAATTTTCTAATTTTTTTGATTTCTTATAATTACACCGTGAATGAAAAAGATATCAGATTGAAAGAGTATTCTCTTGACCGTGTATTTCATTCAACATGTGAAGTTCCCAATTGAAGAGACATATGATACCATTGGCAAATGAGTGAGTGATTATATTGTTTAATGGAATCGAAAGGACACTTGAATAAATAAAACTAGAAAAAATAAGTATAAAATAGAATATCCGAGACATCGTGTTAGCAAAATATATATAAAAAATTCACGAAAAGACAAAATACATGTCAATTTTTAAAGTCATTTTAAAAGCCCAAATATGAAATAATATATATAAACATTGAAAGCTATAAGCTAATTTGAAAAATACTTGTAAAGTAGATTATAATAAATATTTTTTTTAATAAAAAATTAAAATTATAAATGTAATATGTCTGTTTGGTTTGAATTCTATTTGACTTTTTTTTTATTAATACCAAATCAATCCAAGAACGGTCAGGATTTTTATTTCAATGCCAAACCAATCAAATCAAACCACAAATCAAGTTTGTTTGTCGGTTTGACTTGGTTCGCCAATTCAGTTTGGCTTGATGGTTTGACCTGTACACCCCATATTTGCATTCATTCAAGGAGAAGAGTACATCAATATTTATAAGCAATTAAATATTATTAGGAAAGTAAATATTTTGCCATGGAAAGTAAATATTTTTCCATTAATGTAAATTTAAATATGAAAGGAAACTAAATACTATAGAATATTTTTAGATTAAAAAGGATAAAATGAAAATATTCTACCATTAATGTAGATCATAGAACAGAAGGAAAGTAAATTTCAACATTATTAACCTTCCATAAACTCATTAAAATATGGTAGTATAATTATTTAAACTCCAACTTCAAGATTGACTTGTGCAATTAAATTATTTTTAAATTTTGTCAGATTATCTCAATAAACTTTCAGCTATTTAATAATGTGGTCATTTCAGACAACTATAAATATAAGTCAAAAACTCTTATTTTATATTCAGAGATAGATACTCACTTACATATTTTACTCTTTTACTTTTTGTGTATAAAAATATGACTGGAAAGGGGGTATGTTAGACCACTAGAAATCTTGATGAGGGAAAGAGAAACAAAATTCTTGAGGAAAGATTAGCATCATTGTGTAAGAAAGCATATGAGTTGTCTATTCTATGTGATGTAAAGGTTAGTATACTAACTTTTACTCCTGGAGAAACTGATAATTTTACTTGGCCGTCTTTAACTGAGGCTAATGAAATAGTAACTAATTATCTAGCTTGCCCAGAGAAACAAAGACAATACAAGTTAGTTGAACATGAAGCCTACCTTCAATCTATAGTGAATGATAGGGGAAAAGAAATCAGGGAATTAGAGAAAATGGCTGAGGAGAAGGAAATGGAGAACCTCTTCAACCAACTTGCTGAGGGAAGAAAAAGGTTTGATGAATTTGATGTTTGTGACATCAAAGGGTTGTTAAATTTATTTAATGATAAGAGGGCTAAACTAGAGCAAATGGAGATGCAACTCAGTGGAAATGTTGCAAATGAGATCGATGCTAATGACAACAATGCTGGAGAAGAGAATGATGGGCATCCTAATTAAAGTGTTAATTGGGCATTTAATCTCTTTATTTTTCCATTACCTAATTTTCCATCTTGTATTTTAATAGATCTCCTAGTTATAAGTTTGTTGCTCATTATTAATATATTTATGTTGTTGTTGCCATTTTAGTGATATATGAAAGGGAAATTTTCAGATACAACTAACATTGGGCATTAATTAAGACTCATTAACTACAGTTTCAATATTTACAATCCGCAACCATATATTTTTATTTTCTATATGTTGTATTCATCTATTTTTTTATTTTCATACAAAAATACAAATATAATTTAACTTAATTGAGTAAAAGACAGAGGGGATCTCTTCTGATATGGTAAATTAGAATAAATCACTCTCTACACATACTCTTGTTTCAAATTTGACTCTCGAGTGTATGTGATTCGTCATTTTTTATATGATAAATTATAATAAATCACTCTCTAAAAATTTTCTCATTTCAAATTGGACTCTCAAGTATGTGATTCATCATTATTCTAGAGAATTCATAATCAAGTATAAAACCTGCCAAATATCTTGTCTTATTTATGAGTCATTTGCATTCAAATGTTGCCAAATGTTATGACCCTGAAGGTCACTTTGAAATTTTCTAGAAAATTACCATTTACCACTCCTGCTAGTTGTCCCGAGTCGTGTTTGATCAGATTTTGAGGTTATATTGGAAATCAGGTTGACCTTGAATTAGCGGCAGTTTTTTTTCCCTTAAAGATTTGGAGGCATTATTTATATGGGGTTCATGTTGATGTGTTTACTGATCACAAGAGTTTACAATACGTATTTAGTCAAAATGATTTGAATCTTCTCCAAAGGAGGTGGCTTGAACTATTGAAGGATTATGACATGAGTGTTCTTTATCACCCCGACAAGTATCACCCCGACAAGGCAAATGTGGTAGTGGATGCTCTTAGTAGGTTGTCTATGGAAAGTATTGCTCATGTAGATGATGATAAGAAAGAGTTAGTTTGGGATATTCATAGGTTGGCCCAATTAAGTGTTCAATTAGTGGACTTCACCAAGGGTGGTATCGTGGTTCACAATGGGTCCGAACCAACTTTTGTGACGAATGTGAAAGCTAAGCAAGGGCTTGATCCAATTATGGTTGACTTGAAAAGAAGCGGTGCTTAAGGAATTAGTTGAGGCTTTCTCCCAAGGGTGGGATAGGGTGCTTGGATAGTAAGGTTGTTGAGTGTCCCTAATGTTCATGATTTGATCCACTTGGAAATTTCACCTATGAAGGGTGTTATGAGATTGGTAAGGAAGGGAAGCTTAGTCCCTGGTATGTAGGCCCATACCAAATTTTGAGGCGTATTGATAAAGTTGCCTATGAGTTAGAATTGCCAAGTGAATTGGCTTCGGTGCATCTGGTGTTTCATGTCTCAATGCTTAAGAAGTGTCTTGGAAATCGAGCATCCATAATCCCCTTAGAAGGGTTGGGGTTTGATGAAAATTTTCTTATGAGGAAGTTCCGGTTGAGATCTTAGACCGGCAAGTTAAGAAGTTGATAAAAAAGGAAATTGCTTCTGTAAAGATGTTGTGGAGGAATCATTTAGTTGAGGGTGGTACTTGGGAGGCCAAGGCCGCTATGATGTCCCGTTATCCTCATCTTTTTCCTTTTACTCCTATTCTAGCTTGAGGTAAGTAGTTCCTCTTGAGTGTTTCCTTGTTTTGGGAGTCATGTGTGTTATATGAGTTCTCCATGATTTCCCTATGTTATGCATGTTTATGAGAAATTTATTTTTAGCAAGAAAATGAGTTTACATGATTGATTTTCCTCATATTGTTGTGCATTGAATAAGAGTTGCCTATGTGCTTCATGAGATGAATTGTTGAACATGCTTTAATTATGTTTTTTTTAGAGTAAATTGCATAAAGACTCCATGAGATTTTGTTGAGCATGCTTTTAGCCTGGAGAAGGTAATTCTTCCTAAGAACATGAGAAATGTTGAAATTTCATGCATAATGGGTTGTTAGATATTGTCACGACCCGATTTCTCGAGTCATGATGGCACCTACTATACCCTACCAGTAGGTAAGCCAACCCGTAACCCAGAACATCAAGCAATGAGCAAAAGGGCAGAAACTAGCGAAAACAATAATCTTAACAAGGATAACAAAGCGGAAGCAACCCAAAATAAATATATACAGAAATCCCTCCCAGAACCTGGAAGTCACTAGTACAGAGCTATCTAATAAAGAGTACAAGTCCCAAAAGTGGACCACAACTGAGTGTGTCTCAAAGGCAACAAGACTAGCTAAAACAAAAGAAGGAGACAGGACAAACCCCAAAACGCCAAGTGCTCGCCCTCGTCTCCGAATCACAACTGCAAAAGAAGGCTGGAACTAATCACCGCTGGTAACTGGTACTGGGACCTGCATCACGAAATAGATGCAGAGCGTAGCATGAGTACCAACACAACAGGTACTCAGTAGGCATCATAGGCCGACTGAGCAAAAAGGGTAAAAACAATAAGAAAGGATAGAATCTAGACACAGAGAGGTCAAAGCGGATAAGAAAAGAAAGCACACGAGCATACCAGAAACAAACTAAGTACAACTAGACTAAACCTAACTGGACCCCCATAAGCCCAGAAGGTACACTCGTGCGCAAGCTCAATTAAAACCTGAATGGACCCCCATAAGCCCGACAGGTGCACAGAAAAGTTAAGTCTATTGAGAAAGAAGGAAACCGGGCTCCCAGCCCAAAGTAACTAAGATAATCCATCAGACTCCACCCAGCCAGCAGTGCACTCCCAGCCCAGCTAGAAAGAGTGACCCTAGGGGGCACCCAACCAAACAGTCCACTCCCAGCCCAGCTAGAAAGAGGGACCCGTGAGTGAGATAGATATCGCGAGTCGTCCTACCATGCAGTCAGCTCCCAGCCCAGCTAGAAAGAGCGACCCGGGGACACCCAGCCAGCAGCACACTCCCAGCCCAGCTAGAAAGAGAGGCCCGGGGGCGATCGCCGATATCACCGAGTCTACCCAGCCAGCGATACGTTCCCAGCCCAGCTAGAAAGAACGACCCCGGGGGTGATGGTATCTCCAATAGGATCCAATCCAACAACAACCACCGTGGAACGCCGTCCACTCTAAGATATCACATAAAAGGCTCCAAGCCTAGACTATATCAATCCCACGGCTCGAGTGATGCACCAAACCTTTGAGAATGCATCGGAACCGCATAATGAGAGGGAGAAGATACAGAAGTGCACCAAGTAGCGATAACGCCTAATCTAAGGCTCAAACTATCAGACTCAAGTCTGCTATTCCAGTCTACAAGGAGCTAAGTCATCCGAACGACGTCGGTAGCAAGTCAAGGCTATCTAGCCCACACGGGTCATAAGTCTAAGGCAATGCTAGCCTAACCTAGACTAAGGACATCATGCTTACGGTTAAGGATGAATAAGGCATACAATACATAGCATACAAACATACAATAGCATTTAGCACATAAGCATGCAACTCTACTGAGCCGGTTAACATGATACTATACCCGAAATGTGGCTAATCGATCCTAACATAAGGTATCTAATCAAAGTAAGGTAGTAAATTGGTACCCACCCCCAATTCACTCCAATCGACATGGTTTTACACAATTAAGCTCAATCTAAAAGAAAGAAAGCCGTAGCCTACCTTAAGGCCAACAACGCGCTCTCCAAATCACTTTACCGGAGCTTTCCCTTCCGAACAGTCTCAAAACGCTGCCCCGCTATCAAAAATAGAGTCACAACGTTACTATGGTCATTTAGACACCAAAATCACAACAAACAGAGACGGGTAAATTTTGGAGTCAAAACGGGAATCGTGGGACCCGCACCGATCTGTCCGAATTTGACTCCGTCAAGAGACCCTAAACAGCACTCCAAACTTGTGTTCCAAAATGGAACACAATCCGAGGCTCAAAACATAGCAAGAACCAACAAGCAAGAAACCACACTTTTAAACAACTAAAAGAAACCCTACTGCAGCAGTCCAAAAATTAAAATAAACGAAAATCAAAAGGTGCCCAGCACTCTTTGAACACTCTACGATGAAGCCACGACAATTCTCAACACGTGGGACTTCGAATCACCCAAAACCGAGCTAAAATGAGTGAGATATGACCAAAACAATAACACCAAAAACAAATGCACGAAAAAGGCACTGCAGTCAGGTTTTATCGCGAAAATACCTCAACCGGGAACCCCAAACTACTATCCGAGCTCACCAACGCGTTGCCCTCGAAAAATCTCACAACTTTGCCTTTTGAATCGCCCAAATCGGATGAAAGATGAGAGAGTAAAGAGAGTTTGAAGTTTTGGAAATATTGCTGAAAATCTGCAATATATTGCAGATTTTCTGCAATTTTTCCAACAACTAAAAAACCCGACGGGGTACTCCGATCTCGTTCGGAACCCCGTGCACGCAAACGAGATATGCAACCATACCAAATTCGATATTCCAGACTCAACGGCGCAGTCAAAATTTTCATCAGAGGTCATTTCGATAAAAAGTGGGTCCCACTTCCAAAGGCCATTTTAAGCCAAAACCCACAAAAGGGCTCGGAAAGATATCGAAAACCTCGGGACACAAAAGAAGGGTCAATCTAGACCAAACTCGACATTCCGAAGCTAACTGCACTGACGGAATTCTCATCCGAGCGCGTTTACTCAAAATGTTGACCAAAGTCAAACTTAAGCCAAAATTCAAAGGCTAAAACGCCTAATCACACCGACTTACACTGAAAACCTCGGGAGTCATGTCGATCGTGCTACTAGCCTAAAATGACCCTTCCGGAGCTGATGAAATCGTCAGAATTGGATTCCGATGTCATCTTCTTGAACTTTTGATCGAAAATGATCATTCAAGGTTCATAAGCTCCAAAACACAAAAACTCACACCAAGACCAAACGAACGACCAGGTGACCGAACTGTCAGTCCCAACAAGTCATAAATGACTTGGGGTCGCTACAGGAACGCTCTAAACGACACACAGAAGGCAAGACACAAAAATGACCAAGAGGGTCATTACAGATATAGTTCCTACTTCCTTGTGATGCATTGAGTATGTTTGAGTTGGAGTTGATGTTTTCCTATTGTTTATGTGCATTTGATGAGTTGCATGCATGATGGGCCACTAGTCTTGAGTCATTACTTCCGTAAGGTGTCTAAATCGTCATTCGATGACAAATGTCCCCAAGGGGGAGATATTGTAACACCCCGTAGCCTAGTAGGTTAACTAGGGCATAGTGAGAAGGCAACAAGCCAAGGGCAAGGCAAGGGGCAAGAGCCAAGGGAAAGGGGCCAAGGCTGCCCCATTTTCCCAAGGCCCTGCCCATGACCACGTGAGCTTTCATGGCTCGTGGTGCCACCCGTGGTGGTGAGGCAGTAGCTCCCCAAGGCAGCTCCAAGTTTACCTCCTCCACACGAGCCACTTAACGGCTCATGGGAGGGGATGTGGAGATGACTTAGTTTTTAGGGGTTAAGGGAAAGATTTCCTAGCTACTGGACCATGACCACGAGAGGCACCACGGCTCGTGGTTGTAACACCCCGTAGTTTAGTAGGCCAACTAGGGCTAACTGTGTGGACAACAAGAGCCAAGACCAAGAGGCAAGGGCCAAGTCTGCCCCAGGGCCTCAAAGAACTGCCCCACTTCATGACCACCACCACGGCTCATAGTGTGGCTCGTGGTGGCTAAGGCAGTAGCTAGGATGGATCTACCTCAAAATGGCTCACCTTCACGAGCCACTTTACGGCCAGTGGTGAAGACCACGACTCGTAGGAAGGCTCGTGAAGATGCCTTAGTCTTGTGGAGGCTAAAGCCTCATAGCCAAGCCACTGCCTAAGGACCACGGGTAGGACCACGACTCGTGGAAGGGACCACGGCTTGTGGAGCCTGCCGTGGTGCTACGCACATGGCTGCCTAGTGAGGGGTTTTTTAGGAAATTCCTAATTAGGTGGTTATTAAGTGAGGTCATTTAGTTAAGAATTTGTGCACCTATATAAGCTATTTTAACCCTTTAACCACCCCAATTAAGTCATTTATTCCAAAACCCAAAATAATTCCCAAAGTTCATTCTCTCCAAATATTCTCTCTGTAGAACTTGAAGAAGAAGGAAGGAAGTTGGAGCTAGGGTTCAAGGAGAAAGGTTCTTCACATCAAATTCATTAGGAATTGTTATTAAGGTATGGTAGCTTTCATCCATGGATCCCCTTCAAAATCTTAATTTCAAAGATAGAAATCCCTAAATGTTAGGGCTTGATTCCAAAGTCATGGGTTCCTTTCAAAATCATTTATAATGATTGAATTATGTTATATTATGCATGAATTTATGATTTCTTATGGTTTTTATGTTGTATCTCCCAAGAACCCATGAAATCCCCAATTTTCCCAATTGTGATCTTGTGGTGAAGGTGTTTGTTGATGAAAGAAGAATGTTATGAAATTATGCATGTAGTGGTTGGGTTACTTTAATTATGATGATATTCATGTCTAATGTATTGAATTCTAGATGTGTTGATTGAATGTGATCTTTGACCCTTGAAAGGGCGAAGTATGAGAGTTATGCATGTTTTTATGAAATCTGTGTAATTGCTTTTAGAACACTTTAAGAGTGAATTGTCTATGATTATGATGTAGTTGTTGTGTTGTTGAAAGGATATTATCATATACACACCTATTTATGAATATGATATGATGTAAAAGGTTTTCTCACATAATGAAGATTCTAAGGTTGAAAGGTTTTCTCACCTAATTGAATCTAAAACTATATGTAGACATGGATGGTGAAAGGTTATTCTCCCGCATGATCTAAGAGCTATATTATGAATTAAGCATGGATTGAGTTTCAAAACATTCTTCCATGAATATGAATTAAGTTATGACTTAATAGGTACTCCGTAGGAATAAATGCTTAGCACCGAGTGGATATTGATATGAGATGGGAGAGCCCGAGTTCTTAGAAACAATCTCTTGGGATGGAAGCCCTCACAACAGTAGAGGCTAGGTTTCTAGTAGCAATTTTCTTATCCTATAAACTATGTTCCACCATAGGTTATTTAGCTAATGGATCCACCTAAGCTAAAAATATGGTTCTACCTTAGGCAAGTAGGACACCCCCTTTCGGTGTGGGTAACACCGGGGGATCATGTTATAGCTCAAATGGTCTCATGTCGATTAAGGATTATTCCCACAACAAGAACAAGAATATGAATTATGAACTATGGTTACTCAATAAGCTTTGTATATGAGTTTTCAAAGGCTCTTAAGATGATGATGATTATGTTGGTTATGTTTTATGACTTATGCTCTCTAAACTCTTAAATCATGTTTAAATTGATAAATTGCATACTTTCAAATAAAATGTCCCTTTTAGCATGTTTTCAATGTTTTTTATGCATGGCTATCATACTTGGTGCATTTTGGTACTAATACCTAATTTTCTTACATTTTCCCCAAGTGTAAGGTCCGTTTCTCAAAGTGATCATTCTAGTGGCTAGAGCTTGGACTTGAGTATCTTCTGAGCTTGTTGGTGAGTCCTTATGGTTCAAGGACAACTTTTTCTTATGTTGAAGTTTCGTTTCATGTGTTTCCCTTTTTTGACATATTGTATGGGCTAGGCCCTATTTCATTCAAAAATTGTAATGGATGGCTATGTTGAGACTTTGTGTCTAGTCTAGACTTCCGCTTTTCTTTTATGAAAATTTTAGACATTGAAATGTGTTTTTACTCTTATTGTTCTATTGCTTATGTTATGAGGACTAAGTGGCTTGTATGGGGTCCTTTAAGGTTCTATACGCCATGTTACGTCTATGGGGTACCCCTGGATCGTGACCCTAAATCCTAAACCCTAAACCCTAACCCTAAACCTTAACCTTAACCCTAAACCCTGAACCCTGAACCTTAAACCGTAAACCAGACGTCGGCTGATGTAACACCCCGAAATTTAGTGAGTTCTAGAGCCTTTGGAAAGAGTTTCGAAGTGTTATATGAGGGTTAAAACTTGTAAAAATGATTCCCGTACTTAGAATAGGAGTTTTAGGGGTTAAACATCCAGGTACGACTCCCCAAGGACTACCCAAGGGGTCCTTGAGGAGGTCCAATTTTAGTGACCTACGTTTGGCCATCTACGACCAGTAGACCAGACCACTCCCCGTAGGTCATGGACCTAGGTCAAGGCCTACAACAGGCCTACAAATGAAGCCTCAGAATCCAACCACAGAGGTGATTGACGGCCAGTAGACCCATCCACGGTTCGTGGATGGGTGGGCGTGGATGCTGCCAGTTTTTTTACTTTTAGTTTTAGTTAGGGGGTTTGGGAATTAATTAGTTATTTAATTAAGGGCTTAGGGGGTCGGTTAAGTAGTTAAATAACCACATATAAATACCTAATAAGACCTTAAAACTAAGTCATTAGCTCATTCATCTTAGAACCCCCAAATTACTCTCAAGAAATTCTCTCTCTAGAAGTGAAGAAGAAGAAAGGAAGCTGGGGCAGAAGCTTAGGGATATTTTCACAATTGATTCAAGCTTTGTTTAGGGGTTTGATCCAAAGTATGTGAATCTTATTCATCTATGGGTTCTTCCACCCATAGAGCCCCCTTAGTAATCCCCCAATTCTAGTTAGAGTTGTTCTTACATTGTGGGTAGGACTTGGGTATGATTCCAATCTAGTGGATATCACCCAATTATGATTGATTTATATTTTTTTAATGATAATATTACGATTTAATGTGATTTCTATGATGAACCCTAATCTAAATTGATGAATGTGATCATTGTGGGTTTATGCCATTAGAGGCAAAGTTGAAGGTTCAAAAGTGATATTCCTAAATCAATATCTTGAATACTAATTGATCATAGTTATGATTATCTAATCATGAATTGAACTAAACTTGATTGAATAGGAAGGATCTTGACTTGTGAAGTTAGAATTGAACCTTTATGAATCAATTATGACTAGAATCACTTAATAGTAAAGAATGTGATTGAATAGCTTGTATTTTAGACATGGATCATGATAGAATAAAGTTAATCTTGAAAGTAGGGCTTGTAGCCATCATTGTTAGGGCTTTGGGGGCGAAGTCAATATAATGTGATCATGTTGTGTATTCTCTTTCTCTTATACACTTAGACATGAATATGCTAGGGGATTCAACTTCTCTCACATAGAAGGATTCTAGGTTGACTTGTAACCTAAAATGAATCAAATCATGTTAGTCTAGAATAGCTTGAAGTTGAGGCATATGTTTCCTTCATGTATAGCTTGGCTTAGTAGGATAAGACCAAGGTTGATAGCTTAGGATGAGGATCTATTCTCTCATAAGGGATAGCTTGACTTAGCATTGTAGGATGCATGTCATGGCAGTATGAGATAGTAGTAGTCATGGTAGCCTAGGATTGAGGATTTATACTCTCTTATGGGTAGCTTGAACTAGAATTGTTAGGATGCATTCATGGTAGCTTGACTTGGTTTGGCCAAGACCATTTCATGGTAGCTTTGGGATAGAGGAATTATACTCTCCTAAGGGTAGCTTGACTTGCATTGTAAGATGCATTTCAAGGATAGCTTGAGTTAGGATTAGTCATGGTAGCTTGGGATTGAGGACTTATACTCTCCTAAGGATAGCTTAGGGTTGGGAATCATACTACCCTATGGATAGTTTGCATTTGTAATCTAGTACACTTGTAAGGGTAGCATGACTTGGTTTGTTTAGGACTATTTCATGGCAGCTAGGATAGGACATTTGTACCTTTCCTAGAGTAGCTTGGACTTGCATGTTAGTGTGTCTTCCAAGGTAGTTAGCTTAGCTTAACCTAGTTATGTTAGTAAGATAAGAGCATGGTCTAGCCTATTAGGGGGTTATTCCTTGGTAGCCTTAAAGAGGTAAATAGAATAGAGGGCTTAGTCCCAACTAGTGAACATTCATGATAGTTTAAAGAAGTACTTAGTGTGGGTAGTAATATGGGATGCTACCATACATGGCACAAGTATGACTTGTGGCTAGTTGTGAAGGGTTCTCTTAGGTAGTATGACTTAGCTTGGGTTGTTGCTATAGTTGCCTTCCAAGATATGATTGACTAAGGTGATAGATCCCTTGTCTTCATGAAGTAAGCTAATAAGTAAGACCAAATGAAGGTGAATACGACTAGGATGACTTCAAGGTTATGCTTAGTGTGAAGGGTAGTATGGGATGTCTTTCATGCATTGCACAAGTGTGTCTTGAGGTTCCTTAGAAGTATAGTACCCTTATGGTACAAAGACTTATGACTTAACCATGCATTTAGACTATGATTAAGATAACCAAAAATGAGTACTTGGCTTGGGTAGTATTATGGGATGCTATTCTTGCTTTGCACAGGTATGCTTTTAAGGTTACTTGAGAATGGTGTTATTATGGTATGGGTGACTAAGGGTCAAGTATGCTTATATGATTATGACTTATCTCCTATGCTCATTACCTATGTCTTATGTTGACTTATTTTTATATGATGCTTATGTTGGAGACCATGCTATGACTATGATGATTATGTTATGACTATGTTAATATCTCTTATGCTTATGTCTTATGTTGACTAACCATTTGAGATGCTCTTATGATGTTGTGCTAGCTTTCATACTTGGTACATTTTGTACTAACGCATGTTGCCTACATTCTAACCAAATTTAGGGTCTTGGAGATTTGAGTTGCTTTGGAGGCTAGGTTTCAAGGATCTAGAAGAATTGAAGATCTTGGTGAGTCCTCATAGCTTCGAGGACAACATCCACTTTACCTTTATGTCATTTCATTATGTTTTTAGACTTTGTATGGGCTGCGTCTCAAAGACTATTATTCAAGAGTTTAAATATATGGTTTGAGACAAAGGTTTCAGTAAGACTTCCGCTTGCTTTATGAAATAAGACAGTGATTGTAAAAAATTTAAATTTTCCCATATTTTCTATTTATCTTATGTTCAAGATATGCTAAGGAAATTTTCCCGTATTTCCTATTTATCTTACGTCTAGGGGGTACCCTTGGGTCGTGACAGCTGACCGATGTGTGCAGGTCACTGGAGGTGCGGGCAGACCATGTCTGACAAAAATTTCCGAATTGCACCAATAACCTTAGAATATTGAAACGAAAAATGATAAAAAAAAATGTACACATTTTCATAACTGTCTGAAAAATAACAAAAAAATTAAATTTTTCCTCGTAAATGTTCAAAAATATAAAAATCAAGAAAAGAACCTAAACACAGCTCAATTTTTTTTCAAATTGAACCAATAACCTTAGAATATCGAAATGAAAAAATGACCAAAATTTTACTCTTTTTCGTAACTGTCCGATGTGCAGGCCACAGATGACACGGCCAGGCCACGTTCGATGTCGGCTAACCGATGTGTACAACCCACAGACGATGCGGGTAGGCCATGTCCTACGTCGGCTGTGTTGTGTCGTAATTTTACTGTACTCAGAAAAATCACTTTTGAAATGTTCTAAGTATAAAACAATTTGAAAAATACTTAGAAAGAGTCGCCACTTAATTTTTTACAGAAATTAAGAAAACTTATAGTTTTCAAAGATTTAAACAGAAAAAATCATTTGAAAATACCAAAGAGGGTTCGGGGTTCAATTTACACTTCGAGAAGGGTTTAAGCATTCGAAATGTCCGCTAACATGCGGTTGACCTGCGACTTGACTAAAATATATTTGATTATCTTTAGGAAAAATATGATTTAACAAAAAATAATAATTTATAATATTTGATTAACTTTTAGAAAATAATTAAATAAATGACACATTTTATATTATTATTATTTTATTTTATTTTTGGAAAATGGGACCTTAATTGAACCATTTGAATTAAAGACAAGTAATTAAAATATTAACAAAACTAGATTAATTGATTTTTGTTTGAATCATTTTTAAAATAATAATTTAGACCAAATTGGTTAATTTAAGCATAAAAATTATTTTTTATTAATTGAAGAATAAAAGCAAAGTTTTGACTAACTTTTTGAGAAAAAGTGACAGTAAAAGAAAGCCATTTTTTAAAGTTTATTGAAAAAAAATATTTAACTTAAAATAATTTAGAATGAGCAAAAATGTGTGAAGAAGCGTAACACATTTTTCAAGAACAACGATTTAACTTAATTGAGGGTGGAAAATTTGACCAATGTTTAATTAATAAAATAAATGACCTCAACACAAAAAAAAAAGTATTCAAAGCAAACCAACACAAAGAAAATAATTCATCTTTTGGGGAATCTAATTAAGTTATTTAAAAATTATAAAGTTAGAGTTAAACAACAAATAATAAATGATCACAATTAAATAATTAAAGAGTAAGGGAGAAGTTGAATTCGGTCCCCCTTTTGGGCCAATTTCGTTGGTATTTTTTAGGGTTTAACAGAACCCGTTTTTGGTATACAGCTGGTGTATATCAGTGTATATCAGATGTATACAGCCCATTTTTCTGCTTTCCGAGACCTATTTCAGCTTCCAATTGCTTCGGACATTGATGGGGCTGACTCAAATACGGGTGTTGTTGGATTTGATCCAACGAAATAATGTAAGGAAAACAAAGCCTTATTGGACTCACCCCGAAATAAGAGTTCATGCAAAACGAAAGGACAACACGGATTAGGAAAAGAACTCATTCATTAAATGGACAATTAAACAGTAGGCATGACTAACTAAACAATCAGTTTGACTAAAAAACAAGCATATAAAATAGTTAAAGGGAATACAAATCATGGCAAACCAAAGCTATCATAAAGTAACTGGTCAGTAAACAAATTATAGATGACTAACAAATTGATAGATTACATGACAAAGAGCTTCATTTAGGTCAATCATAGGAAACCAATCTCTTAGGATGGAAGCATTAGTTTAGAACAGATCAAAACAAATTAACCACCCAAATTATCATGGTAACCAAAGCACTTGTACAATTCTAAAATTTAAGTAAAAGAAAAGAACACGTAACACCATCATACCAAGGAACTTGATTATTACAATAACACTATCATAATTTCTTAACCATTTACGTAAAACAAGGAAAGTGGGTAAAGATTAAAAAAAAAAAAGAAGAAACCATAGACATAATCTTCCAGCAAACAAACTAAATGCAGGTTTAGCTACAAACTCTAGGATTACTACTACAAACAAATAAAAATATAGAAATAAAACGAATACACCATTGTGAGAACTGTTTATTGCAATCTATCAACATAGTCTTTTAAAGATTAAAAATGATTTGTAGAACAAGAAAAACACAATTATCTTAACAAAATCAATTATGTTAGAGAGTTACTGACTTAATGAAACCCAAAATAGTCGAACACCACATGACGCCTAACCATTATACTCAAGCCACGATAAATATATTACACAAGCGCTTGATCAATTTTATGTAAAAGCGAACTACATTTGACAAGGTTGAACTTCAGCAAAGCCATGAATGATACACAAAGAATGGTTAATCATATACCAAATGAAATTTAAACCTCCATGAATCTTTATGAACGAACCACCACATATCTAAACCATGTCACTCTTAAAACAAACAGTAAACGACCTGAAACCTAGAATGGATCAAAATAACTAACTACGAGAAATCAAACTTAAGAAGACAAACGTAAAGGTTAACAGATGCATTGAATTCAAATGACATGTGAAGGAATTTACTCATATAATATTAGTAAAAATAAATTGAGTTGAGGCAATAATTAATATGAAACCAAGCCACAAATAAGCACTTTTTGATCAAGTATAAAAGAGAAGAGGAGATTTGATCAGTAGCTACACACATTAAACAACCAAGATGACTGTTCAATAAGACCTATATTTGATGGCAAAGACATATTAACATAAGAAAATAGCAAAAATCCATAAGGAAACATCAAACAATTGAAACAAATTTAATAGAGATTGAAACAAACATAATACAAAATGGAATGGATATTACCTTGGTCGGGGCAACGAATGGGACGAACGAGCTTGAAGGAGCTTTCCACGACCACAAGTGTGATTCCGACGAAAACTCTAATTTCGAACAGTATACCCAGAAATTTTAACTATATGAATACTATCACTCCAAGTTTTCCTTCTCTTTCTACTTGTAATTCCCGTTTCTAATGGTAGAACTCTCTTTCCCTACCTTTTTTCCATTCTTCCTCCCTCTTTTACCAACTCGATTTTTTTTCTAACACTAAAGAAGATGGGGGTTTATATAGAGGGGTTTGGGGTTGATTTCGGGGGAAAACGATCGAAATTTCGAATTTGAAATTCGAATTCATATGCCTTTTCGAGGCAACAGTGAAAGGAGATGGGCAAAATCCCTGAAGAGGGGGAAAAGGAATTTGAGGTGATGGCTACTGCAGGCGCCCTTTGGAGCTGTTGCGGATGTTGACGATTATTGGTTTCTCCGCGATTTCTGCTAGGTGAAGAAGAGAACGCGCAGGGCATGGGGTCGGGTCGTTTGCAGCGTTGTATTATTACTGTATTGCTGGAATGGGTTTCTGGAATTGAATTGGTGGGCTGCTAATGGGATTTGGGCCGGCTGGAAGGTTGCTGAAAAGGATTGGGAATGGGCTGAAAAATGGTCCAAGAAGTGGGATAAAAAGATAGTTGGATTTGAAAATAGGAAATGGCCACATGAATTGCAATTATGGCCAATGGAAATTAAGAAGTTAGCCAAATTGAGTTTAACTTAGGGAATTTGACTAAAATTTAATTAGGATGAATTAATATTGATTAATTAACGAGCTTCTTAGTTTCAACGAAATAAAATAACTTACTAAACTATAAACTAATAACTCAAGAATATAAGTATTAATTAACTAAACCAATTAACCAACTATTTAAGTAAAACTAAAATCTTTTGAGACGATTTTCGAATATTCATAAAATATACTAATTATATACATAATTAGATAAAACATAAAAATTATAAAAAGTGACAAAACTATTTAAAATAACTTGCGAACCATATTATTATTATTTATTTATTTTTTGAATTTTTATAAAACTAATTATTTTAAATCGTTTGAGATTGAAGAAGCTCAAAATGATTAATTTATATTGTGAAGGTCCAAAATTGGGTGTCAACAGGCTGATGTGTGCAGGCCATGTCTGACGCGGCTAGTCCACGTCCGATGTGGTCGGGCCACGTCTGACTGGCTGTGAACAAATCGCGGACTTGTTCCCCCTGTGAACAAAAATCTGCTCCGAGTCGCAGAGAGGACGCGGACTCTACTGTCTCAAAATTTAATTTCGCGAGCTTTTATATAGGAGCATCTCCGCGTCACGGACTTGTTCCAAGACGGTGATTTCGTAACTTTTTGTCAAGTTTAGCTATTCGAAATCATTCCTAAACATCAAGAGACCTTTCATATCACAAATCATAATCATTGAATCCATAATTCAATTAAAGGAAAGTTAAGAGTCAATTCAAGTGAAGTTAAGAGTCAAGTCAAGTGAAGTCATAAAAGTTTTCAAGGGTCTTTTACAAATGTTTTAACTTTGTTTTAACACTTAAGTTTCAAGTTAAGCAAAGAGTAAATAGTTGAATTCATTTCTCAAAAAGCTATTAGGGAACTATACCCAAAGAGTTTATAAATGTTTTCACATTTGAGCAAGAAAAGGGAACATCGATTGCAAGAGAGTTTTGAGCAATTATTGTTGACACTCAATTTTGGCCTAACATTTTCAAAATTCGTAACTTTTAAGTTTTATTTATTCAATAGTTCAAAAATACATTTTTAAAATTTTTTTTAAATAAGTTTATCAATGTTTATCCTTATTTGTCAAAGTTTCAAGATTTTTTATCAGTTAAGTTTAATTACATTACTTTTTGTCATGGCCGGTTAAATATGTTCAAATATTTGTTCATTTTAATTAAATCGTTATTTTTGTTAAGTTGCATTTTTTACATGTCATTGTTTACGTTCATTACAATTTTTAATATCTGTTACATTTATTAATATTTATTTTGATATTTTGCACAGTCTAGAAATTCATTCAAATATGGATAAAATTTCATACGCATATATTTTATTAACTAGTGGTTTCGGCCCGTTGCTTTTAGATAATGGTATTATACTATAGGTGGTTTTGATTTTCTATTTAACCTATTTCTTAGTCATTAAGTTAGGGTGGTGGTGAATTTATTTTTTAGAATACGGTTGTAAAATTTTCAGATTTGGATTCACAAAAGGAGTTTCACTATTGATTAATTTTCCGGTCACCACCACTGGATTCCGGCCAAGCTCTGACAGCCCTAAAACCCCCATTTTTTCCCTCCCGTTTCTTCTCCAAACCAGATCCAAGACCCCCTTCTATCTACTCACTTTGTCATTTCCGATGAAATCCCACCTCTTTTCCGACCAAACAACTCAACAGCATCCAACACCACCATATCTCCACCCAAAAACGACCAAGGATCCACCACAAGCCCATCTCTAGCGAAAACATCCAAATACCCGCCTGAAACCAGCAAGCCATCGAGCTCAAAGCTCACAACCAGATCTCCGGCTAAAACCCCGAAACCCGAACAAAACCCCATTTCTCCGCTTTTCCAAGTTCAAGCGAGCTAAACTCGCGACTCACCAGCAGCAACTCCGGTGAGGAGTTTCAAACTCCGATGAACCGGAGCAAAGCAGACTCAAGACGACGCTAGTCCCTTCCCATTTCCCCTTTTGCGATATTTTGTTTGTTTTGTAGGTGTTCAAATCTGCACATTTCGGCGAACTAGAGCTTTAAGTTCCATTAAACTCCAACCAACAACGACAACAACAGCGAGCTCCGATGAAGGCCGCACCACACCGCCATAAAGCAACTATTAACGGCGAACAAAGGTTTTGTCCTCCAACTAACAATAAATTACATCTCCAACAACGCTAAATTTTCAGATCTGATAGTCATTGTTTTGTATTTTGGATTTCTTAACTTTTGTTAAATTGATTTAGCTTTGTTCTTTGTAGTACTCATATTTTTGCTCTCTGGAAACACATTCCTCTATTTTATTTTATTATATTATGTATTTTGTTTCATTTTATTATTGCTGCTGTGTCTTGTCATATTTTTGTTACTTTGATTTGTGTTGGAACTAATATCATGGTTTTATAATTTTAAAAAATAATAATAAAATAATAAATAAAAGTTTCTAGCAAGTTGCTTGTTATATTGATTTAAGTACGTTAATGGTTTTTTTAATTTTTTTTTCTTTTTTTTTTATTGAAATCGTTTAAAGCTTTTTTGTTGTTTAGTTTAATTTGTTTTCTTTTATTTTCTAGGAATAGATATAGATGCAGTACTAGTATAGTTATTAATGAATGTAAGTTTTAAGATTAATATATGTTGAAGGGCACAATATTTTGTCTTTATTTGTGTTACTATTACTTATTATTTGCTTTTATAAAAAGGTTATTTATTTGTTGAGTTGACATACCATCGCTACTCTTAATTTTATTTTTAGATTAGTGTCATGCATTTTATATTTGTAAAGAAAATAAAGGTTAGTGGGTTATGTGTTTCTATTTGGCTATTGTTTGCTAGGTGCTTCAAGTTGTGTTACGTACTTTGTTATTTTTATAAGTTTCATCATATTTTGTGTCTGGAAAATTGTAAATTGTAACTGGCCAATGAGAAAATCTCTCCGTCGGTTTTGGAGGTCTTTACATTGTAAAAGACGGAAATTTAGTTTAAGTTCATATATTTTGTTTGTTCAAAATGGCCAATGAAGAAATTATCGCCTCCTATGTTAATAAGACAGGTTTTTATTTTTAAGTTCTTATTTGATTCATTTATTTTTATGCATATATATTTAGTACTAACAGTTTAACTAAGTGTCTTTACAGGTACCTGGAGGTGCTTCCCATTGAAGCTATTCGAATTAGGTTCGAATTATACTTTTATTCATTATTGTATATTATTGATGATAGGCAAATTTAGGTTGATTCCTATATTATTGTTTTATCATATTACTTGCATATATTGCATGTTTATTATACTTGTACAATATTTTATTCTCCTCATCAATATGAAAAAATAAATTCAGTCGGGACCACATTTGTGGATTTCGAAGGATGTCTAACCCCTTCCCTTTGAAATAACTTGAACCCCTTACCTAGAAACTTAGTTTCATAGATCACTTAATGGTTTCCTAGTTTTTTCCTAAAATTAGGTGGCGATTCCTTTAAAATTTATTCATTCTTAAAATTCTTTTAAAATTCAATTAATTGATCATTTTTTTAGTCACCGCGACGTTTCACACTAGTTGAATAGAGTAGGGAGGTAAACAATTATCTCAAACCAAAGAAAGAAGTTTTGATTTTAAATCATATGAGCTAAGTATATTTTGGGAGTAATATTGTCACGACCCAAATCGAGTCGTGAGTGGCACCCACACTTAACCTCCTAAATGGGCGAACCAAGGAATCTAAACCCCAACATATATCAATAATTCAACTACGAATAACAATAAAATGCGGAAGCTCAAAACTTATTAAAGTAACCAACCAAATCAACCTCTAAAATCTATTACACATTATCCCCAAAACCTGAAAGTCATCACATCAATGACATCTAGTCTCCAAATACTAAGACTAAGAGTATCAAAAACACCGAAATAAATGAAATAAAGTAATTTGTGTCCGAAAACTAAGGACATTAGGTCATGACCGAAAGAATTCAGCACAAGCTCGAATGAATAGCTCACCCTTGAACTTGATATGCTGAGACTGGCTAGAGCTGAGGGCGAGTCAAAGTCGTTGGTACACTCACTGCACTCCATAAAAGGAAAACAAAGAAAAACACAAGTAGGACTCAGTACGAAGCAACATGTACTGAGTAGGTATTATCGTTCAACCTAAAATAGAAACTAATATACAATGGATAATAGTATAAAATCAACTATGACACTTAACAGGTGGGAAGCAACAAATAACATGAACCAGTGACAACAACACAAAAGTAAGTACGCAATCAATCACAATATCAAGCACGCATATGGGGACTCATGCCTCCACGCCACGCTCATTTGGGAAATGGGTTCTTTGAGATTGAGTACATTAAGTTAATTCAATATCTTTTTCCTTTAATGTTACCGTGTCGGAACGTGACACTCCGATCCAATTATACCGTGTCGGAACGTGACACTCCGATCCAATAATATCATTAATATATCATTTATTATCACCACTTTTCAATTCATTAACAATATTTCATCAAGCCTTCTTTATTCAAGGCATCACTTCGATAGAGAGGGTTTCAGATTATAAATCTCACGGCCTCAGGATTTCAGACCAATCACAAAACACACAATCAAGCCACACAACCACACAATCAAGTACATAGAGAACTTCACAGTATCATTCAGTGCATATCAATCACTATTAAGAGTATATCTATCAAATAGAATAAACCATAATCTACCTCCACCGAAGAACTGACGTCAGGCAAGCTACTTCTCCAATGCCTTTCCTTTCCTTAACACCTTCGAACGTTTCCAATTTATCAAGTATGTATAATTTGTAAGTTAATGAATCTATAGACACCACCCACGTTACTGTATGTCTAGCCTAGACCCAAAAATTCACCCGATTCCATAATCAATTTTCCTCCAATTTGCATAACTTTAATGGTATTCAATTAATATATTATGTCTTATATTTAATTACCTATCTCAATATGTCGAATTATAATTTATAATACGAGAACACAATACTAATATTAAATGTTTGAAGCCACCGGTTACGAAACCAGTGGCAGCCAACCCTCAACCACACTCCTGCATAAATATTGCACGATGGCAATACCCAGATTCCATGATGACCTTACTCCTATAAAATATTCTCACAACCAGTACTCCAATCAGTTGCCCCAATTAAGAACTTTAGTTACTGATTATATTTTCCATTAGTCATATCAATATACACACCCGTATAAATACAACACCTCAATTTTCTTACCCCCAACATTATAATAATAATAATAATAATAATATGAATTATCGCCTAACATTTACTAAAAATGGACAACAATAGAATTGAATATATAAGACTAATGAGTAATTAATGCATTCCAAGGATTTCCACGCAACTTTTCCTATCATTAATTACCACCCATGTTCAAAGCAGCACCATCTATATATCTGTTTCTGATTCTTTCACCCCATTATTAAATAATTAATCATACAATCTATGTTCATATATAAAATACACAAGGGTTAAGATTTGGTTGATTCTTTACCTGATTCGCTGGTACTTCTTCGACGTCGTAGGTAAGGATTCGCTCGGTTGTAAGTCTTCTTCTCTCCTCTTTTAATTATTTAGGGTAAATAATTATCAACTAATAATTAAATAAATACTAAATCCTCTAATTTATTCTTATCCATGGGCCATATGGTAATTTAAGTAAATAAATTATGGATTTAGTCCATTAACTACCAACTAATAAAACAATTAAAATTACCCCACTAAATTTATAATTGTTGTTACAAATAGTCCAAAATACTCATTTAAAATATATCGGAAAGTATTTTATGAAATAAAAAGCTCTAGTACTCAAAACGACAAAATGAGTCATTACAAATATTGAGCACAGATATGGGGATGCATATTAACTCAAGTCTCCATAAACCATGTAGCCATCATGGGTTTTAATGGGTCATACTTTTTAGATGATCACATAAGTTAAGCTAGTGGATCCACTAAGTTAAGTGTTCTATATGACGGCAAAGTATAGGACAGTTCTGGCAGCGTGGGCAAGATGCTGTATCATCACTTAGGCTCATAGTGGTGGTTGTTCGTTAGAGAATTTCCCACATAAACTATATTACTTTATTTTATGAGTAAAGTTGGGTTTGTTATTGCATTTCTTTAACGAATTAAGTTGCTTTTACTGTTTTACAAAGCTTTTCATATATTGCATGTGTTTCATTACTTTATTTTGAGTTAAGTATTCATGAGTTGAGAAAAGCCAAGGTAAGTGTTGCTTTCAGAATCTTTTCAAGTCTATGTATTGTTTAGCATTCAAACTCGCATACTCGTACATTCAATGTACTGATGTCAGTTGACCTGCATCGTCTTATGATGCAGACACAGGTAATCAGGATCAGCATCCAGCGCCTCGTTGATCCAACTTGAGCACTCAAAGTCAGTGGTGAGCCTCTTTGCTTTCCAGAGGACCCTTTAATTCGCTTTTCAGTCTTTCTTTATTAGGATGTTGAGGGGTCTGTCCCAACATCCATCTCAGTATTATAGAGGCTTCATAGACAGTCAGACAGTTAGTTATAAGTCTCTCATCTTTGTATTGCAGATGTTTTCTATGAGACTTAAGTTGCCAATTTGGCTAAGATGTTATTTCTTTAAGTTCTTGTTTTAACTTATTTTTGTTGAGTAATTCTTCCGCTGAGTTCAGAAAGCCAGGCCAAGGGTTCACTTGGGACCAGCGATGGTCTTCGAGTGTCAGTCCCTCCCAGGGTGTAGACTCAGGGAGTGACAAACTTGGTATCAGAGCACAGAGTTCAAGAGTCCTAGGGAGTCTATGAAGCCGTGTTTTAGAGTCCTAGTTATCGATGAGAAGCACTCCACATCTATTATTAGGAGGTTGCAAAATTTAGAAACTATCTCACTTCTTTCACTTTCATTTCGTGCGATAAAGTTAATCTCTATAAAAGTTTCCTTCTAATTTGTGCTTGGGCGTGTTTTAGATAATCATGCCTCCACGAAGACCTGTCAAAGGTCGTCCTGCGAGACGCAATATTGAACAATAAGAGAAAGAGTTACCAACTGCACCTGAAGACTGAAGTGCAACCTCAAGGAGAAGTCACTAATGCTGAGTTCCGTGAGGCTATCCGGATGTTGAGCCAAGCTGTGAAAAACCAGGTCGGGCAGCAAAGAGAAGTTCGACAAGAAGAGGCTGACACTTCAAGGATTCGCGAGTTCTTGAGGATGAACCCTTCAAGTTTCACTGGTTCGAGCACTACTGAGGATCCAGAGAACTTCATTGAGGAACTGAAAAAGGTATTCGATGTGATGCATGTTGTTGATACTGGGAGAGTCGAGCTATCTACATATCAACTGAAGAATGTTGCTAGGACTTGGTTTGATCAGTGAAAAGGGGGTAGATCTGAGGATACACCATTTGCGAGTTGGGCATGTTTTGAAAAGGCTTTCTTGGAAAGTTTCTTTCTCCGAGAACTAAAAGAGGCCAAGGTACATGAGTTCCTCACACTTAAGCAAGATTTTCTAAGTGTTCATGAATATGGGTTAAAGTCCACCCAACTATCCCATTATGCTCCGAAGATGGTTAAGGACATGAGAATTAGAATGAGCTTTTTCGTTACTGGGTTGGGCCATCTATCAAGCAAAGAAGGTCGGGAAGCAATGCTTATTGGGGACATGAACATTTTGAGGTTGATGGTTTATGTGCAGCAGGTTAAGGAAGAGAAGCTGAGAGACAGAGAAGAGTTCAGAAATAAGAAAGCGAAGACAGGGAATGAGTCTGGGCAGCAGAAGGGTAGTATGAATCAGTCGTCCTTTCAGAAGCAAAAGAGACTTGCACCATCATCTGCTAGTGCACCTGCACCCAGAAACAAAGGTGAGTATAATGGCCAAAATTCGTAGAATTTTAGAGCTAAACATGCACAGTCTCAGGGTAGTGTAGCACAAGAAGGTAACTGGGCTCCTGCCTGTGCTAAGTGTGGTAGAACCCACCCAGGTAAGTGTCGTGAGGGCCAGACAGGTTGCTTCAAGTGTGGACAATAGGGTCACTTCTTGAAAGAGTGCCCAAAGAACAGGCAAGGTAGTGGAAATCAGAGCAATAGGGCCCAATCTTCATCAGTTGCTCCCCCAGACAAAGCTGCACCTAGAGGAGCTACTTCATGTACTGGCGGAGGAACAAACCGTCTTAATGCAATCACCAGTCGTCAAGAGCAAGAGAACTCTCCAGATGTTATTACTGGTATGATCAAAGTCTTTGTTTTTTATGTTTATGCTTTGTTAGACCCAGGAGCAAGTTTATCTTTTATAACCCCTTATGTTGTAAATAAGTTTCATATTCTTCCTGAGAAACTTTCTGAACCCTTTTGTGTTTCTACACCTGTTGGGGAGTATATTCTAGCTGAGCAAGTTTATCGTGATTATGTCATTTCCATCAATCACAAAGACACCATGGCCGATTTAGTTGAGTTAGACATGGTGGATTTCGATGTCATTCTAGGTATGGACTGGCTTTATGCCTATTATGCATCAATAGATTGTAGAACTCGAGTTGTTAAGTTTCAGATTCCTAATGAGCCAGTCATAGAGTGGAGTAGTAGTTCAGCAGTGCCTAAGGGTCGTTTTATTTCGTACCATAAGGCAAGAATGTTAGTTTTGAAGGGTTGTATCTATCACTTAGTCCGAGTTAATGACTCAAGTGTTGAGGTACCTCTCATTCAGTCAGTTCCTATAGTAAAAGAGTTTCTAAAAGTCTTCTCTGATGATCTACCCGGAGTCCCTCCTGAGAGAGCAATAGACTTTGGCATAGACATCATTTCAGATATTCGTCCTATCTCTATTCCGCCATACAGAATGGCACCAACATAGATGAAAAAGTTGAAAGAGCAGTTGAAAGATCTCCTAGATAAGGGTTTCATTCGACCAAGTGTCTCACCTTGGGGCACACCGATCGTTTTTGTGAGGAAGAAAAATGGTTCCCTTAGGATGTGTATAGACTACCTCCAGTTGAATAAGGTTACCATCAAGGATAAGTATCCTTTTTCGATGATTGATGATCTTTTCGATCAGCTTCAGGGTGCTTCCTGTTTCTCAAATATTGACCTCAGATCAGGTTACCATCAGTTGAAAGTAAGGGAATGTGACATTCCAAAGACATCGTTCAGGACCTGTTATGGTCATTATGAGTTTCTGGTCATGTCGTTCGGTTTAACAAATGCACCAGCAGCGTTCATGGACCTTATGAATAGAGTCTTCAAACCTTATTTAGATATGTTTGTTATCATCTTCATTGATGACATACTAATTTATTCAAGGAATGAAGAGGATCATGCTAGCCATCTCAGAATAGTTCTTCAAACTTTGAAAGATAAGGAGTTGTATGCCAAGTTCTCTAACTGTGAGTTTTGGCGTGAGTTTGTAGCATTCTTAGGTCATATTGTATCTAGAAAGGGAATTAAAGTTGATACTCAGAAAATTGAGGTAGTGCAGAATTGGCCTAGACCCACATCTCCAACTGATATTAGGAGTTTCTTGGGTTTATCTGGCTATTATAGAAGGTTTGTAGAGGGGTTCTCGTCTATTTCGTCTCCTTTGACCAAGTTGACGCAGAAGACAGTGAAATTTCAATGGTCTGAAGCTTGTGAGAAAAGCTTTCAGGAATTGAAAAAGAGGTTGACTATTGGCCCAGTTTTGACTTTACTAGAAGGTACTCAAGGTTTTGTGGTGTATTTTGATGCATCTAGAATTGGTCTGGGTTGTGTCTTAATACAAAATAGCAAAGTTATAGCTTATGCCTCCAGACAGTTAAACGTTCATGAGAAGAATTATCCAACCCATGATCTAGAGTTGGCTGCTGTAGTTTTCGCTTTGAAGATATGACGCCATTATTTGTATGATGTTTAGGTGGATGTGTCCACCGATCACAAGAGCCTTCAATATGTTTTCATTCAAAAAGAGCTCAATCTCAGACAGAGAAAGTGGCTAGAGTTGCTCAAGGACTACGACATGAGTATTCTGTACCACCCAAGTAAGGCTAATGTTGTTGCTGATTCCTTGAGCAAGTTGTCTATGGGTAGCACCGCCCATGTTGAAGAAAGAAAAAGAGAGTTAGCGAAGGATGTGCATAGGCTTGCACGCCTAGGAGTTCGACTTATGGATTTCATAGAAGGAGGAATAGTGGTGACGAATGAGGCCGAGTCATCATTGGTGTCAGAAGTGAAAGAGAAGCAAGATCAAGACCCTATTTTGCTTTAATTGAAGGCAAATGTTCATAAGCAACCAGCATTAGCTTTTGAACAAGGGGGAGGTGGTGTATTGAGATATCAAGGTAGACTGTGTGTACCTATGGTGGATAGACTCCAACAGAGGATCATGGAGGAAGCTCATAGCTCCAGATATTCCATTCATCCGGGCTCCACAAAGATGTATCGTACTTGAGAGAGGTTTATTGGTGGAATGGCATGAAGAAAGGCATTGCTGAATTTGTCGCTAAGTGTCCAAATTGCCAACAAGTGAAAGTTGAGCACCAAAGGCCCGGTGGTTTGGCGCAGAATATAGAACTTCCAGAATGGAAGTGAGAGATGATTAATATGGACTTCATCACAAGTTTACCAAGGTCTCGCATGCAGCATGATTCAATTTGGGTGATTGTCGACAGAATGACAAAATCAGCCCATTTTCTGCTGGTAAAGACTACCCATTCAGCAGATTATTATGCCAGGTTATATATTCAAGAGGTGGTAAGACTTCATGGAGTCCCAATGTCCATTATTTCAGATAGAGGTGCATAATTTACAGCACAATTCTGGAAATCTTTTCAGAAAGGCTTGGGTTCAAAGGTGAACTTAAGTACTGCCTTTTATCCTCAGACAAATGGTCAAGCAGATCGCACTATTCAGACATTAGAAGATATGTTGAGGGCTTGTGTGATTGATTTCAAAGGGAATTGGGATGATCACCTACCTCTCATGGAGTTTGCTTACAACAACAGTTACCACACTAGCATCCGAATGGCTTCATACGAAGCTCTTTATGGGAGAAGATGCAGATGTCCTATTGGATGGTTTGAAGTTGGTGAACTAGGGTTGATAGGACCAGATTTAGCTCACCAAGCTATGGAGAAGGTGAAAGTGATTCAAAAAGGGTTGAAAACGGCACAGAGTTGTCAAAAATCCTACACTGATGTTAGGAGAATGGCATTAGAGTTTAAAGTAGATGATTGGGTATATTTGAAAGTCTCACCCATGAAGGGTGTTATGAGGTTTGGTAAGAAGGGGAAGCTTAGTCCCCGGTATATTGAAACTTATCGCATTGTCAAGAGGATTGGCAATGTAGCTTATGAGTTGGAGCTACCACAGGAGTTAGCAGCAGTTCATCCGGTATTTCACATCTCCGTGTTGAAGAAGTACATGAGTGATCCTTCATTGATCATACCAACTGAAAATATGGGATCAAGGATAGGTTATCCTATGAAGAGACCCCTGTCCAGATTCTAGATCGTCAAGTTCGCAAATTGAGAACAAAAGAGGTAGCATCAATCAAGGTCCTTTGGAGGAACCAATTTGTTAAAGAAGCTACTTGGGAAGCTGAAGAGGATATGAAGAAGAGATATCCACATCTCTTTGAATCTGGAGAAAGTGCAGATCAAGGTACTAATTTTCTTCTTAGTGCTCTTTAAATTATGAGTGAGCATGTTGTTTGTTTGCATTTACTTTTGGGATGGTTGAACTTGATGTTACCACCCTTAGCCTATTAAGGGTAATCTCATTCGAGGACGAATGTTCCCAAGGGGGAGATATTGTAACATCTCGCAATTTGAAATAACTAGAAAAGAAGTGTAAAATATGGAAATAGTCATTTTTGGAAAGTGTAAGGAAATCTGGAAAATTTTAAGTAAGTTAAAGTGAGTTTGTGGTCAAATTCAAACGACTATAACTCCTAGCGTAGGATGAGTTAGGTGTAGTTCTAGATATGGTTGGAATGCTCGTGGGATGATCTTTCCAACGCCACTGAGTTTGCGTGATTTCGATACCATATGAGTGAGTTATGCCTTTCGAAAGTTAGGTTGTTGGATTAGGAAAAGTCCAATCCGGATTTTTGAAGGGTAGTTTGGTCTTTTCCGTACCCGATTACTTAAATTCGTTTTAGTAAATTAAGTGGGGTCAAAAACTGAGTTAGTTCAGTTAACGCTTTTGAGAAATAGAGTTAGGGCTTTTGGAGAAAGAACGCAAGAGAAAGGAGAAGAGGAAAAGCAAGATTCGCCAAGAACGATCGATTTTGATTGTGGATTCGCCAAGGAATTGATCTTACAAGGTATGTGAGTCTCTCATGCCGTTGGGTTCATTCACCCACCTGTCAAGCATGTTTAATTTAGTGAGATTCGTCCTAGAATAGTTGGAAAATTGATGTTCTTGACAAATATTCTTGAATTCAAATGTTGTTAGCTAAATAGAACGAAATGAGAAGTTTATGAGATCCTTACATTGAGTTTAGGGTTGCTTTGAGTTAGTTTCTTAAGTATACATGCTGGGCATCATGATTTAAAACGAATTTGAGGAAGATGATCAAATTTAGGTGGATTGAGGCTGAAAAACGAAGAAGGAAAAAGTCGAGCAAGGTTCATCGACGCGGACTTGTTCCCCTTTGAACAAAAATCTGCTCCGTGTTGTGGAGAGGACGCGGACTCTACTGTCTCAAAATTTAATTTCGCGAGCTTTTATTTAGGAGCATCTCTGCGTCGTGGACTTGTTCCAAGATGGTGATTTCGTAACTTTTCTCAAGTTTAGCAATTCGAAATCATTCCTAAACATCAAGAGACCTTTCCTATCACAAATCATAATCCTTGAATCCATAATTCAATTCAAGGAAAGTTAAGAGTCAATTCAAGTGAAGTTAAGAGTCAAGTCAAGTCAAGTCATCAAAGTTTTCAAGGGTCTTTTACAAACGTTTTAACTTTGTTTTAAGATTTAAATTTCAAGTTAAGCAAAGAGTAAAGAGTTGAGTTCATTTCTCAAAAAGCTATTAGGGAACTATACCCAAAGAGTTTATAAATGTTTTCACATTTGAGCAAGAAAAGGGAACATCGATTCCAAGAGAGCTTTTAAGCTAAGTTTTGAGTAATTATCTCAAACCAAAGAAAGAAGTTTTGATTTTAAATCATATGAGCTAAGTATATTTTGGGAGTAATATTGAGCACCGATATGGGGATGCAAGTTCATATTAACTCAAGTCTCCATAAACCATGTAGCCATCATGGGTTTTAATGGGTCATACTTTTTAGATGATCACATAAGTTAAGCTAGTGGATCCACTAAGTTAAGTGTTCTATATGACGGCAAAGTGTAGGACAGTTCTGGTAGCGTGGGCAAGACGTTGTATCACCACTTAGACTCATAGTGGTGGTTGTCGATTAGAGAATCTCCCACAGAAACTATATTACTTTATTTTATGAGTAAAGTTGGGTTTGTAATTGCATTTCTTTAACGAACTAAGTTGCTTTTACTATTTTACAAAGCTTTTCATATATTGCATGTGTTTCATTGCTTTATTTTGAGTTAAGTATTCATGAGTTGAGAAGAGCCAAGGTAAGTGTTGCTTTCAGAATCTTTTCAAGCCTATGTATTGTTTAACATTTCAACTCGCATACTCGTACATTCAATGTACTGATGCCAGTTGGCTTGCATCGTCTTATGATACAGACACATGTAACCAGGATCAGCATCCAGCACCTCGTTGATCCAGCTTGAGCACTCAGAGTCAGTGGTGAGCCTCTTTGCTTTCTGGAGGACCCTTTAATCCGCTTTTCAGTCTTTCTTTATTAGGATGTTGAAGGGTCTGTCCCAACATTCATCTTAGTATTATAGAGGCTTCATAGACAGTCAGATAGTTAGTTATAAGTCTCTCATCTTTGTTTTGCAGATGTTTTTCTATGAGACTTAAGTTGCCAATTAGGCTAAGATGTTATTTCTTTAAGTTATTGTTTAAACTTATTTTTGTTGAGTAATTCTTCTGCTGAGTTCAGAAAGCCAGGCTAAGGGTTCACTTGGGACCAGCGATGGTCTTCGAGTGCCAGTCCCGCCCAGGGAGTAGACTCGGGATGTGACATATAGTCCATGAAGTTTTTGTGTTTCGGAATTTCAAAAACAAAATGGCCGAAATTTTTCATGGACCTCTGTTAAAACCTTAGCAATGGACCAGTTCTTCCTAGGGGAAAACATGCACATTTTCAAGTTCAAACAAGCCCCGAAGCAGGTAAACCCAGATTTTGCTAATTTTCGTGTGCTGTAGTCCATGAATTTTTTGTGATCTAGAATTCCCAAAACAAAATCAAAATTTTTCATGGATGTCCGTTAAGACCATAGCAATGGACACAATTCGTTTCGAGAAGAAAACGGGCGCATTTTCAAGTTCAAACGAGCCCCAAAGTAGGAAAGCCCATATTTTACTAATTTTCGTGTGCTATCCATGGATTTTTTGTGATTCAGAATTCCCGAAGCAAAATGGCTAAAATTTTACATTGACGTCCGTTAAGACCTTAGCAATGGACCCAATTCATTCCGAGGGGGAAACGGGCGCATTTTCAAGTTCAAATAAGCCCCAAAGCAGGTAAACCTAGATTTTTGCCAATTTTCGTGTGCTATAGTCTATGGATTTTTTGTGATTTGGAATTCCTGAAAAAAATGGCCGAAATTTTTCATGGACGTCTGTTAAGACCTTAGCAATGGACACAATTCGTTCCGAGGGAAAAATGGGAGCATTTTCAAGTTCAAACGAGCCCCAATGCAGGTAAACCCAGATTTTGCTGATTTTCGTGTGCTATAGTCCATGGATTTTTTGTGATTAGAATTCCCTAACAAAATGGCCAAAAATTTTCATGGACGTCCGCTAAAACCTTAGCAATGGACCCAGTTCATTACGAGGGGAAAATAGGCGCATTTTCGGGTTCAAACGAGCCCCAAAGCAGGTAAATCCAAATTTTACCGATTTTTGTGTGCCTAGTCCATGGAGTTTTTGTGATCCGAAATTTCCAAAAACAAAATCACCGAAATTTTTCATTGACGTCCATTAAGACCTTAGCAATGGACACAGTTTGTTCCGAGGGGAAAACAAGCACATTTTCAAGTTCAAACGAGCCCTAAAGTAGGTAAACCCAGATTTTGGTGATTTTTTCTAACACCCTGGAAATTAATAGGCTAAACTAGAGCTAAACGAGAGGGTAAGAGTCAATGAGGTGGGTAAAGGCCAAGGGAGAGAACCAATGCAATCCACTCTCCCTTAGACACTGCCCTAGTGACCTCAACCACCACGGCTCGTAGTGTGGTCCTTGGTAGCCTAGGCAGTGAGCTCCCCAAAAAGTGCCCAAAACAGGCCCTCCTTTACGAGCCACTTCACGGATCGTGGTGAAGACCACGGCTCGTGGGAAGGCTCATGGAGGAGAGTTAGGGATGTGAGGGTGGAAAGCAAGTGTCCTAGCCACTGCCTCAAGGTCCACGAGAGGGAACACGACTCGTGGAGCCCCTCGTGGGATTGCCTTGTGTTTGTGGGCTAAAGGCACAAAGTTCCAAGCCACTGCCTCAAGACCACATATAGGACCACGACTTGTGGTCATAACCACGGCTCGTGGGGCCTCTCGTGGTCCTTGGGTAGGTGACTTAAATGAGGGGGTATTTTGGGAAGTTCCTTTTTAAGCCCTATCAAAATGACATCATTTTTTATTATTTTTATACAACTATATAAGTTATTTTAAGTCAAAATACACCCAATTACTTCATATTTTCCAAACACCCAAATATTTTCCCTAAAGTTCATCTTTTACAAAATTTCTCTCTCTAGAAAACACCAAGGAAGAAGAAGAAGAAGAATATGAAAGCTAGGGTTGAAGGATCCATCTTTTCCACTCAAATTGGTAGGGTTTCTTCATCAAGGTATGGTAGTCCTTCATACATGGATAGCTTTCATCCATGGAGTCCCTCCAAAACTAGATTTCAAAACTTGTAATTTCCCAAAAGTTAGGGTTTTACTCCAATAGCATGTGTTCCTTTTTAAAATGTTTCTAATGATTGATTCATGATGTATTATGTATAAATTGATGATTTCCTATGGTTTTTATGTTGAAATCCCCCAAGAACCCATGAATCCCCCAAATTACTCAATTATGATCTTGAGATGTGAATTTGTGGATTATAGAGGAATGTTATGAGATCTTGCTTATAGTAATTGAGCTAGTTTAATTATGTTATTATCCATGTCTAATTGAATTATGAAACATGGTCCTTGAAGGGCAATGTATAAGAATTATGCATGATTATGAGACTTATGTACATGCTTTTGGATCACTTTGAGAGTAAAAGTGATTATGATTATAATCTAGTTGTTGTGTTGTTGGATGATATCCTCATATGCACACCTATGCATGAATATGATATGATGTGAAAGGTTTGTCACATGTAGTGATTCTAAGGTTGGAAGACTAGTCTCACCTATTGAATCTAGGAGCTATAGTATGATTATGTTGGATTGAGTGTCAAGACATTCTTCCATGATTATGAACTTAAGTCAAGACTTAATATGTAATAGGTGGGAATCAATGCTTAGCACCGAGTGGATATTGAAATGAGATGGGAGATCTTCCGTTAGTTGAGGTTGGGTTTTCCTAGTAGTAATCTCTTGGTATGGATGCTTTTCCGTTAGTTGAGGTTGGGTTTTCTAGTAGAGATCCCCTTATCCTATGATTATGTGCCCTCATAGGTCTTTAGCTAGTGGATCCACCTAAGCTAAGAGTATGGTTCTACCTTAGGCAAGTACGACAACCCCTTTTCAGTGTTGGGTAGACACCAGATTCCATGTTAAGCTCACATGGTCTATGTCAGTTAAGGCTTATTCCCTAATATGATAGTATGTAAAAGAATATGATTTATTAACCATAGCTACTCAAGGAGTTTTACTTAGTATGGGTAGGATTATGGGATCTTAATCATGCATTGCACAAGTAAACTTTGAGGGTACTTATGTTCTGATGATTTATGAGTTAATTATGCTTATGACTTATGTGATTCCATTGTCTTCATAATGATGTTTTAACTTAGCAAATGGCATGCATTCAACTAAAATGTCCTTTTTAGCATGTTTTCACTATTTTTCTACATGGCTATCATACTTAGTGCATTTTTGTACTAACTCATATTTTCTACATCTTTTTCCATAAGTGTAGGGTACGGTTCTTGAAGTGATCTCCTTCTTGGTCAAAGCTTGGATCGACTAATCTCCTTGCTTTTGGTGAGTCCTCATGGTTCGAGGATGGATGATGATTTTCTAGTTTCTTTTCTTGTACTTTCATTTGAGAACTATGTTGTAAGGGTTGTGACCCTATTTGATACATCGATTGTAATAGATGGCTAATTGAGACAAGTCTAGACTTCTGCTTTCCTTTATAAAACTATTAGACTCGAAATGCGTTTTACTCTGTATTGTTCTTTACTTATGCTATGATATGTTAAGGGGTCGTTTCGTACAAAGATTAATAACGCAGGGATTAGTAATGCAAGGATTAGTAATGCAGGGATTAGTAGTGCAGGGATTAGTAATGCATGGTTTATTTTTATCAAGTGTTTGGTTCATTATTTCCCACCTCATCTTGTGTTTGGATTAAAACTCTATAAAAAGTTTCTTTCCAATTATACCCTTGAATTATTAGGTAATTGGGTCAAGGTAGATAATTGTCGGACAAAATTATTTTTTTATGTCCTTCTAACTAGCTATGAGAAGAACAATTTTGTTATCATGTTTGCTATTTTTTCACTTGAATTATTTGAGGATAAATAATTGTCCTCTTAATAAATTGATCACTCACAAAATGTCATTTTTCAATTTAAAAAAGATAAACCATCTACTTTTAAAATCGAAAAGACGGTCATCAATGGTAAAATTGAATAAACCATCTATATTTACACATAAAAATTGCAAGTTGTAGTTTTAATATGTATGTATGTTTTAAATTCTTCAAAATACAAATAATTAGAAAATCACACAAATATATATATATATACACACACAGACATTCAATTAAGATCACAAACGTCATATACTCACATTTCAAATTTGTATTGGATTTATTTAGTAACAAACAACTCTCTCTAAATAATTTGTAAGCTAATTTATTTAAATAAATTTATTAGTACAAATATAAATTATAAAATCAAGAAAATAAATAAAATAATTAAAATGATTTGAAGGATATTTTTGTCTTTACATAGGCTTATCCCATGGTATTATTTCCTATGTATTACTAATACCTCCAAATGGAAGGTATTAGTAATACATCATATAATACCATGTAGGAGGTATAACTAATCCATGGATTAGTTATACATAGACCCAAATTCCTACCATACATAGTATTAAATAATACCTTACCTAATACATAGATTATTTCTTCTAATGCGGCCTACCAAACGACCCCTAAGTGGCTTACATGGTCCCTTTCGGGGTTCTATGTTCCTTGTTACACCTAGGGAGTACCCTTGGGTCGTGACATTTTCGTGTGTTATAGTCCATAGATTTTTTGTGATCCGAAATTCCCGAAACAACATGGCCAAAAATTTTCATGGACGTCCGTTAAGACCTTAGCAATGGACGCAGTTAGTTCCGAGGGGAAAACGGGTGCATTTTCAAGTTCAAACGAGGCCCAAAGCAGGTAAACCCAGATTTTGCCAATTTTCATGCGCTATGGTCCATGGATATTTTGTGGTCCATGGATTTTTTGTCATCCAGAATTCTCGAAACAAAATGGCCGATATTTTTCATGGACGTCCGTTAAGACCTTAGAAATAGACACAGTTCGTTTCGAGGGGAAAACGGGCGCATTTTCAAGTTCAAACGAGCCACAAAGCAGGTAAACCCAGATTTTTCTGATTTTACGTGTGCTATAGTCCATGGATTTTTTGTGATCCGAAATTCCCGAAACAAAATGGCTGAAATTTTTCATGGATACTCATTAAGACCTTAGCAATGGACCCAATTCGTTTCGAGGGAAAAACGAGCGCATTTTCAAGTTCAAACGAGCTCCAAAGCAGGTAAATCCAAATTTTGTTGATTTTCGTGTGCTATAATCTATGGATTTTTTGTGATCTAAAATTCCCGAAACAAAATGGCCAAAAATTTCATGGACGTCCGTTAAGAACTTAGAAATGGACATAGTTCATTTCGAGGGGAAAACAGACACATTTTCAAGTTCAAACGAGCCCCACGTAGGTAAACCCAGATTTTGCCGATTTTCGTGTGCTATAGTCCATGGATTTTTTGTGATCCTAAATTCCCAAAACAAAATGGCCGAAATTTTTCATGAACGTCCGTTAAGACCTTAGCAATGGACCCAATATGTTCCGAGTGGAAAACAAACGCATTTTTCAAGCTCAAACGAGCCCAAAAGCAGGTAAATTCAGATTTTGCCAATTTTCGTGTGTCCATGAATTTTTTGTGATCCAGAATTCCCGAAACAAAATGGACGAAATTTTTCATGGACGACTGTTAAGACCTTAGCAATGGACCCAGTGCATTCCGAGGGAAAAACAAGCGCATTTTCAAGTTCAAACAAGCCCCAAAGCAGGTAAATCCAAATTTTGCCGATTTTCGTGTGCTATAGTCAATGGATTTTTTGTGATCTAGAATTCACAAAACAAAATGGATGAAATTTTTCACGGACGTCCGTTAAGACCTTAGAAATGGACCCAGTTCGTTCCGAGGGGAAAACGGGCACATTTTCAAGTTCAAACGAGCCCCAAAGCAGGTAAACCCAGATTTTACCAATCTTCGTGTGCTATAGTCCATGGATTTCAAATTCAATGTAACAGTAACCAACTTCTCAACTATATTAACAAGACTAGAGTTCAATTAAAATCCAGAAAGTAAATGCAACAACGCAAACATCAAAAACCCAAAATAGAATCGTAGAAATACTAAATGTAAGAACAAGGGAATTGATCGATAGACAGTAGAAGGGAGATGAGAAGCTTAGACTCGGAATTGGGGATGAGAAATGTACAAACTGCCTTTGCACATAATTCACCATGCCCTCTGATAGTGATGCCCTGTTCTATTTAACGACAACCGACAATACCCTCATTCTGGAGCCCAAATTATCCTTTGTGAAGGCTATAGCAATTACAATCAACAATGATAACCTGTTCTATTTAACGACTCCGTGAAATAGCAATCCAATTACATATAGCAGGACGAACGCACAAAAAATGGCAAAAAAAGTTATAACAACTCAATTCTTACCCAACTTAGCTTGTCGTTAAGTGTTAAAAATTTCATTGTAAGTAAGATGCTCAACATATAGATGATTGTAAAGAAGGAAATAGGAGAGCCACCTTCAGTCTACTGACACTTATGGTTGAATGAAAAATTTAAGTTTTTCACCAAAAAAAATAATATTTCACGGGAATCTTAGTAGCTCAGTTGGCTTGCTACCTGAACTCTCATCTTGTTGGAGAGAGTTCGATTTCCCACAATGTAATCCCCTCCCCATTTCCTCTTCCTCTACCTCAATTTTAAATTTTTTTTTAAAAAATCACACAAGATATTAATATGAAAGTTCAGTATTTCTATTATATATTTATGTCACTACAAGTTGCTAACCCCACTAAATATGTTGGATTGTTGCAATTAGCTAAAAAAAAAAACTCAAAATATTTATTTAATTCAGATTCAGATTTTAATTTTTCTATAATAAATATTTTGACATATATAATTGGTTTGAACTAAAAAATGATTAGTTCGACCCAAAATATTCTACTATTTAAATATATAGTAAATCTAAGAATGTTGTCCATCTCTTGCCTACTCATATAACAAAGTTTAATTTGAACCCAAAAAATATTTAATTGATTAAATGCAAAAAAAAAAAAAAAGGAACAGGAAGATAAAGATAAAGAAAAAGATGAATATGGGGAAGTATACATTTGAAAATCTTTTTTAGGCTTAAGAAAAAAGATTAAAGACTTTCCTTTTTTTCACAATAAGTAATTTCGATTTTACGTAGTTGAATTGTCTCGTCATAAATGATTTTAAAATATATATATTTAAGGATTTGCTATAATTGAAAATGTCCAAGTAAAATTAATCTATGATTTTTAACATGGTTATATGATAACTAATAGTATTTACAAACTAACTATAAATATACGAAACAAAATAAAGAGAATAACCTTTATTCTTTAGGATATCTTTGAAAGTGATTTTTCACTTTTTAAAGTGTTAACAAACTAAATTTCAAACCGTATAATATCTCAAATTTTAATGAATCTATGTCATAAAAGAAAGATTAAATCAAGTAATAAAGTAATCAAGATCTATAAATATATATATATATATATATATATATCATGTATGAAATTAAATGCTAATTACTTTTCCCTTTCCAATATTTTATATGTTGTAATATAATATTTGAATTTAAAAAATTGTCATTATTCTATAGACTCCTTCGAACTCGTTGTAGTACCGGTGAAAAAAGTAAAGAGAGATAAAACAAGAGAATAAAAATGATGTTTGAATCATAAACTTTGATAAATAATTACAAGAAAATAAAAGTGCCTCTACATATACAACAAAAGTAATAATTTGTGTACACCGTAAAGTCACACAAAATTATATACTTCAGATAACAATCAATTTCAACACAAACCTATATAATAATAAAAAAAAGTTAGAACATATGTATCAAGATAAATCTAAATAAAGAAGCACAAAATAAAAAAATTTAAGACATAGGTTTTAATATATATGGAGAAATTTTATTCATTCAAAAGATCATTAAAACCTATAGTATATGTAAAAGATTATAATTTATTCTTTACTTCATTATAGTTCTTACAAAATATACAATGATGAATTTTATATTAGATTGGAGGGTGAGTTACACAAACAAAATAAATAAATAAAAAGATAAGGGTACTATTTTATTGACCATTTTTTCATTTGGAGATTTCATAGTCTTACAAATATAAGTATATTTATTCCTTATTTTTTCACCATATCTCAAGACTCAAAGGTGTTTTTCTCTCTTTATCCTTTCATATTATACGGAAGATAGACTTCCTCTAACAAAGTATATGTGAATAATGAAAGGACAAAGAGAGAAAAGCACCTTTGAATCTTGAGATATGGTGAAAAAATAAGGAGCAAATATGTCTATATTTATAGGACTATGAAATCTCCAAATAAAATAAAAATTGTCAACAAAAGTAGTACCCTTATCTTTTTATTTCTTTATTTTATTTGTATGATACACTCTCAAATCTAATAGAAAAATCATCTTTGTATATTTGTAACAACTATAATGAAATAAAAAAAACTTTGCAATTTTTTACATATACTATTGGTTTTAATGATCTTTTGAATGAATAAATTTCTCTATAATATATTAATACTTATGTCCTAATTTTTTTATTCTGTGTTTCTTTGTTTAGGTGTATCTTGATATACATATTCTAACATTTTTATTTTCTTTTTTATATAGATTTGTGTTGGAATTGATTGTTACTTAAAGTGTATAACTTTGTGCGACTTAACATTGTATTGTACGTAAGTAATTACTCTATGTTGTATATGGAGAGGCACTTTTTATTTTCTTTTAATTATTTGTCAAAGTTTATAAATCAAAAAATGTTTTTTTTTCTCTTGTTTTATCTTCTAGTATTTATTTTTTTACAAATTCGTTCTACTGCAAGTTCTAAGGAATCTATGGAACAATGTCCATTTCTTAAAATCAAATATTGTATCACAACATACAATATTTAAAAGGGAAAAGTCATTACCATTTAATTTCATATATGGTATAGATTTATAGATCTAGATTACTTGATTTGGTCTATCTCTTATGACATAGATATGTTAACATTTAGGATATCATACAATCAAAAATTTTGGATTGTTAACACTTTTAAAAGTAAATCACTTTTAAAGATATTCTAAAGATGACAAGTGGAAAAAAGAATAAGGAGAAAAAAAATCAATTTAAAAGATTGGGGATATATTTTTATCAACTTCTTGAATAGTTCCAGCAAATCTAGCTATTAATCATATACACATATAAGAATTCATAAATTTTACAAGGTTACCAACAATAGGAAAGTGCATCATTAATACTGACAAAGCACATATTCCAAACATCAGGATAAAAACTAAGCAGATTAAGTCATATGAGGATCCAAAAGCTAGGATATAAACAAGAAAGGAAGGCGAGTAGCAAACATGTGTGTGCGCGCGCGCATCATTAATACTGACAAAGCACATAATCCAAACATCAGGATAAAAACTAAGACTGGGCATCGGATCGGGTTGTATCGGTACCATTCCGGTCCGTTCCGATCCGATAGTATTCGGGACGGAATGGGATACATTGAACCGATACTCGGAACGGTATCATGATTTGGTACCAGTATACCGGTATCGGTTCATCCCGATTTTGTTTCGGTCCAGTTCGGTCCCGATAAATCATTTTTAATTAAAATTAAAAATAGTATTTGTGTCATTGTTTTATACTTTTTTTTAGCATTTCTTTTTTTTATTTAATTTTTAAAAATTACAAACTTAAGTTATTTAAATTTCAAGTTATAAGTATAACTTAATGACTTATAAACTTCAAAAGATTCAAATCTTGAAAACTTATAACATAAGCTCAAAAACTTTTTAAAAAAAACTTTATTAAACTTAACTTACAAACTTATATAAGTAAAAATTAAAAAAAAATCTTTAAAATAAACTTAAGTGAAATTACATTATAAATTTTAAAACTTAAATACTATAAACTATTAAACTTAGAAAAATAAAAAAACAATCATATTTTTGTAATTCAAAATAACTCAAAAAATATATTTTTTGAAATAGCTATATGTGTTGTCCCGTTTGTCCCATCCCGTTCCGTTCCGTTCCGGTCCATTTCGGTCTGTCCCAGTTCTATCTCGGTATATAGTGGGACGGGATGGAACCGACCCTCCATCCCGGTAATTTCGGTCCGATTCATCCCGATACCCGTCAACAACCCGGTCTAACTGTCCCGTTCCAGTCCGGTACCGGTTCATTTCGATTTGGTGCCTAGACTTAATAAAAACTAAGCAGATTAAGCCATATGAGGATCCAGAAGCTAGGATATAAACAAGAAAGGAAGGCAAGTAGCAAACGTGTGTGTGCGCGCGTGTGTTCGCTCCATTAAAAAGGGTCATTACTTATGCTTTAACAAAAAAATTGCTAATCTATATTACCACACAAAAACTTTCACCAAAAAGTCAAGGCTACAATGTCATCTTTAACTTTCAAGCATAGAGGTCAACACGAAATCCAAGTAGAATTGGCATGCAGCAAAAAAATCGCTCACACAGTACAAAGATGGGACAGATCTAAATGGAGTAAGAAGCATAAGCAAAAAGGAGGAAGACAAACTTGTGGTTGCATTGTGAACTTCTGACAACGATATCTCCATGAACTCCAAGAATCGGTGGACAACACATTACCTCCTAATCAAAGGCAGAGGAAGGTAAAATGGCACGGAATGAACAAAAAAAGAAGGAAAAGGAAGGAAGAATGATTACCTCTCAGTAGTGAATGCTCTTGTGTAAGTTGCAGAAGACGGAGAAAGAGAGTACAAGACAGAAACAGATCCACAGAAGGAGGCGGCGTAGTGCGAGGCTCCAGAGACTATCGAAAGGAAACATCTTGAAGACAAGATTGAAAAAGGAAAATGAGAAAGAGGCAGATGTTGTTAGGTTACTTTCTTTATTATATATAGAGGGTTTCGAGTGGGTTGGGCTCCTTGTTTTAAGATTTTTTTTCATTTGTGTTGATTTTTTTGGGCCGATTGGCTAGATTGATATGTAGATTGATTAATCGGAAAACTACTTTATTAGACATACATCACTACCATATATACTAATTTTATCTCTACTTTTAAATTATATATTATTAAAGATATAATCAAATACCCACATTGTGTAAAATTAGGACGGATTAATTATCTTTACATTTAAACTCCACAATTAACATTTTACTGTAACTTTTACAAACGCAACCGTTTTCTCTCTGTTTATCACTTCTAGGGTTTGTTTTCTTCCTCAATCAATCAACTATGTCTTCTCCAAAGAAGATCGTGTTGAAGAGATTCAAATTCTAGTCAAGCCCTAGATCCTTATTTACAAGGTTGATTTGGATGCCTCTATAGAAAGTATTGGCCGCCTCTTCAAACCTCTGAGAAGGAAAATATTAGAATATCAGAAAATGTATGTATAGAAGTTGGCAAAATTTTATTCCATGAGAGAAAGGGGGCATGCCTGCAATAGAAGCATAGCTGCACCTTCATCTTAATTAGTCTTTGCCCAATCTTATCCAAGTTTTTTGCAGGCCTTGGCATCAATTAAGGCAGGTTCACCGTGCTCCAGGAGGATCTAACAAAGACTTCTATTGAAAAACATAGTGTCTCCAGTTGGATCCGAATATGAGACGTTTTTGTCATGTATCTGGTCATTTTTAATGAGATCGTTGTAGATATATCACACTTTTATGGAATTATGACAATCACAAATTCATTGTTGACGCAGTTAGCATAATGAAGACCCACCAAATCCAAAACGCACATTTATCAATTTAAATTTCATTGAAAAGATTAGTATCGAATAATTGGATACATACTTCAGATACATAACAAGTTTCAAATACATGTATATGCTATATGCTACATGTAGTTGTTACATAATTAACTCATCTAAGTCACGAAGTATGTATCAAATACACGTATATAACAAATTACATACAACTAATGAAATTAGGTGCATGAATCAGATACATACTTCAGATACATTATTTAAGCACATGTATTCTAATCCATATACTTAATGATTTTGATTTATGTAAGATTTCCAAATAAAGATTTGTATCTAGTTCAAAACCAACAATATACTTTTATTGGAATATTCAACAAAGTAACAATCAATTAGAGTGTGAGATACACATTGTTCTCTAAATATGAAAAATTAAAGAAAAAAATCTCAAAACTTAGAGAAAAAATAAATAGAAGAAATTAGAATTTTTTTTAAAACGTTGTTAGAATTGATATACTCAAAAGTTGCTAAAGAAGTGATTTCCTCCTTAAATAAAGCATTCTAGTTACAATCTTTAATTAAACATGTATCATGCTTTGCCAATTCCTCGGATACATGTATTTGTCGAGTTAAGATACATGTATCCAACCAACGAAATGTAGTACATGAAGTAATAATCGAAACTATTGTGAATAATGGTAATTAAGACCTAAACTAGTGGAATTTATGTTGTTTTAATATTGAATAAAACGGTCCAACATGCCACCAAATGTTTGTGGGATAAGACACAAGTACCCCCCTAGCACCGAAATCTCAGAGACACACCTAAATACCATTGTATTATTAATTTTGTAGATATAGATCTACTTCCGTCATTTTTTTTCCGAAAGAAAATGGAGATCACCATCCACAGTTCTTTGCGGAAAAAATGGAGATTATTACCTACGACTTCTTTGCCAAAAAAATAGAGATCACCATCCACATCTTCTTTACCGAAAAAATGGAGATTGTCATTCAAATATTTTCTCTCTCCTTCTTCACCTCCCCCACCCACACCAGCCCCAACCCACACCCCTTCTTCACCATAAATCGAAGCAAAAATAGAAAACAAAAAAAGCAAAATCAAAATAAACAAAGGAAGAACAAATCTTTTAAGAAACATTATCAATTTAAATGGGAATAAGAAATAAGGCATAAAGAAAAATAAAAATAGTAAAGTTCATACTAAATGAAGAATTAACAATGGTGAAGAAGGGTGAGTGTTAGGAAAAAGGAAGAAAGGGACCTCTTGGGGTCGGGGTGGGGTGAGGGGGTCTATAATTTCTAAAAAAAATTCAAGTTGAAAATCTTTTATTTTTATTTTGACTTGTTTATATTAAAAGTTCATTTTTATAATTATTTTAAATTAAAATGTCATGTGTCTTCATTTGATTTGTTATTTTGCCATATCATATACAAGTGTATTATACGCACTTTCTTTTTTGACTAAAATTATCAGAAAAATGTTCAATAGGTATTTATTTTTTAAAATTGGAGTGCCTAATAGAAAATAGGGTTTGTTGAGATGTCTAAATAAATTATGCGGACAACTTTAATGGGCCACATATGACTTAAGCCTTAGATAACTTTATATGCATATATTTTTGGGAAAATTGTACATAATGACAAACTATTAATTCAAATTAAATGGTATAACCACACTTTGATTTAATTGTGCCCTGTAGCAAACTGTTTGTCAGTCACCTCTCTCCCTCAAACTCACGCTCGCCACTCTCCCTCTCTCACTCGCGCTCTCTGTCGCTCGCCTCTCTCGCTTTATACAAACAAAAATGTATAAATTGTGTTTATGTTTGTATAAAGTGAGAGAAAATTATATATACACATCCAAATACATATATTTTTGTCCTATACACTTATAATTATACAATACAAATATTCCCCTGTCCAGTTCTCTTTTACCTTTCTCTCTTTCTCGCTTTATACAAACACAGATTATACAAAATACAATGTATAATTTATGTTTGTATAAATCGAGAGAGAGAACGATATTTGATATAGAAACGTTTTATTTCGATTCAATTGTATACAAATTCAAATTTTATACAGATATACAAACACATAAAATTAAATTGAGAGACTCCCAACGATTTATACAAACGAGAGGCTGACAACAATTTATATAAATGGTCTACCAGCGAAATTATACAATCTGAAGAGGAGCCAACGAATTATACAATTGCTTCTTTTGTATATATGTATAGCGAAATAGCCTAGTCATAGCATGTTTGCTATGAAGCGCAATTATGCAAACTTTGCTATATCATACAAATATGAATTTTGTGTTTGCTATATGTGAAAGTTGCTCTATATTTTTCTTTTACTTTGTACTAATTATAAGAAAGCTCTCAAGATTCTAGCGTATATATCAATCTTTCTTAGGTAGAAAAACAAAAGAAAACTTCAAAAAATCTTTGCTCAACTGATTTGTGCATATACATATATCACATATTGTTGGAAACATATGCAAATCGAAAGCAATTGAGAAACATATTTCTTACGTGAATAGTAGATAACAAATACTTTTATGCTAGAACATATACGATCATGTTAAAACACATTTACAACTTACTAAAATTTAATTTGATAAATACATATTGACGCGTGAGCATATACCTTCAAGCAAATCAAAGTTAGACTGCATTTTTGTGGTTAAAATTACAGTACAGCCGAACCTTCTCAATACTTGGTTGACAAGTGTCGTATAGAAAACTTATTCTAGTTTTTTTAGGTTAGAAGAACCCCTACTGCACTCGAAGAAGTCAATTCTTTTCAATCACATATAGAAGCTCTGGCCATCAAGGCAGCTATTGTGGTCTACAAAGAGCAAGCATAGTCATTCTTTAATGGCTCACATTTTCAGTTGCTTCTTAAGTTCAAGTTCATAGCCATTTCTGCATCATCAACGTTGGATCATTCTGTGATAAATCTGCTGAACTTTCAAGTTCATCAAGGAAAATGAGGGGCCGCTTCGTTACTGGTTAGAGTTATGCAGGTATTAGTTATGCAGGGTTTAGTTATGCAAATATTAGTTATGCAAGGTTTAGTTATACGGATATTAATTATGTAGGTATTATTTAGTTATGTAGAGATTACAATATATGAATTATTAACTATTGAATATTAAGCTTGTTGTAAATTATTAATATATATTATTTACAAAATAATAATACATGCTAATAAAATGTGGAATATATTGAATAATATATAATGCTAATATTTGATTAGCACATGTACCGTCAAAAAATATACAATTAAATTTCTAATATCAAAAAATATTTATATTTGCATAAATATATAAAAACTATAAGTATATAAAAGGAAATGAAAATGGTCTTTATATAAAAACAAATAAAAACAACAAACGTAAATAGAAAAACAGTAAAGTTTCCAATTAAAAAAAATAAAAGAAATGAAAATGGTATATATAAAAAGAAATAAAAACAACAAACGTATAGAGAAAAACAGTAAAGTTTCCAATTTCAAAAAATAAAATAAATTGATAGGATAAATATGTAATTTATCATTTTAATACATGTATAACTAATACCCACATAACTTATTCCACCTTCTACTTGCATAACTTTATACATAGATTCCCTCATAAGTTATGTTGGTATTAATTATGTAGGACTACAAAAAATGCAACCAAACACCGTATAAATTAATACATGAATAACTTTTATACAACATTTAAATTCTTATCAACCAAACATGGTATAAGTTATGTTGACTTTAATACCTAATACAAAACTTCTACCAAACATAGTAAAGTTAATGCACCTTTTTTTACATGAATAAGATGTCTCTTATACAGTAACCAAACGACCCCTCAGTGTTTTGCTAAAGTATTTCTCCAAGAAAGATGCTTATAAAATTCATCAAACAAAGAGTAATAATTTATTCCAATTGTGATATTTATACATTATTAGTAATAAATAAGTTTAAGAAATTGTTATAAATAAATTTAAATAAAAAAGATAACCATAATATCACAAATCATGAGGGAGTTAAATGTTTTGAACCCAAATATGAGAAAAGGTATCTATAATAATCTCTCGTACTCTTGCAACAATGGTTATTCATTATTGACTTGACACATGAATTAAGAAGCAGTAAATTATATAATTTTACTAAATTACCTTTACTAAATGTAGGGAAAAGGGTAAAAACAAATGTTCTTAAACTATGTGAAAGGAACAAAAATACCCCCCCCCCCCCCCCCGTTTATAGTTTGGCTCAAAAATGTCCTTATCGTCAATACTTTGGTTCAAAAATGTCCTTCGTTTGTAGTTTGGTCAAAAAATGCCCTTGCCGTCAATACTTTGGTCCAAAAATGTCCTTATTGTTATTTAATGGGTCAAAAATGTTCATTTTCCAAATAAATATTTATTATTTTTTTCTAACACATTCTTTTTCTAATAATGTTTTTTTAAAAAAAATTAGCAAATGTTTATCTTTACTTCAATTCAGAAAAATAAAAAATGAAGATATTTCTTATTTTTTATCGTTATATAAATATAAATTAATGATGGATATACTATGATCTTATATATATGATATATATTATCTGTCGATATGGTACATGGAGTTATTCTATTTTAATTGATAAAATGAGATTAAGAAGAAAAAAAATATTTCCTACATTTTTATTTGTTAAAGTGATTTTAGAAGAAAGAAAACAAGAAGACGTGTTTAAAAAGAAAACATATATATATATATATATATATATATATATATATATATATATATATATATATATCGTAAAATGACATTTTTGACCCATTTTGTAACTATGGGGCATTTCTGGACCAAAATATTGACTGCAAGGGCATTTTTGAACCAAAGTATTGACGATAAGAGCATTTTTGAGTCAAACTATGAACGGAGGGCATTTTTGTTCCTTTCACATAGTTTAAGGCATTTTTGACCATTTTCCCTTAAATGTAAGTCATTTAAATATTGAAAAATAAATACTCCCTCCATTTCATATTAGTTGAATGTTTGAGGTGTTTCACACTCTTTAAGAAAAGTAGATTAAGACATAAATTGAACACAATTTTCCATTTTTACCCTTATTGATTATTGTCAAATTTATAATTAAAGTGGAAAAGGCTCAAAAATACCCCTAAACTATCGGAAATAGCTCAAATATACCCTTAAACTATATTTCGGCTCAAAACTACCCTTCCCGTCAAAGTATTGGGTCACACTTACCCTTCTAGTTAACAAAAGTATGTTAAGTGTCACGTGGACGCCACATAAGCGCCAAACATTTCTCACTTCCACGTAGACTAATAAGATCCCTAATATCTAATTTTTCCCTCACTTATCTTAAGATACGATTTCACTCATTTCCCCTAATTTTCACTTCATTTCTCTATTTTCCTTAGAAACGATTTCACCCCCCACCCCTTTCCCCTCATTTCGCGGCTAGGGTAAGAAATGATTTCACATATTTCTTTATTTAGCGGCTGGATTTCGAAGTTGACATAGATTTCGAAACAAGGTGCATTAGTTCGAAACCTATTTCGAAGTTGACATAGATTTCTTCATTTCGCGGATGGGGATTTGTATTCGAAATCTATGTCAACTTCGAAACCCAGCCGCGAAATGAAGAAATCTGTGAAATCGTTTCTTACCCTAGCCACGAAATGAGGGGAACGAGGTGGGGGTGAAATCGTTTCTAAGGGGAATGGAGAAATGAGAGGAAAATTAGGGGAAATAGGTGAAATCGTATCTTAAGAGAAATGAGGGGAAATTAGATATTAGGGATCTTATTAGTTTACGTGAAAGTGGAAAATGTTTGGCGCTTATGTGGCATCCATGTGGTATCCATGTGGTGTCTACGTGGCACTTAACATACTTTTGTTAACTAGAAGGGTAAGTGTGACCCAATACTTTGCGGGAAGGGTAGTTTTGAGCCGGAAGATAGTTTAAGGGTAAATCTGAGCTATTTCCGATAGTTTAGGGGTATTTTTTATCCTTTTCCGTAATTAAAATAACTAAACAGTAATTAAATTTTATTGAAGTCATAACATTGAAAATTCAAATGAAGGGTAAAATTGGAAGAATATTTTAAAATAGTCTTGAAAATTGAATAATTAAGTTAATTTGAAAAATAAAAAATGTCTCAACAGTTCAATTAATATGAAATGGAGAGAGTAATATTTAGTAAATGGATAAAACATACACAAAATAATAAAATGTCTCAACAGTTCAATTAATATGAAATAAAGAGAGTAATATTTAGTAAATGGATAAAACAGACACAAAATAATAAATTATTTATTGATTTTATAAATGAAAGCATATAGAACAAGTAATAAAATAGGCCAAGTAAGGAAAATTTGTCTTTTGGCTTCTCTCACTATACAGTTATTAGCCAAGAGAGAGACGCACAATAACTATCCAAGACCCGCTGCACAATAAAGACTTCTCAGTTTCTCGTCTTCTCCAAATTTCCACTTTTCTGGTAAAATTACAGCTTCCTCAAGCTTTTGTTTGTTTACATATATTTGTGATTTTCATGTAGAAGCTTCTATTATAGTTGCAATTGTTCTAGATCTTTCTTAGGGCTCATTTCTTTTGTATATGTTTTCAACTTTGACACTATGAGATTTACTTCTTGTGAGTTGTAAATTTTTGCTTAATAAAACAGTGAGGAGTAGCTTGCATAGTTCAAAGATTTAGATTCCCTGTATCTATTTATGGGAAGCAAGCATTCCAAGGAAACAACATCCATAAATGATGCTTCTAACTTGAATCGTCGGATTCCTGTTGAAAGTAGTCGAATTCCTTTTGTAGCTTTGCAGGAAGCAACAAACAACTTCGATGACAAGTTTCTCATTGGAATGGGTGGCTTTGGGAAGGTTTACAGGGGTGTTCTGTGTGATGGTACAAATGTGGCCTTGAAAAGGGGTAATCCTAAGTCTCGACAAGGTATTGAAGAGTTCCGAACAGAAATTGAGATGCTCTCACAGCTCCGCCATCCGCATCTGGTTTCATGGATGGGATACTGTGATGAAAATAATGAGATGATTCTAATTTATGAGTACATGGAGAATGGGAACCTCAGGAGCCACTTGTATGGGTCAGATCTACGTCTACCCAGTATGAGCTGGGAGCAGAGGCTGGAGATATGCATTGGGATAGCCAGAGGTCTGCACTACCTTCATACCAGTGCAGTTATACATCGTGATGTCAAGTCTACAAACATATTGCTTGATGAGAATTTTGTGGCAAAAATTACTGATTTTGGAATATCCAAGACAGGGACAGGGACTGAACTTGATCAAACTCAAACGCATATTAGCACAAACGTGAAAGGAACTATGGGCTACCTTGACCCCGAATATTTTAGGAGGCAACAGCTGACAGAAAAATCTGATGTTTATTCTTTTGGTGTTGTTTTATGTGAAGTTCTTTGTGCTAGGCCTGTTGTAACTCCATCTCTTCCGAGGGATCAGGTCCACATAGCTGAATGGGCATTGAAGTGGCAGAAGAAGGGACAACTGGAACAAATCATAGATCCCAATCTTATTGGCAAAATAAGACCAGATTCCCTCAGGAAGTTTGGAGAAACAGTGGAGAAATGCTTAGCTGGTTATGACGTAAATAGGCCATCTATGAGACATGTGTTGTGGAATCTAGAGTATGCACTTCATCTCCAAGAGCCTGTCATTCAAGATGATTCGGAAGAAAACAGTACCAGCTGTGTTGGCGAGAGCTCTTCACAAGTCAATGCTATCAGTCATGTTGATGCCAATTTTTCTGCGGCTCAGATCGAGAATACATATTTTGATGATCACACAGTTGTCTGGGGATGAGTAAGGTTTTCTCACAATTGATTAAGTCCAAGGATGGATATGTAAGTGAAAGTGGTAAATACCATCCTTTAAGTGTTTGTTAATTCCACGTTTGTTCATGCATCATATGAAGATTGATTTTATGTGTTTCTAACAATTTATTCTACAAATATCTGAGTTTTATATAGAAAGTTAACTTCGGAAACATGCATTGCTCTACCTGTGGATCCTCTCTTCATTCTATTGTGTGTGTTCAATTGTTTCACATGTTGTATATGGTTTCTAATAAGTTATTCGTACATAGAAAAAACCATTCTATTAATATCTTGTCAGCAAAAGACACTTTCAAAACATGGACAATTTTGAGCCTCTGGGAAGACCTGATAACATAATTCTTTGATACCTATATTCCCTCATCATGTTGCAACCTTGGAAGCAAAAACATGGTAATCCATTTTCTTATGGTAAACAGGCAAACGAAAGTTGCTATTGTGTACCTCTTCTGGGATCTCTTAGAGACGGTCCCTCACATATCCCTAGATGTTTGATGTGTTTGAGATACTGTGTAATACTGCAGAATTAGTGGCTACGAAATAAAGTAAAATGTAACATTAAAGCTTGTTATTTGATCCCTTTTTTCCATACAATATCTGAAAGTATGGCAATTGTTGAATCCATCAAAGAACCAGGTAAGTTACAGTACGTTTATTTGACGAAACCCTCACGTTATACACTACTCTCATTAGCAAGTGATACTCTCCAGTTGATGCCTACCATATTGTAAAGAAGACAAATTGCCAACCTTTGTAGTACCAATTTCAACTTTGCAACTTTGCAAAATGCTCTATTCTCCAGCTTCTTCATAGATGACTTTCTACATAGAAATGACGATTTGATTCAATTGATACTCTGCAGAAATATAACTAGTATAGCAAATACAATCTCCTATGCATTTTCCTTTCAGCAAATCTGTGGTTAGCAAATATTGACCAAATCATAGGAATGAAACATCAGTTCAAAATCATCCTCGCTCCGGGTCATAATATAGGTGATCCAATCAAGGTATGTAGTAATTTTTATTTTATTTTTATAATGCAATCAAAGTATATATGTAGCATTGATTACAAAACTATAATCGTGATATTAAACTATACAAGAAAGATTGAGCAGTGTTACCTTTATGAAAATTGATTCACAACAAAAACAGCTACAATCTATTACCAAAATTGTTTTCAGTATTTTTCTTCCTCTCTGCATTCTCATTTTATTTTTAAAAAAAATGGTGTAACATCTTAAATTGGATAAAAAATTATGTGTTCACAAATGTAACTAGATCAAGGTCACATAACTGTGGTACATTTATTGAAAACTTATCCAACAAATATTGAGGCCGTTCAGGTTCCAGTTTACAATGAGTATATCATTGGTTTGCTTTGTTACATACATACAAACTGTGTATATTGATACATTGCAAATAACAAACAAGCCGTTGAGCACTTCTTCAAAAAGGGAGTTCTACATCTAGATTCTAGACCAGCCTGAGCCAAAGCTTGTACGTTCGAGGTGCTCATCCTGTTTCTTGGATTGCTTCAAACTTCTCTGAGCCAGAATCCCATATCAACCACATTATGAAAAAATGAATCTATGGACACAAAAGACTGGGGTTGATAAAAGCAACGATCAACAAATTATGGTTTCCAGGCAGCTGGCGGAGGTGGTGGAGTAGGGAACATGGGTGGTACTGCTGAGAATATCGTGTTCTTGTCAATTCCAACACTCTTATCTCCAGATAGAGCTACGAGGGCTGCAACCAAACCGGCATTTCCGGCAAGTGTTGGCTCGGTATAATTGTAATTAGTACGAACATCATGGAAACCATCATTCTTGTCTGGCCCAGCAACCATGGCTCCAACAAGAGTATTAGGATTAGGCTTAGATGAATCCCTCCACTTCCATCCTCCTTTACAATTATACTTGACCTTGTTTTTAGGAACTGATGCGCCTCGGTGGTGGACACGTTTTGGATAGTGATTGCCAAAGCCAACAACATAACTCATTTTCCTGGGGTTCTTGCCAAGGATATAGTCGATCTAAAAGTCAAAGAAGAAAAATCAAGTTAATGTCAGAAATGGTTTAATATTCATCAAAATTTAGCTAGGTAATAAGAACATGCTTACACTCTATCTAGTTGGAGCAACTTATCTCCAACTAATCTCCCACGGGCCAAAGGGGACTAAAAGTAGTTTTGGAATAATTTTTTCACATGTATATATGTAATATTTCACACAACTATTAGCATAACTGATGTAATAAAAAACCAAAAAAAAAGGGAATTTCATTTACCTGAGTCTGTGCAAATTCACGTAGGACATCAGTGGAGTAGAAATGAGGTCCACAATACCATCCAGGGGTGTCGGCAGCTGCAAGATAGTCACTATACAAGGTAGCCAGGAAGGCAGCATTGACTACATACTGAAGTGGCTGAGGCCTTCCATGGTTTAACTCTATCAGCCCACCTGCAAACACCCAACGATTTATATTTGACTTCCCACAAACTCCTCAAAACATTGTACATGCTAACTAGATTAAAGATGCTTACCTTTCGTTCGATTAAATGAAGTGAAGAATGGCAAGAAGGAGCACATGACTATGCTTGTCTGGTTATGAAATGTACTCAAAATTTCTTCATAAGGATATCCAGGGCTCAAGAACAATCTCAAACGGCTTAGAAGCACCTAATTACAAGAAATGAAAAGCATTAGTTAAATACAATATTGATCTCTCATATAAATACATACAAAATAAAAAGCATTACTTTAGTACAAAGAGAGGCTATATGTTCTTACTTGTGCTCCAAAGAGCTTATTATCCCAGCTGAACACGCCATAATCAGGACCTCCCCAGAAAGCACCAGCGTGTTTGGCGATACCAGGAGTAGTAGCAAGCTGAAGATATGAAGTATTTCCTGTAGCATAATACAGCCAGGATGCACCCCACACATACTCATCCCAATAACTAGTTGAATTGTAGAAAATTGAAGCTTCATTTCCACTACTATATCTACCACGCTGTTCCCTGGCAAACTTGAACAAAGTTCTAGCACCATGGACAAGCTTTTGTGAGTACACCTTGTTATCCTTAAATACAATCGAGGCAGAAGCCAGAGCAGCAGCCATCTCGGCAGCAAGATCCGAGCAACTGTGACATTCAGTTACAGGTCGTGGATAATCAATGTCTTCTGGACGCACCCAACAATAGTGATCATTGGGATCTGGTCCTCCTGAAGTATCCCCTATCCCCACCTATATAACAGAGCACAAATCCTTATATGAGATCAAGTATGTATGATCGGTATCTCAAAGATTGAGAGAAACAAAACACGTGCAATCATTGATTCCGTTTATGTCAATTAAATATAGTATTTCAAAATGCCAAACGCGTGATCAACATCATGCATAAATTAGTCTATCAATTGACGAAAACAAAACAATTATATAAAATCTTAAATCAATATAAATGAATGAGATTTACTTGTGCAACAACTCGATCAATGGTATCAGCTGACGAATTGAATGTTTTCAAGAGATAATCAGTCCCCCACTTGATAATATCCTTGACATGAGTGAGCTCTGCAGCAGCTTCATATTTTGCAGGATACTCAATCACACTCCAACTCAACATAGTTAAAGCAAAAGATTGAGGGAAATTAAACTTTATCGCATCTCCTGCATCATAATAACCCCCAACCAAATTCTTAAACGTAGTCGAACCATCCGATTTGCCATCCTGCAGAGCTGAACTCCCCCTCCATGACACATTATTATGCTTAGGAAGTTTCCCAGCTGTCAAAAATCAAACACATAACCAAATCAAAACCTCAACAAATAACCAAAATCATGTAAAAAAATTGGGGAAAAAACTTACAGCGCTGTGCATTGAAGAACATAAGAGCTTTACGAAGAGCTAAAGTGTAGTTATCTGGTGGAGGATTATGGTGTCGGTGCTTAGGTACAGTTTTTACAATAAGAGTAACAAATCCAGCAATAAGTGCAGCTGCAATAATACAACCGACAGTCCATTTGAATACTTTTCTACTAACAATAATACAACCCAGATCTACATATTTCTTCTTCTTTTGCTCTGTAGGACCTAATAACCAACTTTGCTGCGTTTCATCTAAATTTCGTGACAAAGCTGCTTTATCAAAATCCTGTAAGTTTCTGCTCCGATCATCATCAGTTGCTGAATCTGTTGCATTAATTTCTAATGCACCTCCCCATGGATCCCTCCCGTACATACTGAGAAACAAAAACAGTTTTCAGAGAATGAGAATTGTTGATTGTTTGAGCTCAACAGTAGTGAAGGGAGGGAGAGAAATTATTAAAGGAAGAGGAAAGTGGGTGAGAGAGAGAGGTTAGTGGGTAATAATGGAGTTGTGGAGTATATGAAGCTGGAATATTGGTGGGAAATATACAGTTGAAGGCACCGACACCGACACTTGTGCTAGTAGACAAAGACACTATAGCTAAGCTGACCCTCTTTGATGGTTCTTTGCTTCCTACTTTAATTGGAGTGTAAAATTAGCTATTAATTTAGATTCCTTCATTCACTTTCCACTCTACTAAAAACAATGATCTTTCACTTGTAAGAAAAAAAATATTATTTTATTTGTGGTCTTTTAATTTGGCAAGTTAAATAAAGAATGAAAAACTTTCTAGATTTATCGCAACACATCAATTATATTGTGATAAATTACTTATACTGATCATTAATTATATCTTAAAAGGGTGTGTAAAATTTAAAATAAATAAGTAAAAGTGAATGGAGGGAGTACATTTATAGGATGATGCCATTTTAAATTCAATCAATAATCTTCATTCTTTTTAATTAGAGATAATGGTAAGAAAAAACCTAAAATATCATGTTTTAAAATTTATCTCATATATACAAACTATTAATTACTTTTTTTTTGCAAGATCAGGTATTTATGTTTCATACTTGAACTGTCACCAACTATTTTTTAAAACATGTATATGAATTAATGATTCAGTTATCACGTGGATGAAGTTCTATGGGTAAAGTAAATTGTCATACATTATTTTGACAATTGTGTCCAAACACTTGATCTAGTAAACTTCAGGGTGTTCTGATAGATAGTTGATAGTAATAATTTAGATAGAAAAAATAAATATCTAGTAGTTTAGATATAAAACATACAAAAGCATGATACTTTAAGTGTATTTTTCAATATTATCTTTTTATCCAACGATACAGTTTTAAGTACAAATATTAATAATAACATAAATATTATCATATATTAAATAATCTAAATTTCAAAAAAATTACGATCATATAAATATAGTAGTAATATTTAAGATATGAAAAATATTTTAATCATTTTAAGTTTTGTGTCTATTTAAATTAAGCTATATAAATTGAAATTAATGCAATTGAAGGAATATTAATTTTTTAAATAATACAGTACATAATATAATAGAGTATGTACTATAAATAATGTGTATAATCATAACTTCATCACTTTTTAAAAAACTAGTTTTAAAATAAAATAAAAAAACTTATGTTTAATTAAGTATTGAGTAGTTCATACATGAGATTCACTAACATATTTATTCCTGTTTGATTAACTTATCAGTACTTCCGACATTTTTATTACTCTTTTGCTTTCAAATATCCTTGCAGTTTTCTTTTTATACACCACTTGCTTATTGGACTTTAGAGATAAAATTGCTCAAAATTAACCCATATTAATGCCGTAAGTTATTCATTTTATTCTTAAATATAATTTAATTAATTATTTAATATGTGTTAAGAGGGAATAATTCTTTGCCATCAACTCCTGCTAATTCATCCCTATAAAAGTAGTAAAATCACCACATTGTAAATCATTAAATTCTCTGATTGAATACTTGAATTTCATTTTAGTAGAACTTATTAATATCATTACTCGTTCATCCATTTTGAACATTATCAAGCTTGTTCGGAGATATTACCATCGAAGATATCATTTAGACTCAGGCTAAAGCAACACATTTGTTCAATATTATTAAATTCAGACAATTTATCTTAGGTTACTTCTTATTTACAGCTTTTCTTGCTTAAATATATTTCACATTTTAATCAATCCAAACCATGTGTCCTTTAAATCTCGCGTACAAATTTAACTGTATCTCTTTAAAATTAAACAATGTACAATTCCATTATTACAACCCGGCATACCACTATATACGAAGCCTCTATACCAAATAATAATGCACGTATTGTTAGGACAAAAATTTGTTAAGAAATCCATGCACGTATCTCTTGATCTATAAAAAAAATTTTTAATTAATACACAATTTTTAACATTTGAAATAAAAGATTTAAGTGTAAATAAATTTCAAAACAACTTTATAAAGCTTCAATAATAAATGCACAAATCATTCTCAAACCATGCGGATCAAGGAATTCAACTGCTCTCGATACAATAAGAGGAAAATTTGAAGTTTAAGAAATTCAAATTTGACTTTGGTCAACATTTAATTAAAATAACTTTATATAAATAATTTAATAATTTAACAGGTTTGAATATAATTTTTAATTAAATAGCATATTTGGTTTGTTTGTGTTGTTGCGAACCTGGTGCGATCGCAACTGTGAGATTTATCACGGGAGCGATCGCACCTCAATACCTAACTATTGGCCGACATATGAAAGGGCCAGTAAGGAAAAGGGCTAAAATGGAAATTTACAGGTGAACTAGCATACGTTTTTTTTTTTGGTTGCATTATTAGTTTAGGTGCAACTTGTTCCACCGACAGTACAGGAACTATATAATTCATTGGTTCAAAATGTAATATAGTACTTTAACAGCTTGTGTGGATGCTGGTTAGCTATTGTATTATATTATTAATTTAAATATAATGTTTATTTTGATTATAATGATGATAAAAAATTTAATTTAGGTTATCAATTTGATATAATTATGTCATTACTTTTTTTTGTTATTTTGTCTTTATTTAATAATATCTAAAAAAAATTATCCTTTCTTTTTATTACAGTTCTATTCAGTATCCTATTCTTTTCATAAATTATCTTTCAAAGGATTGATTATAGTATTATGTAACGATAAAAAATAAAATAATTTATCTAAATATTATATTATTAAAATAATACAATATAATACAAAGCCTAAAGAATATAAAGGGAAACGGGAAAGAAACATAAGGAAAGGACAATGTTTGGGGTGTACGAAAAATACAATTATACACTCACTCATGAGGCTTTTTATAGCTTGATAATGGTTAATATACTTTTATATGTTTTCACTTTAAACTTTTAAAATGACTAAAACTAAATGATTTGATTTGATATAAACACTTGATAAATTTTATTAGTATAGCCATCATCATTTGTCTAGCTGCGATGTTATTTTCTTTTTCTTTAGCATATAAAATTGTGGAATAACCCTCATACCTACTCTTTTAATAAACTAAAAGAGGACAAAGAAAAGGAGATGATGCCTTACTTCTCAATAATTACTATATACGAGAAATGGCCATCTCAATTTCCTTTAAAAAAATATGATGTAAAAAAGAATCGCCATATACTTACACATAATAATGAGTAAATAAAATATTTATCTTTTATATACACTCATTATGATTAATTAATATATTTTATTACCTTAATATATCACTTAACCATAATAAAATCAAATTAATTGGATGAAGAAATCAAATATGAGTAAGTTTTTCTTCATTATGGAATCCATTTCATATGCATGCACTTATTTTTAGTATGATATATTCCGCACCTAATGGTGGTTGGTTTTGGGATTTTTTAAAGTTAATCACATGGAGGATTGTTCTTTTTATTTATTAACTATTATTACATTATTAATAACCAAAACGGTCATATCAAAGAAAGGAAGATGGTGTCTCATCACCTCAATACCTATTCGGGAAATGAACATCTTAACTTCCTTTGAGAAGTATATATATACTAGAGGGATACGGCCCGTGATTAGAACGGGCCCAATATTTTACAATATGGAGTAGTGGATGCTTGAAGATAAATAAACTATATGCACTTGTACTCTATTGATGCAGAAATATGTTGAAAAAATATTTAAAAGTTATATTGGAGAACACTTTGCATTTTACATAGCCAAAATAAAATAACACAAATAATGCCTAATTGAACTACCACACATAATTTTTTTGGACAAATTACATAAATCCCACTAGTTTAGGTCCTAATTATTAATATTCCCGATAGTTTCAAATATTACTTCCTCTACCATATTTCATGCTTAGGATACATGAGTTTGAATCTGTGAGATACATGTATCTACCGAATGGACAATTAATTCTGGAGATTTAAATTAATCAAATCCCTTAATATAAGGCGGAAATCAAGGAGTGTATCTATATTTAATTAATTTCATTTTATTATTATTTGAAATAATAAATTCATTAATATTATTAATAAAAGACAAAAACATGTATATCTTGATCATGTAATTTGATTAGTTTCATTACATTACTTTTAAAATAATAAATTCATTAATTTGATGTATCTATTATAAATATATGATGTATACAACAAACCAAACACTTAGATATATGAGTATCATACAAGTACATTCATATGTATCATAGAAATATCTACTATTAATTTCGTGTATTTGTTATATGGGTCTAGTATTAATTTCATATATCTATTTATATGATCTAATTTTAGTTTCATGTATCTAGTATTAATTTGATGTATCAAGTGTCAATTTCATACATTATATTCAAAACATGTATCTCGGATACATAGTATGCATATACATATAATTATGTGTTCTAAATATGGAATGTAACTGAAACATATAAATTTAGGATCAAATCACGACGGTAGATCAGTATCTGTCTTATCATTAATCCAAGAACAAAAGTAAAAAATTTCATAATTCTTCATTCTTTTTTTAACATCTGAATTTTTTTCTCATAGATACATATAATCTTTATAACTCAGATACACGAACTCTTGATTAGAGACATGTACACCTAATGTGTATCCAATATTGTTGCACTTGCCAATTGCCATGTACTTAATGGTGTATTTGTTCTGTTAATTAAAGTTAGGCGTAATTCTTCCATCTTGATTATGTTCATAGTTGGTCAGGACATCTCACTACGGTGGTGTTTGCTTTACCTTTTGATTTATCATGTTGCTCGCTTTGCCTAGATCTGACGGACCTCCGGTAGAGTCATTGAAAATTTCACTTTTTCGTCCCTCCGACTAATAAACTTTTGAAGAAGAAGGCCCTCAAGTCGTCAGAGAAGAAATTTGAGTCAACTAAAGAGTGAAATTGTTAGGAAAAAATCCTGACTAATTTGGCAGAAAAAAAAAAAGCACAAACAAACTACTTGCAAATAACACTAATTGCCATTATATTGTAGCATCCTCTAAACAATAAAATACATGAACTATAATTTTCTAAAGATGTTGCATTATTTGCATTGAATCAGGTTGTTTGCAGCAGTTGACACTTGTTAATAAGTGGGAGGTAGGTGGGGGAGATGATGAGAGAAAAATATATTTGATTGTTATTAAAATGTTAATTGTGGAGTTTAAATGTAACGATAATTAATCCATCCTAATTTTAAGGGATGTGGGTATTAGCTTTAATAATGTATGGTATAAAATATTAAAAGTGGTACTATATGTAATTGTTTGAAAGTAGAGGTAATATGCTAGTGATGTATGTCTAATAAAGTAGTTTTTCCAATTTTGGACTTTCCCTTCATCTTGAAAGTTAAAGAACCTTGAGTGGTGTTTGTAGTCATCGTGCAACACTATCCAAGGTCTGAGATCTGCACAATCAGAATCCCAATAGTTTACATTTACAAACGTAAGCAATATATATAACTGGAAGTTGGCAGTTGATTTTCAAGTTCAAAATCTAAATAAGTGAATACATTTTATGAATAACCACCGCAGTTTGATGGTACCAAATATGCAAAATAAATACTCCCTCCGTCCCTATTTACTTGTCCATATTTCCTTTTTTGGTTGTCCCTATTTAGTTGTCCATTTTGACAAATCAAGAAAGGACAACAAATTTTTTCCTATTATACCCTTATTTACACTTTTTGAAAATTGTAAAAGTGTATGTTGCTTCCCTCCAATTTATATCACTTGAATTCAAAGAAGTGGTTGTAACTTTGAAGTGACAAGTTGTCATAAGGGTAAAATTGTAACTTCACTGTGCTAATCATTGTTGCCTTAATCTGTGTGCCATTTCTAAAGTGGACAACTAAAAAGGGACGGAGGGAGTATATCTCTATTTACTTGGAAGCTGAGAGGTCTTATATGATCAGGGGCGGATCTATGAAGGGGTGTGGGGGTGCCACGCCACCCCCGGACTTCGACGGAAACTCTATATATACATAGGTATATATATAATATATTTAAATAATTATAAAGCGTGCCACCCAGAGAACAAAACTGGCTTGTGGTGCCACGGTAGGAGGGCAACTTTAGAAGGCTGATGTTATGGGTTCGAATCCCATTTGTACGTATATTTTTTAAAAATTTGCTGCAGACGGTTTTTAAGAAAAAAAAAAGGCTCCAAGCACGCTTTTTTAAGGAAAAACAGCTCGCACATTTTTTATTTTTTTTTATAATTGTTAATCGATAAGTCTATTTGGCACCCACGGACTCTAAATCCTAGATCCGCCACTGTATATGATGGGTCCAAATTATTTGCTATCGGAGAAAGAAGACTTAAGTGAAATAATTATACTTAAAATGAAGAAGGAAAAGACATTTTGAATAGCTAGAGAATGTATCTTGTTGCATAGATAATCTAACATGACATTTGTGTCTAGCCTGCACAAAATCAGGTTCTTCAATTCCATCCCTGATACAAATACCTTCTAGCAGTAATCATTTGAAATGAAAATACCTTTTAAATACCTTCTAGCAGTAATCATTTCTAAATATGCCTGACAGGGCACCTGAAAAATGCAAATAAGAATTAAGTTAACTAATCATGTGTGTAAGCAGATGCAGATCCCCTCTTTCAGGGTGGTTTGGATTTAATTAAAAGTTAAAACAGATACGATATTCACATGGCAAAGGTTCAGAATTTTTGTAAGGCAATATAATGGCCATTTTTTCAATCTGCAGGTTGTGCATATACATAGTAAGAGACTGCAATTAAAGCATCAATTATATATATATCTTACGAATCCAATATTCTGATGGAGTGAGCACAAGTCAGTCTAATAAGACACACCTACCCCACCAAATTATGGGAGAAAACATACAAATATAGCCAAACTAATGTATAGTAGGATCATGAATGTACTTCAAAGCTTAAAATGTTTATTTGAATAAGCACTAAAAAGTAAGAAATAGAAGCAGAACATGCAACAAAGAGTAGATTTTATATGAATTGGCTATACCAAAGATAGTTTTTTTAAAAAAAATTAAATATGTAATAGCCAAAAAATTCAGCACCATTTTGTGATGGGGTACTAACATAGAAACTCGATCATGACATTATAAACAGTGTGATTCCTCTCAAACGCACGCTTGTATTAGTCAAATGGATAATGACAATGATACTTTTGAATATCTTTCTAATTCCTTTGACTTATTTACTCAGCTTTGTTTGTTAAACAATAGAAAGGAGGACATTGACTTTCTACCATGCTCACTACAATACCTCAATCCAATAACTAATGATATTCACTAGCAAACATGTTCATCTAAACTTAATTGTTAGAAAATTCTTCTCGACACATAGTTAGGCTAATAAATAAGTGGATAAGAAAGGGCTTCTGCGTATAACATAGAAAATGAGCATCCTGGCAGGCTAAGAACACTAAATAAGATTGGCAAGCTAAGAGCATACCTAAACATATTGTTTACAAATAGGATACGGAGCTAAAACAAATAAAACAGGAAACAGTACTTCTTTAATGGTTATACAGAAAGGTGTTTAATGTACTTCAACTTTAGTTATAATTACACAAATTTAAGAGTTCAAAAATTAGATATACCTTTTACACTAATGTAAGTCCCAAACTATAATACATCTAGCTAGAAGGTAAAACACTATACCAAATGTTGGAAAGTAGTCTATAACTAAAACGCACGGGACCAACACATTACCAAAACGAAAATACATAATCATAATCAATTGAGTTTATTTTTTGCACATCTTGTGAACATAAGAATATTGTATCTCCCAAGTATTACAGTCAACCATTATAAGATACAATACCAAAAAATATACAGGGGTTGTTTGGTAGAGTGTATTGGAGAAAATAATGCTTGCATTAGCTTGATGTATTATTAGTACCTTGTTTGGTAAACTTTTCTAACCTATGCATAACTAATGCTTGTATTAGTAATACACTCTATTGTGTATTGAAGAGTGTATTACTAATACCATCTATTTCTATGCATTAGTAATGCAATGGGCTCTAATGCATGCATTAACATTATTAAAGACATAATTGCCCTCAAAAACTTTTTTTACATCCTTTCCATTATATTTGTTGAGGGTATTTTTGTAAACAATATTTTTTCTAAAAAACTATGTAATGCATAATATTTTTAGTACACCAAACCAAACATTGTATAAAAAAATCTTATCATAACTAATGCAAGCATAACTAATACAAGCGTTACTAATGCAAGCATTACTAATACACTATATTTTGCATTATTCTTATACACTCTACCAAACGACCCCTTTACTGTTTAATATCTTCAAGGACACTATATATACGCTAACACATTTTTCTCTATGAGTATACCCACTGTAATGCGAGGAGTAGTAGTCAGTTTTTGCATTCTGAAAATAACAACATATAGGAGCTTCATCTTCCCTTCGGAAAGAAGGTAAGCAAACAAAATTACCACAAAATGTAAAAACTTTTATATGAGAGATAAGTTTCAGAAATTGTAGAGGAGTGATCTCAAAGAGTTAAAGACTCAACTATGCTATGAACGAGAAATCTAGAAGATCTAATGGCTCAACTATGTTATCAAGAAAAAACATGGTAGATCTAATTATTCCCCTTGAAGCCACTCCATAATGGATATTACTCGTTCATTCCAATTAGAATGATTTTTCAATGCTCTTGGAGAGAATACGTGACCTTAGACAGGGAGGAGGAAGTGCAGAAAAGTAGGAAGGTTCTATTTAGAGTTTGTTTGGATGGTCTTATTGCTTTCAAATTTTTAGTCAGAAGTCATAAGTTAGAATTTCTAACTTATGGATTTTGGCTTATTTTGTCTTTTCTACTTAAAAATAAGTCCTTATGAGCACTTTTTATTTACTCAAACACTTCAAAAGTGCTTAAATTTGACGTAAAAACACTTAAAATAAATCAATCCAAATAGGACCTTTGTGCATACATTTGATAAAACTAATTTATTGATGAAAGGTAATGAAATAAATCATTCCAGATGAAACTCATCAATCCATCACTGCATTACCGGGAAAACATAGAAAGTAAAAGAAGGAAGAACTTGAATCCTCCAAAAGAACAAAGTATAATATTTAATTAGTTGACTCCCTATTATATTAAAGGTGTATGTGTCACGACCCACACCGTCGTGATTGACACCCACACTAACCTCCGGTGGGAGAACCGATACTACAACCCAAACTAACAAATTTTATGAAAACTAAAGCATTTAAAGTTACGGAAGCAAGTTTAAATGACAATAAAAATGGAGTCCCCATAAACTCCAAGGTTTTAACAAACAACTAACCAAACTAATGCGAAAGAACAAACCCCTAGAACCTGAAAGTCATTGTACCAAAACTCTACTAACGACAAGTCTAAGAATAAGGGGTACAACCCCGAAACTAAACAAAACACCTTAAACAAATAGTCTAAGTCCAAAAAGAATGGACTTAAACAAGAGAGATCTATGGCATCCTGAAAGAACTGGCTCACCCTTGAATCCAGTCACGCTTAATAGTCACTTAGCTGAGGTCTATCAATAACCGCCTGAAGATGCTCTGTACTCAACAAAGAACAAGCAAGTGCAGTATCAGTACATAACCACAGTGTACTGGTAGGATCACGCGGCTATTCCAATAAGTGAAACACATGCAAGTAACCACAACATTATAAAACAGACATATACTGAACATATACAATATTAGTCATCTTTTCAAGATCAATGAAGCATCCCACATTCTCAATAATACACATTGGTTATCAATTTAGAGCAACATACAGTCTTCCAATATCAATCATCATTAGATATGAACGTAATTGTTTTACTCGAAAATATATGTAAAAGAAAAATGACTAAGTTTTCGAAAAATCAATTAAACTTATGATTTAAGAGAAATCTAATTTCCAAAAGAACAGAATCGCCACTTAATTTTTTAGTAAAAATCAAGAAAAAACTTAAGGTTTTCAAAAGATTTAAATAGATAAAATCAATTGAAAATAAAAGGGTTCGAAGTTCAATGTACATTCCGAGAAGGTGTTAGGCCCTCGGAATGCCCGCTAACTCGCGGTTGACCGGCGATTTGACTAAAATGATTTTGACTAATATTTAAAATTTTAATTAAGTAAAAGAAACTCATTTTTTATTTATTTATTTATTTGTTATTGTTATTATTATTATTTTTTATTTTTTATTTTTTTCTAATCAATTATTTTAAGGGGAAGAGAAACTAAAGGGAGATCATTCTAGAGGGAAGTAACTTAAGTGTCGACATGACTAAAATAGAGCTAAGTAATAAATAAGTTATATGTATAAGAAAGAATAAATATTTTAACTTTTGATTATAAAGAGAAACGACTATCTTCGGAAAATTAATTGATTTAAAACCAATTCATATAAAGAGTTAGTCACTACAATAACAAATAAATATAAGAGGAGCAAGGAGAAAATTTGAACACGAGCTTTGCCCAAATTCAGGGAAAAATAGACTTTGCAACTAACTTTGAAAATTAATTCGAGAAAAAGGGATGTAACAAAAATAAATCATTTAACTTAAACGCTTTGAAATAATTTAGAAAGAAAAGTAAACTTTTTCAAAATGGTCAAGTAAAGAAAACCAATTAAGTAAGACGAAATAAATTATCATAATCAAAAGTGGTTCATCTTTAGGGGATTTAATTAAGTCAATTAACAAATCACATAAAAAGGATTAGAGAGTTAATACAAGCAAATAAATAATGGTAATAACAAGAGAATGCCCAAATTTGGGCCAAATCTATTGGACTTTAGGCCCATTTTAGCCCCAAAGACTTGCGTATACCATAGCCGTATATTGATGTATATAGGCCGTATTTTGATCCATTTTTGTGTATATCGGACAGTATATCGAATATAGACAATCCACTTCACATTTCCAGCACCTGTATCGGCTTTCCAGACCTGTATATCGCTGTTCTTTCTATGTATACATGTGTATACACTCGTATACATCATGTATACTGCTCTCTTTTGGGCTTTTTAGGATCTGAAAATTCAGTTTCCAGCCTTTGTACTACCTGTAACCTGTTCACCGGCTATTTGGACTCGATAAAGAGAAGCAAAATCCCCGTAATGCAAGAAGGAAGCGGAGTCCCCACGGACTCAAGAGGGGTTCACATTCTTATTCCGGGCAGCGACTGGACAACAACGAGCAAAGGAGACAGCGAGCTTTTGCAACACACAAATTCGAGGTTCAAGCACCACACCAAGAGAAGCTAAACAAAACCGAATAAAAATTCTCCCGAAACCTTTGAACTTTTATAACTTTTTCCGATTCTCTTCCTAACTTTATAGTGGAGAATTAGGGTTCGGATTTTGGGGGGGAAAGGAATAAAATCAGATTCAAAAGGCCAAATTCAAAACTTCAAACCTTTCACCCTTCCGGCTAAACACCATTTCCTTGAGGTTTTCATTCATTCCGAATGGGGGAAAGGGGAACAGACGCCTCGGATCAAAGACAATGTCCTTGGGGGGGGGGGGGGGGGGGGGCGACGTGGCCTCATCTCACACCCCCAAGGACGAAAACGCGTGCTTTTGCTGCTGCTGCGACTGCTGGAACAGTACTGAATTGCTGCTCATTTTTGCAAAGAAGAAGAAGAACGACGCAGGTAGGTCGGCATGTGTTGTTGTACGTTTTTGGTTGTTTTTGTATTATTATGTTGTATTGTTGAACGGGTCTTTCAGCTGGGAAAAGAAGTGGGCCGGGTCAGTGGGAATTGGGTCGTTGGTTGCTGAAAAATTAGGAGTAGAGGGCCCAAGTTCTTGGTCTTAAAATGGGTTTGAGGAACTGGCTTAGGAAAATAGCCACATGAACGTGGTTATGGCCAAATGGAAATTACAAAGCTAGCCGAATTGAATTTAATTGGTTGTTCGACCAAAAACTAAATAAGACGAATTAGTATAATTCAAATAAAGAGCTTCTTAACTTCAACGAAATAAAATCGCAAACTAATTAATCTAAAATTATAATCACAACTTAAACACGCTTCTCGAATTAACAAAATAAAATAATTAAGCAAATAAGCTAAATAACATAAAATTATAAATACACTTTAAATCCAATTACTTCAATTGAAGATTTAATAAAAATCTTTTTGAGACGATTTTGGAATATTCTTGAAATATACTAATTATATGCCTAATTATATAAAATATAAGTATTGTCTAAAAATTATAATAAGTGACAAAAGTTATTTAAAATAACCTGCAGACTATATATATATTTTTTTTATTTTATTTTATTTATTATTATTATTTTATTTTTTTTTATTATAAAAACTAATTATCTTAAATCGTTTAAAATTGGAGAAGCTCAATGATCAATATATATTGGGGAGGGTCAGAATTGGGTGTCAACAGTAATCATCACAAGTAGATACACAACACAATTCAATAATCCTCTCACGGAACCCAATTCAATGGTCCTCTCATGGAACCCACACTCAAACTATTAGCATACCAGAACGTGGTATCCGATCCAATGTTTATGCTGGAACGTGGCAATCGATCCCAGTTAGTATGTCGGATCATGACACCCGCCCATTCAACAAACCACAATCACAATCACAATGTATATTCTCACAATCATACAACAAAATGTGATTCATGGCATACAATTATTCAATTATCCTCATTTACGATTAGGTGATCAATAATGCAACATTCGCATACATACATGCATTATAATGAAGCAATTACAAACATATATCACACCAACATGAAATCACAACCATCACCTACCTCAAATCCAAGCTTGAATCCCCTAAGACACTTGAATCTTCTCTTTCCGCTTGTTCTAGGTCTACAAACAACAATTTATATGCAAGGATCAACAATCAGAGGTCTAATTATCTGGATTATAACAAACCCAATAACCCTAGACCAAACCCTTGGCCCCCATACTCAGTTTAGGGCATTTTCCACCATAAATCACAATCAAAACCCTCCCCCATCAATAATTACCCAAGAAACTAAGTTCTACGGAGTGAAACATGGATTCGGGGAGTAAAAATCTTACCTTTTAGCCCCAAGAATAGTGGAAAACCATCAAGAAAACACTTGGGGTCGTTCTTTAGCTCTCAAAGTCAAAAAGTGTAGAATAAAGACATTTTGGGGTTTATTTACGACTTTTAAGTCGCGTCTGGCCCGCCACAACGGCCCTCACCCCACTACAGCGGCACCGCCAGAGCGACCAAAACCACCGCCAAAGCGGCTTGCACAAAACAATGAACTATTTTATTAAACGGTCGATGTCAATTTATAGAACTCAACCAGAGTTGAGGTCAATCCCACAGAGAATTTCTTTAAAGATAAGGTTTCACTGTCGCGTTTATTCGAATGTCGTTATTATCTCCTAAACAAATAACAATAGAAAGTAAATTGGGTGTGATTGAGGTGTTATAATTACCAAAACTTGCAGTCAAAATCCAAATTAACGACTAACAGACTATTTCATTATAGAATTGATTCAATTAATTAAGAGAAACCAGAATAATTATGTTCACCATAACGTTAGTTTTAATGCTTTTTCGTAATTGAGTTTCAGTTGATTCACTGTTTATAAAATCATTGCGAGTTAATTTTATCTGACATTTCTCAGTCTAATCAGACAACTTTCACTCATGTCTTCTCAGCCTTAGAGTGTTACTAACATTGACCCTCGCTTACAATGGTTTGAGGTTAAAGTTCTTTTCTCTCGAACTTAAACTTTAACTCCAATTCGTTAGTTTAGTTCAGCTTTTTCCTAACTGATATTTTTCTCTCGAACAAATACCAGATACAGGCTTAATCTAATGCATGCACTCATCAGATTATACATATAATGAAAGTTAAAATTATAGATTGTAATCACTGAATGCCTTTCACTCATTTTACAAAATTACAATTAAAATTTCATCATGGATCCCACAACCCCAGTTGTGGTGTTTATTCACTCATGACTTCACGTAAACAATCAGCAATAAGGAATAAAAACATGTTCAAAATGTACTTAGGAAAATGAGCAAATCAATAATCACTTCGATAATCTGTAAACTGGAAATCCGAACTTCAAACTGAATTCAATATCCGAAATCACAAACTGAAAATAATAGAAACCCAGTCATCGTTCAAGCTAAGATAAGATAATACATAAAAACTGACATAATTAATTCAAATAGAATATTTAAAAAAAATCCTACTTAGGGTAGGACTAAATTGTCGTGCTACTTCACGCCCACTTCTACGGCCCGTCACGGTCCGTGAAGCCCTTCGTTGCCTTAACTTGGACTTCCCAAAGATTGGGCTTCAATGCATTGTCACTAGAAAGGTTACCACGGAAAACATCACGATCCTTCTTGCTCTTCACGGCCCGTAAAGGTGTCCGTGATCTTCACTTCAACTTTCCCAAGTTTGGTCTGAAATGCTAACACACTGGATCAGGACCACGATCAACATCACGGGCCGTCATGTTTACCATGGCCCGTATAGGTGCCCGTGGTCTTAACTTGGCCTCCATCACTTTGTAACTTCCCTTAGTCTCTTCACTGGTTCCACACCACGATCACTATCACGGGACGTCATGTTGACCACGACCCGTAGAACCTTTTGTGGTCTTCACTTGGTAGGTCATGCCCATCTTCTCAATGCCCAAACACTGCTTCAACCTCACGGGCTCAACCACGGACCGTTATGAAGGTCACAGTCTGTGAAGTTGCTTATGAACTTTACTTGATCATCATCAAATTATGCTCCTTTTTCCAGTTTTCTCCCAAGCTAGATTTTCGCCTACGCATTCAACAAACATATCAAAGCATACAAAATTACACTGAATTCTAGTATTAGTTTCTAGTTTTCAAGCATCAAATGTGCCAAGATTCCGCGGCACATCAACACTCTCAACTTAGAACCATTACTTGTCCTCAAGTGATGAGAAAACAAATACAATCAGCCCTCAAATCATTTTACATACTTAGGACACTACGCAACAACTAATTCCAATACCATTTGTATCTAAAACCTTGAATCTAAAATGTAAGGATCAATTTATGACATCTCATTACTCAAAGTCAATCATGCTTATGCCTGTGAATTATCAGCTCACACAATTTCTTTCAAATGCAATCATTGTGTCCTCACACCAAAGAAATCCCTCACTTATGATAGTTGGGACTGAGTACTACGCTCACGCTCTCAAAGAACTTTAACACTAACAACAAACTACCATAAGCTTGCCCTTGATTTCTACGCTCTATCTTTTAAACACCCGGAATAGGATCATTGTAGGACTTTATTGGCTTGTAACATAGGCTCAGGCTAGGCAATGGATTTTTGGTTTCGTGAGTGACTAGTCCCTTGGTTTTCCAAAGTTTTGTTTTCACATAACTTTTTTCTGAGTGATTCCCTCTTTTACTTCATTTCAACACATCCCAGCAACCATTATTTTATTTTTCTTTCTCTTTCCTTCTTTTTCTTTTCTTTTTTTCACACTTTTTTATATGCAATCAACTCATTGGTTGAACCTTCTTTTTCACTTTTTCTTTTCTGTTCGGATTTCAATCACCCTCAACTTAGGCTTTTGGCCTGAGTTGTGACATCATATCTTCGTAAACCAAAGGATGTGATATTAACTGGGTAAGAACAAAATTGGCTTTTAGGCTCAAAACGGGTCTAAGTGATAAGCTTTTTTAGTTAGTTGTTTTATTTTTAGCTTTTTACTGGTTTAACAAAAATGGCCTACTGATATTTTCCTATCCGGTTATTCTCATATTTAAGCAAGACTACTTGGGAAAGTTCTAGTTTCTGCTCCTAGTGTTAGACTTCAATCAAAACTTACACACACACGACACATGACTGCATCTTTTAGTTTCTTGGTTCACCAATTAATTGGTCAGACTAGCCATGTTCAACATATCAGTATCTAAGATGTCATCTAAAGATCCTAACAGTCAAACTCATATTCAGGTCTTTATTCTTCACAGACTAGCTGTTGCACAACTCAACCTACAAAACACCCAAAAACAGTAACACAGAGTCAACCTCTATTTTTTAACAGCTATGGCAGGTTGCTCACCACCCCCTCCCCAAAAGAAAGGACTTTGCCCTCAAAGTCAATACAGAAACAATAAAACACACAAGGCAAGAAGGAGGGGTCATACCTACGGCGCTTTAGGCGTCCGTCTCCGGATCACCATTGGCACCCTTATCACCGGGTGCACTCTCAGAACTCATCACATGAGCAGGTTGGTCATCACTCACCAAGTTAGGTGCTTCACTCCCAGAAGCTCCAGCTAACACAGCGTCTCGTTGTTGTTGCTCACGGGCTGCTTTTTCTCTTTCTGCCTTCCTTGATGCCTTGCGGGCTTTCTTTTCCTGCCTTTTTTCCTCTTTGGACAGGTCAACATGTAACTCTTCTTCAGATTCTTCAGCTTTGTGTTTCCTCTTACCGAATTTTCTTTTAGGGAGTTCTCCCCAGATATCGTCCAGAGATTGAGTAGTAGGCTGCTCATCCACACCGCTGCCTCTCTTTTTGTGGCTATGTAACCGGTAATCCAACGCATGATGTGCTCTCGGGAAATCGGGTCCTCCATTTCTGCTTCACTCGTGACAGGATGGTGTTTGGCCTCAAATAAGCCAACAGAAGCCGGTGTTGTATACTCGGGGCCATGTAGCATCCTATTTATTGATTCCTCAAAGATATCCACAACCTTTCCTCGCACAGTGATTGTCTCTAACGGGTCAAATGTGGCTGTCAGTGCTTGTTGTGTTCTCTTCGATGATTCTGTTTCCGCAGCCATATTCATCAGAGTGGCGGCGTAAATAGCATAGAACTCTCTGGGTAGATGGCCGGTGTATTCCCTAGGAGCATTGTTCATGCACTAGAATTTGTGAATCTGAAACAACCTGTAGATCTCGGAAAAGGCCTGGATATCTGCCATCGCTACTCTAGTCTCAGGCATAAAAGGTCTCTTCCTAAATCCCCCTAACTTGCTCACAATGCCCTTGTTGAAGAATTCTTCAGATCTGTCCACCGTCCACATCACTCTGAAACAATCAATCAATTATTGTCTCGCTGCTGGGTTTGGCTCACGACTGTAAACATACCTCACCATGGTATCATCATCGGTGATCTCTGCATCCTCATCTACAGGGGATGCCTCTTCTCGTACTCTAATTTCAGCTTTTGTTTTTGTCGCAGGTGGAGAGGTGTTTATATCTTCCTGAGAACTTCTTTCAGATTCTGTACTACCTCTTGAGTTATCAGTAGACTGGCTACTTGAACAATCATTAGATTTACTACATGATGCTGCAATGCTACCGGAACGACTTCCTCCCTCTTCAGACTGGGATGACTGTCCTGGAAAATGGCTCTCTTTGTCTGTGATCTGGTAGCTCAAGGTGAGTGATCTTCAGGTGTGACATTTATTTGCACCTCAGAATTACTAACATCAGAATTATTAGTTTCTTTCTTTCTTTCTTTGAGGAGGCATCGTACCTGAGAAATACAAAACTCATTAGTATCCCACACAGCAAAATGACACACTATCGGGTACTCAGACTTCCCCTGTGTAATTTTATCGTGGTCGTCATCCAATCTATCATTGGGAAGGGCCACAGAATCAAACAAATGATTGAAATAAAAGTATGGAAAAATAATTTTTTTGCAACCTAAGTAAACTCTACGGGGGCTCTCACTGGTCGTGGTAAGTACCACGGTCTTTTAAACCCCTCGTGGAGTTAATACAAAATCAGTGTGCAATAAGAGCCAGAGAGCTTTTGACAAAGTAATGTTCACAGACAGCTTCACGGCCCGTGGAGTGCACCACGATCCATTATACTGCCCATGAACTTTATCTGAGGGGTGGCTAGACTCAAAATATGGTCCACGGTTGGTTTCACGGCCCGTGGTGGTTTCCACGGTCCATAAAACTTATCATGGTCTTACACTTTGCTAAAGTTCTAGTCGTCTTCTTCCCTCATGCATTAAAATACAATGTTTTAAGCATCAACCCTGGCATAACTTAAGCATTAACACGGTTCTTAATCAACTTAATTAAACCACATAGAATCACAACCAACTAGGGCAACCACACATTCAACCCCATGTTATCAGACCCACATACAAGGATAATGAAAACACCCAATTCAACTTAACCCTCAACAATATAATATCAATTAATGTATTTCGTCAAATAATCATGCTTAATCTGAACTAATTCGAAGTACATCTACTTTATTTTAAACAAGGTCAACCTTGTAACAAAGTATGAAGTGACTTACTTGGAATTGAGAAGAAAATTTTGCTCAAAGTGAGTAATCAGTAGCCTTGACTTTCGATTCTTAGAAACTTTAGGATTAGGGCTTGATTTGCGATGAAGTTGGAATCGATTGATGATGGGGACTGATTTTAATCCTTAAAGAACTGTTATGGGAGAGAAAAGAGGAGGAAAAACTAAGCCTTTGGCGTTTGAAGAACAATATAAACGTTTAATTGCAATTTTGGTCTAAACGCGGGTCGGGTCGGATATTAGTAGGACTGGGTCGTAGACAACGGGCCGTGAAATTGCCCGTAAGGGGCATCACGGTTTGTGAAAGACTTTGTGACCCTAACTTAGACACTATACTTACCTGAGACAAACGACGGACCGTGAAGTTGCCTGTGAAAGACATCAAGGTCCGTGAACCGGTCCGTGACCTTGACTTGGAAACTAGAATTCATACCTGAGGTTCACGAAAGGCTAGTCGGTTCATACAAGCTCTGATGTACCGTGACCCCTTCCGTGAACCTTTTTCTTGCAATTTCCATTAGCTCCTTTAGATTGGTCCTTCAGTTGACGAACCGTGAACTTGCCCGTGAAGGGCACCACGGTCCGTGAGAATGCCCGTGAAGAGCAGTCTGCACTCAGTTCCTGCACTTGATCTACCATTCTCTCCTGGACACATCAACACACAGTGACTCTATAAAAACAAAGAAAAATAAAGAAAAAGGGATCATACCTAATACAATTACATCTTGGGTTGCCTCCCAAGCAGGGCAAAATTTAACGTCGCGGTGCGATGCAGGTTACCTGATTACTCAGACTTCATCAAGTTTACATTCCTCCACAATCTTCACATCTTCTGGAACACCCAGATATGCCTAGATTCACTGGCCATTAGCTTTGAACTTCTCACCCTTATCATTTTCCAACTTAATAACACTAGACTGAAACACTTGTATTACCTTAAAAGGTCCAGACCATTTAGATCTCAACTTTCCCACAAACAGACGGAGTATGGAGTTGAAAAGTAATACCATGTCATCAGGAGTGAAGGTTCTCTTTTCAATATGTTTGTCATGGTACAACTTCATCCTCTCCTTGTACAGTGCATACCTCTCATAAGCTCTCAAACGAAACTCATTCATCTAATTTATCTGATCCAGCCTCAGGTTTGCAGTTTCATTACAACTAAGGTTTAGCTTCTTCAAAGCCCAGAGTGCTCTATGCTCAAGCTCAACCAACAAATGACATGCCTTTCCAAATACCAATTGATATAGAGACATACCAATAGGCGTCTTGAAAGTTGTTCGATATGCCCATAGAGCATCATCTAACTTCCATGCCCAATCTGTCATGTTGGCATTTACTGTCTTTGCCAAGATCACTTTGATTTCCCTATTGAACACCTCTACTTGCCCACTAGTCTATGGATGATAAGGCGTTGCAACCTTGTGCGGTTTAACCCCATACTTGGTCAGAAGCGCACTGAACACCTTGTTGCAGAAGTGAGAACCACCATCACTGATAATAGCTCTGGGTGTGCCAAACCTTGAGAAGATATTCCTCTTCAGAAACCAGCTACAATCTTGTCATCATTCTCAGGCAAAGCAACGGACTCAACCCATTTGGACACATAGTCCACTGCAACTACTATATACTTTTACCCATAAGAACTCACAAATGGGCCTATGAAATCGATGCCCCACACATCAAACAATTCCACCTCCAGAATATGTGTCATGGGTAACTCATGACGCCGAGATATAACTTATTGCCACTGGCACACATCACAACTCCTTACCACATCCATCACATCCTGATGAATTGTGGGCCAGTAGTACCCACACTGAAGTATCTTGTGGGATGTCCGAGCACCTCCATGAAGACGACCTACCGGAGAGAAGTGACAGGCTTTTAGAATGTGCAACATCTCAGCTTCACGAACATATCACCTAATTATGTTGTCAGCACACACCCTGTACAGATACGATTCATCCCAAAAATACTTACCCACATTATTCAGGAACCTTTTCCTTTGTTGATATGTCAACCCCTCAGGCATCAAATCACTAACAAGAAAGTTAGCATAATCAGCAAACCAATGAATAAGATCAAGAGTTGCGGCTAATACCTTCTCATCCAAAAATGAGTCATTTATTTCAAGCTCTAGTTCTTCCTTCTTTTCAGCCTCCAACCTAGACAAGTTATCAGCTACCCGGTTCTTACAACCCCTCATATTTGTAACCTCAAAGTCAAACTCCTAGAGAAGCAACACCCATATGATCAACCTTGGCTTCACATCTTTCTTTGTCATGAGATATCTCAGAGCTACATGATATTTGTTAATAATCACTTTAGTGCCCAACAAGTATGCTCTGAATTTCTCAAAAGTGTATACCACAGCTAGTAGTTCTTGTTCTGTGACTATATAATTTTGTTGTGCTCCATTCCGTGACTTACTAGCGTAGTAAATTGCATGGAACATCTTGTTTCGCTTCTTCCCCAATACAACTCCTAGAGCAGTACCATTAGTATCACACATCACCTCAAATGGTACGGCCCAATCTGGGCCAATGATCACTGGGGCAGAGATCAACTTCTCATTTATGCATTCAAAAGCTCTGAGACATGCATCATCATAGACAAAATTCACCTCATTCTCTAAAGGCTTGCACATGGGGTGTGCAATCTTAGAGAAGTCCTTGATGAAACGCCTATAGAACCCGGCGTGTCCTAAAAAGCTTCTAACACCCTTTATACAGATTGGCAGAGGTAAATTTTCAATCACCTCAATTTTGGCCTTGTCAACCTCTATCCCCTTATGTGATACTTTGTGCCCAATGATTATGCCCTCATTTACCATGAAATGACACTTCTCCCAATTCAGCACTAGGTTGGCCTCCTCACATCTCTGTAGGGCCCTGCTAAGATTCAACAAACAATCATCAAACGTATCACCTACCACAGAAAAATCATCCATAAATACATGTCCTCCACCATGTCTGAGAAAATGGACATCATACACCTTTGGAATATTGCTGGTGCATTACATAGTCCAAATGGCATGTGTTTAAACGCAAAGGTGCCATAAGGACATTGAAGGTAGTTTTTTCCTGATCTTCAGAAGCAATTGATATATGGTTATAGCCAGAGTATCCATCTAAGAAATAGTACCACCCTTTACCAGTTAACCTAACCAGCATTTGGTCCACGAAGGGCATTGGGAAGTGATCCCTCAAAGTTCACTTGTTCAGCTTCATATAGTCCATGCACACTTTCTATCCAGTGACTGGTCTTTGCGGGACTAACTCATTCTTGACATTTTCCACCACAGTCATACTGCCCTTTTTGGGCACACATTACACTGGACTGACCCAGTGACTATCATAAATGGGATAGACCACCCCAACATCTAACCACTTGATTATCTCTTTCTTAACCACCTCTTGCATAGGTGGGTTTAGCCTCCGCTGGTGTTCAATGCTTGGGATGTAGTCCTTTTTAAGCTGAATATTATGGGTGCATATACCCGGAGGTATCCCGGTGACGTTAGCAATGGTCCACCCAATGGCCTTCTTGTACATAATGAACACCATGATCACAACTTGGACTTGTTCATCATTTAAATCTGCAGCCAAAATCATAGGTAAAGTGTTGTTAGCTCCCAAAAATACATACCTTAGGTGATTGGGTAGTTGTTTCAGTTCCAACATCGGTGGCTCCTCAATGGATGGTTTTGTTGGAGGACTTGTCCTTTTTTTCAAGTCCAGGTCCAATTTCTTTGGAGAATAAAAGTGTGCTCCCATACCTGCAACGCATTCACGGTCTCTATATAGTCAGACCGGAAATCAGCATCAAAGTTCATCAGCACTGCAACTAAGGTTTCAACATCCATCCTCTCTTTGATGGATACTCTCATTCCTTCTTCATTAACTACCTCTATTGCAGATACCACTTTCATATCATTTGGTTGCTTCATTAAACTGCAAATATTGAACTTTACCTCGTCCTTGTTAAGTCTGAACTTCAGCTCTCCTCTCTCAACATCTACCAAGGCTAATCATGTTGCCAAAAATGGTCTTCCCAAAATGATGGGAACCTCAAAGTCCACTTCGCAATCCAAGATCACGAAATCAGCCGGAAAGATGAATGTGTCCACCTTAACAAGGACATCACATAGGATTCCCACTGGCCGTTGTACTGACCTATCATCCATCATTAACCTCATTGTTGTGGGTCTTGGAACTCCCAATCCCAATTTCTTGTAGATGGCTAATGGCATCAAGTTGATGTTGGCTCCTAGATCACACAGAGCTTTTGCAAACTTAATTGACCCAATGGTGCATGGGAATGCACCTGGATCTTCCTTCTTCTGAACCATAGATCTGGTAGCAATGGCGCTTCAATGATGAACATCATTAGCAAAATCAAGACTTACAGCTCTCTTATTTGTAACCAAGTCCTTTATGAACTTGGCATATCCTGACATCTGTTCCAGGGCTTCCACCAATGGTATGTTTACTAAAAGCTGCTTCAACATGGTGATAAATTTTGTAAACTTTCTATCTTCAGCTTTCGTTTTGAACCTTTGAGGGAAAAGATGAGGTGGTCTGGGAATCTGTTGTAAAGGCATGTTTTTCTTGACCTCTTTCTCTTTTCCTCTCGCAGGTTGTGCTTTAGGCTGAGGATCCTCTAAGTCATCTCCCCGTTTAGCTTCATTCTCTTCTCTGACAGCTTGCTCCAACACCTGTTCACGTTTAGTACCTGCAGAAATAGGGTCAGTAAGAACTTTACCACTCATGGTGGCGATGGCCATGCTATGTCCATCCTTCTTAGGATTTTGGATGGTGCCATTTGGTAGTGACCCATTCTTCCTCTGATTTAGTGAGGCTGAGAATTGCCCCAACTGCTGCTCAATTTGTTTGATGGAGGTGGTGTGAGAGTCCACCAACTGACTCATGCTCGAGAAATCACCTCTCATTTCTTTTACCTGTGCATCAGTTGATTCAACTTTCTGGAGTACCTTAGCCATCATGTCTTCCAGCTTAGATCCGCTGGAACTACCACTTGGCCGGTCTCTATTAACTGGGGGGACATAAACACCACTGCGATCATTCCTATACCCATTTTTGTTCTGCCAGTTTCCCTGATCTCTATTTGCTGGCCTATCATATTGACCATCCCTAGCATAATTCCGACCTGCGTTTCCAGAGTTGTAACCCTGATTTCCAGAGTTATAATTCTGGAAGCCTCCTTGGTTACCCAAATAGTTAGCTGCCTCATCTAGGTCGATGTCTTGATCCTCTTACCTATTTTGTTGTCCCACAACATTTACCTTTTCAGACTTGGCAACAATATGCTTTGTGAACAGATCTATTTGTGTCCTCATATGTGTCATGTCTTGGTCCCTTTCTTCTTCTCTCTTCTTCTGTTCAACTCAAAGCTCAAATGTGTATCCAAGCTCTCCTACCTCTGCATCTCTAGTGTACCATGCCCTGTTATTCTTTGATACCTCATCCAACAACTGCATGCTCTCTGAGAATGGTTTCCTCATGAATGATCCTCCACAAACTGCATCAACAACAGGTTTAGTGACATACTTTAAAGATTTATAGAAAGCTTGTTTCAGATGCCTCTCAGTAAGATCATGGTTAGGACATTTCTTCAGCTTTTGACTGAATCTCCACCAACTGTCATGTATTGCTTCTTCTGGTAGCTGCTTGTGTGTACTTATCTCGTCCTTCATCTGCAGCTCTTTTGATTCTGGGAAGAATCGTTCCAGGAAAGCTTCCTTCAACTCAGTCCAAGTTTTGATGGAGTCGTCTGGCATCTCATTCAACCAGTTAGTCACCTCTCCAGTAAGAGACAATGGAAACAGGCTCAACCTCATCGCTGTTTGGTTAACCCCAGGAATCTCTTGTGACTTACAGATTGCCACAAAGTTCATCAAATGTTGATTTGCATCATCATCAGCTGCACCTCTAAACATACCTTTCAGGTTCAACAATTGAATCATAGTGCTAGTGATTATGAACTTAACACCTGGAGGTAGTGCAAGTAACACTATAGCTCCAGTGGCTCCAGCTCCATCTAATTTATCATCATCTTCTTCATACATCATGTGAGTTGGATGCTGAGCTCTACCTCTTGGGGCTATTGGTTGGCGCTGGGGAGGGACTAATCCTTCCACTCCTCTATTATCATCTACTACCTTAGGCTGGTTGAATCTAGCATTTTGCTGGACACCTCTTGCAGCAACAACTTCAGCTTCTAAGCCCAGTCTTTGCCTCTGATCCTCTAGTTCTTGTGCATTAACCATCTTTCGAATAGTTCTCCAAAATTCAGGGTCGTAAGGAAGCAATGGAGCTCTTTTACTTCTAGTATTGAGTATGCACGATCGAACTCATCTAAAAGAGACACAAACACAGAGCAAAACGTAAAATTAGGAAATATAACTACAAATCAAATAAAAGCTAGTAATACACTTCTGAATTGAAATTCCCCGGCAGGGGCGCCAAAATTTGATACATCCAAACTTACACTTCAAATAAGAAGTATAAAGGATCGATGTCAATTTACAGAACTCAACGAGAGTTGAGGTCGATCCCACAGATAATTTCTTTACAAAGAAGGTTTCATTGTCGCATTTATTTGAATGTCGTTATTATCTCCTAAACAAATAACAACGGAAAGTAAATTAGGTCTGATTGAGGTGTTATAATTACCAAAACTTGCAGTCAAAATCCAAATCAATGACTAACAAACTATTTTGGTGTAGAGTTGATTCAGTTAATTAAGAGAAACCAGGATTGTGTTCACCATAACGTTAGTTTCAGTGTTCTTCCGTAATTGAGTTTTATGTGATTCACTGTTTACAAAATCATTGCGAGTTAATTTCATCTGACACTTCTCAGTCTAATCAGACAAATTTCACTCACGTCTTTTCAGCCTTAGAGTGTTACTAACATTGACCCTCGCTTACAATGGTTTGAGGTTAAAGTTCTTTTCTCTCGAACTTAAACTTTAACTCCAATTCATTAGTTTAGTTCAGCTTTTTCCTAACTGATATTTTTCTCTCGAACAAATACCAGATACAGGCTTAATCTAATGCATGCACTTATCAAATTATACAGATAATGAAAGTTAAAATTATAGATTGTAATCACTGAATGTCTTTCACTCGTTTTACGAAATTACAATTAAAACTTCATCTTGGATCCCACAACCCCAGTTGTGGTGTTTATTCACTCATGACTTCACGTAAACAATCAGCAATAAGGAATAAAAACATGTTCAAAATGTACTTAGGAAAATGAGCAAATCAATAATCACTTCGATAATCTGTAAACTGGAAATTTGAACTTCAAACTGAATTCAATATCCGAAATCACAAACTGAAAATAATAGAAATGCAGTCGTCATTCAAGCTAAGATAAGATAATACATAAAAACTGACCTAATTAATTCAAATAAAATGTTTAACAAAGATTCCTACTCGAAGTAGGACTAAACTGTCGCGTTACTTCACGCCCACTTCTACGGCCTGTCAAGGGCTTCACGGTCTGTGATGCCCTTCGTAGCCTTCACTTCGACTTCCTAAAGATTGGGTCTTCAACGCCTTATCACTGGAAAGGTTACCACGAACAACATCACGATCCGTCTTGTTCTTCACGGCTCGTAAAGGTGTCTGTGATCTTCACTTCAATTTTCCTAAGTTTGGTCTAAAATGCTAACACACTGGATCAGGACCACGATCAACACCACGGGCCATCATGTTTACCACGGACCGTATAGGTGCCCGTGGTCTTAACTTGGCCTCCATCACTTTGTAACTTCCCTTAGTCTCTTCATTGGTTCCACACCACGATCATTATCACGGGCCGTCATGTTGACCATGACCCATAGAACCTTCTGTGGTTTTCACTTGGTAGTTCATGCCCTCCATCTTCTCAATGCCCAAACATTGCATCAACCTCACGGGCTCAACCACGGACCGTTATAAAGGTCAAGGTCCGTGAAGTTGGCCGTGAACTTTACTTGATCATCATCAAATTATGCTTTTTTTCAGTTTTCTACCCAAGCTAGATTTTTGCATACGCATTCGACAAACATATCAAAGCATACAAAATTACACTTTCTAGTATTAGTTCCTAGTTTTCAATCATCAAATGTGCCAAGATTTTGCGGCACATCAAATCACATGGCTATCTCAATAAGTGAAACACATGCAAGTAACTACAACATTATAAAATAGGCATATACCGAACATATACAATATTAGTCATCTTTTTAGGATCAATGCAGCATCCCACATTCTTAATAATACACATTGGTTATCAATTTAGAGCAACATACAGTCCTATAATATCAATCATTATTAGATATGAACGTAATCATCACAAGTAGATACACAACACAATTCAATGGTCCTCTCATGGAACCCACACCCAAATTGTTAGCATACCGAAACGTTGTACTCGATCCAATGTTTATGTCGGAACATGGCAACTGATCCCATATTTATTCCAGAACGTGGCAACCGATCCCAGTTAGTGTGTAGGATCGTGACACCCGCCCATTCAACAAACCACAATCACAATGTATATTCTCACAATCATACAACAAGAGGTGATTCATGGAATACAATTATTCAATTATCCTCATTTATGATTAGGTGATCAATAATGCAACATTCGCATACATACATGCATTATAATGAAGCAATTACAAACATATATCACATCAACATGAAATCACAACCATCACCTACCTCGAATCCAAGCTTGAATCCCCTAAGACACTTGAATCTTCCCTTTCCAGATTCTTTCCGCTTGTTCTAGGTCTACAAACAACAATTTATATGCAAGGATCAACAATCAAAGGTCTAATTATCTGAATTATAACAAACCCAATAACCCTAGACCAAACTCTTGCCCCCCATACTCATTTTACGGCTTTTCCACCATAAATCACAATCAAAACCCTCCCCCATTGATAATTACCCAAGAAATTAAGTTCTACGAATTGAAACATGGATTCGGAGAGTAAAAACCTTACATTTAGCCTCAAGAATGGTGGAAAACCGTCAAGAAAATACCTGGGGTCGTTCTTTAGCTCTCAAAATCAAAAAGTGCAGAATAAAGACGTTTTGAGGTTTATTTACGACTTTAAGTCGCGTTTGGCCCGCCATAACGGCCCTCACCCTGCTACAGCGGCACCGCCAAAGCGACCAGAACCACCGCCAAAGTGGCTTGCACGAAACAGTGAGCTATTTTAATAATTTCAAGACCCCTATTTCACAACACACCTTTAACTCACGACACTCAGAAAATACCCGTTCACGCTAAGTTTAATTTCGAGAGTTCTAATCGTCCGAATTCAATTTCGTAAAGTCGTACGGGTTTCTTAACGTCTTATCTATCTACTCATGATCAAATTCATAAATATATCACTCAATTGCTACCAGATTTTCCTAGACAAGTAAAAGTTTTTTGGCCCCAATTTTTTCCCCATTGGCTTTCCCATAACGACGAAAATTAGGTCGTTACAGTATGTCCATCTTCAAAAGATGCACACAGTAAAATAAAAACGATTAAATTGCTCAATTTTTCCTATAAAGTTTGCATGTAAGCAAGATATTTATAAATTGTAAACCTACCTAAAAATAGTAAGACATAAATTCTCTACGGGTAGTCAAACTCTTCTACATGACACATGCATGCTTAGTGAAAACATAATAATCCATTTAAGCAGTTACGAAGCATGAGTATACAATTCCAAGTTCTAACAAAGAATTTGCATACTTAACACCCATCTTTATGGTTGTCCATCTAAACTTCTTGGTTTTCTTCTTGTGATATCCTGTAATCTGAAAATGATAATATACATTATACAAAAAGAATTTACTCCAAAACAAAGAATAGATGATATTGATCAATAAACTATTTAGTTTTTCTAGTTATCCTTGTTACAAATTCATACAAACAAATTTTAGATGCAACAAAAAGATTTAATAAAACCTTAAGGAATTAATTACATGGATCATGAGAAAACAAATATTTATAAATGCTTCCCACTATATGTATACTTATTTGATGAAAGTTGACATCACAGTAATGTAAATGCAAATAAAAATGTTTAAAAACAATACTCCAACATAGCGACATATTACTTGTTAATTCTGTTTAGTAGTAATATAAATAATACACCTCTTGATGAACTGATCAACAAGGTATAGAACTCTTGTGAAAAGAATAAAAGAAAAAGAAACAGAAACTTGTTAGTTACTTTAGACAAATTATCAAAGACCTTAAGTTAAGTTAACTACATCAGTATAGGTAGGTTTGTTGTAGAACATGTTTGATACTCTGAATATCAGAGAAATTTGTTTAGTTCTTTCCTCTTCCTTTTTGTTTCATAAGAGGTGTTTGAACAAATAAATAAATTTCAGTACAAAATTAACAAAAGAAAAATATATGTATCATCTTTCAACAAATATTGTATTATATATTGAAAACAAAAGAAGAAGAAAGACACAAATTCATATAGATAAAGATGTCCAAATCAGTAATCTCTAAGAAAAAAAAGGATCAAATATAAGATTCACATAAATTAAAAATTTAACCTCCAAACGGAATCGATCAAAATTAGATGGTTTAGGATGCTGACTCGAAGACGCTTTCAGTTCTTGGCAATATTTCACTAATTTTCTTTGGTAAAGACCAAGTGGACTCAGACGAAAATTCATACAGATCAAATTTTCGTACAATTGCAGAGAACTTGTCGCTCAACTTCACTTCTATTGACTCAGACAAAAACTTTGATGGGTTGAATTTTCGTACAATTGTGAAGATCGATTTTTCGTACAATTGTGAAGCAAAGGGCGGAACTACTTTTGGTACACTATTGTAGCACACGTGGTTAACAATGTTGTTAACAGTGTTCCCTAAAGAACATGGTGTTGCCACATGTTTCTATGTAGGGGAGAAAGTACCAATTTAGAGTACCATTTAGATTGCTTTTGGTATAATTTGTTGGTGTTGTGTTCCAGGTAGGGTAGAAAGTACCAATTTAGGTTACCATTTAGATTGCTTTTGGTACAATTTGTTGGTGTTGTGTTCGTCCTGCCTCTTTTGGCTTATAAATAAGAGAAAATATGATAGACATGAATAATAGTATACTTTTAAAAATGTCACTTTCAATACTTATATCAAATCAATACAAATTTTTGAAAATTGTGGACTAAACTCCATGAATAATGCTAACCGGCTACTCACGAAAGCCTAAAGCCAAATTTAAAAAAAAAAAGATTTTCTGTTATATTTAGTATTTTTGAAAATTTATATTTTATCCCTATTAATTTTTAAAATTTACTTTATAATATATCTTATAATAATTCATAAGACACAAATTGACATATATAAATTATTGTACGTTACATAACACCACAAATATTTATATCTTAGATAAGATCTTATTAATTTTAGTTTTGAAAACATTTTTAATTGAACCAATTGTTACACAAACTATCAAAGATAGTAAAAATATTTAAAAATAGAATTAAAACTTCGCATGAGTATGTCAATTAGAGTGTCATTTTCACTTGTATAATATTTCATACTAGTAAAATTATCCACGCTTCGCACAAAAATTTAACATCACGAAATTTATAAAATAATACTTAAAACCTATTAGTCCTTAAAACTAAAACACTATATTATCTTACATACAAGACTACGTAGCAACAAACATTAATAATGTAAAGGAAAATGAAAATTATTACATCTTATCATTTATCCTTGATAACATAAGCATAAATTAATGACAGTAAAAATACATACCAGGATCTGCAACATAAGCAATGGTGTCAGTGAGCCACTCAACAGGAGCAAAGTACATAAATATTTAATTGTGAAGAAGAAGAAGAAGAAGTTCAGAATTTTCGTTGTTTTAAAATGAGAGGAATTCCCTCTATTTATAGACAACAAAGGGTAGTGTGAACAAATGTGTATTATGCCTTATCGGAAAGGTTACAACTATTTGGAAAAGTTGTAACACTTCGGAAAGGTCATAACCTTTCATAAAAGTCACAACTTTTCATAAAAGTCGCAACTCTTCATTAAAGTCGCAACTTTTCATAAAAGTCGCAAGTTTTCATAAAAGTCGCAACTTTTCATAAAAGTCGCAACTTTTCATAAAAGTCTCAACTCTTCATTAAAGTCACAACTCTTCATTAAATGTCACAACTTTTCATGAAAAGGAAAGGCTATTTTTGAAAATAAATAAATTAAAAGGAGATTCTGGTTTGTGGTGGCGCCACGTAGGCGGGCCTAAGGTTCTTTTATATATATATATATATATGATTACTTTTAATTACAAAAATAGGTTTAAATCATCAATATTACAATGGTTGTTACGCTTTAGAAAACATTCAAAATTAAGACAAATATACCTCTGAACTATCGTAAATGGTATGCAGATACCCTTTGTTATACTTTTGGGACATTGGTGCCCCTGCCGTCTAAAAACTAGAGCATATATGCCCTTCACTCTAACGAAAGACTAAATAGGGACACGTGGCACAATCTTATCCGTCGATAAATGTCGGATCGGTGGATAAGATTATAACACGTGTATGTCCGTTAGTATAATGGGTATACATGCTCTAGTTTTCGGACGGTAGGGGCACCAATGTCCCAAAAGTATGACGGAGGGTATTTGCATACCATTTATGATAGTTCGGGGGTATATTTGTCCTTTTTCCCTTTTAAATATAAGGGAAAAGGGTTTGCTATACCTCTCAACTTTGTCATTTAGAGCTAATATACCCTCATTATAAAAGTGGCTCATATATACCCCTATTGTTATACAACTGTCTCACATATACCCTTTTCCTCTAACAGAAGCGAAAAAATTAATTTTAGTTTGATTTTTATTATTATTATTTTTAAAATATAATCTCATATGGGTATATTTAATCCTCCTCAAACATATATTTTAAAAAAAAATAAAAATTGTTTCAATGACTAATTTAGATTTATTATTTTGATGGTCAAATTTATTTAAGTTTTGCTAATATTCTTATAAAATTTATTATAGATGACCCAATTTTTTTCTTCAAATACAAAAACTAAATTACAATATATCCGAAAAATAGTTTTAAATTATAATATAGCCACAAAAAAATAGTTTTAATTTTTTTTTCTTTACACTAAGGAATGAAAGAAAAAATAAAATAAGAATAAGAAACTCAAATAATGATAATCAAGAAGTCAAAAAATAATTTATGTCCGAAAAAATTAAAATATATACCTTGAAATTTGCTAGAAAAATCATATATACCCCTAAATAATTTTTTTTAAAAAATCAAAAGTCAAAAATATAAATTTAAAACTAATTTTTTCACTTCCGTTAAATGAATGGTATATGTGAGCTCATTTTATAATGGTAGGGGTATATGTGAGCCGTTTGTATAACGGTAAGGGTATATATGAGCCACTTTCATAACGAGGGGCATATCAACTCCAAATTGCAAAGTTGAGGGGTATATCAGACTCTTTTCCCTAAATTTAATTATTCGATATTTTAACTAGTTTGAGCTTGAAATGCCTAAGAAAGCGCCTCAAAGAATTGAAGGCAATCTTACAAAGACAATGTTAAAACATGATTAATCTAAATTGAAGTGAGTTAAACAAAATAAAAAGTAAAAAGTAATCGCACATTTTAATCATAACTACATCAATTTTATTTTAAGAAAATGATAAAATTATGAAAATATGTTAATAATGATTTGTAAAAATTAACAACAAACTATTAGAAAAATTCAATTAATACTAACAATAAATATATAATTATTTAAATTTGTATATATTAACATTGAATAATTTTAAGGCCCTTAATTTTTTTGGGCTAAAACCATTCCTTTAGTGGCTTTAGAATTGAACCGCCCGTTTCGACTAATCTCGTTTTTCTTTCGATTGGAGACGTGATTTTGATAAAGGTTGTCATGGAAAAAGTATTATCGCTTTTGGAACTAGATAGAGCTGGTGGCATTCTTCGTCTGGATATTAGCATCTGTGAAGCTGAGAAAATTGAGCATAATAAATCAAGGGTTGTTATTGGCGTATTTCTCGAACTAGGATAATTTGAATTTCTTTGTGATTCGAGTATCGTTAGTGACATATTTCTTTAACTAAGATGATTTAGAGACTTGATCTGGCTAACAAGATGTGTGAATCTTCTGTAAGTATTTAATTATTAAGAAGAATCTGGCATATCTTGATTAATGAGTATGCCAATAGTTAGTGGAATATTCAAGATGCCTTTCTAAGGGAAGATATTAAATTTTATATATATATTCTAGGGTTTAAGGTAGAATAGCTTCTAAAAATCTCAACTGGAATCAGATATATCTTGTCCCAACTAGAATTGAATGACTGATAGAGTCCAAAAAATTTCAATGTCTACACACTCATTACTGCAATTCTTTGAATATAAATTACAAATTGGACAAGGAGAGTAGATATTTACAGGAACTACTTCTTGTGTTGCCTATGTCGAGAATCTCGAATTGGGTCCTGGTGCATCCAGATTTTTATTCATACTCTTGGATATCCAAAATTTTGATGTTCTTTATTCACTCTACAACTAGTTATTACTTGTTAGTGAATTCATCAATTTAGTATCATTAACAATGACACTACTACTTGGGATTGGGATAATATGATAAGTAAGTACTGAAGAATAACATTCTTATTGTAATACAGAATGAAATCTCTCTTTGTAATACTCCATTATTTAGAATGAAAAAGAAGCCTCCAAAATAATTTTGCTCGCGTGTTATAGAAAATCTCAGGGTAAACAATTTTAGGAATCATTCTTATCTTTTATTGAGTTTCCAAAATGTGCACTATCCTCGTCGAACTAGGAAGGACAAAACAATATTTGGGGTGATGTAGGGGAAAAGAAGCTGATTAGGCTGCACTTTGTGTCTGTTATTTTGGCTAATCGCTTATTAGGTATATTAGTTTGTTATACAGGCATCAACGATGTTTACTGCTCCCTGTTATCCTTGCTGCTACGTACCTTATGGTCAGCCCCATGTACAGAGCAAAAAAGGTTGAGAAGCTACTTTTCAAACAGGTATTCCCTTGCTGGATACTAAGTTATTTATTGCATACCACTTGTTAGAAGGAATGATGGGACATATCTGTGTAATCGCCGCCTTGAAAAACACAAATTTAAGAAGCATTTAAAAATAACAGTAATTTCGCTGGCTAATTCACCTTTCTCTGATTCATGATAAAGAGAATGAAAAAGTGGCTTTGCTTCGGTGGTCACAGATAGACTAAGGGCAAAACATTAGTTATCTGAATTAGGTCTTGGCAATGCTCCAAAGAGTCCTTGGTGTTTATTAAGCTTAGCTTCTAAAGAAGATGATGCGCCTGACAATCGTCTATCATGGTGTTTATTAAGCTTCACTTCTCAAGCAGAATGATCTCTGCTTTGATATGACTGAACTTCACTCGCAGAGGAATAAGAATATAAATCTGCCTACATTCAGACCTAACAAGATTTCTCCTTCGCAGCAATTCTGAAAACAAGGAATCACATCCCTGTTACTATACTCAGGTAATGACACACGTGCCACGTAATCCTCGTGTCTCCCTCCCAACATAAGAGGGATAGTTGTAGTGCAGTGTAAGCTATATCCTCAGCAATGGTGAGAAATGTTGTTAACTGAAATGGCATAGATGACAGATTTATTTTCTCACGAGATTTATGTGAAAAACTGAATGAACTTTGAGATTTATGTGCATTCATTCCATTATTTGTTAACTTTGAGATTTATGTGCATCCATGCCATTGTTTTCTCATAGATGACAGATTTATTTTCCTAAAGATTTATGTGCATTCATGCTATTATTTGTTGACGAAAAGAACTGTGAGAAATGTTGGCACCTCACGTGTGCACGAAAGTCCTACATACACCACTCTTAGAACCTTTTTTACACTGCTTGTGTGGTAGAAAATGCTTCCATGCCTGTTTTATCCACCACAAACGTTGAATCAATGAGAAAAAAAAACCTGTTTGATCATAATTACACAAACCACCTTTTGCCAATACCTTGTTCCTCTCTAGTTTCAGCAAACTCCTCGATACAGATGAACGTTGTATCAAACGCTTTGCAGCCGCGGTACTACCATACAACAGTTAAAGAGATGATCTTCTAGCCCTATCTGGAGGCTGTTTAGTTACTATATATGCATCATTTGCCATATCTTCATGTTGCGTTGTTTGAATTTCCTGGGCTGAATGGGCTATAGACTAGCTACATCAGCTACACGTTGCGTTGTTGGAAACCAGCTTGAGGGATTCAAGATGACTTAGAAACTCTAATCTTGGAAAAAGAACACACCTACCCATTCCATGAATAACCAAATGTTCCTGACAATATGCAACTCAACTTTGGCATAGTTCTCAAAATTTTCTCTGCATCTTCACCATAAGAGAAATGTAGAGTGGAAAAGGTCTCCAAATTAGCTAACTGTGATTTAGCAAGTGATTCATCCATGTTCCCCTCGGAGCTCCCACCTTTTTGCTCCCTTGGTGACTCGAACTCACAACCTTAAGGTTGGAAGTGAGGGTGCTTACTATCCGAGGAAAACTCCCTCTTGTCTATTTGCTTATGCCTTATGGTGACTAACAAACAAATTAGAACTTTACTTGGTAAGATGAGTTTACAGTAACCAATTTGTATAACAGAAATACAAAACATCAATGACCAAGCGATCTTTTTACACTGTTGGAATCAAACCATTCTCAGAATCAAGATAAACTATATTTAATTTGTACTACAATCTTACCGATAGTATGTCCAACAATCTCTTACTTCACCATTACAAATGACAAGATATAATGTGTATCTACCTACAATGATAAACTTCCCGCAAGATTTGTGCAAGCACATCACCATTACAATGACAAAGCAACCTGTTGCTAACAAACATCTGCTCCTAGAGTATGACAAAAAGGAACATGAGGCAAGATAATACTTGAGATTCACGAGATCCGTTCTCTAGCAGATTTATATCATGTCTCAGTTTGAGGAAACTGAAACATCATCTGGGGTAGAATGAGCTGTGAGAAATGTTTGCAATTGAAGCTGAATCATCTCCATGGGGATGAGATGGGGTATCCCAAGGGTCATGAAGCTCCATAGTTTTCTCATCTACAAAGGGAGGATTAGTTGGTGCAGGTAACTCTTCTTCTTTCTTTACTAGCATCTGCAATGCCTTAGACATAGACGGTCTTAATCCTGGAATCTCTTGTGTGCACAAAAGTCCTACATGTACCACTCTTAAAACCTCCTTTTTTACATTGCTTGTGTGATAGTTGTGCAGCATTAGATTTGGATCAAACAGTTCCTCTACTCTCGCATGCTGAAAATGCTGCCACGTCTGTTTCATCCACGACAATAGTTAAATCAATGAGCAAAAACATTCTTGTCTGCAATTGTATAGATTCAAGTAACTAGAAGAATTGGTTCACAACTTACAATGGAAATTAAACTGTCAGCGTATTCAGTGTTTTTGCTTCTGTTATTCTGCCTTCCGGTAACAATCTCCAATAAAAGAACACCAAAGCTGTAAACATCTGCCTTTTCAGTTAATTGACCATGAGCTAAGTATTCTGGTGCCATATAACCTCTGCAAGGGAAATAACAGAAAATTAACCATATGAGATAACTAATTACACTGCTGGCTGTTAATGTTTCGCGAACATAAGTTTTGAGGTATGATTTATATGGTAAAAGTAAGGAATCACTAACAAAGTCCCAGCTATAGCGGTGCTTATGTGACTCTTGTCTTCTTGGAAAGACCTGGCCAACCCAAAATCAGCAATTTTTGCTCTGAGCCTCGAATCCAACAGGATATTGCTGGCTTTTATATCTCTATGAATAATCCTCGTTCTATTGTTTTCGTGGAGGTACACCAAGCCTTCTGCAGTCCCTATAATGATGTCAAATCTTTTCTCCCAATTCAATGTTTTGCCTTTGGTAGAGTCTGCCAATTTCAACATACAGGGTGAATTCTATTAATTTCATGCCAGTAAGAATCGAGTGTGTCAAAGTCACAAAGTCTTCTACATACCAAAGATAAACCGATCAAGACTCTGGTTCGGGAGGAACTCATATACAAGAAGGCTTTCAGGTCCAGAACAGCTGCATCCTAATAACCTTACTAGATTTTTGTGCTCAACACTGCTAATAATATTGACTTCATTGTAAAAATCTGCAGCTCTGTGTTTGTTGTTGAAGAACAGCCTTTTGACAGCTATCTCTCTCCCGTCTTGTAGAACTCCCTACAATATAATAAGCATATTATAGATTTACTCTGATGTGATTATGTGAATAATGTTAACGAGCTAAGCATTTTCAGCTCACTACCTTATAAACTGTGCCAAATCCACCTTGCCCGAGCTTGTTCGCCTCATCAAAAGATGCGGTGGCTTTCTCAAGAGTTGAATACTTGAAGTTCAGGCTGCTGTCGTTAAGGGTCTTCACTAACTTCTCCACATCATTGGAACCTGAAAATTTCGAACTCCTTAGTTGCTTTAGGAGACATTCAAAGTTAAAGCCTTAGCTGAAATATCACCAAAATGTTTTACCTTTTCTCTTCTTCTGTATTTGTTTGTTCTTCCACATATAAAAGGCGATAATAGCTCCCAGTACGAAGACGACCACAGCACTAACAACAGCAATTACAATCACTACCACTGAAAATCCGTCAATATATCAGCTACATGGTCTAGATAACAGTTTCGGTGATTGACTTAAAGGAAAAAGGAAGAAGACAAAGTAAAGATTACCATTTGGCGATGAGTCTTCACTGCTAGCAATGGCATTAAGAAAATTAATATCCGAGTACCTCAGGAAGCATCCAGTGTACAACGCTCGTCCTTCTGACCATGGTAAGCACCCCATCATGGAGGCAGATGCATTTTCCAAACAGGCTCGGCACGAGTTAGCACTCAGTGTTTTCCAGCAATCAGCTAGGACATAAGCTGTCTCGTTCGTTGCCCCAGGCACTGCCAATTCAGCACGGGCATAGCCATTATTGTTTGGTGCATTAGTAACCGCCTGCTGAACAGCCCGCCTAGCCGTTTGTTGGAACAAAGAATCCTTTCTGGTTCTATTTCCACAAACATGTCTGTCCTCAGGTCCTAAATACTGGTGATCAAATGTGTAATTCTCAGCCCGCATAAAGCATCCATCTAGATAAATTCGACCTCCATTGAAAGGAAAACATTGAGGAAGGACAGTTCGAGCTTCAGCATAGCATAGGACACAGTCAAGTAAAGAAAGATCCCCATAACACTGTGCTAGTCCATAGTTAGCATCCGGTCCACTCCCGGTGAGTGCAATTCCATAGCCTTGAGTTCTCATTTGATCACTTATCGTTTCCATTGTGGCAACAAAATTCGGGACAAAAGTTGTTGTATTATGTTCAAGTTGCGTACTACATATGATCTGGACCGTCTGAGATCTTGGTTCTGCCTCTGATACATTTGGTAGAAGTAAAATCGACAGAACGACAAATAACCTATATGCAACTAATGTCACTGCTTTCTCCATTGCGCGACTGCAAGATCTAATAAGTGAAATCAATCAAATATAAGAACATCAAATCGTTGCATTTAAAAGCATTATTGAACTATTGTATAACATGGAAAAAATGAAGAAATGATGAGGTAGCTTCATTTTCATAACGAAAATGTTGCCAACAAAGTCAAAAAAGGGAACCAGAAATATTCATGATTGAATGTTGAAACTACTGCAGCATCCTATATTAGACTAAGATTAGATTTGTACACACTGAAAATGTAAAAAATATTGGGCAAAAAGGGCATGATATACTCTTTGACTTTGTAATAGAGCTGATATAGCCTTGTTAAAAAAGTGGCATATATATATCTTCGTCATCTAATAAATATAGCATATTTATTCTTTTCGTTAACAAACTCATATTTATTTAATTAAAAAAATAAATTAAAATTGGTTTTTTTAATTTAAAAAAATATCACGAGCCTTAAAAAATAATTTCACTCATTTTTTTTAGTTGGATTGGAGAGGTTAAAAAAAAAAATGAGTGAGGTAATTTTTTTTAAAGTTTTAGAAATTAAAAGACCAATTTTAGGATTACTTTTTTTTTAATTCAGTAAATATAAGTTTGTTAACAAGGGTAAACAAGCTCTATTTGTTAGACGACAAGAGTATATATATGACATTTTTTTAACAAAAAATATATCAACTCTAAATTAGAATATTAAACAATATAATTCCCCCCTTTCCAAAAAATAAGTTGTTTCCATGCTACTAAATGTCACTTATTTTAATAATCTAACTTTCAATATATAAAAGTTAAACTCATCAATTTGAAAAGTATATAGTAGTATAAAATAGGAGAGAGAGTTGAGAATTGTGTTACATCTAGAAACAAAAGAGAGGTCAGCATTGATGATTATACAAAAAAAAACCCAACTAACATTGATTTTCATGGAGTACGTAAAAAGTAAGACCCCACCTCAATCACAGCTTGGCACAAGCTAGATAATATAATAACAATAATAATTAAAAAGACTAAAATACCCCCAATTGACCAATTTTCAGAACTTTACTCCCCATCTTCAAAAATTCATCTTTCATATATCTTAATCATATTAGAAGAAATTAAGATATAGTAATTGCATCAAAAATTACAAAATCCTCAGAGTTGAACTGAATACAGAGAATTCTCAATTTGAGCAGTTTCTTTGGAAAAACACATAACAGAAAAAAGTGAAACCAAAAGACACTTAAAACTCAAAAATCTTACCTTTCGATCGCGAAAAATCGATTTGTTGAGCAAGATGGCTGTAGAAAATTATATTGCAGATGCTTTAGGAACTCTGATAAAGAACAGAGGACAGTGACAAAGAAGAAAGAAAAAAAAAAAAAAAAAAAAAGGAGTATAAATAAAGGAATGTATAATTGGATGAGGAAATATTAAATGAGAGATGAGTTTTAAGGAGAAGAAGTGGATATTTCTCAATTTAAATTAAAAATGAGGAGCTAATGGAAGACTCCTTTAAATAACGCGCTTCTATTAACCGAAATCGGAATCCATTTTATGATTGAATAGTAAAATGATATTTTATCCGTTTCATTTTATGTGGTATTGTTATTATTTTTAGTTTGTCTAAACATAAATGTTATTTTATTATAATAAATTTCTTTTTTTAATAATTTATAATCATATAAATATCTAAAAATTATTTTAAACTATAACTTTCAAAAGTTTTTTTATTCTTCTTGAATACACTATCAAGTTAAATAATGTCATATAAAATAAAACGAGAGGATCCTTAGTAATAGAAATTCGGAAAGGGTGGGGGACTGGGGGTCACATTAGACGGCTGGGTTAAATATGTGAATTTGAAGCGTTTTTTTAAGTTAAAATTTTTAATTTAATATGTTAATAAGATAAATTATTTTTTACACAATAGTAACAAACTTAGCTTAGTTTATGTAGCTATTTGCCTTATGTTTCAAGTTACTGATTTTTTTATTTTTTGTAAGGATAGTTACTTTTGATTATTTTTAAGTAATTTGATTGTGTATGAAAATTAAGTTGTCAATGTGTAGAAGTAAATACTAGTATTATATGATTTAATTTATATATATGAGCAACATGGCGATGTAAAAAGCTATTGCACTATTACTCATGTATCTTAAACTATATAATAAACTATAATATATAATAGTTAGTTATATGTTTAGTTTTCAGGTTATTAATATATTTTTAATGGATGGTTATTTGTAAAAAAAATTACGTGAATTAAAAGTGTAAAAAACTAATTAAACTGATAGTATAAAGAAGTTAAACTTAAAAACTACATACTAATAATGTAAACATTCCTACATGTTCAGTATATTAACCTACTCCAACAGGGTATCCACTCTCTTTTCTAAATATATATATATATATATATATATATATATATATATATATATATATATATATATATATAATACATTGATTATTAAATTTTTCGGTCAAATGTTTGTTATTTTTATGAGATTAAACTCGAGTTATTATGAAGTCAAAAGTTGATAAAGTTATAAAATTAAATATTTTTGCATTTATTGTTATTATACTATTTCTTCTAATTTTGACGATTTTTCACTTATCATTTATGTCAAGACAATCCGTCAAAATAATTAATTTAAATAAAATTTGACTTCTGATTTTTTGGTCAAAACTGTCTAATGGAATTAGAAAAATTAACTACACATAAATATTACTAACTTTAAAAATTGATTATTTTTAAGTGATTTGATCGTATATGAAAATTAATTTGTCAATATATAAAAGTAAATACTAGTATTATATGATTTTTAACTTGTAAACATGAAAAAGTAAAACTAAAAAGTTGCACTATTATTGCATTTTAAACTATAATAGTATGTTATATATAATTTTCAGGTTGTACATCCATTTATTAATGAATATTTATGTGTACTTATTTTTTAGGTGAATTAAAAGATGTAAAAAAAGCTACAAATAATTACACTATATACTAATTATGTAAATATTCCTACATATAATGTATATATTAAACCAACTCCAACAGGGTAAAAACACATAGTGACACTTGCCTAGTACATTATATTAATATTCTTTTGTTTGGTTAAGTATATTAATATTCATTTATTGAATTTATCGATCAAAGATTTGTTATTTTTATGAGATTAAACTTGAGTTATTGCAAACAAAAAAATTGACGAGATTATAAAACTAAATATTCTTACATTTATTATTACTATACTATTTATTCTAATTTTGATGATTTTTCATTTGTCATTTACAGAAAAACAATCCGTTAAAATAATTATTTATGAATTGATTTAATTCATAAAGTTTGACTTCTGAGTTCTTGATCAAAATTGTTGATTGAAGTTATGAAAACTAATTACACATTATTCACTTTAAAAGATAAATATTTTTTAAATATTTGATCGTATATGAAAATTAATTTGTTAAATATAGAAGGAAATACTAATATCATATAATTTAATTTGTATACATGACAAAAAAAAATTAAAAAAGAGTTGCACTATTATTGTATTTCAAACTATAATAGTAAGTTATGATTTTATCATCCCTAATTTTTTTTAATTTTTTTTCTCTTTTTTTTTTTTGACAGCACAAGGTAAATTATCTTCTTAAAAATGAAGAGATTATAAGTTTAATTTCATTGTCTAAAATAAACTACTCCTATACACACAAAATTAATCATGGTAAATTGCAATTTGTTTATGTTTATCAGTTTATATGTTCTTTTATCAGACTATTATATTGATAGGATAATTAATCAAATGAAACCAGCAACTACTCGTCAATTGTCATCTAGTGTATCCTATGGTTTTATTAATTCGAAAAATATGATGTTTAATCTTTCACAATTTTTTTTTTACAATTAATAATTGACTTATATGTCCTGATATTTAATTGTATATATAAATTAATTGTTGACACTTCGTTGTCATCCATTTAATCTGTTTAGTCCACACCTTGGCCCACCATTTAATTTTACCTACTTGTCTCCAACACATGATGTAGACTCTCATGAACTTCTAGCTTCATCTAAAACATCTTCCCCAACAAAAAAAAACATCTTGGAATGTCTGATTTGCTACCTAGTACACATGACATTTAGGGCTATAGTGGAGCCTTCTTTTTGGCAAAGGCTTCCTTATTGTAATCTATAAATAGTCTATCTGTCTCATTGTAAGAGTATTCTGATTCAAGCTATACAACGATAATCTACACTTTTGTTGGGCACTAAACATATCTTATTTTGTCTTAGTTCTTATTTGCATCTTTATACGATGTTGTTCTCGAAGTCAGCGCCAGAACTCTCGAACTCACTTACACACACTCCGGAAACATTTGAAATTGACTCTTTTACTCTTTAAGCTGCTTTATTTCATTAAACTTATATACTTTGCCTTAGTTAATAATTAATAATCAAACTGCTAAATTAAAATGCGTGCACTTGACCTCTTATGACTTCAATTGTATCGATTTTAGGGTAAACAAAAAACCATCACCTTTTTAGACACCAAATTTCAGTTATTCTAGAAATTTATCATTGGTATTGTTGTTGTGACTTCTTTTCTAGTTGACACATAAATTGGGATTGTGTGCAGAAATGACCTTTTCTGGGGGTCACTCTTTAAATTGTGTCCCCTTTTAGCTTAGTGGCTAGATCTGTAAGAAAAAGAAATTCATCCAACTGTTTCTAAATTGCCAAATTTAGCTCACTGGTTTAACAACGAACCGTATCCAAACAGTTGCTCCAAAAAAAAAAAAAAAGGCCACCATATGCAAATAATGTTATTGAAGTGAAATTTGCTACCATTGCACAAATTAAAACTCTAATTTATTCACTCTTCCACTATTATTACAATTATTACTAACTAGGGGTGAAGCCACATAGGATCAAATGGTTCATTTGAATTTTTTTTTATTTTTCACCCTAAAACTGTCATATATTAATTCATTCTGGACATAATATGTCCAAAGGAAAGTGTGGCATCGTTTCCAATCCAAGTTGGGAATAGTCTTTCCCAAGAAAATTTTCGCAACAAAGAAATTGAGAACTTAGCTACATTGTGAGCTACAACATTAAACCTTCTAGGAATATGTACAAACACGATATGCTCTAGAGATGCAGACATATTCCAAATATCTTCACAAACTACATCTATGTCCCACGTAGTCTTCACTTTTTTCTTCAATACATCTACAACACTTTTTGCATCAGAGAGGACATAGAGCTTCCTCCATCCATGTTGTATCGCTTTTTCCATAGATGTTCTTATTGCACACACTTCAGCAATCATAGACTTCCCAACAAACTGGATCGGGGATCCATGGGCATGAAGCAAAACACTCTTGCTATCCATAGCAACCAAACCAATGCTTGCCTTCTTTGATTCAACTTGTAACCCTGCATCAACAAATAAACATATCCCATCTTCGGGAACTCTTACTTGATAGTCAGAATTTTCTTGAAAACTTGAATTTGAAGAATTTGCAAGCACTATATCAAGATATTCAAATAAAGTTTTCGCCACTATGTCTAGAGGGTCGGTTAATTCGTTATTAAAACTCCAAAGATTCTTAGATTTTCAAATATGCCATATAATCATTACTGTCAAATTCAAAACACTAGCGGAATTGGGACATTTTTTGCCTTATTAATCTTTTCATTCCACCACAAAGAAAAGTCAGTAATATTGGCAAGATCATTCCAGTTAATGGGGCTCATTTATTTGTGAATCCCGACACTTGAAAAGCATGTGTTACACAGTCTCATCTTCTAAATCACATCTTTTACAAATACTATTGACATGATTTAGTCGTTTGTTTATAATAGATATTGAACATTTTTTGACTTCTTTCTATGTTTATCATATATTGAACCTCCTTAATGAAAATCTTTTATGTTTATTTATTATAATTATGATTAATTAGGGGCAAATCTAGATAGGGTCAAGGGATTCATTTGAATTATCTTCAGCCAAAAATGACACTATTATTACAATTATTATTAATCAGGGCGAAGTCAGATAGGGTCAAGAGGTTCATTTGAATTTTCTTCAGCAGAAAATGATATTGTTTAAACATGGTTAAAATTATCTTTTATGTATATATAGTAGATATTGAATATTTTTTTGACTTCTTTCTCTATTTATTTATTCATGTCTTAAACTCCTTAATGAAAATCTTGATTCCGTCACCGAACATAATGCAACGTTAAGGAGATCTAGAGCATCTATTTTGGCATTTAACAAAGACTTGTTGGACTGACTTTTTATTTTCTTAAAATCTGATCTTCCATAATTTAAGCATGAACTACTGCTATAATCATATGCCTTCTTATTTTATGCCACACTTGTACGTTTTATAATATTTCTTTTACCCAATTTGTGCGATACTTAGCTGTAGGTTTAGCCAATATAAATCACTAAAGGAGCAAGGACTACTTGGTGTCAATTGAAATTTTCAAAATATAACTAGTACTATATACTCCTAATAAATATTTTTTTAAGTAAATTATTGAGTCAGTATGAGTCAAGTAAAATAAAACGGACGGAATAACATTTTCTTCAAAACAATTATTTAGTCGATGCCCACTATCTCTAATGTGCCACTATTCAAGTCAACCATGTTAACATTTTCAAAGTCGCCCACCTTTTTTTCAAAGTCTTCCACCTCCATGCTTGTTTTGGAGAATTTTTATTTTTTTTAACACTTAATATTATAATAACATTCTCTTGTCCTAGATAGTATTCAACCGTTGTAATGAAATGGTACATAAAAGTCTATGTTTTGGTTTATCTAGAGAAAGATATTATTAGGTGAAAATAAAACAGTTGACCAAAATTGATATTTAAACTTGACTAGTGATAACTTTAATAGGGGAGGTTTAAATTTGTTTGATGAAATATTGATTGATTCTTAATTTGGTAAAATGCAATGTGAAAAAAACTTAACCACTCTCGATGTATACTATTGTCACGATTTAGTCCACTGAATCGCGTGATCACCTACTCTAACAATTACAAAGAAAAATCATTATTACTTAATTTAAAACGGGAAATACGAAAGTAAATAAAACATAAGAAATCTTTTGAAAGTTTGAAATGACAGTGAAAATTGAAGTCTAAGAATCATCTTTAAACAATTAACTGAAAACCCTTCCATCTAAACAAGTACAAGAGCTACTAAGAGAGTGTAATACACCAAAAATGTGACACAACTTCCATCTAGAGGAACGAAAGAATAGAAGTTGTCGGAGATCATCATCGTCTTCTCCTAAGAAGCATCACTGATCATACAACCAGACTATGCCAAGTGGCATAACAAGAGTTGTATCAATACGAACAACACGTACTGGTAATCATCATCGATCGACCCAAATCTACCACCTAATATAAAGTAGACATTCAGAAGGAAACATGCAATATGAAAGTTACACCACCCAATAAGTCTTGCCCCTATGCTTGTACCATCCCAGGTATGACGCCCATAAACTAGTACCCATAAATCCAGCTTCCTACCTCATTCCGCTATCAACTCCACCAAATGATGTTTTTTTTTACCTATATATTTCCAAGTTTATTCTTTTAGAGAGTAAGATCAATCAAATTTTCTTCTTTTATATTTTAATGTGCTGAGTTTTTTTTTATTTAATCTTTTATTAGATTTTGACTCCTAATTTTATGCTAGAAAAACATGTTGAATCTTGAAAAATATATTTTTATACCGATATTCTTACGGATAGTGTCTTAGCACATCTCAAACTTTGAGAATTTTCTACAATTTGTGTGACCAAATGTTTTTCCAAAAATTTACAACAAAGTTTGATGACCTCCTCATATGGGACCTGCCCCAAATTTTTCAATAATATTATCATATGATGTGCAAGTACACTAATCTTTAATACAAGACTAAAAATAGATTAGCATAGATATTCCACAAGACAAATCCAATTGACTTCACGTACTAGATTCCTCCTAGGTCAATGTACATGATACAAAAATGTTGACAATGTTGACTGTCTTTATTGTAATACTTCAAACAATTTGCAATAGTTAGTGTCTTCTTTAAGATGCAATAGCTGTCAAGAGGAAGTATATTAAATGATTGTGATGCCCAAGTTAAAAAGTACAAAGTAATTGTACACATTATATCACAAATTCACCATCTATAACTTTGTTGATGTGAAAAGGAAAAGTCTACTTTCTCCACCCCACGAATGAGAAAAAAAGGTCATAGAAACACATTCTCTTTTTGCGACATCTAAAACTGAAAAATCACACTCCATCCCATCCTATCACATTCCTTGAGTGTTTTATCATCAGTCCGTTTCAATTGATGTGATATTTTTATAGTTTAGCATTAAGTTTAAGAAAGAAAGAAAGAAAGAGAGATTTTTAAAATAGAGATTAACAAGTATTCAGTAAGAATGGACAACAAAATTACATGGTCAGTTTAATATTATTGAACAATTTGGGGCAGGTCCCTTATTGAACAAAATTGCACGGTCAATTTACTTCTAAAATTACACGGTCAGTTTACATGGTTAATATAATAACTAAAAAAGAAATATCATTAATTTTGTTATTTCTAAACATAAACAGAATGTGTAATTCTGTTGTCCATTGTCAATGTGTATTAGTTAATCTCTTAAATCATTTCACCAAAAATAAAAAGGAAATTTTAAAATTCGTTATTTCAAATTATGAAAATGTGACTTCTTCTTTTTTAATAAAACAGATTAAAAAGTAAAATATACCACATAACTTGAGACAAAAGAGTATCTCATAAGTTGGAGATAAATTGGACTTGCCTTAGCAATTATATATACCTTTGCATAATATAATAACTAAAACAAATATGATTAATTTTGTTAATATTGCACTTTTGATTCTTTAATTATTAGTACATTCTAATTTTAAGTTTTGTGAAATTTCTCAAAACATACTTCGCCTTTGATTAATTAATAAGGGTGTTTAGGGTCCATTTGTATATTTAGATTATTTTTAGAAGGGAAAAGGTCCTGATTTACCCCTAAACTTTATTATTTGGAGCTGATATACCCTCCGTTTAAAAAATGGCTCATATATGCCCCTGCCGTTATAGAAATGGCTCATATATGCCCTTTTACTTAACAGAAATTTTTTTAATAAATTAAAAATTCATTTTTTTTACTTTAATTTAAGAAAATGTCATGTGGATCGGGTGGGTATGGTGGAGTGGAAAGTGGGGTATTTTAAAAGCCACATGACATTTTCTTAAATTAAAGTAAAAAAAATGAATTTTTAATTTATTAAAAAAATTTCTGTTAAGTAAAAGGGCATATATGAGCCATTTCTATAACGGCAGGGGCATATATGAGCCATTTTTTAAACGGAGGGTATATCAGCTCTAAATCATAAAGTTTAGGGGTAAATCAGGACCTTTTCCCTTTTTAGAATTATAATACTATTACATATGGAGTAATGAACTAATGATACAAATTTAATATAACAATTTTGTTAATAATGATTTAATGTTTACTAATTAGTTTAAACTTTTCAATATTAATTAGAAGCATTTATATTCACACAAATATTATGATATGCTTATAATTACAAATTACAAATCCTAATAGCTAGAAAAATATTATGACATATTTAACGCACAAATATAAATTCGTTATCGACTCGACCAAGACCACATAAATTGAAATAGAGAGCACCAGATTCCTTTTGAGTCAATGTACACACAACAACACAACTACTAGCATTTAAGTTCCACCAAGGTCAATGCCTTCTAAAATAAATAAATTATAAAGTGTTTGCTACTATAATACAACTCTTACCACTTTATAGTTTGGTCCATAAAGGGAATTTTGATTTTGAATCATTCAAATAGTTCCCTTCACACTATGCTAGATTGATAATAAAGTCATAAAACTAGAGTATATAGCTGTTGCGCATGTGCTCACAAACAAAAAATTCATAGAAATCAAAGCAATTACACAGACTACACATTTTTGATATTTTAAATGGCATAATCAGGTCAATTGCAAGTGATTCTATATGATAAGATTGTACTAGTAACTTAGATGAAATGGTAAGTAAACGGGTTAAATTATACCGATAATATAAAAATTCTTTACAGTGTTAGTGTAGATGTAATTGTAATGAATAGTTTCACCAATGCCTGTGACTTTAGGCAGGGGACTCTGAATAACCACTTCTAAGACAAGATGATGACAATTGTGAAGCATAATCCTTGATGAAAATTACTAACTCGAAAATTGAAAATCGAAAATCGAAAACAGTAGATATAGTTAATTGCAACTGCTGCAGATACTATACAAATTTTTTTACATTAGAAATGAAATAGCTCACTGGGGTATTCACAAAAGGAAGTTGACTAAATAAGACTATAAACATATCAGTAAAAAAAATGGAGAGTGAGTAGTGAGTACTAGTTAATCACAGAAAAAACTTGAGTTGGCTGAATAATTCACCTTCAAGAAGTTAGCCTTTGCTGAGAACAAAATCAAATACCAATTCCAGATGATCAACTTAGTTTATCTAGGCTCGATCCAACTCTCCGTCAATTTATTCCCAGAAGATTGTGTAGAGGAGCTTGGTTGACCGAAAAACCTTTTGCCATGCAGATTAAATGGACTAAATTCTGAACTACCAGAATTGAGGAATGGTGGCTGTGTTGGCTGAGGAATTTCATGGTTCTCGGTGAGCATTTTCACGACACTTGACATGGAGGGTCGTAGTTCTGCTGATGCTTGTACACAAAGAAGACCAACTTGAAGCAGTTTAGATGCTTCCTCTTTATTGAAGTTACCTTCTAATAAAGGGTCAACTGCTTCATAAGATTTCCCCATCCCATACAAGTTCCACAACTAGAAACCACAATGACATGAGTTGAGTAAATACTATTAACGTCCGTTAAGGAAAGAAAAAATATCACAAGAAAGTACCTGCTGCAGAAGAGAATTAGTGTTCTTGAAAACATAATTGTTCTTCTTTCCACACACGACTTCGACAACAAGAACTCCAAAACTATATACATCAGCTTTTTCAGTCAGTATGCCACGTACAACGTACTCTGGAGCCATGTAACCGCTGCAATGCCAAAACTTATTAATTCAGCACTTTCTTAGTGTATTGATTAAAGAAAAAGTAACAAGTAACCGGAAAAAGATATTGAACTTACAGAGTGCCAGCAATAGCTGTGCTAATGTGGCTCTTGTCTTCAGGAAATAACCTGGCTAGACCAAAATCAGCTATTTTTGCCGTGAAATCTTCATCTAGAAGAACATTGCTCAACTTTATATCTCGGTGGATGATCCTTAATTTCGATTCTTCATGAAGATAGGCCAATCCCTCAGCAGTACCCAATACAATTTTGTATCTTTGACTCCATGTAAGTGGCTGAAGTTTCTTTGTGTCTGATTCAGTGCAAAACAAAGGCATTTACATAACGAGATAAGACTACACCAATTTAAGATTTCATAAATTAAGATGGATTGGATGCTTACCAAAGACGTAATCCGCAAGACTATGATTGGGAACGTACTCATACACTAGAAGACTTTCCGGCCCTGTAATGCTGCAACCCAATAGCTTTACCAAGTTTTTGTGATGGATGCCGCTAATCAAATTGACCTCATTAAAGAAATGATCAACCCACTGCCTCGTATTGAAGAAGAGCCTCTTTATAGCAACAACCTGCCCGTCTGGCAAGATCCCCTATTTCATGTATAAACACGACTATCGTAAGGCAAATCTCATTTGTATAAGAAAAATGAATATAATGTTCAAAGAGAATTACCTTGTAAACAGAACCAGAACCTCCTTGTCCCAATTTATTCGAGTTGTTAAAGTAATTAGCTGCCTTCTCAAGAGTTTCATAGGAAATATTCAGTTTTGATTTATTAACCGTTCTTATGAGAGCTCCTAGCTGTTTCTTCTCTACATCATCGAAGCAAATTCAAGTCAAATTGTCATTTGATCAATCAGACTTAAATGAGATTTCTTTTTTCGGAAAGAATGAAAATGATTTGACTTAAAAATTAGTACCTCTCTTTTGTTTCAGAACCTTCCTCCGCACAAAGAATGAAACAGCCGATACAAATAGCAAGAAAGCAGAAATACCCAGAGTTGTTGCAAGAATAACAGCCAAACGATTCGATCCTCCTGATAATTAATCATAATACGACAACATGAATGACATAGTTTTGTATAAACATTTTATCTTATCACAGCTTTTAAAAGATTCATTGTCTGCATTTGCCTCAATGCTGATTCACTCTTCATTCATTTCATGTATATATATAAGTCAACCATTTCAACTTATCAGATAACAAAAAGAAACATCATCACAAGTAATGTCTAGCTAGTTATTAAATCCTGGAATGGAACTAAAATCCAAGAAATACAAACTACCACATTTTAAACAGATAACAAGAGCAACTTTTCAAGAAATGTCGAAATCACCTCGATTTCCAACCGCCGTTTTTCAAATCATTCCAAATGACAAAGTAGTTATCTTTTTTTTTAGAAAAAAAGTAATTGGGCAGAACAAGTTGAACTTTTTCTTGCTCTACATCCAATAGTGTTAGGCTTGCAGCAAGTATCATTGCAAATCATACAAAAACAGAATTAAACATTTAAAATCATTGAATATTGGATAAGATTAAAATAACTCATGAAACCAAGAAACATCGCAAGCATATGTTAAATAAGATGATTACACAACTAAGCATGATATCCGTAAAGATATATGACATTTGAGTCAAACTCAACTCCAAAAGCTAGCTCATCACGAGAGAATTGCTCAAGTCAGTCCCCAACCAATGTGAAACTTTAACCATTCTAACACCCCTTCACGGTCAGACCCAGTGATACCATGTAAAGATATGACATATGTCATGCAAAAAGTACTATCTCTAATAGCTTACACTTTTAGACGAAATGATCGCACAACTAAACGAAACAATTTATTCATTTCATACATTCAAGAAAGAAAGAACATACCTCCATTTCCAGCAGGAGGAGTATCACTTGCAGAATTATTAAAGAACCTCTGAGTAGAATACCTAACATAACAACCAGTATTCAACACCCTCCCTTCTTCCTTAGGCGAACAAGAACTAATCTTCAAAACTGCATCAGAAAGACACCTTTGACAAGCACTTCCATTCACAAATTCCCAACATTGAGCTAACCCATAAACACTCAAATTCCCAGTACTCACAACTGCAGTCAAAAACCCATCATTCCTCAAACCCCCAAACTCCAAATCCCTCGCCAATTTCCCAACATTTTCACTAAACAAACTCTGATTCCCAGAAAAACTCGTGTTCCCACAGATCGTCCTATCAACGGAACTCAAACTTTCATTAAAAAATCTATAATAATCGTACCTTAGGAAACACCCATCATAATATAATCTCCCACCAGTAACTAATCTTTGAAAAGGTAAGCATCTTAAGATTTGAGTTTTGCACTGAGCAAAACAGAGATTACAATCTGTTTGTGATAAGTCCTTCATACATTCACCAAACGCATAAACTGTATTATTCCCTGTTCCGTTAATTACTGCTCCAAATTTGTCTCGCCCCACTAATGGCGTAATGGAATCCATGGCTTCTAGAAAAGTTGCTACATAAACTTGTCGATCGGATTGTGCAGCTGTTCTGTTTGTACAAATTAGAGCTGCTTCTGTTGCTCTTGGATCAGAAATTGAAAGATTTATGAATGAAAATAACGTAAATACAAAAACCCATTTCGATGAAAGCCCCATTAATGAAGAATTTGAAGGAATTAAGCTAAGAGAATTGAAATTTATGACATAATTTAGAGGTTTATTATGAGCTACAACTTGCAGCTGGATGGAAGTTTACTTTATTTTGTTTTCTGTTAATTTGTTTTGTTTAGTTTGAATGAGAAGTCAATTTTTGTACAGTATGGTGAGTGGGCTCCATGAGCCATCGATGCTGACAACTTGGCAATTTTTTAAATTTAATAAGATCTTGGTATTTATCTTGTTGACTTTGAAAAATTGAAAGCTTGTGATCTTCCTTTAAATTTATTACTCCCTCCGTCCCATTTTATATGAGGTACTTTGACTCGGCACGGAGTTTAAGAAAGAAAGAAAGACTTTTAAAACTTGTGGTCCACAATGAATGATAGAAATTTGTGTGACTGTAAATCATTTCATTAAGGGTAAAATAGATATTTTATAGTTAGATTGTTACTTTATATAGAAATGTGTCATTCTTTTTTGGACTGACTAAAAAGGAAAGTGAGTCATATAAATTGGGACAGAGGGAGTAATAAATTTCATTTAAAAACTCAGTTACAATTTATTCTGATTGAAGACGGAGAGAAGTATTAAAAACATTTTTAAATTTAATATGAATTATTAGTTTTATTTCTAAATTATTGATAGTCTTAAAAATACCTCTCTAGTTGATTCACTCAACTTAACTTGCATGCATCAAATAGTTACAATTTCTTATAGGAGCGTGCGGCTCTTAATAAAAAGTCGAAATAAGTGTTAAAAATATCCCTAAACCTTACGAGAATTTTGGAGTGTATTTCACTCATATCACAAGATTAGGAGTGTATTTAAGTTCAATTAGTCAAGTAGAAGAGGTGTTTTTAAGATTTTCAATAGTTCAGAGATGAATACTTCTCTCATTGAACATATGATAAAATATTTCTATTAGATAAATTAACTAAAATTTGAATTTTTTTCTTAAAATATATTGTTTTCTTTAATTATATGTATGATGTATCGACTTGTATGAGTAATGATGAAATAAGTTATACTATCTCCAACCGAAGGACGGACCTAGATAGAATTTGAGGGGTTCAACCCCTTTGACGAAAATTTGTGCTGTTTATGTGCCTTAAGAATTTTTTTATAACTTTACCAAAAAAAAAAAAAAAATCTTTTGATTGTACAAATAAAATGAGAATCTTTTAATAAATTTTATCTTTATTTCATAGATTGACAAGTAATTTGGGATTAAAGGTTTATAATAAAGTAGAGAATTAATATGAGATTTATTTTACTTGATTACTATACTAAAAATATAATTTGTTTACTCGTTCATTTTAGAAATTCAAGAAAATTTTATCACTTTTTTCACATATTATTTTTTTGAGTATTCAAATGTAAAGTTCTAAAATATCATTTATAAAATTACTTTAATAAAATACTCATAAAAAAAATTGTGTCAAATCAATCTAGATTAAATAATATAAAACTGAGGAAATAATAATATTTTGGCCAGCTTATTTTTTGAATACAGTATCTATTATTTTCGATTTGAACATATTTAAATATCTTTGTTCCTCGAAACATAAAGAAATAAAAAGTATTTTTACATTTAAATTTAAATCTAAAACTTCATAATTCTCGTATTATTATATTGATCATTACAACCCCCTACTGGATTTTCTTAATTTCCTACTTTCTGACTTCTGAGTGGTGTAAAACTTAAAGAATTAAAGAGATAAAGGACTCTCTAATTTAATCTTGTACTAATTGTTATTTGAGTAAATTTTAGGTTTAGCAAACATAAAAAAATATATTTGCATGCTATAGCTATAGTTTGTATAATTGCGCTCCATAGCAAACTTTATTAAAGTTTGCTATGTCTATTAATCTGTATATTTCAGTATACATATACATAAAAATCTGTATTTGTATATTTCAGTATACAAACTAAAGCATGGTAATTGTATATAAACAAAATTATTACATGTATACAACACATATGTATACCAAATGAGTCTATTTGTATATTTCGGTATACAAATGGGTCCTGCAAATATTTTTTGCCATCCCATTTGTATACCGAAATATACAAGTAGATCCATGTGTGTTGTATAAAAATTAATGTATAAATTATAGGAACCACATATTATAAGTATTAAATAACATCCTATCCCTTCTAGTTTTTTATTTACCAAAAATCCCTTAAAAATGATGTTTGCGGGATACATAGCGTTGTGCACGGGATACATTAGGTTTGATACATTCCATATAGCGGGATACATAGCGTTGTGCATGGGATACATGCGGGATACATAGCATTGTGCATGGGATACATAGCGTTTGATACATTCCACATAGCGGGATACATAACGTTGTGCACGGGATACACAGGTATTGACTGTAAAAAAGGTGGGAAATCTTTATGTATCTTACAGATTTTATCAATTGGGGGAAATAAGGGATTTTTGAAATTTTTGAAATAAGTAGGGATAAATAGATATTAAGGTAAGTAAAAGAGTGTAGTTAAGTAATTTGTCCAAAATTAATTGCAGGACCCATTTGTATACCAAAATATACAAATAGACCCATATTTGTATATTTCAGTATATAAAAGGGTCCTGCAATTAATTTTTATACAACACATATGAGTCTATTTGTATATTTCGGTATACAAATGTGATGGCAAAAAACATGAAATATTTACTGCGAATTACAAATTAAAAAAAACTATGAATATATCATTTAATTTGAATTGATAGTTTGCTAGTATTTCATGTTATTTTTGGGGTCAAATGTCCTTGCACCTCAAATAAACGTCTATAACTTTCAACGAAATTCTACTCGTTTTCCTCATCTTTGAAGTTTGAAAATTAATTTGGGAAGTTGCAAAATGTTGTTCAAAATAAAATATTGTTAATTTTTTGGGAAACTTACATAAATATACTATATTAAATATGTATTATTTATAGTAATAGCGTGTTTTTTTCCATTTAGACATTTATAAAATATTTATAATACAATTTAAATCCATATTACAAAGAACAATTTATAAAACACATATAATACAAGTTTATTCAGGATAATACATTTATCACACATTTTAATATACTTTTAATAATAGTGCAGATTTATCATAGTATTGTTATGTATTGCTATAATGATAATAAATAAATAAATAAAATATCGCTAAAATCAGTAATTATTTTTTTAGAAGTACTTAGCTAAGTAATTTTTTCTTTTTGTTTATCTTTAGAGACAAACCTTTTATATGCAAATTACTTTGATTTGCATATAAGGTAAGGTGGATTACATTGATAATCCTACAAACAACGCTACATAAATCCTATATTTATGTCGATAGATTGAATCAAACATAAAAAGAAAAATTGTTCATGGAATTATATTCCTACGTTCAAATTTACGTTGGATGAATAACAAGCTTTTTCTAAGGAGGGACTTCATCAAGCCATTGTGGTTAAATTATCTATGGAGTCATTAGATTTGTTAATTTTAAGATCGATTTTTGCCTAAGTTCCTCAATATTAAGGGACATTATTTCGTTTGATTGCTTGCTTAAAGGCAACTTCTTAGTAAGCATTTCGTCACAAGATTTTGAACCTCAATATTTTTAAGTTCTAATTTGAAATAAGCATTTGTTTATGGATTTTTCATAAAAAATCAATTTCAAATCCTAAATTCTTTGAAAAGTAGGATTTCAAATTTCAATTTGTGATTTTATTTTTTTATAATTTTAATACTTGACCCATAAGTTGAAAGTTTGCAAGAAAAGTCCCATCATTTAAAACTTCACGAAAAAGCACTTAATTATGTTCAACATAAAGAAATTATTGGTATCATGTGGAAGAATAATATTAAAGAATAGCTAGTCATTACTATTATTGACTAGTGAGTAAAAAATTTCAAAGAAACTATTTTAAGTCAACATATAATAAAGCTACGTACGTATACACTATTTTCTTCAAGCCTCACTTATAAGATTACACTTAATATATTAATTATTGTTGTCGTCGTCAATTTAAACATAGCATTATACTTTGGCATTCAAAATATTTTATTCCCTTAATTGATTTTTTTCTTTTTTGGGTTGTTAGAGTCCATCATCAACTAGAATTTGATTATTGTAGCTTATTCCTTGTAACAAAAGGATTACTCTTCCTTTAGAATAGGTAGTAGATAAGGATTCTTATATTAATCATAAACATGTACAAAATCTATAAATAGAAAGCCAAAAGGGCATAACAATTAACCTGCTCTTATTTTCTCAAACTCCTTTGTTCTTGGTTCTAATTCTCCTCCAAAAACTACTACTATCAGGGGCGGACCCACGCTGGTTCCAGGGGGTTCACCCGAACCCCCTCGGCAAAAAATTACACTGTATATATAAGGTAAATTTTCTATATTTTTATAGATATATATATTTTGAACCCCCTAAATGACAAAGAGAAATTGATGGCTCAGTGGTAAGTCCCCTTGAAATTAACCATCACGTCCCCAGTTCGATTCCCTGTGACAGCGTTTTATTTTTTTTTCTTTTTTAGTTCCAATTTTTTTTATTTTTTTTTATTTTCAGTTCTGTTTTTCAAGTTTTTTTTTAGTTTTTTAAAAAACATGCTAAAAGTGTACTTTTAAACCCAAAAGAATTCAAGGATCTCATTTCTAAAGGCTTATTTACATGTTTATACTTTTATTTTTCGAACCCCCTGAACGAAAATCCTGGGTCCGCCACTGACTACTATCACCCCAACTTCAATCACTACTGCTACAAAATAAAATCAATCCAAATTGATTGGGGAGGTGAGTACCGAAATTGTCACAATTTGAGCCTCTACACCCTGGGCATGACCGTCACTCGAGAACCATTGCTGGTCTCCAAGCGAACTCTCATCATGACTGACTATAAGCGAAAGACTAACTCAAGCATACAAAGCTTAAAAACTGAATAAAAATTCATGAAACTCAAATGAAAAACTCTGAATAAAAATAAATTATTCAACTCGCCATAAAATAGGCAACTTAAGTCTTTAAAACATTTAACAAATTAAATGAACAGACTTCTGAAACTCTATTGTCTATCTATGAAGCCTCTAAATGACAAAGATGGAAGTCGAGACAAGACCCACGCCATCCTAACAATTGATATAACTGAAAATAAAAGTGGAACCTTCCGGAAGCAAGGAGGCTCACCATAGCTAACTCGAACTCCATGTGGTATCAACGAAGCTCCTGTTGATGACCCTAAATATCTATATCTGCATCATGAAACGATGCAGGCCAAATGGCTCAGTACGTGAAATGTACGAGCATGTAAGGGAAATTCTAAAGCATAACATAAGCTTGAACTTGATAAAAAGGAAACATACTTACTTCTCTCAAACTTACTCAACTCAAGGAATACTCAAGGATACTCAAAACTACTCAAACTTACTCAACTCAGAAGTACTTAAGGATAAGATACTCAACTCAGTAATAAGGTTCTCAACTCAGGATACTCAACTCAAGATACTCAACTCGAAAGACTCAACTCATGATACTCAAGGATAAAGCAATAGTAAAAGATGCAATATATATGAAAAGCTGTAAAATTGTGGATGGCAACTCAATTAATTGAAAAATACAATAATACTCAACATGTATATAAAAATACAATATAACTCTGTGGGAGTTTCTCTAACCGACAACCATCATTATAAGCCTAAGTGATGATACAACGTCTTGCCCACGCTACCAGAATTGTCCTATACTTTGCCGTCATATAGAACGCCTTAACTAAGTGGATCCACTAGTTTATGCTAAAAAGCACTAAGGAATCATCTAAAAAGTATGACCCTTTTTCTACCCACGTTTGCCACATGGTTTATGGGGGTTGTGAGTTGTCTGAACTCTCCCCATATCGGCGCTCAATACTACTCCCAAAATATAACTAGCTCATATATTTAAAAACATCTCTTTCTGTGATTTGAGATAATTGCTCAAAAACTATCCCAAAAGCTCTCTTGGAAATCAGTGTTTCCTCTCTTAATTAAATGTGAAAACATTTACTCTTTACTGAAAACTAGCTCAAAGGATCTTTTGGAAATTGGTGTTTCCTTTCTTGATTAAATGTGAAAACATTTACTCTTTGGGAATACATAGTCCCAATATACTCTTTTGAAGAAATGAACTTCACTCTTTACTCTTTACTCAACTCAAAACTCAAATCTTAAAACAAGTTTAAAACATTTGCAAAAGACTTCTTAGAATAAAGTTCATGCTGAATTCTGGACATGAACGACTCTATTCAAGGTTTTCAATAGCCATAACTAGAAATCAATACTCGAGACTCAACAACTCAGAAACTTTAATGGTAATACTCATTTCAAGAACACTCAACTCAGAGGGTTCATGCAGAATTATGGCATGAACAATCTCAACTCAAGGACTTCAAAGATACTTTTCGTCTCAAGACTATTCGACTTATAGGGTTCATGCATAATTATGGGCATGAACAATTCAACTCAAGGACTTCATGGGTAACACGTAATAGTCCTATGATTAGAAATATAATCTCAAAGGGGATTAGGAACTCAATACTTAAGACTTAGAACTTGAAGATACTACTCCTCTCAAGGGTACTCAACTGATGGAGTTCATGCGGAAGTTATGGACATGAACGACTTGACTCAAGGGTCAAAATATAAAAAAGGAACTTAGGTATATGGCTCTTCTCATTCTCATACTTACTTACTCAAAACTTAGCTCAAATTGATAGTTAATCTCAAAGGATCCACAATTGAACTCAAATACTTACTTGAACTCTACCCTTAACTCTCCCTTGAATGTGAATTATGAATCCAAGAGTTATATATGGTTCATGATATGAAGGATCTCGATAACAATATAGCAATTCGATAATTAGGAATAGAAATTTTAAAAGAAACACGAACTCAAGAACTCAAAATCAACTTATCTCAAGAATACTCAAATCTAGAGAAACTATCCTAGATTACTCTTTTACTTATATGAAAGTAGATGTAGGGCGTGAGGACGAACTAGTCCAACACTATGATAGCCTTACATACCTGGAAGAACAAGGTTCTTGAAGAATCTTCAAGAAGAACTTGATTAGAAACCTTGAAACCCTAGCTTGAAGGTAAACGATCAAGAAAGCCTTTCTTGAGATTCTTGAATTAGTTTCTGGAAATCTCTATGGCCAAGAATTATGATTTTCATTACTGAAGACGAAAATCTGATTGTTTTGAGCCTTTTATTAGTCAAGAAATTCGTTTAGGGTTTTCTTGGAGGTAAAAAGACAAAAACGACTCCTTTAATGTTTTCCCGTCGATTAATTCGTAACAGCACTGTATATGTTACTAAAATAGTCATAACCTTTTACTCAAAAATTGAATTGATACGAAATTGGTGGCGTTGGAAAGTAGATTCAAATACTTTTAATTGGATATGTTATGGATCACGTAACTCTTTATATTCTAAGAGATATGGCCATTTGAAGTTGATCCAAGTAGAATCTTACATCAAAACTTAGTCAATAAGGAAACTTCAAGAACACTTATCAAGAACTCTAATTTTTCAACTTCAAGAATGAAATTTGCGCTGAAAATAACATAATTGGCGTGTGGGTGAACGAACCCAACACTATGGAAGCTTACATACCTCTTAGGGATCAAACCCATGGCGAAAATCCGCAACAAAACTCAAGAACCTCGACGAACGTCTTGATCCTTTCCTCGTTTCTCTTCTTGAACTCTCAATTAAAACCCTAGGTGTATATTAGGAATATAAAACTGAACCTAATAGGATTATACCCTTAAAAACTTACTAAAAATGAATTAAATCTGACTGGGTAAGGAAAATACCAAAATACCCATTACTATTTTCGGGTAACTTCCTTAACTGGACAGCTTGACTTCAAAATGACATATCTCACTCATCCTACCTCAAAACTTAGCAAACTCGGTGTCATTTGAAAGATAATTCAAAGACCTTTCATTTTCCATCTCATGGCACACCTAACTCATCCTGTACTGAGAGTTATGGTCGTTTGAAGTTGACACAAACTCAAAACTTGCAAAATTTCAGATTTTGCTATTTCCAATTTAGTTCTTTTTGGAACTCAAGGTGCTACATCTAGTGACCTGACCTTAATACTTAAGAAATTTTAAATTCCTCGAACATGATCTTGCAGGGGGCTATTAGAGTCCATCATCAACTAGAATTCGATTATTGTAGCTTATTCCTTGTAACAAAAGGATTACTCTTCCTTTAGAATAGGTAGTAGAGAAGGATTCTTATATTAATCATAAACATGTACAAAATCAATAAATAGAAAGCAAAAACGGCAGAACAATTAATCTGCTCTTATTTTCTCAAACTCCTCCTGTTCTTAATCTTATTATGGGTCCATGTTCCTTTAATTGTTAAGTAAATGTTATAAGGTTAAAGGTAGATGTATTTCGTGTCAAAACTGATTTGCTTAATATTATACATATTATAGGTTTATAATTCAACTTCAATACATATATTGTGTGTTCTTTTTAGAACCATTTGCTTCCTTTTTTGATATTTCAAACTATTGAAAAAGTTGACACGGTTTTTTCAACAATATATTGATGTATGTCTGTTTGGAATTAGGGCATGCATTTGTCATTGTTGACATTAAATCATTTTAAATAAATAAAATTGGAAACACGTAAAATAATTATCTATGTCATGTGGTGTATGTATTATTGAGAAGTTGTAAATGGTTCCTTTTAATTTGCTATAGATTTCTTAAATTATGAATGTTTACTTTTTAAATTGCTTCAATGCTCAACAATATCATATACTTGCATAAATAACCATTTTTTAACAATAAATTAATGGCTTAAGTCATATGCAGCCCTTAAAGTTGTCCGCATATTTCATTTGAACACCTCAACCTATCTTTGTACCTATTGAACACTTTATTTGTTCAAAAGACATTTCTATTAGACACAAAATACTGACTTGTCAAAAAATGTGTGCTACACTCTCTTTAGGCGCGTAAAACTTTTGAAATTAATATTATTATTTTTTTCCGTAACTTATATACCAAAATTAACGGAAAGGGATTTTTTTTTTTTAAAAAAAGTAGTCTTCTTCCCCAGCCCAATTCCCTCTGCCATTCTCATCCATAATTTTTTTTACACAGCACACCCCACCCCCTCCACCTCTCTTCTCTCATCCTCTCCAATTCTTCTTCTTCTTCTTTTTTTCTTTTTTTATGTAGATCTACATCTTCAATATTCCGGTGAAGCTCCATTCATTCCGATGGAAAAAATATGAATTGATTTTTTTGGGCAAAAAAATATTATTATCTGTTGTAATTGTGATTAATGATTACTAATTGGAAAAAAGATAAAGACAATGAGTAGAAGGTTTTGATGCTATTAAAATGAAAGAGAATGGGTATTTAGCTTAGGTGGACATCAATGGTGTACTACCGACGCTAATGAAAGGAGTAAGATTCGATGGAGGAAAGAAAGATGTGGGTTGATTCAAGGGGGGAAAAGAAAGAGGTCGGGTGATGGTTTTCTAGGCTACTGGTGCTGGCGTCGGCGTCAATGGAAGGGCCATGGAAATAGGTTCTGAAGAAGAAGACGGGTGGGGAGGGTAATTCAAAATAATAAAATTTTATTTTCTTAATATTCATTTTGGATTATTAAAATAGAGTTTTTAAAAAAGTTGGATCCAATGCCACGTGTCATCATTTTATTGGTATGTTTGTTATGTACAGGCGTTTGAAACACACGCATATTTATTTTTCAACTTATTTTGTGTCAAATAGGTATAAATTTATTAAGATTTAAGTGTTTGATAGGTACAAGGCTAAATTGAGGTGTCTAAATGAAAAATGCGGACAACTTTAAGGGGCTGCGTATGATTTAAGGATGCTTGAACATCCGTAAATCATAACATAGGTTGAGGAGCGGTTCAATGGAATTGATAATCTAAAGACAAATTTTAATAAGAGATTTCAAATATATCTAAGAAAACTAGTTTCTACGTGTGTCACACATGTATCTCGTGCACCAGTACTCATGTCAATTAGTAAAAATATTTTAAGATCACACACAAAAGTTGATTTAATAATTAAACTCAAAACTATTGGACATGGGAACAGTTGTTTCTTGGAATAGTTTGTTGAGCATAGGTGATTAATTACTATCATAAACTATTTTCTAGCTTAATTCAATATTTTTAGAGAAAAAAGACATATACACCTAACTTTATTTTTAGTTACTATTAAAAAAGTGAGCCCTCGAAATTTAGAGGTCTAAAGCACTTGACTCAATAACTTGTATATTAAGTCGACTCTGCGTAGGTTGACCTTTACCTAAATTTTCTCCTTCAATTTGTCTCTTGCGATAGCTTGTTCTCTTTTCATGTCCAGAGATTAACGAAGTCATGAGTTAAGAATATAATTGCATTAGTCTAAATTTAAAGATTATCTAATGAATTGAGTTGAAAATATATTATAATTACCTAATATCAAATAATAAAAACATATTATATAAAAGATAAATGTCATCTATGATGTTAACTGAGTGTGTAGTGAAGTTTTTTTCTTGAAATGATGTTCAAACTTCAAGCCCAATGCAATTGCAAAGATAAGACTCCACTTGGTCCATACTGGAATTTGGGTTTAGGCCCAAAGTTATCTAGTAGTAATCTCGAGGGATTGATATGTAAGCACTAAGCACAAGTTTTAAATCGAATTAATAATTTTAAATTTAAAAAATAATAGCAAATTTTAGTCTTAAGAGTATTGGCAAAAACTAGTTAAAGAGTAAAAGAGAGATATTTTTTATGTTAAAAATTTCATTTGTTTTTTCAACCGGCATAATTTTATATATTTAATATTTCGATTCTGGAGGTAACTTGTATTCATAAAAATATTAATCATCTTTGTATCCCTTTAAACATTCCCTCTAACATGATTACTTACAAGTTCATCTTTTCGATGATGCCATAAGAGAGAAGAAAAGGGTTGTGCAATATTCATAACCCACTGACTAACGTGTTTCATCTCAGTATTGCGATGCTTAAATGTTTACAAGTATAGATGTCATGAACGCACAACAAATAGTCTGTCATAAAAAATGGGGATGAATTTGTTGGATTTATGAAGTTTTGATGATCAACAAGAAAAGATGAAATATGTTAGTCCGCATTGTCCAAAGGTATAATGTCACGTGCAGTTAGGGGTGACAAATGGTTGGATTGGATCGGATTTGGATGAATTGAATATGGATTGAGCAAAAATGATTTGAATTACAATCCACCCAAATGGAATATGGGTAAATATGGATTTGATCAAATATGGTTTGGGTAAAGTGGTTCTAACCCATTTTAAAAAATCTGTTTTTCACAAAAAAAAAAATTACCCCCTCCGCTCCACCTTCCACCAACCTACCCCTAATTTTTTTTTGTTTTCCAAAAACAAAAATAAAAAATCTGTTTTTTCAACAAAAAAAATAAATTACCCCCATCCCCTGGCACCCCCACCCTCCACGAACCGACTCCTAAATTTTTTTGTTTTCCAAAAGAAAAAAAAATACGTTTTTTCAAACAAAAAACAAATTTACCCCCTCCCCCTGGCACCCCCCCCCCCCACACACCTTCCACCAACCTACCCTAATTTTTTTTTGTTTTCCAAAAACAAAAAAAAAATCCGTTTTTTCAAAAAAAATAAAAATAATTACCCCCACCTTTCACCTACCGATTCCTAATTTTTTTTTGTTTTCCAAAAACAAAAAGAAAAAAAAATTGTTCTTTCAAAAAAAATAAAAAAATTACTCCCTACCCCCAGGGTGCCCCTCACCTTCCACCAACCTACCCCTAATTTTTTTTGTTTTCCAAAAACAAAAAAATATATATGTTTTTTCAATTAAGTTTGAAAATTAATATTAATTTTTTTTATTTTTTAGCACAATTAAGAATTTTGAATGGAAGTGAAAAACAAAATGATCTATTATGGGTCAATATGGATACCCATATTTAAGAACCTATTTTGACCATATTTGTAGAGACTCTTAAAATAGTTTGAAACCCATATATAACCAATTAAAATATGAGTGATCCAAGTCATTAAATATGGGCAAAATGGACTCATTTCATTAATATGGGTTGAAATTGCCACCCCTACGTGTAGACTGCAGTAAAGTCCGAGGTAAGTGTACAAAATGAATAAAGACATGAATGTCAGAATCAAAGGAATGAATAAAGAGGGATTCTGATAAAATCAAGGAAACCAATAAAGAGCTAAATGGAAGAGTTGAAGTTCAACTAGAACACAAAAGAATCAAGGAGTTTGAATTGAAGAAGGAGTTTTATTTGAAGTAAAACTCTAAGCTAAGATAGTTTGAGTTAGGTGGAGTTTGATGTGAAGAATAACTCTAAGAAGGGTTATGCTTAAGGAAAAGACAATTGGCATATTGACTTTTGTGAGGTACTGCGTCCTACTACAGACTTTATGTTCTAGGAAATTTTTCTTTGTATTTGAGTCTTGATGTATTGTTAGTTCAATGCGTTGTAAACTGAATTAGTCATAGTCTTCAAGTTGTGAGCAGCTCGAGACTTGGGAACACATATCTTGGAAGTTGTGATAGCATAGGGAATAACTGATTATTCCTTAGGTTCATATTTTGTAATCTGTTTTGGTGTAAGGCTCGTTGGAATTAAGTGAAGTTAGGAGTAAATCTTGTTGTGGAACAGGTCATGGTTTTCACACTTTTTGAGCCGGGTGTTTCCACGTTAAAAATCATATTCTTACTTTACTTTAGCTCTTTATTGAAACATGTTAGGCAACTTGATTCACTTAAGTAAAAGTAAAACTAAGTTATATAATTCTAAATCGTGTAGAATATCATACTCCAATGTCCTGAACCTCTACCACCTTTTCATGGCCAAAGCCTCACTAATGTCCTTCAATCTGCTAAAATTAACTCCATCTTAAATAGGAAAACACATTTAAGCCCACGAGTTCCAATGGTCTCTTCTTTTCATCACTTGATCACCAAAAGAATCTTGCTGTGTATCTTCTGATTTGCAGAAAAATCTCATTGGGAGAGCCAATAAGTAAATTGGTTGAGATTGTAATACATGCTTGATAAGAATAACTTTTCCATTAATATATAATAGAATGATTAGATACACACATCTTAGATGACGTCCTACATAATAATTTGTGGTCCTGTATACATATCGTTTTATGTGTATTATTCCACGTAGGTTATGTGTATGTTAAACTTTATACAAGTTTTACATATCCAAAGATGGAGGACACAGATATCAACTAACACCAAGTTAAATGACACATTTATATATTATGCCTTAAAAAAATCTAATTTTTTTTATACAAATTTACTCCAGACCATTTTACTTATCACAATTATATTGATATCGAAAATCAGACATTAATACTGATATCAAATATCATGATCAAACATGCTGATATCGAATATCAGATGAGAAGTTTTCAAAAACCTAGTGAATTGTCATCTCATTTCTTGAATATTATATTCTACTACTACATGCTAACTTTCTCCACTTTGTATAAGCCATAATGTCACTCATGATTAGGAAGGACGAAATGGCACCGACCTTAAATAGGTCCCATTTCCTCCCACGGGCGTGCAACAATAAGACAATAGTTTTGTTGTTGCGGCCCATAAATGGCCAGTAAAGCTTTTAACTTTCCCCTTCCCTTTTTTTGTTGAACTTTTCAGTTTTCATAAACCAATTGTATTTTTATACTCATTAAAAAAAGACAAGTAATGGGTTCCGTGTAATGACCCGAAAGGTCATTTTGGTAATTTTTCGTGGAAATGACTATTTTGCCCTTTCGGTAGTTGCCCCGAGTCCCATGTTTTGTAGTTGTAAAGTTGGTTTGAAGAAAAGTTGGTAAAAAGTTGAGTTTTTGAGAAGTTGAGTTTTATGAGTTAAAGTTGGTTAAAAAGTGCTTTTTCGAGTCATTTGGAGTTTCGGAACTCGGATCGGATTTCCGTCGATTCCGGCAGTTTTAGAATGTCGAAACGGGTCTGTGTGAAGTTACGGAGTTGAATTTGGAGTTGAAACGAAGAATTGAGGTCCTAAGTTGCTAAAGTTGTGAAATTTTGATAAATAGTTGACTTTGGTCAACATATGAGGTTCCGAGGCTCAGATTGAAATTCCGAGAGTACCGTTGGTTTCGGGAGGCGATTCTAAGTCTAGAATGAGTCTTGGTTGAATTTTTAGACGCTCCGTTTGAGTTTCAAATTTTTTTAGGCGTTAAGCTAGTTTCTTGGCATCTTATTGAATTTCGGGTCAAGGAGTCCTCGAATTCAAATTCCGACGGTTCCATTGAGTCTGGAACGTCGAATTTAGTGGGGGTACACATTTAGTTTGTGTGCACGAGATTCCGAACGAATCCCGAGGGTCCAACGGGGACTTAAACTTTGGTGTTATTGTTGTGTTTCAGCTGCAATTTCAGCTGCAATAGCAGTCTTTTTTAATCAAAAAACCAGTAACTATTTTCCCCCAACTTGAAAAATACCCATTTCTCCATTTTTAGACTTTGAGAGCTCGAAAATAGGTGATTTCAAGTGGGTTTTCACAAGGAATTCATTGGGTAAGTTATTTCCAACTTAGATATTTGATTTCCATCGATTATTTATGGATTTTAACATCAAAATTTGAGATTTCAAGTGTAAAATTTGGGGGGTTTTTGCCTAATCCGAATTTAATAGAAAAATTGAGTTTGTGAACTCATTTCAACTCCTTTTTCGAAACGGTTTTCACTATTGGATTCTAAATTTCTTGGGGAACATTTTTCACTAAAAATTTCCAGATTTCGAGAATATTTTTCCGGAACGAGATTTTTGACCATTTTACCCTTTTTCTCCAAATTTCACGATATTGGTGTTGTTAGATTCGTATTGATTGTGGGATTCCATTTATGAATAGATTGTGGTGATTTGGAGCGTGCTCGGAAGGGTAAAACTCAAATTTGAGTTACTAGTTGAAGTGTTTTGAGGCAAGTGACTTCTAAACTATGTTAAACTCTTAGACTACACATGACTACTTTCCTAATTGTGTTGGGGAGTAATGGGGATTGAGGAGGGGTTTTATTTGTTGATTGAAATTGTTGTAAATGAAAGATGGGGAAATAAAACGAGCTAAATGTGTTATATGTGACTTGAATTTGTTGAATAAGTCATGTGATAACTGATATTGAGGGGATAGAAGAGCATGAGTAGGCTATGATTGATACAGACATTGATGTTGAGACAGATGTTGTGTAATACTATGATGTGGTCATGATATGGTTGTGGTTGAGACAGATGTTGTGTAATACTATGATGTGGTCATGATATGGTTGTGGTTGAGACAGATGTTGTGTAATACTATGATGTGGTCATGATATGGTTGTGATTGAGACAGATGATGTGTAATACTATGATGTGATCGTGATATGATTGTGATTGATGACATGTGCATATTCATTATTCATCCCATGTGTGAACTATCTGTTGCATGAGTTCTGAGACACTGATATGAGGATGGATGGATATGAGACACAGTTGAGACTAGCTCCGGCTAGAGATATATGAGATGGACTAGCTCCGGCTAGCGATTTGGATGCCGATGGGATCTAGTTCCAGCGGTGATACATGGTCTATGTGTGGCCCCCATGGGTTCTGATTTGAGTATTCAGCGCGATCTGATTACGTCAACAGATGTGTATCTTAGGACAGACATGCATCACGACTACATGACATCATTATTGCATTTGCATCGCATTTGACTTCATCTTTGTCTGTGGTGTGTGGATTTTACCTATTTGCCCCTCTTCAGGTGATATATGATCTATTTGCTCTTACATGAGGATATGAGGTTGATATTGAGACACTGTTGGATATATCTGTTGATTATGAATTGTGTAGTATAGGTTGTTGGTTCGCTGTTAGAATGAAGTTTCGGTGGTTCGGTTGGGATTGAAAGAAGTTGTTTGTAGCTGCTAGTTTAGCTTAGTTTAGTGTTACTTGCGAGTACCTGTTGCTTTTGGTACTCACCCTTGCTTCTACACAGTTGTGTAGGTTGACAGCTCTATCAGATCCGGCTTATTACTCATCTTCAGATTAGAGCTTCCAGACTTACTTGGTAGCGGTTCATTCCAGACGTGCCCTCAAGTTATCTATATTTACTGTTCTGTTCTATTCTAGAACTTTACTATGAGACTTGTATATTTTATTCAGATTCCGTATTAGAGGTTTGTACATGTGACAACCAATTCTGGGGTTATGTTGAGTTTATTTAAAGACTTCCGCTTATCTTTCTATCTTATTCTTGTTTTATTAATTTCGTATCATCGGGTTTTTGGGTGTTAGGCTGACGTGTCCGGTGGGGTTTGGGCACGTGCCATCACATCCGGTTTTGGGGTGTGTCATTCCGAGTAACTCAATAAACACCAACATAAGTTGTGGTGCGTTGGTGGGAGTGTTTCACCCTTAATTAGAGGTCTTGGGTTCGAGCCGGCCCTGCAGTGCGCGATCCTAATTTAGTCGGAGCTCCAATGTGGATTCCGGACACCGAGTGGGACACCAAAAAAGAAGAAGAGTAACTCAATAAACTATCGATGCACCCTTTCGTTTACGAAACCTATTCAATTATTTATTCGCGTATACGATCATTATAATGAGAGTGGTAAAATGAGTCAAATTTATGGTTATTTGTTTGATTAATCTATTTTGAATGGTTGATTATTTAATCATTTAAAAGCGAGTCAAATATGGATAAACTCATATGAGTAACTTGAGTATCTCTAATTGCACTCTCTTTAATATATGTAAGGGTGTAGAAATTTCTAAAAAATACACTTATTAAAGGTGTATTCAGTATTAAATATTTTTCACTTTTATCATGTTTGATTAACTTAAATTATTTTTTAAAAAATATTTTTTAAATGGACTTATTCTTCTCTAATTTAAGAAAAGGTGACTTACATACATATAGTAGGAGGGGGGGGGGGGGGGGAGGGGTTCAAACCTTTCCTTAAATCAAGAAAATATTTTAAAAACTTTTCTTAAGCCTCACAACACGAAACGAATCCATACATGGGATTCAACTTTCGACATATTTTATAGGAAAACATGAAAATGTTTTTCTTCATACCCAACATTCCCTACGTATTTCTCTACGTAATAAAAAATATTTCTCTACATAATAAATAGTAATGGAAAATAAAGGTAATATGGATATCGATACTATCAATTAGATTCACCCATTTTTATCCATATTAAATACAAATAGATTTAAATATTTTATCCTTTTTTACCTAACTCATTTTCATGGATTCATATCCAACTTGACCTGCCCATTTACCACCGGTAATCATAATTAATCTAACTCCAGAGCATATGATACTCATGCTATTATTATTGGAGATTGTTAGATTCTCGGATCGGGTTCACATGGTCGGGTTATACCCCTGCAACAGGTATATAACCTTTGCGAGTCCCCCGCGGATTAAGGCTCCACGAAAACCCCGTTAAAGTACATGTTTATATCGAAAGAATGTATATATGGTCGTTGAATTACGTATACTTCTTCTTATTTTATGATTTATCCGACTTGCTATAACCCGATTGAGTAAAGCGATATTTGTTGATTTCAAAAATATCACGTGACTGATTTTACATCGTTATTTTCTTATTGCTATGATAAATTATCTATGGAGGTAATATCTGATTACTATTAACGTCGGTATTTTCATCTACTGAATCTCGTAACTATTTCAATGGTGTCGATCAATAATCCTTGTACTTCTACTTTTCTTCTTAATTGATTTAAGAAAATGTATCAAAAATTGGAATAAGGTTAATTTGCCTACCGATTTAGGTATAGATATCTTCACGGTTAGTAGATTTTTGAGTCATGACAATTAATTTGCTCTATTTAGGAACCAACAATTTAGCTGGAAGGATAATATATTTATATATATCATGCATGTTAATCCACCAAATTTCTTTCTAGAAAAAAAGGTATAATAAATAGGCATAAGTTCTCATTGAAGTTACAATTGCTCTTATATTTATGTCATTCAAATGAATGTTTAATTGGTTCAAAAGTCAATTCACTAATAAAGAAGTGAGGAAGGTCACGACTCAAAAAAAAAAAAAAAAAGGCACTGACATGCATTTCTAAATATAAGTTCAATTATGTATACATATATAAACACCCTTACGCATTTATTTGTAACTGTCATGATCAATGTGGAATCCACAGATGTACTTATCTTTATATGACAAATGCACAAGCAACCAAAGTCTGTTTTATTGGGCCTATACTTAGTTTGTAATGTAGGACCGTTCACTGAGTCAGAATTTTAATCTTATAAATTCTAAATTTTAAAATGATGATTTCAAGTGTTAATAATTGAATTCTAGACTTAATATTTGTACATACTTAATAAGATTCTTAATACAAATACATTATTTGAGCACAAGTTATTGAGTTTGATAAATTCGTATCTAAACTTCTAGCTCCGCCAACTGATTATAAGTGAGACTTCAATTAGGATAAAAATAAACATTTTGAAAAATAGAACAACCGCTTGCTTTACAACAAAAAGAAGTTTGTTTTTTTTTCTATGGGCAGGAAAGGCACTTTACGACTTAAACAATTGGTCAATAATTAGTGGATAATGAATAGATTAATCTCAATTATAGTGAGTGAGAATCTTGGTACAACAGTTTGGTACTCTTTGCTAATGATAATTTTTCAAAAGCTATCCAAAACCCAAGCTTGTACTAATAATAATGATAATAGTATTAATTAATAATATAACCATTCCTTTTTATTTTTATGATTGTGGTGTTCAAGCTGGTTTTCGCGCACCTCGACTAATTTCATGGGATATTTGTCACCTTCCACCAGCAACATGTATCAAGTAACTCTGTCCACAAGACTAATACAAACGGGAAGAATCACCTAGTGTTTTTTTATCTCCTTTGAGTTTTAATATAACCATTCTTTTTATTAGTCTAATTAATTAACTAATTAATTTCCACTATGTTACACTGACCCTAATAATGGACAACCTTATATGTTCACACTTTGCATTAATATTTAAGACATAGACAGCTAAAAAAAATTCTCAATGACGAGGAGACACGAGGAAAAGAAGCTGCAATTAAAATTGATATAAAATAATTTCAAATTTATCAGGCCTAACTCATAATTGGGCACTCATAGAGACATAAATTATAGTGTCCCACAAAAAAATATATGAATATATTTATTATGTGTATATTGCTTTATCATCGTTTTTTAAAATTAATAGCCTAAATATAATACGGTATAGACTTTTAGCTGAAAAGTGAAGCCTTTCTAATTTTGGAGAAAGAAACGATCAAAAAGGGGAAAAAGTTGAAGGTTTAATTTATACACTGATCCAAGGTTCTCACTTAAATTGCTTAAAAAGATAAGTGTTGGGCTTATTAAAATAGGTAATAACAATTAGCAAAAGTATGGGGGTTTAAAAAATATTTCTGGTTTCTAGGACGTTCAAAATCGAATTGTAATCGATAAGCCAATCGCGAAATTAGTTTATCGGTTTATTGATATTGGGTTATCAAATTAACGGTTGGTGAACGAATTAAATTTTTATAGTTAACAGTTTATTAGTACGGAGGAAGATTACTCATTTTTCTTATTGGGTAAACTGTTAACCCATTAAGAATTATCGTAGTTACATTTTTACCAAAAATATATTTGTTAAGTAAATACTTATGTACATGCACCCTCAAAATTTAGACTTTCATATGTGTCTCATTGTGATTTACTATTATTAAATTACCAATTTTTTATTTTTTTAAAAAAACATTTTTTTTTACCCTCCCTAGGAGCTCCCACCCCTTTTGCTCCTTTGATGACTCGAACTCATTGGAAGTGAGGGGTGCTTACCATCCGAACAACTCCCTCTTGTCCTAAATTACCAATTTAAGTAGGGCTAGAAAAATTATTTTGTTTGATGGGAGATCAATATATTGGTGAGTGAAAGTGAAAGAAAGGAGCTTGAAGCGGTGGAGCCAATACACCGCCCAATAACCATCCGTTAATTTCTAATCTGATACCAAATCAATTGATAGCTTATTGATTGGCTAGTAAATTAGTATAACTAAATTTTGATATTCGATAATCCAAACTGTTAAGTATAATTATCCATCTGATCTGTCCACAGTTAGGTACTTATGTAAAACTAGGTACTCTCTTTGTTACATTTTAATTATGCCTAGTTTGTTAAATATAATGACCCTTTTTTTAAAAAAAATTGGCAATAATTTAAGTTAAATTTCTTATTTCATATTTAATGTGAATCTTTTATAGCCCAACATGTTTAAGATGGTAAGTTTCAAAAGTCTTATTATAAGTCTGGCAAGGGAACCAGGACGGCCCGGTACCGACTCGAGACCCGTCTTATACTTTTATACACAAATATATTATGATATGTTTTAAATCTACAAATTTCAAAAATGTTACATCTTTTTCTTAAATTTCATACTTGATTGTATGGGGATAAAACTAGGTCTAACAAATGGAGTAACTGCATGGGATTCGATACATGGAAGCTTGGCTTGACCGGACCCGAGTTCACGATAGTGTCTCCATTCATGTGTTGGCTTACAACTTGGTGTCAACCTTTGAGGAGCCTTTAGTGATCAATTCACTAAAACTCCTCTCAATTCCGGTTAATCACTTGGCCGGGGCAAGCTTGCAACGGTCTCCGGATATGACATCAATCAGCCTCGAATCTAGAGCTTGAAATTCAGGCACATTGGAGTATTCACATATGACAATAGTCCTTTGATGATAGGATAGCCTTTTATTGTTGGTATTCATAACTTTTTGGCCCTTTAAATAATTAAACTCTTGCATAGGAGAAAAAGACATCCAATCTTCACTTGTAACACAAAAATCAAATAACTCGATTTTCAAACTTTGATAACACAAGCTATTTACGATCTTTATATTTTGTTTTTTTGTCATGGTGTTTTACTCAAATTCTTATTCTTAAGTCTTAACATAATTTTATTTTTTTTGTTCATTCATGCTCAAACGATTTAACCTAAAAAGAAAAGAGCTTGATCTACCTTAATTCACTTGCCATTATTTTTACTCAGATTCTTATTCTTGACACAATTTATTCTTTCTTGCTGAGAGGAAGTAATCGATCTTATAAATTCACTATCATTATTCTTCATTTTGACAAATTTAACTATCATCGCATACAAAAAGAATTTCAAGCAAGCACCAATCAAATAATTAATTAGCATAAATTAAAAGATAATGAGTATTGATTTATTAGGTACCACACACCCATGGAACCCCTCTAGGCTTCTACTCTAAGCAAGTGAATATGGTCGGTGCGTAGTGAACGATTCATCAACCCCCCCCCCCCCCACCCACAAGAAATGATGAATAAAGAAGTTGGGAATGGAATTAAAAGAAGCAAGAGTAAAGTGAACCTTTAGACTCTATTGTTTATCTTTTCTTAAGAACCACAAACTTTGCACAATAGTGACATCTATTTAATAATTTGTAAGGGACCATGTTATATTTACTTGGAATGGTTCTTCAGTAATTTAAGAGAATAATAAGGGTTATATTTGGGGTGAAATATAGTCTATAAATAATGTCAATAACCACCTCATTTTCATTACAATTCACTACTTCCAAATTCCAAATTTCAACATAGTACCACTTGAAATATAAACTTTATATCTTTCAAATGAAGAAGAATTATAGGCACACTTCTTTTATGTTTCTCTTTTTTCTTCTACTTATTTTTGCCACTACATTTTCCATAATATCAGTTGATGCAAGGAAACACCACCTTACCAAAAAGAGCAAAATACACCACAAACATAAGAAACAACAGAAAAATGGAGATGGAAATAAAGCACCAAATTGTACAAATTCTCCTTCTCCTGCCCCATCTCCATCTCCATCTCCATCTCCATCTCATGGTTTTTACCCAACACAATCTCCCATTTTTAATATCTTATCCTTTGGAGCCAAAGGTGATGGAGTTTCTGATGATACCAAGGTAAATAAAAGCTAATTACACAAAATTTAACTTTTATATACTCACAGTACGCCTACAAGTTTATTTAAAAGATAGTTACAAATAATTTTTTAGGGTACGCATTGACTAGTACACAAAGGCGGATAGACCATATGATTAATGAGTTTTCGATATGAAACATCGATATATTTATAAAAATAATTTAAATTTCTACAAATGTTTATTAGCGAAGATATTATTTTATAAGTGCAATAGATTCAATGATCGAATACAAGGGTTAAACCAACCTCAAGTTTAAATTCTTGATCCGACTTTGCTAATTATACATATGACTTGGAAAAGCTAATAAGTGATTTTGTATAATCGATTGATTAAACACATTAGTGTATAAAATAGGGTTCTTTACTCAAATAGCTTATCGAATTTACTATTTAGTTTTCCTAAGGTTATGCACATATTAAATACATGAATTATACCTATATTCCACATCTACCATCTATTTTCAATTTAAACAGTTAAGTGAACGGTTATTTAGATTAATTCTTCTGAAATATTTATATTGTCAAAATATAAATCCATTTCAATCTTATAATTTTCTTGTTTTTAGTCAATATATAGTACTTATAAGCTAACTTTAATTTGGAGTAAATATTCATTATAGGCACTTGAAGCAGCATGGGAAGCAGCTTGCAAAGTCCAAGGGGCTACTCTAGAGATTCCTTCAGAATTTCAATTCTTAATCAATCCCATTACACTTCAAGGACCATGCATGCCAAACTTTGTTTTTCAGGTTTATAATTTTATATATCCATTTCCTTCTCCATCTTAGTCAATTTATCTGACACGGTTAGAATTTCGAGAACCAATCAATTTATGAGACACGTTGAAATTTCGAGAATATATATGTCTTTTTAATATTTTAAGTTGTTAATTATTATGACTTTTATAATACTTTCTACACAGTTTAAAACTTCTACGAATTCACGATTAAAATTTAAAAGTTTCAATTTCAAAAGTTTAACCGTCACTACACCAAAAATAATTTTTAGCTGCAATCAATTAACGTCAATAGTTGTTACTATATTTTTTTAGAGACGTACATTTACTAGTGATAATTAGATTTTAGCACTCTTTGTAAATGTCGTTAAAGCCTATAACAACATTGGAGGTAATGACAATTAACTAATACCGGTAAAGACCTTAACACTCTTTATTAATTTGTGCATATTGATCGTCGTTCAAAGCTGTTTTTGTAGTAGTGTATACTACATAAATTATTAAGACGGAGGAAGTAATATATTCTCTCTAACGCCCATGCCCTAAAAGATTTCCTGGTCACTTGACAAAAAGTATATTCTTTGTCTGTTAAAAGTTCCCTTTTTAATGATTTAATAGTTAGAATTGTGTTACATTTCTGATCATGAGTGGAATGTAAACAGATAGATGGAATTATTTTGGCTCCTCCAAAAGTAGGCTCCTGGCCAAAGTCCAGCTTGTTTCAGTGGTTGAATTTTAAGTGGATGCACAACTTTACCATCCAAGGTACTGGCACCCTTGATGGCCAAGGCTATAACTGGTGGAAACTTTCTCAAATTGATTATTTTCAGGTTTGTACATTTCTACCACTTACCATATTACTCTAACTTTATTGATAAAAAAATGTGTGGGTGGGTGGGTGGGTGGGGGTGGGGTGAGTAAAAATCACAACTAGAGTCAGTCCAGATAAAAGGAAGAATTCAATCTCCTTCTTACTTGTTTAGTGAGAGGTGGGTGGGTGGGGGTGGGGTGAGTAAAAATCACGACTAGAGTCAGTCCAGATAAAAGGAAGAATTCAATCTCCTTCTTACTTGTTTAGTGAGACAAGAGATTAATTTTTAATCATATATATTAGCAATGTATAAAAAAATTTATACTATCAGTGTATTTTAAAGTACTAAAGTCATATTTTATATAAGGTCGAATTCCAGTAATTATTATTTAAATGACTTAATTACATAAAAATAATGATTTTGCATTATCGATGTATAAAAGTCAAACTCAAAAGTATTACACATGAAAAAAGACATGTCAAACTCGAAATTATTACACATGAGAAAGATGTGTCGCGTGTTTACCTCCTCCCGTGAACTTAAGTTGAAGACCAACAAGTATTGTGGTGGAGTGATAATTGTACTCATTTATCTTTAATTAGATTGATAACTTGGGTTCGAGTCATGTTATGTCAATAGTTGTCTTTGTTAGAGAGTGTTTTACCTTTAATTTGAGATTTTCTTACGTGGATTTGAATTAAGAAGCTAGTGTCTTACCTCCTTTAATAAGTTCTTGAACATAGACTCTATCCATATATATAGTATCATTAAATTAGATCATTTTTACATGTTAATGAGCATATTCTTATTTCATTAATTCGTATTTATTTTACAGGTGATGAAGAAATCTAAAAACACTCCTGATATGAAACCAACTGTAAGTAAAAATATGACTTAGTACCTAATTAGTAGAATCACTAAATAATTCATTACAAGTATATATTTTATATTATTTATTAATATACATGACTAGTGATGATGAATACCTTATACTTTTAAATATTTTTATGACAGGTTTTACGATTTTATGGTAGCTATAATGTGACAATACGTGATATCAAAATTATAAACAGTCCTCAATGTCACCTTAAATTTGACAATTCTAAAGGGGTAAAAATCAACAATGTTACAATTTCTGCACCAGAAAATAGCCCAAACACTGATGGAATTCACCTCCAAAACACACAAGATGTTGAGATCCATCACTCCAATATAGGAACAGGTAAATTTTCAATCTATTATCCCTTCGATTTAATTAAAAATGTATGTTCCAATTTATATGACACTGAAGAATGATACCTTTCTAATTTTTGTTTGTTTGTTTTATAATTGATATGCAACTAGGTTGTAGACCTAGTGGCGATTTATTAATAATAGATTTTTAAAAAATATTTTAACTAAAGCTTCGCATTTTATTTCTCTCTTCTTAATGTTTATTTATTTATATTTGATTTGGCACACTCCTTAAGAAACAATAAATCAAATGATAATTTTATTATATCATTATTAATTATTATCTAATGGGAAATGAATTGGAAATAATATTAGTACTTAATATTTAATAATAGGGGTAAAATAGGTTTAAAATGATAAATTAGTTCTTGATTTTTTAAACTGCACACGCAAAAATAGACATTTGTTTTTAGTATGGACTGTCTCCTAAACTTTATGACTTAGTTAAAAGTACAATACAAGAAAAATACCATTCAATTTTCTCGAAATCAATGAATGGACTTGAAGTCGCCCCTGACCTAAATAGAACTATTATCCTTATGACTAAATAAGAATAAACTTTTTACTTCTCGAGTGATAGTTCCACGATCCCAACAAATTGAAATAAAGGAATACAAAAGCAGTTCTTTTTGTTTTAATTTTTAAAAAAGGCCAAGAAAGTAGAGTAGACTTGATATATAGTTGCTACCACGTGCACTTTATATTTCAAGAATATATACATTTATAACTAATGGTCCCATTCTCATCCTCAGCTTTCAACCGATAAATTAACTGTCACTAAAACTAACTTTTTGTCTTGCCTCCAACGCTAATATATTAATTATAAAGATAATTTATGTACTCCAATTGTATAAAGGAATACCTACCATAATGACAGTGGGAAAATTAACACCTAACTTTATCCTTGGTACTGGTTGGTACACCACTAATTAAAGTGATTAAATTACTCAATCCTATGTTATTGTCCATTAGGACACTTTAGTAAAAAATGAGCTAATTAGATTACATGATTCTCTAATCTCAATCTTTTTTCTAATTAATTAACTAATTACCAGGAGATGATTGCATATCAATTCAAACTGGTTGCTCCAATATTCATGTCCATCACCTGAATTGTGGTCCTGGACATGGCATAAGGTACGTAATTAATCACTCGTATAGTCAACATATCATTCGGACTCATGTGCTTTTCAAAATCAGAGATATTCATTTATTAGCTTAGTGATCTTTCGAAGATAAGTGACTTACAATATATATTGGAAACAAATATTTATAATTTTATCTTAATATATAGTTTGATCTACTTATATTTTATTTCTAATATTTTATATATTTTTTGATAATTACAGTCTAGGAGGACTAGGAAAAGATAAAAGTGTTGCGTGCGTGTCAGACATCATTGTTGACAACGTGAACTTGCAAAGCACTATGTATGGTGCAAGGATTAAGACATGGCAGGTAGGTTTATAAAAACTTGTAATCTAACCAGTAGTTAATTAAGGATTTAAATTATATATACTGATATAACAAATTTTTTTACATAATTAGTATATTTTAACAAGTTGTCGCAGATAATTTGTCCCTTTTTTAAGGTTGCTAATGACACTTTTTTATATACGACTTTTGTAGTATAATAATTCTCCGAGTTTAAGTTATATACCCTATAGCTAACTATATCCTCTATATTATAAAATCCTACACTTACCCTTTCTATTAATTAAAATGCATAGATGTTTAGCGTAATTAAACCCTTTTTACATTAATAGCGCAATTTAACTGATTATAGCATGTATTACTCTATTATCTAGGTAACAATAATATTGTTATTAGCCTTAATAAGGAAGATTGACTTTCTACCGGAGAAAATGAAAAAGAGAATCTCAAATTGGAAAAAAAAATTGTTGTCGTCCAGAGGTCGACTTAGGCTTATTAAACATGTTCTAGTCTTTCTTCACACATATAAAAGTTTTTTCCTGAATTAGCCGATCCACACTTGTTATTGTATGTAGGTCAACTTAACCAGTTAGTGTAAAACAAATTGTATATTAACTTTACACTTCAAGTAACCTAATAATATAAAAATTCTTTTTCGCTAACCATATATTAAATTTTAATTTGTTAAATAATTCATTATTTTTCATATTTTGTTTTGTAGGGGGGTGTTGGAATAGTCAAGAACATATCATTTACAAACATTCAAGTATCAAATGTTAAGGTACCAATCATGATAGATCAATATTATTGTGACAAACATGTGTGCAAAAATCAAACAGGAGCAGTAGCAATATCCAACGTTAAATTCAATCAAATTATTGGAACTTATTCAACCAAACCAATTCATCTAGCTTGCAGTAATTCAATTCCATGCACAGACGTTGATTTAATTGATATTCAATTAAAACCATCGACGAATTATCGAGGAATCAATCAACTAGGGTTGTGTTGGAATTCTTACGGAAAATCACAAGCACCACTTCTTCCTTCAAGTATGGATTATTGTGTTAGAAGGGGAAGTGGACTTGTTAGAGGAATTTCAAGATCTCATGAACATGTTTGCTTGTGAAATTTTTATTTTTAATTTAAATTTCTAGGTGATATTGTAATTAATTAAGTAATTTGTGTTTGTTTTTAAAGTTTCTATGGTTTGTTTTGTCCTTCCCCTATGTTTTAATGGTGGAAGACACAAGTTCCAGCTAGTCTAGAATTAAATATGAAGTTTTTTTTTCTTCTTTTTTTAGATGAATTTTGGAGTTTATATATATTATATAGCGTTCTCCTTGTTGTTTGCTCTCATTAATTTCATTTTTTTTTGTTTTATAATTATCTAGCTTTTGACTTGTTTTATTTCACCCTTTGGAATATCCATCCCAATCTCTTTTACTTTCACCAAACATGTTAGTAGTTACCATGAGATGTGAAGGGTGTGCTCGGTATATTTTGTAATTTTCTCATGTTTAAAAAGTCAAAATATTTGATATTTGAAAAATATTTTTCTAAAAAAAAAGTAAGTTCCTTAAAAATGGAAAAAAAAATATGATTTTTAGAGTGAAATTAGAGAAATAATTTTTCATAAGTAGCAATACACATTGATTGCATCTTTTCCATCCTCCAACGTACCTCATCTCTTTAACCCAACTATGTAGCTCCCATCCTCCCCCCTTCCCCCTTTTATAGTATTTGTCTAAATTATATACAAATATTTTTTAGAATAATATTATTCAACACACCCTAAAAGAAGGTATTTAATGAATCAACCCCAATGACTTCAAATCTACAACTATCTAAACTTAAAAGGACAAAAGAGTCATAAACAATACTTCTATTCCATTTTATGAGATACTATTACCTTATACTATGTAACGATCTGATTTCATCGTTACGAAAAAGTCAACGGAGAAAAATTTTGGGCCGGAAAACTTTTGGTAGTAACTTGGGATTTTCTAGCCTAGTCTAGATTTGGACGAAATCGGAGTCATGTGAGTCTAGGGAAATCTGGTAACGATTGGGTGATTTAATAAGGAATTTGATTGCATGAGTAGATAGCTAAGACGTTAAGGAATTCGTACGATTTTACGGAATTGAATTCGGGTGAGTAGAACTCCCGAAATTGATCTTAGTGTGAATGGGTATTTTATGAGTGTCGTGGAATGAAGGTGTTGTGAAATGGGGTTTTGGAACTCAATTCCCGACGTTTTGTCTCCACCACAGCCGCCAGAGCGAGACTAGTGTCGCCAGGCAGAGCCGTTGTAGCGGGGTGAGGACCGCTGTGGCGGGGCAGACGCGACTTAAGTCGAAAATAAACCCCAAAACATCGTTATTCTGCAAGTTTCGACTTTGAGAGCTAAGGAACGACCCCAGGTATTTTCTTGACAGTTTTCCACCATTTTTTAGGCTAAAGGTAAGGTTTTCACTCCCCGAATCCGTTTTTCGATCCGTAGAACTTAGTTTCTTGGGTGATTATTGTTGGAAAAGGGTTTTGGAACTGTTTGGATGGTGGGAAAAGCCCTAATTTAGATATTAGGATCACAGGTTTGATCTAGGGTTGATAATGTTGATTATAATTTGGGTAATTAAGTCTTGTTTATTGATCCTAGCATTATATTGATTGTTGTAGACCAAGAACAAAAGGAAAGAATCCGGAAAGGGAAGAATCAAGTTTCTTAGGGGATTCAAGATTTGTTCAAGGTAGGTGATGGTTGTGATTTCATGTTTGTGTGATATATGTTTGTAATTGCTTCATTGCATTGCATGTATGTATGTGAATATTGCATTATTGATCACACCCTATGTAATGGAGTATGAACGAATGATTATTGTATGCCATGAATCAACACTTGTTTGTATGATTATGAGAATGTACATTGTGAGTGTGATTGTGGCTTGTTGAATGGATCGGGTGTTGCGTTCCAACACACTAATTGGATCGCATGTCACGTACCGACGTACATATTGGATCGGGTGCCACGTTCTGGTGCATATATGGGATCGGGTGTCACATCTGGTACACTAACTTGGATCGGATACCACGTACCGATACACTAACAGTTTGGGTATGGGTTCCATGAGAACATTATTGAATTGGGTTCCGTGAGAGGACCATTGAATTGTGTTGTGTGTTGTGTGTCTACTTGTGATGATTACTTTCATATCTAATGGTGATTGAGGTTGAAAAACTGTTTTGTTGCTCTAAAATGATAATCAATGTGTATTATTGCTGACGTGGAATGCTACATTGATCCAAAAAGATGACTAATAGTGTATATGTTTGGTATATGCCTGTTTTATAATATTGTGGTTACTTGCATGTGTTTCACTTATTGGGATAGCCGCGTGATCCACCAATACATTATGGCTGTGTACTGATACTGCACTTGCTTGTTCTTTATTGAGTACAGGGTATCTTCAGGCGGATATTGATAAACCTCAGCTAGGTGACTATTGAGCGTGACCGGATTCAAGAGTGAGCCAGTTCTTTCAGGCTGCCATGGATCTCTCTTGTTTAAGTCCACTCTTTTCGGACTCAGACTATTTGTTTAAGGTGTATGTTTAGTTTCGGGGTTGTACCCCTTGTTCTTAGACTTGTCGTTAGTAGAGTTTTGGTACAATGACTTTCAGGTTCTAAGGGTTAAGACTTCCGTATTAGTTTGGTTAAGTTATTTGTTTAAACTTTTGGAGTTTATGGGAACTCTATATAATTTCTGCATTTAAACCTGCTTCCGTATCTTTAAATGCATAGTTTTTGGTTAAGTTGTTTAGTCTGGGTTGTAGTAATGGTTCTCCCACCGGAGGGTTAGTGTGGGTGCCAATCACGACGGTCTGGGTCGTGACATACTACCTCCGTTCCTATTTAATTATAATCATTTTAGGTTTCACGCCCCTTAAGAAACTAAGTAAGTTTATCATTGTACTATTATTTAGGATTTTTTTAAAGTCCAGTTTTCAATAAATGAACATGAATTAATTTATTTGATTAATTAATTTGACCAATGAACATGAATTAATTACTTAATTTTTCTACGTTGGTCAAATGCATATTTTCAAGGTTAATAACTCTCAAGGGTAAAATAAGAATGATAGTGTTATTTATGCATTGATTTTGTAAAATGACAAGTATTAGGAACATTTATTTTTAGTAAGGACGACATATAAATAGGAACGAAGGGGTAATCAATAAGGTTTTAGAAAGAACAACTTTCACATATAGCAAACATAAAAATCATATTTGTATGTTATAGTTATAGTTTATATAATTGCGCTCCATAACAAACTTTATGTTTGCTATGGAGCATCAGATTGTATAACTTGTTGGCAGGAGCTTCAAATTTGTATAATTTCGTTGGCAGACCATTTGTATAACTCGTTGGCAGCCTCTCGTTTGTATAAATGAATGTAAGCCTCTCAATTCAATTTTATGTGTTTGTATATCTGCATAAAATTTGAATTTATATACAATTGAATCGAAATAAAACATTTGTATATCAAATCTTTCTCTCTCTCTCTCGCTTTATACAACACAAATTATACATTGTAATTTGTATAATCCGTGTTTGTATAAAGCGAGAAAGAGAGAAAGGCAAAAGAGAACTGGGCAGGGGAAGATCTGTATTTATATAATTATAAGTGTATATGATGAAAATATATGTATTTGTATTTGTATATACGGTTTTCTCTCGCTTTATACGAACACAAACGCATTTTATACATTTGTGTTTGTATAAAAGCGAGAGAGGCGAGGGAGAGACTGGCGAGCGAGAAACCTAGGGAGAGAGGTGAATGTCAACTATTTGCTACAGGTTACAATTAAATCAAACTGTGTTTATAGCATTTAATTTGAATTAATAATTTGCTATTTTATACAATTTTCCCTTTTAGAAATAGGCATATATTTATTTTTAGAAAGAATCTAAATTCAACCACCCTTTTTTTCCTTTAATTATGACAAGCTTAGTTATAGCACACAAATATGAAGAGTAATCATATATAGTTTAGTCAAAGTGGGTAGTTAATTTTTTGCCTTAGTAGGCTAATCTTTTGGATTAAATGGTGACAAAGATTTGCTTCAACATGACTCATGAGAGCAATTCCATGTTTTTAGTTGAAAAAATGAATAACTTTTTTGAGGTTATGGGTCTATTTAACTATTTTATTCATTGGCTGACTCGTTTATTTTGTTACATGGCCAGTCAAGTGAATATATTTAACTCTAAAAATTGCTTGTGATTTTGAAATCCACTTTTCTCTTGCTCATCTTGTATTCTTATTAAAAAACACTCATGGAGGTTGAAGGTTTGGTTAAAAGATGATTTTATTTGATTTGAATTTAAAATAAAAATAAAAATTGGCTATGTTTTATTAAAACTAAACTGGATGCAAAATTGAATTATATCGATAAGTTATAATATACATAATATTTTATTGTTATATATGTACAATATATTTTATTTTTTTTGCAAAATATATCTCTTTATCGATATATCTGCTTCATATCGATCAAGTATGTTTATGCAATTACAATGCCTATACTTTAAAGGTGATAAAATAAATAAATAAATCACATTTAGTATAATTTATTGAATTTATGCTGACGCTGGACTTTGCATCTAGCAAAGTAATAAGAAAGTAGTGTAGGCTAGCTAGTTGTGGTTACTAACTTTTCCAGCGAACTACCAGGAAGCACTCATTTTAACTTCTTAATTATTAATTAAGTACTTTCTTAGCATTTTTATTACTTAATTATATTAGTAGAGGGCATAGTTTATTTTGTGGTTGAAAAATAAAGGTGGCAGCAGTTACCAAATCAGCAATCCACTTAATATGTACCCCTATTTATGGGTCTATTAAATTAAAATAAGAATTAGTACAAGCACTTGCAAATTCAAATCTCTACTCTATGGTTCCTATTTGAGTAAAAAAAAAAATTTAATGCATGATGAAATTGTGCTATATACTCTAGCTAGAACCAGAAATTTATATATGTTCTAAATTAAACTATATGGAGTACTATATAATATAATATAATATAATATAGTAACACATGCCTTTCACTAAAAGATATCGAAGACCTAAATTCTATATCAACCACAAATTCAGTCAGTAGGTATTATATATTTGTTAAGGTTAGGACATATGTTAATTGGTTTATAGCATGAAAAAACTATAGTGGATTGACGTAAGTTGGTATATTTAAAAAAGAAGGGATTTTAATTTTATTATAGAGATCTTTACTTGAATAGTGGAATAGATTTATTATTTTTTAGCTGATATACATAAATTTTATACTACATTATAATACACACGTATATATATATATATATATATATATATATCAGCTATTTTTATTTTAATTAGTTTGGTGATTAATTATTTAAGTTAATTCTCCCTTGATTATATGTGGGACGAATAAATATCCTCATTGCTAATTCATGATATAATACGTGGAAAGCAGGGAGAGAGAAGGTAAGTTGTTCGTCGGAGAGGGGTCGACGATGGAGAGCAGGGAGAGAGAGAGTGGAGATGATGGTGAAAGCCGTAAATTTTCTTGTCTTGTTTTTTGTTTAGGAATTTTGTATAAAATTCTAATTATTGCTATGCTTGTAATATTTTAAAATTGTAGTTATATATTATAGACATAATAGTTATGTTTACTTAGTTAAATATTTTTTTCTAAATTAAAATAAAGGCTAACCCTTTAGAAATATCTTTATTCGCGAAGTCAGATTTTTTACTAATAGAAAAAAATAATCTTAAAACCTATCATGATCCCTCGTGCTTAATTAATTACAAATGAGAGTTAATATAAGATAAACAAACATGATGCACAACGATCGCACGCGCACAAGTGATGATAGCTAACCTAGTATTTTAATATAATTATTAGCTAGTATTATTTTTTTAAGATTATTATTAGCAAGTATTAATATTAGATAGTATTATTATTTTAATATTATTATTAGCTAGTTCCACCAAAGGTAACTGAAGTTAAACAATTCGACAAGCAATCAAAATCAAAATAAGAGTTGGTCTGTGTATTTGTGATATGTCTCGATTGGATGATATCGAACTTTGTTAGAAACATCACGGTGAGCTTGAATAACATTAATTGTGAAGGTGTTAGGAGACCTTTTAGGAGGGTTTTAGCAAAATTTCATATTGAAAACTCGAGGTTGGAGACAATTTAATATGTATATCTTACATTATATCCCATGTATATCACATTGTAATTTGTTTATCCCCTATATATCATGTATATATGGATTTATCAATGAAAATTTCTCCGTGATATACATGATATACACATGTTCATAATAGCGTCCATGAAAATCGCATATACTCACGACATACAATATGATATACATATATCATAGATGTGTTTTCTCGATCTTATCTTTAATCTTGAAACAAGTGTAAGCCACTTCTAATCTTCCTCAAAATTTTGCATATTTCATAGGAAGTTGTTACGTTATAAAAATAACTGTACTAAGTTAATAGTAATCGATAAATTAATAATCTTTTTAAGATAATATTATTTTTTTCGGTTATGATCTTGGGCCAATAAAAAAATCACTCATTTTGATAAGACAATAAATTAATATATGTTCAGAAGATCCCTATATAAATATATGGTCCATTAATATTATAAATTAATAATTCTTTAAAAATACAAATATATTTAAAAGATAATTTAGTGAAATATAATTTTATTGTGTTTTTTTTGGTTAAAATTTAAATCTAGTTAAAGCTCATCTCTAACTTTTCTTATTACATTCAAAAATTCCGGTGTTGTCACGACTGCAAATCTTTTTGAGTGCATATGGAATGATCTCTTTTGTATCCACATAATGTTTTATGTATTTGATCCGTCATTGTTGATTTTGTGACACTTTTAAATGAGAAGTAATTTTCGGATATGATTCAAGAATATTCATGTGTTGCTTATATAATTTATTTCTCTTATACATTGAATGTTCTTAGTAAAGATATAGTGAATAATATTTGATTATTAAGAAACAATGAACATTATGTGTAATTTTACAATAAGTCATTGAATTCTTAAATTTATTTTACAATGAATATATAACAAAAAAAAAATGAATCATACACATACATTGTACATTATGTATAATGAATTTATTTTTGAGAAAATTTCATAAATAGCAAACATAAAGACATAACAAAGCTCTATAACTATAGTTTTAGTAATTGCACTCCATAGCTATAGTTTCGTTTGCTATGGAGGTTGTCGTTTGTATATTTTGCGCGGTTTGTATATTTCGCTTGTCCGTTTGTATATTTCACTTGTGAATATACAAATTCTATATTTATACATTTATGGATTTTTTAGAACTCCGTTTGTATACTTCGCTAGCCAATATACAAACAAGGTATTTATTGTGAACTTTTCATAAATCGTATAAAAATAGTTAGGGTAAGCATATATGAGTTCTAGATTTATACAATCAGGAACCACATTATACAAAATTTTGATTTATACAATCAAACGGATTATACAATTTTGCCGAATTATATAAACTAAACGAATAGCAAAATTTGGGGAAATCAAAACAGTAGCTATAACATTCAATATCGTTTAAATGTTTGCTATTATGCACAATTTTTCCTTTATTTTTCATATGAATTCAATAAATATGATACATAATTTAATAGGATACAATGATTTTGATGTATTATAAATTAGTAAGATACAATAATTTTGATATAATCAAAAGTAACCTTTATTAAATCTCAAAACACTCTTTAAATTTATAAATACTAATTTATCGATTAAATAATACATCTACAAAATAAAAATATTTCGCAGTCCATATATATATATATATATATATATATATATAAATGGGACAAATGACAAATATACCGCCCGAACTATCGTAAATGGTATGCAGATACCCTCCGTCATACTTTTGGGACGTTTGGTGTCCTTGCCGTACAAAAACTAGAACATATATACCCTTCACTCTAACGGAAGACTAAATAGGGACACGTGGTGCAATCTTATCCATCGGTTCGATGGATAAGATTATGACACGTGTATGTCCGTTAGTATAAAGGGTATATATGCTCTAGTTTTTGGATGGCAGGGAAACCAATGTCCAAAAATATAACGGGGTATCTGCATATTATTTACGATAGTTCGGGGATATATTTATCCTTTTTCCCTATATAAATTAGAGTTGGAAAAGTTTATGAACCAGCTTTGTAGAACTCCTGAGGGACCGAACCGACCCACTATTGATTCCCAGTGGGCCGATCTTTAGAGAACCGGGTTAGAGGGACATGGGGACCTTTCATTTTCAAATTCTTTTTTTTTTTTTTTAGAGAAACATTGTATTATATATATTTGAGATAAGTGTCAAAAACACATCTAAACTATCCAATTATTTTGAGTTCATACCTAAACTATTGAGAGTGTCAGTTTCATACCTAAACTATCACTTTTTAGTTTGAGAAAACACACTTCAGTGGAGTGTAATATACTCTCTCTTTTATTTGAAAAAACATTGACACATGACATTTCACATGGATAAAATATTCCACCTTGACAAAAATTAAATAATAAACTATTAATATTAATTAAAAATCAAAGATTAAAGTATTACTATCCATAAAAAAAATATTTTAAAAAAATAAAATTTAAATTATTTTTCTTACCCCATTCCACCACCTCCTCCACGTACCCCCCCCCCCCCCCCAAAAAAAATGATATTATTTTATCTTTTAAATTTTTTTTTATATCCCATCCTATTTAACCCTCTGCTCCTAATTTTTGTTTTATTTTTTACATTTTTATCATTTTGTCTTAGATATCTATGTATATATATTTTTAGAAAAAAAAATCTACTTGTGTACCGAATAGAACATAAATAAATAAAAAATTAAAAAATGTCTTGTGACGGTGAGTAAAAAAATTTCGATATGTATATATCTAACACAAAATGAGAAATTTTTTTTGAAGCGGAGGGTTAGGTGGGGTGGGGATGACGTAAAAAAAATTAAATTCTTTTATAAAAGAAATTTAAACCAAAAAAAACTTTAAAAAATGGCCGGGGGAGGGGTTGGGGTGGGGGGGGGGTGAGAGGAAGTGACGGAGTGGGTTAAGAAAAATATTTTACATTTTATTCTATAAAAGAAATATTATTTTTTGGATAATAATTTTTTAATTTTAACTAATACTAAAATTTATTTAATTTTTGTCAAGATTGAATGTTATATCCATGTGGAATGTGATGTGACAATTTTTAAAATAAAAGAGAGAGTATATTATACACACCATGATGAGAGTGGTATAAAAGGGGGAGATGTGTTTCTTAAACTAAAAAGTGATAGTTTAGGTATGAAACTCACACTCTCAATAGTTTAGGTATGAAATTCAAAAAAAGGGTATAGCTTAGGTGTGTTTTTGAAACTTATCTCTATATATTTTTGAATATTTGAACACTAATGGACAAATAAAACTTAAAAAGAATTTTTTAAAATAGCTCCAAGTTTAAATTTTTTTAAATTGTATTAAACATTACATTGAAATTTACTTTTTGATTCAATTCATATTGAAAGCTTGTGTTTTGACTTCTAAACATGCACGTTACAAACACAATTTTGCATAAAAATGAAAATAATATTCTTTGAAATGATCGATCCCTCAACGTTTCAACCATTTCATGAAGCTCTTTTGTTAGAATTGACCATTTTTATGTAATTGAATGGTTTTTGAAGATAAAAATCTTAAATTGAATGATTTTATTGATACAAAATAAAATTTAATGACTTATTTTAAATAATCTTCCATAATTGAGTGATCTTTTAAGCTATCTACTCCTAAAAGAATCTTAGTAGGTGTATTTTATTAAAAATATATCATTAGTAGTACAAATGCAAATGAAAAGAAAGCTGTAAAAGCTTAAGAATAAAATCCCAAAGCAAAAAGCTAAGAAGAAAAGGCGGGACTAAAAGTAAAGCAAAAGCTAAAAAAAACAACTTATTTATTTTATTTTTTAAAAAGGTATTTTTAAATAATTTTAAAACTAAGTTAAGTGATATAGCTAAATAATTTCACTTGAATAATTTTTTGAATACTTCCGATATTATGAGAATCTAGTTTGATATTTATGAGTGGATTGAATCTTTTGATATTTTATTATTTTTGGGGTCTATGTTTATATATATAACTTAAAAAATATAAATATTTTGCTAAATTAGATTTTTTTTTAATGACAAATCCAAAAGTAATTTATAAGAGAAAGTGAGAAACGCCTTATTTTTATTGATATAAAATTTATTGCCTTTGCTAAATAATTTCGCGCACAGATTTTCCGAAGAATCTATGCCTAAAAGCTAACATAGATTATGTGCAGGGAATATTAATTGATTATAATTTAATGATGTATAAGTGTTTATTCAAATTTATGGATAATGACTTTTGGCTTCTCTCACTCAACAGTAAAACTTCTGAGTCTCTCGTCTTCACCTCCAAATCTCCATTGTTGTGGTAAAATCACAGCTTCCTCAAGCTTCTGTTCTGTTTACATATATTTGTGATTTTCATGTAGAAGCTTCTATTATAGTTGCAATTGTTCTACATCTTTCTTAGGGTTCGTATTTTTTTTAAAAAGTACTATTTGTTATCTACTTGAAAACTTATTGTGATTTTGCTTTTAAGATAAGAGGCAGGAGTAGATCAAAGGCATGGATTCCTTTATGTATTAATGGTGGTAGCATATCATGGGAAGCAAACATTCCAAGGGAACAACTTCCACGAGTGATCCAGTTCCATTTAAAGTTTTTCGAGTTCCTTTTGTAGATTTGGAGGAAGCAACTAACAACTTTGATGACAAGTTTTTCATTGGAGAGGGTGGATTTGGGAAGGTTTACAGGAGTGTTTTGTGTGATGGAACAAAGGTCGCCTTGAAAAGGCGTAAAATTGAGTCCTCACAAGGTATTGAAGAGTTCCAAACAGAAATTGAGATGCTCTCTCAGCTCCGTCATCCCAATCTGGTTTCATTGATTGGATACTGTGATGAAAATAATGAGTTGATTCTAATTTATGAGTACATGGAGAATGGGAATCTCAGTAGCCATTTGTATTGCTCAGATCTACCTCTACCCACCTCTACCCAGTATGAGCTGGGAGCAGAGGCTGGAGATATGCATTGGGGCAGCTAGAGGTCTGCACTACCTTCATACTAGCGGAATTATACAATGTGATGTCAAGTCTGCAAACATATTGCTTGATGAGAGTTTTGTGGTAAAAATTGCTGATTTTGGACTATCCAAGACAGGGCCTGACCTTGATCAAACTTATGTTAGCACAACCATCAAAGGAACAAGGGGCTACCTTGACCCTGAATATTTTAGAAGCCTACAGCTGACAGAAAAGTCCGATGTTTATTCTTTCGGTGTTGTTTTATGCGAAGTTCTTTGTGCTAGGCCTGCCATAGTTGCAGCTCTTTTGAGGGAGCAGGTCAACTTAGCTGAATGGGCGATGAATTGGCAAAAGAAGGAACAACTGGAACGAACAAATCATAGATCCCAATCTTGTTGGCAAAATAAGACCAGATTCCCTCAGCAAGTTTGGAGAAACAGCAATGAAATGCTTAGCTGAATATGGTGTAGATAGGCCATCTATGGGTGAGGTGCTATGGAATTTGGAGTATGCACTTCATCTCCAAGAGCCTGTCATTCAAGAAAACAGTACCATCCCTATTGGCGAGCTATCACTGCAAATCAATGATTTCAGTCATGTTGATACCAGTTCTAATGCTGCTCAGATCGGGACATTAAATTCGTAGATAACTAAGTGAAAATGGTACATACCTTAGGTATTTTTCCTGTTTAGTCAGTCTCTTCAGGAGATCCAAACTGTTTGCTCAGTGTTGTCAACCTTCGTTGAAGAATGAAGGTAGGAAGTTATGCAAAATAATTGGGTCTGTCTATTTCGTGTTGAACACTTTATGATGTTACATAAGGTAATAAACATAGTCTAGTATGAAATATGATCTTTCTTTTTAGACTATCATCATATTGTTTAGTGACGACCTCCTGCTTAGACTATCTTCATTCATTTTTTTATATAATGGTGGTGTCTGGTCCATCTGTTGCGTACCTTGGTAATTCCACCAGTACAAGTATCAGGTACCATTCAATTACTTTTTCTTAGAACAAGTAATAAAGTAGAGTAATAAATTCCATCATAATTCAAACTGTAATTGCTTAGTTTCATGACTGGTCATACTTGAATGCTTCCCTCAATATGTTGTTCATCACGTCTAAGCACTTAAGTATTAGAGATTGTCTTGTTGAAGATGTATACTGGAAGCATCTTGCTGCTTGAAAAGCATCATCGGAGACCCACCATTGTGCAACTTTGAGGTTGTCCAGTTTTAAGTATTTGAGCTCACGGAACTCTGAAAGTAAAACATACATGAAACTGTTGATGTTATTGATTTATTTTTTATGGCTTTTGAGTGTTTATGCTCATTTCTAAGCATTGTTTATGCCCAAATTCTGGAATTGCGAAACTCCATTTTTTTGAGTTTAACATCTATTCAAATTCAAGTTAGTTTACTGTGGGCGACTGCAAAAGTCACCGAATGGATCAGTCTTTTAGTAGAATATCAAAGGAGGGCATTGCAGATACCTGAGGCAGCAATGACTTCTTCTAAGGCTAGAAGACCACCGGAAGACACCTAGGACTATAACATGTTGTGAAAGAAGCCCAACGCCTATGTAGCGCCTGGTATTCAAACATTGAGGCATTTTCTCTACCCTTCTTACCCTGAAAAAGCAGGGATAGCTTACAACCGATTACCATCTTTTGCTCTGGACCAAGAAGGGGCAGTACAGTACAGGAATATTCCCCTATTGTCCATCGACTACGCCTTTCGGCCTGATCTTAGGCCTTGACTCACCCTCCATGGACAAACCTTACGGATAGGTTTTTGAGGCATTGAATTTTCACCAATGTTTGCGTTACTCAAGCCGACATTCTCGTTTTTGCTTCATCCACCATCCCTCGCGCGGAGGCTTCTCGCTAAGGTGGAATATTCCCCCTTACCGATATCTCGAATGGTTGTTGTCCAATTCTTTTTTTTTCAACTTTTAGCAGTGTTTTCCAGTTTTTTTTTTTTTTTCAGCTGTGGGAACTTCCCTATATTTGGTTTAGTTCTTATTTTGGAGGAGTGAATATTTATTCTGGCACCTAAAGTTTATTTATTTGGTTTGATTCTTAAATCTATTAATTCATTCGAACATAAGCATTAAAATGGAAAGAGCTCCACATCCTTATAAATATTACATCTAAATTATACACTACATTCCTGTATACATACAAAATAAAACAATAACCATTAATTCATCAATTATTACATCACAATTGCACCTCCTCTACAGTGAACAATTATTTTGTGAGAGATAATATCACATATGGTCACTCAATTATAGACTTTTATCATAGAAAGTCACTCAACTTTGATTTTTAACCCAAAAAGTCACTCAACTATGAGTTTTTTTTCTTAGAAACTCAACTTTGATATTTAATCCAAAAATTATTCAACTATGGGTTTTTCTCTCATAAAGTCATTCAACTATAAAAGTTTTACTTATAAAGTCACTCTATCTATTTAATTAATTTTTCATTAAAATTTGTTGATATGTAATTTTTATTTAAAACCAAAATTTTTAAGAAATAAAAATATATTTAATTAAACCATATTGGGAAATTAAATCCCTCTGCATACCGTTGATTTTTCTATCATTTAAAATTAATTCCAGTTATTGTAATATGTTTTTTTTTTTTTGGTTAAGAATCAACATCACGTCGGTCTTGATACAATTAATAAATATCTAAATTTAAAAGTTACACACTGCTGCTGATTACTCATGCACAAATATAAGGCCAAATGATTTGAATAGACATCTTTTTAGTGGGTTGGATTATTAAAATAATTTAAATAGATATATTTTTATTTCTTAAAATTTAGTTTTAAATAAAAATTAAATATCAACAAATTTTAATGAAAAATTAATTAAATAGATAGAGTGACTTTATAAATAAAACTTTCGTAGTTGAGTGACTTTCTAATAGAAAAACTCATAGTTCAGTGACTTTTGGATCAAAATTCAAAGTTGAGTGAATTTTTAAGAGAAAAATTCATAATTGAATGACTTTTGAATTAAAAACTAAAGTTAAATGACTTTCTAAGAAAAAAATTCATAGTTAAGTGACCATCATATTATCTCTATTTTGTGACATTGCTCTCACCTTTGCTTCCTTAAAGACTCAACTCGAACTCACAACCTTAAGGTTGAAAGTGAGGGTGCTTACCGTCCGGGCAACTCCTTCTTGTCACATGATTAGTTATTCCATTTTCTATTTTGTATAAATTAATACATAGATTTTCTTCTAACTTATATATGTATTAATTATGCGAGTTTCTAAATTGTCAGTCAAACATCATATTCATTTGGCACATAAATAACTTATTTTCTATTTGCCTATCAAATGTCATATAAATTATATGAAAATTAATACATGAATAACGTGTTTCTTACCGTATAAGGCTCAACGGTGGCCTCAACCCATACGGTAATATAATGCAGTTAGTTTGGGGGAAAAAATTAAATTCGTAGTTGAGTCACAGCAGAGCAGTGTTTTCGTATAGCTAAATGGATAATGAGGTGTTTGACTTTGGGTTCTCACTTCTCTCCCTCTACAGTTTCAGTCTCTCGTCTTCTGTTGTTTATATTTGTGATTTGATTCCTCAATCAGAGTTCATTTTAGCACACCATGGGAAGCAAGCATTCCAAAGGAACAACTGATGGAGTGCCTTTTGCAGCTTTGCAGGAAGCAACTAACTACTTTGATGAGCGTTTGATCATTGGAGTGGGTGCTTTTGGGAAGGTTTACAGGGGTGTTTTGTGTGATGGCACAAAGGTGGTCCTGAAAAGGCGTAAGCCTAACTCCCGACAAGGTATTGAAGAGTTCCGAACAGAAATTGAGATGCTCTCTCAGTTCCGCCATCCCTATTTGGTTTCATTTATTGGATACTGTGATGAAAGAAATGAGATGATTCTAATTTATGACTACATGGAGAATGGGAACCTCAGTAGACATTTGTATGGGTCAGATCTACCAAGTATGAGCTGGGAGCAGAGGCTGGAGATATGCATCGGGGCAGCCAGAGGTCTTCACTACCTTCATACCAACGCAGTTATACATTGTGATGTCAAATCTACAAACATATTGCTTGATGAGAATTTTGTGCCAAAAATTACTGATTTTGGACTATCCAAGAAAGGGCCTGAGCTTGATCGAATCCATACTACCAAAGTGATGATGAAAGGAACAATGGGCTACCTTGACCCTGAATATTATAGAACCCTACAACTGACAGAAAAGTCTGATGAACTGACAGAAAAGTCTGATGTTTATTCTTTCGGTGTTGTTTTATTTGAAGTTCTTTGTGCTAAGCCTGCTGTAGGTCATTATCTTTCGAGGGAGATGGTTAGTTTAGCTGAATGGGCAATGTATTGGATGAAGAAGGGACAACTGGAACGAATCATAGATCCCAATCTTCTGGGCAAAGTAAGACCAGATTCCCTAAGAAAGTTTGGAGAAACAGCTGAGAAATGCTTAGCTGATTCTGGTGTAGATAGGCCATCTATGGGTGAGGTGCTGTGGAATTTGGAGCATGCACTTCATCTCCAAGAGGCTGTCATGCAAGAAAACAGTATCATCCCTCTTGGCAAGCTATCACCGCAAATTAATGATTTCAGTCATGTTGATGCCAGTTGTAGTGCTGCTCAGATCGGAACATCAAATTCGTATTGTGATCTCTCTAGTGATGAGGTTTTAAGTCCGAGATAACCAAGTGAAAATGGTAAATACCTTCTTTAGGTGTTTGTTGATTCCACAGATGAATATTTATTTTTGGCTTTTGTAACAATTTATTTAACTAGATTCTGAGTTGTATATAGAAAACATGCATTGGTCTACCTGTGGATTTGAGGTGTTCGGTTGTTTCACCTCAATAATTATGCAACAATACAGGGATTAAAATTGCTATTTTCTGTTTGGATAATGTTTTTGGCTGCACTCACTCTACAGTCTACAGTGAAGCACTGAAGTAAACTAGTGTAGCTACTCTATTGCCAATTCAGCTCAGGAAATTCAAACAACAAAACACGAAGATATGGCAAATGAAGCATTCGTAGTTACTATACATCCTCCCGATTGGGCTAGAAAATCATCTCCTTGACTGTGATATGTTCTTGCCGTGTTCATTTGAGTACATGTACATTTTTCTTTTATACCAGAACATGTTTATTTTGCTAGTATTATTTGATACAAATTATTAAGTAAGAAATTGAACTGTTATTTCTAATTCAGAACTTTTTCTTAGGCTTATTTGAGGGGATGGGCTGCTAATTCAGGTAACTCTAACACCATACTGATCAAAATAAATGCAACTTTATAGTAAGTTGAGCAAATCAATTGTACAGAGCTAGCATCCTATGCTCCTACATAGAGATGCATCATCATCAAAATGAGAAGGGATTTTCTCAAGCCGTTATGTTTCATTGAAACCAAATGTACATGAGCTTAGGAAGCATCATTGGAGACGGACCATTGTGCAACTTTGAGGTTGTTTAATTTTAAGTATTTGAACTCACGGAACTCCAAATATTTCACTTCCCAAAGTAAACACACATGAAATTGTTGATGTTGTTGGTTTATCTTTTTATATCTTTTGAGTGCTGTCCAATTTTTCGGCACTGCTTATGTTCAGCTCTAAGCACTGTTTATGTTCAAATTTTATGTCTAATTTATGGAATTGAGAAATTCTAAATTTTTGAGTTCAACATCTATTCAACAAATGGGTCTTTTAGTTCTCCAAGATTAGAATTTCAAAGGGACGACGTTGCAAATGTCCAGGGCGGGCATGACTTCTTCTAAGGCTAGAAGACCATGAGAAGGTGGACATGACTTCTTCTAAGGCTAAAAGACCATGAGAAGACACCCACGACTATAGGATGCCGTGAAAGAAACACATCATTGTAGTCCTGGTATTCAAACATTGGCTCGAGGCATTATCTCTACCCCTTCTTATCCCGAAAAAGCAGGAGCACCTTACACTATCAATACAAATAAATTTTATGGAGCTATCAATTGATTTAGAGGAGCCTACTTGATGAACAATGGAGAATTTTGAGTGGAAGTGTGGATGATCGTTGATCACTCAACTTTTGGTAATTGACCATTATAGTTGCTCAACTTTATTTTATCTTGTAAAAGTCACTCGCCTTTGCTTAGTTAGCTTTCATATTTATTTTAGTATGAAATGTAACTTTTGGTACCAATTTAATGACTTCATAGTTGTAGATTTTAGAAAAGAATATTTTTTTAAAAATCAAAATTAATATTTAAATTTATTCGAGACCCAATCCATTATAATGACAAAAAAATTTGAAATCATCAATAGAAAATTAATGTATTTAGGATGAAAAAAAGAAGGTCATACATTGAAATGAAATTTCCCAAGAGAACTTTCATTTAATTCACTCAATTGAAAAAAATAAAATTACAATTTTGAGTTCGAGTCTTGAAAAAGTAAAAAATCTTTGTAGGGAGCTCTTGTAAAGTTATCTTGATATTAAAATTAAGTGATACACATAAAAACGAGTTGGGAATCAAAATAAGCCACAAAAACATAAAAGTGACCAAAATAAGCCACTACTTTAGTAAGAGTAACTAAAATAGGCTTAGTGGAAGAAAAAATTCCACTTTATCTAATATTCTAAACATTGTCTCATAACGTGTATATTTTAATATATAACGGAACTATTTCCTACACTTTATAAAATGGAACTATTTCTTACATTTTATAAAGTGTAAGTTTTTCTTACACTTTGTAAAGTGGAACTTTTTCTTACACTTTACAAAGTGGAAGAAGAAATTATGTTTTACGAAGAGGAATATTTTTCACGTTTTTATCTCTTTATGAAGCTTTTGTAGTGTTTGTCATACAATTATATTGATTTGACATATCATAAAAACGGAAAAAACTATTACATTATGTAATTTATTTTTTTATTCTGAAAAATCCTCCAATCTCTATTTAATGACGTTCAAACATAGTTGATAGCACCTACAACATAAAGTCTTCTATATTTGTTCATTTCAATCTCAAAGAAAAAATGTCTTCTAAACCAAAAGTTAGAGTTTCGATTTATTGGGATGGCGAAATTATACATGACGAAAATACCGTTTATTATAATTGTCCTCCCAAACACAATGCTAAATATTCAATTAATGTCCGATATCATAAATTTCTTTCATCAATTTATAAAAGAATGAGTATAAACAGTACTGATTATAATTTGATTATAGTCGGAAAATACCCTACTTCATTTTTATCACAAGGACAAGTAAATTTTGGAGAGTAGATTATCTATAATGACGAATCGTTGACCGACTTTTTGAGGGTTCCAAATGACTACATAGATCAAATCAAGTTAACAATACTTGAAATCTATGTTAGGAAGGAGCCTAAGACTAGTCAACAACGTTCTCCTTTATTGGTCGATGTCCATCCCCAATTAGAAAATCGTAATAGCGTTGATGGATTTCCAATAACTCAATCTACTAATTTTTCTAACATGACTCATTATCAAAATATTCTTACCGTCGATATGATTTTGATTTGAACGAAACTATCAATGAAAGTGACTGGTAATGCTCAATAATTATATTTCGATTATTATTTGTTGATTTGGTCAATTATTTATTAATTTATATGATTTTTTTTTTAATTATTATTATTATTATATATTTTGTAGCAGTTTACCTCATCAAGATAGGAATATTGCTCCAAGTTATGGACTAGATAATTATTTTGGTCAGTTCTCACACTTTGAAATGACGGAAAATGTTGGGACATCCTCAAATTTTCATGTCTCGCCTACTTTTGATGTAGATGATTATCGGTATGTCCAACACTTGATTTTTTTATTTAAGTAAGTTAATTGCATGAGACAAATATTTATACTTTTTTACATATATAGGGAAAATATCAAACAAGATGAGCTCATTGATCCTGTGAATATCGATGATCGTGACCTTCCAAATTACGGCTCACCTTCAGCTAGTGATAGTGATGATTTGCCTAATGCCGAGGAATCAGGAGATAATGTTCCATTTGAGGCATCATCTAGTGATGATGATTTTTTAATGCCCAATCGGTCGCCAAGACCAATGTCCATGAGTCCGTTTCGTAATCATGAAATTCCTTATCTTGATCATCTCCCAGATGGTCCAGATATCTTTGGCAATACACATGATGAATATACATCACAACGTACGTGGGGTGAACCGAAAGATTTCATGAATGGTGTTATTTATATTGAAAAATGCATGTTGCTCAATTCAAAGAAGCAGTTGCAAAGAGCAGTTAAGCTTCTACATTTAAAGATAGCGAGGGAGTACTTTGTTATTAAATCGACAAAGAAATCATGGCGACTTGTTTGTAGGCGTGTAGAACAAGGATGTCAATTTAGGCTAACTTCTTTTAATGATAAACATACTAACATGTGGAAAGTTGAAAGATACATTAAAGATTAAAGAACATACATGTGATATGGGTACGTGCCGCGATGGACATTTCAACTTGGATGTTGAGATGATTGCTAACGTCCTCCGTGTTGATATAGAAAACACGCCAAGGTACTATTTTATACTTAGATGATTTTTCTTTAATAAGAAAATATTCATTTTTTATTTGATAATTAATATTATTTTTACTTTTCAGGTTTCCCATCAAAGACTATCAAACAGTCGTTCTTAAAGAATATGGCATTTCGATAAGCAGAAGAAAATCATATGTAGGTTGCAAGCATGCATTTGAAAAAGTCTATGGTACTTGGGAGGATTCTTTTGCCGAGTTGCCGAGGTTCATGGAAGCTTTGAAACACTTCAATCCCGGAACAATAGTTGAATGGAAAACAAAGCGGCGTGTCGATGTCATTGAAGATGTATTCAACTATGTGTTCTGGACTTTTAAACCATGCATTGATGGGTTTGTGTTTTGTCGTCCTGTTATATCGATCGACGGAACACATGTCTATGGAAAATATAATATCAAGTTGTTGATTGCGATTGCGACGGATGGTAACGACTCAATATTACCTTTGGCATTTGCAATAGTTGCGAATGAGAGCATGGAGACATGGAGTTTATTTTTGGTTCATTTGCACTTGCACGTTGTCAAGGGCCGTGTGGCATTGATTTCAGATAGGCATCACGGAATACTCTCATTCGTGTATAATTCTCCCAATTGGCAGGCCCCATTTGGGTTCCATCGTTTTTGTTTAAGACATTTGAAGGCCAATTTTCAATAAAAATTCAAAAATGTCACTTTAAACAACCTTTTATGGGCAGCTGCAAATCACTGTCAGGAGAAAAAGTTTTTGAAAAAAATGGAGATGATCAAGGAGATTAACCCGGAAGCGTATGTGTGGTTAATGAAGAACGATCTTGACAATGGACATTGCACATGGATGGAGGTAGGAGATGGGGCATGCTGACAACAAACAGTTCTGAGTCTTTCAATAGTCTTCTTAAGTCAGCTAGGGGCCTGCCAGTTACAACAATGGTAAGACTCACTTACAATCAGATTGTGAACCGATTTGTTGCAAGATCAAAAATTTTCAATCAACTTGTACAACAAAAGCAACAATGGATGCCTAAACCATTCAATATTTTTGAGGATAATCGAAAAAAGTCACAGCGTCACACACTTATCAACTATCACCAACAAAGGGAAAACATATTTGAGGTGTAGACACATATGCATCATGGCTGTGGTGGTAACAAGCACATTGTAAATGCATCACAAGGAAAATGTCAATGTGATAAATGACAATCATACCACATTCCGTGTTCTCATGCAATAAAGGGATTTGACCAAATTGGGTATCAAGCATGGGAGCATATGGCACCAGAATTCAGCGTGCGTAGCTACAAAAAAGCCTACTCTAGACAATTCAATCCACTTGGCGGTGAAAAGTATTGGCCTGACAGTCCTTTTCTTATGATAGCAAATAAAAAATATTTACGAAAAGTGGGCGTAAATAAAATTACCCGTATACATAATGAAATGGATGTTCCCGCAAGTACACTCACTCGCAAATGTTCAACGTGCAAACAAATAGGCCATGATAGGCACAATTGTCCTTCACGAGCTCGAAACGCCTCATATGGTGGTAGTAGCTAAAGAAAGATGTTTAATTGTGTTAATTTGTTCTTGCATCAATTTCTATGCAACTTTTTATTCGTATTTTTGATCATCCTCGAGTCATGTTTATATTTTCAAATTTTTTCATTCACTTTTAAAAAAAAAAAAAATACATACACAAAATAATAACTATATATAATTAAAATAATAATACTATTCACCCTCAAAAAAAGATACATACACAAAAATAATAACTATATATAATTAAAATAGTAATACTATTCACCCTCAAAAAAAGATACATACACAAAAATAATAACTATATATAATTAAAATAGTAATACTATTCACCCTCAAAAAAAGATACATACACAAAAATAATAACTATATATAATTAAAATAATAATACTATTCACCCTCAAAGAAAGATACATACACAAAAATAATAACTATATATAATTAAAATAATAATACTATACACCCTCAAAAAAAGATACATACACAAAAATAATTTAATATAAAATCAAAACATTAATAACTAATGTAAATATTTTAAAAGAAATAAATAACATAAACCTGTGTCACATCGGGATCCTCATTAACTGTCGGAACGATATCCTCTATGATCGTCGTGGGGCTAGAATCCACGGTAGATGAAGGCCCCGTAGTATGAATCTAAAAAATAATTAAGAGTTAAAGTGTAAGAAAAAGTTTCATTTTATAAAGTGTAAGAAAAAGTTTCACTTTACAAAGTGTAAGAAAAACTTACACTATATAAAGTGTAAGAAATAGTTCCATTTTATAAAGTGTAGAAAATAGTTCCATTATATATTAAAATATACACGTTATGAGACTAATAGAAAATGTTTAGAATTTTAGATAAAGTGGAATTTTTACTTCCACTAAGCCTATTTTAGTTACTTACTAAAGTAGTGGCTTATTTTGGTCACTTTTATGTTTTTGTGGCTTATTTTGGTTCCCAACTCCATAAAAACTAATTTCCAAATTCAACTTTGAACTTGTTTAGGAGACAATTTCTTTTTCACTTTTCTTGTGTTTGGAAATATTTAGTACTCCCTCAATCCTTATTATTTGTCAAATATTACCTAATTTAATTTTTCATTTTACTTATTATATTTTTAACAAATCAAAGAAGAATAATTTATTTTTCTTATTATACCCTCAATCTATTACCATTGAACTAACGTCTTTGAAATGTAGTGAGTAGATATATTTGGGACCCTACTAATAAATATAGTAAAATGATAAACTCATTATATCAATTTTATTTTTTTAATAAGTGTGTTAAGTCAAAATTTGACAAATAAAAAAAGTACCATGGGTGTAAAAGATAAAAATATTTAATTTTGCTAGCTATTTATCAATATATAAAAGCATTATAAAGTCTTCAATAAATCAATTTGGTGTTGACTACCCCCCACTCACCAAGCTTGAATGAGGTGTTTGACTTTTGAATTTTGCCACTGTACAGTTTCAGTCTCTGGTTTTCTGAAAATCAGAGGTTCCTCAAGTTTCTGTTTTGTTTACATCTAGATGCTTCGCAATTATTCTAGATCATGTTTTTTCTTTAAAGTATTTGATATCAACTTGAAACCTTATTGTGATTTTGTTTAGGAGTAGGTCAAAGGCATGGATTCCTTTATGTATTAATGATTTAGCACACCATGGGAAGCAAACATTCGAAGGGAACAACATACACAAGTGATCCTGTTCCTTTTGCAGCTTTGCAACTTCCTTTTGCAGCTTTGCAAGAAGCAACTAACAACTTCGATGACAAGTTTTTCATTGCAGAGGTGCATTTGGGAAGGTTTACAGGGGTGTTTTACGTGATGGAACAAATGTGGCCCTGAAAAGGCATAATCGTAAGTACCACCGAAGTATTGAAGAGTTCCAAACAGAAATTGAGATTCTCTCACAGTTCCGCCAACCCAATCTGGTTTCATTGATTGGATACTGTAATGATAACAATGAGATGATTCTAATTTTTGAGTATTTAGAGAATGGGAACCTCTGTAGCCATTTGTATGGGTCAGATCTACCCACTTTGGGTTGGGAGCAGAGGCTGGAGATATGCATCGGGGCAGCCAGAGGTCTCCACTACCTTCATACTAGCAGAATTATACATCGTGATGTCAAGCCTTCAAACATATTGCTTGATGAGAATTTTGTTCCAAAAATTGCTGATTTTGGAATATCCAGGAAAGGGACTGACCTTGATCAAACCCATCTTAGCACAAGGATAATAGGAACAGTGGGCTACATTGCCCCTGAATATAATATGATGGGACAGCTGACAGAAAAATCTGATGTTTATTCTTTCGGTGTTGCTTTATTCCAAGTTCTTTGTGCACCAAGGAACATGGTTAGATTAATTGAATGGGCAGTGGAGTCGCAGAAGAAGGGACAATTGGAACAAATCGTAGATCCCAATCTTCTGGTCAAAATAAGACCAGAGTCCCTCAGGAAGTTTGGAGAAACAGCGGTGAAATGCTTAGCTGGTTCTGGTGTAGATAGGCCATCTATGAGCGATGTGCAGTGGAATCTGGAGTATGCACTTCATCTCCAAGAGCCTGTCATTCCAGATGATCCTGAAGAAGACAGTAGCTTCCCTATTCGCGAGCTATCACCGCTAATCAATGATTTCACTCATGTTGATGCCAGTTCTAATGTTTCTCAGGTTGGAACATCAAATTTGGATGATATCTCTAGTGATGAGCTTATAAGGCCGAGATAACTAAGTGAAAATGGTACATACCTTCCTTGGGTGTTTGTTAATTCCACTCACGTTTCCTGAATCATATGAATATTTATTTTTGGCTTTTGTAATAATTTATTTTACTAAGTTCTGAGTTGTATATAGAAAGAATGTTAACTTTGAAAACATGCATTGCTCTACCTGTGGATATGGGGTGTCTGGTTGTTTCACATGTTGTATATAGTTTTCAATAGTTTTTTCATGCATAGAAAATCATTAGTGAAAGTCTTTTCAAAACATGGAATAATTTTGAGCCTCTAGGAAGACCTGATAATGTATTTCTTTGATACCGTTTATTCCCTCATCAATGTGTCAACCTTCTTTGAAGAATGAAAATGCAAAATAAATGGCTGAAGTTACCTTTGCACGATGGAAATTCTGTCTATTTGGTGTTGAAAACCTTATGATGTTATATGAGGTAATAAGCATAGTCTAGTATGAAATATGATCTTTCTTTTTAGATTATCATCATATTGTTGAGAGACGACCTGCTTGCATGTCTCCATTCATTTTTTGTTGGGCCCATCTGAACCGCTCCTTGGCTAATCCACCGGTTACCTGCTACCTTTCACCAACACAAGTATCAGGTAACATTCAACTTTTTTTCTTAGAACGAGTAATAAAGTTTCGTGTCAAATTCCATCATAATGCAAACTGTAATCGCTTAGTTTCATGACTGGTCATGCTTGAATGCTTATGTCAATACGTTATGCATTACTAAGCACTTATACATCGGAGATTGTCTTGTTGAAGATGTATACCGGAAGCTTCTTGCTTCTTCCTGATGTGATTTACAGTCAGCGTTTTGTTGCTTACATCTATTCTTAGTATGTTTTAGACAGTTAATAGGCATTGAGTTTGCACTTTGTTTATAGTATGATCACCAAAAGGAACAAGAAATATTTGAACTATAATGAAAGTTATGGATTCTGATGGCTACTCCATAGCAGTGTTTCCTTAGTAATCTATGAAGTTGCATTTATTTGGTGAACTACCTAGATGACTCAAACTCATTATAATAAGAAATAGTATTATTAGTTTCTCATTGTCTTTTTTTTCCCTTGGAAAATTAAAGTTTTATTAGGACCAGCCCACTTTAGCCCATAAACCCAATATTATGTGGCATATACAAGGTTTATCTGGTCTTATTTCAGAAACACAAGAGAAAAAAATCAAGAGAGATTCGTTTTAGAGATTGAGAGAAAAAGAGAGAAAATCCGTTTTTGTTTCTGGAAATTTTCTGCTCAAGCAGTCCGCTTCAGACAGAGTTTGCCGCTTCGTTAACCGTTGGATCGTGCTCAAATTTGAACTAGGAGTTCTCAGCATCTGGTTCTTGCAATTCAACGGTGGAGATCGGATTTGTAGGTCTGTAGCTTCTGATTTTGGGGCGTGAACAGTAGCTCGTTTTTGGGTGAAATCTGGATTTCCCATGCCTCGGGAAACTAGGGCTAGAGCTAGCCGGAAAAAGAAGGGTAAGAACCTTTATCTCGAAAGAGATTAAGTAAGGCAAGTTTCTGACCATTAATTCTGTAACAAAGGAGCGTAGAATTCCTCCTTGCTTTCCCCTTTGACCTATGCCAAACTCCACTTTTGTTGTTGCCAGGTTTTCCTTTAATTCTCTAGTTTTGGTGCAATCTTGTTTTGTTGTTGCTCATTGTTTGACGCTTGTTTTGTGGCCAATTTTGGACAACAATTTTGTAACTCTTGGTGTTTATAGTGGAGCTTTTGGTTCTGTGGTTTTTTACTCTTCACATCAAAGGGTTCTCCACGTAAATCGTTGTGTCTTGTGTGATTGACTTATTCTTAACTTCTTGTTTTTGTTTGGTTGATATACTTGATGTCCCTTCTTCATATTGCTTGATTTGGTTTGTCTTCTCTTTATTCAAATTGAAAGGAAAAGTTAGACTTGGATATTATTCTGCTGTTATCCTGTCGGGTATTCTTGTTAGTGCCTTGCCTTTCCCATCATTCCGGTGGAAAATTTCAATTTGAATTCTTCTATTGGCTCTGTATTCTTTAACCATTTTATGCATCTTCCAACAGTTGAGTAATCCTTGTAAATGCTTCTATTTTGTTTCTTTGTATAAGTTTCATTTTGATTTATTGTCTTGCCACTATATGCAACATGAAATAAGTATTATTTTGTCCTCGATTATGTGCAAATCAGTTAATTTGGTTTGCTATAATCGTACATAATGGCTTAAGCTATATTAATCATGTGCAAGGTCTTGATAGACAAAACAATAGCTCTTTGTTTGAAACAAAAAATGTTATAATCTTGTTAGTTTTGTCCCAGACTTTTAATGTTGGATATGTCACTTTCCCGCGAGAGATAAAAGGAGAGACACACAATAATTATCCAAAGGCAGCTTGAACAGTCTAGTCTTCTTCTCCTCCAAATCTCCACTAAAACTATTAATGGTTGCACTCCACACACCATGGGAAGCAAGTATTCCAAGACAACAACTTCCATAAGTGATACGAGTTCCTTTTGTAGATTTGCAGGAAGCAACTAACAACTTCGATGACAAGTTTCTCATTGCAGAGGGTGGCTTTGGGAAGGTTTACATGGGTGTTTTGTGCAATGGCACAAAGATGTCCTTGAAAAGGCGTAAGCCTGAATCTGAAAGAGGTATTGAGGATTTCCGAACAGAAATTGAGATTCTCTCACAGTGCAACCATTCCTATCTAGTTTCATTTGATAGGATACTGTGATGAAAATAATGAGATGATTCTAATTTATGAGTATATGGAGAATGGGAACCTCATGAGCCATTTGTGTGGGTTAGATGATCTACGTCTACCCAGTATGAGCTGGGAGAAGAGGCTGGATAATGGAGATATGCATCGGGGCAGCCAAAGGTCAGCACTACCTTCATACCAGCACAGTTATTAATTAGTTCTTATGTTCCTTGATGTTTTGATGATCTCCTCACAAGTGCAGGGACCTGGTCCTCTGCAGAGTATGAATACTCGTCCAGTGGTCAAAGTGCTGTACAGTTGGAAATTTGTCTGCGTCAGAAGGTTGGTGAAGCTGCAGAGTACTCCACCAATCAGAAGCGACGAGGTTGCTTGTTCATTGGATAATAACTTTTCATGTCTAAATATATCCAAGGAAAAACAACAAACTAATTCATTCATTCAAAAGGAGAGAGCCAGCACGTATTCTCAAGAACTTACTAAGAGAAGTTTGCAAGGGACCTGGTCCCTGCAAGACTGCGATGTGGAAGGACGACAAGACAGCTATCAGAAAAGTTGTCACTTCTGATGTGGTAGGTGCACAACTTTTCTAAACAGCAGGCTCTCAGCCAATGGGCGGTCCCAAGAAGTTTGTGTTCATTTTAATATATTATCTCTTTCCAACAAACACAAACTTAAGATTTTGGCAAACAAAAAACTTACAAGCTTAAAAGGAAAAAGCCATTTTCAAGGTAGAACAATACTCACACTCAACAAAAGGATCTGATAAAGTGCTGAAGCATCTTTGTTGAGTTTGAGTTTTGTGTCTATCATTTTATAGGTCTTTGCATCTTGAAATTTCTCAAGCATACAAGCAAAGACTATCTTGATGAAGTATTCTCAGGCAAGCACAACAAGGGGTCTGATCGATTGCTTCAAGAGCTTCTTGTACCAGTTGTTACCTTGATTGTTTGTATTGAGCTTAACTTGTAGGATTCGTTTCACTCTTGTTAGAAACGTTTCAAAGTGTTGTTTGAGTCTTTGTAAGAACATTGTTAGAGTTAACTTTGTGTCTTACAGTTAAAGTCTATATTAATCAGTGAGGGTTAGTATAGTGGGCAATGAATGCATTGCTTTGTTGAAGTCTAAGTTATCTAGAGTTAGGTAGCTTAGTGGGCAGTATGGTATCTGCTCTGGCTCATCTAAGTAATATGAGGTATTGCTTAGAGTTGGGATTAGCAGGCTAATCTCAGTTTGTAAACTTGCTTTTGCTTTTGCTTGAAGAAGATTAGTGAAAGAAGTTTGAAAAGTCCTGGCAGGCCAGGTCGTGGTTTTACTCCCTTGAGCAAGGAGGTTTCCACGTAAAGTTGTTGCGCAATCTTTACTTTCAGCACTTTGTTTATTTTCTGTTATTGTAACTGTGCTGAGGACCTGGTCCCATCTAGACTAGTGGATACATATATTCCAACAGTTATACATCGTGATGCGAAGGACATGACCAATGAGGAGGTGTGAGAGGTTGGTTATGGAGGGTACGGGGAGAGGTAGAGGTGGGCCAAAGAAGTATTGTGAAGAAGTGATAAGACAAGATATGACGCAACTTCAGATTACCCAGGACATAACCTTAGATAAAAAGGTGTAGAGGACACACATTATGATTGCAACTTAGCAGGAAAGGTAGGATCGTCTTACTTTTGGGTGGTTGGTGTTTACCATTGTACTAGTTGTTTTATGGCATAATAAATAAATGTGCCCCTTAACTTGGCCCCGTTTCACATTTATGCCCTCCAACTCTAGGTATGCATGCACAAGTAGACACTTAAACTTGTATATATTTGAACAAATAGACACATCAGTCCTACGTGGTATAATACATGTAGGACACTATGTATGATGCAAATTGCCACATAAGATGTCACGTAGGACGTGTGTGTCTACTTGTTCAACTTTCTACAAGTTTAAGTGTCTACTTGTGCACACACAAAGTTGGAGGCCATAAATGTGAGCTAAGACCAAGCTAAATAACATATTTATGTCTTATGCCTTGTTTTATTGTAGTTCTTGTTTTTGATATATGTCATTGTTTATTCTTGTTTTCAATAATCTGTCCTAGTATTGTATTTATTGATTATAACACTATTTTATTGTCGTTTTTACTCCCTTCTGATAGACTTTGTGATAGCATCCATGTTAGCCTACTTGTACTAAAGTTGACGGGTTACAATACAAAATTAAGAATATGTTTATCACGAAAGAGGTGTCCAAATTCAAGCCCAAAAGAAAGAAGATTGGGCCATACAAAGCCCAATAAAAGAGTCCAAAAAGCTAAACGGATAAGTCAAAGTTTCCTAGTTTAAAAAGTTTCTTAGTTTAAAGTTTTCCTGTTTTCCTAGTTTAAAGTTTTTCTAGTTTAAAGTTTCCATAAATGTAGGATTTAAATCCTATTCTATTTAGGATAGGTTTTCCCTATATATAGGGGTTGATTTTATTATTTTGAATAGACATGATTAATATTATTTGAGAGATTTCTCTTCTTTACACCTTTGTGTGTGGTGACGATGAATTTATCTTACAACCTTATAAGAACGATTCTTTAAGAGGTAAGATTAATTCTTAATTTGATATCTTTGGTTTCTATTCGTAAATTAAAGAAGGTGATTAGTCTTATACTAATTGTTGTCTCTAATTTCTTCGTAATAGGGGTCTAGATCACTTTTGATCTAAGTTCTTGAATTGACTCTATTAGTATCATAATTAGTCTTAATCCGCTAATTTTGAATACTAAGATCAATTAGGGTTCTTAGCACTTTATTTTGAAATTGAGGATTTTATTCTTGAATTTCACATATCTTTCAATTTCTGTCTTTAATCCTTATAATTTCACTTCCGCATTATTTTCTTGTTTATTTTGGTAACCTGATTCTTATCACTTTGTTTTGTTTTCTTGTTGCTTACTATCTTTTCTTCACTGTCTTTTTCTTTTTCACTTGAGCTGAGGATCTTTTGGAAACAATTTTTCTACCTCTACGTGGTAATGGTAAAATCTGCATACATTCTACCATTCACATATCTCATTTGTGGGATTTCACTAGGTATGTCATTTTGTTGTTATCTTATCAAGAATATCACATCTTTCACGTATCTTTCTCATCCAACAAGGCATGATCACCGAACCTGCACTCAGGAATAATAATGCTTTGAAAAAGGCACGATTCATTAAGTGAAAAACACTAACTAAATAGTTAGAGATGCCGCAAGCCAAAATCATAGAGCCTAATTAACTGGCTATGACCCTTTTTAGATCATTCTGTAATATATCAGTGGTTGCCGTAAGGAATGATGTCATAATTCCTGCAAAGGTAATAACAATCAAAGTCGTAGGTGAGTATTCAAATATTCGGGAGCACCTTACTATCGTGAAATCATCAACTGTTTTTATAGAAGCTACATGGATCAAAACGAATACTGAAATGAGACCTCCATAACATCACGTGAGTCGTGACCAAGTATGCAGTTCCATTTGTGCAGATTTCCCAACAACACCAATACAAAGTAAAATACAAATAAGAGGTATGACATTCAATCTCATATCTGAAGAGATCCAAAAATTTCTAGGGCACTAGATTGAACAAAAAATGATTGAAAAGTCTACTATTTGAAATAAAGTAAAAAAAAAAAAAAAACACAAGAACAAATTTGATCTTTCGTTTTTCTTAAAATAAGTTTTATATTATTTCGTACTATATGTAATTCATATATAGGATAAAATAACACGAGATATTATAAATTTAAAATAAAATTTAATAATTTATTTAATTTGTAAATTCCTACCGACCCCTCATCTGATGAAAGTCAATCAATCAATTATCTTTAGGGAGAAGACCAGAGTGATCAACTTTCTCCATCCCTTCCTTGTTTATGAACTCCGAGTTCTTAGATCTCACGTGTCAGTATTTTCTCTTTGATTTTCATAAAATGAAAGAAGAAATTGCAAGAAATACCTTCATTTACTTTGTTAGTTGCAGTACGCTAGCTAGCTGCTTGGGTGTTAGAGGACTTGAAAATCATTGAAGAAAAGTGTTTGCTGTTAGATTTCAACCACCAAAGTCCAAACACTAAACAAGAAGTAGTAAGTTGTTTATTTTTCGTTTCTCATTTACTCAATATTCTTATCTATAAACTAATTGCATCTTATACAGATTTGAATCTGATTTTTTCTTTTAAATCTCTGTGCTTTGTATAAATTTTGATGGTCAGTTTTTGGATTCGATCTAAGTCTCTGTCTCAATTTATGTGATGTAATTTGACAACAAGTTTAAGAAAAAAACGTTTTTTGAAATTTGTTGGTCTAAATTAGGTATGTTTGTCGGATTAAACCATTTAAATTGTTATTGAATATAAAAATTTGTTATTCTTTTTGAAAATGACTAAAAAAACTCAGTATCTTTTGAGCTTAAATTAAACCTAACTCAACAACATCCATTTGAAATTTCTTCAAAGTTTCAAAACTTCAACATCTGGTAAAATTTTCTCCACAACTAGAGAACAAATATGTAGTGTCAAAAACAACAACTAAAACACGAATTAAAACAGATTTTTGAAATTTTGGAACCGATTTCCATTTTTTTGGATTTTTTTTAAAGTATGGGTGGATTTTTTTAACTCCACAAATAATTTTAGAATTTTACCTCTATAATATATATATATATATAAAATTAATGGCGTGACCGAAATTTGAGGTGATTTAATGAAGAATTGAAAGAAGTTGAAAATTTGAGAGTTTTTGTTCTTCATGAGTTCTTGAGAGAGAAAAAGCAAAAAAGTACATTTGATCCAAAATCCTAATTGATAAGTATTAAAAGTTGTTTGGGTCTTTTTGAAGTAAAAAATGGTTCTGCAAAATCAGAGTTAAAAGAATAATGGCATAGATGAACCTTTTCTCAAATGACAATGACATAGATGAGCTAAACTTTTAACTGATGACATAAATGAGTTTTTTCTCAAAGTTCGATGGTATATGTGAGTCTTTTCGCTAAAAAATATAACCAATTGCTATAAAATTAATATATTGGGCACTTGCATATCACGGGCTATTGTAACTACCATATATAAAATATTGGGTACATGCATGTAATATTAAAATAATAATAATCATAAATAATAACATTAGATTTGGTGACAAATTGATAACAACGGTTATTCTACTTATAATGTAAATGAGTTAACATAAAAATCTATAAGTACTTAGATTAAGAAAAATAAATATTATACATAATATAAAAGATATTACATTGATGAAAGAAATATCAAGGATAAAATAAATATTTTTAAGATAAATAAAAAAATGTGTGTTATTGTTAGTTAAGGGAGGAATTTGATTTTTAAGGGATAATGAATAAGAACCCCTAAACTATTTTAAAAGTAGAATAAATAAACCCTAAGTGCTGACGTGACATAGAGAATGTGCACAAGTGAACAACGAAAAAATTGAATAAGGTGTGTCGCTGTAATTTCGGTCATAATTTAGGAGATACTTGTGCCTTCTCTCGATCTTTTAAGCAAAATTGAGAGGGTATAATTTTCAACCATTAAATCTTACTCATTAATTTAATTTATGCAATGTGTCCCAGTTGAAGTAAAAAATAGGAAAAATGAACAGAAAATGGAAACGTCTCACTCTACACATGATGTAAAATATCCATATAAAAACATAGTTTCGTGGATAAGCTTGCAATCAAGCCGGCATTACAAGTAGTTCAAGCATGTAACTTGCAAGTAGCCCAAGCAGACAACTTACAAGTAGGAAGAGGTGTCATGATGTGTTGTAGATGACGCATCATGGACTTCTCCTTTTAGCCAATAGCTTCTTTTGATCTATAAATATGAAGTCATGAGTTTCATTTGTATAAAAGGAGACGCACAATAACCTAAGTTGTACGGACTCTTCACTTTTGATGCCACACCCGTGTCGGATTCTCCAAAAATACACTACTTTTGGAGAATCCGAAACGCATCTGTTGACATTTTTGAAGAGTCCGAGCAACATAGACAATGACTATCTAAAGACGCTGCACGGAAAGACTTTTCCGTTTCTCGTCTTCTCATCCAAATTTCCAGTGTTGTGGTAAAATTATAGCTTCCTCAAGCTTCTGTTTTGTGTTTCCATGTACATGCTTCCTCTATTATATATAGTTGCAGTTGTTCTAGATTCCTCAATTAGTGTTTATTTATTTTTACTTGTGTATATGTTTTTAACTTTGCCACAGCTTGCCCAGTCAAAGACTAGATTCCTTTATCTATTAATGGTTGCACTCCACCATGAGAAGCAAGCATTCCAAGGAAACAACTTACATAAGTGATACTACGAGTTATCACATTCCTGTTGAAAGTTGTCGAATTCCTTTTTCAGCTTTGCATGAAGCAACAAACAACTTTAATAAGAACTCGTTAATTGGATTGGGTGGCTTTGGGATGGTTTACAGGGGTGTTCTGTGTGATGGCACAAAAGTGGCCTTGAAAAGGTGTAAGCCTGAGTCCTCACAAGTTATTGAAGAGTTCCAAACAGAAATTGAGATGCTCTCTCACTTCCGCCATCCCTATCTGGTTTCATTGATTGGATATTGTGATGAAAATAATGTGACGATTCTTATTTTTGAGTACATGGAGAATGGGAACCTCAGTAGACATTTGTATGGGTCATATCTACCCACTATGAGTTGGGAGCAGAGACTGGAAATATGCATTGGAGCAGCCAGAGGTCTTCATTACCTTCATAATAATGCAGTTATACATCGTGATGTCAAGTCTACAAACATATTGCTTGATGAGAATTTTGTGGCAAAAATTACTGATTTTGGACTATCCAAGACAAGGACTGAGCTTGATCAAACCCATGTTAGCACAGTCGTGAAAGGAACTTTGGGCTACCTTGACCCTGAATATCTTATACGGGGAAAGCTGACAGAAAAATCTGATGTTTATTCTTTCGGTGTTGTTTTATTCGAAGTTCTTTGTGCTAGGCCTGCCATAGGTCATTATATTTCGAAGGAGATGGTTAGTTTGGCTGCATGGGCAATTGATTCGCAGAAGGAGGGACAGTTGGAACAAATCGTAGACCCCAATCTTGCAGCCAAAATAAGACCAGAATCCCTCAGGAAGTTTGGAGAAACAGCGGTGAAATGCTTAGCTGATTCTGGTGTTGCTAGGCCATCTATGAGTGATGTGCTGTGGAATCTGGAGTATGCACTTCATCTCCAAGAGCCTGTCATTCAAGATGATCCTGAAGAAAACAGTACCATTCTTATTGGGGTAAATCAATGATGCCGGTTCTTCTGCTGCTCAAAACATCAAATTCCACTTAGGTTCATGAATCATATGAAAATTTATTTTTTGTTTTTGTAACAATTTAGTTACGAAGATCTGATTTCTATATAGAAAAGAAAGCTAACTTTGAAAACATGCATTGCTCTATTTTATTGGGGGTGTCCAGTTATGTCATATGTTGGTTTTCAGTAAGTTGTTAGAAAATCATTCCATTATATACTATCATGTCAGTGAAAGGCTTTTCAAAACATGGAAAAGTTTTGAGCCTCTGGGATACCTATATTGATCGAATTGTTACTAGAGGCCACTATACAGAGAGGGCAGCTGCTGGAATTTTGAAGACTGTCGTGGAAGTCGTTCAGGTATAGTTTTCATCAGCTTCTTAGTTCACTATTACCTGCTGTTTTTATTACCTTTTGCTTAGGTTATCTTATTATATCCATTATTTTCAGCATAGCTTCTTCATTACTGTATTTCCTTTTCATATTGTTTTTATATATGTGTTACTTAGGCTGAGGGTCCATCGGAAACGGCCTCTCTACCTTCACAAGGTAGGGGTAGTAAGGCTGTGTACACGCTACCCTCCCCACACACCACTTGCGGGACTATACTGAGTATGTTGTTGTAGTTCACAATTGATGCCATTTGGTTTTTATGTAGTAACTCGTGGTGCTTCTTTTACTGAGTTCTTCAAACCTTTTGTATGGGTTTTATATCATGATGGAGGTATCTTGTCTTGTTGTTTCGGGTTTTTGTTAAAGAAGTCTGGCAATTTCCAATCAAAAAGAAAATCATATCTTAATAAGAGAAACCTAATTGTGAGCAGAAAGCAATTTCAGGGTGAAATGTGAATATTCTTGGTGAAGTCAGAAATGCATTTATTCTTTTCAAAGCCACAGCAAATTTCATTGTCCAGCAATTTCTTACATTTGAATATTAAAGTTTCATCAACATTATTATACACATTCATCATACGACTGTCAAGTGTAGTTCCATCTACCAGATGATAAAATGATAGAACCCATGATCCGGATCAAAAAGTATGTGCTTTTCTGATTGTGATTCGGCCAGTAATCCTGAATGTGACCAACAGTTCTGTAACTCTGTTGTTTGATGATCCTGACAAACAATGAGACCTGGTCCCATGAGTCGTGCACGTTCCTGGGACAAAAGGGGAACAACTGTAAAGCTGCCAACATTGTTATGGTTGGTGAGCACGGGAAAAGAGGACAAAGCTCTCAGCCAATGGGAGGACACTAGGTTGTTTCGTTCAGAGGATAATATACCTTTATTGACATGAAACGACCTAGTTTACACACTCAAGGTATCAAACAAAAAGTGTCTTTTGTCTCTCTCAAGAAGAACACAAGCTCTCAAGAACTAACTGCATGAGACCTGGTAGAGCTATCAAGTGTATCTTTAGTTGTTGATCAAGAGTTTGTGTCTTGTGTGTTTCAACTTGTTAGATTCGTTCCTAATAAATAAAGGAATAGATCGTGTCTTTATCTTTCCAACCAACAATGAGCATATATAGTTAGAGTTATCTGTGTAGTATGTGATTGAAGTTTATATTAACTAGAGTTAGTTGATATAGTGGGCAATAGAGCTATTGCTTTGGCTCATTCTGTAATAGAGGTATTACAGGTTGTAGGATTAAGAGATTAATCCTTGTATGATTATTGGATTTTGTATTCACTTGTTGCTTGAAGATAGTGAAGAGCAGCTGGAAATTCCTATGGGACATGTCGTGGTTTTTCCTCTCTTGATCAAGGAAGTTTCCACGTAAACATCATTGTTGCTTACTTGTTTGTTATCTTCTCATTTACTAATATTGTGTCAAAGGACCTGGTCCTGTGAACTGTGGGTGAATCCGTATAAGCTATCAAGTACTATAAAAATTACGTCTTCCCTCTGATTTATTATCTGAAACAGTTGTACCATATGGATTCAGGTGTATTTATATGATAATGTTTTATATTTTCCTTTCTAATTTTATTTTTAATGTTTTTGCAGTGTTCAAGATGAAGAAGAAACAACACTTGATTAGAAAACAAGAGAAAAAGAAAAAATATCATCTTTACATGCTACTGATTCTTCTTCTTTGCAAGATTTCAACATAATAACTCCACTTCATGTTCTAGAAATACACAAAAAACCTCTTGCTCAAGTAGAATCTTTCACTATTGTTGCTGTTACTACTGAAACAAAAAAGTTGATCTGCTGTTCCAAATCTATAAACTTAAGAACTCTGCAGAACTTAAGAAAGATGAGTGATGTTTGGCATAAATTAAAATGCATACATAGCCGTAAATTATATTTCATTTGAGTTTTTATTCACCGTTATTTGATCAGTACAACTTTGATTGCCTTGTGTTGATTACGTGTGTTGTGTGTAGGAATTGTTTTCTAGGCAATGAGAAGATTCAAAAGCTAAAACGGATGCTTTGAAACTTCGAAGTCTGAGTAGAAGTCCAAAAAATTCATCCGAACTCGAGTTTGGTGTTCATGGACAAAGTATAAGTGTGAGACGTGAAGAAAATCGACAGTGCACAGGCCGCACCCATGTGTGACGCGGGCCACATTGCGACAGCAGTGCACGAAGTGATGGGGACGATGCTCGTGGAGTTGATGGAGCTGATGAAAAAGTGCCCGTGTGCGATGCGGGCCGCATCACATTACAATGGAGGAAATTGACGTGAAGAACATGTTTACGAGGGCTTGTTTGATATACTTTTTCATGCTAGAGTAGAGAGTAAGTTGTTTTAGAGTGTATTAGCATAAATAATGTATGTATTAACTTTGTGTATTAGTAATAACCTTGTTTGATGTACTTTTTCATGCTATCTCTATTGTGTATTAAGGTGTATATTACTAATATCATGGATTTATAGGTATTAGTAATGTAAGAGGTTTTAATGCATGCACTAACATGGTTAAAGACCTCATTGCCCCTCAAAATCTTTGTTACATCTTTTCCATTGTATCTATGAATGATATTTTTGTAAATAAATATTTTTATGCAATATATGTTATTTTTAATACACCAAACCAAACAATGCATAAGAAATAATCTATGTATTATTAATGCAAACATTATTAATGTAAGCATTATTAATACACTTTATTAGTATTATTCTTATACTTACTACCAAACAACCCAAATTAAGGATCCTTTGATTCCGGTCTAAATCATTTCAAAATTATAATTTTTTAAATTTAACTCTATCTTATCAAATTTAAATTTGGACGAGATATTCACGAATAGATTTAGAAAAAAATTAATGATTTTTTTTTTTTACAAATATAAATTTTCAATCAAATAAAATATAAAATTTAATTTGTAAATATAACGACCCCTCAGCAGATGAAAGTCAATCAATCAGTCTACCTTTTTAATATTATAACTGTTGGAAAATGAACTCAACCATTCATCAATTATCTTAGGGAGAAGACCAGTATGAACTCTGAGTCTGAGCTCTTAGATCTTATGGGTTAGTAATTTCTCACTGATTTTCATAAAATGAAAGAAGAAATTGCAAGTATTTACCTTCTTTTACTTTGTTAGTTGCAGGACGCTAGCTAGCTGCTTGAGGACTTAAAAAACATTGAAGAAAGGTGTTTACTGTTAGATTTCAACCACCAAACACTAAACGAAAAGTAGTAAGTTATTTATTTTCGTTTCTCAGTTACTCAATTTTCTTATCTATAAACTAATTGCATCTTATACAGATCTGAATCTGTTTTTTTCTTTCAGATCTCTGTGCTTTGTATAAGTTTGATGGTCAGTTTTTGGATTTGGTCTAAGTCTCTCCCAATTTATGTGATTAAATTTGACTAGACATGAAGTTTATGAAAGGAAAATATCTTTTGAAACTTGTTGGGCTAAAACAAGTACTCGCTCGGTCCAACAATAGTGTCTATTACTGATTTTGCACTCTTCATAAGAAACTATAAATACAATGTCTAGGAGCGATATAATTTTATTATATTGCCCTTTGAATATAATAAATACAATGTCATAAATAAAAAAGGATAATAGTAAAATAACTATAATTAATGATAAAAGTAAACTAGGAGCTAAGTGTAAAATTATTCATTGATTTCATAAAGTGGACAAGTATCATTGGACATCCTAAAATAGTATAATGAACAACTATTGTTGGATGTAAAGAGTATGTTTGTGTGACCATAAATAAAATATACATTTTTTAAAGTTAAAGTGTTATTACATATAGAAATGTGTTATTTTTCCCTTTTTAGAATGACTAATAATAAAACTAAGTGTCTGTTTGGCATTGTTGTTGGGAGGCCAGAATCACTTATTTTGAGAAAAAAACATTTTTGTTGAAAAATTAAGTGTTTGGCAAATCAGTAAAAGTGTTTTTAAATGGAAGCAGAAATAATTTTTCTGCTATTGAAATTTGGAAAGAAGCTAAAAAATTCTGTTTTTTTAAAAGAGAGAAACAAAAAATTATTTTTCTCAAGACTAAAATATTATATTTATATATACATATTTACCAATATATTTCTTATTAATTAATTAGCATATTTCATAAATTTTGTCAAATTTCATTTAAGAATTTTATTTTTTTATAATAAATCTTATAATTTATTTTACGTTTATATATTATTATTTTATATATATTATATATTACTTTGTGTACTATTTAGTAGATTTAGGAAAAAAGTAACAACAATATTTTTACAAGATTAGAAAAAAAAAAATAACAACTAAAGATTTCAGTCTCTCAAAAAAGGTATAATATTGATTGAAAATTTAAACGTGTAAATTTATATTTTAAAAATAAAAATTTAATTAATTTATTATAATAGACATTTAAAATAGTTTCACTCTATAAAATAATTTTAATATTAGAAGTAGATTAATAGTTGTCCTTTTCTATAATTTGACTCTTAAAAACACTTTTTATAAAAGATTAGTCAAATGCAATTTGCTTATGACAAAACACTTTTCAAATGAATTAGCCAAACACAAATTGCTTTTTTTCAAAAGCACTTTTCTAAAAAGTCATTTTAAAAAAGTGCTTCTAAAAATAAGTTGTTTTTAGCAGCAATGTCAAACAGTCTCTGAGTCTTATAAATTGGGAAAGAGGGTGTAGCATGTTTGACCAAACTTTTGGAAGTCAACTTCTTATTTTAGAGAGATATGAATTGTTTGACTAAATTTTTATCAAGTCAAAAGTGCTTATTTTAGAGAGTTGAGTTATTTGGCCAACTTTTTAGAGAAAAAAAGTGCTTTTGAGTACTGAGAGAAACTATTTTTCAATAGTTACAAAAACTTTTGGTATAGTTTCCTGTGTTTTTCCTCCATGGTTTCCAACACTTGACTCTAGGCTTCTATGCTATTTCGAAGCACTCTATAGTCTATACGCTTGATGTCAACCTGGTAACCTCCATTATCAAAGGTGTCTTCTTGATAACATCATCCCACCTTAAAATAAATGGATTCTTGAATTTAGACCTTGTAAAACAAAGAAAAGAGCAAGAACAAAATGGAGTTCATGGAGTGAACTAAGATAACCAATGCTTCCAAAGTAAAAGATCACATATTACACCATTGATTATATCATTAGGTGAAACTAAGCCACCCCCAATTTCTAGATTTTGATACATTCCCTCAAGCACAAAGACACACACAATCATGCATAAGAATAAATAGTAGTGAAAAGTTCATGATTCCATTTATTCCTAATGCTTCTATAACCTACAGCAAATTGTACACTTTTATGGTATAGGCTATAGCCAAGTATCATGATAAACAACTAATACTGAAGTTTGCAACAACCACAATAAGTTGGTTAGGAGGAAGATAATATTCACTAAGACTATAATTCTCATCGAACTTCCAAATCTAAGCAACTTTATGACAAGCTAGTCATCACAACGTTCAACAAAGATCAATCTCACAAGAGAGTTAGTATGCAATTGTATTAGAAGACAAAGAGTATCTGATGAAATAAAGGAACCTATAAATTCAAAAGACAACACTTGTATGCTAACAATATCCCTATTATCTTTTTGCACCAAAACACCCTTCAACTCAAGTTGTTGGATATAATTCATTTTGCAAAATTTCACAAGAAATAATAAAGTCATTGAAATGTCAATTTTGAGCTACCAAACTAGTTCATCTTCATCATCTAGTTGGTTATCTTCCATTTATCAAACAAATAGGCACATCCCCGGGGTCAAATACAAATCAAACCCCAAACATCTCTAAGAGCTCCAACAATCACTTCACATAGCATCTCAAATGGCAAGTTTCTTAAGAATAAACACAAGTCATCACATAGTTGCTGCAAGAAGTTTTAAGGTCGAGGGACTTAACCTTCATAGCTTTAGAAAGCTCAAGCCTAAGTGTCAACCATTCATACAATACAATCTTGAACTTAGAATATATTAAACAGTAAATCCTAATGTATCCCAAGATAGTGCCTCCAAACTTCTTACTTCCTTTTAGTCTTTCCTGTGATGAACCTTGATAAATGAATCTGTAAGTTTTGGGATAAAATTGTACATTCTTATTCATCTGTAGAGGTACAAATTTATAGTAGAGAGAAACAAACAAACTAGCAATCAGATTCCTTAGTTCTAGGAGATTTGAGCATCAAGGGAAGATCTAATTTCCTAAACTATTTGATAGCATATTAAAGCTAATTTTATCAGATCTATTTAGATCCTATAAAATCAGATCTGATCATAGCCAGATATTTACAAATCAACACTCCCCTTCAAGTTGACATGTAAATATTTGTCATGCCTAACTTGCTTACAAGAATTTCACATTTTGGTTTAAACAAGACTTTTGTGAAAATATCCACAATTTGCTGATTTGTTGGGACGAAAGGCATGCACACACTTCCTTCTTCAATTTTCTCTTTTATGAAGTTTCTATCCACTTCGACATGCTTTGTTCTATCATGTTAAACTGGTTTGTTAGAAATACTTATGGTGACTTTGTTGTGACATTACAACTTTATTGGTAGAGCAAACTTTTTTTCAGTTCTTTCATCATCTTCTTGGGCCAATTCATTTCGTAGATCCCATGGGCCATAAAACTGTATTCAACTTTAGCACTGCTACAAGCTACGACATTCTGTCGATACTGATTTATTACTTGCAGGATTTATTAACAATCAAAGGAAACTGAAAAGGTGGAAGGGAGATGGCCAAGGAGTGTCGCGATGCAATAGGTACCATAAACCTTGTGAAGGGCCAGCATTTAGATAGAAGGACCATTAATCAATTGGAGGATGTTACAAAGCACCTAACACATGTAGCTGTATTTCTCACAAATCTGGAGGAGCGTCACCCTGCTAATGGAATATCTGGACATCTTAGGCCCCTATTTGTAGAAGCTCATGATGGCTTTTCTCTGATGTGTTCTCATCCTCCTCGTTCTCAGTTTACTGTTAAACTGGAGAACATTGCTGAGAAATTCAAATCTCCAAAGGCGTCAAGATCAACTAGGCAAATGATTCCAGAGCTGCTGAAAATAATTGAACCCGAGAATATTGCTAAGAGAATCAAAGCTTCAAAGCCATCAAGATCATCTAGCCCAATCACTATGGATATGGTGGGGTTTATTGAATCCTTGCTTGGTTCTGTTCATCGTTCATTGTTCTTTATCAGTGTAGGGCCTCCTGTGTCTATGCTTGACAAGAAGCTACGACATCTACAAGTCTTCTTTACACTAATTTCAAAGCGGGGCATTGAGCATGAGAGTATGAAGGATCTCTTCAACCATGTTGAGGATGTAGCTTACACTGCAGCACAACTATGTGTCTTGGGGTCGAGCTGCAATATGGATGACGAGTTCTCTAAATTGCTGGAAAGGATAAGTCGTCCTTTTAGCCCAGAATTGAGGCAGGTTTATCTCGATGCCTTGATAGGGTTAAATTCATCAAGATCAAAGACTACAATGAATGCCAAATATATGCTTGATTTTGTTAGTACTCTCCAAGATGATCTGAGACTAAGATGTGATAATCGAATTCGGTGGCTCCAACGAGGACTTTCTTACCTTTGTCGATTTCTCAGGGACATAGAATCTTATCCTGTTTCACATCGACAACTGATTTCTCTTCGATTGAATATGGAAGATCTGGCTATTGGGTCTGCAAATGTCATCTTCTCCTCTGGTGAGGAAATGTATAAGACTACTGAAATAGACCATGAGCTTTTTCATTTGCAACTGAAGTTTAATTATGTTAAAGTAGAAGTTGATCTGATTCGGCTACAAAACATTCAAGGCACCATAATAGTTCCTATGAAAGATCTGATTGACTATGTTTGGGAAGAGCTGATGTTCTTTAGAAATTATTTCATGGATGCGTTTGACCGGTGTAAAGAGCAGACTAGGATAACTGTTCTTTTGACCTATATTCAGTCTGCAGTTAGTCAAGCATGGTCAGTCTGTGATTCTCTTTGTCATGACTTGAATCAAAATGACTTGGCCAGGGAAATTAATTGCTTGCATTTTCAATTGCTTCTTAAGTTCAAGTTTATTAAGGCGGCTATTAGACAGATGTGTCCCAGCATTTCTGCATCATCAACACCAGACCATCCTATGATAGATCTGCTGAACTTTCTTCCCATGAACTTTGAGGCCATTGATTCCTATTTCAGCGTGCTAAAAGCCTCCTATCCATCATCCTCACATCGTCCCAATATGGATGTGAAATCCCCTTATACATCATTCTCATATAGTCCCAATGCAGATGTGGACTCCCTCTATGCATCATCCCCACGTAGTCCCAATATGGATGAGAGACCCCCCTATACATCATCCTCACATATTCCCAAGATGGATGAGATCTTGATGAGTTTTCACGAATATATTCTTGTCAATCTGCTACGAAAGGATGAAACCAATTTGACATTTACTGTTGCAGATGAGGTCAAAAAGTTTTACGATGGGTTGTTGCTCATGGTTACATATCTTATTGAACCTCCAGTTCCTCACACTGAATGCAGGAAGCAAAATGATCTCTCAACGGGAAATGAAGCTATTGCAATTGAGGCGGAATCTAGTATGTGTTTATATTATGAGGATAATATGAATAACAACAGATGTAGGGAGATCAATCAGGTACTTCAGTTTTTGACTGTGACTTTCTGGCTTATCAAGTCTGAGGGAAGCTTGATGGATATACTGAAGGACAAATCCACTTTGGGAACTGAAGTTCTAGATCTGATTGAGAGTGCTCATGAAGAGCTTATTCTCCTTAGATCTATTCTCATGGATCTTCTTAGGAAAAAGCTTAACAAATTGGATGATCTCTTAATGCATGCTGAAGTGACTGCCGAAAGGTTAGCAATATTCAGTTGTTCTTTTTATGAAAATTTCATGAACGGAAGCAGCACTGAGAAAATGAGGCCTTTGTTATCTGATTTTCTGCAAGAGATTGAGTCTGTCAAGGTAGAGTTCAGAAATGTATGCTTTCAAGTTCTGGATGTATCACCTTGCACCCTGACAGATGGAGAAGGCCTTATTAATTTCTTATTAAAAAACCAGGCCAAGGTGCCGAATGATGATGCTGTTTCTTCTGATGGAAGTTTAGAGGGTGAAAGCAGCCCTGAGAAAATGGGACTTCCATCAGCTGATTTTCCCCGAGAGTTTGGATCTGTTGAAGTAGAGGAGGTCAGAAAATTATGTGATCAAGTTTTGGATGCACCACTTTGTGAGACGAGTAAGACAGATGGAGAAAGCTTTATCAACATTTTGTTAACCCAACAGGACAAGGTGCTGGACTATGATGCTGGTTCAATCTCTTATCTGCTTAACCAAATCTCAGTAGTTAAAGACAAACTATTGCACATTGGCTCTTTACTTGTAGTTATTGTACAGTACAGGAATATGCATATAGAACTTACAGATCTTGCTGAACGTGTTCAAGATAAAAACTACATTTGTTTCTTCTCTGTCAAGGGTTATATTCCTGCTTGGTATTACACACTATATCTCTCTGATGTCAAGCAATTGCTTAAGTTTGTTGAGGCAGAGGTAAAGATGATTTGTCTGAAAGTACCAGATTCTTCAAGTTATTGCTTTCCTAAGACAAATGGATTAGGATATCTCAATTGCTTTTTGGGCAAATTGGAGGAGCTTTTACGTTCTAAGCTCGATTTGATAATCGACTTAAAACATCAGATTGAATCAGTCAAGGAGGGCTTATTGTGCCTAAGATCATTCATTGATCATTTTTCAGAAAGCTATGATGAGCATGATGAAGCTTATGGTCTTATAACAAGTGTTTCTGTAATGGCATACAAGGCTGAGTATGTCATTGACTCATGCTTGGCCTATTCTCATCCACTCTGGTACAAAGTTCTCTGGATTTCGGAAGTTTTTGAGAATATTAAGCTTGTAAATAAAGTTGTTGGGGAGACATGTGCAAGAAGGAAAATTGAAGTGACTGTGCATGAAGTTGCAAAGACCACCACTAATGTAGCACCATCTTTTTCAGCTAATACTCAAAGAGTAAACGAAGAAATGGAGGGTTTTCAGGATACAATAGATGAATTAAAGGAGAAACTACTTGGAGGATCACCTGAGCTAGATGTCATCTCAATCGTTGGCATGCCAGGATTGGGCAAGACTACACTAGCAAAGAAGATTTACAATGATCCAGAAGTCACTTCTCGCTTCGATGTCCATGCTCAATGTGTTGTGACTCAATTATATTCATGGAGAGAGTTGTTGCTCACCATTTTGAATGATGTGCTTGAGCCTTCTGATCGCAATGAAAAAGAAGATGGTGAAATAGCCGATGAGCTACGCCGATTTTTGTTGACCAAGAGATTCTTGATTCTCATTGATGATGTGTGGGACTATAAAGTGTGGGACAATCTATGTATGTGCTTCAGTGATGTTTCAAAAAGGAGTAGAATTATTCTAACAACACGCTTGAATGATGTAGCCGAGTATGTCAAATGTGAAAGTGATCCCCATCATCTTCGTTTATTCAGAGATGATGAGAGTTGGACATTATTACAGAAAGAAGTCTTTCAAGGAGAGAGCTGTCCACCTAAACTTAAAGATGTGGGATTTGAAATATCAAAAAGTTGTAGAGGGTTGCCTCTCTCAGTTGTGTTAGTAGCTGGTGTTCTGAAACAGAAAAAGAAGACACTAGATTCTTGGAAAGTAGTAGAACAAAGTCTAAGTTCCCAGAGGATTGGCAGCTTGGAAGAGAGCATATCTATAATTGGATTCAGTTACAAGAATTTACCACACTATCTTAAGCCTTGTTTTCTCTATTTTGGAGGATTTTTGCAGGGAAAGGATATTCATGTCTCAAAAATGACCAAGTTGTGGGTAGCTGAAGGGTTTGTACAAGCAAACAACGAAAAAGGACAAGAAGATACCGCACAGGGTTTCTTGGACGATCTTATTCGTAGGAATCTGGTGATGGTCATGGAGAAGAGACCTAATGCCAAGGTGAAAACGTGCCGCATTCATGATTTGCTGCATAAATTCTGCATGGAAAAGGCCAAACAAGAGGATTTCCTTCTCCAAATCAATAGGTAAAAAAAACTGTATTAATTTTACTTTATCAAAAAAAAAGAACTGTATTAATTTTACTGTATTATGTTTATGCCAACTCTCATTTTCATGTGTTCTCTTTTATCCAATTCAGTGGAGAAGGTGTATTTCCTGAACGATTGGAGGAATACCGATTGTTCGTTCATTCTTACCAAGATGAAATTGATCTGTGGCGTCCATCTCGCTCTAATGTCCGTTCTTTACTATTCAATGCAATTGATCCAGATAACTTGTTATGGCCGCGTGATATCTCCTTCATTTTTGAGAGCTTCAAACTTGTTAAAGTGTTGGATTTGGAATCATTCAACATTGGTGGTACTTTTCCCACTGAAATACAGTATCTAATTCAGATGAAATACTTTGCGGCTCAAACTGATGCAAATTCAATTCCTTCATCTATAGCTAAGCTTGAAAATCTTGAGACTTTTGTCGTAAGAGGATTGGGAGGAGAGATGATATTACCTTGTTCACTTCTGAAGATGGTGAAATTGAGGCATATACATGTAAATGATCGGGTTTCTTTTGGTTTGCATGAGAACATGGATGAATTAACTGCTAACTCACAATTAGCTAATTTGGAAACCTTTTGTACTCCACGTCTCTTTTATGGTAAAGACGCAGAGATGATTTTGAGGAAGATGCCAAAATTGAGAAAGTTAAGTTGCATATTTTCAGGGACATTTGGTTATTCAAGGAAATTGAAGGGTAGGTGTGTTCGTTTTCCCAGATTAGATTTTCTAAGTCACCTTGAGTCCCTCAAGCTGGTTTCGAACAGCTATCCAGCCAAACTTCCTCACAAGTTCAATTTCCCCTCGCAACTAAGGGAATTGACTTTATCAAAGTTCCGTCTACCTTGGACCCAAATTTCGATCATTGCTGAACTGCCCAACTTGGTAATTCTTAAGTTATTGCTCAGAGCCTTTGAAGGGGATCACTGGGAAGTGAAAGATTCAGAGTTCCTTGAACTCAAATACTTAAAACTGGACAACCTCAAAGTTGCACAATGGTCTGTCTCTGATGATGCTTTTCCTAAGCTTGAACATTTGGTTTTAACGAAATGTAAGCATCTTGAGAAAATCCCTTCTCATTTTGAAGATGCTGTATGTCTAAATAGAATTGAGGTAAACTGGTGCAACTGGGATGTTGCCAATTCAGCCCAAGAAATTCTAACTACGCAACATGAAGTTATAGCAAATGATTCATTCACAGTTACTATACAGCCTCCAGATTGGTCTAAAGAACAGCCCCTTGACTCTTAGTAAGGTTTGCTCTTGCTGTGTTCATCTGAGTACATTTAACATTTTTTCATTTTCTTTTACACCAGAACATGTTTATTTTGCTAGTATTACTTGATACCATTAAAAGAAATTGAACTCATATTTCTGATATAATCTTAACTTTTCTTGGGCTTACTTCTAGATTAGATCAATGGTTCCTGTAATTTTTAATTCACAGTTCGATTCAACTGTCTTAGCATAGTTGTGAAATGATAATATTGTTATCCCTAGCCAAATTTATTATGTTCAAATGAAAACTGATGTCACAATTATGTTTCAGTGAAATGTTTTTGAATTTTTTGCTATAAAACTGATGAATTCACAGGCTTCTATATTTGTCAGCTAAACTCTTTGTCACCAGAAGTGTATTTAGAATTACTGTGGTTTTATGAAAGAGTTATGTAGAATTTTATGCTTTTGCAGAATTCTTAAGTGTCTAGTTTAAAACAGCAGCACCTTTTCTGTTTCAGAAGTAGCAGCAGCTAAAGTTTAAGATTCTATTTCAGCAAGAGGCATTTTGTTTATTTCTAGAACAAGTGGAGTTATTATGTTGAATTCTTGAAAAGAAGAAGAATCAGGAGCAGGTAAAGATTATCTCTTTTTCTTCTTTCAGATGTTATTTCTTCATCTTGAATGGGAACACCGCTGAAAGCATTTTAAATAAACTGGAGAGAAAAATAAAATCTTTTTACATAAAACATTGTCATGTAAATATGCCTGAATCCATATGGTACAACTGTTTGATACAATGATAGAGGATGTAAGTTTTATAGTATAGGTAAAACAGGATTGAGAAAACAATCCGTGCACGATTTTCAATTTCTGGCCACATCACAATGTGGTAAAATAAGTGAAAGATCCCCTCTTGAAGTGGAACAAGCAATCAAAAAAGCATGTTCTTATCGGTGACATACCAATACAAGCTGACTGTCACATCTTGGTTAACTGAGACTGTTTGATTAGTTATTAATGAGCTGGTAAATTGGAACTAATTGTAGTTAGCTTGATGATCTGGTAGATATGTATATATGAAGATGCAAGTATAACTTAACCTCAAAAGTTAACTCATAAAGGGAGGATTTGTTGAAGACCACATAAAAAACCACATCCCGTTCCATCAACCATGTGGGGATTAACAGTATAAATATAACCTTATAGTTGTACATTGCTGAGTTGAATGAAATATGTTTTTCTTTTCCCTGTAGTCGATTATGTTTCTCTCTAGCTCCTTCCATGGATACTGTAGATTGATCGGGATTCATGGTTTCTATTTTTTCATCTGGTAGACGAAATTACACTTGGCATTCATAAGATGGATGTGTATAACGTTGGTGCTGTTATATCACATGTTCTTGTACAACTCTTTGTATTTGCACTCTTATGTTCATTCATTTATCCTTTTATAGTTCTGTTGGTGCATGCAGTCTTATATGATGTACAGTCAAGAAAACCTTCGTGTATTTGAGTTCCTCCAAACCAGGGACTTAGTTAGTGGTTCCTTACTTTCACGATTTAGATTGTAGCTCAAAACTTTTGTTCACTAAATACTAACCGCCAGTAGGCTAAATTATCTTAGTCAATGGTTAAATTTTCATTTCTTTTTCCTTCACAGAGGATATATGGTGCCAGAATACTTGGCCCAGAAGTTTTTGCTTCACTAATTTAACTATTGCCGTGGATGAAACAAGAATGGCAACATTTTCAACAACTATCACTCAAGCAATGTAAAAAAGGAGGTTCTAAGAGTGGTACATGTAAGACTTTTGTGCACACAAGAGGTTCTGGGACTTGAATCATCAATGTCCAAAGCAGTTCAGATGCTAGTAAAGAAAGAAGAAGATTAACCTGCACCAATTAATCCTCCCTTTATGGATGAGAAAATGAGAAAAAGATGGAGCTTCATGAAACTTAGGATACCCCACCTTATCCCCATAGAGAAGGTGATTCGGCTTAAATAGCCACATGCGAGCATTTCTCATAGTTCTTTCTACTCCAGATGATGTTTCAGTGGCCTCAAACTGAGACATCACATGATCTGCAAGAGCGAATCTATGCATCTCAGGCATCGTCTTGCCTTAGGTTGTTTTTTTATTTTTTATGGCGTTACTCTGGGAGCACATGTTTGTTAGTTGTAAATTGTAATGGTGAAGTGTTTGTACATATCTTGGCGGAAGTTCATCATTGGTACATAAGTATCACACATTACCAGGAAGAGAAATCAGAGATATTTGAGTACCCTCGACCCTCGTTTTCAATGAGAATTGGAAAATATAGGGAGCGCTATTTCAAAGAATGGATGTGTTCATCCTTACACATCCTGAATCATTTCTGTATAATTTTTTTCTGTGATTTTTGGTTTCGGCTTATCCATTACTCATTTCAGTAAGCTTTTCCATTTTGGTTCATGAAGATTCTTGAAAGTATCTGCTCCACCATGAATGTAGTCATCTAACACTTGCTGTTGTCTAGGCTTTTGGCTTGAATATTAGGCCAAATCTTTACTGAATGGATGGATACACCTGAAGGCAGAAGTTCACTGAAATCCAATTGCAACTTATCATTCAGTTTTGGATGTTCTTTCAAAGAAGTGCCAAAACAAATCAACCATATTACCAGACCTGACCTTGCCATCCCTATTGCCAAATATTAATGAAAAAGAGAGACCAAACAACAAGCTTTAATGTTACATTATACTTTACTAGTAAATGAGCCGGTGCGTCGCACAGTTAGAACATTCTTCTTTAAAAATTTATTAGAATATAACTTTTCTTGTATTTTGATGTAATAGTATTTTTATATAAATTTGTTTTTAAAAGTATAGAGGTTATTCAATTGTACTTTACCATTTGTTTTATTAAAAGATAAGGCAAAATTAGAAATCATAACACCATTTTCTCCTAGTTTACATAATTTCATTTTACAGATTCATTAATTTGCTTTTGAAATTTTACAATGGTTAGTTTATTCATCTATATGCATGGTTACATAGTGTCTTTAATTAGAGAGTCAAATAAATATTTTTCTCAATTTTCTTCTTTGCAAATTTCGTTAGTATAAAACTATCAATTACTTTTAAAATATTAAATATTTTTAAAAAAATAAAATTATATATATATAACCAATGTGTTTATCAAGAGCAAAGGTTCCATAATCATATGATATACCAATAAATAATATGTAGTCATTATGTGTTTTAAAATTAAAATGCAATCTTTGAAAGTTCAAATTTCATATGTAATATAGTTATGATAGTGTTTTGGAACTGAAGTTGTGCACAAACAAAACATTAAGGATCCTTGAAAAGGATGAAAGAAAGTAAGGGATAATGGGAAAAAAAGTTGAGAGAAGTACTTTGGTGTGAGAGAATAGTCATCATTGTGTATCATATAATTGTAATTAATTGCTAGTCTTAATTCTGACTTTCTATTTTTTTTTAACTCCTGTTAATATTAACATTATTATGACAATAACAAAAAATCATATAAATTCTTAGGCTTGATCTCTTGGAGAAGAAAAGATTTCTTTGGATAATGATGTAAATAAATGAATTTTGTAAAAAGTTATTTGTAAATCTGCAGTAGTTGGATTTACATAGAGTTTGTACTAACAAATACTAATAACAATAATAACTTTACAGAAATATAAACAATAAAGTTTAAAACATGTAATAAAAAACAACAATTAATATCATAAGCATAAATTAATGATTGTAAAAAAACATACCAGGATCTGACAATAGAATGAAACAGAAAGGAAAAATCGAGCCCACTGAATGCATAGTGTCTCTTTGAAAAAAACCATTCCCCTCTAGTACCTGAGATTTGAAGAAATAGATCCTCTCAAGATGAAACGATTTTATTCACTAGTGTAATGATACTAAAATAATAGTGTCAGTGAGTCACTCAATAGGAGCAAAATACACAAATATTTATTTGTGCAAAAGAAGTTCAGAATCAAATAATTAATAGTGCAGAAGAAGAAGTAGTTCAGAATTTTCGTTGTTTCAAAATGAGAGGAAACTCCTCTATTTATAGACAACAAAGGGTAGTGTGAACAAATGTTTATTGTGCCTTACTGAAAATGTCAGAACTCTTTGAAAAAGTCACAACTCTTTCGAAAGGTCACAACCTTTCATAAATGTTACAACATTTCATAAAAGTCACAACTTTTCATGAAAGGGAAAGACAAATTTTGGAAATAAATAAATTAAAAGGGAATCCTTGTTTGTGATGGTGCCACGTAAGCGGGCCTAGGGTTCTCTTCTATATATATATATATATATATATATATATATATATATGATTTCACAACACATCAAACATCTAGAGAAATCTGAGGGGTCTCTGAGTAATCTCAGAAGAGGTAAGCAAACTTCATTTTGCTTATTTATAATAATAATAACTTAATAGAAACCATATACTCTGAAGACTATTACAAAAACAAAAAATAAATCTTTACATGATCCATGAACAAAGAATCATTCAGGATCATCTTGAATGATAGGCTCTTGGAGACGAAGTGCATACTCCAGTTTCCACAGCACATCACCCATTGATGGCCTATTTTCACTAGACGAAGCTAAGCATTTCACCGCTGTTTCTCCAAACATCCTGAGGGACTCTGGTCTTATTTTTGTTGCAATAGTGGGATCTACAATTTGTTCCAACTGTCCTATCTTCTGCATCTCTACTGCCCATTCAGCTAAACTAATCATATGTGAACAACCTATGGTAGGCCTAGCACAAAGAACTTCGAATAAAACAACACCGAAAGAATAAACATCAGATTTTTTTGTCACCTGTAGGCTTCTTAAATATTCAGGGTCAATGTAGCCTATACTTCCTTTCACCGCTGTGCTAAGATGGGTTTGATCAAGCTCAGGTATTGTCTTGGATAATCCAAAATCAGTAATTTTTGACACAAAATTCTCACCAAGCAATATGTTTGTAGACTTGACATCACGATGTATAACTGCGCTGTTATGAAGGTAGTAAAGACCTCTGGCTGCCCCGATGCATATCTCCAGCCTCTGCTCCCAGCTCATAGTGGGAAGACGTAGATCTGATCCATACAAATGTCTACTGAGGTTCCCATTCTCCATGTAGTCATAAATTAGAATCATTTCATTTCTTTCATCACAGTATCCTATCAATGAAACCAGATGCGGATGGCTGCAGAGGGAGAGAATCTCAATTTCTGTTTGGAACTCTTCAATACCTTGTGGAGATTCAGGCGTACGTCTTTTCAGGGCCACCTTTGTACCATCACGCAAAACACCCCTGTAAACCTTCCCAAAGATACCCACTCCAATTAGAAACTTGTCATCAAAGTTATTAGTTGCTTCCTCCAAATCTACTAAAGGAACTTGAAAACTTTTAAAAGGAATACGATTACTCAAATTTAAAGTATCATTTATGGAATTTGTTGCTTTGGAATACTTTGTTCCCATGGTGAAGTGCAACCATTAATTGAACTTCTCCTGACTGTTCGCTGTTTCAAAGTTGAAAACATAGATAAGAAAAGAACAAAGTCAACCCTATTGAGGAATGTAGAACAATTGCAAGTATATATAATTGAATTGTTCGAAATTCAAGATGGATGTTTGAAAAGTCTTACTACTATGCACCAAAAAGACAAAAACCTCTTCACTCATGTATTTGGGCAGTTATCTCAAAACTTTTTTCAGTCCTGATTAGGACATATACTTGTTGATTATATGAAACTATTTCTCCTTTATTATATGAAACTGTCTTTTTCTCTATAACTAATACTTAATATTTTATGTTGTGATGGTGCATTACAGGACACTAGAATAGTAATTTTTTAAGTTCATATAGATTTTTGGATTTCTGCTGCATCATTGAGTGAAATCTATATACAATAATAAAGCTAAATACAGACAAAATGATGTGACATGTCTCGCCAAAAATCATATTTATTTTTTGGCGTTTTAATTTTTTTCTCCTAATTTTTACGTATCAATTGTCAATTGCAGTTCTGATTGTGCATTTAGTAATGCAATAAAGAAAAGACTTTGTGTGCAAGAGAATGATTGCTTGCTGTGTGCTCTCACTATTCCATATTAACTTAACTTTTGGGACTTTTTTTATCGTTCAAAATAATTGAATTGTTCGAAATTCAAGATGGATGTTTGAAATTTTTTCCATATTTGCCCTTTTCTTTAATGAAATTTGATATTTTCTTGAAGATAAATTGCAATGTTTGCAAAGTTAACATTTATGATTTCACAAAGAATAATAGTGGAAAGTATGGTTTAAATTATGTAATTGAATGCTTTTTTTAATAAGTATGCATGGACTCACAAATTCAGTTAATATGGAATAGAGGGGATATTAATTACTCATTTTCATGATGCAAAATCAAAATGTGTTTTGACTACTTTTTTTTAATTGAATCATTAATTATATTCCATCCGTTTCTATTTAGTTGTCACCATTTTAGGTTTCACGTCCCTTTAGAAACTATATATATAAATTTATTATTTTAATTTTTTCTTGAAGTCAAATTTTCAATAAATGAACATGAATTAATTTATTTTGATTAATTAATTTGACCAATGAACATGAATAATTTACTTAATTTTCATATGTTGGTTAAATTCATACTTTCAAGGGTAAAATAGGAAGAATAATATCATTTATGCATTGATTTTGTGAAATGACAAATATTAAAAATATCTATTTTTACTAAAGACGACATAGCCGACACGTAAATAGGAATGGAAGAAGTATGTTGTAATTTCAGATCAGTTACAACCCATTTTACCTCCTCTTTAACTTTTTTTCCCATAAATTCACACAAATTTCATTAATTTATATGTTTCCAATTCCCATTTCTTGAAGATCAGTTATTAACTGCAAAATCTGAATAGTCTCTGAGCAATCTCAGATGAGGTGATGCAAACTTCATTTTACCTCTTTACAATAAGAAAATGTATTACCACATCATATAAAAACTTCCCAGAGGCTCAAAATTGTTCCATGTTTTCGAAAGCGTTTTCACTAGCATGGCATTAATGGAATGAATTTCTATGTATGAAGAATTTAATAGAAACCATATACAACATGTGTAACTGCCGGACATTGACTTATAGTCAAGGGCGGAACTACCCTTGCCCGAGGAGCCCTTTCGTTGGAAAATTAGATTGTATATAGGTTAAGTTTGCTTTAATAAATATATAAACAACTGAAACGACATGCACATTACAGGCTTTCTTTGTTGGGTATTAATTGCCCTGAGTTTCTTACTATAAATAGGTTTTCCTTTTAGAAAAAGGAAAACAGAATATCTCCATACTTGGCTAGTCCTTTTCTTGTAGGAAAAGGTTTAGGGCTTTATAAATAGAGGCTCTTTCCTTCTAACATAATTAGTATTCACAATGTAGTCTTAAGGGCTTTGAGAGTTTTGGTTAGGGGGAGAATTTGTGGGACACAAGCTTGATACGTTATCACTTGTGTGAACCTCCCATGTATTCCCAGTGAATTGGTTGAGGTTATTTCTCTCTATATTTTGTACTCTCATATTTATATAGTCGATTGCTCATCCTTTGCGGACGTAGGTCGATTGACCGAACCACGTTAAATCTTTGTGTCTTTTGGTGTGTTTAATTTCTCGTTTGTCTTCTTACTCGTGGTCTTTCGAGGTTTGCCTTGCTAGCTTCCGCATTACACATGCTTATTTCGGTCCTAACATTCTTGTGTATTTACTTCTTTATATTTTGATACCCTTTAACGGAAGTCTTGGTTCCGCCTTTGCTTGCAGTCAGGATCATCTTGAATTACAACCTCTTGGCCTATCTACACCAGTTTCAACTAAGCATTTCACCGCTGTTTCTCCAAACTTACTGAGGGAATCTGGTCTTATTTTGCCAACAAGATTGGGATCTATTATTCGTTCCAATTGTCCATTCTTCTGACTTTCCATTGCCCAATTAGCTAAGCTAAACATCTCCATCGGAAGAGATTGTACTCGGGCAGGCCTAGCACAAAGAACTTCGAATAAAACAACACCAAAAGAATAAACATCAATTTTTTCTGTAAGCTCTCCCCACATAGTATATTCAGGGGCAATGTAGCCTATACTTCCTTTCACCATTGTGCTAAGATGGGTTTGATCAAGCTCAGGAATTGTCATGGATATTCCAAAATCAGTAATTTTTGCCACAAAATTCTCATCAAGCAATATGTTTGAAGATTTGACATCACGATGTATAACTACAGTGTTATGAAGGTAATGCAGGCCTCTGGCTGCCGCGATGCATATCTCCAGCCTCTGCTCCCAGCTCATAGTGGGTAGATTTGAGCCATACAAATGTCTAGTGAGGCTCCCATTCTCCATGTACTCATAAATTAGAATCATCTCATTATTTTCATTAGTGTCCAATCAATGAAACGAGATAGGGATGGTGGAGCTGAGAGAGCATCTTAATTTCTGTTTGGAACTCTTTACGAGACGTAGGATAATGCCTTTTCAAGGCCACATTTGTGCCATCACACAAAACAGCCCTGTAAACACTCCGAAAGCCACCCCTTCCAATGAGAAACTTCACATCAAAGTTGCTAGTTGCTTCCTCCAAAACTGCAATAGGAACTCGACTACTTTTAAAAGGAAGGCGATAAGTCGAGTTTGAAGCATCTGTTATGTAAGTTGTTGCCTTGGAATACTTGCTTCCCATTAGTAGATAAAGAAATCTAGTATGTTCCTGTTTAGTTGAGCAAAATGGGAAACTCACAAATACAGCTTCGCTATGGCAAAGTTGAAAAAAATGAAACCTAGAGCTATTGCAAGTATATATTATTGAGAAAACATGTAGATGAAAATCACAAATATATGATAACAGAACAGAAGCTCAAGGAAGCTGATTTTACCACAAAAATGGAGATTTGGAAAAGTCTTGACTGTTCAAGCCAGTGGCTATTATTAAGAAAAATCTTTACTGTTCAAGCGATTAAAAAATATTGTAATAAAATATTGTGACATAACTCCTTCATGGACACCCATTATCACTGCGTCAAAGGCATAACTTTTGTCAAGAATGTCCAACTTTAAATAAATATTCTTTAAATATAGAATTTGACATATATATTTATACAACATAATTTTCCGACGAGGGGTGTTCAATTGGACACCTTGGGATGGTTGTGGCTATGCCACTTGTTCAAGCGGCGCTTTGGATAGTTATTGTGGATTTTTTTTTTTAAGTTTCATATCTAAATTATTTGAGAGTGTGAATTTTATACTAAATTATCATTTATTAGTTTGAAAACAGACCTCTTTCTTTTATTATCCTCTCATCATGGTATATGTAATATACTTTCTCTTTTATTTTGAAAAATTATCACTTCATACTCCACATGGGACAAAACATTCCACCTTGACCAAAATTAAATTCTTTAGCCATTTTTTAAGTTGTTTCTTTTTCCCCACTACTTTTTCTTCAAATTACCCTTATGCAAAGAACCTTAACCTCAACGATTCAAAATAAAATCACAAGGAAAGAAAATATAAGTCATAATTTTACTCAACAGAGAATAAAATTTGGCATGTTATTGCTACTAATGACTTGAATACACTAAATTTTATTGTAAAAAGAAAAAAATTATTACTCATTAAATTCAAAATTTGTACACCGACGACTTTATTGAAGGGTATTTGTTTAATTTTTCAAAAGTTAAAATTTATAAAATGAAAGATTTGCAACTTTTTTTAGTTTTTTTTTTCAAAATAGATCGATTTTATTATTCTATTCATTTTATTTTACGTGGAGAAATTTGAGTAATAAGATCAAATCTCTTATTTTACTGTTGTATGAAAAATAAAATAAAGAAATTTACACGAACCGTTAACCGCCAAAGAAGGGAAAATAGCATATTCAAGTCATTAGCTACAATTATATGCTTCATTTTATCTTCCATTGAATAAAATTAGGACTTATATCTTCTTTTCTCATTAATTTTATTTTGAATCGTTGCGGTTATTGTTCTTTTCATAAGAGTAATTAGTAGAAAAAGTAACAGGGATAGAGAAACAATTTTAAAAAATGGGTTAAAGATTTAATTTCATGAAGAGTTTCGTTTATATAAGCATAAGCTATTTATATAAAAAAAAATGGACAAAGAACAAACTTGATAATTTTTTTAAATATTTAAAGGACTAAAATCGATAAATGTATAGTTAAGGGACTAAAACCTGCAAGTGTATGATTAAGATACCAAACTTGATAAGTTTTTGAATAGTTAAATGACTGAATCCGATAGTAAATGTATAGTTAAGAGACCATTTTAGACCTGCTCCTATAGTTAAGAGACTAGTTTTGACATTTTCTCAAATAATGTGTATTGATATAAATTATTCACTATTTATATATTATTATGTACTTCTCCGTTTAAAAAATAATAATCTATTTTCCTTTTTAGTCCGTTTAAAAAAGTGTTTTTTTTCCTTTTTTGATAACACTTTAATTTTAGATTTTCATATGACATATTTAAGACATCTTAAATTTATTTATTTTTTAAAAATTACAAAAATTTCATGTAGAATGATATTTGATCCTTCTCACTTGTTTTTTTTTTCCCTCCTTTTTTTCTTCGGCTAATTTGAATTTATTATTTTGATGATCAAATTTATTTTTCACTAACTTTCTTGTAAATTTATCATAGATGACCCAAATTTTTACTATTTTCATTAGTTGAAGTACACTTTTTTGGGACATAATACACAAATATGCCCTTTAATTTGACCTCATTTTATATTTATGTCCTTCAATTTTGGGTATACACTAGTAGACACTTAAACTAAAGTTGAACGAGTAGACATATGAGTTCTACGAGACATAATACATGTAGGACACTAGCTATGATGCAATTTGCTACGAGAGATGTAAGATGTGTGTAACTATTTATTCAACTTTATACTAATCTAAGGCCTCATTTGCTTGCCGTTAATGGAGGTCCGAATCTTAATATTTCGGATTTAACATATTAAGTGCATTTGTTTTTAAGGTCAGAATCTTAATCATTCAGATTCAGTCCATTAAGTACATTTATTTTGTTTTTTGGTAAGGCCTCTTAATGGGTCTTGTCTTAATGAGTCTGAATGAATTAGATCTTTAATAGAGTCTTAATTATAATACCATTTAGACTCTATTAAAATAATAAGCGGAAAATAAATTCTCTTTTTTCCCGCTTATGTTCTTGGCAAAGTTTCAAGTTTCTTGTTCTTCTTTTTCAACCAAATACGATTTTTTATCTTTTGAATAAGTAAGTTTTCGTAATCTTTTACTAAGTATTTATCTAGTATTTTTAATATACACAATTTTTTAGGGTGAATTGATATTTATGAAGAACTCTCATTGTCACAAATATTGAATAAAATCGGCAAAACAAAAGAAAGAAAAAAAATTCCATGTCTGCTTATTTTTGGAACTTTCACAAAAGCGTTCATTTACTGTCAAAACTTCTTTTGGAAGAAGTTATCATGGTTTATGTGAAAAAATTGTTTGAGAAGACAAACAATTCATTTTTCTGGGGTGGGGGTTATAATATTATTCTTGAAACAATTTTTTAGAGAAGTTATCTTGGTTTTGGATTATAATTTTTATTGAAACAGTGTTTATTTCCTAATCTTTTAAAAAGATAAATTATGCACATTAAGATATATATTGAAAACAAACAATCTTAATCATTCCATGTTTAAACCTAAAAACAACATCTTAATATTCAGATGTGTATTTAGATTATGATATCTCAATTTTAATACACATCTTTATTAAGATGTGTATTCAAATTTAGACATCTTAATCTTAATGTAAACAAATGAGGTCTAAGTACTTGTGCACACCAAAATTGAAGGACATTATGTAAGTTAAAACCAAATTAAATGGCATATTTATGTATTAATCACATTTTTTTCATTCTGTCTCGTCTTCCTCTTCTTTCTTTTCTAACTATGGTCTCCTTATCTTCCTTACAATTTCTCATATTACTAAAAGGTCAACAACAACAATAACATACTCAGTGAAATCCCACAAGTGGTTCTGGAGAGGGTAGAGTCTATGCAGACCTTACCATTATCTCTTCGAGGTAGAGAGAATGTTTTCGAAAGACTCTTAACTCTCAAAGTAGTAATAAAACGAAAAAATGATTGTGGGGGAGAAATATGAAAACTAATAGCAAAGCCGTGCAGAACATCTATGCAAAAAATTGCAGCAACAACAATATCAAAATGCGATCACCTAAACACCAATAGATTGACTAAATAGGATGCAGCTCTACTGTCCCAGACCTATCGCTTGTTATTAGAAACATTTCATGAGAATGGGAAATGGTTGTTACATGTAGGGTTAGGAATGTGTAAAAATCGAATCGAAAAAAAATACTATTAGTTTATTGTTATTTGTTTTTTTTAAAAGGTTATATAAAAAAAATATGGGATTATCGATTTGATTTTGGTTTTTTAATATTGGATAAACCGATAAACCATTAAGACCGTAGTAATTTACTATTTACACCTATATAAAGATTAAATATCAACCTCAGTTGGTTACTGCCTTTTTCCTTTAGCCTTCAATTCACACTTCGTAGTGACTTTGAGTTCACAACTTTACATTATACAAATCATTAAAACCTAAAGTAAGAATCCTATTAATTTTTCTTTGTGTTGCACTTGTATAGTTCTTTACTTCTTTTCATATTAGTTATTACCATTTCTACTTTATGAGTGTTCCATGTAGTTACATTATTGTCGTATCACGTCAAATTATTGGAGAATAATTCATTTATTTGTTTTATAAGCCTTTTTAATTGGTTAATCTGAAAACCGAACCGTTAAAGAAAATATCTTATTGATTTGATTATTAGTTTAGCATATTTAAAAATTGAAAACCTATAAACTGAATCGATAATACATAAAACCAAACTGCACATATACACACCCCTAATTACATCATTAACACTGCAAGAAAGAGTAGTGTCAAAATAAATCAACCATATTACCAGACCTGACCCTGTCAAAAGAGAGACCAAATAACAAGCTTTAATGTTACATTTTACTTTATTTCACAGCCACTAATTCTGTAGTATCACCCTGTATCTCAAACACATCAAACATCCAGAAAAAATTGAGGGTTCTCTGAGCAATCTCAGAAGAGGTATGCAAACATCATTTTGCCTCTTTACAAACTTACCAGAGGCTCAAAATTGTTCCATGTTTTGAAAAGCATTTTTGCCAACATGACATTAATGGAATGATTTTCTATGTATGAAGAACTTAATATAAACCATTTACAACATGCGACACACCTAATAAAATGAAAGAAGGATCCACAGGTAGAGCAATTCAAGTTTACAAAGTTAACTTTCTATATAAAACTCAGTAGACTCTTACAAAAAAACAAAAAAATAAATCCTATATGATCCATCAACAAAGGTGGAATTTACAAAGACCTAAGGATGGTATGTACCATTTTCACTTAGTTATCAACCATCGGACTAAACCAATTGCAGCACATAGATCATCTGAACTTGATGAGATCATCCAGATCTGAGAATCAAATGACTGAAATCATTGACTTGCAGTCAGGATCATCTTGAATAACAGACTCTTGGAGACGAAGTGCATACTCCAGTTTCCACAACACATCACCCATTGATGGCCTATCTTCACCAGACAAAGCTAAGCATTTCACCGCTGTTTCTCCAAACATCCTGAGGGACTCTGGTCTTATTTCGGCCACAATATTGGGATCTATGATTTGTTCCAATTGCCCCTTCTTCTGCGACTCCACTACCCATTCAGCTAAACTAATCATCCCACTCGGAGGAGTTTGAACTATGGCAGGCCTAGCACAAAGAACTTCGAATAAAACAACACCGAAAGAATAAACATCAGATTTTTCTGTCAGTTGTCCCTTAAAATAATATTCAGGGTCAAGGTAGCCCATAGTTCCTTTCATGAGTATGCTAATCTGGTCTTGATCAAGGTCAGGCCCTGTCTTGGAAAGTCCTAAATCAGTAATTTTTGGCACAAAATTCTCATCAAGCAATATGTTTGTAGATTTGACATCACAATGTATAACTGCGTTGGTATGAAGGTATTGCAGACCTCTTGCTATCCCGATGCATATCTCCAGCCTCTGCTCCCAACTCATTGTGGGAAGATCTGACCCATACAAATGGCTCTTGAGATTCCCATTCTCCATATACGTATAAACTAGAATCATCTCATCTCTTTCTTTACTGTATCCGACCAATGAAACGAGATAGGGATGGCGGAGCTGAAAGAGCATCTCAATTTCTGTTTGGAACTCTACAATACCTTGTTCGGACATAGGATTATAGGTTTTCAAGGCGACCTTTGTGCCATCACACAACACACCCCTGTAAACTTTCCCAAAGCCACCCTCTCCAATGAGAAACTTCACATCGAAGTTGTTAGTTGCTTCCTCCAAATCTACAAAAGGAATTCGAAAACTTTCAATAGGAACGCCATAAGTAGTCTCATCATTTATGGAAGTTGTTGCCTTGGAATACTTGCTTCCCATTAATAGATAAAGGAGTCAACCATAGTATTTGACTGCTCATGTTTAGTTGAGCAAAACCGAAAACTCATAAGTACATCTCATGATCGGAAGTTGAAAACACAAATAAAGAAAAGAATCCTAATTGAGGAATTTGGAACAATTGCAAGTATATATAATTGAGGAATCATGTACATAAATATATGTAAACCATACAGAAGCTATTTGGAGGATGAGAAGTCTTAATGAGAGCTGAAAAGACAATTACCTATTCACTCATGTAGTTGGCCAAATTTATTTAATATTATAGTTTATATATTAGGTATACATATTTTGAATTAGTCTTTCTCTTCTCCATCACTTTGAGTTTTGAATTATGACATGTAACACGAAAGGAGTATGTGAACATAAGAAATATTTCATCACAAAAAAAAAGAAGGCGAAATGGTCTGGTAAACCCTTGTACTTGTATCAGTTTGTATTATGAACCCTTCTACTTACCCCTTTGTCATCTTGACCCTTAAACTCAATTAAAATGAGACTTTTAAGCCCCTCCAACCATGTGTGTAGCTCACTCTCCTTTATATAATTGACATGTCATATTCACGTCAGATATATTAATGCCATATCATAATTATTTCATAACTATTTTTAAAAATTATTAACCAAAATTATTTAATAAAATGTAAAATAATAACATTTTAATTTATTTTTAGCATTTTTAAAAGTGAAATTCCATACAACCAATTCTCCCTATTTTCACTGTTTCACGACCAAAATCGACCGGAGAAAGCCATTGCCGCCGTCGTCGCCATTTTTGTTGGTGAAATCACATATACTTTCTCCCTCACTCATCTTCATCTCTGCCGCAACCATCACTGTTTTTCTTTCCTCCTCCAACCTCCACAAAAACAACAACCTCAGCCATCGCACCACCAGACCTGGTCGAGAAACCTCTTCACCGCCATGATCGCACCCTCACCCACCTCGTTCTCCTCTCCACTAGCCAGTGTCGCCTCTCTCTCACACTCTACTGCAAAATAGTGGTGGCGTGCACCACCAGCGCCACTTCTCTCTCTTACGCCACTGCGATTCAGTGGTCTCCGACGATCACTGATCCGCTTTCTCCCTCCGCGGTGAATCAGTCGCAAAGATTTGCTAAATATGTGTTAGTAAATTGTGGAGAAGAAAAAAAAAATTGGTCAGGCGTGAAAATTGCCAAAAAGGAGGGGGTAGTGAGGGAAGAAGAAATATGACTTTTTAATTAATTATTTTTTTAAAAAAATATTTCTTTTATAATTTTAATATTTTTTTAACCTAAAAAAGTTATTCACTCGCCTTAAGGTGCGTGAAGTCACACACTTTCGTCAACTCAGCCATCTTAAAGACACATAAGCTTAGTCCATGATCAGAAGAATTTGTTAAAGGCGGAATGACCTAGAGGTCCTTGTACCTGGCTTTATTTGTAAATTGGACTCTTATACTCACGATTTTGCCAATTGAACCCTTATACTCATTGAAACACAATATTTTAAGCACATCTGACCATTGACCAAGCTTATGTGGCATTAATATTGCTGATTTGGAAAAAAAGTGATTGCACGCGTCTTAAGGCAAATGAACATAATATTTTATATTAAAAATATTTTTAAAACAATTAAACAAAAACGAGAAAAAACTTTTCTTAAAATTCTTTTTTTTCTCCAGCCCTTCACCCCGCTCCCCCCACCCACCCACCCCCTTCCCAAAACCCTCACCAAAAAAATTCTCAACTATCTTCTTCCCAAACCATTCAACCCACCCTTCTCCTTATTCTGTGAAACCACCACCACCACCTACTTCTTCTTCTTCGGCTTAACGTCAGCCCTCCACCCTACCCAACTAACAAAATCCATTTCTAAATGCTCCCTTAAAATTTTGCTCTGTGCTGCAAAGCTCTTCTCCTAGATTTTCATTACCAATCTTCGATTTTGTAAGTATTTTTCGAATCTTGTATGAGATAATGTGAAGGATGATGATGGATATTGATAAATTGAAAATTTTCATGAATAGGCTTGAAGAACAACAAATGGGTTTTGTTAATTTATAAAATTAATTTTAAATTATGATGGATAGTTATTGGGTTGGTGTTTGTGAATTTTTAGTGTTAAAATTCAAGTCAATAGGAAGAATTACACCTGTTTGGCATGAGTTTAGTCCTCAATTGTGATTTGTGAGCAAATATTGAGGAACATAATAATGAACAGAATATTTTAAATTTTATCTTAAATATTTAATTCCTAGATGTCATTAAAAGTGACATGGAAACCTACAAAATGACATGATATTCCATGTGTAAATGATTGTGCTACACACACATATCAAATGAGAAAAGGGTTTAAAATATCATGTTTTAATGAATTTAAGGGTTTAGTTGACAAAGTCGTGAGTATAAGGATCTAATTGGCAAATGGAACTAAGTACAAGGGTCTCCCAGGTCATTCCAACTTTGTTAAATTGTGTTTTATTGAGTTTAAGGGTCCAGATGACAAAGGGGTAAGTAGAAGGGTTCAGAATACAAACTGATACAAATATAAGGGTCTACCAGAACATTTTGCCAAGAAAAAAGGTTTACATATTTTGTAAGTTAGATTGCTCAAAGATAGTGTGCTGTAATTGTTGGAATTAATGCATTCACACCTTGATGTTTAGTCTTCCAATATTGTCTTTTAGTTTTTCAAGAAGTCTTTTAGGAGTTTGTAATACATGTATCTAATAAATTGAGACACATATATCTAGTTATTTGTGTAAGACCTTTGATTTTACATTTTATTAGTATAAGTAGAGATATAATGGATGATTCTAAATCATGTCAAGTGGTCTTAAGTAGCCTATATAAAATTTGACCATCTTCTAAAGAAAGTTGTTTGATTAGGAAAATATATTTTTGACTGGTTTTTAAGAGTCGCCACTTAATTTTTAAGAAAAATCAAGAAAACTGATTTTCAATAGATTAAAACAGGAAATCAATTGAATTACTAAAGGGGGGGGGATTCGGGGTTCTTATTAGCATTTCGGGAAGGGTTTGAAAGCACCCGAAATGCCCACTAATATGCGGTTATCCGGCAATTAATTATTTGGCTAAAATATTTTAATTTATCTTGAATTGCAAAAGTGAACTACTTTGTAGTTGAGACCTATTTTAATAGAAAATAATGAAATATTATCTAAGTGAAGTATTTCATGAACTTATTTATTTAGTATTTATTTATTTTTAAGTCAAGTAAAAGATGAGTAGTTTAGTTAAGTAATTAATTCAAAATGGGTGTCTTTCGGGGATTTGAATATTTTCGACCTTAAGACTAATGACAAATATTAACAAATAAATAAACATAATAAAAATAAATAGGAAAGAGACTTGGGCCCAAATCCAGTTTTTCTGTTCACCTGCGCCGGTATTTGGGCCCTTTTCATTTTGGGCCTTAGGCCCATTCGAGTTGCACCTGTCCTAAACTAAAATAAAATAATTATCCTGTCTTTGGGGCCTAAGGCCCAATTTTTCACCTGTCCTAGAATTCTAATAGAATAATAACAAAATTAAATAACAAGAGCTTATGCCCAAAACAACAAAATACAATTAAAATATAAATAAACGATCAAAAGTGGGCTTTTGGCCCAGTCTTTCGATTCCCGACTTCTTGCACATCCTTTCCGCTTCGGGACCTGTTCGTCGGTTTTAGTGACTGGCTGACTCGAATGAAGGAGTTTGAGTCTTTACGACTCTCTCGAAATGCAAGAGGAAGATAGGAGTTCATAGTGAACTCGGACAGATTTCACATGTAACACAAACAAATAAAATGTAAGCAACAATTCAATGGTTTAATATAAGAAAATAGTAAAATAAAATAAATACTACCGCTTGAATATTATCGAAGGCATTGAACAATTTTTAATTAGCTATAATTTTGTCAAGAACCAAACAAGGTAGATATGAGAAAAATATGCGCATAAATATATTGATGCATTAGAAGCAATGATCAACCCGTAACCACAAATTAATATAGACCAACTTAGAATGCAAAATTATAAGGTATCAAAGAATGAACTAATCTTAGAAATAATTTTCGAGCTAGTAAAAAAAAAAATTAAAAAAAAAAAATTTAAAAAAAATATTGAGAACTCTTTGTCAAAATATGCCGTGAAACCAAACAACGGCTAACCTCAATGTTAAAATCGACTCAACACTTATCTAGCTCTTAACAAATGCACCCCATAACATATTAAACAATTTGACAAATAGGAGAATTAATATGCTCATGCTAATTGGCTACATGATCAGTGAAATTGGCCCAAATGGAAACTAAACATAATGACGGCAAATTACATTCTTACCAAAGAATTGGCAATATATGTTGGTCACTGTTGCAATGTTGCACCTCAAAACATTAATATGTAACCTCTTCCAATTCCATTTTTTATTTTTATTTTAAAGTAACAGTGAACCTCCATAAGGAAACAATTAACATCTTTTAGAGCAAGAAATAAGTGAAAAACATACATGAGTGAACAAGAGAAACAAACCATTAGACTCAAAGGAATATGTATGGAATAATTTCCTATCGAAGCGAGGTATAAACAGGTCTTGGGCATGCTTTGAGGAACACAAACTCCGAATTCCGACTTACATTCAAAAGCAGTTAAATGTACAACAACATAATTCATTTGGCACCTTCCAGCACATAACGCAAGCATGAGTGCTATTTCAACGAAATAAGAACAAAACAGTAGCATAATTATCCAGTGAAAACAAGCTAAGACTTTAGACGAACACAAAGATCACGAATACAACAAAATGCAAACAGAGAGACAATTTATATAATTTTCTGGAAAAAAGAAGAAGGAAGAACAACATTGTCAACGATTTAAACAAAACGAGATACTTGAAAATATGGAATAAGACCCACCAATCAAGCATAACAAGATTTAAACTCGAAAATAAGCACAAGCGACGGCTGAATTATTACTTCGACATCTTCTAAACTCATAGCCAAAGGCATGACCAATATTTCACCAAGACAAAAATAAAATAAAATTCAGAAGCATTAAAACGACGAAGGCAACTTAGGCTCAAAAACAAATCACGTAAGATCAGCTTGTAACCAACAACGAATATTTCATGATTCGACGCTTATTAGAATCGGAAAGAAGAAAGGACAAAGGCCAATAGTTGTTTACCTTGTTGGGGCAGCGAATTGGAAACGAGAGTGAGCAGGGAGACGAGTTCCACCACGCAAAAACTCCAACTCGAGCACCGATCAAGAAATCCAAGCAAAATTATCGAACTCGAACACCGAAATCGATTGCTTCCTCTAACTTTTGTAGTATATTTTTGTATGTAATTTAGGTATTTCACCCAAGCTAACCTCTTTGCCTTAGTTAAAATTTTCCCCACCCCTTTAACAGTAAAGAGGAGGGGTATTTATAGGGGAGTTCCCGGGATGAAAATCGGATTGGAACAAAGGTAAAAAAAATGGAATTCTCTTTTGGTTTTGAAATTCAAAATTCCAGAACAGGGGGCAATTGGATTTGCACGAGATTTCACCCCAAATCCCACGAAATTCGGATGAAAAAATCAACGTGGACGGCTTAGATCGAACCTACCGCCCTTGTACTCGACGTGGCACCCATCCACGCGAGTCAAGGGTGATTTTTCGCAGCTGCTACAGGATGTAATTGCAGGTTCTGCTGCACTGTTGATGAAGACATTAGCAGCTTTTCGTCTATTTTGACGCGTGAAGGAGAAGAAATAGTGTATGGGTCGTCTGGCGTTGCGTGTGTTGTTGCTGCTGTGAGCTACATTGCTGCTATACACAGCTACTGCTGCTTTGACGTTTTGTTCTTTGCTGAAGAAGAAGGAGAACACAGGTGGGGTCGGTTTGGTTTGTTTGTTGTATTGTATGTATGAATGTTTGGAATTGTATGTATTGTATGTTAGGAATTAAAAGGGAAAAAGGGGTGGGGTCAATTTAGTGTATGCTGTTGTATTATTATATTGTTGGAAGGGGTCGGTTGGTACGTGTATTGTTATAATATATTGTTGGATCATTGTATTGTTGTATTAAGTGGTTGTTACTAATTGTAAAAAAATAAAATGGGTGGGTTAGAAAAACTTAGCCAATTAGATTTAGCTAAGATAGATTCGGCTGGTAATTAAACAAGATAAATTGATATTAATTAATTAACGAGCTTCTTAATCTTAACAAAATAAAATAATTAACTTAATTATAAACTAATTAATTTAACAATATAAACGACTAAATAACCAAAATATTCAAATAAAGCTAAAATCCTTTTGGGACAATTTTAGAACATTCATAAAATATACCAATTAGACACATAATTAGATAATAATTAAATTAATTATAAACTAATTAACTAGAAATATAAGCTATTAATTAATTTAAACTAAATAACCAAATATTTAAATAAAGCTAAAACCTTTTTGAGACAATTTTTGAACATTCATAAAATATACTAATTGGACACATAATTATATAAAATATCATCTTTATTATTTAAAATTTATAAAAAATGACAAACTACTTAAAATGACTTGAAAATTATTTTGAATTTTATAAAGCCAATTATTTCAAATCATTTGGATTTTAGGAAGCTCGATGATTAATTTTTATTGTGGAGGTCCAAAATTGGGTGTCAACAAAAGTATCCTTCTTCTATATTTCCTGCAAATTGGTATCAGAGCAGGGCTCATCTCACCCAATGAGACTCCATCTCTTAGAAGTCAAATGTACTTTCTTATCTTTATTGATGATTTTTCAAGAAACAAACCCAAGTCATTCTTGAAAAATCATCAATAAAGATTAAAAAGTATCTTTGCCTTCCAAGAGATGGAGACTTCTTTGGTCCGCAAATATCGGTATGGATTAGTTCCAAAAGTACACTTGCTCTCCAAGACATCCCTTTTGGAAAAGACTTTCTATGTTGCTTTCCCATTATACAACTTTCACATGGATCCACCTCAGTATGTATCTCAGGAAGTTATTGCACCATGTCTTTTTGCTTGAGAAACTTCAAACCATGAAAATTCAAGTGACAAAATCTTTTGTGCCAAAGCAATGAATCATCTACAACTTCATTTTTGAATGCATTGTAATGAAATTGTAAAGGAAAGTTTCTTTTTATCATCTTTACTTCAACAATGACTTGATTTAGCTCAATTTTATTATAAATCTTGCAATAATTATCTCTAAACACAAGAGAATAACCATTTTCCATGAGTTAACCAACACTAAGCAAATTTTCTTCCAAGTCAGGAACATAAAGAACATCATGAATTTGCTTAACGCTCCCTTTTATGTTGATCGAAACGGTGCCTTTACCTTCTCCCCATTCTCACTTTAGTAGTGATGCTACTATTAATTGAGAGGAAAGCTTTTTCATCTACAGTCATGCGATTGCTACAACTGCTATCAACATACCATTCATTGTTTTTTTACTGAAGCATCAGATTGAGAAGCAAAGAAAAAGTTTTCTTCCTTTTCTTCCTCATGTTCTTCACAAAAATTTGCTTTCTCCCGTTGCTTGTGCCAACAATCCTTCTCAATGTGGTCAAACTTTTTACAAAAGTTACATTGGGACTTGCCTTTGTGCCAATATTTTTCTGCATTGTGATTATTCCTTTTGCAAATTTTACAAAAAAGACAGGTACTTATCTCACCTTTTTCTTCAACCCTCTTAGAAGAAGAATCATGATCCTGGTTCTTTTTTGGATTTAATTCTTCTTTTGTTGACTTTTTGAGAAATTTTGAGAATTCTCATTTGTTCTAGACTGGAAAGCCGTCTCTTTGGGTTGATCTTCATGAAAAAATCTTTGCTTCTCGTGTGCACGAAATGATCCAACTAGCTCTTTGATGGAAAGATTAGAAAGATCTTTCGTCTCCTCAGTGATAGCAACAATGTACTCATACTTTTCTGTGACACTAATTAGAATCTTTTCCACAACTTGCCGGTCATAAATTGTATCACCGTGATTTCTTATTTCATTGACAATATTCATTTCATCTTCAAATTTTGAAACTCTCTTCTAAGAGTTTGAAGATTTATAGTGCATACCTTTTTGTCACCATAAACCTCAGTTTCTAGAGACTTCCAAACTTGTTTTACCATCTCACAAGTAGCATTTTTTTGCAAAATATGCTCGTGAGACTCCCATTTAAATTTTTCTCAAGGCTTTTGTATCTTGACGATACTCAACCTCAAGATTTTTCATCTCTGCTGCTGTAAGTTCACCATCATTTTCTGGCTCTTCAAAGCCATTTGCAGCAATAGTCGACAAACCTTCAGCTTTCAAATGTGTTCTCTTTCTTATCTTCCAATATTCAAAATCAGTTCCATAAAAAATGGAGTAAGAACAACTGAAGAATCAACGCCTTTATTTGTTTTGGATGCCATATTTTTTTCTTCACCTAACCCCAGATTAAGAACGAAAACCTACTCTGATACCATGTTAAATTAGGTCTTAGGCCTAACTCATACCCCAAAAGCTAGCTCAAAGGAAGGAGGATTGTCCAAGCCTTATATGGTTTCCACTCATCTCATTAATCCCCAATGTGAGACTTTTGTCATTTTTTAACACCCCCACCTCACGCTTAGTGCTTAGCATCTGATGCGTGGCAATTTTGATTTTTGGGGGACCCCAATATTGGGTGAACAATTTTGTCATTCTTGAACACCCCAGCTCACGCCCAGTGCCCTTGAAATAAAAGTTAGAAGCATTTGCTACATTCAAGAAATTTAAAGCCCTTGTTGAGAAGCAAAAAGGTTACATCATCAAAACCATTTGCAGTGATAGAGGAGGTGAATACACAAGTCGAGAATTTGAAGAATATTGTAAAAATGAAGGTATTCAGAAGCAACTTATAGCAGGATACAATCCTCAACAAAATGGTGTATCTGAAAGAAGAAATAGAATAATTATTGAAATGGCCAGAACTATGATGAATGAGAATGGGTTGCCAAAATATTTTTGGGGAGAAGCAATACATACAACGGTGTACATCCTCAACAGGTGCCCGACAAAGGCATTGAAGGACAAGACACCAGTTGAAGCTTGTAGTGGAATGAAACCTTCTGTAAGTCATTTTTAAAATTTTAGGTGTATTTGTTATGCTCATATACCTGTTGAGAAAAAATAAAATTGGATGAAAAAGTCAAAAATGTATATTTCTCAGTTATAGTGATGTGACAAAAGGCTATAGGCTTCTCGATGTCAAAACTAACAAACTTGTTGTTAGTAGAGATGTCATTTTTGATGAAAAAACAACATGAAATTGGAAGGATAAAAAGGTAGAGAATACTTCTATCATATCTTTAGATGTGTCAAAACAAGAAAAGGAAGAGGAAGAGGAAGATGTCCCTGAAGGGGAAAAATCCCAGATTCAGATGATGAAGAACTGCCTCCAAGAGGAACAAAAATGTGAGTGACATTTATCAAAGATGCAACTTTGCCAGTGTTGAGAAAGAAAATTATGAGGAGGCAATAAAACATGATGTTTGGAAGAAAGTCTTGGCAGAAGAAATTCAGATGATTGAAAAAAAAAATACTTGGGAGTGTGTGACTATACCTAAAGATAGAGAAGTTGTAAGTCTAAAATGGATTTACAAAACCAAACTCAATCAAAAAGGAGATATTCAAAAGCACAAGAGAAAGGCGAAATACAGTTGCAATTATTGTTAGACAGGAGAACAACTTGCTGACATCTTCAACAAAGCACTTCCAAGAGAAAAGTTTTGGTATCTTCGAGAAGGCATTGGAGTTGTCAAGCAAATGCATTAAGGGGAAGTGTTGGAATTAATGCATTCACACCTTGATGTTTAGTCTTCCAATATTGTCTTTTAGTTTTTCAAGAAGTCTTTTAGGAGTCTGTAATACATGTATCTAATAAATTGTGATACATGTATCTAGTTATTTGTGTAAGACATTTGGTTCTACATTTTATTAGTATAAATAGAGATGTAATAGATGATTCTAAATCATCTCAAGTGGCCTTAAGTAGCCTATATAAAACTTGATCATCTTCTAAAGAAAATATTCTTCTTCTATATTTCCTTGCAGTAATATCTCAAACTTTTTTGAGTCATGATTATTACATATACACAACCTGCACTCCACTCGTGTATTTACTTCTTTATATTTTGATAATCCTTAATGAAAAACCTAGCTCCTCCGCTGCTTGCCATCAAGATCATCCTATCTTAAATAAGAGACTCTTGGAGGCGAAGTGCATATTCCAGTTTCCACAACACATCACTCATTGATGGCCTATCTTCACTAGACAAAGCTAAGCATTTCACCGCTGTTTCTCCAAACTTCGTTAAATAAAACTTCCAAACTTCCTAACAATTGCCACTAGAAGTGACTATATCTATATTTCACGTGTTATATTATTTATTTAACCATATGATCATCAGAAGTGAAACTAATAACCTCTATATTTAAGGCAAATAACATTTGGAGGTTAAATTGCACTAATGGTGTAAAAAAATTTATTTAAAGTATCTGAGTATAAGGTAATTCCTGATTGTATTTATAGCATAAAATTGGAAACAAAGATGCATTATTGTCATAATCTGGTGATGCAATCTGGGATGATCATAATATCTTTCTTTCTATATAAAAATCAGAACTTACTAAAATAAAAATTGTTACATAAACAAAAAATAAATCTTCATATGATTCATTAACAAATACTTAAGGAAGGTATGTACCATTTTCACTTTAGTTATCTCGGACATAATTATCATCCCAATTTGATGTTTCGATCGAAGCAACAGAAGAACTGTCATCAATATGACTGAAATCATTGATTTGCTCGCGAATAGGGATGCTACTGTTTTCTTCAGGATCATCTTGAATGATAGCCTCTTGGAGATGAAGTGCATACTCCAATTTCCACAGAACATCACCCATTGATGGCCTATTTTTACCAGACAAAGCCAAGCATTTCACTGCTGTTTCTCCAAACTTCCTGAGGGAATCTGGTCTTACTTTGCCAATAAGATTGGGATCTATGATTTGTTCCAGTTGTCCCTTCTTCAGCCACTTCATTGCCCATTCAGATAAGTAGACCTGATCCCTCGGAAGAGATGGATCTACAACAGACCTAGCACAAAGAACTTCTAATAAAACAACACCGAATGAATAAACATCAGATTTTTTTGTCACCTGACTACTTTGATAATATTCAGGGTCAAGGTAGCCCAAAGTTCCTTTCAAGATTGTGGTAACATGAGTTTGATAAAGGTCAGGCAGTGTCGTGGACAGTCCAAAATCAGTAATTTTTGCCACAAAATTTTCACCAAGCAATATGTTTATAGACTTGACATCACAATGTATAATTCGGCTAGTATGAAGGTAGTGCAGACCTCTGGCTGCCCCGATGCATATCTCCAGCCTCTGCTCCCAGCTCATACTAGGGAGATCTGAGCCATACAAATGACTCCTGAGGTTCCCATTCTCCATGTACTCATAAATTAGAGTCAACTCATTATTTTCATCACAGTATCCAATCAATGAAACCAGATGTGGATGGCAGAACAGTGAGAGAATCTCAATTTCTGATTGGAACTCTTGAAGACCTTGATTGGATTCAGGCGTACACCTTTTCAAGGCGACCTTTGTTCCATCACACAAAACACCCCTGTAAACCTTCCCAAATCCACCCTCTGCAATGAGAAACTTGTCATCAAAATTGTTAGTTGCTTCCTGCAAAGCTACAAAAGGAACTCTAAAACTTTCAAAAGGAACGTGATAACTCATCGTATCAGTTATGTAAGTTGTTGCCTTGGAATACTTGGTTCCCATGGTGGAGTGCAACTAGTATTTGACTGGGCAAACTGCTCCTGTTTTGTTGAGCAAAATCGGAAACTCACAACTAAATCTCATGATCGGAAGGCTTCACTGTCTCAAAGTTGAAAACAAATATAACAGAAGAAAAAATGAACTAACAGTAAGCAAGTAGATGAAAATCACAAATATATGTATACAAAACAGAAGCTTGAGGAACCTCTGATTATACCACAACTGAGGAAATTTGGAGAGAAGACAGAGAGATTGATAGTTATTGTGGAAGAGAGAATCGAAAAGAAAATTACCTCTTCACTAATGGATTTGGGCAATACTTGCGTATATTATATGTATTAAGTAAATTACTTAGTCAAATAGCTTAGTCATGATGTTCAGTAATATTTGTTAACAAAAATATTACTCAATAATGGTTATATATTATCTTAAAATGTCATTCGACTTTATTTTTTAATAGAAAAGTTGCTCTACAATTGTCATTTTGTAAACAGATTGAATATTATATGTAAACAGATTGAGTAATGTTGCTCCCAATTGCACACGCAAGTGTACGCAGTCGCGCAAGTAATATAGTGGCTCTTAAAAGAATCAGATTATCAAACCCAAAGAACTTGTCAATTAACTATTTTTACTAAATTATACTAATCTAATTATTTATTTAAGATAGCAACAAAAGAGAAGAATGTAAGAACAAAATAATAAAATTACTTACAATAGTTGGAAAGTCTCAGAGCTGCAGCATGTATTAGATTTCATGTATCATATTATTGGCTTAGAACTAATTTCAGTTATCAAGTTACTGGTTTATAGGGTTGATGATATGATCTGGGTTATACGCCTCTCGTCGCCTACCCCAATTAGCTATCTAACTACATCGTTGAGCGGGGATAAATAGATTAACTGGCAAGCATTTATATTTCATCTTATTTCGTAACCAAGCAAGGTGTTCGTCTGGGTGTCACTCCTGAACACTAATCACCTCAATTTAATGGGTGGACCGAGCTCTCTATATTCTCTGGTCTATGTAACCTCTCCTCTCTCGATTTTAAGAATAGACAATATATTTATCTCATGGTGATCAAGCACAAAATACTAAAACAAGAATATAGAAGTAACTTATAATGATAACCAAGAATTAATTCAACAACCTTAAATAATCAACATTGAATCCGTAGCTACCGCCCCAGAACAAGAGTTTTAGCTACTAATGTCTATGAAAACAAGAAAGAAGAAAAGGACCCTAAAAAGTAGTGACGACTTTCCCTTCAAAAATGCCTCCTCCTTCCTCTATAATTTTTTTCTCTCCAATAATTATTTTCATGGACTATTTATAAATGTAGAAAACCCTAAATAAAAAAACTAAGTCCAAAATAAATTGGGAAACCAAAACCAAACGGAATTTGATTTCCGCGTGAACAGTGCTCGTCCAAATTATGCGGGTCTTCATTATTATATATTATAATATTCAATTTAATCAATTAAGCTGCCTGCTTGATTTCATTCTTCAATTTTCCATAATTAATTCGTTTTAGCTTCAGACTTCTTCAACTTTACCCCAATTTAATCCTACAAATAAAATACACTATTTAGCACAATTCATAAAATTCATGCTCAAAAAAGGCAAATATAAATAATAAATGTGAGGCAAATAATGATTAAAAATATATATTTTTGGCCTCACATCAAGTAATATTTTGAATTGTTCCGCGAACTTTTAAGATCTGTAGTTCCATTCTGAAAGCTGAATATATATATTTTATATGACTGTCAAAGCAGTAAACTTCCTTTTGCCTCTTTACAATAAGAAAATGTATGAAGAACTTAAAAAAAAACATATACAATGTGTAACAGCCGGACACACCTAATAAAATGAAAGAAGGATCCACAGGTAGAGCATTTCAAGTTTTCAAAGTTAACTTTCTATATAAAACTCAGAAGACTCTTACAAAAACAAAAATATATCTTTATATGATCCACCAACAAAAGTGGAATTAAAACAAACACCTGAGGATGGTATGCACCATTTTCACTTAGTTATCAACCATCAGACTTAATCAATTTCTAGAAACCAGCAGCACAGAGATCATCCGAATTTGATGAGATCATCCAGATCTGAGCATCAAATGACTGAAATCATAGACTTGAAGTCAGGGGCAGAGCTACTCTTGCCCGAGGGGTGTCAAGCAGCACTCCTTTGCTGGAAAATTACATATTATATAGGTTAATTTTGCTTTAATAAATATATATACTAGTGTTACACCAATCACTTTTTTTTCTTTCTAAACAACTAAAACGACATGCACATTACAGCCTTTCTCGTGTATTTACTTCTTTATATTCTAACAATCCTTAATGAAAATCCTGGCTCCTCTGCTACTTGCCGTCGAGATCATCTTATCTTAAATAAGAGACTCTTGGAGACGAAGTGCATATTCCAATTTCCACAACACATCACCCATTGATGGCCTATCTTCACTAGACAAAGCTAAGCATTTCACCGCTGTTTCACCAAATTTCCTGAGGGACTCTGGTTTTATTTTAGCTGCAAGATTGGGATCTATGATTTGTTCCAACTGTCCCTTATTATGCGAGTCCACTGCCCATTCAGCTAAAATAACCATCTCCCTTGGAAGAGATTGAACTACAGCAGGCCTAGCACAAAGAACTTCGAATAAAACAACACCGAAAGAATAAACATCAGATTTTTCTGTCAGTTGTCCCCTTATAAAATATTCAGGGTCAAGGTAGCCTATAGTTCCTTGCACAAGGGTGCTAAGATGGGTTTCATCAAGCTCAGTCCCTTTCTTGGAGAGTCCAAAATCAGTAATTTTTGCCACAAAATTCTCATCAAGCAATATGTTTATAGACTTGACATCACGATGTATAACTGCGCTACTATGAAGGTAATGCAGACCTCTGGCTGTCCCGATGCATATCTCCAGCCTCTGCTCCCAGCTCATAGTGGGTAGATCTAAGCCATACAAATGGCTCCTGAGGTTCCCATTCTCAATGTAGTCATAAACTAGAATCATCTCATTTCTTTCATCACAGTATCCTATCAATGAAATCAAATGCGGATGGCTGCAAAAAGAGAGAATCTCAATTTCTGTTTGGAACTCTTCAATACCTTGCGAGGACTCACGCTTACACCTCTTCAGGGCCACCTTTGTTCCATCACGCAAAACACCCCTGTAAACTTTCCCAAAGCCACCCAATCCAATGTGAAACTTCTCATCGAAGTTGTTAGTTGCTTCCTGCATATCTACAAAAGGAACTCGATAACTTTCAAAAGGAACGCGATAACTCGAGTTTAAAGCATCATTTATGGAATTTGTTGCCTTGGAATACTTGATTCCCATGGTTGAGTATTACTAATAACCTTCAAATAACACTATTTAAGCTATCACTGAGCACAAGGTAATTTCTGATTGTGTTTTTTGTAGAATAAATCTGAAAACAGAGATGCATTAATTTATCACCTAGTTTTACTATTAAAGAACTATTCAGGAAAACAACTCCCAGAAATAAATTCACACAATAAGAGCATCTAAATTATATAGATAAAGTAGAGAAAATTAAAAACATGAATCTGAAAGGATAAGAACGGAATATGTTGTGGGGTCCATCCAATTATTCAAAGTTTTCATTTGCTGTTCAAAGTCAAAGGTCTTCATTTGCTGCTCAAATGTCTTTAATAGCTGCAACGGTGCAAAAATGTCAAAGAGCCTTTATTTGTAAAAAAAATGTCAAAAGATATTTGAATTGTTGCTTTTCATTGATGTCATTAATGACATCAATAGGATATATTTCTCTTATAAATGGAGAGCTTCTGCTCTCATTTAACACCAAAAACATCGAGAAAATATTACAGAGCAAAGTAAGTTTATAATAGACTATACAAGAAAATAATCTGTGAAGGAAAAAATAGAGTGTGAACAATATTTTAGTGAGATGAAAAATTATAAGAGGGTTATTTTTTTTAGTGTGTAATAGTCACTTTGAGTATTGTACTTGTGACTATACAGTGTAAAATTTCTTGCTATAGTGATATCAATTGTTTCACGTAAAATTTTTGGTGTCATTATTTTTCTCATTTTATCCTCATTATATTGATCGTATATAATTTTGTGTTAGTCCTCATTTTTTCCAACAAACTGATATCAAAGTTTTAATTTGCAATATCTTTATTTTGGGGAAACGATGGAAGCCAACACAACTAGAATGATTATTTTGAATGGAGTTAATTATGCTATTTGGAAGGAGAAAATGGAAGATTTGCTCTATATTAACAATGTTTATCAACCAGTCTTTATCACTATAAAGCCTAATGATAAAACAAATGAAGAGTGGAATCTGTTGCACAGATAGGTTTGTGGATTTATTAGGCAATGGGTTGATGACAATGTGTTGAACCATATTTCTGTAGAGACAAATGCTTGGACCCTATGGAAGTATCTTGAAAGTTTGTAGTCTTGGAAGACTGAAAACAATAAAATGTTCTTGATAAAACAGATGTTAAGCTTAAAATATCATGATAGTTCTCCGATGACAAATCATCTGAATAACTTAGAGGAGATCATGAACAAGTTATTTGTTATGGGCATTAAATTTGATGAAGAAATTCAAGGCTTGCTTCTACTTGGTTCACTACCAGACTCTTGGGAAACATTTAGAACTTCATTATTAATTTATGTTACGGATGATGTGATCTCTATGAATCTCATCAAGAGCAACGTCTTGAACGAAGAAATGAGAAGAAAAAATCAAGGTTCTTCTTCGTCGAATGTCCTAGTGTATGGTCATAGGGGGAGAATCAAGAACCATGGTTCTTAGAATATAATATAATAAAATATAAGCAAATCCAGAGGCAGACGTAAGAATATTGAGTGTTATCATTGTGCCATGAAAGAGCACAAAATTTTTGCCGGAAGTTGAAGAAGGAGAACAAAGATGACAAAGAGGAAAATAAAAAAGAGGAATCTTGAGAGGAGTTTTGACCATATATTTTTGTGTTAAGTCCACGTTTTTTCCAACATATGTGAGGGACAGTCTCTTAGATATCCTAGAAGAGTCGTTACACAATGCCAACTTCCGTTTGCCTATTTACAATAAGAAAATGGATTACCATGTTTTTGCTTCCGCAAGGTTGCAACATGATGAGGGAATATAGGTATCAACGAATTACGTTCTAGAGCTCAAAATTGTTTAATGTTTTGAAAAGCCATTTTGCTGACAAGATGTTAATAGAATAATTTTTTTTATGTATGAATAATGTGAAACTTTCTATATACAACTCATAGAGATATTCCACAGGTAGAGCAATTAAGGCATGTTTACAGTGTTAACTTTCTATAGAAAACTCAGATATTTGTAGAAATAAATTGTTAGAAGCACATAAAATCAATCTTCATATATATGAGGCATGAACAAATGTGGAATTGACAAACACTTAAAGATGGTATGTACCACATTCACATAGTTATCCACCCCAGACAACTAGTGCGATCATCTAAATTTGATTTCTCCATTTGAGCAGCAGAAGAACTGACATCAACATGCCTGAAACCATTGACTTAATGGAGAGAGGTTGCTAACATGGATGGTACCATTTTCTTCTGGATAATCTTAAATGACAGGCTCTTGGAGATGAAGTGCATACTCCAGATTCCACAGCACCTCATTCATAGATGGCCTCTCTACACCATAACTGGCTAAGCATTTCTCCGCTGTTTCTCCAAACCTCTTGAGGGAATCTGGTCTAATTTTGCCAACAAGATTGGGATCTATGATCTGTTCCAGTTGTCCCTTCTTCTGCCAATTCATCGCCCATTCAGCTAAGTTGATCTGCTCCCTCGGAAGAGATGGAGTTATGACAGGCCTAGCACGAAGAACTTCGCATAAAACAGCACCGAAAGAATAAACATCAGATTTTTCTGTCAGCTGCTGCCTTCTATAATACTCAGGGTCAAGGTAGCCAAAAGTTCCTTTCACGACTGTGCTAACATGGGTTTGATCAAGCTCAGTCCTTGTCTTGGATAGTCCAAAATCAGTAATTTTTGGCACAAAATTCTCATCAAGCAATATGTTTGTAGATTTGACATCACGATGTATAACTCCGCTAGTATGAAGGTAGTGAAGACCTCTGGCTGCCCCGATGCATATCTCCAGCCTCTGCTCCCAGCTCAAAGTGGGTAGATTTGAGCCATACAAATGGCTACGGAGATTCCCATTCTCCATGTAGTCATAAATTAGAATCATCTCATTTCTTTCATTACAGTATCCAATCAATGAAACCAGATAGGGATAACGGAACTGAGAGAGCGTCTCAATTTCTTTTAGAAACTCGGCAGGACCTTGTATGGACCTAGGACCATACCTTTTCAAGGCGACCTTTGTGCCATCACATAAAACACCCCTGTAAACCATTCCAAAGCCACCCACTCCAATTACCCAACTCTCATCAAAGTTGTTAGTTGCTTCCTGCAAAGCCACAAAAGGAACTTGAAAACTATCAAAAGGAGTGAGACAACTCGGCTTTGCAACGCTCTTTATGAAACTTGTTTTTTTCGAATAATTGTTTCCCATTGTGTGTGGAGTGCAACTTCTAATAATTTGTGAAATCCATATCTTTGATTGGGCAAGCTGCTCCTCTTTATCAAAATTCAGAACTCATAGACTCACAAGTATTAATGTGCAAACTTTAGTGAGAGAGAATCAAAAAGAAAAATACCTATATCTGGCGCCATGCCAACCCACTAAGTAACTTTTGAATGTCTCTTTGTTTTTCATCAGTAAGTGTATGTCACACTCACACCCCAATATAATTATCACACATACCATTATTATTAATTAATAAAAAGAAAAACACTTTTAAAAAGTTTTAGATAAAATTATTCCTTATATAAGGGATAAGGTATATTTTTATCATTTTTAATGCCTTAAAAGTTTATTAAAGTGGAGTATCTTTTGATCCCACCAATAAAATGGCTTTCAAAACCAATAATGACTGTAAAAAAGATTACTACAAAAAACAGGCGATTTTTCGATCAGTTCAAAAGTCTATAAAACTGTCACAATTTTGTAAAGATATGACACTTGAGTCTAACTTAACTGAGGACCACACCTTGTAAAGACTCAGGACCACACCTTTTCAAGGCCACTTTTGTGCCATCACATAAAACACCCCTGTAAACCTTTCTAAAGCCACCCACTCCAATGACCATACTCTCATCAAAGTTGTTAGTTGCTTCCTGCATAGCTACAAAAGGAACTCGAAAACTTTTAGAAGGTGCCAGACAGTTCGGCTCTGAAACGCTATATATGAAACTTGTTTTATTTCGAATAATTGTTTCCCATTTTGTGTAGAGTGCAACTTCTAATAATTTGTGAAATCCATATCTTTGATTGGGCAAGCTGCTCCTATTTATCTTAATCAAAATTCAAAACTCATAGACTCAGAAGTATTACTGTACAAACTGTTTAGTGAGAGAGAATCAAAAAGAAAAAGCCAAACACATGTACAACCCCCCTTAAACTTGTCCTGAAATTCCATTTTAACACTCCAACTCAACCTTGTTCCATTTTAACCCTTCAACTCCAATTTTTTTATTCCATTTTAACACAAAATGCTGACTTGGCATATGGTTGTCATCTCACTTTTAACAGGCGCGTGATGATCCCATTAGCCTTAATATTTGGCATTTTATCTATTTATTTCCTCTATCTCTTCTTCTTTCTTATTTTCTATCTATTTTATTTGGCCATTTTATTTTATTTTGTTTTATTTTAATTTTTTACTTATTGCATTATGGATGCAAATACTTTAAATGGATCGAACTTGAATGGTAGTGACATTTCATTTGTGAAATAAGCTAGGTTTAAGTGTACGATTACGTAGAATTTTATGTACCTATTATTAAACAAACGAAACTGATTTTTCTATGTGACAGAAGAAGGTGTCAATTTTTTTTTCATAAACACACGCCTAAGCTGCTACAACAGACATTTTCACCACATCAATTAATAACTTAGTTTGTAAAGATCATTGCAGCACAAAACTACTAAAAAAACTCATTCTTCAATCAAACACCACAAGTATAGACATAAAAAAACTCTAGCTAACCGCACCTAAAATGAATCCCAATTGAATTCAAAATTTCAGAACAATTTCAACACCACCAGACATTATAAGTTCAGCAAAAAAGCCTGAGCTGACACTGAAACTTAGTTAAGAAAGGCTATACAAATTCACTTAAAGTTGCACATAATAAAACAATCAAATACCAAAAAGTTCAGCCATTCTATTTGCCAAAATACCAAAATAAGAGTGAATTCAAAAAATTCCAATTAGCTCTAAATAGTTACATCAAAATAAGAGTGAGATTTGAAGTTCAAGTTAACTCTAAATAGTTACACCAAAATATGAGTGAGCTATTTGGAGTTCAAGTTAGCTCTAAATAGTTCCACAAAAACAAGAGTGACAGCCATTAGATTTGCAAAATATACACTACATATTGTTTCCATTCCCCTGAAATATTGAAGATGTGCTTGGTTGAGTAGAAGACTCCAAGTTCCTTCTTGTTCTCAACTGTTGAAGCTGAGAAGTTGACCATGCATTTTTGCCTTTCCATTTGAGACCATAAGGTTTAAATCCAAGTTCTATATTTGTTGGTGATGCATCTTTAAAAGTTCCAGGTGATATCACTCTCTCAGATGTAGTTATACCAGGCTGTAAAGTGGAAAATCACTCACTTTAATTAGTATAAATTAAGAATTTTATTTACAACTTTTAAGAAAAAGAATTATAATGACTATTGTATTAATTGAATAAAGATTCTCTCGATAACTTACATTCAAGACTGTTCTTCCACTTTGAATATCTGTGTAGATTCCAAAACCAGTGGAGTGCTTTGGCTTTTTAGTTCTTGTTGTTGGTTGAGTGCTTCCATTATTTGTTGGTTGATTATTGTCTCTTCCCCTTCCTCTTCCAGTAGCATTTGTTGCAAAATATCCTCTTCCCCTTCCTCTTCCTCTTCCAGTAGATTGACTTTGGCTACTTCTTTTCACAGCAGATGTGTCAGTACACATTGAAGGTGAATTCATATTCTGAGAAGCTCTATTTGGAGGGGGTGCCATTGGTTGAGCTGGTCGACTTGATTGACTAGAAGTAGCTTCAGTCTAATAAATAAGAACACAATCAATTGCGTTCAAATAAATCCAAAAAGATGAATGCAAAGTAATTTCGAAAACTGATAATTGAATATAAAGTAACAATTACCACTGATTTACATGCAGATTTGTTGTGGCCCAATTGATGACATCTTGAACAAGTCATCTTCACCCCTTTCTTTGACAACTTGCCATATTTTTTTCTTGGCTCATCCTTTTGTTTTCTCCTGCATCTTCTAGGTCTTCCTGGCATAGGTTTTACTTCAGGAGATTCAATAGAAGGATTGTTGGATTCAGGCCACATTTTCATGTTAGGAATAGGTTGTATGGAGTATTGGTAAGCCTTTAGGAATACTTCATGTCTGTACCAACTTTCAATTTCATTCTCAGGTTCTTGATCTAAGTGATAGAAGGCACATACAGCATGAGGACATGGAATTCCTCTCAACTGCCAACTTCTGCAAGTACAAGTCCTTCTTACTTGGTCAACAATAAACCTAGTATCACCCTCACTAATCTCAAATCCAGAATCTCCATTCCATAGTACTTTACACCTCTTAGAGATATCTTTATTTTCTTCTAAAATTAACCTTGCCATTGGAGAAACATCTGTTATCCAAGTATTAGCGAATCTCCTCATATCGACATGCCTATTCATAATTTTGTGTCTGATTTCCTCCAACATAGTAATAATTGACTTATGTCTGGGGCCGACTATCCAATAATTAAAAGTTTCAGACATGTTGTTTTCAACAATATCACATTTAGAAGATGTAGAAAAAAAAGCCTTGCACCAAAATTCTTTATTGTATGATAGTAGCTCTCCACATATACCTTCATTAGGTTTTGCAAGTTTTGCAAGTTCATCCTTCAACTTCACTTCATATGAAGCCTTAGCACATCGCCAAAACGGCTTCCTTCTTTCTTCTCCTTTCCAATTTATGGACCAATTAGACCATATGTGTCTAGCACACCTTCTGTGTTCTGCATTAGGTAAAAGCTCTTGAATAGTTGGAATAAGACCCTACAAAATATGAAAATTAGAAACTTTCACAAACAATATAAAATAGAAAAAAAATCTGAGTTGTAAATATAAATGATTAAAGAGAGAATACCTTTTGACAATCTGACATTATTGTTAAGCCCACACTATTTCCCAACTCCAAATCTGAAATCAAATATTCAATGAACCAAGTCCAAGAATGTTTAGTCTCTTGATCAACAACAGCCCATGCTATGGGAAACATCTGGTTGTTCCCACTCCTACCAACGGCTACCAGTAATTCCCCTTTACATAATCCCTTCAAGAAGCATCCATCAAGACCAATTATTTTCCTACATCCTTCTAACCAACCCCTTTTAAGGGCATCAAAACACACATAAAAATACACAAACAATTTTTTTCCAAGTATTGTATCGTTGTCTGTCCTAACCCAACAAGAACTTCCAGGATTTGTCTTCTTAATAATGTCAGCATAGTCACATAATCTAGAGAATTCCAGATTCCAATCACCCATGAACTGACTCATTGCCCTGCACTTAGCTCTGTAACAAACAGTCCTCCCTACATACAAACCCAACTCATCCCTTACCAACTCCTGAATCTCCCAAAGTTTTATGTTAGGTTGAGATACAATCCTATCTTGAAATTTATGTGCAATGTACACAGAAGTGCATAACTTGTTCTTGTTTTTAGTAGGACATTGATGAAATGGGTGGTACTTCTTCACAATAAAATCACCAGAATTCTTGTCAATGCTTGCATATATCTCCCATTTGCATAGTATTTTACTTTTACATTTGACTCTAATTCTGTGCTTTTCATTAGGCTTAAGTTCGAGCTACACTTTGTTCTCTACGACATAAGATTGCACAGCTTTTCTAAACTGCACAACACTCTCAAAGACCATGCCAAGTTCAAAAATAGTTATCTGACAATCCGAATCAAACCTTAGTTTTCTACTTTTTCTTCTAGCCGGTAAGTTGATGCTATCACTACCAATATCTGAGCTACTATAACACTCCTCATCATCCCCCAATCTTCCAGCATACTTGTCTCTTTTGTTTAGCCTGATAATGTCATCAAAACCTTTATCTGCTCCAGCCTCTCCTAGCTCAACCTCTAGTGTTGGAACAAGCACCTTCCTCTTCTTTTTCTGATGAATTTTCTTTCTTCTTTCTGTTCTGAATGCTCTTAACTCCTCATCTAACTCACTATCATCTTCCTCAGGTATAACATCTAATTCAGATTCACTACTGTCCATATTTGAAGGCAAATCACTATCATCTTCCTTCGCATTAACATTTTCATCTGTTATATCGGTTGTTTCTTCCTGCTCGGTAACATATAAACTGGTTGCTGCATCTCTAGCAATAAGTTGAGGGTGTACAGAAGTTTGTTGAGCAATAAGTTGAGGGTGTTCACCTAATGCAACCCTAGACCCCATATTTATTGAATTCTCACTTTTTTGAACCACCCCAAGCTCACTTGAAAATTCAAATGGGACCCTCTCTTCCACCAAAATAGGTCGATTAACGGCATGGCTAATAAACAAGTCTAAAAAAGCACCATGTTTAAGGTGAGATACAATATTTAAAATTTGTCTGCCATTTTCCAACAAAACAAATTCATTGGAATTAGAGTTAAATACATAGAAACCCCCAACAGATGCATACCCTATATCCTTTGCATAACAACTCAATTCAACCAAAGAAAAATGGTCTTTATCGATAGGAGTGACCTTTATTTCTCCCTCCCCAACATATTTCAGATTTGGAGCTTTGATAAAAGAGCCACCATGATGGAATCGAACAAGAATGTATTCTTCTGCCATGAGTTTGATTTACACTGACATGAAAAGAAAAGGGAAAAGAAGAGTATCATCAGAAAATCAGAAGATCTACAGCGAATTTCGAAACTAAAAATCTAAATCTTGTATAAAAAATGCCTGATGAGAAACACTAAAAAAAAGAAGAAAAACCACATAGCATCCAAAAAGAAACTACAAAGCATGGTTAAAAGATTTGCTTACCAGCAACAACCAAAACAATATTAACTTTTAGAAGATCTTAGTCTTCAAATGTGATTTTTAGTCTTTAAATGGGAAGAAATCATTGATAATTGCAGAAGGTTTCATCTTCTAAGGGTGGGGATTTGGGGAAGGATTGTTGTTTTGAAAGGTTTTTCCAAAGATTAGGTTACAGAAGTCTCTTCATTTTTGGAGGGAAATAAATAAAGGATCCTTAATAGATATGGGTTAACCCGGATGATATGGAGAAAATAAAACATATGGCGGTATGTAATTGGTTGTTTTTTACTTGTGTAACACGCGCTCAACAAATATGTAACGTAAAACAAATGTGTTAAAATGGAACAAAAAAATTGGAGTTGAAGGGTTAAAATGGAACAAGGTTGAGTTGGAGTGTTAAAATGGAATTTCAGGACAAGTTTAAGGGGCTGTACATGTGTTTGGCCAAAAGAAAAATACCTATATCTGGCGCCATGCCAACCCACTAAGTAACTTTTGAATATGTCTCATTGTTTTTTATCAGTAAGTGTATGTCACACTCACACCCCAATATCACACATGCTGTTAACCACATTTGTAGGTTAGCAAGCTACCATGGTTAAATGTGATGTAGTTAGAAAAGTTCGTTAGAGTTAAAGCTGAGTCAGCAAGTTAGTTAGGAGTTTGTTAGTTGTCAGACTAATTACTCTGCCTATAAATACATGCTTGATGTGCCGCGAAATCGTGGCACATTTGATGCTTAATAACTATGAACTAATACTGGAATTAAGTGAAATTTTGGATTATTTAATAGGTTTGTTAAATGTGTAGGCAGAATCTGGATTGTATAGAAAAGTGGAAAAAGAAGCAGAACTGATGTTGACCAAGTGAAGTTCACGGCCAACTTCACGGACCGTGAACTTCATTACGGTCTGTGGTTGAGCTCATGAAAGTGAGGCAGTGCTGGGCCTTCAGAAGATGAAGAGCAGGAATAACCAAGTGAAGACCACAGAGGGTTCTACAGGCCGTAGTCCTCACCATAGACCGTGGTACCTACCGTGAAGCTGAACCAGTGTGAAAGCAAGGAAGAGTTGAAAGAAGGTTGAAACCTAAGTGAAGACCACGGGCGACTTCACGGACCATGGTCCTCACTACGGACCGTGGTAGCTCTTGTGGTGCATTTTCCAGTGACCAAGGCAAGACCACGGAGGGCTTCACGGACCGTGAAGCCCTTGACGGGTCGTGGGAATGGCCGTGAAAAGGTCCGACAACTCAGTCCTAATTCGATTATGACTCATTTTAAACACTCTATTTTGAATTACTTAAGGTTTTTTTTTTGAAGAATTATTCATTATCTTACGTTTTACGACTAAGAAATACAACGTTACTCTTAGCTTTTGATTTTGGGTTTCGATTATTGTTATTAGTTTGAAGTTCGAATTCAAATTATCAGATTATCGAAGTGATTGTTGATTTACAAATTATTTCCGTAAGTCTTTCTTAACATGTTTTCATTCTTCATTACTGATTGTTCTCGTGAAAGCATGAGTGGCTAAATACTACGACTGGGGTTGTGGGATCCATGACGAAATTCTAGTTACGATTCCGTAAAACGAGTAAAGGGCAGTCTGTGTTTAAAATTTGTAGCTTTAGCTTTCAATTTCAGTAGAATCTAGTGAGTGCACGCATTAGATGAGCCTGTATCTGGCATTTGTTCGAGAGAAAAATACCAGTTAGGAAAAAGCTGAACTAAATTAATAAACTGGAGTTAAAGCATAAGTTCGAGAGAAAAGAACTTTAACACCATGTCATTGTAAACGAGGGTCGATGTTATTAACACTCTAGGGTCGAGAGAACATGAGTGATAATTATCTGACTAGACTGAGAAGTGTCAGATAAATTTAACTTGCAATGATTCTTTAAACATTGATTTGCCTGACGCATAATTATGGAAGAAAACTAGAACTAATGTCATGGTGATCACAATTCTGGTTTCTCTTAATTAATTGAATCAACCTTATAATGAGATAATCAGTAGTTGTGAATCTGGATTTTAACTGTATGCTTTGGTAAATCTAACATTTCAACAAAACCCAAGTTACTTTCTGTTATTATTTGTTTAGGAGATAATAACAGCATTCGAATAAACGCGACAATAAAACCTTATCTGTAAAGAAATTTTCTATGGGATCGACCTCAACTCTAGTTGAGTTCTGTAAATTGACAACGTTTACATTTCTTATTCGAAGTGTAAGTTTGGACATCAATGCTCCGTGTGGGTGAACTGTAAGCTGAAATAATGCATCAGTAAACAGTTTTCTTTCTCTCTTGCTTTCCTGTATCTTATCTGCATTTCATTAGCTTAGTGTTGTGTAGTTTACAAGCACTCCATTAGTGGAGTTGACATGGTATCAGAGCACAACACGATCCTAGGGAAGTGAAGATCACGAGCAGAAGCAGCAGAGGTGCTTAGATTCGAAGCTGAAAGTCCTTCGAAGTCGCAAGTAAGCATCAATCCTTTCTAAGCTGAGATCCATGGAAAATCCAGCTGAAATTGCTGCAAACCTGCAATCAAATGCAACACAAGGACATTCAACTGGTGGATCGATGAGTTTCATTGTTCCTACCATTGATCACAATCAGCCACTGTACCTACAACCTAATGATACTCCAGGTAGCTCCCTCATCTCTCTTCAGCTTACTGGCTCAGAGAACTATGCTATTTGGAATAGATCTATGCGTATAGGACTGGTAGGAAAGAGTAAACTAGGGTTCATAGATGGTCGATTTCCTAAGTCTAAATTCTCTACTGAACTGTGTGATATATGGGGAAAATGTAATGTTGTAGTGCTCTCATGGATCATGAATGCTGTGAGGCCTGAATTACTTAGCAGTATAGTATACAGTGGAGATGCTCATAAAGTGTGGTGTGATCTAAGAGAAAGGTTCAATAAAATCAATGGAGCTCATGTGTTTCAACTTCATAAGGAAATACACAGCTTAACTCAGGGAACAATGTCAGTGACTGATTACTACACTACACTTAAAGGACTTTGGAATGAGTATGACTCTACTATGCCATGTCCAGGATGTAATTGTCCTGAATCTAAAAAATTCCAAGGGCATTGTGAGTATCAAAGGGTACTGGAGTTTCTAATGGGGCTAAATGAGACCTACTCAGCAGCTAGGGGTCAAATTTTGATGCAGTCTCCAACTCCTAATCTCAACAAAGTGTTTTCTCTGGTTATAGATCATGAAAGTCAGAGGAACTTAGCAGGTCGTGAAGTCTCTCTTTCTAAGATTGTTGAGAGTACAGCTGTGTTCAGTCAGAAAGGAGGAAATAATGGTAACTCAGGTAGAGGTCAGCTTGATAATGTTCCTTTTGGACATCAACTATGAGGCAATGGTGGTAATCCAGGGAGAGGTCACTATGACAGTCAATATAATCCAAACAGAACTCAGAAGCCTCTCATTGTATGTGAAGTCTGTGGGTTCAGATGACACACCAAGGATCAGTGTTTCAAGGTCAAAGGATATCCAGTTGGCTAGAAGTCAAAGAGGAAAACTGGTAATGTAAGTTCTTTTGTTAATCATGTTGAAGCTCCTAATCCAGCAAGATCCACACATATTGGAGAAAATTTGCCAGCCAACCTGCCCTCTACATCTCCTGCAGCCTTCTTTACATCAGATCAGTATAATCAAATCATGCAACTTCTAGCTAAATGAAGCGACACTGGTGGAGATTCCTCAACTAAGGCTGCTACAGCAGGTAGAATTCTATCTGCACTAGTAACCAAACATGTAGATAAGGAGTGGATCATTGACACATGAGCTTCTAATCACATGACATCTAAGGTTGACATTTTAAATCAATTCACCACTGCTCCTAAATCTGAAAGAAGACAGGTTAATCTACCCAATGGAAATGTTGTGTCAGTGTCACATATTGGTAGTACTACTGTTCTTGGGGACAATGTGATTGGAAATGTTCTCTTTGTGCCTGACTTCAAATGCACCTTATTGTCTGTGTCACAATTAATAAAGGAACTCAATTGCATGGTTGTGTTCTTCCCTGAATTTTGTGTTTTACAGGATCTCTCAAATGGACAGGTCAAGGGGATTGGTAGAGAAGATCAAGGTCTCTACATCCTCAAAGATGACTTCACACACTCAGCAGCACATACATCATGCAGTCAACCTCCTATTACTAGTAACACTGACTCCAGCACTTTATGGCACAGAAGACTAGGGCATGCTCATGTGGAAATACTGAAGAAATCTGGAAGTCTAGATGGATTAGAGAATGTAATAAGTCCTCCCAGTACTGTCTGTCCACTAGCTAAGCAGTCAAAACTTCATTTTCCTGTAAGTAGTCACAATTCCAAGGCATTGTTTGATTTAGTTCGCTGTGACATTTGGGGCCCTTACAGGTTCCCACTCATGCTGGGATGAAATACTTTGTAACCATTGTTGATGATTTCTCTAGATTCACCTGGTTATTTCTCATAGCATCTAAATCAGACACAATTGTAGTGCTCAGAATTTTTTTTGCTCAGGTTCAAACATTATTTTCCACATGTGTTAAAGTTTTTAGAACTGATAATGGAAGTGAATTCTTTAGTCACTCTTGTCAATTTCTGTTGTCCTCTCTTGGCATTTCACATCAAAGTTCTTGTGTATATACCCCCCCAACAGAATGAGGTGGCTGAAAGAAAGCATAGAACCATTTTAGACATGGCAAGAGCCCTCAGATTCCAAGCTGCTGTCCCTTTGAGATTCTGGGGTGAGTGTGTCACCACATCAGTGTATATTCTCAACAGACTTCCTTCTAAACTTTTGTCCTATAAATCTCCTTTTGAGTTGCTTTACAACCATCCTCCATCTCTTTCTCATCTAAGGACTTTTGGCTGTCTATGATATGCTACTTGTCTTAAGATTTCTGATAAGTTCTCTCCTAGACCCATTCCTGCAGCTTTATTAGGCTACTCCAATTCTCAATAAGGCTATCTCTTATATGATCTCCACTCCAAGTCCCTGTTTGTTAGCAGACATGTAGTGTTTAAAGAGGATGTGTTTCCTTTTAAGGATGTTAAGCCCTCATCTGATCTTGTTTTTCCAGTTCTTACTATGGTGTTTTCTGATGATGTGGACTCCTCATCTCAGGAGCACCCTGTAGTTCCTCATCCAACTGTTGCCATCCCCTCTCCTACTATGCCTTCCTCACTTACAGAAGAATCTCTACCACCTCCTACTCAACCTCCTCCTCCCAGAAAGTCCTCTAGACCTGTCAAACCTTCTTTGTGGCTTCAAGACTTTGTTACTAAGCCTAAAAGCAATTTTTGTGTCTTTCCTATTTCCAATCATGTCTTATATACCAATTTGTCTCCTTCATATCAGTCCTGTCTCAATGCTTTCTCTGCAATCACTGAGCATTCTTCATTTAGGGAAACTTCCCTTGATCCTCAGTGGGTTCATGCCATGCAACTTGAGATAGATGCCTTAGAACAGAATAACACTTGGTCAGTGGTTGATTTACCCACGGTAAAAAGCCCATTGGGTGCAGATGGATATATAAAGTTAAGTACAAGTCCACATGAGAAGTTGAGAGGTTGAAGGCCAGGCTAGTTGCCAAGGGCTATAGTCAAAGGGAGGATCTGGACTATGGAGAAACGTTCAGTCCTATGGCTAAAATGGTGATTGTCGGTCTGTTGCTGCTTTGGTTGCTTTTAAAGGTTGGTCTGTCCAACAAATGGATGTTCACAATGCATTTCTCAATGGTGATTTTCTTGAGAAGGTGTACATGTCCATTCATTCAGGGTTTGCTAGACAGGGGGAGAATGGTACTAAAGTGTGCAAACTGCACAAGTCTCTATATGGCCTTAAACAGGCTCCTAGACAATGGAACTTCAAGTTAACACAAGTATTGATTCAGTTAGGCTTTCATCAAAGCCAGTATGACTACTCACTTTTTATCAAACATGAGCAAACTGACATAGTCATTGTGTTAGTCTATGTAGATGATCTACTCATAACTGGCAGCAGGCAATCACTTATAGACACTACTAAGGAGGATCTACAGAAACAGTTCAAGATGAAAGACCTAGGTGACCTCAAGTTCTTCTTAGGGATTGAATGTGCCAGATCAAGTAGGGGAATTCATATGTCACAGAGAAAGTATGCATTAGAACGGATTGCTGAGTGTGGACTAGGTGGAGCCAGACCTGTTGCAACTCCTCTAGAACAAAATGAGAAGCTAACCTCTGTACAATTTGATGAATGCATTAAACTGGAAAAGAAGCATGAAGATCCTATACTACAGAATCCTAGTAGATACCAAAGACTAGTAGGAAGGTTGTTGTATCTCACCATGACCAGACCTGACTTATCATTCTCAGTCCAAGTCCTGAGTCGATACATGCACTCTCCTAAGGAATCTCACATGGAGGAAGCACTAAGAGTAGTCAGATACATAAAAGAGGCTCCAGATCTGGGGTTGTTTATGCCAGCAGAAAACACCAGTCAACTACTTGCATATTGTGATTCTGACTGGGGGTCTTGCAGTGAAACAAGAAGATCAGTAACTGGTTATCTAGTCAAGTTTGGAGGAGCATTGATATCCTGGAAGTCAAAGAAACAAGAGATAGTATCCAGAAGTTCAGCTGAAGCTGAATTCAAAAGTATGGCAAATAGTGCTGCTGAGATAACTTGGTTGGTGGGATTGTTTAAAGAATTTGGAGTCCATATTGAACTACCAGTAACCATGGTCTGTGATAGCAAAGCAGCAATTCAAATTGCTGCAAATCCTATCTTCCATGAAAGGACTAAACATATAGATATTGACTGTCATCATGTAAGGGAGAAAATCTGTCAAGGTTTACTAAAAACTCAGTATACAAATACAAGGGATCAATTGGCTGACTTACTGACCAAGGGACTGGGAAAAGCTCAACACCAACTGTTGATGAATGATCTAGGGATGATGAACCTGTTTAAACCATGAGCTTGAGGAGGAGTGTTAACCACAGTTGTAGGTTAGCAAGCTACCATGGTTAAATGTGATGTAGTTAGAAAAGTTAGTTAGAGTTAAAGCTGAGTCAGCAAGTTATTTAGGAGTTTGTTAGTTGTCAGACTAACTACTCTAAATACATGCTCCATGTGGGTGAAATGTAAGCTGAAATAATGCATCAATAAACAGTCTTTCTCTCTTGCTTCCCTGTATCTTATCTGCATTTCATTAGCTTAGTGTTGTGTAGTTTACAAGATCCATTAATGGAGTTGACACATACCATTATTATTAATTAATAAAAGAAAAAACACTTTAAAGAAGTTTTAGATAAAATTATTCCTTATATAAGGGATAAGGTATATTTTTATCATTTTTAATGCCTCAAAAGTTTATTAAAATGGAGCATCTTTGATCCAACCAATAAAATGGCTTTCAAAACCAATAATGACTGTAAGAAAGATTACTACAAAAAACCGACCAATCGGGCTATTTTTCGATCAGTTCAAAAGTCTAGAACCTATCGTGTTTGTGATAGTCACTGTTAATTTTTATGACAATTTTGTAAAGACGTGTAAGAGCCCGTTTGGATTGACTTAAAAAAAGTAACTTTTTAAAGTGCTGGAACTTATTTTTAAAATAAGTAGTTATGTGTTTGGATAAAAGTGCTGCAGTTGAAAAAAAAAGTTGTTGATGTGTTTGACAAATAAGTGCTGGTAAACACTTTTTTTATCAAAATGTCTGAAATACCCTTTAAGCTGTTAACATGATGAAAAGTTGATTAATTTAAGGTTTTTATACTTTAAAAAAAATTAAAACAAAATTAATTTATATTTTACATCCATAAGTAATAATATTTTCCTATCATTCACATATTTCTTTTACCACCACAAATTATTTATAAGAGGAATAATAATAATAATAATAATAATAATAATATAAAAATAAAAATAATAATAATAATAATAATAATAATATAATAATAATAATAATAATAATGATAATAATAATAAAATAATAAAATAATAAAATAATAAAATAATAAAATAATAATAATTAAAAAAATAAAATAATAATAATAATTCAATATGGGCAATTTGAAAATTGTATAAAAGAATTAAGGGCAAAAAGGTAATATACTTGGTCAACATAAAAGGACTTTTAAGTTTAAAAAAAAAAGCTCCCCTCACCTAGCTTTTAGCTTTTGGCTTAAAATAAGTCAGTTTTGACTTAAAATAAGTCACTTTGATAATTGCCAAACACTCTAATAAGTCAAAAACTAGCTTTTAAGCCAGTTTGACCAGCTTAAAAGTCCATTCAAACAGGCTCTAAGTCTAAACCTCAAAAATTAGCTCATAAAGAGAGGATTGTCCAAGACCATCAATTCATTTCTCAACTCTAACAGATGTTGGCTAAATGCTCCACTTAAAAGCATGGAAGAGGTATATACATCATCACTCTCTTGACTCTTCTTTTCCCACCAGGCTTGCTACTTGTTTGGTTTCAAAGCAACATACAGTGACAAGTGATTACTATGTCAACTTGATTCATTTTTGAACTTATTATAGAATGGTAAAATAGGGATGAGCTGATAAAATATAAGCAAATAAATGTAGATAAATATTCCTTCTGTTCAATAATAATTATCTACTATTGACTTAACATAGAGATTAAGAAGCAGTAAATAATAGAGGCAAGTTTACCAAATCACCCTTGTTAAATATAAGCATTAAAATGAATAGTATTTAATAATAAGGATAAAATAGACGCAACATGATAAATTGTTCATCGATTTTATAAACTGGACAAGTATTGTTGAATATCTCAAAATAGTATAGTGAACAAGTAAAGATGGACGGAGGAAGTAGAGTTTATCTCCGGTGATCAATTACAAGTTCCAAGCACTTAAAAGTCTTGAAAAATTTGAGTATGCTCCTTTTTCCAAAACGTTATTTAGTACCCTTCACTGATTTAAGAGGCCAGGGATTCTTTTTAATAGAATGATTTTCTACGTACAAATAACTTATTAGAAACCATATACAACATGTGAAACAATCGAACACACAATAGAATGAAGAGAGGATCCACAGGTAGAGCAATGCATATTTCCAAAGTTAACTTTCTATATAAAACTCAGAAATTTGTAGAATAAATTGTTAGAAACACATAAAATCAATCTTCATAAGATGCAGTAGAAGAAGTGACATCAACATGACTGAAACCATTGACTTGTTGGAGAGAGCTCACCAACACAGATAATACCATTTTCTTCCGGATCATCTTGAATGACAAGCCTCTTGGAGATGAAGTGCATGCTCTAGATTCCACAGCACATCACCCATAGATGGCCTCTCTACACCATAATCGGCTAAGCATTTCTCCGCTGTTTCTCCAAACTTGCTGAGGGAATCTGGTCTTATTTTGCCAACAAGATTGGGATCTACGATTTGTTCCAGTTTTCCCTTCTTCTGCCACTTCTTTGCCCATTCAGTTATGTGGACCTGCTCCCTCGGAAGAGATGGATCTAGGGCATGCCTAGCACAAAGAACTTCACATAAAACAACACCGAAGGAATAAACATCAGATTTTTCTGTCAGCTGTTGCCTTCTAAAATATTCAGGGTCCAAGTAGCCATAAGATCCTTTCACAAGTGTGCTAACATGAGTTTGATCAAGCTCAGGCCCTTTCTTGGATAGTCCTAAATCAGTAATTTTTGGCACAAAATTCTCATCAAGCAATATGTTTGTAGACTTGACATCACGATGTATAATTCCGCTAGTATGAAGGTACTGAAGACCTCTGGCTGTCCCGATGCATATCTCCAGCCTCTGCTCCCAGCTCATACAGGGTAGACGTAGATCTGAGCCATACAAATGTGTCCTGAGGTTCCCATTCTCCATGTACTCATAAATTAGAATCATCTCATTTTTTTCATCACAGTATCCAATCAATGAAACCAAATAGGGATGACGGCACTGAGAGAGTGTCTCAATTTCTGTTTGGAACTCTTCAATACCTTGTTCAGACTCATGCTTACGCCTTTTCAGGGCGACCTTTGTGCCATCACACAAAACACCCCTGTAAACCTTCCCAAAGACACCCATTCCAACTAACAACTTGTCATCAAAGTTGTTAGTTGCTTCCTGCAAAGCTACCAAAGGAACTCGAAAACTTTCAAAAGAAGTGAGACAACTCGAGTTTGAAGCATTATTTATGGAAGTTGTTCCCTTCGAATACTTGTTTCCCATGGTGTGTGCACCACTATTAAATTGTGGAATCCATGTCTTTGACTGGACGCAATCTGCTCCTATTTATCTTAAGCAAAATCCAAAATTCAAAAGTTAATTATCTCATGATCACAATGTTTCATAGTGTCATAGTTTACAACATATAGCATGTGTTTGGTACAAGAGGAAAATATTTTGTGAAATAATTTTTCTAAAAAAAAAAAGCAAATTCCTTAAAATTGATTTTTTTAGTGGCAATGGAAAAATAAGTTTTATAATCAATCTTCAAAGTTCATCGTCTTCTCTCAAGAAAATGCCCAAAACAGTCCCATATTTTTGGGTTAAGACTCAAAGTCATGTTGAGTATTCACATAGAGCATTAATAATCTCTCATGTTTGCAATATTGGTGCATTTTTTGTCCTCCAAACTTTTACACATTTTAATAATAACTTTGTCCACAATTTATGTATGAAATGTAATATATATATATATATTAGAAATAATAACTCCATGTGAGAGAAAATAAGAAGAAAACATCTTGTTTTGTTTAGTACAAATATTATTGCAGCTAAAATTGAAAGGTTCATCATGTTGATTTCACGCTGCAATAATATTTCTATTAAACTAAACAATATGTTGTTCTTCTCACCTTTCTCACCTGCAATTATTAATATATGAAAAGATTATTGAACAATTTATATATAAAATTATGAAAAAAAATTAAAGTTAAAAAATAAGTAAAAGTTTGAGAGAGGATCAAAAGTGTACCAATAATATTCTCGTAGATTATAAGTATATAAATACTTTGTTATCAAACGTTAGAAAATAAGTATAAATCTCGCATATTTTTCAAATATGAGTAACACAAAAGGTAAAGGTTAAGCAAGTGGATTTACCTGTAGAGTGGAGATTTGGAGATTAAAGAGCGAGAAGTATTGGTGTGCTCCTCTCCCTCTATCTCTATATACTGTGTAGTGAGAGAGAATCGAAAAGACAAATACCTCGATATGGCGCGGTTTATTCATATGTAGGGGTGTGCTATGTGAATCGGTTGAATCTGTTCGATTTTATGAATTATCGATTTGATTTAATGATTTTCAATTTTTAAATATGTTAAATCAATTATCAAATTATTATGATATTTTTTATCAGTTTCTTTTATTCTTAAAGGCGGTTTTCGGTTTAATCAATAAGAAAATGTTTATAAAATAGTTATACGACATTTCCAACAATTTGACGTGACGACAATAATGTAACGTTACAAAATACACATAAAATAGAAACAGTAATAAAAGCAATTAACTTGAAAATAATTATACAAGTGCAACCTTGCGGAGATAGTAACCAATAAGGTATTGTTTATGTAGGAGTAAAGTAGTGAATTACTATTGTTTTAGTGGGTTATCGATTTATTCAATAACCCAGTATTAAAAACATAATATCGAATCAATAACCTGATAATTTTGTTTTATAAAATCATTAAAAACTCATTAACTCAATAACACAATAGCAATTACCCGATAACATTTTTTATCCAATTTATTAATCGGTTGGATTTTTACATACTATTAAATAAGTGTATGTCAGTTGTCACTCACTTCCCAATATAATTATGGCACATACCATTATAATTACTCAAAAGAATTGAAAAGGCTAATGAAAAGATAATAATTAAACTATATATTCTTTGTTGGGATGTGGAAACAACCTAGTAAAACGGGGTGTGTTATTTTTGTCGCTCTATTTAAGTAGTACTACTTGCTTTATGTCTTTTTTTACACGAATATTTTATATTAGACTATTATAAAATCAAGCTCAAAGAAATATAAGTATAAAGAGAAGAATACAAGAAATGTAGATAAAGGAGAAATTTTTTCTTCTTATACAATTGTGTATTTCAAATGTTGAGTGATATTTCTATTTATAGTGTTGAGATATCACTCCTAAAAGTCACCAAACTAGTAGATACATAGTTATCCCTTAAGGTTCTTATCACCTTGGAAGCACCCATACATGAATCCAATTAATTCTTGAATAAATCTAGTGGATAATCCACACAATGCAATGGATTTATAACACTCCCCTTGGATGTCTATAGATTATGTGCCTCGTTAAAACCTTATTAGGAAAGACCCTGTGGGAAAAAATTCTAGTGAAGGAAAAAGAGTACGCATATCTTTTGATACACATTATTTGTTGCCTCATTAAAAACCTTGTCAGGAAAACCCAGTGGAACAAAACCTCGATCAAGAAAAAAAGAGTGCAATGCATATTATACTCCCCCTGATCAAAACTTCACTTAATTTCTTATGATGATGTCATCCAATCTTATATACCAACTAATTCATAAATATTGACAATGTCTTTGTGATCAAATCATATTCACGAAGATGTTGCATGATTGAACTCATTTCTAATATATCATTTTTTGGTTTCATGGATATGATGATGAGGCTTTGAGCTTAGCCGAATACATTCTTGAAAATCACTATATTCGTGACCTCGTTACTGCAAGTAAATTGCTCATTCAACTTGTTCATAGCAACAATCATCTTGTGGACACTTTCATTTGCAATTGATTATCTTCGTACATTGTGGTTGGTATATTCTTTTTCAAAGAAAAACCACACATTTACTAAATATAGTGTGCCATTGATCTCAACCAGACGCACTCTCGATTTTCTTCATGGAGGGCTTTTATTTCTGCATGGTTTGAAGAAGTGGTTACCAATGTTTATTTCATTGATTGCCAAGATATTATTGTGCCTCCACATGTAAACAAATAGCGTATTTGAGATCGATCTTTATGCGGATCAGATAAATATTCTGCATGTGCGTAACCAATCAGTTCTAACTTGGATTCCTCAGAATAGAATAAATCCATGTCTATGGTCCTCGAAGATATTCAAGTATGTGCTTAACACCATTTCAATGTCCTTTTGTTGGGGAGGAACTGAATCTTGGCAGTTAATTTACTGCAAAACAGATATCTGGTCAAGTATTGTTAGCAAGATGCATTAGTGCCCTGATTGCATTAAGATATGGATCGAGTTTCATCACCAAGAAGCTCTTCATCCTTCTTTTGAGATCAAAGTGAATCTTTATTTATGTCAAGCGATCTCATAATCATTGGGGTACTCAATGAATGTGATTTATCCATATAAAATCACATCAAATTTTTTTTGTGTATGTTGATTGATGGACAAAAAATTCATTCGTCAAATTCTCAATCTATAGGTCAAGACAAAATTTTGTCTTTTCATTTTAGATTCCCTTCTCAAACACTCAATAGCTTTTGAAAGCTTTTTAAGAGTGTTAATAATGTTCAAATCATCAACATACACAACTATTATATCAAATTCAGATCCTGACCTTTTCGTAAAAATGCAAGGACAATTAGGGTCATTTTTTTTGTACCCTTTTCTTCCTTGATTATTTCAATCCATATAAGGATTCTTAAAGTTTTATTGAAAAAGTCTCTTTCAAACTTTTATATGTTTCAGACACCTTGATTGCTTCAAGGATTTTCATATAACCTTCAGTATTGTCTTTCATTATATGCATTCAAGTTTTCATATATTGTCAGATCAAAATAAATCTCATTGTATCCACCATAAGAGAAAACATCTCCAATAATGAAGGATTTTTGCGACAAATCCTTATGCCCCAAGGCACAAGCCATACTTGATATCTTACGGTTATACCATTGCATAATAATTTATTTATATCCCACTGATATTATACCTTGATTTATGGACTATCAGTCCAAAATGTCACTTTTCTAAGTGAAACAAAATATACTTAAATTATGCAGTTTACTTGGCCAATCATTTATCTATCCACATTATATGACAAATTTGAATTCAAGATCGTCGTCACGATCTATATCATGAAGCACTACTTCGTATCAAAGATACCGTCGACGGTTATTTAATATTGATTCCTATATGACATAACTTATCGAGATCTCTTCATTTTTCATTATTTTTCAAGTACCTGAACATTTCCCAAGATTTTATGAAGTGTTATGTTGTGGTGCTCTTTTATAGTATTTGCCTCATTATCATGACCATATTGATCATTTGTCCTCCCTTTTTTCCGGGAGTTTTACATTTGGAACCGATTGATCTATCATGCTTCAGGCATATCATACACTCTGTCCTTCAAGGACTTCTCATTGGAGCATTTGCAATTGAATTATAACAGGGTCAGTAAATTCATCTGGCAATTGATTTGCAACATTATGCAAATGAATTATCCCTTGAACTTCAAATTAACATTTTCTTTTAACGAGGATATAGATAATTCATAATCAACCTCACACATAATTTTCAGCTGTCAATATCATCTCTCCCTCTAATGTTAGAAAATCTAACATTCATCCCAACCTTATTTGGGAATTCATCTTTGTGCGTGGTGGAGCAATTAAAATCATAGCCGCACATTCAACATTTTTGATGAAAATTATTTGGTTCCTGACCCTGAACCAATTTTGATTGGGGACATTTGTTGGCTTGATGCGTACAAGCGTTGCTACATGTTAAATAAATTCATCTCATACCAAATTTCTTTTTGGGAGATTTGTTCTCATAATTAATGATTTAGCTATAATTGGAGGCATACAATTTCTGCTAAACCAACCAGCATTATCAGTATAATTTCATAGTTTGGAACTGTGATCTTAATTTAACAATTCGAGCAAACAACCTTACAAACACCAATTTGTAAGTTGACAACAAAGACCATCGCATAGATGTATCTATCATATAGTTGCAAATGATCCACATGGCAGGTGAATGGGCCCATATTCACCTTTTTATATGTTCCAAATAATTTCAAGGAATCGATCCCAATCTTAGCTGGTATAATGATAATTTATTATGAGAATAAGCAACTCAAGAGAATTCTTGAAGAATATTTTATTTCTTCAGTATATAACTATGTGAATTCTCAATTATTTTTGCATCATATTTTAATCAGAATGGCCAACCGATCATGCCAACTGATCTTTATTTCAGTACACTTATATTTTACTTTTACATGTGATTTCATCAGCATGTCCATGTTTGTGTGCAACAAACAAGAGAAAAAATGGGTAATCTTTTACATAAATATTTATAACCCGCTTCAGGTGTAGTAATCTAAAGATATTAAATCTTTTCATAATTTATAGTATCAATATTTCTTTTCAATTCATCCGAAACTTAAAAAGTTTCTTTTGAGACTTACTACAACCCCAATATTATTCCTCTGGTAATAACACAACTCGTTAGAGCTTGCGATTAATTTTGTGTAATATCACATATTCCATGACACCATCCATATGGTGAACATCTCCTTCCAGGAGAAAATTATATTGTTATTGTCATGGTCAAAATTATTACGAGCAAGACATGTTTCTTGCTTTACTTTTGTTGTACAATAGGTACACAACCAATGACAATTTTGTATTGCCACATAATAATATTATTTTGGTCATGGCCACAATCTTTATAGGAAAGAATTATTTCTTTCTTTTGCCCTTTTGGTAGTTCACAATAAACATACCATAATATTTATGACGTATAAACGTACACGATCATTGACCATTCTTGCCAAATAAAATTTGTTTATTTCTCTCAAACCTCCCGTAGAGGTGAGTTGTGGCATATTTTCAATCATACATGACTATGTTTTTATTCATATTTTTCTTCATATTTGACTCATTTACTTTAAAGAATGGGCAAACATTCATGATGCTTATTACAAGTCACAATCTCTTCATGAGTTGACCGTAAACATTTATATATGTCATATCTTTATATTTGACATATTTACATGATCCACCTCAACATCACTTTGAAAGATAAAGTGCACCACCACTTTATATTATTTTATTTTGATGGAGGATTTATAAAACTTATCAAATAAGGTCGCATGAAAACCGCATGTCCAATGACCTTTTTCATACTGTTTTGATGATAAAATTATTTTCACAGTTTGAAAGACTATTTGAAGAACTCATATTATTCTTCCTTTTATAATTATCACAATGATGACTATTATAATTTTGTCCCTCCACGCCCTTATTCATACATTCAATCATTTGTCGTTTTTTAGACTTATTATTCATTGCTACCACATTCATATGATAGAATGGAGCAAATCAACTGGCGGATTTCAAAGTTATCATACATTGCTACCACATTCTTTTCAAGGAATGGAGCAAATTCAATGGGATGAATTTCAAGACTTTTCATCAATTTTTTTTTTTTGACTTAATCATCATTTTATCATCACTATGGTGCATTAAGACTCAAACTCAATGTCTTATCCATATAAGGCGCGTTAGGTCATGATTCTATGAGATTAGAACCCAATTCCTTATCATCATGGTGCATCAAAACTCAAATTGATGTCTTACCCTCTTGGTGCGATAGAACTTGAATCTACCATCTTATCCTCAACATTTTTTTCATTATGTGCATCCGGACTTTAACTTGATGTCTTTCCCTTTTGGTGCTATGGAACTTAAATCCACCATCTTACCCTGAAATAATGATTTATAATAGTCCAAAATATAATAAGACTTAGGGTGTGTTTGGAATGAATGAAAACATTTTCCAAAAAATATTTTCCAATTTTCTCATGTTTGGTTGGGTTAAATGTTTTCCAAATCAACTCTTTTTTCTCAAATTTAAGGAAAATGACTTCCCTTCAAAACCTAAGGAAAACATTTTCCAAAACTCTCTTTCAACTTCAAATTACAATTACTTTTTTGTTGCAAAAAATCAATTTATTTTGTCCCTACCCAAACCACCCCCAACCACCCCCCCCCCCCCAAAATATAAAATAATTTAAAGCTTGTTTTTAAATTCAATTTTTTTACCCCACCCTCACCCCTACCCCCACTCCCTCCCAAAAAAATATTAAAAATTGTTTTTAAAAGGTATTTTCAATTTCATTTTTTTATTTTTTTACCCCCCACCCACTACCCTCGCCCCCCCCCCCCCATCAGCCCCGCTATCAACCCCCCTATCAGGCCCCCAACCCCTTCAAAAAGAAAAAAAATTTAAGTTTGTTTTTAAAAAATATTTTCAACTTCAAATTTTTATTTTTTCATCCCGATCCTCGATCACCCACCCCCCTCCGCCCAAAAAAAAAATTGAGTTTGTTTTTAAAAAATATTTTCAACTTCAAAATTTTTATTTTTTTCACCACTACCTCGATCCACCCCCCCCCCTCCAACCCACCCACCCCCTAATCGATTGCCACCCCTACCCCTAAAAAAAAAATTTAAGTTTGTTTTTGAAAAATATTTTCAACTTCAAAATTTCATTTTTTTTCACCCTACCCTCGACCCCACCCCCACCCACATCCTACCCAGTCCCCCACCCACTCCACCCCCTACCACCCCCCCCCCAAAAAAAAAAATTAAGTTTGTTTTTAAAAAATACTTTCAACTTCAAAATTTCATTTTTTCACCCTACCCTTGACCCCCCCCCCCACTCACCCACCCACCCCCCACCCCAAAAAAAAAAATTTAAGTTTGTTTTTAAAAAATATTTTCAATTTAAAATTTTCATTTTTTCACCCCTACCCTCGACCCCCCACCCACCTACCCCTACCACCCCCACCCCAAAAAAAAATTTAAGTTTGTTTTTAAAAAATATTTTCAATTTCAAAATTTCATTTGTCTCCCCTATCCCTCGACCCTCCACCCACCCAGCCCCCTACCACCCCCAAAAAATAATTTTAAGTTTGTTTTTAAAAAATATTTTCAATTTCAAATTTTCATTTTTTTCACGCCTACCAGCACCCCCCCCCCCACTCCCCCCCCCCAATAAAAAATTTTAAGTTTGTTTTTAAAAAATATTTTCAACTTCAAAATTTTATTTTTTCACCCCAACCCTCGACCCCCCCTACCTACCCCCTACCAGCCCCCACCCCCCAAAAAAAATTTAAGTATGTTTTTAAAAAATATTTTCAACTTCAAAATTTCAATTTAGATGAAGGAGAAGATAACATATTATAAAATCAAGCTCAAAGCAATATAAGTATAAGGGAAGAAGACGAGAAATGTAGATGAAGGAGAAGATTTTTCTTCTTATTCAATTGTGTATTCCAAATGGTGAGTGATATCTCTATTTATAGTGTTGAGATATCACTCCCAAAGGTCACCAAACTAGTAGATACATAGTTATCCCTTAAGATTCTTATCACCTTGGAAGCACCCATACATGAATCCAATTAATTCTTGAATAAATCAAATGGATAATCCACACAATGCAATGGATTTATAATATCATTTAGGTGAAAATATATATTTTTTCTTGCTTCTACGTTCAAATATATATGACTCAATTATTAATAAGATAATTAATTAATATGAAATATTTCAAAATTAAGCTTGGTATAAGATATATATCAAGTTTGGTTGACGATATATATTAATTCGGAGATAAATTTATATTTTCAACCAAACATGGTGTAACTGTAATACCAATTAACTTACTCCTAAAATATCCTATCTTATCTCACATATCAAATGACCCCTCGCCGATTTTTAAGATAGGATTATATACATTCTAATTGGAAGTTAATTAACAGGTTTAATTTAATTCAAATTCTAATTTATATGGATATCACAAGAATTTTGAAATAAATGGCTCTTTACAAATCTGTGCCAAATTATGTAGTTGATTCACAAGTTTAGATTGATGGAATAATTAAAAGCCAAATGTAAAGAACAACTTTCTGAAAAAATTTAGGAAAAATTACTAAAATACACGTCTTATGTTTCCCTTATTTCTAATATCCCTTTCTATTTCTAAAAATCTCTAAAATCCCTTATTTCTTTAATGTATCTGAGCTATATTTTAATGTATCCGAGTCAGTATTTAATGTATCCGAGATACATATTATGTATTCGGTTTATTTAATCCGAGCTAGTTTTTAATGTATCCGAGCTAGTTTTTAATGTATCCGAGCTACATATTATGTATCCGGTTTATGTTATAATGTATCTGAGATACTCTTTAATGTATCCGAGCTACATATTATGTATCCAGTTTGTGTTACTTTTTAAGGGATTAATATAATTACAAATTAAAGAGGGATAAATTGTAATTTCATATTAAAACTATGTGATTCCTAAAATTTACCCAAATTTTTATTGGTATGAGTATTGGTGTTATAAAATGAAAATTCTATTACTATGAAATGACGAATTGTAATTTGAGAATGTCAAAGTATATAAGCATTAGCCGATGTATTATTGACTTGGTTGCTTTTGTGTATTCTTGTTTGTTTATTGAATCCATATATTTGTGATAATTGTGGTGATTATATGTCATATTGAGATATATCATCATCCCCTATTTTTTGATATTATATTGTGCACATGTATTGATATGAGACCGAGTATGAGTAAGGATTTGACACGTGGAGATCGTATGTATTGCGACTATTCTATGATTATGAGTTGGGCATGTGGAGATCGTTTGTGGTGGGATGGTTTGATTCTGTGATAGTGCATTGAGATAGTTTGTATAGACACATGAAGGCATCTATGTCGATATATGAACCTCACGAGTTCTTCATGGGTCACAAACTCTCGAAGAATTTCCGAAAAGTATCGTGTATATACATTTGAGAGCTTACTTGGTTTGATGTATATCATCTCATGGTGTTACATTGCATCTCATTATATCTTTCATTTTTACTTGATTATCTGTTGAATTGATGTTTGAACATTACGTGACTTTTGATTATTCTTATTTGATGAAAACTTGATGATTAAATATAATGTAGACTTGTAAATTTAGAGGATGATTTTCTTATGTAATTTTGTGACTACTTCTTCATTGCTGGCTTATGAGATATATTGTGTACACATGGTTTTGTACTCATACTACACTTGATGCACTCTTTTGTGGTGCATATTCAATTTCAAGTTTTAAGCGCATCTTGAGGAAGTTTTCGAGTCTGAGCTTGGATCATCTTGAATTTGTGGTGAGCTGCTTGGTTGTTTCACGACTCACAACTTCCTCTATCTCTTTATGTATGTTGTCATTTTAATATTCAGATAGAATATTTCTTACATTCAGGCTTGTATCGTATTGTAGAAGCTCCTATACTTATGATATAAAATCATGGGTGGTATTTCAACCTTTAGGGTGTGTTATTGGTATGGAGGAAAACATTTTCTGGAAATATTTTCCAATTTTCCCATGTTTGGTTGGCTTAAATGTTTGAAAATGTTTTCCAAATCAACTCATTTTCCTCAAATCCAAGGAAATGTCTTCCGTTCAAAAATTAAGAAAACATTTTCAAACTCTACTTCATCCTTTAATTTTTTTTCTTACCCTACCCATACCCCGTATCCGACCCTCCTCGTTCAAAAAAAAAAGATAATTAAATTTTCTTGCTTTTTAAATTTCAAATATATTTTATCCCTACCCCCAAACCAGCCCCCCTCCCCCCCCCCCTCCCCACTCAAACAAAATTTAAAAATTATTTTTGGAAAATGTTTCATATTTTAAGATTTTTTTACCTCATCCAACCCCTACCCCCTACCCCCCCCCCCCAAAAAAAAAAACCAGCCCCCCTCCCCCCCCCCCCCACTCAAACAAAATTTAAAAATTATTTTTGGAAAATGTTTCATAATTTAAGATTTTTTTACCTCATCCAACCCCTACCCCCTACCCCCCCCCCCCAAAAAAAAAAATTCTTTCGAAAAATATTTCAAATTTAATTTTTTTTAATTTTTTATGTCACTCCCCCCAAATTTTTAAAACAAAAATTATTTTGAAATATATTTCAAATTTTTTTTAAAATTTTTTTTTATTCCCCCCACCCCCACCCAGGTCACCCCCATAAAAAAAATTAAAATTATTTTTTATGCCACCCCACTCCTCCCCCCCCCCCCCGCCACCCCACTCTCACGACCCTGTCAAAAAAAATATTTTAGGTCGGATTTTGAAACTGTCATCGGGGTCTTGTCCTAGTTTGGGTGTCGGGGTCTGGTCCTAGATCAATTATTGGGGTTGATTTTTTCGGATTAAAAATTATTTTCCTAAAGAGTATTTTTTAGTATCAAGCCAAAAATAAAAGATATTTTCTGAAAAAATATTTTTCATTCACCAACCAAACATTAAAAGTATAATTTTCCAGAAAATATTTTCTACTCCCCAACCAAACATGAGAAAATAAGTTAGAAATCTACTTGTTTTCCAAGAAAACATTTTCCTTCATACCAAACACACCCTCAATTTTCACATTTTATATTTGTAAAAGACTTAGTATTCAGAATATTTTGCTTATAACCTACTTTTCACATCATATATTAAATAAAATAGGTAAAATTAGTGGATCGACTTACTTATTGATTGAAAACAAATGTTCCATCACGACTTATTTTTTTGGGTCGTGACATTTCCCTATTCAAATCAAGTTACACTCTTTCCATACACAAAATATTTAAATTCGTTGTAATCACATTTACAATTTTTCAAGATGCCTAACATCTCCCTCAGAAAATCACTTGAACCCATACCCCTTTCTCTGGTTTTAAAATTAAAGGTCTTTCAATACCTTTCAAAAATGATTTCTTAATTCTATATAAATTAGGTGGCAACTTGTTTCACAAATAAGCCAAGTTATGAAACATTTTAACGATTTTGTAACACTAGACTTTGCTTCCTATCCTTTTATTCATGTCCTCAATTTCTAGATAGATATATTGAGATTTATTTCATATTGTAATTCTACCTTGGAAGCTCTTGCACTTGCGACAACATGCTTTGGGTAGGATTTTACTATACTTTTTGCACTTTTTATATTACAATGTTTGCTTTTGAATTTAATATAGTTTTTTTCTTTTACTTCCACTTTTAAATGGTTGAAATGGATTTGGTAATGTATTTGATTCGCCTATGGGGTTTAATAAGTGTCAACATGACTTAAATTTTTTGGATTGTAACACTTTAGTTTTTGGACTTTGAAAGGTTCCGTTACCAATATGCTTGCTTTCATTGTAGGTAATATATTTGGGTTCAATGTCGGGCGATTTGGATGAGATCCAATGTAGATCCAATTGAGTTTAGGAGCTTCTAAAGAGTTCATTGGAGCGGAATATGGGTGAAGGGATGACATGTTAAAAGGTATCACTTTTTGTCTTTTATGTCTTTGCTTTAAATTTTTTACTAATTTGTTTTAAATTTTATCCTAACTTCTTCTTCTTCATTATGATTATAATATGGGGAATTGAACCCTCACCAACAAGGTGAAAGTTCAGGTAGGTGACTTGTTTCAAGTTATCTTTAATTGATTTAAATGTTTTCCTTATTTGATTGAAGTGATGTTATTACTTGTTTAATTTGTTTTAAATTTTGCCATTACTTGTTTAAGTTGTGTTGTATCCTTATTTAACTTAAATTGTGGCTTAACTTGACTTATTTGACTTAAATACTATCCTAACTTGACTTAAATCTTGTCCTTGCTTGTTTTGGATTCTATCTACATTTGACTTAAATTCTATGACTCAAGGTATTCCAGTAATTGACTTAAAATATTGTCCTAACTTGACTTAATTTTTTTGTTATTTGTTTTGGATTCTTCTTTCATTTGGCTTCAATTTTGTCCTCAATTGATTTAGGTTATGTCCTTAGTTGACTTAAATATGTCTTTATTTGACTTACATTTTGTTCTTACTTACATAACTTAACTTAAATTCTATCCTTACTTATTTAGATTTTGTCCTCGTTCGACATAAGTTCTATCAATATTTGCAGGGATTAATTGATGCCATTAAAGATGTGCTTCTAGAGGCAAAAGTAGCTTTTGTGTAAGGCATGTTGAGTTAGGAGTGGATCACACTATGCTTTTATTATCTTTAAGAATAACTATATTCAAGATTACAACTCAATAATCAAAGAGATTAACTCTAGTACCTTCAGTTTTCAATGATTAACTATAATCAAAGATTTTACTCTCCAAGAGGCGAAACCCACTTCTTGTTACAATTTTCTCAAAAACTCTCTTACACACTAGGAACGCTAATTCCTAAATTCTGATTCTAAAACAAACCAATGCAAACTAACTCATGAAAGAAAACCTAATTCTAATTCTTCTCTCTTCTCGCCTTTTTATCTCTCAAGTTGTTCTGCCTTTGCTGAAAATTCTCTCGATTTGTAATTGCAAAAGTTCAATTTTTCTTTCTTTGACTTCATCCTTTTATAGAAGTTGATTAAAGCCTTAGGTCGTCGACTTCGACAAGGAAAGGAATTAATTTTTCCTAGAAAAATAAAAAAATTTTCCTTATAGGACTCATTTGTCTCATTCCCTTTCCGTATTGAAATCATCTGCCTTTATTCTTCTCCTTATTTGACTTGTATTGTTGTTTTAAATATGTTTCCTATTGTGTATGTGTTTGTGTGATTTTTTCCCGCTCTTTTTATTGTATGCCTGGTACATGCTTATGAACCTAGTTCATGTTGTCATCATCAAAAGCTATTTGAAAGTTCTGACAAGTCATCAATACTTTCCTAATGGTGATATGTCACTGGTTACACACATAGGCACTTTCACAGAAAAGTGACATTTCTAATGTATTTTATGTCCCTCAATTCAGTTATAATTTGTAGTATTTGTTTTCGAACAGCCAAGAAGTTATAGTGTTTTGTGTTAATTTTTTTTTCCTGACTTGTGCATTTTTCTGGATCTCTTAACTGGGAAGGTGAAGGAGATTGATAAAAAAGAGGATGGGCTCTATCTCTTGCTCAATCATTATTTAGGTAGTACTGTCATACTCACAAAGGAACTGATCAAAGTTCATAATGAATATTTGAAGTTCAAGCTAGGAGTTCTTGACATGTTCGTACCACATGCTTATTCCTAAGAGCTGAACATATGAAACTTTGGCTAATGGTAAGGGCTCACATAGTCAAATAGTATAACAAGGGACAAACTTAAACGGAAATAGTAGACGAGTATATTTCCGTTTATATTTTGATAACTAAAATTTTGAGAAGGAAGTATGAATTTATTTCAAGGAGATATATATTAGGAGTAAACTTGAATTGTGAAATATGCTATGTAAACTTGCACAACAGAATATGTAATGATGCCTCTGATTTTCATACTTCTTGTTAAATATAGCAGAAGCAAATGAAACAGAACATATACTCAGAGAAACAAAGTACTCCCTGTGTTTCAATTTGAGCGTCTTACTTTGCTTTTTGATTGTCCCAAGAGCATTTCTTTCTGTTTTTAGTATGATTTTCAATTCCAATATTCTACATTATAAGCTTAAGATCACATGATCTTAAGGACTACACACATTTTTAATTACCACAAGATTCAAAAGTCTCCATTTAATTCTTAAAAACAATGTGTCCAGTCAAACTAAGACACTTAAATTGGAACAGACAAAGTAGTAATTACTTTATGCAAACTCAAGAAGAAGTAGAAAATAACACATTGAACTATAGTTCTTTATAATGAGGAACTAAGCTTAAACAGAAATTTGTGCTACTCCTGACAATACAATACAATACAAGAGTAACAAAATACAGTGCTAGAGTGACAACAAATCACAAACATTTCCTAGCACCGAAAGAGATAGACTAGAAACGACATATGTTATGTCAATGAGGATCTTTAACTCAAACTATTATATATTAGGAGTTCCATCTATAGGTGTAGGTACTGATTCAACTTTTTTACCTCTTTCACTTCTACTATTACCAGCAAATTTCATGCTTGCTTGGTGAAAACCATTCTCTTTTTCCTTTAAATTCCACTCTTTCATGTAGTAGTCTTCCTCTGTCAAGCCTTTAGATGAGGGACCATAAAACATTCCACCCCATTGTGGAAAGTATATAAACAAAATAGGGATAGTGCAACATATTATCATGATACCCATGTATGTAATTCCTGTTTCTGTTGAATATTTTGATCCTCGAAAGAAAATTACTTGTGTTAGTACTGCTCCAACGTTTCCACCTCCTCCTGTCATCCCCGAAATTATGCCCAATGATCTATTAAGCAAAACAAAAACGAGGATTAGTCTCTAAACGTGTGACAAGTTGTATGATCTTTTATAGATTTAAGTTATACATACTGACATTCCAAGTATTTTTTATACAATCAATGTATCCGACGTAGTAGCTAGGTTCTTGAATTATTGTCAAGTAACTAGTTCTATGACAATGGAACCAAGTAAAAGAGAACCGCCCTCAGGTCAGCCTCAAGCAAGGACACAAAGGTTAAGGGATTGAACCAGCTACCTCCACGAGGTAGTGGTAAGGTAAGTGTACGTTCTACCTTCCCCAGACCCCACCTAGTGAGATTTCACTATAGGTATATTGTTGTTGTTGTAATTATATTATCTTTAGTAACTTGTGGATGAGAACCGACCATTTGATCTACCCACCCAAATCCTCTCCCTTCACCCAAAGGAAAGCTCTTAAGCCAGCCTCCAGGCTTGGACACAAGGGTTAAGGGGGTCGGTCATGTACTGGACCGACCCCTTTGTCAGGTTTAGGTAAAACTAATTAACCAGATAGAACAATACAACATACCTTCTCGAAACAAATGGAACAACCCCGAAAGTTAGCCCACAAGCAGCTTGGCAAAAAACCGAAAACACAAGCATCACAGCAATAGAACCACTCAAAGATTCTACTTTCCCTAAAAGAACACAAAGCAACCCTCCTAATGTCTGCACAATCCATAGTACCCAAAGCCTTCCCCTCATACCAAACCTTTTCGCCACGATATCAGACAACACCCCTCCTCCAGGCCTGGAAAACAAGTTTGCTAAACCAAAACTAGCTGCAATCATCCCAGCTGTATGAAGATTCACATTAAACCTATCGAAAAAATACTGCGCGATTATATTATCCACAGTAAGTTCAACACCAAAACAATAACCATAAGTCAATGCCAAAATCCACCCTCTATAATTTGTAACTGCGTGATATAACACATCTAACATGTTATCCTTATGTTTTTCACCAGATTTATGAAGTTTCGCATAATCTCCATCGGGCATATCTTGTCCTAAAAAGAAAACAGCATACGCAGTCAAAGCCTGAAACAGAGCAGGTATAAAAAACGCAATTCTCCAAGCTGTAAACTGATTTGCACCAATTTTATGTATAAGCGAAAACACTAAAGGCATAATTAACTGTGTAGCTCCGCCACCAAGATTCCCCCATCCTCCGGCTATACCATTTGCAGTGCCAACTACGTTAGCAGAGAACATCGAGCTCATCCAAAATTGAGTCGATACAAAAGTAGCTAAGGAAAACCCCGTGAAGAAACGAACGAGAAGGAAAGATAATGCTGAATTTGTGATTGAAGTTAAGAAAACTGCTGGTGCAGTTATGAGAATAAGAGCAGATGAAGCAAGTCTTGGACCGAATAAATCACAAGCTGTTCCCATTGCAATTCTCGCAAAAACTGCACCGGAAACAGCTGCAATTCCGGCATTTCCAATGTCAGTTGAAGTGAGATCAAGATTGTCACGGATAATAGGAAGAAGGGGTGGAGCAGCAAATGTGGAAACAAAACAAGAAAAGAATGAAATCCAAGAAAGATGAAATGATCTCATGTGAGGTGATGAAACAGAGTATATTCTGAATTCAGTGGCTTTATGTTCAGAATCTACTGGTAGAGCGAAATTTGTGTTAACAGATTTAGATTCCAAATCCATGTTTTCCATAGTTGTTGGAATAGTGAAAAAATTTAAAGAAATGAAAAACCTCAAGAAAGGTAAGAAGAAACAACTCTTGATATTGTGCTGATAAGTATGCATTCAATAGGACCCTTTTCTGGCATGTATAGTACCAAAGTCTGAGGGGGTGTTTGGTGTGATGGAATTTTTACTTCCGTTTCAATTTATGTGATGTAGTTTGATTGTGCACCAAGTTTAAGGAAGAAATGATGACTTTTGAAATATACGGTTTAAAATAAGTGTTAATGTTTGTGCGACTATATATTATTTTATTAAGGATAAAATAGACTTTTTAAAGTTAAATTGTTACTTCTTCCGTCTCATTTTATTTGACATCATTTGACTAGACACGATGTTTAAGAAGAAAAAAACTTTTGAAACTTGTGGGCTAAAACAATTATTAGATGTTTGTTTGGTTGTAAATTATTTTATTAAAGGTAAAAATTAATTTTAAAGTTAAATTATTTTTAGTTATAATAAGCTGACATTCTTTTTAAAACAGACTAAAAACTAAAAAAAGTGTAAATGGGTGAGAGGAAGTACTAAATATTGAAATATATTGTTTTCTTGGGACGAACCAAGAAGAGAAATTTGTTATATAATTTGTGTTTTTGGTTGTTCAAAAGAATTTGTATGAGAAAATATTTTCCACCGAAAAAGGTAAAAGGAAAATGTCTTCTATCACTTTTGAGTGAAAATTTAATTTCATATGGTTGCATCAACTCCTAGTCAACACTTGCGATATTATTATCGATCTTTAGTGCTTTCAACCAAATATAGAAAAACATTTTAAAGAAATTACTTGTTAGAAAATACATGTTTTTTATCTAGAAAAATAACTTCCACCATACTAAACACGTCGTAAAAATATAAATTTGATACTTTAAGTTTGATTTCAATATGTTGTGGCATGAATCATGATTAATTGATAATTATAATTTATTCAACTTCAACTTATATATACTCATACAATAGAGAATTATAACTTCGTTTATTTAAGAAACATCTCAATTATATCTTACTAACACTTTAAACATGTAAAAATATTTTTTTTAAAAGTACAAGCAATTTCATTTGTTAATCAAAGTTCCAACATTTAAACAATTAGCTTTATACTACTACTCTATTTATGTATTTGTTAATGTTATTATATAATAATATATATGAATGTGTATATAATTATGTACTTCGATATGCTATTCCTATTTCGATCAAATAAATTGTTATCGAATGCCAAAAAAGATGCATACGAAATATCATATACCGAAATTGTGATATTGAAAATTTAGATTTTGATATAGCAATTCAGTATTTACGAAAAGAAACTCAATGTTATTTATGAGAAAGAAAAAAAAATTGTTCATCCCATATTAATTGTCCACTTTGTCATGTACATGTTTCTTAAGAAATCATAATAAGAAAGATAGTTTTACTAATTTATCCTTTAAGATTTTATTTTCTTGAAAATTTTGCAAACTTATTTATACTTTTATAAAAAAAAATAAAAAATTGTAAACTTTACAAACCTATTTACACTTTTAAAAATCATTAATCACAAGGATAAAATGAGAAAAATTCAATCTTATCTTGATTTTGTAAATTCACAAGTAATTTGAGATAACTATTCTTAATTACGTGGACTACCAACGTAGGAAGAAGAGAGTATTAGGATTTGTTACTCTCATAGTTCACTATTACTTGTCCATTTTATTTGATTTTTAAAATTACTTTTATTTGTCATTTCAACATATCAAGAAAAGATTTAACTCTTTTTTTTCATACTTTATTTTCAATATTAATTACTTATTTTTTAAAACAATTCTTTCACTTCACTTTGTAAAGAAACGTCAATTAATAAAAATGATGAGATAAATAATTATATTAAATATTATTTTTTAAATAGATATGTCAAGTTTAAATATGATAAAAATAAAGTAAGTGAAATGAGGGAGCGTATATTATCAGTCTACTTTGTGATATTTAATGCCTAATTGTCATGTAGTTGAATTTTCCTACATGAAAGACAGAGACTTGAGAGTTGAGAGCATTAATTGGTTCATTCCATTGACTTTGGAAATGGGAAAGCTTTACAATGAATCCAAGGGAATATGCATTTTTTGACTTGGTAAGAGATTCCCCTTTGATTTTTCTAATACAAATTGCATATGACCATTTCGTCCTCATTGATATTTTTGCTTTACTCCTCTTATTTATTTTAGGGGAAATAGTTTAATGAAAATTTGTATTTATACGAGTCTGTATTTATGAATTATTCTATCGAATCATTTACCAGCTGAATCTTGAACTCAGTAAAACATAATATAACATATTTATCTGATTATTGATCATGCTTATGTGTATTAAGGTGATTGAATTGGCGAAAGTGTATGATTACACGCGTGTTGAGACTTAAGGCAAGTGAATACCATATTTAAATTTAAATAATATTAAAATTATAAAAGAAAAAAAATTAAAAAAATTCCACCCACTCCACCTACCTTTTCAGACATCCCCATCCCTGCTCAACCCTTTTTTTCTTTTTTCTCCACACCCAATTGTCATCTTCTTTGGCGGCGGCTTTCTCCGGTGGATTTTGGCCATTTCACTGTGGGAACGGGGAGAAGATGTGTGGTCACTGTGGAGTCCCAAATTTTACTTTAAAGAGTAAATTAAAATTTTATTATTTTATCTTTTATTTAATAATTTTAAAAAGTAACTAATGAAGATAAGATATTATGACATGTCATTAATTTATGTGACATGAATTTGACATATCATCTATTTAAGAATGAGTGAACTACACACATGGTAGATTGAGATTAAAATTTCAGTTGGTAAATAATTGACTAGAAGAATCCATAATATAAATTCGTACAAGTATAATGATTCATTAGACTATTTTGTCTTCATTCTATTTAGAGGAAAGCATCTTGAAAAAGGCCGAATAAGTCGAGTTCATACTCTAATTAATTGAACGGTCTATTATATATATATATATATATATATATATATATATATATATATAAAGTGAATTTGCCTTTGCTTATTTCTTTTTAGACCATACACAAGTATGTTTCGCTCAATATTTGAGCATGTTGATACTGATTAAATTTACAAAAAAAGTTTTAAAATTAAATTAGTATCCAACTATATTTTATCCACTCCATTATAACTCATACTCGATCCTAACTCATTCAAAAGGAAGAATCCTAATTTTCAATGTTTAAATATTTTATTTCAGATTTTTTAATTTTTTTTTTTGAAATGTTTTGTATGAATTTTTTCTTTGATTAGCTTGCTTTGTTTTTTGGTAATCAAGTTGATACTATGGCTAAAATAAGCTTGACTACACTTTGTAATAAAGTGAAGTATAATGAATTGGAAGAAGTGTGATGCAAACATGATTTTATTTTGTTTTTGTTGACTGCTTGAAATCCGAGAATTCTAGTAGATGTGTTGATTTTGAAAAGTCAAAGACTGATTCATTTTCTTATTTTTATTCATTTTAAAGTGCTATATTATGTGACTTTTTGGCTTTAAAAGGATGAATATATTGATCAAGATTCAAATTTATGATTCCTAAACTGTTGGAGAGAATTGATGACCTTGAAGAAAGAGTTGAAGTTTCTAAAAAAATTAATGATAAGCCTACTAGGTCAAACAATTCTATGGATATAAACAATTAAAAACTACATCCTCTCTCCAATAATAGTTGTACACTATTGACTTGTCACACCCCTTAAGAAATTATAAATAGAAGTGTAATTTTACTATATCACCCTTTGAATATAATAAACACAATGTCTTGAAAAATATAATAGGGAAATGACTATAATTAATGATAAGGGTAAATTAGGAACGAAGTGTAAAATTATCTATGGATTTCATAAAGTGGACAAGTATTGTTGGATATCTATTTTTAGTATAGTGGACAAGTATTGTTGGACGGAGCGAGTACTCTCTCGGTCCAACAAAAGTTGTCAACTATACTAAAAATAGATGTCCAACAATACTTGTCCAATTTAGAAAATCAAAAAATAATTTAACTTTTGTGTCTATTTTACTCTTGGTATTAAACACTATAACGACCTGTTCCCGTCGTTATGAAAAAGCCAATGGGGAAATAATTGGGGCCAGAAAACTTTTGAGTAGTGACTTGGAAATTTCTACCCTAGGCCAGACTTGAGCGAAATTTGAGTCAGGTGAGGTCTAGGGAAATTTGGTAATAGACGGGGGTTTTGATTTATGAATTTGATCACATGAGTGGATAGCCAAGACGTTAAGGAGCCTGTACGGCTTTACAGAATTGAATTCGGGCGAGTAGAACTCCTGAAACTGATCTTGGCATGGAAAGGTAGTTTTTGAAGGTGTGTAGTGAAGTAGGAGCTTGGAACTCAAATTCCGAGCTTCTGTCTCCGTGCAAGCCGCCAGAGCGGGGCCGCTGTGGCGGTTTGGGTTTCGCTGTGGTGGGACACTCGCGAATTAAGTTAGGGAAAAACCCTAAAATCGTTATTCTCTGCAAAACTTCGTTCTTGAAAGCTAGGAGGCGAACCAGAGCAGTTCTTGACAGTTTTCCACGATTTCTACCGCTAAAGTTAAGATAATTACTTCCCTAATTCGTAATTCGATTCTTAGAACTTAGAATCTTGAGTGATTATCATTAGGGGAGGATTTTAGCCTGAAGTTTATGGTGGAAAAAAACCCTAATTGAGTATTGGGGTCTTGGGTTTGGCCTAGAATTGATAGTTTGATTATTATCTGGGTAAATTAGGCCTTATTTATTGATCATTGCATTACTTAATTGTTTTTAGACCAAGAACAAGAGGAAAGAATCCGGAAAGGGTATGCTCAAGTGTCTTAGGAGGATTCAAGCTTGGTTTCGAGGTAGGTGATGGTTTGATTTCCTGTTTGTGTGATATATGCTGGTTAATTGCTTCATTATATGCATGTGTGTGTGTGTGTGAATAAGAGAATGTAAATCAAATCTAATGCAAATGAGTATATATGAGCAATTACATGACATGAAACCAATACTTGATTGTATCATTATGAGTGTTGTTCATTATGGGTGTGATTGTGATTGTGGTTGTGCTGACTGGATCGAGTGTCACGTTCCGACACATAGATTGGACGGGTGTCATGTTCCGACACATATATTGGATTGAGTGTCACGTTCTGACACATATATATTGGATCAGGTGTCACATTCTGACACACTAACAGTTTGGGTGTGGGTTCCATAAGAGGACCACTGTGATTATTACATTCATGTCTACTTGTCGTTGATATTAGGAACTGTATGTTACTCTTGAAATGATAATTGATCTATTTATTTTGTATATGTGTGTTTTAGTGTTGTAATTGCTTGCCTATGTTTCGCTTACTAGGATGGTCGCATGATCCTACCAGTACATTGTGGTTGTGTACTGATACTGCACTTGCTCGTTCTTTGTGGAATGCAGGGCATCTTATGGCGACTACAAATAGACCTTAGCTAGGGGATCATTGATCGAAGACCAGATTCAAGGGTGAACCATTTCTTCCAGTCTGCCATGGATCCTTCCTTGTTTAGTCCACTCTTTTCGGACTCAGGCTGTTTAGTTAGATTTTGGTTGTGTTAGTTTAGGGGTTACACCCCTTTTTCTTAGATTTGTTGGTTTTCAGAGTTTTGGTATAATGACTTTCAGGTTCTAGGGGTTGAATTTCCACAATAGTTATGTTAGTTGATTTGTTAAACTTTTGGAGTTTATGGGAACTCCATATTTCAGTAGTCATTTAAACCTGCTTCTGTATCTTTAAATGTTCTAGTTTTTGTTAAGTTGCTTAGTTGGGTTATAGTAATGGTTCTCCCACCGGAGGGTTAGTGTGGGTGCCAATCACAACAGTCTGGGTCAAATACTCTCTGACCCTAATTACTTGTCCACTTTTGAATTGACACACCTATTAAGAAAACAATAATTGACATAGTGAGTTTACCATTTTACCCTTATTAATTATGAATTGGATGAATTAAAAACTTAAGATCATCAAAAAGTTCTATTTTTTTCAAAGTAATTAATTGAGAGTATAATAGGTAAAAAAAAGAAGGGAAAATGCATAAGTACCCCCCAGCCTATGCCCAAAATCCCTGAGACACACCTAACCTTTACTAAGGTCCTATTATCCCCCCGAACTTACTTTTTAGTTAATATTTTACCACTTTTCGGCCTATGTGGCTGAGTCTGTGACTTCACCTATGTTAGGCGCGTGGGTGCAGTTTTTAGACAGCACTGACCAATAAAAATTGGTCATGTGTTAAAATAAACTTGAAAAAAATAAATATTAACTCAATTGTCTTCTTCTTTATTATTGTTCTTCTTGTTTGGAAAAGAAAAACCTCCTTTATCAAAAGTTAAATTGCTCCTTTCTTCAAAAAGCTACCAAAATAAAATCAAGAAAAAACTAACCTTTGAACTCAACCACGATTATTGAAACCTTTGAACTCAACCACGATTATTGATGACTTAGAAGTAGGGGTGTACATAGGTCGGTTTGGTTTAGTTTTTCATTAAAAAAAACCTAAACCAATTATGTCGGTTTATTAAATCTAAATACCAAATCAAACCACGCAAAGTCAGTTTTTTTGGTTTCTGTTTTAGTCGGTTCTTTCGGTTTTTTGGTTTTTTTTTTGGGTTTTTACAACTTAACGATGTTTGAAAAAGAGATCAAATATATTTTCACCTACCTGTGTGATAAGCTAAACTTAAGAAACGTTAAATGAATAGAAATTTTCGTAAAAACGGTAAAATTCACATGAGTACAAAATATATTTTTTTGAAATATCAACGTTCATTATGTTAAATTAATAAGATTAAAGGATACAGTCAAACTGAATACAAAACGAAATATTTACAAAGTAAATTGTTAACTTCAAATTTGAAAACTATAACAATATAATTGTAACTTCGGATCTTAATACAAAATAAAATATTTACAAATTTTGCAAGCCCAAATTTGAAATAAAATATATAAACATTGAAAACTATAAACTAGCTAAAATATATTAACAAAGTAGATTATAAGTAATATTTTTTTTATCTATAAATAAAATAAAATTATATATATAATATTTACAAAATTTTACAAGCCCAAATTTGAAATAAAATATATAAACTTCTGTGAAGCTTCACTAATGTAAAATATTTTTTTAAAATCACAAAAAAAAAATTATTTATGAGATTTAATTTCATATTCTTTTTATATAAATAATTAATACATTGGACACTATTATAATACAACTAGATGGTGGTTGCCCGTGCGTGCACGGGCCCAATATATATTGAAGGACAGTAGTTACACATATTGATAAGGCGACGAATAGCTAAAGATGGCTAATTTATACATACACATGTATTGTTTGTACATAAGATTCGTGATTGCACTATTTATACATCATTTACAAATGTTCATAGAAGCACATATCGGTAAAAGGTAATATAGTAATGCAGTCGGTTACTTTGTTGGTGGTTGGCATGTCGTTCTTAATTACTGCTGCAATTGTGTGCACAAAATATATGTGGAGATTCTCACATACCTTGTTAAAGCATGACGGTGCAAAAGGGAAAAAATAGCAGGTCAAGGTCGACTTTGTTTCAAGAACTTCAGGACTATTGTACTAAAGCTTGAACAACTTCTCCACATCAATTGGATCCAGAATCATTAGTCAAAATAAACAGCAGGAGAACTAATTAAACATTTACCAAACTTAATAACACAATTGGATTAGCTTATTTTAAGTGTTTTTAAGCTAAAATTGCCTTTAAGCACTTTCGGAGTGTGTGAATAAGCCAAAAAAGTGCTTAATAAGCACTTAGTTTTAAGCTAAAATGCTAAAAATAAGCCGCAAGTACTAACTTTTAAGCTAAAATGCTAAAAATAAGCCACAAGTTAGTACTTCTAACTTATGACTTTTGCTTATAAGTCAGAAATGAAAAGTCAATCCAAATAGGCTCTACAACCAAACTCGAATTTAGATTATCCTCTAAGACACTACACTATAGATATTAGTTAACTTTATTACTACTTCAAACATCTTTAATAACATTTTCTATATCATATATTTACAACTACATTTTCCATGGCACAAAACAACAAAATTTGCAGAACAAAGTAAGAGGAGCACAAATGAATACAAGTAGTGAACAATTAAGAAGCAAGAACAGTGTAGAATCTAAGGATGAAGAATTATCAAGAAAGTAGTAAACAATTAAGAAGCAGACAGAGTGAAGAAGCTAACCGAAAAAGAATTATCAAAAACGAAAGAGTGAAACTTATAGAGGTGTAGTAACAAGAAATCAAACAAACTTGAGAATAGTAGTCACAACAACACAAATGGAAGCCTGTAAAGGAGAAGTAGAAATTAGCAGTTTAGTGTCAATAGTTGGAAAAGATTTTAATAGTTGAAAGCTAAAGAATATGTAGTATCACTTCAATCTTGATTGATATAAGATTTTTTTGTTGAATGAATTTTTTTTTCTGTTGATAAAACAAAATGACCAATAGATTTCTATCAGAAATTGGTTTCAGCTATTAGCTCTGTTGGGTAAAGTTGTTCAACTCAATCAAATGTAAGAACTAACTAAGAGAACACTAATTTGAGTTGATTGGTAATATAGAGGTTATTAAGATCTCAGAAACTTACCAGACTTGTAACGGGAGATAAACGATAATAGACAAATCAAGTGGAAGAACAGTAAATCAATTCACAGAGTAGTGTCAAATACAGGGAGGTTTCGGTTGAAGCAATTGTTTATTTAGAGGAGAATATATAGTAAGTAGTTTGTGAGCACAGACATTTAGAAGTTGGGAGCCATCAGCACATAACAACACCAATTAATAAAGTAGGCGATGCATTTTTATGTATACATAGCGGATACCCAAAGAAGAATCGCAACTTGATCAAGGATGGAATGACTCCTCAAATCTTAGGCATGCATGTATCTTTTATAGAGTGGAGGCAATCCAAAAGGAAAGTCAAGCGATTATTATAAGTAAAGTGAAGAGAAGTGGAAGTTTTGGACACATGCTTAATAAAAACAACTAAAGAGACTGACAGAGCGAAGTAGTTAGTCAAATATAATTGTAAAAGTGGAAATCGACACTTACAAAAGTGCAGTAAGTTGAAGACACTTGTCCAGATTCCACTTTTTCCTATACTGACTCCGATTTTGTGTAACCTCAATTATGAACATTTTGAATTTGAAAAAAGAAAGATATATCTCATTCAAATTTCACACTGAGCTTTTGATATATGCGTCCCAATACTAATCCAAGGAAGGAGGATATTCAAAAAAAAAAAAAAAAAGGGAATGGCTTTGGTTTGTACCTGTACTAGTCCGAGAAGTGAGAGCCCAGGTTGAACAATAATCACAAGTACACGTGCAGAAATCTAAAAGAGGGCAGTCAAAATAAACTCTTTATATTTTAAAATAAAATAATAAAATTTCATGAACAAATAAAATTTTACATTTACACATTTTATGAAATTTATCAATAATTGAATAAATATATTAAAATAAAATTATTAAATGATAAATTATTGAGATAACGACAACTTAAAATACAATAACCTGGTAAATGTCGATAATTATAGAAACTTATATAAATAACTGAACTCAACTTATATGAATAACTGTCAATATACCTCTCTTATACTCTACTATATTAGAACTAGAATATAAATAAATTATTTTTACTTTTGATAGATATTACAATCAATCCAATCACTTCAAACACTAACGATTATAAACAATGACAAGAAAATTTTCATAGGCAACTTCAAAGAGCCCAATAAAATAAATTCAGTCCATTCTGCTATGAATGCTAAACTCAATTTCATTTTGAGTCAGGATTGGAATTTCACAACAATAAAATTCATTGCAAGAATATGCATTTGTGTGAAACATACAACAATACATTTCAGGAGTCTAAAGAACCTGCAATCGCAAGGACCTACGATCCCATCAAGATGGGGAAAATCCTCCATAAATCTCTTGTATTCATTTGAGGTATGATTCTAAATTAAAGTTCTGTTTGATTCTGTTTTTTCAAGAATTTTTTTGTGGATGTTTTCTGAATCATTGATTCTGTTCTTTTATAATATTTTCTTGTATATGAATTAATTTTAATTCTGTCTTTTTAAGATTCTTTTTTATGGGTGTTTTCTAAATCACTTTTCAGTTATTTCATTATATTTTCTTCTATGTATGAATTAATTTTGATTTTGTCTTTTCAAGATTCTTTTTTGTGTGTTTTTTTTTTAATTATTGATTTTATTCTTTTATAATATTTTCTTGTGTGTATAAATTAATTTTGATTCTGTCTTTTTAAGATTTTTTTTGTGGATGCTTTTGAATTAATTGATTCTGTTCTTTCGTAATATTTTTATGTATGTGTGAATTATCCTATAACTATTATCGTTGGAGGAGTAAAATCGACAATTTCATTGTTTTTTCTCTTACCCTCGAAAATCTATTTTTTAAGTTCTAATACAATAGAACACCCTCATTTCTATCTATTCACTATTAAATTATGACAAAAAAGCGTTGGAAGGCATCGCTCCAAAAAATGATATCATTTGTGACATTGTTTGTAGTTTTTTTAAATATTTTTACAAAAAGCGTTGCACATCATCTCTTAGTCTTATACTTTTTTTGACGGTTTTTTGCACCAAATATATATATAATTCATAATTATTTATTTAATATATGTAGAGACGTCGTTCGTTACTTTTTTATTAAAAATAATTATTTTTAAATTAAAAATTAATCATGTCGTCCGTAGTTTTTAAATAATTTTATTTGTATTAATTATATCTCAAAAAAAAAAAACAACGGTAAAAATATTTTTAAAAAGTGAAGGACAATGTTTCTTAGTCCATCGCTTTTTGATCAAAATGCTGGTAAAATATTTTTTAAAAAGCGGACAAAGAGACCATGTTTGTCGCTTTTTTAAATTATATTTGTAAGTAGACGAGATTTTCACAATCTCTCTTTCTCACTCTTCTCCTCTCTCCCTTCTTTCTAATTCCCTTACCTACCCGCATCGAACCCCGCCTCTGACCCCTGCCTCCCCGCAACATTTGACCCCCGCCGCCCCACCTCCCAGCAGTCTCTAACTATTTTCTTTTTAAGGTTGGAGTTTCAATTTTAATATTTTTCAATTTGTGAATTTTTGATTTGTTAGATAGTTAGTTTATTGTATTTAGTTTGTTGAATTTATGTTATTTGATTGTTAGGTTGTATATTTGATTGTTAGTTAGTGAATGAATTTCTAATTTTGATTTTAGGACTTTAATTTGAATTGAAGTTTTTTGATTTCGATTGTGAATTGGGTTTTTTGAGTTGATATTGAAGTGTTTTGAAGTTAGAAGTTAGAACTGAGCAATAATTAGAAGTTAGAAGTTAGATTATTTGAATTTTTAAACTTTGAAATTCTTGAATTTAGTATGTTTGAAAGTTGAAGTTAAATATTGGATTGTATATGAAAGTTAGATTACTTGAATTTTTGAACTTAGAAATTCCTGAATTTAGTATGTTTGAAAGTTGAAATTAAATTACTTGAATTCTTGAACTTAGAAATTTTGAATTCGAAGTTTATATAGAACTAATTTTAAAAATTAAATATGAACTTGAATTTTAGGATTTTTGAACTTTAGGTTGTCAACTTTAGAATTTAAAGATAAGTTTAACCAATTTGAGTGCTTAAAATAAAATTAGTTATTTTCACCATTTTTTTATTTTTATAAAGAGACTATGAAAGAAAATTTTATATTATAAAAAGAAGAAGAAATAGTAAATTGGTAAAGAAAAAAATAAAGAATTAAAAAAAAAGAATGGAACAATTAAATTCTTTAATAGGTGGGACCCAAAGAGTTCATGTAGTTAAAATAATAAATGCATCCTAAAATTCAGTAATTTTGATTTTGGAAAGACTTTGTCACTCCCCGAGCCTACACCCTGGACGTGGCTGGCACTCGAAGACCATTGCTTGCCCCCAAGCGAACCCTTGGCCTGGCTTTCTTAACTCAGCGGAAAACTCAATGCAATGCAAGGTTCTAAAACAACCTAACTGATACAATCTGGCCAAAAAGGCAACTCAAGTCTCAAAATAGAATATTTACAAATATATATACATAGATGAGAGACTCAAAACCAACTGACTGACTGTCTATGAAGCCTCTAAAATACTCAGATGGATGTTGGGACAGGCCCCACGACATCCTAATAAAACAAAACTCCAGAGAACAAAATAACCGAGTCCTCCGGAATGCAAAGAGGCTCACCACTGACTCTGAAGTACTCAACTGGATCAACGGCGAATCGGATGCTGGCCCTGGGTACCTGTGTCTGCATCATAACAAGATGTAGGCCAACTGGCATCAGTACATTGAATTTACGAGTATGCGAGCTGGAAAGCTAAACCACAACTTAAGCTTGGAAGGAGTACAAAGGAACTCTTACCTTGGCTCTGTTCAACTCATGAATAACCGAACTCAATATATAAAGCAATACGACACATGCAATATATAAAGCTTGTAAAACAATGTAAATAGCTTAGCTTGTTAAAGATGAAACAATAACAACTCAACTTTACTTGTATAAGAGTAATGTAACTTTAGTGGGAGATTCTTTAACCGACAATCACCACCATGAGCCCTAGTGGTGATAACAACGTTTTACCTCACGTTGCCCAAGGACCATCCTATACCTTGCCGTGATATAGGAAGCTAACTTTACTTAGTCGATCCACTAGCTTAACCTTACGGATTCATCTAAAAAGTATGACCCATTAACTCTCATGTTGGCGCATGGTTCTTATGGAGAGTTGAGTTTATATAAACTCGTGTCCCCAATTCAGTGCTCAAGACTACTCCCAAAAATACTTAGCTCATAAGTGTTTTAAACACATCTTTCTTTATTTGAAATAATTACTCAAAACTTTGCCCGAAGGCTCACTTGGAATCGATGTTCCTATTCTTGAAAACTAGCCCAAAGGCTCTTTTGGAAACATAGTTCCTTTTCTTGCTCAAATGTAAAAACATTTAGAAACTTCTTTGGGAATACATAGTTCCCTAATACTTTTGAGAAATGAACTCAACTTTAAACTCTTTACTCAACTTGAAACGCTTGACTCTTTACTCCTTACTTGACTTGAAACTTGAGCCTTAAAATGAAGTTAAAACATTCAATAAAGACTCTTGAATAACTTTAGAAACTTGCTTGACTTGCTTCTTAACTCCCGAGCTTAACTCTTAACTTCACTTGACTTGGAAACTAACTCTCCTTGAATTGGAATTATGAATTCAAGGTGTTTGATCTCATGTTATGGATGAGTTCTTGACGTCTAGACGTACTTTGGAGTGTTGGAAACAAATCATAGGTACAATACCTAGGAACATGTATGAAAGAGTGGGAAAAGAATGGGAAAACTTGGCGCTCTTGGCGCTCTGAGAGGCGCGGAGCGCCAGACCAAATACTTCAGAGGAGGCCTGCTGGCGCTCTGATGGGCGCGTCGCCCCAAGGGGGAAAGTTCAGAGTCCCTCTTGGGGTGCGCTGACAGGCACGACGCCCTACCCTTTTTCCCCGAAAACTTGACTTTTCTCCTTCATTTCTCCAACTCTAAACCTTCTAAACTTCAAAGCTTTTTCCCCCAAACACTTAGAATCATCAAAACCCTCAACATACACTAGATTCAACTCAAAAACACCACCGGAAACATACACCAAACCAACAAGAACTTCAACACCACACAACTACAACTTCAACAATTTCAACCAACAACTTCAACAATTTCAACCAACAACTTCAACAAACATAATCAATCTTTTCTCGGAATTAAACGAGCTTGGCGTGTGGGGGAAAGAACCAACTCAACACTATGAACTCACATACCTTAATAGGGATCACCCTCGAAGAAAACCACGACGATCTTTACGAAGTTTGCTTCTTCTTCTCCTTTCTCTCCTTTTCTCTCAAGAACCCTAACTCTTACTCTTTTTAAAAAGGGAAAAACTGATAAAAAATCTGTAATGACCCTCTTGGTCATTTTTGTGTCTTGCCTTCTGTGTGTCGTTTAGAGCGTTCCTGTAGCGACCCCAAGTCATTTATGACTTGCTGGGACTGACAGTTCGGTCACCTGGTCGTTCGTTTGGTCTTGGTGTGAGTTTTTGTGTTTTGGAGCTTATGAACCTTAAATGATCATTTTCGATCAAAAGTTCAAGAAGATGACATCGGAATCCAATTCTGATGATTTCATCAGCTCCGGAAGGGTCATTTTAAGCTAGTAGCATGGTCGACATGACTCCCGAGGTTTTCAGTGTGAGTCGGTGTGATTAGGCGTTTTAGCCTTTGAATTTTGGCTTAAGTTTGACTTTGGTCAACATTTTGAGTAAACGCGCTCGGATGAGAATTCTGTCAGTGCAGTTAGCTCCGGAATGTCGAGTTTGGTCTAGATTGACCCTTCTTTTGTGTCCCGAGGTTTTCGATATCTTTCCGAGCCCTTTTGTGGGTTTTGGCTTAAAATGGCCTTTGGAAGTGGGACCCACTTTTTATCGAAATGACCTCTGATGGAAATTTCTACTGCGCCGTTGAGTCTGGAATATCGAATTTGGTATGATTGCATATCTCGTTTGCGTGCACGGGGTTCCGAACGAGTTCGGAGCACCCCGTCGGAGTTAAAGTTTTGGAAATTTATTGCAGATTTTCTGCAATAAATGCAGAAAATCAGCAACATATTCCCAAACTCAAACTCTCTTAACTCTCTCATCTTTTGTCCGATTTGGGCGATTCAAAAGGCAAAGTTGTGAGATTTTTCGAGGGCAACGCGTTGGTGAGCTCGGATAGTGGTTTGGGGTTCCCTTTTGAGGTAATTTCGTGATAAAACCTGACTGTTGTACCCTTTTTCGAGTCCTCGTTTTTGGAATTTTTGTTTTGGTCATATCTCACTCATTTTAGCTCGGTTTTGGGTGATTCGAAGTCCCACGTGTTGAGAATTGTCGTGGCTTCATCGTAGAGTGTTCAAAGAGTGCTGGGCACCTTTTGATTTTTGTTTATTTCGAGTTTTGGCTGCTGCAGTAGGGTTTCATTTAGTTGATTAAAGTGTGGTTTCTTGCTTGTTGGTTCTTGCTATGTTTTGAGCCTCGAATTGTGTTCCCTTTTGGGACATAAGTTTGGGATGCTGTTTAGGGTCTCTTGACGGAGTCAAATTCGGACAGTTCGTTGCGGGTCCCACGATTCCCGTTTTGACTCCAAAAATTTACCCGTCTCTGTTTGTTGTGATTTTGGTGTCTAAATGACCATAGTAACGTTGTGACTCTATTTTTGATAGCGGGGCAGCGTTTTGAGACTGTTCGGAAGGGAAAGCTCCGGTAAAGTGATTTGGAGAGCGCGTTGTTGGCCTTAAGGTAGGCTACGGCTTCCTTTGTTTTAGATTGAGCTTAATTGTGTAAAATCATGTCGATTGGAGTGAATTGGGGGTGGGTACCAGTTTACTACCTTACTTTGATTAGATACCTTATGTTAGGATCGATTAGCCACATTTCGGGTATAGTATCATGTTAACCGGCTCAGTAGAGTTGCATGCTTATGTGCTAAATGCTATTGTATGCTTGTATGCTATGTATTGTATGCCTTATTCATCCTTAACCGTAAGCATGATGTCCTTAGTCTAGGTTAGGCTAGCATTGCCTTAGACTTATGACCCGTGTGGGCTAGATAGCCTTGACTTGCTGCCGACGTCGTTCGGATGACTTAGCTCCTTGTAGACTGGAATAGCAGACTTGAGTCTGATAGTTTGAGCCTTAGATTAGGCGTTATCGCTACTTGGTGCACTTCTGTATCTTCTCCCTCTCATTATGCGGTTCCGACGCATTCTCAAAGGTTTAGTGCATCACTCGAGGCGTGGGATTGAGATAGTCTAGGCTTGGAGCCTTTTATGTGATATCTTAGAGTGGACGGCGTTCCACGGTGGTTGTTGTTGGATTGGATCCTATTGGAGATACCATCACCCCCGGGGTCGTTCTTTCTAGCTGGGCTGGGAACGTATCGCTGGCTGGGTAGACTCGGTGATATCGGCGATCGCCCCCGGGCCTCTCTTTCTAGCTGGGCTGGGAGTGTGCTGCTGGCTGGGTGTCCCCGGGTCGCTCTTTCTAGCTGGGCTGGGAGCTGACTGCATGGTAGGACGACTCGCGATATCTACCTCACTCACGGGTCCCTCTTTCTAGCTGGGCTGGGAGTGGACTGTTTGGTTGGGTGCCCCCTAGGGTCACTCTTTCTAGCTGGGCTGGGAGTGCACTGCTGGCTGGGTGGAGTCTGATGGATTATCTTAGTTACTTTGGGCTGGGAGCCCGGTTTCCTTCTTTCTCAGTAGACTTAACTTTTATGTGCACCTGTCGGGCTTATGGGGGTCCATTCAGGTTTTAATTGAGCTTGCGCACGAGTGTACCTTCTGGGCTTATGGGGGTCCAGTTAGGTTTAGTCTAGTTGTACTTAGTTTGTTTCTGGTATGCTCGTGTGCTTTCTTTTCTTATCCGTTTGACCTCTCTGTGTCTAGATTCTATCCTTTCTTATTGTTTTTACCCTTTTTGCTCAGTCGGCCTATGATGCCTACTGAGTACCTGTTGTGTTGGTGCTCATGCTACGCTCTGCATCTATTTCGTGATGCAGGTCCCAGTACCAGTTACCAGCGGTGATTAGTTCCAGCCTTCTTTTGCAGTTGTGATTCGGAGACGAGGGTGAGCACTTGGCGTTTTGGGGTTTGTCCTGTCTCCTTCTTTTGTTTTAGCTAGTCTTGTTGCCTTTGAGACACGCTCTGTTGTGGTCCACTTTTGGGACTTGTACTCTTTATTAGATAGCTCTGTACTAGTGACTTCCAGGTTCTGGGAGGGATTTCTGTATATATTTATTTTGGGTTGCTTCCGCTTTGTTACCCTTGTTTAGATTATTGTTTTCGCTAGTTTCTGCCCTTTTGCTCATTGCTTGATGTTCTGGGTTACGGGTTGGGTTACCTACTGGTAGGGTATAGTAGGTGCCATCATGACTCGAGAAATCGGGTCGTGACAAAATCAGTCTTACACCTTAATATATATCCAAAGACAAGGCTAGGGAAAAGACCAAACTACCCTTACAGTTTCCGGACGGATTCCCTGCCAACTGCCCAACTTCGAAAGGGCATAACTCACTCATACAAACTCGGAAACGAGCAAACTCAGCTGCGTTGGAAAGATCATTCCACGGAATTTGCAACCAAGCCTGGACTACACCTAACTCATCATGAGCTAGGAGTTATGACTGTTCAAAGTTTGCCAAAAATTCATTATTTTCCATACTTAGCCAAATTTCCAGATTTTTAAATTCCTTCCAAAAATGACTATTTCCAATTCTAAGCCTCTTCATAGTTATTTCAAATTGTCGGACGTTACAGACTTCAACTTTGTTTTGAAAAGAAAAGGTTATTATAGTCTTTTACATGCCAAATTCTGCTAAAATTTTCTTGGCAGTTTAGCATTATCCTATTTTTCTATTTCAAAGTAATCTAAGTTTATATACAATCCAATATTTTTGTAACTTCAACTTTCAAACATACTAATTTATAACTTCTAATTACTTCTATGTTCTAACTTTTAATTTCAAAACACTTCAATTTCAACTAAAAAAAAACTCAATTCAAAACACTTCAATTCAAATTATAACCCCAAAATCAAAATTAGAAATTCATTCACTAACAATCAATTATACAAACTGACAATCAAATAACATAAATTCAACAAACTACCAAACAAATCAAAAATTACACAAATTGATAAAAAATTAAAATTGAAACTCTAATCTTAAAAAGGAAATTGTTAGAGACTTCTAGGAGAAACTGCTTGGAGGTGGGCTGGCGGAGGTCAATTTCTATAACCTCTATAGAAAGGCAGGGGTCGGCGGCGGGGGTCGATACGGGTAAGTAAGGGTATTAGAGAGGAGAAGAGAGAGAGATTGTGAAATTTTGTTTGTGCACAAATGTATTTTTTTTTTAAAGTAACGGACATCGTCTCTTTGTCTGCTTTTTAAAAAATATTTGACCAATATTTTGACCGAAAATTGACAAACTAAGCTATGTTGTCATTTGCTTTTTATATATATTTGACCAGACATTCAACCAAGACGGACTAAGAGATGGTATCCATCGCTTTTATAATTAATAATTAATAAAATTAAATTAATTACAAATGACAGACGACGTATTTAATTTTTAATTTAAAAATAATTAATTTTTTAATAAAAAGTGACGGACGGCGTCTCTACATATATTAACCAAATGATTATTAAATATATATATACATATTTATTGTAATAATCTGCCAAAAAAAGCAACAGTTTTTTAAAAGAATTAAAAAATTAAAAAAACAACAGACAGTGTCGCAAATAACATCATTTTTGGAGTGACGCCTTCCATCGTATTTTTGTTCGTCATTCTTTAGCAGTGAACAGACAAAAACGAGAGTGTTCTACTGTAATAGAACTTGAAAAATAGATTGTTGAGTGTAAAAGAAAAAAATTGTGAAATTGTCTATTTTACTCCATCAACGATAGAAGTCATATATGATAATTCATTCACACAAAAAATATTATGAAAAAATAAAATCAATGATTCAAAAAACACCCACAAAAAAAAGAATCTTAAAAAGACTAAATCAAAATTAATTTATACACACAAGAAAATATAATGAAAAAACAAAATCAATGATTCAAAAAACACCTACAAAAAAATTCTTGAAAAGACAGAATCAAAATTAATTCATACACACAAGAAAATATTATGAAAGAACAGAATCAAAAATAAATTTAAAAGACAGAATCAAAATTAATTCATACTCAAGAAAATTGTATAAAAGAACACAAATGATTCAGAAAACACACACAAAGAAGAATTTTTGGAAAAACAGAATCAAAATTAATCCATACACACAAAAAAATATTATGAAAGAACAGAATCAATGATTAAGAAAACACCCATAAAAAGAATCTTGAAAAGATAGAGTAAAAAATAATTCATACACACAAGAAAATATGTGAAAAAACAAAACCAATGATTCAAAAAACACCCACAAAAATATCTTATAAAGAAAGCATCAAACAGAATTTTAATTTTTGAATCATACCTCAACTAAATACAAGAGATTTATGTGTGATTTTCCCTATCTTAATGGGATTGCAAGTCCTTTAGACTCCGAAATGTATAGTTGCATGTTTCACACAAATGTATATTCTTGCGATGAACCTTGTTGTTGTGAAATTCCAACCTTGACTCAAAATGGAAGTGAGTTTAGCATTCATAGCAGAATGGAGTAGATTTATTTTCTTGGACTCTTTGAAGTTGCCTACAAATTTTTTCTTTTGTCATTCCTAATAATCAATAGTGTTTGAAGTGATTGGATTGATTGTAATTTCTATCAAGAACAACTTACTTATATTATAGTTCTAATATAGTGAGTAAACGAGAGGTATACTTGGCAGTTATTCATATAGGTTGAGTTAAGTTCTTAGTAATGATGATTGATTTAAGGCGACATTGTCTTGCTTCATTTATTATTAACGATGATTGATTTAAGGCTTATTACGGTCAAGTTCCCTTTTTATTAACTATACCTTTTAGTTATGTATAACTTACAGAGAAATCCTCAAATATTGGGGCTAATTACATTATATTCCGAAAGTTTTATATTCAGATTGTGTTAATCTTATAAAAGTAAGCAGGTATTAGTAATGCACGTGATACACCATTTTTTTCATAACTTATATATGTACTAGCTATATAAATTTTTAAATTACAAATAAAACATCATATTAATTTTATATATGAATAACTTATTTTCTAACTAGCTAATAAATATTGTATAACTTTATAGAAATTAATTTATGAATAAGTTTTCTTTTGGTAAGTAAGATTTTATTTACCAAAATGAGCAGTACAATACATCAAAAATCTACATGCTTGGACAAGTAATCCCACGCTCTGCTATGCATCACAATCTATCAACTATCCTTTCTTTCTAACACTGATACTAGTGATATACATTAAGTTGTTGCATCCTACTTCCTAACTTGACAATTTGGGTTCCTCTTATGTGCACGTTTTGTATAATCTCTCTAATGATACTCTCCTTCTGCTTCTGCTTGTGCTGAAATATTCTGTGGTTTCGTTTTATCCATAAGCAATATATGATTTCTGCTAATGTCATTTTATATATTTGTGCCACATTGTTTTTGCCCTTTATATGTGCTAATGCCCATTGTACTTCATCCTGTCATCTTAAGTTAGGTATCGGAATCCCTTACTATGTCAGAATTTTATTCCACACCTTTGAACAGTGAATGAGCATTCAAAGAACAAGTGGTCAGTGTCTTCATCCTTTTCTTGACATAGTGGACATGTCAAGCTAGTAACTATCCCCCATTTTCCAATATAACCTTTGTTGATAATCTTTTGTTCAAGGCAAGATACAGTATGAAGAGCCTTTTAAAAGCTCCATAGTTTGTCCAGACCATCTTCCTCTACTCTCCCTATCCATTCTGCCCCTCAGCTTCTTATAGACCTCCATGATAGAGTAGTTTTCAATATTCAGTCGTGCTTGTTTATTGTATTCAGCAATCAGGAGATCTTTGTGTGCCTTTAGTATTTTTTGTACCACCAAGAAGCTTGTTTGGCTTATATGCCCCCATATTCCTTCTTGTCCATAGTAGTTGTGAATCCACTCTATCCATAATTTTATCTTTCTTTTTGCACATGTTTCATAGTAGTTTTCCTATTACAACTTTGTTTTAGGTATGTACATTCAGGAAGTTCATTGCTCGACATGCCTTTGGCCAATATGTTTCTCCTAAGCAATTAATGTTTTTTTGATGTTTCAACATTTCTTTTCCACATAAACCTTTTGCAAATACTTTCAACAACATGAATAATTTCTTTTGTCAAGGCAAATATTTGAGCCAGAAGATTTGAATGGCAAACAGTACACTCTTGATCAATTGAGCCCTTTCAACATAGGATTAAAACTTGGCAGCCCAACTAGTAATTCTGCTAAGCATCTTCTCAATCAATGGTTTTCATTGAATTATGAAATTTTTCTTGGTACTCAAGGGCACTCCAAATATCTAAAAAGTAATTTTCCTTTCACAAATTGTAATTCCTGAAGTATTTGATCTTGAACAGTTTGCTTAACTCTCCCAAACTATACATTACTTTTATCTACATTTTCCACCAGTCTGATGACAACAAAAAAACACTTATATAGACACCTCACAAACTTTATGTATCCTCTGTAGAAAATCAGCAAGTCCTCAACAAAGTTTAGCTAAATTATTCTTTGTTTCTTACATAAATCAGAGTTGGTGTGTAAGCTTTTTAGAGCTCTTGTATGGATAAGTTCTTTCGTTACTAACTACCAAACGACCTTTAGGGTCCATTTTAATTGGACATGTGATATGAAATAATGATTTGAATTTAAAGTTTTGTTGAGATTTTAGACATGTAATTTAGATTTTTACATTGTATTTTTTGTTATAAACATAATCTACAAATATTGAAAACTATCAAAATTTCCTCATTTTTTTATATAACTTTTCAAATGAGCAAACAATAATCATAAATCAAATATATCAATATCCTAAGATGTTGCACTGGTAAATCACATATCTCTATATTCCTTTTATAAATAAGATGTTGCTTTAAAGGAATTAGGAATGTTTGGGCAAAATTTTAAAAAAAATGCTTCTAAGCACTTGTTTTTAAGCCTAAATAACAAATATAAGTAAAAAGTCATAAATTAAAATTTCCAACTTATGGCTCTTGACTTACAAGTCAAAAGCCAATAAATTATAGTTGATCCTAATTCGAAAAGAAATAACTCAATTAAATCCACAAATAGCGATTCATAATTTTTTTTGGACCAACCTTGCCTGTCGTATTATATTCGTCAAATTTTACCTTTTTTGAGTAGTGGATTCGATTAGGCAAATATACTGTCAAAATAACAAGCCTAGAGTTCCAAATGTCTCATGCAGTGTTTTCAAAAAAGTTTTTGGGGCAAGTCTTGGGGCGGGGCGGGGCACACCAAAAATGCACTGGGGCGCAAATGTAAGGCGTAGTCCTAGAATTTAGGGCGTAAGCTCCAAGCGTAAAAGCCTAAGCCCTGGGCGTAAAAACGTATGCTCTGGGCTTTTTTTTTTGTTTTTGATTTTTGAATCTGTAACATCTCGCAAATTGAAATAACTAGGAAGAAGCTAATAATTGAAAATAGTCATTTTTGGAAAGAATGAAAATCTGGAAATTTTGTTAAGTTAGAATAAGTTGAGTTTTGGCCAACTTCAAACGGCCATAACTTCTAGCTCAGGATGATTTAGAGGTACTTCCAGATATGGTAGGAAATCTCTTGGAATGATATTTCCAACGCCGCTGAGTTTGCGCGATTCCGAGTTCATATGAGTGAGTTATCCCCTTTGGAAGTTGGGCTGTTGGAATAAGGAAAGTCCAATTCGGATTTTGAAAGGGTAGTTTGGTCTTTACCTTGCCCAATTATTTTATTTCGTTTTTGGTAATTAAGTTAGGGTCTAATCAGAATTAGATCAGTTTACACTTTTACCAAAATACGCTAGGGCTTGGAGAAAAGAGAAAAGAAGAGGAGAAAGGAGAAGAGAAGCAAGATTCGTCAAGATCGTCGAGTTTAGCTTGTGGATTTCGTCGGGGGTGATCCCTACAAGGTATGTGTCACGACCCGAGCCTACACCCTGGACGTGGCCGGCACTCGAAGACCATTGCTGGTCCCCAAGCGAACCCTCATCCTGGCTGACTACAAGCGGAAAACTGATTTAAGCATACAAAGCTTAAAAACTGAAATAAAAGTTAATAAAACTTAAATACAAACTTTAAGTCCAAAGAAAACTCTGTATAATAAAATATATACAACTCGCCATAAAAAGGCAACTTTAGTCTTTAAACATTTAATAAAATAAATGATACAGACTTCTCAACTATACTGACTATCTATGAAGCCTCTAACTGATAAAGATGGAAGTCGGGACAAGACCCACGACATCCTAACAACTGATATAACTGAAAGGTAAATGAAATCCTCCGAAAGCAAGGAGGCTCACCATAGCTAACTCGAACTCTCGGATGTATCAACGAAGCTCCTGTTGATGATCTTGAATACATGTGTCTGCTTCATGAAAAGATGCAGGCCAAATGGCTCAGTACGTGGAATGTACGAGCATGTAAGGGGAATTCTAAAACATAAACATAAGCTTGAAACTTGATAAAAAGGAAACATACTTACCTCTTCTCAAACTTACTCAACTCAAGGAATACTCAAGGGTACTCAAAACTACTCAAACTTACTCAACTCAGAAGTACTCAAGGATAAGATACTCAACTCCGAGATTAGATACTCAACTCAAGGATATGATATTCGACTCAAAGATATGATATTCGACTCTGGATACTCAACTCTGGATACTCAACTTTGAATACCCAACTAAATATGACTGAACTCATTTCAATATAAAGCAATTTAAAACAAGTGCAATATAAAGAAACAAACTGTTTAAAAACATGCTGTCAAATCTGTGTGTATGCAAAGATACAACATAACTCTGAAATGTATATAAAAATACAATAAACTGATGTATATAAAATTACAATAACTTATGTGGGAGTTTCTCTAACCGACAATCTTCACATAAGAGCTATAGTGATGATACAGCGATCTACCTCACGCTGCCAGCGCATCCTATACCCGGCCAAAGGTATAGAACCTGAACTACTAATGGATCCACTAGTCTATGTGAAAAGAGTTCATCTAAAAAGTATGACCCTTTTCTACCCATGATGGCTACATGGTTTATGGGGGCTGTGAGTTGTCTGAACTCTCCCCCATATCGGTGCTCAATACTACTCCCAAAAATATACTAGCTCTTATGTTTTAAAAACATACTTGTTTCTGCTGATTTGAGATAATTGCTCAAAAAGTTAGCTCAAAGGATATCTTGGAAATCTCAGTTTCCCTACTTGCTTCATTTAGAAAGCTATTACTCTTTTCTGAAAACTAGCCCGAAGGCCCTTTGGAAATCTCAGTTTCCGTTCTTATTTAAATGTAAAAACATTTATAAACTCTTTGGGAATACTTAGTCCCCATATACTTTTGAAGAAAAGGACTTCAAACTTTACTCTTCACTCTTTACTGAACTCAAAACTTAAGTCTTAAAACAAAGGTAAAACATTTGTAAAAGACTTCTTAAAATGTGGTTCGTGTCGAATGATGGACATGAACGACTCAATGCAAGGTTTTCAATAACCACAGATAGAACTCAAATACTTGGAACTCAAGAACTTCAATAATACTACTCATTTCAAGAATGCTCAACTCAGAGGGTTCATGCGGAATTATGACCATGAACGACTCAACTCAAGGACTCAAAGATACTTCTCTTCTTAAGACTGCTCGACTTATAGGATTCATGCGGAATTATGGGCATGAACAATTCAACTCAAAGACTTTATGGGTAACATGTTGTTTTATTTAAAAATAGATTTGGACTGGTTTAGAGTCGCCACTTAATTTTTAAGAAAAAATCAAGAAAACTATTCATTTTCACAAGACTAAAACAGGAATCTAGTGAAAGCTTGAAAAGGGTTCAAGGTTCTTATTAACATTCTAGGAAGGTTTTAAAAGCACCTAGAATGTCCGCTAATGCGGTTATCCGACAATTAATTTATTTGGCTAAAATAATTTAACTTAATTTGATTTGAACAATTTTTATAGTTAGAACCATTTTAAAGGGGGAAAAGGGAAATATTTAAATATCATCTAAGGAAGCTATCTGATAAAATTATTTTCTTTAAATCTTGTTAAGAGATGGCTAATTTAGTTAAATCGTTAAAGACAAAATATGCGTCTTTCGGGGATTTGAATTTTTCAACCTTAAGGTTAACGGCAAATACTAACAAGCAAATAATAAAACAAAGAGAGAAAGAGATTTGGGCCCAAATCTGGTTCCTGTCCGCCTGGGCCAGTATTTGGGCCTATTTTCGTTTTGGGCCTTTGGCCCATTTAAGTCGCCTGCACCTGTCCTAAACTAACATAAAAGAAATATTTTTCTTTGGGCCTTAGGCCCAATTTTTCACCTGTCCTAGGCTTCTAACAATTATAGAATAGCGACTAAATGGGCTTAGGCCCAATAGATAACAAAATACAATTTTGGAATTAAAAGTGGGCCTTTGGCCCAATCTTTTCAATTCTCTAATCTGCTTCAATATTTTTTCGACTCCGGGACCTGTACGTCGACTTTCAATTGCCGGTTGACTCGATAAAGGAATTTGAGCCTTTATGGCTCTCTCGAAATGTGAGGGAAAGGAGCGAGTTCATAGTGAACTCAGACAAATTTCACATGCGAAAAGGGGATAGAAGAAATGAATTAGTAAGTATTTAATAGAGGCTGATCTAACAGATCTTAAGAATCCCAAGTAAAGTCAAACATAGATAAAATGTAACACACTTGAATTAATAATGCTATCAAAGGAAATTTAATAGGACGTATTAAGACATCTGATCATTCTAAATCTCAAGGGAAAAATCAAATAATAAGTAAAGAGGTTAATTGAAATGATTACCCTAAATACTTGACGCATAATCTGATTCAAGGAGGAAGGAAAACCCCCAATGCCCTTATTATCCATTTAAACTCATACAAACTTACACATGTTTTCAAATAAAATTAAAAGACGAGCCAAGAAGAAACACACTGCCATAACATACAAAAAAAATGAATAGGAACTTGGACCAATTTAATGCACATAAGACAAACAAATTTTAATGACATATCACATACAGAAGATGACCAATTAATTTATAAAGCAACATTAGAGAATAGACCAAGTAAAATTATATTAAAGATTGACTTAAATTTTGGGAAAATGACAACTTAAACCGACAAAATGAAACTAGCATTTAATCTCTTAAAATTACCTAAGACAAAGCAATCTCATATTTTAAATAGACTAGCCGCACAAAAGGGCCACACTCCCACTGAATTGATATCCAAACACTGCATCGACTAACATACGCTAAGTTCAAATCTAACAACAAATATTAGTATTCTATACTAAAGTAGAATGAACTATATACTTTAGCAACACCAATATAGACCTCATGAAAAAAAAAAAAAAAAAAAAACCGAAATAAGAAAGAGATAAGGGAGGCATGCTAAGGAACTCATACTTAAGCAGCAAAATTAGGCATTTTTCTTTGACTAAAACTCTACGTAAGATGGAGGCACGAACATGGATAAAGGAGGTAAGCTAAGCAGGAACATGCTACACTTCAAACAACAATGGGGAAGGGACGGAGGAGGACCAAACACCATTGAATGAAAATAATTTGGGTACAGACATTTAAATCAAATTTTAGCATGCTTCAGGGTTGAGACCAAAATGACAAACAAGCTAAATTTAATCGGGGATAGAACCGATGCTTACCGAGAATTGCACTAACATTAGTAAACAACTAAATACTAGTTGACAATCATACAATATCACGCAAACTTTCAGATTTCAACACTTCAAGAGGCGAAAGGAATGAGCCGTAGGCATCGAACTTGAGAATAGAAACAAGAAAAATAGGACATGATGTAAAGTACAAAGAGGGAAAAACAAAAACTTGCCTTTCAAAATAGACTCAACCAAAACGAATCAGTAACGAGTCAAAACAGGCAGCAACAAATTCGATTTTAACAGTTCGAAACGATGGCCGATACAACACTTAACTCATAATGTTGACATTATTGGTTTATTCGTTCAACTTGAGGTAAAAAAAAGTCAAAAATTAAACAATGTTATATATTCATGGCGATCAGAAATTGAAGTAGAACGAATAAAGCATCTCGACAACTAGACTAAAGGCGACTAGGAACGTAAAGAAAAGGTAAAGGGACAGAACATCATAACCAACATATTCAAAGTGTAAATTATATAAGTGTAAACAACATGACCAACATGAATCAAAGTAAACCTTATTGACTTCGGATCCAAGCTTACTGTCCGAAAACTCACAAGAAGAAACAAATATCGAATACACACAATATGCTACATTGGGAACGAGATACAGAGAGAAGGTTTATACCTTTCTCGGGGCAGCGAACGGGAACCAAGAGCTAGCAACGACTTCACCACTATGCGAACTGGACCCCGGATAGCAAATAGGGAGTCTGGACAGAAATCTGAGAAGCTATCTCGAGTTCGAATGAACTTGTGATAGGGCGATGGATAGCACCAAAAAGAAAATAAAACTAAGTTCTTAGACGAGTTAACCTCTCTATTTCAGAGTGTATTTCATATATCTTCCGACTGCTTCTCCTTAAGCTATCCTTATATTTTTTGCTAAAAAACTCTTCCAACTCCCCAAAAATCTCCTCTGTTTTCAACTCTCTGTCCCTTTTAAAAAAAAATTCCTCTCAAATCTCCTCCCCTCCCTATTTCAAATAAGAAGAAGACCATTTAAAGGGGGAAAATTTGGGTTCGGATTGGGGGGAAAACGGATAGACAAGGGACCAAATTCGAAATTCGAAAATCTTTCACAAATAAGGGGAGGCAACCTTTTCTCGAAGCTTCGTCCCCATTCCGAAAGAGGAAATGGGGACAGACGCGTGTTGCTTTATGCTGCTCTGTTGTACCGTTGCCGTGAGGAATTGAAGAAGACAAAAAATCGCAGCGCTGCCCGATTCGCGCGCCTTCTCACGCCGAAGTGGTTCACGCGTTGAGGGGAAGGTGGGACGCGTACAGGGGTCGATTTGCTGGACTGGATTGCAATGTTGCTGGACTGCTGGTGCGTTTCTGGGTTGCTGCAACGTGAAGAAGAAGAACAACGTATAGGGTCGGCTGGTTGGGCGTTGTATTGGAATTGTTGTACGTATTGTTAATGGGCTGGGTATTATTGTTGTCATATTAAGGGGCTGCTGTAATTAGAGATTAGAATGGGAAATTGGTGGGTAGGGGCGTATGGAATGGGCTGGATGGGTATGAATTTGGCCCAAAGTTGGTCTTTAAAAAGAATTGAATGCAAGGTAGGAAATGGGTTAAAATTGTAATAAAATGGCTAGGTTTTGAATTGAGGATTTGGCCAAAAGAATTGCAATTATAACCGATTAGGATTACGAAATTAACCAAATCAGATTTACTTGGAGAATGTGGCCGAAAAATATAAATAAATAAGATGAACTTAATATTAATTAATTAACGAGCTTCTTATTCTTAACGAAATAAAATAATTAACTTGATAATAATATAATTAATTTAAATATGAACTAATTAATTCAAAATCGTAATTATGATTTAAATTAAACTAAGTTAGTAAAACACTTAGCTAAAAAGAAATAAAAATCTTTTGATATGATTTTCAAACATTTATAAAATATACTAATTAGGCACATAACTATATAATAATTAACTTAATTATAAACTAGTTAACTCGAAATATAAGTTATTAATTAATTTAAACCAAATAGCCAAATATTTAAATAAAACTAAAATCGTTTTGAGGCAATTTTCGAACATTCATAAAATATACTAATTAGACACATAACTATATAAAATATCATATTTATTATTTTGAAATTTATAAAAATGACAAAACTACTTAAAATGACTTGAAAATTATTTTGAATTTTATAAAGCCAATTATTTCAAATCGTCTAGAATTTAGGAAGCTCGATGATTAATTTATATTGGGGAGGGTCAAAATTGGGTGTCAACACATGTAATAGTCCCATGCTTAGAAATATAATCTCAAAGGGGATTAGGAACTCAATACTCAAAACTTAGAACTTGAAGATACTACTCCTCTCAAAGATACTCAACTTCTGGAGTTCATGAGGAATTTATGGGCATGAACGACTTGACTCGTTGGTCTACATAACATTATGAAACTCATGTATGTGACTCTTCTCATTCTCTGACTCACTTCCTCAAAACTTAGTTCAAATCGATAGTTGATCTCAAAGGATTCACAATTGAACTCAAAGGCTTCCTTGAACTTTACTCTTAACTCTCTCTTGAATTTGAATTATGAATTATGAATTTAAGAGTTATGATTCATAATATGAAGGACCTCAATAACAATATAGCTATTCGATAATTAGGAATATAACTCTTAAAAGAAACGTGAATTCAAGAACTCAAAATCATACTTATCTCAAGAATACTCAAATCTAGGGAAAGTATCCTAGATTACTCTTTTACTGATCTGAAAGTAGATGTAGGGCGTGAGGACGAACTAGTCCAACACTATGATAGCCTTACATATCTAGAAGAACAAGATTCTTGAAGAAGAACTTGATTAGAAGCCTTGAAACCCTAGCTTGAAAGTAAACAATCAAGAAAACCTTTCTTGAGATTCTTGAATTAGTTTTTGAAATCTCTATGGCCAAGAATTATGATTTTCACTAGTGAAGATGAAAATCTAATTGTTTTGAGCCTTTTATTAGTCAAGAAATTCGTTTAGGGTTTTATTGGAGGTAAAAAAACAAAAACAACCCTTTTTAATGTTTTCCCGTCGGCCAATTCGTAACAGCACTGTATTGGTTACTAAAATAGTCATAACTTTTTACTCAGCTATTGGATTGACGTGAAATTGGTGGGGTTGGAAAGTAGATTCAATTACCTTTAATTGGATAGGTTATGTCTCACGTAACTCTTAATATTCTAAGAGATATGGTCGTTTAAAGTTGACCTAAGCAGAATCTTACTTTAAAACTTAATGAAACTTCAAGAACACTTATCAAGAACTCATCAAGAACTCTAATCTTTAAATTTCAAGAACGAAATTATGCTGAATAAATCATGATTGGCATGTGGGTGAAAGAACCCAACACTATGGAAGCTTACATACCTCTTAGGGATCAAACCCATGGCGAAAATCCGCTACAACACGCAAGAATCTCGACGAACGCTTGATCCTCTCCTCTTTTCTCTTATTTTCTCTTCTTGAACTCTCAACTAAAACCCTAGGTCTATTTTAGAATTATAAAACTGAACCTAATAGGATTAGACCCTTAAAATATTACTAAAAACGAATTAAATCTGATTGGGTAAGGAAAAGACCAAAGTACCCCTTACTATTTCCGGTTTAGTTCCTTAACTGGACAGCCTAACTTCAAAGGGCCATATCTCACTCATCCGAACTCGAAACTGATCAAACTCGGTGGCGTTGGAAATATAATTCAAAGGTCTTTCCTACGGTATCTGGTAGCACACCTAAATCATCCTGAACTAAGAGTTATGGTCGTTTGAAGTCAACCCAAAACTCATACTTAAGCATAACTTGCAAAATTTCAGATTTTGCTATTTCCAATTTAGTTCTCTTTCGAACTCAAGGTTCTACATCTAGTGAACTTAACACTTAAGAAATTTTAATTCCTCGGTAAAATCCTACTCACAACGAAGGATGGTTCAAGTCTTAGTTCAAAAAATTTTCTGGGGTGTTACAGTATGTGAGATCACATAGTGTTGAGTCCATTCACCCACTCGCCAAACATGTTTAATTCAGTGATTTTCGTCCTAAAAGAGGAATTTGATATTCTTGAGTTGTGTTCTTGAATTGTTTTCATTCTTGAACTTACATGTGATTGATGGGTTTTCTTGAGACGTTTTAGAGAAGTTAACAGTTGTTTCGAGTTAGATTCTAGTGTACATGCTTTGGGTATCTGAATCTAAGAAAGTATTGAGGAAAAGAATCGATTTAAAACGATTTAGGATCAGAAAACGAGTTGTAAAATTCGTCAGACGCACCTGGGGAGGGCCAGGAGCGGCGCGCCCCCATAGCGCCAGAGAGGTTGGGGCGGCGCGACCAAAAGAAGCCCCAGAAAGTGAGGGCTGGCGCGGCGCGCCAGGGATGCGCCCGGATCGTCGTTTTTCACCAGTTTTTCGTCGTTTAGCCTATTTAAGTCCTTCTAAGGTGTACTAACACTTTCCATTGATTCTAACTACTCTAAATGACTTCTAAACATCTAGAAATCGTCTAGAAACATGAATCATAACCTTGAATCCTTAAATTCAAATTCAAGGAAAGTCAAGAGTTAAGTCTAGGAAGTTCTTAGAATCTTTTCAAGAAGTCTTTTGCAAATGCTTTTAACTTTGTTTTAAGACTTAAAATTCAAGTTGAGTAAAGAGTAAAGTTTGAAGTTCATTTCTTCAAAAGTATATGGGGACTATGTATTCCCAAAGAGTTTAAAATGTTTTCACATTTAAATAAGAACGGAAACTAAGATTTCCAAAGAGCCTTTGAGCTAGTTTTCAGAAAAGAGTAATCACTTTCTAAATAAAGTAAGAGAGGAAACTTTGATTTCCAAGATAGCCTTTGAGCTAAGTTTTTGAGCAATTATCTCAAATCACAGAAAGAAGTATGTTTTTAACCATAAGAGCTAATATTTATTTTTTTGGAGTAGTATTGAGCACCGATATGGGGGAGAGTTTAGACAACTCATAGGCCCCATAAACCATGTAGACATCATGGGTAGAAAAGGGTCATACTTTTTAGATGATTTTTTAGTGCTTTTTAGCATAGACTAGTGAATCCACTTAGTAGTTCAGGTTCTATACCCTCGGCAAGGTATAGGACGGCCCTGGCAGCGTGAGGCAAAACGTTGTATCATCACAATAGCTCTTACGTGATGGTTGTCGGTTAGAGAAACTCCCACAAAAGTAATTGTATTCTTATATACACATACATACATTTCAGAGTTATATGTATCTTTGCATACTCACAGAGTTGACATCATGTGTTAAACAACTTTTCTTTATATTGCACTTGTTTTAAACTGCTTTATATTGAAATAAGTTCAGTTATGTTGAGTTGAGCCATGTAAGTTCTTCAGATTCTTTTCAAGTCTATATTGTGTTTAGCATTCCAACTCTTATACTCGTACATTCAATGTACTGATGTCAGTTGACCTGCATCTTATTATGATAACTAGGATCGGCATCCAGCGCATCATTGATCCAGTGAGCACTCCAAAGTCAGTTGGTGAGCCTCTTTGCATTTCGGAGAACTCCTTTTATTGCTTTCAGTTACTTTGTTAGTTCATTACAATGTCTTGGGGTTTGTCCCGACATCTATCTCAGTTGTTTTAGAGGCTTCATAGACAGTCAGATGTTAGTTCTTTAGTCTTTTCATTGACTTTATCATTTCATATGTTAAGACTTGAGTTGCCATTTTGGCCAAGTCAATGTTTGACTTTTAAGCATTCCCAGTATTTTATTATTCAAGTGAGTATAGTGCTTTTGATCATTATAAATATGCATAGAGTCTTCCGCGGAGTTAAGTTTGCCAGGTCAAGGGTTCGCTTGGGGCCAACAATGGTTCTCGAGTGCCAGTCCCGCCCAGAGTGTAGGCTCGGGGCGTGACAAAATCTTTTTTTCTTTAAATCATATTTTTATTATTGGTGTAATGATATTTCTCAAATAGTAATTGTAATTCTTTTTTTCTTCATTATTGGTGATTAACACCTTTCTGAAATAAAAATCATAATATTTTTAAATATATATATATATATTATAGGTTTTTTTTTGGTTTCCCACGCGGTGTCCGATACCCACATTGGAGCCCGAATAAATCCGAATTCGCACCGGAAAGTCCCACATTGTGGGGTAAATCACTCCCTAACAAAGACAACTCCGTACCCAATGGGCTCGAACTCGAGACCTCTTGGTTAAGGATGAAGGAGTACTTATCATTCTACCACAACCCTTATTGGTATATTATAGGTTATTTAATAAAATTTATTTGTAAAATAATTGAAAGTTTTCCTTTTACTTTTTTTTAGTAATAAAATTATAAAATTGAATATACATGAGACTACGCCCCATAGATCCATAAGACTTACACCTGTGTCTCGGGGCATACCCCGTACTGCATAAAACGTCTCGTCTCACGCCCTCACCTTTTAAAACACTGGTCTCAGGTATATATTGCACTGCAAAAGGCCAGATTCACTACATGAATACTAAAGCATGTTTCATGTTATTGAGCACAAACATACCAATTAAATGGGGAATGGAGGTGTAGACACAAAATGTGCTAGAATTATGAGTGTCCATTTTGTTCGGTATGAATTTGCTTGAAGACTTTGAGATAAGAGTGTTGCAATAGATGCACAAATAACCCTATAATATATCTATATTACTTGGGAATAGAGTGTCAAATATGGCCCAAATATTAATAATCCGTCCAATTCATTCAAAATTTTATAGACAATTTTATATTAGATTGATTTTTAGTTCGCCTAAGATATCTCATTATTAAAACAATATCAATTTTAGTCCAATACTAACATGATTCTAACTCATTTTTAATATTTATTTTAATTTGAATGTAGAGATTTACTCAAATGGTTTTTTTTTTATGTATTCACTTTTATGTACCATATATCATATAAGTTTGATGTTGTACAATTTTCAATGTATTAGATTAATATATTTGTCAAACAGTCTAAATAATTACCATAATTACATAATAAGTTTTCAATACTTTATAAAAAAAAAATTAGAAAAAAATTGAATAAGATATAAAGAAAATAATTTTAAAATAATAATAAAAGTATATGAGTAATATTGATCTCTTTCTAAAATATTTTGATGTATGAAATTGAGGAAGACAAATACGAGACACTATGCATGGTAATAAAAAGAATGTTAGTGATCTAGAAATATAATGGGGAGTAATTTTAAATTATTTTCGATTGAAGAAGGTGAATTTGAATAATTTTCTTATATATAAAAGTATTCATACTCGTCATATTGTTTTATTCAAAGTGATATTGTACATTTAATTCAGTAAAATGATTACTTAAAAGTTCATCTACTAGAAGTGAAAAAAATTCCTTCTAATTAGTGCAATTTTTTAGCTAACGTTCAAAAATCCTCCAAAAAAATTGGGTCAAGATGGCCAGTCATCACCCAGCCCATTTTAAACCAAATAATTTTGGGTCAATTTTAACCCCACTCATTCATGAGTAAATTTTAGGTTTAACAAACATAAAAATTATATATGTATAATATAACTATAGTTTGTATAATTGTGTTTCATAGCAAACTTTATGTTTGCTATGGCTATTAATCTGTATATTTCGGTATACATATATATACAAATCTGTATTTGTTTTTTTCGGTATACAAACTAAAACACAGTAATTGGATATAAACAAAATTACTACATATATACAACACATATATATACCGAATGGGTCTATTTGTATATTTCGGTATGCAAATGGATCCTGCAATTAATTTTTATACAACACATATGTATACCGAATGGGTCTATTTGTATATTTCGGTATACAAATGGTTTCTGCAATTAATTTTTATACAACACATATGTCTCACCCATATCTTTCATTTCAAAGTTCATAGAGAGAGTCTTTCGTCTCACGCAATATGCCTAAATCATTAGCAGCAAGTAAAATGTCATCAACATACAAGACTATAAATATAAACTTACTCCCACTGATCTTTTGGTATATACACCAATCAACGGTAATTTCCTTAAACCCAAAAGTTGTTATGGTATCATTAAACTTTATATACCATTGTCGTGAGGCTTGTTTGAGTCCATATATTGACTTCTTTAGTTTACACACTATTTGATCTTTTCCTTTAATTTTGAAACCCTTTGGTTGGTCCATATAAACATCTTCCTCGAGGTCTCCATTAAGAAATGCAGTTTTCACATCCATTTGATGTAACTCTAAATCATAATGAGCTACCAAAGCCAGACTTGTTGCCAAGGGATACACTCACAAATGAGGCATTGATTATAAAGAGACCTTTTCACCATTAGAGATCCCAGACTTTGTTGTATTCCATGGATTTTAACTCTTCATTTATGGCATCAATCTACTTATCATACTCAGTGATTTCTATGGCCTGTGAAAATGAAACCGGATCTTTATTAATTTCAATGTCAAAATATGACTCTTGCAAATAAATCACATAATCACCTGAAATGACCGATTTTCTTAATGGCACTGTTTATGGTTCATTTGTGTCAGCTACTTGTGAGGTAGTTCCTTCTTAAAGTGTTTCACCCAAATGTTGTTCAACATTGGTAAAGTGTTCTTCAACAAGAGGAACAACATTTGTGATTGGTGCGGAAGTAGGTACATTCATGGGCAATGAAATATTTAATGTTACCTCATTAATTTCCACACTTTATCTTTCAACACTCCCACTAACTTCACTATTCTCAAGGAATTTTTTAAATGGACCTCGACATTGTTCTGATTCATTATACTTTCTATAATATTCATGTCACGCCTCGAGCCTACACCCTGGACATGGCCGGCACTCGGAGACCATCTCTGGCCCCAAGCGAACCCTTGGCCTAGCTTACTTAACTCAGCGGAAGACTTAACTCAATGAAACAGTCTCAAATGATAACTTAAAGAACAATAAGTTGGCCAAAATGGCACTTAAATCTTAAACAACATCTGAAAGATAAAGAAAGACATATGAACTAATAACTATCTGACTGTCTATGAAGCCTCTAAAATACTGAGATGGATGTTGGGACAAACCCCACAACTTCCTATTAAATGAAAGATTGAAAGCAAATAAAAGGGTCCTTCGGAATGCAAGGAGGCTCACCACTGACTCTGAGCTGCTCAACTGGATCAATGAGGCGCTGGATGCTGATCCTGGTTACCTGTGTCTGCATCATAATAAGATGCAGGTCAACTGGCATCAGTACATTGAATGTACGAGTATGCGAGTTGGAATGCTAAACAACACATAAGCTAGAAGGAATCTGAAAGAAACTGAATAACTTACCTAGCTCAACTCAAATCAACCTGACTGACTCATTTCAATATAAAGCAATTTAAAGCAAGTGCAATATAAAGAAAAGTTGTTTAAAACATGTTATAAACTATGTGTGTATGCAAAGATACAATAAATCTGAGATGTATGTAGAAATACAAATTAACTGATATAAAAATACAATAACTGATGTGGGAGTTTCTCTAACCGACAACCATCACACAAGGGCTATAGTGATGATACATCGATCAACCTCACGCTGCCAGAGCATTCTATACCCGGCCAAAGGTACAGAACCTGAACTGCCTAATGGGTCCACTAGTCTATCTTGAAAAGGATTCATCTAAAAAGTATGATCATTTTCTACTCATGGTGGCTATATGGTTCTATTAGGGTTGTGGGTTCTTTGAACGCTCCCTCAATTCGGTGCTCAATACTACTCCCAAAATATACTAGCTCTTATGTTTTTATAACATATTTCTTCTGTTATTTGAGATTAGTGCTCAAAACTTAGCTCAAAGGCTATCTTGGAAATCTCAGTTCCCCTGCTTACTTCATTTAGAAAGCTATTACTTTTTTCTGAAAACTAGCCCGAAAGCTCTTTGGATATCTCAGTTTCTGTTCTTATTTAAATGTGAAAACATTTTAAATCTCTTTGAGAATACTTAGTCCCCATATACTTTTGAAGAAATGAACTTCAAACTTAACTCTTTGCTCAACTTGAACTGTAAGTCTTAATACAAAGTTAAAACATTTGGAAAAGACTTTTGGAAAATTCTAAGAACTCATCTTGACTTGACTCTTACTTCTCTTTACTTTGATCTTAACTTTCCTTGAATTGGATTATGGATTCAAGGTTCATGATCTCATGTTTATGGATGATTTCATTATGTTTAGATGTACCTTAGAGTGTTGGAAACAACTAGAAAACGTAAGTACATCACTAAGGAACACGTACTAAAAGGTAGGAAACGAATGGGGAGAACTGGCATCCCTAGCGCTCTGAGAGGCGCGGGGAGCCAGCCCTCAAAGTTCAGAGAACTCCCTGAGGCGCTCTGGTTGGGGCGACGCGCCAGAGGCCAAAGTTAAGAGGAACTTTTGTGGCGCTCTGGCAGGCACGACGCCCCAAGCCCTTGCCCAGAAAATCCCCGATTTTCTCCTTCGTTTTTCATCTCAAAACCCTCCAATCTTCCCTAGTTCTTTCCCCAAACACTTAGGATTGTTGACACCCAATTTTGACCCTCCACAATATAAATTAATCATTTCGAGCTTCACCAATTTCAAATGATTTAAAATTATTAGTTTTATAAAATTTCTAAATTTTTTTTATTAATAATAATAAAAATAAATAAATAAATAATAATAATAATATAGTTTGCAAAATTTTTAAATAGTTTGTCAGTTTTCATAAATTTTAGATGATATATATGTTTTACATAATTATGTATATAATTAGTATATTTTATGATTATTCGAAAATCGTCTAAAAAAATTAATATTTTTTATATTTTAAATATTAGGGATGGTTATAATCTTGAATTAATGAGTTTTATGGAATTCAAAATACTTTCAAGTTATTTTTAAAGTAATTTTATCACTTTTTAATAATAAATATGTATATTTTTGCAATCACGCTATTTTATAAATATTTGAAAATCATCACAACAGATTTTACATTTTAGTTAAATATTTTATTAATTTACTTTAAGTCATAGCTATAATTTCGAGTTAATTAGTTTCGTAATTGAATTAATTAGTTTATAATTAAGTTAATTATTTTTATTTTTCGTTATAATTAAGAAGCTCATTAATTAGTTTATATTAACTCATCTTATTTAAATTTTAATCAAATTCACCAATTAAATTCAATTTACCTTAAACCCATTTGAAACCAAACCTTGGGCCAAAATTCATTCCCAAAACTGGCCCAATACAACTTCTTCAATTTCCAACTCCAGCAGCCCATTTTCAAATCCCATACAAAAGAAACCAACCCACCAATTTTAATCCAAAACCCTCCAATACAATACTACAGCAAGCAAAATACCCAGCCCAATCCTCTTTACAGCAACAATACATACACAACGTACAACAGTAATATGTACAACAGTACATACACTACCCCTGTACGTTTTCTTCTTCTTCTTCCAGCGAAGAACGTAGCACGCAAACCCAGAAAATTCGGCTAGAAATTCGCAGCGCCCATACTCATCCCGTCCCCTCGTCCTCTTTTGTCAAAAAGCCCCATCCTTTCTACTGTTTTCTGGAAAGAGGGGATTTGAAATTCAAATTTTTAATCTGTTTCCCCTCTAATCGAATTCATTTTCTCCTATAAAAATCCATCTTTGCTTTCGGTTTTAGGGGAGGGTTTTACGGTTTTTTGGGAGCTTGAGTTTTCGGCAAATAGTCGTTTTACACTTTAGAATTTCACATTTAGTCCTTTGATTCTAAATTTCGAAAGGAAGTCGCTACTCTCCAACTCGTTTGCTCCCGTTCGCTGCTCACATAAAGGTAATTTCTTTTCATCTCTTCTATTCCGACATGATATATACCATATTAGAAATCCTCTGCTTGTGTTTGCTCGCTAATTAAGCTTTGTGTCTCTAGAATCTTGTTTTTCTAATGTTGTTGGTTGATAGTCTTCCTGACTAGTTAGCATGTGACGAGTTTGATTCGGTTGAAATGATAAAATGAGTCGATAAGCTGTCCATTATTATGTTACTGAAATGTCTGTTTTGGCATTAATTTCCCTTGTTGAATTTAGTCTATTCTTACAAAGCTTTGTTTGTATGTTGTTTTCGTCCTCATTTAGAGTCATGCTAAACTGAATTTTCCTACCTATGTCTAAATTGGTTTGGCTGTCCCTTTCTCCTTTTCTCCTGTTGGCTTGGGGTCTGTTATATCATCATTTAGCTTGCCTTGCTTGAATTCGTTACGCTCATTTAGAACCATGTCTTTTTTCTTTCTCGTCTTGGATTCGTTTGTTCTTGATATATTCTGACTTGGATCCTATCATTTATGTAGTGGTTAGTCAACTTCAAGTTGAGCAGAACAACCTCTTAATTACTTAAGTATTCATTGCTTGCTCTTTGTTATGTCGGATTAATTTGAGTAGCAGATTTCTCATATATAAAGCATATTTATTTTTTTCCTCGCCTTTTACTTGGTTTTGATGGTCTTGAGCTGAGGGTCTCTCGGAAACAGCCTCTCTACCTCTACGAGGTAGTGGCAGGGTCTGCGTACACTCAACCCTCCCCAGACCCCACCTAGTGGGATTTCACTGGGTATGTTGTTGTTGTTGTTGTTGAAAGCATATTTATTTTGTGCCTATGGGGCTTCCGTAAATGCTTCATGGTTGTTATTTGGGTAATAGTCAATACGACATCTTTGTTTGATATTCAGATTCATTCACAGTGTCCATCTATTCGTAGATTATGACTCAATCATTGATTAATTGGAGAATAATCCCCAAGATTTTTTTTCCTCTCTTTGACATCTCTTGTTGTTTTCTCTAACTCCCTAAGAGACTTGTAATTATTGGCATTGATGAAATTGTCAACCCTAAGGTTAGTGATTAACAATCTGCTTCCTCTCCTCTTCTTCATTGCTTGTTAGGAATTGTCATTTAGATGTTAAGTTTAGTTAATATCGATGGCTGGTTGTTACCACCGAATAATCTTCGATTCTCAAATGTGTTTTGTGGGTAATGTTTCTTCATGTCCAAATTATTGGTTTCTAGTCTTGATAAGAGTTAAATAAGATTTATTTGTGTCCTCATTGTGATGTTTTGGAGTCTAGACAGTAGAACTAAGTTGTGCATCTTTATTTTCCTATTTTAAATCATGTGAGTTGTTACTTATAAGCTGCTTATTTCTGTTGCATGAAATCTCGTGGTGAGCCCATCGCGGTCTCTTTTTTCCTTCCTCCTTGCATTTCGAAATGAGCCACGAAGGCCCAAATCCATTTTTTCTCCGAGTCAGCCCCCCTGGGAATAGAGAAGCTGACGAACAGGTTGAAGGTGGTAAAAACAGGTGCTGGAAATTGCAAACAAGTCTCAGAAAGCTGAAAACGGGCTGAGATACAGCCTGTATACATTGATATACATCGGTATACACTCATATACAGGTCAAAAACGCAGGAGTACAAGGCTGGAGCAAATTACATGTGTTCGGAAGCAAGAGATACATGAAAAGAGCTAATATATATGCTCATATACACTGATATACATCAGGTGTATACGCAAAATGGAAATTTAATTAAAACTTAAAAATACAGCGAAATTGGCCCAAGAAGGGGCCCAATTTCATTATCTCTTTTACTCTTCTAATGATTTGATTATGTGTTAACTAATTTTATTTAACTCTAACTTTAATTAGCTTAATTAGATTCCCCAAAAGAGGAGTTATTTTGTTTATGTTGGTTTAATTTTTAATATATTTCATGTTTTGTGTTCATTTATTTTTAGTGATCAAGTATATTGGTCAAAATTTTATATCTTCAATTAAGTTAAACCTTTTTGTACTTAAAAAGAGACGTTCTTTAATGTTTTTCACTTAATCATATTTATTCATTTTAAAATTATTTTTAAGTTAAAGTATTTTTCTTAAATAAACTTTTAAATATTAGTTAAAACCTTTTCAATTAATTAAAAAAAAAAGAATATACATTTACCTAGTCATTTTCTCAAAAAGGTTAGACAATTAATTTAAAACGATTTTCATGCTTTTGTTTATTAAATTGGGTTAAATTACTATTTCAAAAATGAATTAATAAATTCCAATTAATCTAGTTTTATTAATATTCTAATCACTTGTATTTCTAGTCAAATGTTTCATTTTGGATCCTTTTCCCTAAAAAATAAAAATATAAAATGTTTGTTATTTAACTATTTTTTTCAAAGTTAGCTGAATATTGTAAATTATCATATTTTCTTTTATGTTAAATTATTTTCCTAAAAATAGTCAAATATATTTTAGTCAACCACATGTTAGCGGACACTTCGAATGCTTAAACCCTTCTCGAAGTGTAAATTGAACCCCGAACCCTCTTTGGTATTTTCAAATGATTTTTTTGTTAAAATCTTTGAAAATTATAAGTTTTCTTAATTTCTTTAAAAAATTAAGTGGCGACTCTTTTCTAAGTATTTTTCTCTAATTGTTTTATATTTAGAACATTTCAAAAAGTAATTTTTTCTAAAGATAGGAAAATTACGACACAACAAGGATTAATTGTACCTTTAATACACAACCAATCTAACTCGAAAACAGCCTTGAAACATGAATCAAATCAACCCCCAAGCATCAACAACTCAACCAACAAGAATTTTGACAATTGTTCTTCAAGAACTTCACTTCTTAACATGTAAACAGCTCCAAATCGCTGAATTGAAACAAGTTGGTGTGTGGGTGAACTAACCCAACACAAAAAGATCTCACATACCTTAATAGGGATCACCCCCGATGAATTCCACTCGCAAACTTGGATGATCTTGGCGAATTCTTGCCTTCTTCTCCCGTTCTTTCTTTCTTTCTCTCTTCTCCAAGCCCTAAGCGTATTCTAACTTTTCAAAACTGAATTAAGTTCTGTTTTTACCCCAAATAAATCCCTAAAACAAATTAGGAAATTAATTAGAGAAAAGACTACTTTACCCTTCCTTAAATCCTGATTTGGACTTTCCTCGATCCAACAGCCCAACTTCCGGAAGGCATATCTCACTCATACGATGTCGGAATTTTGCAAACTCGGCAGCGTTGGAAAGATCTCTCCAAGGGCTTTCCAACCATATCAATAACTTCTCCTAACTTGTCCTGAGATAGGATTTATGGTCGCTTGAAAGTGGCCAAAACTCGCTTTCTTATTTTAGACAATTTTCCAGATTTCCATATTTTTTCCAAAAATCATTATTTTCAGATTTTAAACTCTTTCTAGTCGTTTCTAGGTGCGAGATGTTACAATTCACCACCTCTATCTGACCTAATGATTTTCACTTTCCTATCTAATTGTCTTTCAACCTCATTAACGTACACTTTGAGAGCATCCATTGCTTGAGATTTTTCTTTCAATAAATAGATAAATCCATAACGTGAAAATCATCGATAATGGTGACACAATATTTTTATCCACCTAAAAATGGAACATCAAAGGGTCCGCAAATACCAATGTGTATAATTTCAAGAAGTTGAGTGCTCCTTGTGGCATCTTTCTTGGTATGTTTGGTTTGCTTTCCTTTAATGCAATCCAAACATATATCAAGATCAGTAAAATTCAAATTCGTAAGAACTTCATTCTTTACTAATCTTTTTAATCGTTCTTTAGATACATGACTCAAACGTTTTGCCACAAATAAGCAGAACTTTCATTTGGTGAACTACGTTTAATTCCAACATTTTGATGAATAGTAAGCAGAACACCAGAACCATAAAAAAATAGTATTCTTATATAAACTGAAACATCCATGTACAAACTTAAAATCAAATCCATAAACATCAAGTCTTGAAAGAGAAATCAAATTTCTAGAAATTGAAGGAACATAAAGAGTCTGTAATAGATCAAGGTGATGTTCAATCTCCAAGATCAATCGATAAGTCCCTATGCCTTCAATTTGAGCCTTCATACGATTTCCCATGAACAAGAAATCCTTATTTGGATCGTAGTGAATCCCTACAACATAGTGGATACATGAGTAGTTGCACTAGAATCAAGCCACCAAGTATTATTAGGAACTTTTATTAAATTTGATTCGAAACATACAAAAGCACTAAATGTATCTTTTTTTTAAACCAAGCTTTACGTTTCAGGCAATCTTTTTGATAATTTCCTTTTTTTTTACAAAAACGACACACATCAGCCTTGAGTTCCTTATGAGCATCATGTGGAACTTTAGTAGGTGCTTTCTTTTTCTTAAACTTGTTGGCCTTCACTTTAAGTCCTTTACCAGCTCCTTGAACCATAGGTTAATGGAATGACCTCCTTGTTTCTTAAGTCTTGACTCCTCTTGAGTAAGCATACTGGACAATTCACTAACATCCCATTTATCCTTAATAGTGTTATAGTTAATTTGGAATGGTCCATACTCAAGAGGCAATGAGTTCAGAATAAATTGAGCCAAGAAGGTGTCATCCACTTTCATCCCCATGGTCCGAAGTCTTGCTGCAATATTGGTCATCTCGATGATATGATTTTGCATACTACGCAACCCATCAAACTTCATGGTCGTGAGTTCAGTCATTAGTGTACCAGCAAGAGACTTATCAGCAGAACGAAAACGTTCTTCCACAAACTTCAAGTATTTCCTGGCACTTTCTGTTTGTGGAATAGTACTCTTAATGTTGCCCAACAGTCATTCACATGAACATAAGACTTAATATGTCATAGCACTCCCATAATTTATGAAAAGACTTCTCATCCTCACTACTTTTATCAGTAATGACAGTAGGTTTGTCATTCAGCAGAGCCAAGTCAATATCCATCACACCTAAGTGGAACTGGACTTGTTCATGCCATTTAGAGAAGTTCAATCAATTGAACACAGTAACAGACGAAGCATGTGAATGAAGAGGAATTACTGCAAAATAGATATATATGCTCACAAATCAGAAAATAATGTGAATTCAGTAAAACGATAAAGATATATCGTAATTCTCCTTTGGGTAGATACTACGACACATTATCATAATTTAAATGCCATTTTTATCTTTAATAGGTAATTGAATAACTTTTATCAAACATATACGACATCTTTGGATATACAATATATGTTTGACTCAATTATTAATTTACCTCATAATTTTCACTATTCGTAGAATGATAGATTCACCTTTGGGTAAATTCTTAGGTTCTAGCAATAGTGAAAGTCAATTTATCTATTTATTTTTTAATATAGGCATTTAATTAACCTTCATAGATAAATGACAATTTTATGAGTGCATATTTTTCTTAACCATACTAGTTTGGCCACTTTGGTGACTAATAAACTATATAAATACAAATGCACACATAATATCATAAAACTTTGTGCATGTGAATAATTTTATACAATTTAGTGCGGTCACTTTGGTGACTAACAAACTATAGAAACATAATACATGCATCAAGTGATCATAAATATGATATGTGTAGACGTTAATTTCTCTGATTTGGCCACTTTGGTGACTAACAAACTATATAAATACAAAGCACACATAATATCATAAAATTTTGTGCATATGAATAATTTTATACATTTTAGTTTGACCACTTTGGTGACTAACCAACTATAGAAACATAGTACATCACCAACTATAGAAACATAGTGCATGCATCAAGTGATCATAAATATGATGTGTAGACGTTAATTTCTCTAGTTTGGCCACTTTGGTGACTTATAACAAACTATAGAAACATAATACATGCAACAAGTGATCATAAACATTATATGTGTAGACGTTAATTTCTCTAGTTTGACAACTTTGATGACTAACAAACTATTTTGCACAAAGTATACACATATTATTTATTGTTTAGTATAACGACCACTTTAATTTATCGCACAATTTAAAAACAAAACATAATTATTACATTATGGGAAGATTAAGATTTTTCAGAATTTGTGCAAACTAAACTTTGCTAACAAGACTTCATTAACATAAGAGTCCAAACACCTTAAATAGTCAAGTACAAAATTAGGTACTACAAAAGATTCAACATAATTTGATTGGATCATCAATTCATTAATTTCAACCGTAAAACATGAGTCTGCGTTATGATATTAATTTAATACTATACCATGAATTATTAAATATAATATATTAATGTATGATTGTTTATTTAGAACACCTTTTTTGTAGCCTTTCTTTCGACTTTCAGTGGGCCACTATGAAACACGATGCGAGTCATTAAACAAGCAGACAATTATGCGCGATGAAGCGTATTTCATACACAAAGATTATCAGTTCAAATAATTCAAGCTCTGATGTCACATGTAAGATTAAATGTTTTTAGGATTTTGAACACGATAATCTTACATGGAGATCGTTAGGGGCACATAGCTGATGCGAAAGACATCATCATAGAGAGAAGCAGAAGCATTAGTCGTAAATTGGTTTCTACCTCCTTGCCCTACCTTTACGTTACCACAGTCGTCAGCGATGAAATTATTGTAGAGAATATGTGGTAACCCTAATGGGTGGAGGGAAAACCAATTTATAGAGGTTATGACTTAAACTGATACGTCCATCAAGTAACCAATGTACGGACGAGATCTATTCTTTATTAAATATTATTTATGGTATTACTTGAGTTACAAGTAAACTTGGGTCATAATGTAAGAAATAATTAGTAATAATTAATAATAATTCTTACATCTTCCTCTATCACAAATCTATCTTTTTAACGTTAAGTAACTTAACTTTATATATGCAGCATAGGTCATAACATTAAATTCATGAAATTATCTTTTGTCACGTTAAACGAACTGAACTTTATTACTATATATACTAAATAAAAAAAGCTTTACACAATAAATTAAGTCACCTTGATAGGTAAGTTTTATCATTGTTTTACGAGTAAAGTTTAGTGACATTACTATTATATAATGGGAAATTTTGATAATTCTATTGTTATAATGAATTAACAAATCGATAAGGAACAATTTTACCACCACGCTAAACATAAGAAATTGAGGGTATACCTCTTTTCTCTCATGATTTTTTATTTTAGTGGCTCTTACAATGCGATCTTTACTCATATAAATACACAAATCCAGCCTTCAAAACATTGAAAAACTTTATTCTGTTTACATCCCTATTTTTTTTTCCAAATTTTTACATCCCAATTCCAGCCGGCCCCGAGAAAGAAAAAAAATATATAATTTCTCTGAGCCTAAGAGGAAAAAAAGATAAAACATGGCTTCACAAAAATTGAATTGTTGTTTATTATTAAGCATGGCTATCATTCTTGTGGTAACAAAAAGCAGCGAGGCTAATGGCGCAGTTCCAACTAGCCCGTATTGTAAGATTTGTACTATACCAAATTTGTGCAATAATGTTGTCAACGGTGCAACAAATTGGAAGGAAGCAATGGTCAAGAGCATAAACGCATGTACGGAAATTGCGTACAGGTACGGGTGTCAAATGAGCGAGCTGAGCGGAATAGATTCACCTAAAAAATATTTGAATTAAAATAAGTTGGATCGAAATTGCCTAAAAACTAGTCATAATTCAACTCATGATTTAGAGTGGATATATCCCTCATTGAAAAAGTATTGTATATATATGCCCTCGTCCTTTAAGAGTATATACCCATCTCTGTTTAACAAATGATGTATATTTACCCTTTTCGTCGGTCAAATTTATTTTAAAAATAATCCTAAAATTGTTCCCTGACTTTAAAAAATTACCTTATCCAACTTTTTTTACCCGATTCAGCCCCGACCCAACAAAAAATCATCCCCTCTTTTATTCAGATCCAATTAAAACCTATTGTGTGACTTAGTAGAAGATGGATTGAATTTTATTTTTTTCATTTGGATAAATAAGGTCTGAAGGGGTAAAGAAAATTAGCGACTTTATTTTTCTAAAGTCACGTAATATTTTTGGAATTGAAAGAATCAATTTTAAATTTTTTTTATTCAATAATATAGGTATGTTAACAAAAATGATAAATATGCCTCGTTTGTTGGACGGTGAGGTATATATGCACCCCTTTTTCAATGACTGATATATTCGCTCTAAATCACAAAGTTAGGAAGTATATTTGCTCTTTTTTCCTACTTAATAAGTTTCCTATTGGTAGCATATCATCCCAATTTTTTAACAGGTTGAATTGAACAGGTCAAAATGAATTGAGTTAATAAAAATAGACAGACCGATCAAGACATGATTTTATTGGCTAATTTTACCACTGTTATACGCAGGATCCAAAATGTGACCAATAGCATTCTTCCACAAATCACAGGGGTTGCACCACAAACAAAGACATCAATTCAAGATACATGTAAAGAAGCTATGGATGGTGCAGTAAGTGATCTTCAAGAAGCAATGAAGGCACTGAACAAGAATGATCAAGGAACAATGCTCACAAATTTAGCCTCTTTACATACAGATTGTGCTGATGCATTGGATCAATTTGGGATCAAGTTTTTACCCTTAACTAAAGTTGTTGGACGTTACCTTAAACATATGTCCGTTGCTCTATCTGTTGCTCAGACTCCACAGTAAACTTCTTCTCGGTTAACATTCACAAAGGGATTCAAATTTATATGATTGTAATGTAGTTTCAACATCATTGAAACTGCTTCATCTTGTGTTTTTTTAATGGATCTTCATAAATTTAAATGTGTATTACTCTCTTTTTTCAATTTGCTTGATTTGATTCAAAGCAAAGGGTCAAAATAACTTATGTTGGTGTGATTTCAAACTTAAATTACAGTTGAAAATAAAATAAACATAAATGAATAAATAATAATTATTTAAATTGAGGCATGGATAACTCACTCTCTTTAAGGAGATTCAACTTTCAAGCCTACTGCGGTAAAATATGTTGGGTTTTAAAGGTGTGAATAAGAAATGAAGGGGTGTGACTCTCTTGAAGGGTTGTGACTTTGCCGAAGGGTTGTGTCTTTTCTAAAGGCTTGTGACCGTTTGAATTTTCCAAAGGGTTGTGACCTTTCTGAAAGGTCGTCTTTTTTTCTAAAAAATTGTGACTATTACCCTTTGTTGGCTATAAATAGAGAGACTTTCTCTCATTTTTCTTCATCGAATTCTTCCTTTCTTCTGCATATATTTCTTACAAACAAAATCGATCCATCGTGTCTGAATGTGTGATTCGTTGTTGTCTTTTTGAGTTCGTTGAAATTTTCGAAGTTTGAGGTACCGCTACTTCTTTAATGGTTAATCCGTTTTATCTTGGGAGAAATTAATCTATAACCTCGGATACTTGAGGAGATTAAATTTCTTAAGGACACATAGTGGGTTTTGTGGACTCGGATAGTTCTTTTCTTTTCATCTTTTATTATTTATGGTTTGCTAATTTGAATACAGAAGATAACAAAATCTAAGTTGATTAAACAGTAACACACTTGACTTGTCCCCTCCAGGATACAACAGCCCAACAACGTCATACAACTCAAGCAACTCCGAATTAGTTGAAGAGTCCAAAGCTCTGCAAAAAGAACATCTTCCTTCAACATAGAAATACTCTCTTTTATATAGTGAATATAGTTGAAGACTTAAGAATATCTTCTTTGTCTTAGCTCTCTCTTTCACTACTATAATATTTTTTTCACACTTAACATATTTCATCTCCTTTTGAGAGACCCTCACAAAGGTAGAAACACCATTATTTATAGGTAAAGAAGTCTTCCATGTAATCAATGAATAGAATGAGGGGTAGCAATGTAGGTACATAAATGTGATAGATGTTACATAAGTTATAAGAAACTAATGGTCATATGAGTTACAAGAACTAATCGTCATATAAGTTACAAGAACTAATATTCATCTTCTATCACAACTTATACCACTAACATATATACTTAATATTTTATTCTAATAAATGCATATACACCAACATATCCTTGATTCTCTAATGTGGACACGATGTATACCACAACTTACCCTCTTTTAATGTTTGCCTATATGTGTAAACTAGTAAACGTACCCGCACTTCGCGCGGTTATGAAAAGCTTTACTGGATTTATGAATAAGTATTCTTTTTAATACCTAAATATTTGAAGAATTGTAAATATTTATGAATTGCAAATTTTTACTGTTTCAAGTCGTGAAAATAGCCTCTTGCAGAAATGTAAGACAGACTACATGCAATAAACTCTTGTGGTTCATTCCTTCCCCGAATGTCGCATATAGAGGAAGTTGTAATACACCAAACAACCCCTTTTAAGCATAAACTTTAGTCTTCAAATGCAAAAGCACCCATAATGAGGTTGAGTATGCTCCCTCCTCTTGCTATTCATTAAAAATTCAAGATGGAACACCATTCTTAGTAGTAAAATTTCTAATTTCTCCATTTTTTATATTAAAAAAATTAGTACGTATTTTTCTATTTTTCTGTCGCTCCTTGGCCAATGCCATGATATATAAGTTTTTTGAAGAATTTTATTGATACATATGAAACTCGTAATTTATGAACCTACAATTTTTAATGAATTTATGACGATAGTTGAGATTAACTTAAGAATTTACAATGTGACAAAAGTGTGAAACATAAAATAGATGACTGATACTTCAATATTTGCATTTTGCACCAAGAAAGTCATTCTACAAAACTTCACGCCTCGTGGAACCAAAAATATTATTATTAGTCAAAATAACATATTAATAAATCACCAAAACAATAATTAAAAATAGGATTAATAGAATTAATTACATTGAAGTAACAGTAGTTTTGTCCAAAGAAATTACAAATACATAAAGTTTTTCACGGGCATCAAAAATGTATTCTAAATTACCTATTCACCCGTTATTGACATCATTTGTAAATTTTTAGCTAGTTACAATCTTTGTCTTCATTCTTCACTTAAAGAAGTCTTATCATCTTTTTCTAAGGCTAAACAACTACAGATCTCCATTAAAATATGATAAAAATGCAGATAAGCAAAATGAAGATAAAAGGACTCAATCACAATAAATGAGTTACAAATATTATAATTACATAAATAATTAAATAAATATGTACATTTAGGAGTTATAATGGAATCAATATACAATGTATTAATTGTAATTAAATAACAGGCAAAAGTCTATTGAGAGTGAAAAAGAAATGGACCAAAAAGCAACACATAAAATGTGCAATAAGGAAAATTTAAAGTGGAGTACTAATAATTGTGTCATTCATCGTCACATTAACACATAAAAATAAAGAAAAAAAAGAAGATAAATGTAATTTTAGATAGAAATGTCAGATCACCCACGAATTCATATCCAACTTTATATAATACTCATTATTTTGTACTTGGCTGATATTAGTATTTATATACTGATTATTTATATCATAATAGTTTTTAAATTCTTTTTGATAAATATTAGCAAAAAAAAGTCTATAAAAAATTAAATAGAATTTTTGGAAAATAAACTGCACAAGAAAATTATTTAGGAAAAAACTATTAGTAGAAATTAAATGAAAACATATTTCAAAAGGAAGAAAATAAATCAAGAATAATATTTCAAATAAATTATATGTGTTTCCTCGCTCAAAAGATATGTAATTTTATATTTATTGGTAGAGTTTTTTTATACCTTCTAAATTGAAGCAAAAAAAAAAAAGCCCAAAAAATAGAATTAACTTTTCAATGAAAAAAGGGCAAATAACAGAATGTTAACTATGGCTTGGTATAGCAAAGGAGCTCTCATGTTTGCAAAGTTCATTAAATCTACACTAGGGCTGGCAAGGGGACGGGGATGGGGACTGGGGGACGGCGCTGACGGGATTTGGCCGGAACCGGGATTGGGGGGACTGGGATTGGGGGGACAAAAATAAGTCCCATCCCATCCCACTATATGTACGGGATGGGACGGGTTTTGGGGGGACGGGACGGGACGGGGGATTTTTTATTTTTTATGTACTTATTTATTTGTATTGAAATTATATGTTATTGAATAACATTTTTAGTTTATTTGATTTTTTTTGTAACATCCGACAATTTGAAGTGGCTTTGATGAAGCTTGAAATTTGGAAAATAGTCTCTTTTTTTTTTTGAAAAATTTAGAATCTGGAAATTGGCCAAGTATGGGAGAAAGTGAGTTTTTGGCCAACTTTGAGTAGTCGTAACTCCTAGCTCAGGATGATTTAGGAGTAGTTCCAGTTATGGTTGCGAAGCCCTTAGAACGATCTTTCCAACGCCACTGAGTTTGCTCGATTCTGAGTTCGTATGAGGGAGTTATGACCTGTAGAAGTTGGGCAGTTGGAAGGGAAATCCGTCCGGAAAATTAAGGGCATTTTGGTCTTTTCCCAAATTCTTTCTCTTGAGGTTACATGGTGTGTTAGGCTGATTTTTGGATCATTTCTTTTATCCCATTTTAAAGAGAAAGAGTTAGGGTTCTTGAGAGGAGAAGAAGAGAAGAAGAGGAGAAAGGAGATCAACAAGATCATTGTGGATTTTCGTCGGGGGTGATCCCTATCAAGGTATGTGAGTTCTTTGTGTGGGTTGATCCTTTCCCCCACTCACCAAGCTCATTTTATGAATTGAGAAAAGATTGGAATTGTTGTTGAAGTTGTTAGTTGTTGTTGAAGTTGTTAGTTGTTATTGATGTTGTTGGTTGTGTAGTTGAAACCTATTGTATGGTGAGGGAATTATGATTCTAAGAGTTATGACCCCTTTGAAGTGATTCACCGTCAATTCGCAGAAATTTCTGGGATGTCGATCCCCATCTACGGGCCTGACTTACGAACCGTAGATCGATTGACGGTCCGTACTGGTCAACCGTCGATTGAGACAGAAGTTGGGTTTTTGGGGCATCGATCTACGGTCACGACCTACGGTCCGTAACCTGACCTACGGACCGTAAGTCGGTACCGTAGGTCAACACTTAGTCATTTTCTTAGATGAATTCTGGGGAAAATCTCTGACGCGATCTACGGACCTGCAGTACGGACCGTAAGTCCATCTACGGTCCGTCGATGGCGTCCGTAAGTCACACCTGTGTCACCAGAAATCTGAAGTCTCAGCCAAGTTTCCCCATCCCTTTTCCCACTTTCTCAAGCAAGTTCCAAAGTATTATACCTATGTTTTATGGTTGTTTCCGACACTCCATAGTACGTCTAAGTGTTCAAGAATCCCTCCATAATATGTGATCAAACACCTTGAATTCATAATTCCGATTCAAGGAAAGATAGTTCCAAGTCAAGTGAAGTTAGCAGTCAAGTTTCAAGTCGAGTAAGAGTCCCAGTTTCAAGTTAAGTCAAGAGTTTAAAGTTGAGTTCATTTCTCAAAGTTATTAGGGAACTATGTATTCCCAAAGAAGTTTTAAAGAAAGGTCTTTACATCTAAAACAGGTTGGAAACTGAGATTTCCAAAGAGCCTTCGGGCTAGTTTTTCGAGTAAATATCTCATATCAGCAGGAATAAATATGTTTTAAAAACATAAGAGCCAGTACATTTTTGGGAGTAGTATCGAGCACCGAATTGGGGGAGCGTTCAAAGAACCCACAGCCCCCATAGAACCATGTTAGCCGCCATGGGTAGAAAAGGATCATGCTTTTTAGATGAATCCTTTTCAGATTAGACTAGTGGATCCATTAGGCAGTTCAGGTCTTATACCTTTGGCCGGGTATAAGATGCTCTGGCAGCGTGAGGTCGATCGCTGTATCATCACTATAGCTCTTATGTGATGGTTGTCGGTTAGAGAAACTCCCACAGCAGTTATTGTATTTTCATACTCAGAGATTATTGTATTTTTATATACATCAGTTCATTGTATTTCTATATACATTTCAGGCTTATTGTATCTTTGTATACACACAGAGTTTATAGCATGTTTTAAACAGTCTTTCTTTATATCGCTCTTGTTTTAAATTGCCTTATATTGAAAGAAGTCAGTCAGGTTGAGTTGAGTCAGGTAAGCTATTCAGTTTCTTCCAGATTTCCTTCTAGCCTTTGTTGCTTAGTTTTTCAGCTTGCATACTCGTACATTCCATGTACTGATGTCAGTTGGCCTGCATCGTTTCATAATGCAGATTCAGGTATCCCAGATCAGCAGCCTGCACGTCGTTGATCCAGCTGAGCACTCCAGAGTCAGTGGTGAGCCTCCTTGCATTCCGGAGGGCTCAATTATTGTGTGTTCTTAGTTTTTGATTTTATTAGGATGTTGCGGGGTCTGTCCCAACATCCATCTCAGTATTTTTAGAGGTTTCATAGACAAACAGTCAGTCAGCTAGTTTTGAGTCTCTTATCTATGTATATATGTAAATATCCTATTTTGAGACTCGGGTTGCCTTATGGCCATACTTTATAAGTTAAGTTGTTTTGTAATATTGCATCGCTTTGAGTTATTCTGTTGAGTTAGGTTTCCGCTGAGTTAAGAAAGTCAGGCCAAGGGTTCGCTTGGGGCCAGAAATGGTCTCCGGGTGCCGGTCCCGCCCAGGGTGTAGGCTCGGGGCGTGACATTTTTTCAATAACATTTTTAGATAATAAATAATGCTTAAGTTTTCAAATTTCAAAATTCAAATTTCAATTTCAAACTTCAAATTTCAATTTCAAACTTCAAATTTCAAATTTCAAATTTCAAATTCAACTTTCAAATTTCAAACTTCAATTTTCAATTTTCAATTTTCAATTTTCAAATTTCAAATTTGAGAAGTTCAAATTTGTATTTTAAATATTTTAAAGTAATTTAAACTTGAAATTTTGATTTTTAAATTAAGTATTTTAAAGTTAGTTTAGTATATATGTAAATATGTATGAATATATTAAAATGCAAGATAATAGTTATATAAAAAAGACTTAATAAAGCCTTCAAATTTATTCAATAAAATCTAATTGCAACTTAGAACTTAGAAGTATAGTGGAGTAGCTAATCTACGCAGCCACCTTCTAGAAAGGGTTCTGTTTCAATAAGTTCTCATATGTAAAACTAATATTTGTTATAAATATTAGATGAGTAACTAATTTACGCAGCAACCTTCTAGGAAGGGTTCTGTTTCAATTAGTTCTCGGATGTAATCTAATATTTGTATTCTCCTTTAAAATTTAATTCTAATTGTCGCATCATATCGACGGTAACAACCTTCGGTGTTGGCAAACTTGCTAGAAACTCTTGTGCTCTAATTCATCATCACTAGATCCAATTACCGCATTAATCCAAGCTTCTTGTTTGGAACTTAACTTTGGCAAATTATAATTTCTCATCTCGCCGTTGACCTAGTCTCTAAATAAAATTGATATTTTCAAGCTGTCTTCCGCCAATGAATGTCTATGATCGCCAAGTTGAAACCTTGCCGCACTAAAAGCAACCTCTGATGCAACTGATGAAGCTTGAATAGCTAGAACATCACGAACCATTTTGCTCAAAATTGGAAATGCAACGCTCCGCCTCCTCCACCATGCTAATAATTCTTCATTGCCATCTTCGTCTTCCACTATTTCTAAAGATTGATTAAGATATTCTTCAAAATCATCACGATTAGTAGAATTAAGACCAAGAAAATCTCGCATATAACTTGAAATTCGAGCTTTACTCTGAGGATTAAAAGTTTGACTAACTTCTTGAGTATTTCCTGTAGTTCTATATTTTTCATACAAAATTTTTGCTTCTACTTTTATGCTAGACTTACACATTTCACAAGTTGGATTTATTTCCGGTAAAATTTCTAAGGTATCATAAAAAGTGTCAACAAGTCCCTGCACACCTTGTAATTTATAGTCAGGATGAAGTAAAGTAGCAGTTAAAAAAATTTGAGGAATAGGAAAAAAATATTTTTAAAATTTTTCAATCATACCTTCAATTGCAACTCTAAATTTTTCAATTTTTTTTGTATTTAGAAAATTGAAGTGAAATAGCACAAATATTTATTAATACTGATGAAATAGTAGGATAATAAATTCCAGAAAACATGGTTGTAGCATCATAAAAAAGTCTTAAAAATTCTAATAGTTCATTAGTTTCTTCCCAATCTTCTTCACAAATTCTGTCTATTAGGTCAACATTATGAGCATTAAACACCATTTGTATGGGTCCTCTATATTCGTAAGCAACTGAAAACATTTCGTAAAAAGAATTCCACCTTGTTTTAATATGTCTTGGAATTTTTCTTGGTGGCAAATCACATAGTACACAACACTAATTAAATTCCCTAATTCTAGCAGCTCTATTAGCATAAAAAATCCAGGCAACAACATATTCAATTTTCATACAACCACATTCAAATAATGAAATACCATCTTGTACAACTAAATTTAATACATGTGCAACACATCTAACATGAAAAGAATTAACATCAATTGGACATAATCTAGTTTTTAACATACTAGCAGCGTTTACATTATTAGATGCATTATCTAATGCGACAGACATTACTTTATCTATAAGTATGTAATAATCTATAACACTCAAAATATTTGAATCTAAATATGCACCAGTTTTTTCTCTATACATTCTTTATAACTTAAGATTTTTTTTTTGCAAATTCCAGTTATGATCAATCCAATGTGCTGTAACAGTTAAATAATCACGTCCATTAACACTACGACCCATGTCCGAAGTTATAGACACTCTACAATCTAATATGCTAATTATGCAATGAAGATATTGACAATGTTTACCTTGATATACAAAAACATCATATTTAACAGTATTTCTTGAAAAACCTCTATAATTAGGATTATAAGTTTGTTGAATATATTCAATAAAATCGGGATGTGAAGAAAAACTACAAGGTACACCACAAACAGAAACCATTTTAGCTAAATTTTCGCGATCTCTTTCCTTATTATATTTACATTGTGTTAGTGGACCACCGGGGTTAGAAGGATCTAATGTTCCTTGAACCATGTTAAAAGCCTCTATCGATTCATTAACATTAATATCAAAATCATTAACTGGAATTCCTTTTTTTCTATTGGCTAATGATTTAGCTTCTTTATATTGAATCGGCACACAAGATAACAAATGTCTATTTAAGCCCCCCATCCCACTTTGACCTCCACCTTGTTTATGTTTAAAAGGTTGCTTACACTTATTACAAATAGCAATAGAATTTTCCTTATCTAAAGTCATAAATTGCCACACAATAGAAGTTTTAGGGCGTTGATACTTCACCTTCTCCCTTGTAGGAGGTATAAGGGGTGGGCGTCCAGAATTTTGCTCCGTTGAATTTGTAGTTTCATTTGGAACATTTGTCACCGGACTAGTAGGTGTATCTTCTAATTCATCTTCTCCCGAACCAACTTCTACTTCTTCACCTGAATTTTCATCAAGATAAGGATTAATATCACCATAAATTTGTTGTAAAAGTTCACGATCGAGTTGAGCATTTGAATCAATATCATAAGAAGTATCATCAACATAAGTAGAATCATTTGTATTAAATCTAACTCTAGAAGTACCACCACATTTACTCTTATTTTTTTCCTTACTACTTTTTTATTAAAATTAAATAATCTACTAATGCCACTTGGTTCTTTCTCTTTTCCTTTACCGGAATCTTTTTTGTTAGAACTCATATTTAATTATATGTAAAGTATAATATAAAAATAATAATAACACAAAAATTAATGACGAAAAATAAAATTTAAATATTATGAAACGAATGTACCAAACGTCTGCGTTAATAGCAGACGTTATAACCGATTCTTGAAGCTTGTAGTTTGTTGTAACTTGTAATTTGGAACTCCAATATTTGATAGCAAATATGAGAATTATATATATTATGATATATAATATGAAAATTTAGAATTGAAATATATGTATTATGATATTATATGAGACTTAAATGGAATAAAAAATTGAGACTTAAGATTGAGACTTGAGAGGATATAAAAAATAGATGAAAGAATATATGATTTTGTAAGAAATAATAAGGGATAGAGGGGTATTTATAATATTAAAAGTGGGTTAAAGTGTATTTATGATAACTTGAGGGTTTAAATTAAAGTATTAAAAGTAGGGGTGGTAGGGGGTGTTGGGGAAGGAAAAAAACAGTGAATAAATTCGTTGGGGGGGCCCACTAGTCGTTGCCCCAACGGATATAATTCAAAAAAAAAAAAATTTTAAAATGTTAGGGGATCCCGCGAACCGGCCGGTTCATCCGGGCCGGGTCGACCGGGCCCAAAGGGTGAACCGGCCCCTAACTGGTCCCCTATCCCGAACCCCTCCCAACCCGCGAAAATGTACAGGACTGGGTCTGGCGAGCTAGTTCTTGAACCGGTCGTGGGCCGGGGCGGGCCGACCCGGTCCCCCTGCCAGCCCTAATCTACACCACTTGTGTGCTTTATCTCGGCAAGACAACAACACTGCTCCAAACATATTATTGTTTGTTATTATGTTATTGAGTTAAACACAAACATTTTAAAAACTAAAACAGAATAGGTAGAAGGGATCCAAAACAACCAAGTAGAAACATGTTGTTGACACCAAATTTTGGCCTAACATTTTCAAAATTCATAATTTTTAAGTTTTATTTATTTAATAGTTTAAAATAATTTTTTAATAATTTTAAATAAGTTTATCGATAACTATCCTTATTTATCAAAATTTAGAAATTTTTTTATCAGTTAATTTTAAAATTTGCATTTTTACATGTCATTAGTTAAGTTCATTATATTTTTTTTATGTATAACTTACATAAATCACATAGTGTAAGACCCTAAATTACATTATATCCCTACTCTTTTCTATTTTACAAAAATCCCTCAAAATATTAATTTCGGATACATTAATTGTGATATATTATAAAACTTGTCTATTGCACTTAATAAGGAATATTAACGTAAAATTGATTTCATTTCCCACAAATCACGCAGATCTTATTTTCTTTCCCACAAATCACGCAGAACCTGATTGATATCAATCCATTCCAATCTGTAACAACTTCACAAAATTCAAAAATCAAATTTTCATCTTCTCCATCAATTCAAAATCTTGAATCTCAAATCTACCATTGTAAATGATTGGAGAGATGGTTCAGATATATTCAATTGCTCTGATCCTTATAAGAAAGTTAGTGCAATTGTGCAGGCTATCAGGAACTATAACGATCCCCATATTTTGGCTGCGGCGAGCAGTGGTTCGAAGTAAGCAATGGGTGATCTAAATCTGAATGAAAACAAGGTCGAGCTATTTGTTAGTGATGATACTTACTGATGAGATCAAGCTTAACCTTTTTGTGTCTGTTTTTTTATTATAATATCATGTATTTTGCAGTTCAACTTTGTGAACAATATCATTTTTTGGTTTTGCTTTTGCAATAACATGATGATGAGTTTAACATGTCGTGTTTTACACTTGTTTACATGTTTGTGGCACCGGAAAATAATGGAAACATTGACTTTAAATGACTCTAGATATTACTATATTGTGAAGACATGTTAATCAATTTGTTTTAGTTATTGTTTACATGTTTATAGTTGTGTGTTGTAATGAATATAGAAACGATAGATTATCAAATCGAATACATTCAATTCTTACATTTAGCAGTAATTTTTATAAATGTATCATAGCCAATAATGTGTATCAGTAATTTGTATAAATGTGTCACTGCAAAATAATGAGTATTTAGCAGTAATTTGTATAAATGTTTCATTGCAAAATAATGGGTATTTAGCAGTAATTTGTATAAATGTATCATAGCCATTTGTGTGTATCAGATTACGTGTGATTGAAAAATTGCATATCTTATACAATCAAATTGCATATCTTATTCAAAGGAAATCAAATTGAAAACCACTTGATGGGATTGAGAAATATTATCGATACATTATAAAGCTTGATATATGGAAAATGATACATTATACATTACTTACGTATCAAGTACGTTTGAATTGAACATGAAACTCACTAGTCGAAGTATCAACAACATTAGGTTATGTATCAGTATAATAAATATAAACATGATACATTGCATAGAATCCACTGGTCGAAGTATCAGCAACATTAGATTATGTATCAATATAATAACTATAAACATGATACAATGCATAAATTTCACTAGTCGAAGTATCTACAACATTAGGTTATATAAACATGATACATTGCATAAAACATAGTCATTGTATCAGAAAACTAAATTACGAAATAAAATAAACGAGACACAATAAAAACTTGTGCCTTTGATAGAGACGAACATGATAAGGCAGATTCGACTTTTTCCTCTTTTTTTGAGCGCTTTTTCATAATAGATTAAGAATTTGAAATCCTTCTTCATGAATAAGACTGAACAAACATTAAAGAGTGCAGATACATAACACCCAATTGATTTTGGTACTATTTATATATCCTTTTAAATTTGAATACGATTGAAGATACATTCGGTAGTGTTTATGTATCAAGTACATTTACATTGAAAATGATAAACAAAATTGAAGATTCAACAATATTAGGGTTATGAATCAATATCGTAAATATGAACATGATACATTGCATAACAACGAAAGTTACTGTAGCAGTGATGCATCATATCAGTGATAACACTAACAAAGATTAATTTAATGTTTCAGAAAGTTAAAACGAAGGCATTATACATAAATTTATGAATCAAAATCAACTAGATACATAAAAAATCTGAATCTTGGGTAGAGAAGGGTGTTGAAACGAAGGCATTATATATTAAATTATGAATCAAAATAAATTAGATACATTGAAATATGAAGCTTGGGTAGAGAAGAGTGTTTAGTAACCTATTCTACTTCCCCCTTTTATTTTGGAATCTTTCTCAATGGCTAATTTAGAACTTGGAATACATCTTTCATCGATTTCGAATCACAAACATGAGGGATGAGATCTTCCTTTTGTAAACTTAATTGGGTAAGCCCACTATTAAACGATGGATCAGAATCCATATGTAACTTTCCATCGCCGTATGATAAACAACCGATTCATCTCTTCTCTTCCGTTCCTTTTGCTTCGTATTGTTTGATAATTCTTTCTGAAGATCGCCTATACATATCTCATCCATATATATAAGAAGTTTATAGATGAAAAGACTAAAAAGAATTTTAAAAATCGATAATTGATTAATTAGAAAGAAAAAAGTGGACGAAGAAGAAGATTGGAGAATTGGAAAAGAAAAAAGAAGAGATTAGAAATTCAAAAATGGAGTGATGGAGATAATTGGTGATACCATGGAGTGATTTTAGGCGTGAAAAAAAGGAAAAAAAAATCGTGAGGGTGATTGTTTAGAGCGATGTATCTGAAAAAGTGAAAGAAATTGAAGAAAAGAGGGATTTTTGTAATTTTTTAAAATGGTAGGGAATAATAGAAAATAAGGTAAAAAAAATTGTGTAGTTAGGTAATTTATCCTTTTTTTAATATTCATTTTATTTGTTACATTTATTAATATTCATTTTGATATTTTTCACAGTCTAGAAATTCATTCAAATAGGAATATTTTATTTAACCAATATTTTCCAGTTACTTTGTTTTCTGTGTTTTGTTGATATGGGCTTGCCGGTAATGTTATAGTCTGTGTTAGTTGTTTAAGTCTTCATTTACTTTGCTTTAGTTTGGTTAATTTTACTTTGTTATTTTCTAATATCTTATGTTTTGTCTTTTGTGTTGATTTGTCATTGTGTATTTTATTGCGTAATGGAATTGTTTACATTTTTTAAATGATTTAATCGTTATCCTAATTTCTTTCATTGAATTTAGTTGGTTATTATTTTATATTATTGTACTACACTGATTTAGAATATTATGTTGTCATTTTTTATTATTTTATTTATATTTGAATTATTGTACTAGTTACAGCACACGGGCTCAACATATATTTTTATTTTTTATTTTAATTTATGTGACATTAATTAAATTTTAACGGTCAAACAATTTTTTTGTATGTTCTTTAAATTTTAAGTTGTTGATTATTGTGGTTAATAATACTTTATATATAATTTTCAATATTCTCTTTGTCCTAATTTATGTGTCATTGATAGAATTTCGAAAGTCAAGCAAATATATGTTGGGCCCGTGCTAGCACGGGCTATTGTAACTAGTATATAAAATAAGCCACAATACAAAGATTTTTATAGTATTTAGTTACATTATAACTATCTTGTTAGTTTTCAACCAAAAGGAGCACTTCTTTTATATAATAAATATGTCATTGTATGAGCTATTTATTACTCATATTCTTTTGAATTTGTTAATCTGATTTTGATCTGAGACATAGTTTACGAAAGTATATTAGATTTTGAGAAAAAACATTAAGTGATACTTGAAGTTGTCCCAGATTTTCAAAAAGACACTTTAACTTTGCATGCGTCCTATTACCCCACAAAACATTCAAAATCACAATAAATACACATTTTTTACACAATATTTCCACTTTGGACAAAAATATCCTTCGAATGTGCAATTTCTTAAAAACAAAAAATCGGACCCATTATTGATGTATTGAAGGATGCTTTGGTAATTTCCTATGATAAATTCGTTTTGTTTGTTTCTTTTAAATTTATTTTACTATACTAAATAATTGTATAAAATATTATGAATCACGATAATTAATTACTTAAATATTTAAAAGATATAAAAATATATAAAAGATCTGATTGACTCTTCAAATTTTACTAGTGACACATAATTTGGGACAAATGAAATAATATATATTATTTGAAAATTTCTTAGAAAGTACTATAAATTACAGTAATTAACAGCTAGAAATATTTCAAAGACAAAAAAAATTGATTGAATCTCAATTTTTTTTTAGTACTACATAAATTGAGAAAGAAGAAATGACCTCTATTATTTGAAAATGGTGTAAAAGTATTACAAATCATACAATAAGAATTAACAATTTAAAATTGTAAAAGACTTTAATATTTTATACTTATTCTATTTCCACTTTGGACAAAAATATCGTCCCAATATGCATATTTTTAAAACAAAAAGTGGGACCCATTATTGATGTATTCAAGGATGCTTTGGTAATTTTCTTATGATGAATTCGTTTTGTTTGTTGTTTAATTTTTTTTAAATAATTGTATAAAATATTATAAATCACAATAATTATTTACTTAAATATTCAAAAGATATAAAAATATGTAAAAGATCTGATTAACTCTTCAAATTTTATCGGTGACACATAAATTGGACAAATGAAATAATATATATTATTTGAAAATTACTTAGAAAGTACAATAATTTACAGTAATTAACAATAGAATATTTTAAAGACAAAAAAATTGATTGAATCCCAAAATTTTATTAGTACCACATAAATTGAGAAAGAAGAAATAACCTTTATTATTTGAAAATTGCGTAAAAGATATTACAAATCATACAACAATAATTAGCAATTTAGATAATGATAAGGGGTAAACTATCCATTGATTTCATAAAGTGCACAAGTATTGTAGGACATTCCAAAATAGTATAATAGACAATAATTATTGGACGGATGGAGTAGGATTAAGTATTTCTGTCAGTACTTCTCTCACATTAATTAATTTCTCTCAGCATTCAATTAGCGAATCTTTAGTAGAATTAATTAGAATACTTTTTACTTAATACAATAAAAGTTCAAATAAGATTAACATAAAGAAAAATTAAAAAAATCCTAAAAATCTATCAATATATTAAACAACATACAACATATATAACAAAAGTTCTAATAAGATTAACAAAAAGGAAAAAAAAAACAAAATTCTTAAAAATCATCAACAAACTACATACAAAATAAAAAGAAAGCTATTCCAACAAAAGAATACATAAAGTTAAAATGAACTTTAAGAATTCTAGCATCTTAAGCATATTGAGGCAAACATTTTAATTTAATGTCATTTCTCTCCAAATAAAGAAAGGCATTGAATATTTTAATTTAATGTAAAATTGATTTTTTTGGGATTATGAATATAAAAGGTTTGAAAGTTATGAATATTATTAATACTAATTAAAAGTATAATTTATGAAGATGAAGAAGTGTGAGTTATGAAAATAACTTTTAAAAATAATATAATTGAGAAAAATTCAAAAAAGGAGAAAAAAGAAAAATGACAATGAAGGTCAAAGAGAGCGCCACATCACCGTTTAAGGTAGCTCTACTGATAATTGTGAAGAAAGCATATTAATGGATTAAAAATCAAAAAGAGGTAATTAAACCCTAAAATATCATAAAGACATCTATAAAATTTGGTTGAAGCTCAAAATCTATTTGTGCCATATAAATTAGGATAGAGGAAATAACATATATTATTTGAAATAACATGAAACGTACTACAAATCACACAATAATTAAACTTCAAAATTTAAAGGACATACAAAAAATTTGATCAACTCTCAAAATTCTACTAATGTCACATAGTTTGGGATAAAAAAAGTAACATCTACGTAAAATGTACTATAACTCATAATAATTAAATAACTTCAAAATCTAAAAGACATATACAAAATTTGCTTGACTTTCGAAATTCTATCAATGACACATAAATTGGGACAAAGAGAATATTGAAAATTACATATAAAGTATTATTAACCACAATAATCAACAACTTAAAATTAAAAAAACATACAAAAAAAATTGTTTGACCGTTAAAATTTAATTAATGTCACATAAATTAAAATAAAAAATAAAAATATATGTTGGGCCCGTGCTAGCACGGGCTACTGTAACTAGTATATATATATATATATAGATTGATAGGCCATTTCTTCCTTTAATAATTGTTTTTTCTTTCCACAATTCTATCTTTTTGTCTTGTGTGTTTATTGGAAAGGTTTTCTTATATACGTTCCTTAATATTCACGCATGTGCATGTGCATGCGCTTTTTTAATAGAAAGTTCAACATTTCTTGGATTATACTTTTTTCTTTTCTGGCAATATTTTTTTTTTAATAAGAAAAACGGTGTTTTGGTTCAATCGAGGACTGACAAATTTATAAAGTTAACTATATTGTGTAAAATGAAGTTAAAAAAGTATATATAGAAATAAAATTATAGGGAAAAGTATGGCCTCATTAAAATTCTTAATTTAAAAATGATCAAATTAATACAGTAATGTCGAAAATCTTTTCAATTTTTTTTTTATCAAACATGTACATGTTATATTTACTTTTTCATGCAAACAAGAAGGGAAAAATTAGGTGATTGAATCGAATACGTACCTATTCCTTTTGGTATTTCAAGAGCTTATATATTACATATAATGTTAATTTTGTAGCGGATTAATTTCAATAAGTTTTTCAAACTAATACTATTAATGATCAATTCTATAACTTCTTCTTGGCATCAAGCTAAGCCAACCCTTATTCCACAAGCAGCCCCACATAAAATAAACGCAGTCATGATCACTTGGTTGATTCAACAAGTGAAAAAGGCATTCATCCTTATAGATTGTTGGTGAAAAAGGCATTCATCCTTATAGACTGAGATGTGAATGTAAAATAATTGTCTAAGAAATCGGCTCGACTTCTTTGATTTATCATATGAAAGAAATCTTAGAGATCATCACGATCAATCATATTAATGAGATCTATGATAGTAGGTATTCAAGTTTCGACAAACAAGTGACTCATAATAATAAAAAGAGATATGGAAATAAGTCAACATTTCTATTGACAAATGTGTGTGGGGGGTGGGGGTGTTCAGATACATAGCCAAGTACTTATTTTGAACTATATTTGTTATCTTATTAGGTTCAACCATGATAATTATTGAGAAGCCACAAATAATATCTCAATTCCATTTATTTAATATTCTTTTAGTATCATTTTACTCATATCATATATAGAAGAGGCTAGGGAAGCAATTGTTCGTCTAACATGTCTGCTTCCCTAGCCAAGGATAATATGGGCATTTGATTTATTGTTGTGCTTAAACACTATTGTAGGAGACTCTGCTTTATAATTGTACATTTTTCACGTCAGCCGAAAAGTTCTTGGATTTCAATGCATGTGGGCCCGTTTTCATCTCTATTTAACACCTTTTCAATTGGCCGTGCATTTATTTCAATTTTGCCGTGCATTTATTTCAAACCCTTTTATAATAGATATAGACCCCACCTCACCAATTACATTCCCTTCTCTCTGTTTCTGCCTCACAGCTTCTTCTTTCACTTTCATTTTGTGGTAAATTATTATTTGGAAATGGCAATTATTCAATTTAGAATTTATCCGTCTACTTTTCTTTTTAATTTATCATGTATTCAAAGATTATGTTTAAGATACTATAAATCGTAATTTGAAAATTACGTAATATACACTATCAATTACAATAATTAACAATTTAAAATACTTTTACAATCTAATAAGAGCCTACAAACACACAATACGTTATATGTTCGAAAAATTCTATGAACCACAATAATTAACAACTTAAAATATTCTATTATATATTTAAAATGACGTTAAAAGTACTATAAATCACAATAATTAACAACTTAAAATATTATTTTTAGAAAAATAGAAAAAATTTAGTTGGCTCTTGAAATTCTATCGGTGACGCATGAATCTGAATAGATGGAACAATATATATTATTGAAAGTTAACGATACTATAAGTCAATTGTTGTGACTTATGGTACTTTTTTACGTAGTTTATAAATATATAAATTTAATTCCAAAATTTTAAAGATTCCATGCGCGAATTCCTGATCAAACTTAAGTTGTTCAACTCTCGAAAAACGAAAAGTGCAACATAAACTGAGACATAGGAAGTACTTATTTTTGGCTTACTTTGTTGCTGTGTTTGAAGAAAAAAAATATTATTTTCATTTAGAATATAGTAATTAACTAATAAAATTTAAAATATTTCACATTTCATTACTAATACTAAAATTTAATTGATAATATGCTTTAAATATTGTTCATTACTAATATTTAAAAATAATATAAAAAATCTGATCGACACTCAAAATTATACACATATTATTTAAAAATTATGTACAAAGTACTATAAATTATAATTATTAACGAATTAAAATATTAAAAAATCATATTAAAAATGATTGATTCTCTGAATTCTATTTGTGTCACATAAATTACGATAGAAGAAGAAACATATATTATTTTAAAATGACGTAAAAGTACTCTAAGTCATAATAATTAACAATTCAGTTTTTTTTAGAAAAAATATATACAATACTTGACTGACTCTTCAAATTTCATTTGTGTCATATAAATTGAGACATATAATTATCGGCACATGCTCATGTATCCAAACAAGGATAATTTGATCATCTATTCTTATATATTTGAAGATTACGATAATAATACTTTAAACCACAATAATTAACAAGTTAAAATATTTAAAAGTCATATAAAAAATTAATTGACTCTCAAAATTATGTAAGTACTTTAAATTAAAATAAGTAACAACTTAAGAATTTCAAAGACAAAAAATTTGGGTGGCTCTCTAAAATATATCAATGTCACATAAAAAGTAACATATATTATTCAAAAATTACGTAATAGATACCACAAATTACAATAATTAACAACTTGAATATTTAAAATACATAAAAATGATTAATTTTAGAAATTCTAGACGTGCCACATAAATTGGGACAACGAAATAATATATACTATTATTTTAAAATTACGTAAAAAAATAATTCTAAATCATAATAATTAATAACTTAAAATATTATTAAAAATCATATAAAAATTTAAATAATTGCTCAAGTTTCAGCCGTATTACATAAATTAGGATAAAAAATAATATATATTGGGCCCCGTGCTGGCACGGGGGCCCGTATCTAGTTTATATAATAAATATCGTTTCTAGTCTATCTCTTCTGATGCTAAATAAAGTCTGTGATTATCTTTTAATTTTTTCTACTCAGCACGGGGGGCAGTATCTAGTTTATATAATAAAAATCGTTTCTAGTCTATCTCTTCTGATGCTAAATAAAGTGTGATTATTTTTTAATTTTTTCTACTAGGTAATGTAAAATTCTTATGTTAACCAAATAAATTGAGACAAATTAATTCAGTTAACCAGAGTTAAGAGTAAAGTACTATTGCAAGAAAATATCAAAGGCAAAAAGAAAAGATCATGAAAGAAAATATCAAAGAAAAAGAAGAGGTTACAATCAAACTCCCATAAAACTCCAAAAATAAACATTCAAATTGCAAAAACATCCAATCAAATTGCTCTACTTCACGGGCCCCACGCCGACTCCATCTCAAACTTTCCCACGTGACATCCCATAACCAATCACCACCGTAAGCCTTCTCAAAACTCGACACCTCACTCTTTTTCTCTATATTACAATAAAAAAAATACGTTTCCTTTACGTTATTTCATTATCACTTTCCACTCTCCAATCCCCATACTCTCTACTCCAATCTTCATTTTGCTTCGTGAATTCATCTTCATCGAATTTCTTGAAGCTTCTTCGCTAATTTCCTCGTTACTTCACTCGAAATCGACGTTTCTAGTTGAACTTGAGGTAAATTTCTAGTGATTATACTGTACATTTCGCATAATTTAGGATCGTATTTGATATGTTTTACGCTTGATTGATCGAGAACTTAAAGCTTTTCTGATCTGAAATTTATTTTTTGGCATACTCGAGTTGAGATCCTGGTTAAATCAGTGTTATTTCGATTGAATTTTAGCAAAATTTGGTGTTGATTTTCAGTATTTTCATGGTTTAATGTATATAAACAAGCTTAATTTTTCAAATTCAAGCTCGTTTAACCTTTTAATTACAGCATATTTCTGGAAAAAAGTTTGGTGATTTCTCTAGATGTTTTATTCGAGAAAAAAACAAAAACGAAAAAAGGGGAAATGCTGTTCTGTATGTACAAAAAGTGATTGATCAGCTTTTGGTCACCGACATACATTTGATTAGTACATACGCGAGTCATACGAGTATATTTCCGTGTGCACTTTATTGTTTTGAAGGAATTCTGGATTTGGTTGATTCCTTTTTAAAACTTCTAAGTTTTTTTGTTGCATTTTACTCTAATTAAGTGTTCTCTGTGAACTGACAAATACTCACCAGGCACACATTACAACCTTCATTTGATTATCCGCGAACGATCCATTGCTTTTGTGTATATTGCTTTTGTATTGACTGATTTTGTATTGTATTAGCAGTGAATTAAGCCAGTGGGAGGATATGAGTAATTCCTTAGGGAATAACTTGCTGTACCAGGGATTCCTAACCTCAACAGTGTTGGAACATAAAAGTAGAATCAGTCCTCCTTGTGTTGGAGGCAATTCTTTGTTTCAACAACAAGTGATCTCGAAATCACCTTTATCAACTGAGTTTCGAGGTAACAGGTTAAAGGTGCAGAAAAAGAAAATACCTATGGAAAAGAAGCGTGCTTTTTCTAGTTCTCCTCATGCTGTACTTACCACTGATACCTCTTCTGAGGTAAATGCTGAACCTACCTGTATGACAAGATGTGATTTTTATGTAGTTACAATTCAATCAACTCATCAATTGGATAATCTTTTCTCATTTACTATTACATAGTTATCCCATTGCTTGAATGTATTGGTCATCATTTACTGCATATAGACAGTTCTCTTCCTCTTTCTGATTTCTTCTGCTTGGGGCTTAGAAACTAACTACTTAGCTTGATTATAGTCTTCCACTCACAGTGTAAACACCGATATCTGAATAACTTTGCATAAATGTGGATGATTCCTATAAGATCACTTGTACTCATCTCGTCCCTTTTTTGTTTCTCTTAATCTTTCATCCCTGCATTATATTTGTTGCTGGAGTGGGACTCTCCTTGAAGATCTATTGCTATGACAGATCCTTCTAAGTTCTAATATTAAATCATGATTGAGAATAGATGTCTAATTTTTCCTTTCAGTGCTATCATATATAGCCAATAAAAATAAAACTAGAGTTCGTGATAGGAAACAAACACTGAATAGTTTATGTACTATGGGAATGTATAATGAGGTGAAAACAAAAGACAATGTCATTTATTGGTAAATATAGAGCACAAGACTTATAACTCAGAATCTTCCTCAAGAAGGAAAAAAAGACTTATAACTCAGCATCCGTGATGTTTAATTTGCCGTGCAAATATCTTTCTAATATACCTATTTTAAATGTTTTTTCTTTGAACAGCTAGCAGAAAAGTTCAGTCTAGAAGGGAATATTGAGCTACAGGTACACATGTGGGACACTACCTTTGCAAAATGAATTTTTATTATGACTTGCTTGTAAATGAGGCAGCCTATATGTCTTATGCTGGTCATACAAATTTGCTTCTGCACTATAACAGGTTGATGTTAGGCCTCCCACTTCAGGTGATGTGTCCTTTGTGGATTTTCAAGTTACAAATGGTAGTGATAAACTGTTTTTGCACTGGGGGGCAGTAAAGTTCGGGAAAGAGTAAGTTTAATTGCAAATTGAACAGTCATCATTTTGAGAAACTTAAGCTTGTGATGACTAATCATCCTTATATTATTCTCTATATGATTATCTTAGAACATGGTCTCTTCCTAATGATCGTCCAGATGGGACACAAGTGTACAAGAACAAAGCACTTAGAACTCCATTTGTTAAAGTAAGTTGGAAATGGTTTTTCTGCTCTCATACATGGATTAAGTTATGATGCAAAATTGATGATTTTTTGTTGTTGAATCTTTACTCTTAGTCTGGCTCTAACTCCATCCTGAGACTGGAGATACGGGACACTGCTATCGAAGCTATTGAGTTTCTCATATACGATGAAGCCCACGATAAATGGTAAATGAGTATCTTTGTGAAGGAACAGCATAGCATTTTGGTTAAAGAGCTGCATAGATTTCACTTCTCTTTCTTCTTCAGGATAAAGAATAATGGTGGTAATTTTCGTGTCAAATTGTCAAGAAAAGAGATACGAGGCCCAGATGTTTCAGTTCCTGAGGAGCTTGTACAGATCCAATCATATTTGAGGTGGGAGAGGAAGGGAAAACAGAATTACACCCCTGAGAAAGAGAAGGCAAGTAACTTATTCCTTTAGTCCCACACCTTTCTGGGGAAGTCATACTGCAAATTGTTGGTAGCTAACATCACTGAGTTGATCATTTCAAATTTTCAAGCCTTTTATTTTCTACTGAAAGCCGAGCATTTTGACATTGGCATATATTGTAATTCTCAACCCTAGTTCAGGATTTCTATGGAAGTTAGCTTGTCAACTATAATCCTGTGCATTCCTATCCATGAACACAACAACCAGCTGATCTTTGTTGTTGTTATTTGCATGCTTTCTCAGAATATGTCAACTGGTTGTTTGGTTCATGGATAGGAAGCCATATGACTATTATTGCTCCCTCTTGCAGATAGACTGCTACTAAGGAGTCAAGGGATTGCTTTCTGATCTCCATTTCGCCCATGTTAAATAGGGTGGGGTTGGTTTTAGGGAAAATTTTATACAAGATTAGTGGTGGCTCAAGTCTACCATGAAATTGTTGTTTTAATTTAAAAAATGCTAGTCTTAGATTCAACAATTAGGCTTTAAATTTTAATCAAGTACAATCAGTAAGCCGACTTTGACATGAAATCAAGTGTACAGTCTATGAATGAGTATGACCAGTTCTTTTCTTTGTTTCCTTTTTTTAACGAAAGAAAGGCAAGACTAATATCCAGTGGATGCATATAATTACAGAATGTGTAGTCTGTTAATAACCAGGAAGTAGGAACCAGTAAAATCAAACAAAAAGTCTGTATCATCTATATAAGTAAACGACACCATAAAGCAACAAGTTGTAAAGAAGATTATTTCAAATTATTTGATGAATTTCTCCCAACATAAAAATATCCGATGTTTCTCTTCGTCCAAGTGACCAAAAAATGTGAAGAGGTCTCATATTCCAAATACTGATGTTGCTTCTTTTTCGTTCCTCCATTTCCAATTGAACAAGAATAGTTTCAGAGATTTTGCCATCACCCAAGACCCGAAATAGGGTCAATGACATGCATTGAGTTGCTACAGCACAAAGCTAATGCAACAATAAAAACAAAACAATATACGAAAGAAGGCTAAAAACAAAAAGAAAGCGACTGAGACAAGTTGCCAGGGAGGCAACATGAGATGGGAGTGTGGGGAGGGGCAGTGTAGGACAAAAGGGAGATGCACTTCTAAGATAAGGAGTAGAACTACCCACTTATTCCAAGGGATACCACTATCCCTTCCCCTAAAGAATGACCAAGAAAAAAGAGACTTTATTTAATCCCATTCTTAGAGGATTAGAAATAAGGTCTCCTCATGCTCTCTCGTTTGGGAACCAAATGACGCTACCTTGTCAGAACTGTGATGGTTGATGTACCATAATTTGGAGAAAATCTCAGTTTTGCTTAAAGGAATGTTACGTTTGTTTTCAAGCTCAAAGGGAGGGAGGGAGGGGGGGGGGGGGGTGAGGCTGTGTAGGACAAAAGGGAGATGCACCACTGAAATAAGGAGTAGAACCACCCACTTATTCCAAGGGATAACACTATCCCTTCCCCTAACGAATGACAGAGAAAAAAGCATGTTAATCCTATTCTTAGGGGATTAGAAAGAAGTCCCCCGTGCTCTGTCTCATTTGGGAACCAAAAGGACAATACCTTGTCAGGACTGTGATGGTTGATATACCATAGTTTGGTGAAAAGCTTAGCTTTGCTAAAAGGAATGCTATATTTGTTCTTTCTCAATTGTATTCTTTTTAAGCTCTAAATTCTACCGAATTGCTACAAAATAAAGCTAATGCAACACTTAGGAGAAAAGATCAGTGGATGGTTGTTACGTATTGTTTCATAATGTATTGTATTGTATTGTATTATGTTATATTATGTCCTATTGTATTGTTCTAATGAATACAACATTTGGATAGATTGTATCGTTCTCCATCATTACATAATGTCACATATTCATAATGATAAATCTACAAGAAAAGTAGGGTATGGGTAGAGCTACTATGAAAAGGTAGAGTAAAGGATAAAATAGAATTATTAAATAATAAGTAAAGACAAAATGAGAAGAAAATATTAAGGTAACGACGCGATCACACCAAATCGGTCGTTACATAAAATGGGTCTTTTCGTCGTTACCTAACAATAGATTCAAACAATACTATACAATATAATTTAAGTAATAATCAAAACAAACATTGTATTTAAACTAACAATACAGTACAACGGGTAACAACCATCCAAACAAGGTGTAAAGGAATGTTATGTTTGTACGTTCTCAACTGTTCTTTTCAAGCTCTAAATTCTAATCATGTTGCTGCTACTCAGATATATTCTTTCCTTATTTGGGATATCCTATCCTCCACTGCCGTTAGACACTTCTGTTATCTACTTAGTTACTGATACTGTCTGTTGTGTATTTCAGGAGGAATATGAGGCTGCTCGAACTGAGCTACAGGAGGAAATAGCTCGTGGTGCTTCCATACAGGACATTCGAGCAAGGCTAACAAAAACTAATGATAAAAGTCAAAGCAAAGAAGAGCCTCTTCATGTAACAAAGAGTGATATACCTGATGACCTTGCCCAAGCACAAGCTTACATTAGGTGGGAGAAAGCAGGAAAGCCGAACTATCCTCCAGAAAAGCAAATTGTAAATGCTGAACCTTTCTTACAGTTTATGTAGTGTGTGTATATCTCCAGGCGCATAAAGCTGGGTATGCTGTCTTCTATAGATGTGAGACTTTGATCAAGCATTGTTTTATTAACAGGAAGAACTCGAAGAAGCAAGAAGAGAATTGCAACTTGAGCTTGAGAAAGGCATTACCCTTGATGAGTTGCGGAAAAAGATTACAAAAGGGGAGATAAAAACTAAGGTGGAAAAGCACCAGAAAAGAAGTTCTTTTGCCGTTGAAAGAATCCAAAGAAAGAAGAGAGACTTTGGGCATCTTATTAATAAGTATCCTTCCAGTCCTGCAGTACAAGTACAAAAGGTCTTGGAAGAACCACCAGCCTTATCTAAAATTAAGCTGTATGCCAAGGAGAAGGAGGAGCAGATTGATGATCCGATCCTAAATAAAAAGATCTTTAAGGTCGATGATGGGGAGCTACTGGTGAGTGCTAACTTATTCTTGACTGTAACCACTAATCTCAGAAGCTAGTTTGAATGCATATTGAGAATCTTCCATTGTCTCCACATTTTAAGGTGCTGGTAGCAAAGTCCTCTGGGAAGACAAAGGTACATCTAGCTACAGATCTGAATCAGCCAATTACTCTTCACTGGGCATTATCCAAAAGTCCCGGAGAGTGGATGGTAAGAATAAAAATCGTGCACATCTTGCAATTGAAAAAACCAAAGAAGCAAGATAGAAAACCTTCCTATACCCTACCTAATATTGAGTAATCAGTGACCATTTACATTTTCAGGTACCACCTTCAAGCATATTGCCTCCTGGGTCAATTATTTTAGACAAGGCTGCCGAAACACCTTTTTCAGCCAGTTCTTCTGATGGTCTATCTTCTAAGGTGTGCTAAACGAATAACTCCTTTAGATTATATAAATGATTGTCTTAAAGATTCAAAAAGGAGGAAAAAAAGAAGTAAAACCTTTCTATCCAGTATATTGTGTAATCAATTACATTTTCAGAAACCACCTTCAAATATATTGACGCCTGGGTCCGATACATTAGACAATGGTGCAGAAATCCCCATTTCAGACAGTTCTTCTGATGTTATAACTTCTATGGTATAACATATAAGTAGTTCCTTAGATGATGTCAACTGTTCGACTGTGGACAAAACATTGTATAACACTCATGGTTTGTTCTACGGAATCAATTTTTCAGGTACAATCTTTGGATATAGTAATTGACGATGGCAATTTTGTGGGGATGCCATTTGTTCTTTTGTCTGGTGAAAAATGGATTAAGAACCAAGGGTCGGATTTCTATGTTGGCTTCAGTGCTGCATCCAAATTAGCACTCAAGGTTTCTATGCTTCTTAATCTCTTAAACATCATTTGTTATACATTTGGATTCGCGTTTTGGTATTCGCTTGGCTTGTTATCTGTTTCGTTGCTTTTGAAATGGAGTATGACAATTCTTCTCCCATTAGGCTGCTGGGGATGGCAGTGGAACTGCAAAGTCTTTACTGGATAAAATAGCAGATATGGAAAGTGAGGCTCAGAAGTCATTTATGCACCGGTGAGCAGATCTCTTTTTTGGCTCCCATCTCTGACTTAGCCTCTTTACTTTTTTCTGTATTTCAGTTTCAAGCTCTTAACTTGTCTTTCATGTTATTGAGAATTTCTTGGATTCAGCCCAGACCGATGGGCTGCAGTAGATTGATGAACTGGGTAAGATAGTCTAGTTATGATGACACCTGTACATATTGGGACCTGAAAAGGCAGAATGGGTATAGAGCGTTCACATAGCAACCCCAACTAATCTGGGTTGAGGCATAGTTGATTGATTGATTGAGAGTTTGTCTAAATTCCTGCTCTACCTTTTAAGATAAGTGCACACTAATAGTTCCCACTTTGGCATTTCTTGTCAATATGTTGTGGACATGTTTAACTTATTTGCATAATAGAACCTAGTACTGGCAAAGATAATGAGGAAATCAGTTTATAATTTGGAAGCCTGCATTGTGTGGTTTTTTTCAAATGCATGATTTCTAATTTGGTTGCCAAAAGATGTGCCGAGTTTTAACATCACGTCATATTTTACTTTCAACAGGTTTAATATTGCTGCTGACTTGATAGAAGATGCCACTAGTGCTGGTGAACTTGGTTTTGCTGGAATTCTTGTATGGATGAGGTTCATGGCTACAAGGCAACTGATATGGAACAAAAACTATAACGTAAAACCACGGTAAATCTCTTCTTATAATTACCTCTATGTATACCTTTTTGATCCTTAAACTTCAGGTTCGTTTCCTCCATTATAATGCCAACATAATGAAGTATGCGTCTCGATTTCTTTCATTAATCTTGTCCTTTGTATTCAAGTTGCAGAAACATTCATATCGTTGTGAGTGTCAAGCATTCCGATTTGACTGTTCCTAATGTCTTTGTTGTTACAGCGAAATAAGCAAGGCTCAGGACAGACTTACAGACTTGTTGCAGAATGCTTTCACCAGTCACCCTCAGTACCGTGAAATTTTGCGGATGATTATGTCAACTGTTGGACGTGGAGGTGAAGGGGATGTAGGACAGCGAATTAGGGATGAAATTTTGGTCATCCAGGTTCATATATATCTTTTATCTTCTCACCGGTCTTTCTATTGATAGACAGGGATATCTAGTTTCCTTAAGTGAATAGCATGTTGATAAGAGTTCTTTTCCTAATTTCAGAGGAACAATGACTGCAAGGGTGGTATGATGGAAGAATGGCATCAGAAATTGCATAATAATACTAGTCCTGATGATGTTGTGATCTGTCAGGTAGTGAGAATGCAGAGGGAATATTGATGAAACTTCTTTCCCAGAAGTAGTTTAACAATGTACTTCTTTTGCAGGCATTAATTGACTACATCAAGAGTGATTTTGATCTTGGTGTTTATTGGAAAACCCTGAATGAGAACGGAATTACAAAAGAGCGTCTTTTGAGTTATGACCGTGCTATCCATTCTGAACCAAATTTTAGAGGAGATCAAAAGGGTGGTCTTTTGCGTGATTTAGGTCACTATATGAGAACATTGAAGGTTAAATACCACTATCCCTTTTATTGAATTTCTTCACTCAGTCTTGTTTGTGTCCATTTATCTGATGCCTGGTTTGGGAGTTGATGGATAACTGGATGTTGTTACCCCTATTCTCGCCTGCTTTTCTTTTGTTTGTCCTTTTTGCATCTATATGTGGATCCTGTTTTGCATAATTTAAGTTAGTAGACACTGAAAAATTGCAGTTGTACCCTTTCTGTGCCATTTCTCAACGTATCTGTCAGACTAGTATTCCCTGCCCTGGGTTGAGATTTATCTTTTTCCTTTATAGACTTGACGTAAATATGCACATCTATGCTGGTTATGTTAAACTTTCAAGGGGCTTCAGAATGTCATTTGAAGTATATGATCTAATGATGTAATGTGAGATCAGTAGCTGTTTTGATAGGAAAGAAATAAGTAGGCACCAAATAAATCAAGCTGACTTAGAACTAACGGTTTCCCTAAAGAGGTGTGATTCTCTTTGTCTTGAGGATATTTGTTGATGACTTGTAAGAGTCCACCACACGTCGAAGGACCTGGTCCTTTGACACAATATAAAACAGTAAAGAAGGTAAAAACACAAAGACAACAAGGATGTTTACGTGGAAACCTCCTTGCTCAAAGGAGGAGAAAACCACGACCTGTCACACAGGATTTCTCAATTGCTCTTCATTAACTCCTAGCTACCCGTGATTACAGACTCCAATAATCACTCAAGGATTAAGCTCTTAACCCTACTACTTGCAACAACTCTATTACAAGATGAATCAAAGCAATAATTATGTTGCCTACTATATTAACTAGCTCTAATTAACATAGACTTCAACAATACACTACACAGCTAACTCTAGCTATGTTAATCGTCAACTAAGAATATAAATGACACGATCTAAGTTCCTTTATAACTTAGGATTAGATCTTACAATGTTACGACTCACAACATGACTTTCAAATAAACAACTCGAGACACTCTTGTCCCTTGCTGTTCTTGAGAGCTGTTTTTGCTGGAGAATTGCCTTTTGAAAGTTCTTGAATCACTCAAAAACTAGGTTGTTTCATGTCAACAAAGGTATATATCAGTAGAGACAAAACAACCTAGTGCGAGCCCATCGGCTTAGAGCTCTGTCCTCGTTTCCCGTGCCCACCAACCATGACAGTGTTGGCAGCTTTTACAGCTGTTCTCCATTCGTTCTAGGACGGGCATTACTCATGGGACCAGGTCCCATTGTTTGTTAAATCATCAAAACTACAAAGTAACATTTGTGTATTGGAGAAGTTTCACTTATAAACGTGTGCTTGATTATCTGTTTAACTCGAGAGGACTTAGGTCATGTACCTCCTAAGATCATTTCTATAGAGCTTGAAGACCTCCGTTTAATGGTGAGCCATTTGCAGGCTGTTCATTCAGGTGCAGATCTTGAGTCTGCTATTGCAAACTGCATGGGCTACAAAACTGAGGTAATGCTGTCTACAAGAAACTTAGTCTTTCTACTTCGCAACTTTCATCTTAGATAGTGCTTACTTATCATCAGGGAGAAGGCTTTATGGTTGGAGTCCAGATAAATCCTGTATCAGGCTTGCCATCTGGCTTTCAGGTAGTACTTGTCAACCTGCATCCTATTTGTGTATTGCTGATTCTAGAATTGATTCATGTCATATCAATCCTGCAAATAGGACCTCCTCCATTTTGTCTTAGACCATGTGGAAGATAAAAATGTGGAAACTCTTCTTGAGGTAACTCCAACTTTCTTGTACTTCTGTTTTCATTTGCTTAATACATGGTACTTCCCACTAAATTTTCTCTTTCTGAAATTCTTGTGTGTGTAGATATTGCTAGAGGCTCGTGAGGAGCTTAGGCCCTTGCTTCTCAAACCAAACAACCGTCTAAAGGATCTGCTGTTTTTGGACATAGCACTTGATTCTACAGTTAGAACAGCAGTAGAAAGGGGATATGAAGAATTGAACAACGCCAATCCTGAGGTACACTATGTTAAATGTTTCTCAGTTTTAAAATCAAGTTGTGTTTCATTAATTTCAAAACTTAACGTTGCTCTCTTCACGGCCATGCTACTTTTTTCACAGAAAATCATGTACTTCATCTCCCTCGTTCTTGAAAATCTCGCACTCTCTGTGGACGATAATGAAGATCTTGTTTATTGCTTGAAGGTAATTATAAATAGTTTAGGGGTGTTTGGTAGAGTGTATAAGAAAAATGCTAAATAGAGTATATTAGTAATGCTTGCATTAGCAATGCATGTATTAGTTATGCTTGCATTAATTATACGTAGATTATTTTTATGCTTTGTTTGGTTTGATGCATTAAAAATAGCATGCATTGCATACAATTTTTATTTACGAAGATACCCTCCACTATTATGGTGAAAAGATGTAAGAAAGGTTTTGATGGGTAACTGGGTCATTAATCATGCTAATGCATGCATTAAAACTATTGGCATTGCTAATACCTAGAAATCCGTAGTATTAGTAATACAAACCTTAATATACAATAGAGTGTATAACTAATGCAAGAATTAGTTATGCATATGTTGGAAAAGAGTACCAAACAAGGTACTAGTAATACACAAGGCTAATGCATGCATTATTTTTCCTAATACACTCTACCAAACGACCCCTTAGTGTGCTGTTGTTCCTTCACTAGATGTACTGATTTATCTTAAATATTCAATAATTTTAGGTCTGAACTGCTTTGCTTTGAGCAGAAAAAAGAATTTAAATTCATTGAAAAAATTTCATTACATCCTGTACAAAAGTTCAATTACAAAGCTCTGTTGATCGAAATATCTTTTTGTTTATAAAGGGGTGGAATCAAGCTCTTTCAATGTCCAATGGTGGAGACAACCATTGGGCTTTATTTGCAAAAGCTGTGCTTGACAGAACCCGTCTTGCACTTGCAAGCAAGGCAGAGTGGTACCATCACTTATTGCAGCCATCTGCCGAATATCTAGGATCAATACTTGGGGTGGACCAATGGGCTGTATGTTTCTGTCACTCAAATCATTACTTGCACTTTCAGCACAGAAATATCATAATAATTTGTCTGTGTGATTATTGGATGCAGTTGAACATATTTACTGAAGAAATTATACGTGCTGGATCAGCAGCTTCATTATCCTCTCTTCTTAATAGACTCGATCCCGTGCTTCGGAAAACTGCAAATCTAGGAAGGTTAGATTTTCATACCTCTATATGCTCTGAGATATTGTTAATAGCATGTTAAGAATATGGGCACTCATATGAACTATTTACTAGTCTAAATAAACTGTGACAGTTTCGAGTGGTATACTTGTGTGCATTAATATAAAAAGATCAATTTTCTTGGTCTAGAAATATAGGTAAGTCCTACTTACAGAGAGAGAGAGAGAGATTTTATGTTGTAAATCAGTAAGAGAACATTGCAACTAGAGATACAAGAAAATAGATATTCCTTTTTTGTTTCCATGTAAGTGTCTGAGGAGAGGAGAGAATATTCTGACATGGTTATTTCTCTAATGCAACTCTCTTCCTCTTATAACAGTTGGCAGATTATCAGTCCAGTTGAAGCCGTTGGATATGTTGTCGTTGTGGATGAGTTGCTTTCAGTTCAAAATGAAATCTACGAGAAGCCCACGATCTTAGTAGCAAAATCTGTTAAAGGAGAGGAGGAAATTCCTGATGGTGCTGTTGCCCTGATAACACCAGACATGCCAGATGTTCTTTCACATGTTTCTGTTCGAGCTAGAAATGGGAAGGTAGTTTCTTCTATTAAAAATTGTTTAGAGTGTTAAAATAAGTTTATGCTGTATGTATTATTGAAGGAAACTTCTGTTAGGTTTGCTTTGCTACATGCTTTGATCCCAATATATTGGCTGACCTCCAAGCAAAGGAAGGAAGGATTTTGCTCTTAAAGCCTACACCTTCAGACATAATCTATAGGTAAACTCAATTATTAGTGCGTCTTTCTCAAAACCTTATTAACTATTTGAAATGTCAAACAAATATTTCCTTGACCATGATTTTCGCAGGTAAATATTTAGCTTGTTTTAATCCTAAAATTTGTGCTTTAACACGGTTTTGTAATGTATGCCTTAAAGTTCTAAATTTTTGTTTTGGGAAAGATGAATGAACTCGTGAACCAAAAACAAAATTCTCTTTCATAGGAAATACTTTCTGTTTTTTTTTTCTTTTGATAACTGAGAAATCCGTCTGTGACCCGCACTTTGGACCAATCACAGCCTTCTAAACTCGGTGGATAATGGTCCCGCCCCTCTACCCTTCTCCACTTAAATACCAGGCTTCGCTTTGCATGGTGTGGGGCTTGAACCTGCGACCGAAGCCACAAATCCTCCACCTTTTGCCACTTGAGCTAGGCCTAGGGGGCATACTTTCTGTTTTGGACACAACTCATTTCTGTCTAAAGTGCAAATATATATGAGTGGCATTTTATCGGTTATTATTCTTTTCTTTTTATCTGGTTTTGATTTTTGGCATCTGATAGTGAGGTGAATGAGATTGAGCTCCAAAGTTCAAGTAACTTGGTAGAAGCTGAAACTTCAGCAACACTTAGATTGGTGAAAAAGCAATTTGGTGGTTGTTACGCAATATCAGCAGATGAATTCACAAGTGAAATGGTGAGGTTTGCAGTATTGACTGTGATTAGAAAACTAAACTGATTTCTCCGCCTTTTTTGTTGACCTAAATGATTGAAGCTGCTGATCTTGATTCTGGAACACATTTCTCAAATTTGTATGATAATGATTTATCTAGGTTGGAGCTAAATCACGTAATATTGCATATCTGAAAGGAAAAGTGCCTTCCTCGGTGGGAATTCCTACGTCAGTAGCTCTTCCATTTGGAGTCTTTGAGAAAGTACTTTCAGACGACATAAATCAGGTTCCTTTCCATTTACTTGTCAAAACAATATCAGCTTATTTTCCATTTATATTTTCACTTGTCCATATATAATCTTACTTAAATTCTGGTAAATAAAATAAATAAATAAATAAATAAAAGAATTAAAAATATTAAAGAAAGAGGTTCACGTTTTCTTTAAAAACTTTTTATCCTTCCTATATGAAATTTCTATCATTAAGATATAACATTTATTTTATGGTCAATTGCTATTTTCTTAATAGTTTTGTACTTGTATATAGTTTTATTAATTGACACGAGAAACACATGCAAAGCCGTACACTAAAACAGTTGAAGAAAAAGAAGGAGAAGAAGAAATAGAAAAGAAGAAAAGGGAAAGAGATCTAAGTAAAGATATGACATTTGAGCCTAACTCAACCCCAAAAGCTTGCCAACGAGAGGAGGATTGTATCCCACTCATTGCCAGACCCTATTGGAGCATGGATTACATAACATGGGGGCCCAAATAGGGGGGAGGGGGAGATTGCCCTAGGCTTTGATACTATGTAAAGATATGAAACTTGAGCTTAACTCAAGCCCAAAAATTAGTACATGATGGGAAGATTGCTTGAATCTATAGAAGCAAGCCATCATTCCATACCCCAACCAATGTGGGATTCTAACTCACCCTAAATAAGGATCTTTTGAGTTGTCATAACAAAATAAAAGAGAATCATTTTTGGTAATTGCACAGTTCTCTTCCCGGTTCATTGGATCTTTAAGACGGAGAAGGATATTAAAGAGAAAAGAAGAAGATATCTAAAATAAAGATTGTTTTCTGTTATCATAATGAACGAAAGAGAATCATTTTTGATAATTGTACAATTTGTTTCCTGGATCACGGGATCTTTTTATACGAATTTTGGCACTTTACAATGTGACATTTGAGATGGGTTTCTCATCCTCCTCTCTACCTTTCTCTCTTTTGCTTTATGTGTTGCTGAGAATGATACCAATTGATGGAACTGTTTTTTAAAATTCACAGGGAGTGGCAAAAGAGTTGCAAATTCTGACGAAAAAACTTTCTGAAGGAGACTTCAGCGCTCTTGGTGAAATTCGCACAACGGTTTTAGATCTTTCAGCACCAGCTCAATTGGTATCTTTGTTTCTGATTTATTGTTCCTTAATGTAACTTACTGAAACTTTTGTAAGCTGAGAAGACATTTGGATTCTCTAATGGGTGTTTTAATCCTCTTTTCATCAACCTAACAAGCTAGGAAAGTTTTTTCTTTTGATTCAATCCCTTCAGACGTGTTTATTAGTCATAAAAAGAAATTCACGACCTGGATAATAGATACCTTGATCATTTTTTCAAAGGCATCCGGCTTTACTACATCAGAGAAGATTGATATCTTTGGCCAACACACTTGTCATCATACTTTTATAGGTCAAAGAGCTGAAGGAGAAGATGCAGGGTTCTGGCATGCCTTGGCCTGGTGATGAAGGTCCAAAGCGGTGGGAACAAGCATGGATGGCCATAAAAAAGGTAAACCTTCTATAGCATTCCTTAATATCTGTAATTCTGTAGCTCAAATCTTGATGTGACAGGTAGCAGGCTATAGACAAATAGTAATATTTTACATTGAAGCCTTTGTTTGTCAAGGATTTCGTGAAATACGAGTTCATTCTTGGAGTGCTAGGTGTGTCTGGCTTTTCAAAGATTTCACATATATGTTGCTTCTTGAAATACTGGCATCTTGGGAGATTTTACTTGTTACATTTATATCATTTGATCTTTTCAAGATATCCTTTTCCGATAAAAGGGAAGAAATTTTTACTCCTCGCCGTTACATTTTTATCCAGTAGGTGGACATGCATTTTCATATTTTATGTTCTCCAGGTGTGGGCTTCAAAATGGAATGAGAGAGCATACTTCAGCACAAGGAAGGTGAAACTGGATCATGACTATCTGTGCATGGCTGTCCTTGTTCAAGAAATAATAAATGCTGATTATGCATTTGTCATTCACACAACCAACCCATCTTCCGGAGACGACTCAGAAATATATGCCGAGGTAATGTCAGATCAACGGTTTTTATCATTGTATTGGATTTTAATTGAACATTAAAAAATGAACTATATCCTACCTTAGCATCTGTCCTCTTCCTCAATTTCTGCTTCCTCTGTCTGCCATTATCTCGACAAGTAACCATATTTCTTAAGGTAGATCATTAATTGAAATTAGCTTGGACAAGAGGCATAAAAAAGAAATCACTAAAGCATGACATCTTGGAATATGTTTGCTTCCATAAAGGGAAAAGGGTGCTTATGTCTTTCCTTCTGTACAGGTGGTCAGGGGCCTTGGGGAAACCCTTGTTGGAGCTTATCCAGGACGTGCTTTGAGTTTTATCTGCAAGAAAAAGGATCTCAACTCTCCTCAAGTGAGTATTGGTGCCTGTTGATCTTCCAGAGTCACATTTACCTTTTGTAGACCCCTTATATATCCTCCCTTCCACCTGACCTCCTCTGAAATCTTCATTTTTAAGATAGATGAGTAGCTATTTAGTGTCCAAGCAGATGTCGTAGGGGCTCTATTGATAGTAATTAAATGGGAAAGAGTGACATTCTCACCTTTGTTCTGAATCTTCTGATGGATCTAAAAATACTTGCAGGTGTTAGGTTACCCAAGCAAACCGATCGGCCTTTTCATAAAAAGATCTATCATCTTCCGATCTGATTCCAATGGGGAAGATTTGGAAGGTTATGCCGGTGCTGGCCTCTACGACAGGTAACTTCTCTCATAGGTTTTCAGTTGGTGAACTTGTTTTAAGACAGCTACTCAGTTACCATTTTCCTAGTTTTGGGTAGATGAATAATGCAGCTTTTTCAGAAGTTAATATTTTGGATTCTCTGTCTCTCTATATATATATCACAGAAGGACAACCAATAAAGATTAAAGCAACCGTATATATCACAACACGTCCCTTTATACACTCCTGATCTGAGCTCTTTATTTTTCCCCAAGAGGGCATATATACTGCATATGCTTCAATTTCATAGCACTTCTATTTGTAACAAAATACTTTGATTTCAACTTTTATAGCATCACCATAACAGCTTACGTATTGGTTTACTGCAGTGTACCAATGGATGAGGAGGAAAAAGTTGTAATTGATTACTCTTCCGACCCATTGATAACTGATGGTAACTTCCGCCAGACAATCCTGTCCAACATTGCTCGTGCTGGACATGCTATCGAGGAGCTATATGGCTCTCCTCAAGACATCGAGGGTGTAGTGAGGGATGGAAAGATTTATGTCGTTCAGACAAGACCTCAGATGTGATCATATTCTAGTTGTATGTTGTTCAGAGAAGACCACAGATGTGATCATATTCTCATGGTATCAGATCTGTGACCACTTACCTCCCATGAAGTTGCCTGTATGATTATACGTGATCCAAAGCCATCACATCATGTTCACCTTCAGCTATTGGAGGAGAAGTGAGAAGTAGGAATTGCAATATGAGGAATAATAAGAAAAACTTTGTAAAAGCTAAATTAGCTGGGTATGATATAGGGAGAAATGTGTAAGCATTGTACTATATATAGTATACACACGCATTATGTATTGCATTATGCACTGAATAATATCGCAGCATAAAAGAAGAAATCCTTTGGGTGGTTTCAATTGCCCTATTAGCTTGCATTGGTGATTTGCTAGTGATACTTTAGTCTGTTAATTCGGTAAAAATCAGAGATACTTTTTATGTTTCATAAGAACAATTGGCGGAATGTAAAGTAACTGGATTTTTAGGTGGAAAGCACCCGACTCACAAGGATGAAAAATCACAACCTTCACCTTAGCAGGATTTGTCTTAAACTTCACTTAAACTATGATCCTTAACAAAACAATGATTTTTTCAAGATTTTTGATTGAGTCCTCTCCGAGTTACCCTAAACTCGGAGCTGAAATCTTTTAAGATTTTTACCTAAAACAATGATTTTTAAAGATTTTTACCTAAAACAATGATTTTTAAAAAGGTGGAAATAGGTACAATTCAATAACAATCCTCACTCAGCAAACTAGAATTGAAGAACATTGTGATACATGTACATGAAATGTGTACTCCAACCTGTTCCTTTTTTTTTTTTGGTTTCCCACCCGATGTTCGGTACCCACATTGGAGCCCGATTAAATCCAGATTCGCGCCGGAAAGTCCCACATTGGAGGGTAAAGCGCTCCCTAACAAAGGTGACTCCGTAACCAAGGGGGCTCGAACCCCAGACCTCTTGGTTAAGGATGAAGGAGTACTTACACAATCCTTTCAGTCACACTTGAATGGTTAGACATGAATATAAGAATGATCATTATATGGTTTGATTTTTGTTATCCTCTTAGTATAGGTGTCTGAGTCTCTTTAATAAAGGACTATATTTATAATAATACAAATACTTTTTTTAAGGATTAGTATTACTTAAGAAAGAAGCGTTTGAGTTGGAGGTAAACTCATTGCTTCACACAACTGGATTTATGCAGCATTTATGAGTTCTATTATGTGTAAATATCATCCAAGATTTCCCCATAGACTTCCATATTCCTATGATCCTTTATTCTTTAGTTTAACTTGTAGAAATCTTACTAGTTTAGGAGCTAATTATCCGGTGAAGACATATCTCACAACTCTAGGATCTAATTTCTCATGAGAGGTCCCGGTTACATAGATATAACACACACCCAAAAATGAGATATAGATCAAGAATCTATTAACATATTTACTAATCTCAATATTAAAAATATAGCATCCCACGTTTCTTTACTATCCAGGACTTCAATACATTTAGAAAGGTAGAAGAATAAAGTTTTTATGTACTCTAGTTTGCAATAATACAAATTTTATCTGATTTTGGTGCTTTCAGGTACGTTCAGATACATAGAGTCAAAATTAGGTATTTTGTTCTAGATACACTGCATCCAAGTGGATTCACATGTATTTGAGATACATAACAAATCTTGCTCGCCACTAGTGGCCTAGCCACATATAGCCCAAGGTGACCAATCAGACACTCTTTGTCGAAAAATTATACTATGTATATAGAAAATTGTACTAAATTTATAAGTCAAAAACTATTTTTCATACATATATATTAAATCTTGGACACCCGTCACGAGATTTCTGAGTCCGTCACTCCAGATACACACAAATCACACCATATACATACAGATACTGAAATCCACATTTCGAAAGGTGGCCATTTTTTGAAGAAAAAAAAGCTCAAAATTATTGAAGAAGAATTAAGGAGAAGAAGAGAAGTGTAAAGTTTGTTGAATCTCCCCAAAAAAAATGGAAGGATTTTGATTGTATTGATTTTATCTTTTTTGCATGCGCTAGAATATTGCAAAGTTATTGCAAGCGCGATTTCCTCCTCAATTTATTGGTTTCAGTTGCATTTCTTAACTAGTTAGACTTGATATGTATTTGATTATTATGTGTCTCGGATACATGTATTTGGAAGCGACAGATACATGTATTTGAGGTGAAAAATATGGTACGATTCTCCATTATGCAAATTGAAAGAAAGAAAGATAATTAGGTACTAAACTAGTAAGATTTGTGTTGTTTAATCTTATATATATCTCGAAGTATAAATACAATCCACTTTTCTTTTCTTTTTTCACTCAAAATCATTTTTATTTTTTGGGAAGATAGGGGTCAAACACAATTTTTTTTAATCAAATCCTGAAAAATTACTTTTAAAGTGAATTGTCAAACAAAAACTACTTTTCTCAATAAATAAAAGTTATTTTGATAAAAAGTGCTTTCCAAAAAAATACATTTTTGGAGAAACATGGTGTGGATGGGCCTGTAGGTCTGGACCAAGATTTCATTTTGGGCCTAACATCAGGATGGATAAGTTGACTTTAAAGTTGAATTACTCTCCAATTCCACTTGAAAGTAAGTGGGCTGATCTTGACAGGATATGAAGACTAGATCCACTTGAAAATGTTCTTTTCTATTAATTCCACTAAAACATCACTATGCACATATTGCTATCAAGTCAATCTCCTCATGTCCACTACACCTCCTGAAAAATTCTAAATTTTGAAAATTGCAACTTCACACTTTACCTCATATTTTCTTTGTAAAAATCTACAGACCATATCTGTAAAATGTCTTAGATATCTTTATCTCTTTGATTATGGACCTAGTAGCTTTGGTCCTAATTGCATACATATTTGTTTTAAAATATTCATTACATATGTACAAGTTATTAATTCAGAATCAATAACTTTGAAGGGTCATTAGAATCCTGAATTCATGATAAGTCTCAAATCTTGACTCTAGGGCGGGGAGGCAGCCCATATGCGGATTCGATTGAACTCAGTAGATTTTGCTTAAACAATGTATTTATGTTATAAATTCATTAAATACGTACAAATATTACCTTTAGAATCCAATTATTATCACTCAAAACCGTCATTATAAAACTCAGAACACATAAAGTTGAAATCGTAGCTTCACTTGTGAGTTGACTCCACCTTTTGCCTTTATCTTTCAGTCTTTGTGGTGCCTTTTCATTTTGTTTGGTTTGAATTGGAATATTTATTACTTGAGAACTAAGCTTTTACATTGGCTTATTTGTTATGTTTTGGCAAAGGCTAGGTCAAAAAGGAGCTAGTCCTTAAGACTTCTTTTTGGTAAATATAGGTTAATTAGAGCTCTTTTGCATTAGATTAAAGTCATGAAATACATAATTAGGAACCAAAATTTAAAATTTGAAATGAATTGTTGAAGAGACAAGATGGTTGTGTAATAAAAGAAATGACTAATTATAGTGATGATATAAGGAGGAGCATGTGCATGCAATGACTCAAAAGAAGTTTCCCCTAATGATGGGTTTTCATGAATGCAAGCAAATCTTAAAAGAGAATGAGAATTTGTGTACATAGCATGAGGGACATCATAATCATGTTGATGCAAGAAGCTGGACATGGTCCCTTCATTAAGATCCTCCAAGCATGAAACCACACATAAGAATTTTGTCAATTCTTTTAATCCCATGTTTTTGACCATTAAATAGTGAGGTAACATCGATAGGATCTCAGAGATTTCATGTTCGAATTTTAAATAAAAATAAATTAAAAAATTGATAAAACACACTTTTTTCTTTAGTAAATTCTACATGAAACGAATAATTGGGTTTATTACATTAGTGGATCCTGAATACTAGATGCAAAAGTGAAAAAAATAAATATTTTATCAAAAATGGAAAAGGACAAGGGGAACAAGTTATTTTGGAATTGATTATTCCGAGATAAGATATCTTGGGATAAGTTATTTCACCATGTATATGAGATAACTTATCTCATCACTAAGGTATAAATAGTGGGATAAATAATCTCAGGACTGCTTAACCTCCAACCAAACGCAGAATTAAACTATTTTATATTTTATTCTAAAGATTATTATACCTCATACTTCACACCATGCGACTCGTTAATAAAAATGATTCTCTTTTAATTAAGTAGACTCTATGCCAAATAAATTCAGATTAATCGGACCAGAAAATCATAAATATTAGTACTTCATAAAGTTGAAAGAAAAAATAAATTCTAATAATAACCTACCCAAAATCACGGTTTAGGAAAATCTCCACTTTGGACTTTTTGGCTGGGTGGATATGGTCAGCCACGAGTTTACCTCAATGACTATGCCCCCCTTCCCCACAATATTTAATTTTTGTTGATAATAATGTTTGAAAATCCCCTTTTATTAGCTTATAAAATGTTTTTATCAAGCCAAGAAAGCTGACCATGCCTCAGAGACACAATCATTGCTAGACATTACTCTTTAGAGGTCAGATATTATACCTTTAAACTTCACCATATTGATTACTATACTACTTCTTTCTTTTTCAAACTCCTTTCTGCTAATTTAAATTAACTAAGAAGATATCATGACCTATAACCCTAGATTGTCCATTTAATATTTGACCTACATGTGTGATGTGTGTAATATCATATTATAAACCAAATTCAATTTTCACCCCACCAAACAATGCTCTATCTTGTAAACTCAATACAAGACATCAAGTGGTATAGTCCTAATATTTATTCTCGCAAAAATATTTAGTGACAATTCATGAGTAAATGTTAGTTTATTCTGTTAAAGTTTTTATTAGCATTTCTATTAAGAGTATTGATTAAGATTCAGAAGTCATATTTATTGTCGTATTTTTTTTAGCGATAATTGAGTAAATGTAATTGTATTAAGAATGGCTAAAACCTTCAGCATCAATTATAAGTGTTAGTTATAAATATCTATATTTATCATATTGTTATAATATAATATAATGATAATTATATTATTAATACTAAATAATTATGGTAAATTTTTTATTTGTTGTAATGAGTTAGGTTAAATAACCACCATTCTTTATGATGATTCTGTTCACTTCTTTTCATGTAAATGTTTTGAGTGGGTTGCTCTTTTAAACTATCATTCAGCTTTACTAATATTCCCAAGCACTGATGCTTTGATGTAAATATATTCTTGCAATTTTAGAATATTGCAATCTTTTAGGAATCTTTTATCCAATTCAAAGCATGTTATATTCTTCATTTCTTCTGCTTTTCGTTTTATCTTTTTTTTTTTCGAATGTTGAAAATATTATTGTTGAAAGAAATCAAAATAAGAAATATCTAAAGCATCACAATATACACAAAATTCCAATTCTTAAGTGGGTGAAATTTAAACTAATTTGCGTTAAGCACGTTACTATAATTATAATTGGACAAAATCCTTTAGGCTTGCGAAATGAAAATATATTTGCTTGACCCCTCCATCTAAAAGTAGAAGAGAGAGGTATTGAAGACACTCATAAACTAGGCATTAGTTTTATCTTTGAAATATTGACAGCATTAAAATTATTTTTCTACTTGACTAACTCAACTTAAATAAACTTTCGATCTGCCGCATGGCATATCAAGTGGTCTCAAACTCTTTGTAGGGGCTCTTAATAAAAATGTGATAGAAGTGTTGAAAACACTTTAAACTATTGACGAGAATTTAGGGGTATATTTCACTCATGTGGCAAGATCAAGAGTGTATTTGAGTTCAGTTAGTCATGTAGGGGGAGGAGTGCATTTAAAGTTGCAATAGTTCGGGGACAAAACTAATAATTCATGTCAAGTTTAAAGGTGTTTTCAATACTTCTCTCAAATAAGAATAGTACCCGCTCATCTTAATAGCTACTTTATTTATTTCATTTTTTTATTAGCCTGTTTTGAAAAAAGTAACATATATTTATATATTTAAAAACAATTTAATTTTAAAATATTTATTTATTTTTAATATCTAAGATCATAAATATTACTTAAAAAATACTATATCGAATCAAATTATGTTAGATAAAATTAAAAAAAAAACAAAAAAGAGATAATTCAATGGTCAGACTTCTTGTTTCTATTTTGTCATGATTACAAGATTTTTAATCCCGCAATTCCCTCATGGCATTGTTGTTCAATTGAAAACAATCACGATAAGTCGATAATTATAGTCATACTAAGATTTTTGCCCATGATGTACTAAATTATACAGTCGCCCATAATTATTGTTATTGGTTTTAGTATATTTGTGTTGCATGTGAATATTACGTCAATTTAAAAAAAATATATTTGAAAATAAATAAATAATGTGAAATTAAAAAAAAGAAGATATTAAATAGATATAACTTTATTTAAATAAAAAAATATCAATCTTACTGTATAAATTATTCATTAGTCAATGATACTATAAGAAACCTTAATGATACCACAACAATATACATATATACTCTTATAATATCCTTGACTAATGAGTAATTTCTTAACAAGAAACCTTAATGATACCAGTAAAGTATATATATATACTGATTTAGTATCAATTCAGCGAAATTATCAGCCTTAATGATGCCAATACAGTATATATATATATATATATATATATATATATATATACTAATTTAGTATCAGTTAAGAGAAATTAGTAAGGGGGTATATAGTTAATTATTTAGTAGGGTATGAATGTAAAGGGTATATGTTTGTAATTATTTTGCTTTTGTGGGGTATTTGATTATTTTCCCCTATTTTTTACTAAAGAAAATAACATATTTAGTAAAATTCACCTTTTATCCGGATACTCTTTTTAAATTCTTAAAAGTTTTGATAGTAGTATCTTGGAAGCGCATTCTCAACATTAGCATATAAAAATACGAAAGGTACTTCTATCGCCTGCGTAAAGCTTTAGTTTCCAAAATTTCATGGCAATTCTTCAAATGGGATAAGATATGATAAAAAGGTCAAGAGTATCCTTTAAACTACTACAATTTATTTATTTTTACTTCTTTTTTTTAAGTCAAAGAAATACAGCAAAGTAATGACTAAGCTAAGATTTTTCTTTTAAAAAATAAATAAATATTTTAAACTACACTTATAAAAGTGGATTTAAATTCTATAAAATGGTCCTTCTCTAATCATTATTCTCAAGATAATGCTAAGGACTTAATTTGAGGCTTAAAAATTAAAATGTACCTTTGGTTCTTCTTGTTGGGTAATTATGGGTAAAGGGTAAAATAATGGAAAAATTATAGATATATATTGTTGGGACAGTTAATATACACTATTAATATACATATTATGTGTAGATAGCATATATATATGATCAAATTATGCAAGACCTATAATTATCTCTTAAAACAACGTTGGTCAAACCAACACCTCTAGTTGAACTGCTGAGGTGCCACATTTGGGACCTATGGTATATAATTTTGTCCTCCTGGGCCAAAATTGTTTGTGGATCCACTAAGGACCCATCAATCAACAATGTAATATTCTTACGAAAATTATCAAAATATACAACTTATTTTACTATATGCTTTAAAATTTTCTACATTTGAAATAATTATAAAAATTCTTACTCTTCTATTTTCGGATACATCACTTTACGGGATGTATCGGTCTAATACATTACTTTACGCTATGTATCGGGATGTACATGTTGTATCGGGACATTGCGTGATGTATCCGAAACCGAGATGTGATGTATCGGGACATTGAGTGAAGTATCTGAAATTGAGACGCGATGTATCGGGACGTTTTGGGATGTATCCAGGTTCCCGCAAATTTAAGAGATTTTTGTAATCTGGAAAAAGAGTTGGGATATGATGTAATTAGTTCTTAAGACCATGAGATTTGTGTAAAAAAATTATATTCTTTCCGTTTTCATTTATTTATTTCGTTTTGACTTTGTATGGGGTTTAAAAAGTAAAAATATAATAATTTATTGCATTTAAACTAAAGATATGAAGAATATTTTAAAATAATGTTTAATTTTGTGATCTTAAAAAATTATCGTTGAAAGAATTATATATTTTTTTTCAAAATTTTGATTGAAAATAAAAGTATAGCATGTGTTGACCTAACAATACATAATTTCATCATTCATGTATCCGATATATTTTACAATAATTAGTTAGTTAATCTTACTGTTTGTTGTATACCTATCTAAAAAGCTAATTAGCTCTCTATAAGGATACGTGGAATAAATTCTTGTTCTTTTTCTTCTTCTTTTTACTAAATTTATACCTTTCTTACCACTTATAATATAAATCAAAATATGATCAACATATAAGCTTTAGGTCAAATACCCTCTCAATCATTTTTTTTCCTTTCAAAATTCTATTATTGGTTTTAGTCATTTCGGGTTGAAAATAATAGCTATTATTGTACAATTTTAAATTTTATAAGTAAAATTTTAGGATATGTATTACTCTATTATATAGAAGGGAAACCACAACTTAGGGCAAATCAGTTGATTGATCGATTTGTCATTTTGTATGAATTTCCTCTTAGTGTTTTCTTCATTTTAATTTATTTGTTTTACTTTTAAAAAATGTTATGAATTTAAAAATTACGAAAAAAGTGGTACTACAAAGATTTCCTCAATTTATATTTAGTGTTTTCTTCGTTTTAATTTATTTACTTTACTTTTCTTTTCGGTATATTATGTATTTGAAAATTACCAGAAAAAAATGGTACTACAGTCTAAATAATTTACAATTTAAATATTTTTTAAAAATATTAAAAATTTGATTGACTCTCAAAATTTCAATTGTGCCACATAAACTAGCACAAAGAAAGTAACATATATTATTGATAAATTATATAAAATATCTTATAAGTTATAATAATTAACAATTTAAAATATTTTTAAAATATACAAAATTTGATTGACTCTCCTAAGTTAATATGTGCCACATAAATTAAGAAAACTGAAGTAACTAGAAGAGAATGTGAAATGCCTTGGGTCAATCTGTGAACGGATCGATTTGTCCTTTTGCTTTAATTGCATCTATTTTTTTTTTATGACAAGGGAAATCCGCAGTCGCTACCCTTTGGGTGCGCACAGGGTAAAATTCCCGCTCCTATGCAATAGCTCGCAAACCACATAGGAGAGGTAACCTGCACTAGGCCTTTAATTGCATCTATTTATATTTAATTAGTACTCTGTCCATTTCAATTTATTTATTTTACTTTCCTCTTTAGTATGTTATGTATTTAAAAATTATGAAAAAAATAATATTATAAATTACAATAATTAACAATTTAATTTTTTTTTAATTTTTTAATTTTTTTATTGACTCTTAAAATTTCATTTGTATCACATAAAAAAATGACTCTCATAAATGTATGTGTGCCACATATTGAGACAGATAAAGTAACTTATATTGGGTTCATACTTGCACAGACTCTTATATCTAGTATATATATAATTTGAAATTTATAAAGGGGATAACTTACAGAAATCCTATTAGTTTAGAAGCTAATTACTTAAATTCACGTTAGTTTAGGTCAAACATATAAGCTTTAGGTCAAATACCCTCTCAATCATTTTTTTTCCTTCCAAAATTCTAATATTGGTTTTAATCATTTCAGGTTGAAAATAATAGCTATTATTGTACAATTTTAAATTTTATAAGAAATTTTTTAGGATATTACTCTATTATATAGAAGGGAATCCGCAACTTAGGGTAAATTAGTTGATTGACCGATTTGTCATTCTGTTTAAATCCTCTATTTATATTTAGTGTTTTCTTCATTTTAATTTATTTGTTTTAGTTTTATTTTTAGTATATTATGAATTTATAAATTACGAAAAAAGTGGTACTACAGAGATCTCCTCAATTTATATTTAGTGTTTTCTGCGTTTTAATTTATTTATTTTACTTTTCTTTTCAGGGTGTTGTGTATTTGAAAATTACCAAAAAAAAAAGGTACTACAATCTCAATAATTTACAACTTCAAATATTTTTTAGAAATGTTAAAAATTTGATTGACTCTCAAAATTTTAATTGTGTCACATAAACTAGAACAAAAATAATAATATATATTATTGATAAATTATATAAAAAGTCTTATAAATTGCAATAATTAAGAAATTAAAATATTTAAAAAATATACAAAAGTTTAATTGACTCTCCTAAGTTTATATGTGCTAACATAAATTGAGACAACTGAAGTGAAGTAACTAGAAGAGAATGTGAACTTCTTTGGGTCAATCGGTGAATTGATTAATTTGTCCTTCTATTTCAGTTTCATTTATATATATTTAACTAGATAATGTGGCCTGTGCTATCAATAATATAAATGGTATGTTTTGGGGCTAATAACCGAGTTTTTGAAGCAATTGTTTGCGTAGATAAAGGAATAAGTTTTTTTTAACACAAACTTGTACTTTCTTTGACGCTATTTAAGGCATAATAAGACTACCCACATACAACATTTTTGAAATATTTTATGTTGTCAATTATCATGATTTATAGTATTTTTACGATAGATTCACTTCAAGAATCAGTCGAATTTTTTGTATTTTTTTCAAAACATATTTTATATCGTCAATTATCATGATTTTAAGTATTTTTACGCAATTTTTAAATATAAAAAATAAAATAAAAAATAAGACAAATAAATTAAAATGGACCCAATATATGTTATTTTTGTTGTCTCAATTTATGTGACACAAATGAAATTTGGAGAGTCATCCAAATTTTCATATTTAAAAAAAATGTTTTAAGTTATTAATTATTGTGATTTATAATATTTTTATTTAACTTTCAAATAACGTATATTACTGGTCACTTTGTCCTAATTTTATGTGATATGGTTAAATTACAAAATTAACCCTTTTAAAATGTCTTTCAGATATTTTAAGTTGTTAATTATTATTATTTATAATACTCTTTTGGTAATTTTAAAATGCTATGTGTTATTTTTTTGTCCCAATATATGTGAGCTTGATAGAATTCTGAGAGTCAACGTATTGTATTATATAGCTTTTAAATATTTTAAATTGGTAATTATTGGAATTTTTAATGCTTTTTAAGTCATTTGTAAATGATAAATGTTGCTTCCTTGATTGGGACTTTTCCATTTGTGACATATATATATATATATATATATATATATATATATATATATTTGGTGCCCGTGCCAGCACGGGGTCGGGCCCAATAAATATTAAATTTTTTTTAAAAATTTATGTGATATAAATGGAATTTGAAGATCAGTCGATTTTTTATATGTTTTCTTAAAAATATATTTGAAGTTATTAAATTGTTGTGATTTATAGTATTTTTGCGTTAGTTTTGAATAATATAGGTTACTCATGTTTCAATTCACGTGAATAATCATAAATATTTTCAGTTGTTAATTTATTGTGAATTCTAGAAATTTTGACGTTATTTTCAAATAGTACATGTTACTTATTCTATTCCAATTAGTCAACCAAATTTCTTATATGATTTAAAAATATTTTTAATTGCTAATTATTGTGATTTATAGCATCTTTTATGTAACTTTTAATAATATATAATTTGTTCAAATTCATATGACAATGATAAGATTTCAAGAGTCAACGCAATAAAAATTTAATTTTTTTAAAAATTTGTACCTCTAATATATTTTGTAGCTGAAATATACTCTCTCCGTCCACTTGTATTTGTCATGTTGCGCTTTTTGAAAGTCCATTTGCCTAATTTTCAAAGTTAAATCAGATTGTATTAATTCGATATTTTTAAAAAAAATAATTAAATATGTAATTTTTTGCCTATGAATATGATGAAAAAACACATTGTAAAATATTAGTTAAAATTCTTATAGTTTGACTCTAAAAAGGAAATCATAACAATTAAAAGTGCATAGAGAGAGTAATAAATAGGTAATTAAATTTCAAGAAGTTTAAAATAAAAGGTTGAAAAAAAGAATACAAAAAGTACTATAAATTGTAATTTTTTGCCTATGAATATGATGAAAAAACACATTGTAAAATATTAGTTAAAATTCTTATAGTTTGACTCTAAAAAGGAAATCATAACAATTAAAAGTGCATAGAGAGAGTAATAAATAGGTAATTAAATTTCAAGAAGTTTAAAATAAAAGGTTGAAAAAAAGAATTAGATAGACAACATATATTGAAAATTGAAAACATATAAATAATAAATGGGCCCAAATGAGGTAAAACTTTTTGGCTAATAAAGTAGTAGGTAATTAATGGTGTTAAATTGTCCAATAATATAAATTTTAAAGGTACAACCATAAAAGAAGAATATGCAACACTATCAAGCACATATCATCCAACACTTGTCATGTGGTAAGTAGTAGATATTCCCATATATAGTAATATAGTAATTAGTACTATGTCCATTTCAAATTTATTTATTTTACTTTCCTCTTTAGTATATTATGTATTTTTTAAATAATAATAATAATAAAATATTATGTATTTAAAAATTATGAAAAAATAGTACTATAAATCACAATAATTAACAACTTAAAATATTTTATTTTATTTTTAAAAAAAAATTAAAAAAATTGTTAAGTTGACTCTCAAAATTTCATTTGTATCACATAAATTGAGACAAATGAAGTAACATATATTATTTGCAAATTACGTAAAAAGTACTATAAATTACAATAATTAACAACATATAAAAGAGTTACTCTCGTAAATGTATAAGTGCCACATAAATTGAGACAGATAAAATAACATATATTGGGTCTATGCACATACTCTTATATGTATTTTATATATATATATATATATATATATATAAACTTTGAAATTTACCTGTGAAATTTAAAAAGGGGTAACTTACAAAAATCCTACTAGTTTAGGAGATAATTACTTAGATTCACGTTAGTTTGCAATATTACGAATCTTAGCGGATTTTGGTCTTTGGATACATGTATTTGGTGTGTCTAAATACGTCTATCTCAAATACATGAGGTCAAAATTAGGTGTAATTTGTTGTAGATAGATTGTATCCACGTGAATTCACATGTATCTGACTCTCTTACTCGCCTCTCTCCCATCTCGCTCTCACTCTCCTCTTTCCCTATATCAGATATACCATATACATTTATCTAGTGAGATTCTCATGTATCTGGGGATCTCACTCACCTCACTTCTTCTCTCGTTCGACTCTCTCCGTCTCTCGCTTACCTCTCTTTCTATTTAAATGTATCTGGTAGCAAAAACACTTGTATCTAGGTGTATTAAACTTGAAATCTAATATGAAATGATTAATTAGTGAAACAATATGTAATTATTTCAAACTATAGAGAGAATTAGTAAATATGATAGGAATGTTTGTCTAATTAGATTATTTTTCCTTTAAAGTTCCTTCATATAGTGATTACTTTCATCAATTACATATGTTGAATAAAGACTATTTGTTAATTTAACCCAACTTAAACCCCACATTGGTCTTGTAATTATGGGGTACTGGCCCTCTCTTGCTCAAAAAACTTAATTGATGTCCCCTCTTCAGAAAGCAATTCGGACTTTAACAGCCTTTCGAGCAACTTTTAGGGAAAATTTTCCCTACTTTTATTACTTTCGTATTAATTATTTATTACATGTTTAATTAAGGTATTTAATATGAAATCTTGCAGTATTAGAATATTAATTGAGTATCATAACAATTAGCGCCATGGTGTTAATCATTATGAAGCCATGCAGTCATGAAGATTTTTGAGCTGTTTTCTTTAATGAAATGATTTCTTAATTCAAAATAATTAGGTTACATAATTTTTGAGAAATTAAAGCTAATTTTTTTCAAAAAGATGTTTAGTTTAAAAGATTGAGGTGTTTGACCTAATTTATAGAAACAAAATAAGTGATTTTGTACAGTACTAGAAGTTGGCATAAGCTAAAAAATTACTTTTTTTCGTGGAACCACTTTTTTGAAAATTCAATCAAGCAAAAAAATGCTATTTTAATAATGATAAAAGTACTTTTGAAATTGATAAAATAAATAAAAACGGCTATTTTTCAAAGTGACAAAAACAAGCAGATTTTAAAAGTTAGATCAACCAGACTATAATAGAAAATTGTATAAGTAAGGTCTAAAATAAATATTTAAAATAGAGAAGTAGTATATACTGTATTTATACAAAGATAAATAAATTAGTGATATAAGCATTTATCATTTCTAATCATCAAATGTAGACAGCAAAAAAATATTATCTCATTCCTAAATTTGTGCAGTTGATGATCAGACATAATCATATCTGACAATAATTTGTAGTTTAAGGAATGCCTATGTTATTTCTGGTTTTCTTTAAACAATTAGGGGTGTGTATCCTCTAATTTTTTTTATCCGACATCTGTATTAAAGTTTGACTATTTAATTCTGTATCGTGTAGGACTTCATTTGTGGAGAAGTGCTTCCTATCAAGGACCTTTACATATCATGACTTGAACTCGAGACCTTTAATTAAGGAAAAAGAACCTCTATTTACCGCACCACATCTGATCCCTCTATCTTATTTAGTGAAAAGGGGTTTGAGGAACTTCTGGAGTATCAAAATATTATTATTTGACCTTCTGACATAATTAATAACTTATTTCGATACTAATTATTATTTCTGATATAACTTAATTATCTTAGAATTGATAATCAAATAAGGTATAAAAAATGTTAATAACTTATTTTGATACTAATTATTAATTTTGATATAACTTAATTATCTTAAAATTAATAATTAAATAAGAAATAAAACAATCCTATCTAATCTATTTACGCATGTCCAACATACCAAACTCCCCTTAATGATATCAAAAACTGGCATCAATGTTATAACAAGATACACCCTCTGTCCTTAATTACTTTTTCACTTTTGAATTGACACATTTATTAAGAAATAATGATTAACATAGTAAGTTTGTTATTTTACCCCTATTAATTATGAAGTAAAAGAATTAAAAACTTAGGATTTTCAAGAAGTTTTACTTCTTTCAAAAGTAATTAATTGAGGGTATAATAGGTAAAAAAATGTCCTTTCTTGATTTATAGAAATTGTCAAGTAATTATGAACAACTAAAAAAGAAAAAGTGGACAAGTAATTAGAGACCGAGGAAGTACTCTCTATGGAAGGATCAAATCACTACAACAAAAATAATCTTGAGTAACAATTAATTAATATATAATAATTTTAATTATCATTAAATATGTATATTTAGCTAGTGGCAATAACATTCTTTGTAAATATCCTTAAAATTTATAGTAACATTAAATCTAATGACAATTCATTAATATCGATAAAAAATATAGCTCTTTATCAATTGCTAGTAAAAATCATTTTTAGTAAGTTTATTGTTTCGAGTTGAACTACATAAAGTTTAAGATAATCATATTTTCTTATTAAAGTATTTAGAAAAAATTGAATAAAAAAAATTGAAGTGAAAGGTAGAACTATTTACCTTCCCAAAGATTTATGTTATAAAATGGAACAAAAGAATATTACTCTCTCTCTCTCAATTGATGTGACTTACTTTTCTTTTTAGTCAATCCAAAAAGAATGATACATTTTTATATTAAATAACAATTTAACTATAAAATATTTATTTTACCCTTAACGAAAAAATTTACAGCCACACAAATTTCTATCATTCATTTTGGACCACAAATTTTAAAAGTTTTTCTTTCTTTCTTAAACTCTGTGTAGAGTTAAACTGACTCACATAAAATGGGACGGATGAAGTATTTTTTATTAAATAAAAGAAAGTTTTAACAGTAACTATCCCTTTCTTGTCCTTTGCGACCTTCTTTTTCATAGTTAAAATAAAAATGTGATTTAGTTTTGCGTGAAAGAAGATTGTTGCACTAATTTCTAAATTGACTACTCCCTAGTTCATTTTTATTTGGTCATAATGAATTATATATTTTTTAATATAATAAAAAATATATATAATATTTATTTTACTGTAATATTCGTATAGTTTTAATAAACTTGAAAAATAATTTGAAAGATACAATAATAATACTCCATCTGTCCCTAATTACTTGTCCATTTTTTCTTTTATAGTTGTTCCTAATTACTTGTCCATTTTGACAAATCAAGAAAGGACAATTTTTTTTTACCTATTATACCCTCAATTAAATGACTAATTACTTTGAAAAATACAGAACTTTTCACCCACTTCATAATTAATAGGGATAAAATAGTAAACTCACTATGTCATTAATTAATTTCTTAATAGATGTGTCAATTCAAAAGTGGACAAGTAATTAGAGTCAGAGGGTGTATGATGTTATGTAAAACAAAAAGTTACCTCACATAGCGCCATCAGAAGTGAATGTAAATTATGGGTTCAGTATAACTCAATAATTTATATTTAAAATTTTATATTAATATTAAAAATTTATTTTGATATCTATAAATAATTTAATCAAAAACTTAATAAGTAAATTAAATTATGATTTATAATTCATAAATTAAAAATTTTGGCTCAATCTCTAGTGCACGTTGTAATGATAAAGACATATACTAGTTATTATATGTAAATTGGGGTGTTCCAAAGATTTAAGATTTCAATTTCCTCTCCATTCATATGTATTTATTTAATTTCTTAAATAATACTTGTTGGAAAGTGGCTTCTCCCTCTTTCTTATAGGCCTCGTCTCTCTTACACGAGCTAATTAATCCTCCGGGATAATCTTTTACAATACTTTTTTCAAATAAACCTATAGGAACTTCAATCCAAAAAAAAATAAAATGCACAACAAAAGTTTTTTTTTAAAAAGGGGAAAAAAATTCTGCTAGTGATTCAAACACGCGAGCACTAGTTCATTCAAGGCGTCTAAAATACATTCAAGATGTCTGAAACCGTTGGTCTATAATAGCTTGTTGTGTCAAGAGTGTTCAAAATATGTTATTTAATCACTTCGTGTATCATTTTTCTTATATATATGATATTTTTTTCGAACGAAGGATGTCCAATTCATGCATGTCGCTCCACCCCTGATCATGGGTGTCACATACACTCTCGACCTTATGAGGTTCAGTTTCGTCGTTAAGCCTTGACCCATCATTATATAAGAAAGTGTAAGTCTCTGATATTATATTTGTCACGATTTAAACCTATAATCCTTTTGGCCCAATAGACATATTACAAATTTGTCTATCGGGCTACACCATTATCGAGTCCAAAAAGATGCATATCATGTAAACTTTTATTATGCCTTATAAAACTTGTCACATTCCTCCCTTATTGCGATATGAAATTTAACTAAGATATCATATGTACCCTCTCTTCAAGAAGTTCTCAACCCAAAAGGAAGTGGTCAGTCCTTCTATTAGACTTGTACTTGTCGGTTCATCCTCTGTTAAAATGGTTATTTTCGAATTCTATTTTGATCTACAAGTAATGCTCAATAAAAATTTATCCATACCTAACGTTTATATCAAACAAATTAATGTAAGATACTAATTTTATATATATATCGATTATTTAACAATAATTATGTGATGTGTATGTATTCTCATATTAAATTTAACTAACAAGGTTAAATTATCTAATTTATTTAAATATCGATGGTAGATAAGTTCTTAGATAAGTTCTTAACAGTACCCTTTTATTAATTAATGAAATCCAATAAAGACTAATACTTCATTTTATTTTATATGATTGTTGTTTGATCAAGTATGAAAATTAACAACAAAATTTGGAAAAAAATCTTGCACATACCAAAGTTATTCTTAGAACTTATAATTTTAAACAAGTTATAATATTACTATGATATAAGATAATTTATTAAGAATAAAATAAAAAATTTGAATTAATAGACAAATGAGGACTAAATTTACTTGTTATTTATCGAGGTGTCCCATACACACAGAAGGAAAAGAACGGAGCCCGAAAGGGCCGCGCATGCACATGCATATTTAACAGGCGCGCGTGCCTTCTTAATTTTGATTCCTCCGTCTTAAAATATTTATCGTGTTTCTGTTATACGATTTTAAGAAATATGAGTATCAATTACAAGAGATAGCTACTTTTATATTTATTTACGACTTAAGATATAATTTTCAAATTATTACTAAAAAAATCAGATAAATAAGTAAAAAGAGTTAATTTTATCGTAAACTTCTCAAATGATCAATATATTTTGAGACATATATTTTTATTAAGGACGACAAGTATTTTGGGACGAATGAATAAATACTCAATTCATCTCTCTAGCTCTTAATTTATTTATTTTTTATTTCTCATATAGTATTAGGTATCAGTATTGGAGTTCGACAATTCGGATTTGGGTCGTACAGGGCCCATTTGAGAGAAAACGTTCCCTATCAAGAATTTTCTTATACTCATAACTCGAATCTGAAATCTCTGATTAAGGCAAACACAATCTTGCAAAACATTCTTTAACTTTTAAAATATATAATATTGTTTGGATTTTATTAATTATTTTTTAAAATTTTGGACACAAAATTCTTTATTTTCAAAAATATTATTTTACATTTAAAAATAACATAAAGATAATATAAATTATAAAAAATTAATTAATTTAAAATATCTAAAAATTATATGAAAGTTGCGATAAAAATAATCGGTTTATTTTTTTAAATCTGAAGGGTGACTTCCGACTTATAAGTAATAAACAATTTATTTTCTCCAGAAAACGACAACTTCTAAAAAGACAAGTTAGCAACCCAAACAATAATATATATATATATATATATATATATATATATATATATATATATATATATATATATATATATATATATATTACTTAATACTTAATACCGTGCAAATGAAGCAAAAATATTTTTTGCTTTAGTCTTATATATAAAATTGATAAATCCTCTTAATATAAGAAAATATTATAAGTAGTAAAGTATCAAAGTGGGTTCAAAATTTACTTTGTCACATATTCAAATTTAGTTGTGACGTTCTATTTTTTCTTTTAAATTCTCTTATTTTATTTTTGAACGGATTATTACGCTTAAGTGATCTGATTATATCTATAAATAAATTATCCATCTATAAAAAAAATAATTAAAACTCATTCTGAATATAATAATAATAATAATAATAATAATAATAATAATTTGGAATGAAGGTAAAAAATAAAATAGCAACAAGATGACAGAAAGAACATCTAGGGAAGTGAGAAAGAGAAACACCTAAAGCAAAGAACTTTGAAACCCTCAGAATGAAGTGTAATTCTAATTCCTATCTGTCTTCAAACACCAAGCAAAGAATAATAGAAACCACAAACCCCACACCCCTTACCCGACTTTCTCCGTCTCAAAATAAATGTCATTTTAGTAAAAAAATTTATTTCAAAATAAGTCATGTCACTTTTCAAATTCAACAATATGAAACCATTACTTTTGTTTCTATTTATATTACACCTTTTTGAATTATTGAATTAATACAAAAAAAAAAAATTGATCATATTTTATATCTTTTAAATATTTTGAATTAAAAATTATTGTGACTTATAATTTTTTTACTTAATTTTTTAAAGTGTTCATATTTATTTGTAAAATTTCTAAAAAAGTTTTTAAGAGGTGCATTAGTAAAATTATTTTTTTATTTATGTTAAAATCATACAAAATGAAAAGTGATTAAGTAATATGAACGAGTATAAAATTTGACATAGAAAAGCTAAAGTTTCAGTCTTTGTATTGGAGACTGGAAACACTCCTCCCATTACCCCACCCCCCACCCCTCAAACCCCACACCAAACTCCATCCTCCAAGAAGCTCATATTTCAGTCTGCCCTCTCTCCACTCAATTAATTCCCTCTTCATTTTCATTTTTTTTTTAAATAATATTTTTTTTTTACAAAAGTACTAGTACTACATGTCTTGATCACAACTAAATAGAGTAGTATTTATTTGTCCACAACCCACATGGAGTTAAATTGAAACTCTAAAAAAACAGGTGCACAACCCATTATTCTTGTACATTTTATATTAGCTCATGCCTAGGAGTTGCTGTTAGTCAGACAAAGAGAAGAAGAAGAGAATTATAATTCCATTATAGTATATAGTTTTTTCTAAAAAAAAAACAAATTTCTAGAGTTTTGAGAATTCTTGGTATTAGTGAAAAATAGTCATGAACATGTTGTACTAGGCCTTTTGAGATTTTCTTGAATTGTAGTTCAATTGTGTGTGTGGTGGTAATTATGGATAATTGGTGTTTTGTTCATCATTACACAACAAGACAATGCCAATGTTATTGTACAACAACAACAACACAAGAAGAAGATCAAGAATTACAAGAAGAAGAAGAAACAAGAAGTTACAATTCCACAAAAAATCATGTTATGGCTTCTAGATATTCCAAGAATATTTCACCAATCATTTATATTTTTGTTTTCTTCCTCTTCTCTGTTTGTCCTGTTTTGTCATCACTAGAACAATTCAACCAAACTTTTAACCCAAGTGATGACGTGAAAATCATTAAATCACATCTCATGAAAATCAATAAACCTTCAATCAAGACAATTAAGGTAATTCCCAATTCCATTTTTTATCTCATCATTTATTGTTTCTTCTTCTTGTATTAATAATAACTCTCTGAATTTTTGTGATGTAGAGTCCTGATGGAGATCTTATAGATTGTGTATTATCACATCAACAACCTGCTTTCGATCATCCTCAATTAAAAGGCCAAAAACCATTGGTAAACCAATCATCTCTTTTTATTTACTGACTCGACTAATCAGGATTTGCATTGAGTCAAGTTCATAGAGGGTTGAATTTTTCTTGTAGCTCATCTTTTCCATAAATTGAAACACTTTTTACTTAGAGTTTCTCTATTCTGAAGACTTGAACTTGAAACTCTTGATTAAGGGTGAAGGAATCTCATTCGTTTCGATATTTTTTAGATTTGTACTGTAGATTTCAAAATGTTTTTTTTATTATAGGAGCTAGCTGAGAGGCCAAGATCATCAGGACACAACATGAATTCAATGGAATTTGAAAATTTTCAACTTTGGAGCATGTCTGGTGAAACATGTCCAGAAGGAACAATTCCAGTTAGAAGAACAAAAGAACAAGACATTCTAAGAGCTAGTTCTATTCGAAGATTTGGTAGAAAAATTAAAAGACCAGTTCGTAGAGACACTACTAGTAATGGCCATGAGGTTTGGTTTTTCCTAATTAAACTTACGTTGTTCAGACTCTTCAAAAATATATTTTAATGCGTCTCGGATCCTCTGAAAGTATAGTGCAGTTTTGAAGGATCTGACACGGATGTGATAATATTTTTAAGGAGTCTTGAACAATATTCGAATTAAACATTTTTTGACTTTATTTCAAAATGGATTTATTTTCATATCAAACTATTGTATTTTCAGAATAAAATTTCAAGAACTTTAAGTGATCTTGTTATGAGTTGTTACTTTTAACATTTTTTTGTTATGAAATGCTTTGTCAAGTTACTATTTTTGGTTCATGCCGACTTTCATGTTTTTTTTTTCTTTTTTCCATATTTAGTTTCATTAATTTCATTTTCCGTTCATCTTTTTCTATATGCAAATAATAGTCACATAAACTTTTTCATCAAAAATCAAGAATTGCATTTTTAAGATACCCCATTTATTTCTCCTCACAAAATAAAATACTAATTTATTTAAAATTATTTTTCCTCTTAATTAATTTTCTAAAAGCAATTAATAATCTTTAATTTTTTTAAAAATATTTTCGACCCTCTTAATTTTTTTTTATTTTTTTTGGAACTACAGCATGCAGTAGGATATGTAACTGGAGATCAATATTATGGTGCAAAAGCAAGTATAAATGTGTGGGCACCTAAAGTTACCAATCAATATGAATTTAGTTTATCACAAATGTGGGTTATTTCTGGTTCATTTGGGGATGATCTTAATACAATTGAAGCTGGCTGGCAGGTATGTTCTTATTAATTTAATTTTTGACTTTGTATTATGTGTTCACTCCGTGCATGATAAATAAATAATTTTTCGTATCAAGTCTAACATGATAACTCGAATCAAAATATGAATAACCTTGTCTTTAGAAAGTGTAGTCACTACCTAAGAATATAGTTAGTCTGCGTGGGTGAATGAAAGCCCCTAGAAGGAAGCAATACATCCTTTGGCATAGGTGCTATACCGTCTCTATTTATTATTATGATTAATCAGTGCATCAAAATATCGATCATATATTATTTTTGGATACTTTGATGGAAAACGCGGTTTCTTGGATTTAAATGTGACATGTACTGAAATAGAGGATAGTACTTAATAGAGTGAACCATTTTCTTTAGTGTCATTTAAAGCATGCCATTAAATCTTCAGCTACCTTTCAATATCAACAAATCTTTTTCTGTATTATCAGCATTTACAATATATAGTTTTCTAAATTATTTCATTTAATTATAACAGGTAAGCCCAGAGTTATATGGTGACAATTATCCAAGGTTCTTCACCTATTGGACTGTAAGTATTTTTAATTCATTGGCATCATCTATTAATTCAAGTGAATCTATAACCAACTAAGGTTGTGGTGGAGTGTTAACTGTTAAGTATTCCTTCACATCCTTAATCAGTGATCTCGAGTTCGAGTCCATTGGGTACAAAGTCGCCTCTGTTAGGGAGTGTTTTAAGTGGAACTTCCTGGTGTGAATTCTGATTTAATCAGGCTTCAATGCGGAAAATCATAAAAAAATAAAAATTAAAGTAAAACTATTGAATTATTTATTAATTTTTGTTTAAATGATTTATTTTTTCAGAGTGATGCATACCAAGCCACAGGATGCTATAATTTATTGTGTTCAGGATTTGTTCAGACAAATAATAGAATAGCAATTGGGGCAGCAATTTCTCCAACATCCTCTTATAATGGTGGTCAATATGATATTAGCATCATGATTTGGAAGGTAATTACATTTCTCTATACAACAAAAAGAAATAAATTGGAGCTTTACTTGCACTTTAATTCGTACGATTTTTTCAAAAGGCCAAATTTTATATTTTATATATGTAGGTTTTTTTTTAAAAAAAAATTGATGTGGAAATTAGTTCGCAGGTCTAAAAAATCTCCCTTTGAACTAGCACCGACCCAATAGACAATGGGTAAAAAGACCTTATAGCCACACCCCTACGCCATCACTCTGTCATCTTTACTCGTCTAACTGAATCATTGACTCTTATACAACTAATTGTTGCGGACCAAAATAGTTTCAAGATACTCTTACATGGTGTGACATTGTTCGCTTGAATAAAGGCGCACGATTTTTCCAAAAGGCTTCAAGAATTCTACACCTTATATATGAATATATGAATAGTTTCTTTTCCTTTTCAACTTCCAATGTGAGGAATTAATTCGCGCACCCAACATAAACATCATTTCTAAATATCTCCTTTATTTCTTCCAAAAACACATTTTCATTAATTTCTTAGCAATTCTTTTCCCCAATGAAATGTGTTTTAAATTAAAATTAAGCAACTAAGGAGGTTCATTTTAAAAGGGTACTAATCTTTAACTAAAATCGATGTTATTGTCTTCTCTCTTTTTCTTTTTCTTTTCTTCTTGCCTTTTTTTTTAATCTTCTCTTCATACTTTTATCTTTTAGTTAGTCATACTAGAAAATGCAAAATGACTATTAATCATTTAATATATGTGATTCATCAAATAAAATTTGTTTTATTAATCAAAAATAAAAGAACTATAATGGTTAAAATAAAAGAATGAAAAAGGAAAAAAGAAAAAAGTATTTGACATGAATTTACATCATGCTTGCATGTGTATGTATTAATTTTTACCTAAGGTGTAATCTTAAAGTTTCATTCATCGTATTTTTTTTTTCAGTGGAAACAATCATTTTGTTTGTGCTTTTAATTTTTTCCCCCACTTTGTAAGATTCTCTTGACTCTTCTTTACCAAGCAAAAGCCTTCTCTGACCCATCCACTTGTTCTTATTTTTCACTTTATAATTAGCTCTCTAAATCTCAAATTGTATTTTTAGTTAACCTTGCTTTAGTTATCAAATTAATTTGTGGCATTAATTCCAATTAAAAAACTTTCTTATTTATCTTTTTACTAAATCACGATCAATTAGGCCTCTTTATATGTACGCAAAATACCTAATAAGTTTGGCATACATTCTACTTTTCTCAGCTCCTTCTTCAGACTCTATTTGTGAGATAGATTATAGTGAATATATTGTTGTTTCTCACCCTTGACCCATGAACTCTTTATATGTTTGTTAGTAGATTGTTATTGAATAGGCTAAGACGTTTGGTCATGTTTCATTATGATTTTTTTTTTTTAAATAGTTTTTTTTCTTCAAAATGATAGATATTTGAATAGTTGTGTTTGACCATAAATGCAAATTAGAGTTGTTTTTGAACTTTTTATAATTAATTTGGAGTGGAAAACGTGAAAACACTTTATTGTTGTTTTTTGAATTCTTGAAAACTCTGAAATTCAGTTTCAAGTTGAATTTCAAAATTTTATGATCAAATGTGTTTTTCAAAGTTCAACTCCAAAAAAAAAATGTAAATTTTGATACTATGAGGGTCATTAATCATGCGTAGTACATACCCATAATTAGCTATTTTACTGAGACTATGATAGGTGTTACAAGCTGCTTTTTACGTACAGGTTAAGAAAAATAGCTGAAAGCGCACTCACATATTTACAATTATTTGTTGTATGCAGGATCCAAAACATGGACATTGGTGGTTAGAATTTGGATCAGGAGTATTAGTAGGATATTGGCCATCATTTTTGTTCACTCATCTTAGAGGTTCAGCAAGTATGATACAATTTGGAGGTGAAATAGTGAATAGTAGAGGAAATGGATTTCATACATCAACACAAATGGGAAGTGGACATTTTGCTGGTGAAGGTTTTGGAAAAGCATCTTATTTTAGAAATTTACAAGTGGTTGATTGGGATAATAGTTTAATACCATTATCTAATCTCAAAGTATTAGCTGATCATCCAAATTGTTATGATATTCAAGGTGGGATTAATCGTGTTTGGGGTAATTATTTTTATTATGGTGGACCTGGTAGAAATCAACGTTGTTCTTAAAATTAAGAGGGTGGGGGTGGGGGGAGGGTACATGTTTTTAAAAAAATTATTATTCTTTACATTTGTATTGTTAAGTCTAATTAACAAGTGGTTCATCAAAATTAGTTGTTATACCACGTTGAATCAGGGGAGTTGTGTAAATTGGCAAAGGAAATAGTGAATATTTTATATAATATGTTTTTTTGATGTGTTAGTTTATATATGTTTTGTATGTTCTATTTATTTTGTCGTATCAAATGAAGTGTTATTTTCCAATTATATACATTTCGTCTGCCATCAAATTAAATGATGCGGTGTAATGGATGAAATTATTTTTTTCTTAACTATAGGTCTCAGGTTTGAATTTTGGGTATGATTTCTTTTTTATAGGAAGCGATACCACATGAATGGAGCCCCTACTCAGTGTGGATCTGAATTAGTTGGGCTCGAATGCAGATACAATACATCAAATGAAAAAATAAAATAAAAATATTTTACGTAGATTATGAATTTTTAATTTTTTTAAAAATATAAAATAAAACCCTATCTATGTCAAATTCAGTTCTGATGGTAGGTTAATTGACTTTATCCATCCATAAAAGAAAAGTGATAAATATATAACCCTTTTTTTTTCTGCTTTTGTTTTATGCCTCTGGTATCTAAAACCATCCAATTAATGAAGAAATGGACAGCGTTGACACTTTGACACACAAGAGGTTGTTTGATTGATTGTTAGAGTTACATAACGTTATTAATATATGGATTAGTTACGAATAGTTTAATTTTTTATTTATATATGATTCTAAAATGATAATTAAACACCACACTTGATCATATGTTTGAATTGTAATTTTGAAATTATAATTTTTAGATTAATTTTTTTTCTTTTGAGAAGTGGAATAAAATGACATTAAGTTTGATGGGATAATAAGGTGGGGATATCCCGTATTATGTTTAGAATTAAATTGATATTTTATTTGGTTGAAGATATAAATTTATTTCAAACTTAATTCTCACCTTATTCCATGAACCAAAAAAATCCTAAGACTACACTAATAATGATAAGATATCCTCTATTTGAATTTATTTATCTGATTTTGATTTGATACGGAGTTTAAGAAAAATAAGAAAGTCTTTTGAATTTTATGATCTTAAACGAAAGATATGTAAAATGTATCAAAATATCTTTTAATTTTGTGATTTAAATATATCATTATGGAAAGTTAAAATTTAAAAATTGCCAAAAGAAAGATGTTTTTAAAGCAAACTAAAAAAAGAAAGTAAAACAAATAAATTTACACTGAGAAATAGTATAGCATATATATGAGCAATATCAATACTATAAAATCATTACATAAGAAGTAGTAATAATTTAGTTTCTTTTTGGTGCGGTAACCATCATCTATAATTTAGCACACCAGTAATCAAGTAGTAGTAAATTATTAGAGTATATAATCAATAGTTTACATGAAATTGAAAGTTAGAAATTCTAAGAGCCAAGACATTATTTTAATAGGAGATTTTGTTTCCCATCATCATTTAACCTTTAAGAAATGGAAAGAGAAGAGGATGGCAAAAAAACAAACTTAAATTGGACTACACTTCGGTATTCACAAAGGGTGTCAAGATCATTACATTTCTTTGCTTGATGTGCAAGCAAATGTGTATGCAAAACTTAATGAATTGAATAGATGAGCAAGAGTAAAGGAAGTCTGTCTTATTATAGGTCACTTTAAAATACGAAAAAGGATTAAAAATGCTCTTTAACGTACTAAAAATAATTTAAATTTGCCTTTTCTTCTCATAGTAAATTTAAATTAGGAGAAACTATATTATTATACGAATATTCTTATCATATTTACTAATTCTTATTATAGTTTGAAACAATTACATTTTATATTACTATTTAATAATTTCATACTAGATTTCCAGTCAGATACACCTGGATACATGTTTTATACACCTAGATACATATTTTTTTGCTACCAGATACACTGAAATAGAAAGGGAGGGGGGGGGGGGGGGGGAGGGAGCGAGAATTGTCTATGTATCCCAAATACATGCAAATCACACTAGATATATGTATTTGTGTGTATCTTGTGTGATTCGAGAGTGGTGAGCGACATGGAGGGGAGGCGAGTGAGATTTGTCTATGTATCCTAGATATATGGAAATTCACTTGGATATAGTGTATGTAGAGGAAATTACAACTAATTTTGAGCTCATGTATCCCTAAATACATGTATCTGGACGCACCAAAATCTGGTAAAATTTATAATATTACAAAATATCGTATATCTAAGTCATTAACTCCTAAACATATGGAATTTCGTAAGTTACCCTTTAAATTATCCTTAATGTTAATTTCGGATTAATAATGTATCTTCTTCCAACTAGTGAATCTCAATTGTCCTTATCATTAATTTTAGGGTTAAAAATATCTCTTCTTTTAATGGTAATTTCTCTAATTCTTATTAAATGGTATTTTTACCGTTTTTATTTTGGTCCAGAATAAATGGAGTTTCAAATAATCAAGAAGATATTATTTTTAAAAAAAAAACAATTACCCTTTGTTTAGATATGTTAATTTTTATGTAACCAAGAAGTGATATTAAATAAGTGTTACTCTCTCCGTTTCCTTCAAGTCATAATAAGGTTTTACACCATCTTTAAAAACAAATTAATTAGTCCTCTATATAGGTACATATAAAATAGATACAATAGTTTCTTTTTACCAATCAAATATCATAAAATAAATAAGAAAATTACTTATTTTTTAAATAAATATTTTCTATAAAATATTTTTCCTGAAAAACATATCCCAGCTTCACACCAAATATACCAAATCTTATGCAGTGCGACTTCGAATTAATTGAAGCCTAAAAAGTAATACTAATATCGAACACCTGAAAAAATAAAAAAATAATGAAAAGTCTCACGATATTTAATTAGTTTGATTTTCAAAAAGAAATAAATTATTTATTTTAAAGTAGGTTTGAGGTTTTATTTTTGTACTCTTAGGTAGGTGCGCAGTATTGTTGACTTTAAATTTGATTATTATTATTTTTCTTGAATTGTAACAATAATAAAACCATTGATAAATGTCATTGAAGGCTAGCTGTTAAGCTGCTTCTTAATGAATCCACCGACTTTCAATGATTGTGATGACTATATGAACAATGATCTCAACTCATATACTCCCTTCGTTTCATATTAATTATTCACTTTGTTCTTTACATATTTATTAAGAAATTATAAATAAAAATGATATTTTTACTAATTTATCTTTTAAAATTTTCTAATATACTTTGTATTTATGTGTCTTATATATCATTATTAAAATTAATAATGAAAGAATTATTTTGAAACGTAAAAGTATTTATACTTTCAAAAAGGATTAATTTTTTTTAAAAAAATAGAATCAAGTGTATAAATTAACAAGTAATTTGAGACAAATTCTCTTAAAATGCGGACAAGTAATATAAGATGGAGGGAGTTTATGTGGAAGGTCATGTGAGGAAAAATTCAATATTTGTAATCAAAAGTTGGAAAAGTTGTATGTGAAAGATAGAAAAACACTATAATAAAATTAATTTTTAGCGGTAATAAATATACATATTAATAATGAGTGTTAAAGTCTTTATCGACATTAGTTAATTGTCATTAAATCCAGTCGTTATATGTTATAAGGACATTCACAAAGAGTGGTAATTGTCGCTAAAAATACATGTGTAGCAATAATTAAATTATGTCCGTTAATTAATTGCTGGTAAGGGGTGAGGGTGAGGATTGGGGTACAATCCATCCGTTTCACATAATTTGGCTCTTATTGGCCTTACATATACATTCTTATAAAAATTATAACCAAAGATGTATTTTATTAAATTAATCTTTTTGATAATACTTTGGAACTTTAATTTTATAACTATTAATTTATATAATTATTTAATATTACATATGAACATTAAAAAAATATTATAAAATTCTCTTAATTTCATAAATAAAATAAAATAAATAATTATTTTTTATATCGGGTCAAGTAATATAAAACAAAGGAAGTATATAAGTATATATCATTTGATAAGGATAGGAAGTTAGGATTGACATCAATTTGTCATTTGTGGACCTTAATTTGCAACATAAATTGTGATGGTCCAGGACCATTAATTGCATTGGTGAAGCTTGATTGATCATTTGATATAACCTATGGAAGTTATATCAAAATACATTTTTCATTTGAGGGTGACTTCTCATACATCTTTGCACGTATATACATAATACACTAATGATAATAATTTCAAGGAAAAGGCACTAGTATTCCCTAGACTATGACTGAAATCGCAGAGACGTATCTTAACTAAACTAAGGTCTTATTAAATTCATTTTTTTGTAATTTTGTACACCATTCTGGCTTACGTGGCATCTAAATATCTCTCACGCGCCTCAATTGCGTGGAATCACAAAGTGTGCCACGTAAGACAAAAGGTGTACAAAATTACAAAATAAAAATAAAAATTCAGAGAAGTAATAGGACCTTAGTTTAGTTAAGGTGTGTCACTAAGATTTCGGTCATACTCTAGGGGTATTTGTGCCTTATCCCATAATTTTATCTTGAAAAACTTTTAAAAAAAATAATTCTCCTCAGCAGTAAAAAAACTGTTTGTTACAAGATTTTTTTCTTTTTCCAAACACTTTAAATCTTTAAGAAAATACTCCACAGTAGAGGCATTTTGATCTTTTCTAAAGTTATTAGATTTTTAGTATAAGACAGCCCACTTTAATATCAATTGATATTTTAGCACCCCTTAATAACACAAGAGGGGGTGAATTGGGTTATGTCATATTTTTGCCTAAATGATATTAGAAGTATTGAGAGAAACTTATATCTAAATTTTGGGACAGTTTAGAGATGTGAGTTAGTTGGAATTGAAAAAACAAAAAAAAATCGGTCTATAATGTATACTTAATTGTATTAACAATGTATAGATGTAAATACATTTTTGATACATGGTTATACATCATCTATACACTATTTATACAATATCGATATATTACATATGCATATGACGTTGAAAATATTTTTTTGTTGCATATATATATTGGTAAATAACTCAATTTAATATTATGATTTGAAATTGTATGTTTTACCCACTGAACTGTTCCCATTGGAGATATATTGAGGATAGTTTTAAAAATATCATTGCTTGTTTTAAATTTTCAAGAATGGACGATGAATTCTATTCGAGTTTATTAATATACATATTGAAAAAATCACATAACTAATAGTCAATATATATATATATATATACATACATATTTATACATAATTAGTGTTTACTTCTTTGAGCAACTTTCACATATAGTAAACATAAAAATTATATTTGTATGTTATAGCTATAGTTTGCATAATTGCGCTCCATAACAAATTTTATGTTTGCTATAGAGCTTTTGATTTGTATAATTCGCTACAAACATTCAATTTTATACAAATTGTTCAGTTTTGTATAAATTTATTTATACATTGTAATTGCATAATAAGATCTGTATTTGTATAATTATAAGTGTAATAGACGAATATATATGTATTTGTATTTGTATATACACTTTTCTCTCGCTTTATACAAACACAAACGCATTTTATACATTTTATACCGAAATGTATAAAATGGCTAATTGTATACCGAAAATGACTAATTGTATATCGAATCAGATGACAAAAAAGGGGGATGTTTGCTGCGAATTACAATTAAAACAAACTATGGCTATAGCATTTAATTTGAATTAATAGTTTGCTATTTCATACAATTTTCCCTACTTTTTATATAATTATGTGTCAAAGACCTATCAATTTTTCTTGTGAGTATCTACCTAAGCCCATCACTTTCAACACAAACAACACACAATGAGGATAAGAATGAAGGATGACATTTGTGGACCTTTGTAACATAAATTGTGATGGACCATGCATTATATGAGTAGATGTTGATCGATCATCTTGCTATACCTATGAAAGTACCAACAACTTAATATCTTGCATTTGAGGGCGACTTCTCATACATCTTTGCACGTATTAGAAATATTTGTATGTAAACTTCATATCAAATATATAAAATAAAGGGCCCATCAATTTTCGTAGAGAGTATACAATTTAAGCCCATTACTTTCACCCCAAACAAAACACACACACATGACCTCATGACCAAATTTCGGGATTAGTTATAGAGAGTTTAGTTAGTCATGTATTATTTATTCCATTTTTTTTATTCTGCATATAATTATATATAGTTTCCTTCATAATTTATACATGTATAAATTATGTAGTTTTGGAAATTGTAAATCAAATATCATATTAATTTTAGACATACTACCATATATGGTATTACTTATGCAAGATCAAATACATGTATAATATTTCTCCTAACCAACAATTTGCAACAAATTTTAAACATATGGAAAACAAATCAACCATAAATAAAATTTGAAGAAACAAGAATATTATTGATAAAACAATATGAGTATAAATTTGTTCCTCCTTTGATTCTTCTCTCTCTTAAGATTTATCCATGATTCAAGCGCCGTTTGCAGCGTATTTCTCGATCTAGGAGGATTTGAACTTGATCTCCATAATTCGAGAGTCATTAGTGGCATATTTCTAGAACTAGGATGATTTGGATTTCAAAGGAATTTTTGTATTGTTACGACAGAATGGACGGTGGTTTCAATGATTTTTGATGAAGAATATGATGGGTTTTATCTTCTTCTTTTTTTAATGGTTGAATGATGGTATAATTGTATTTTGGATATATGTTATTTGTATGTTAGGTGTATGCTAGTAGTTGTGGAATAAGTGTATGTCTGGTGTATGTAAAGTGTATTTAGAGTGTATCGGATGTATATAAAGTGTCTGTTACTGCAAGTCATATATATCACTACAAATATAGTGACATATACACGATATACATATAAAGTAATTATATGTTGTGTGCAGTGGCGAATTTAGAGCCAAAAAAAGGGCACCCGCACCCGTGTTCTCTTTGTAAAATTAAATATTTTATATGTATATTTTTAAGATTTTGTATAATATTATATTCTTGCACCCGTACTACAATAAGTCTAAACGGTCCACATGGTTAAATGTAGAGCTTTTGACCTTGAGGATTAAGGATCAATTCTTACTTCAATACATTTTACTTGGTGCACCCATGTTCGAAAAATCCTAGATTCGCCTTTGGTTGTGAGTATAATTGTGTGCATGTTGTGTGTACGTCACTACGTCACGTGTATTAATATTATATATATGAGATACTCGTGATATACACAAAATATACTCATGAAAAAACAGAAGGTGGGAAAGTGGGAACTCCAAAGAAGATAAAAAAAGTAACAAAAGTTTTTAATAAATAATTTAGTGAATTTTCTAAATATTGGGCATGTACACTTCAATAACACCGAAAATAAGGGATGCATAAGATATTTTAAAATAAATTTCACGTTAAAAATGCAGAGAAAAGAAAGTGTTATTTCACAAAATAATTTTTATAACTTTATGCTTTTCCTTTTATATTAAATCTATACATACATTTTATTGAGATATTTTTAAATATTTAAGAACTCGAGGACAAGAAAATTACGTATTTATTGATGAGCTTGCTTCAGCAAGGGTATTTTTGAAAAAAATTAATTAAAATATTTCTATGGTTCTACCTTAATTTAATTAGTGTATAATTATCAAAATTATGGAACCCGTTTTAGCTATGTTCTTCAGTTATAGTTTTATTACTTTGAATGTCGGTGATTTTTGAGTAAAAAATCAACGGTCGATGAAGAAAAATACTCTAATTATGGACATCCCAATGGGCCTCTTCATATTAAATTTGCAACTAAAAAAAGAATGAGATGATTACTGCCACACAAATATATATTATAATTTATTTTAGAGCAAAAAATTAAAATCATTTAATCAATACCACTTAAAATTTATCAATATCAATAATATTTATCATATATTTATTCTACACTTACTGAGATTGATTTAATATCGTTTAACTACCATCACCAAAAGAATAAATTTGTGAATACATATTGAACTTGTACACACCATGAAATTTTCGTAACTAGTTAAAAATATAGTATAGATAGAAAATAAAATAAACAATATCACACCAACAAAGACAGTCTCTATCATTCTTTTAAAATCTTCTTTTGAAAACTCTGAATTGTATTACGAAACTGCATGCCCAACACACCATATATAATGCGTGTAAAGTTGATATTGACAATCGATTTGTTGTGCGTGCGGGGTTTATTTTACTTTTGGTGTTCGTTTTTTTTTCCTCGACAAATTTAGATTCGCACCATATAAAGTCCTATTCGGATGAAACGTTCCATATCAAACATTTTTTTATATGTATTTAAAGCTCAATTTTAAGACCTCAAATTAAAAAAGAAACAATCTCATTTGTTGCACCACATCCATGACAATTTGTTGTGTCATTGTCACTTCAATTCTTTCCACACGCATTTACTACTTTTGCTTGCTTTTAATTTCGTCTTTCCTTTAGTCCTTTTTTTAGAGGCCACTGATTTAATTTTTGGATTGTGTCCATTACTTATTTTGCAAAAAAATAGTACTCTAGAGTTTGGCAATCTCAATTTTAAACTTTCTTCTTTTCCCTCTTTTAACACACAAACATTATTGTTTGGAAATTTTGATCAAAATAGTAACTATATTTTTCCTAATTTAATGGACTTGCAAAAGAATATCCTACATTTTGAAAATAATTTAAAATGAGTAATTAATTCTACAGTAAAATTAAACAAATTGTATTTCTCTTGATATGTTTAAGTAAAAAACTATAAAATAATATAGTCGACAAATAAAAAATAATACGCTATTTTAAATTAGGAGATTATTATGTAGATATCTACCGAGTAAATATCTCAAAAGGTCACTCAAGTATGTGAAACTATTTGAGAAAGTCATTCAACTTGGTTTTATATCAATAAAATCACTCAACTTATGAATTTTCTTTTATAAAATCACTCAACTTAAATTATTTTTCTAGAAAATCATTATAGCCAAAAAATTAAAAAAAATAATTGCACAAACTACCCTTCAAGTAATTAAGTTTTGTAATACTTACTTCTATTGTAGTTTATAATATTATGCTTATTTCTCTTATTTTATTTTTAGTAATTGTCTTAACTTAATTAATATCAACTCAATCGATCAAGCATTAAGCATTAATTCAACTTGGCTCAGGTTTCATCATATTTTACCATAATTTATACCCATCGATATATGCACTTAATATTTTATTTTGATAATCAAATGCATATACACCAATACTATGAAATTAGTCCGGACAAATCCAAATTCAATGACTCCAAAGCTGAATCATCACCCCAACTAGAATTGGATATGGATGACAGGATGAGGCTGAGATAAACCACCCTCCCCCACCAAATTCTTCCCTCTTTTTCTTCCTTCGTCAACCTGAGAGATGTTCTTTAAGAAAAAGAATCATTCCTTTTTTCCCCACCTGGCAAAAGTTTTTCAAAAAATTATTTCAACTAAATATTGGATACTAGTTTTTGAATATCCCTTTAGTAGTTCTGTTTGTGTGGTTTTGAATTGAAATTTCATTTTAATTCGTGGGTCGAATATTTGATATTACTATTTAATATGGTATTATTTAGTGTGGCGTGCATATTTATATGGAATAAAAAATGATTTTGTTTTTCAAAATTAGATTTTTTTGATAACTTGAATAAAAGATGTTATAAAATTATTTAAATTAAATAATATATGATAAAGGAAAATTTAGTTAAATCATAAATTTTTATGTTAATAATAATTAAGTTAAGAAAACAATTATTAAAAATAAAATAATTATTTAAAATTAAATAAAATAAGAGAAATACACATAATATTATAAACTATAATGGAAGTAAGTATTACAGAACTAAACTTGAAGGGTAGTTTGTGCAATTATCTCTTTTATCTTTTGGTTATGATGATTTTTTAGAAAAATAGTTTAAGTTGCGTGATTTTGTAAAAGGAAATCCATCAGTTGAATGATTTTATTGATATAAAACCAAGTTGAGTGACTTTCTCAAATAATTTCACATATTTGAGTGACCTTTTGAGATATTTACTCATTATCTACCCGACCTAATCAAGCACATGTCTCAATAATAATAATAATAATAATAATAAGTTATTTGGTGTAGCAGCCAATATTTAAATAAAGAGTTTCTCCTTGCCGACCAAATAAAGATGTATTTATTTTTTAAGAAAAAAAACATATTAGAGTAGGCAACTTATTGGTGAAGTAGAAAAAATAAGAAGGAAATTTAAATTTATACAATGTAGAGATATGAGTTGGAAAGGTAGCTCACCAATTAATTAATCAGTGGACCATAATTTTAGCATTACTTTTAATTTGAAACCTAATTTTTTTTATTGATCACTTATATTACATCGAATTTATTTTTATTAAGTAATTTATTTTTTTGACAATCAGGCAAACTTAAGTGTGTGAAATATATTCGTTATTGATGTGGCAAATGACGAATGTCCAGTGTCATTTAAGTAAAAACTCCATTTTAAAATTTATTTAATAAATAAAAAATAATATTCTCAAAAAGAAAAAGAAAAACTTAGAACCTGTTTAACTATGAAAATTATTTACTATTTATTTATTTGAAAAATAAACTTTTTACTTTATTTAAGAATTATAATGCAAATTTTAAATATAACTTTAAATTTTATTTTGGAATTTTGGAAACATCTCAAAATCTATTTTTATTTTTTCCATTTTACTTTTTGACCTTTATTATTTGCCTCAATTTATTTATTTATTCAATAAAAAACAAGCTCATTTGTTTCAACCACTAGAGCTACCCATTTGTTCTCTTCAATTTTCATTTTGCTCAATTATTGAACAGTTTTTATTTTTTTACTATTATTGTGTCAACTTTTATCGGACTGGTACAGCTGAAAGTTCGGATTATTTTTAATTTTTTTTAGAAAATTTAGTTGTATGTTTCAAATAAAGTAATCAAGTTAGATGATTTCGTTAGTTTTCAGAAATTGGGAGTATAAATTATATCAAGAAAAAATATATGTAAATTCTAAAAATAATTTCAAAGGTTATGTTCAAACACAATTTTCACAATGTAATTTTCTTTTCAATTTTTCTTCCCTACCCCCATTTTTTTTAAAAAAATAATACTAATAAAAAACACAATTTCAAAATTCCAAAATAAAGTTAATAATATTTGATTTTTTTGGTCAAATACCTACTTAATTTACACTCAATGTGGGTGGAAAGAAAATCAAATCTTTGTAAAAAAAATTAAAAAATAGACCGAATCCATCGATGACGGTCTAAAGTTGATACCAACGTAACTTTCATTTAGGTTGATAGGCATCAGGGCCGTCTTAACCACTAGGTCACTAAAGTCATCGCTTGGGGCCCCATATTTTTTGGGGCCCCCATTTAAAAAAATAATACTTATACATATTATTAAAAAATTATATTGATTTTTGAAAGAAAAAAACGTGTAAGAGGTTTTATAGTTTTTCTTGAAAAATTGTTATTGTTGATATTCTTAGTTCATAAGTATATGTAAATTGTCTTAATTATTATAAAGAATTTATTCAGTTTTAATACGTCAACTAGAAAACATGATTCCGATTTTGAAAAAAAGAGAAAAAACTTGAAAAATTAGATAAATCTTAAAAAAGAGCCTTGATAAATTTTTAACAAATAATAAAATTTTCGAATAAAAAATACTTCAAATGATCAAGTAAATCAATTATATAATTGAGTTAGATGATAATAATATCCAAGAAGAAAATCTAGAAGAGGTTGGTGAAAATGTGATATTGTTCCCGATATCAAGAACTCTTAAATAATTTAAATAGTTGCATCCCTAAAAATATATATGATCCAAGTCAATGGAATAATGTAGATACAAAATTAAGAGATCTATTAGTAGAAAATGGATCATTTAGAGTGACTGATATAAATTTCCACAAGATAAATATGTATGACATTTTTCTACAACACACTATATTCAAAAATTCGTAAACGGAGAAAAGTATGAAAGAGAATGATTAATCTACTCTACAGATTTGGATAATTTTTTTTTGTTTTTGTTGTAAATTATTTAGCACAACTTCTATTATTTGTAATAGTAAACTAGCTAGTGAAGGTAGTAATGAGTGGAGAAATCTTAGGGGTCGTTTGGTAGGGAGTATTAGGAGAAATAGTCATTGTATTATGTGTGGTATTATGTAGTACTATGTTTGGTAGGAGTTTTGGGCCTATGTATAACTAATCCATGGATTAGTTATACACCCTCCATGGTATTATTGGGTGTACGTATAACTTATACCTTCCATTTGGTGGTATTAGTAATACATGGATCTAATACCATGGGATCAATATATGTAGAGACAAAAATACCCCCTCAAATCCTTTCATTTTGTTTATTTTCTTGGTTTTATGTTTTATATTTGTACTAATAAATTTATTTAAATCGATTAGCTTACAAACTTTATTATTTTAATAGAGTAATTTGTAGCTAAAATATGAGTTATTTAATCTAATTATTATTAATATAAAATATTATAATCGTACTAATATGCTAATGTTGATGTATGAATTTAAGAGCTATTTTTGCTATTTAAAAATATCTTGAGTATAAAAATAGTTTAATTTATTTTGCTATTTTTTTAATTTTATGATAAAGAGCGATTTTGTATGATAAAAGTCCTAAGTTGAATGATTTTATTGATGTAAAACAATGTTCAATACCTTTTTTCTATAAATTCTTATAGTTGTGTGACCTTTTGAGGTATTAACTTCAATTTATTAAGATGACAATTATTTACCCTCAAATAATTTAAGTGAGAAAATAGTGAACATGGTGATAAAAATTTCCTTCTCCTAGCTAGTTAAAAGGCTATAAAAATAATAATATTGTTCGTCAATTATCTACCTTGACCCAATTACATGAAATAAAAAATGTCATAATAACTCAAGGGTATAAAGTTTTTTTTGTAGAGTTTTAAACCCCCCACAAAATTAGGTAGGAAGGAACGAACCAAACACTTGATAAAAATAATCTCTGCATTACTAATCCCTGTATTACTAATCCCTGCATTACTAATCCCTGCACTATTGATCTTTGTACCAAACTGCCCCTTAGTGTTAAGTTCAAAGTCCATGAACTAAAGAATGAAGATATTATTAATAATATGAGCTCTTGTATTGATTTAGAAATGAGATTGCATTAAAAAAATAATTGATACAAATTGACAGAGATAAAATGCAATGAAAAAATGTATTGTCAAGAATTATTGACGTGATCAAAACTCTAGGGAAAAATAATTTAGCATTTAGGGAACAAATGGAAAGATCTATCAAGAAAGTAACGGTAATTTTTAAAGCCTAATTGAAATGATTAATAAATTTGATTATGCTATGCAAGAACATAATCGAAGAATAAGCATGACGAAATTCATAGTCATTACCTTGGACATAATATACAAAGTGAATTATTAAACTTATTGACAAGTGAAGTCAAGAATAATATTATTAAAGAGATTAAAAAAACAAAATACTTCTCAAAATATTAGGGCCTCTCTTTAAGATTTGGCTTTAGGCCCCCGATCTTGTTGAGTCGGTCCTGATAGGCATCATCTCATTTAGGGTTTGTCATTTTAAACACCTCAAGTAAGGCCTATGTCATTTTGATATTTTTACTGAGTTGACACATTATGTGTGGTACGCTGATTTTGAGCACGTCAAACTATCAAAGGCCCTGTATTGTTTAATTAACTATTTTTGAGTTAGACATAAGAAACCTAGAATAGTTGATACTAGTTCTTTCATTACTTACATTGAAGAACACAATTCTTTAACTTGCATTCATTCCCTCTTGTGCTACTAAAACAACACAACAAATGATCTGTAAAAATTATTTGCATCGTAACTGACATATATATTAGTATCAAAATTTGTAACATTGCAATGATAAAAGGGCCACCAACGAATATTTGCAACTTCAATTGTTAACAAATGGAGCCTATTAGTTAATGAATAGTATTATCTTTTGAACCAAAATAAAAAAAAAAAAATGGAGTCAAATAGAGTACTAGCTAAGGCACATGTGCCAGCCTTGACAAAACAAATAAATCCAGCATGTCATATTAGCATTGGCTTATGCATGTGCGCCATATTACGCCCACGTCGGCCTTAACAAGAGTGCATGTTACGCCCCTCATCTACTTACGCATGCAAACACGTATGTTTTTTTTTACTATATACTATTTTTGTGAAAAATTCAACTTAGATTTTTTGGAGGTACAAAAGATATCTTAGATATTTAGTAGGACTTTCTAAAATTTTGTAGAGTAATATCTTTGATAGTTGTACTTAAGAAAAAACTAAATAGTCTAGAAAATTAGATACTTGAGGAAGATATTTATAGAAGAGGTTAGGACAATCTAGATTCTTAGAGATCATTTGGTGTGAGGGATAAAAATAAATAGTGATGGGATAAAATTTTTGTATCTTGTTTGGTTGTCATGTTTGGGATAACTTATCCCACATTTATATCATAGTGATGAGATAAGTTATCTCATATATATGGTGGGATAAGTTATTTTAGGATAGCTAACCCCAGGATAATTAATTCTGGGATAACTTGTTCCCAACCAAACGACCCCTTAGTATTTAGAATCATCCCTACACAACAAATAGGGGTGGCATTAGTAATTTGTAATAACCCAAAAACAACTCAAATCAAATAGTCTTCTTCCATAACAAAGTTCTCTTATTCAAAATATCCAAGTTCTTCTTTCTAACTTCCTCTTCTTTAGTTGAATCTTCTGATCTTAGTTAACGATCTTGGGCTAGCAGAAAGTTTCCCAATTATATTTTTCTTCTGCTATTCTCTACAATTTCCTCCGTTCTAAAATAGTTATCACATTATATTTTTTGAAAATCAATTAATTATTTTTTATGTCTATTCAATTTGATTTGGTTAATTCAAAATTGTTATAATTAAAATTTAAATATTTTCTTTGTATTCTGTAATATATAAATTAGATTGTATCATATTTTCGTCGTTTCAGAATACTTGTCATAAATTTAATTTTGAGAATCAAATGATTAGAGACATATTAAGATGTATTTTTTTTTATCATGTTGGTATGAATTTTTTTTTTAAAAATAATTTATAGTTTTTTTTTTTGTATATTTTTTTTAATATTTTAAATTTTATACAATGATATCAAGATCTTAAATTCCATGAGTAAATTTATAGAGTTCAAACTCATTAATGTTTCTTGAGTTTTTCCAAGTTTCAACTAAAAATATTTTTATTACAATTTTTTGTTCCAGCATTAAAAGATGACTAAATATTGAATAATTTTTAAAAGATGACTAAAATTTAATTGTCGATCCAAAAGTAACTAATTTTCATTTTATAATATATATTGAGCCCTAGACAATACATACCACAATAAATTTGTAGACTGTAGTATTGACAAATACATGGAAAGTGTGGTGCACCTTTGGACAAATGCGTGGATTAGAACACCGAAAACAATGATATGGATAAAGTGTAATAGGACCATTCTGGTTTTGGAGTTGGTTGGTTTATATAGTTTAATAAAAACACAATACAGAAGTTTCCAGCTCTTTCCCAACTAATTCCTGTTCGTCTCAGTTACGAAATCAAAATTTTTATTAAAAAAATTTAAAATATAAAAAAATAAACACATAAAGAGTTGAAGGAAGTTCAATATTTACTATACTTATGCAAAAAGTAATATTAATTATAAATAAATAATGTAATTTTTCATTGAAAAGGGATTAAATGAACCATTAGCCCCGAGGCGCTCCACTGCTGGGCCCACTCCTTGTTCTTGTATGATGCAATGGAAACTCCTAGAATCTTAGCAAGAATCAACTTCCACCTAACACCAAACAAACCACAAATACCAATCAAGATTGTGGTGGAGTGATAAATACTTCTTCATTTTTTAATCAAGGTCTCGAGTTTAAGTCTCCTTGGATACATAATCGCCTTTGTTAGGAAGCACTTTACCTTCAATGTGGGACTTCTTGGGATGAATTCGAATTTAGTCGGACTTCAATGTATTTAGTCGTGCTCCAATGTGGGTCCCAGTTGAGAAATTAAAAAAAGAAACCCCAAATATTTAAGAATTTTCTTGGATACTTGTACCCTTAATTATATCTTTAATTATGGATTATGCACCTTATTATACCCCTAAACCATATCTTTATTCCAATTACTTAGGCATAATCTTTGGATTGTTCTCCAAATTTCTAGTGCTTCAACTATATGGATTTTCCAAGGCGGTCTTTATATCCATGTGTCATAGTTGGTAGGACCAATCTAAAGACCCTTTGGCAGCTGGCACCAACCCCCACCAGTCTTTGAGGTATGGTAGGCCCCACCCTACTCCCACCCCCACCCCCACGCTAAGTATCAAATGGGGGTGCAATTAGTTTTCTACAAAAATGAGGCTTGGATTGGTCACTTTTGTTATGACATTGTTGATGGTGGGTAATGAGAAAATTGTGGGAAACTATCTTTCAAAGTCTTGAATTCTCCTCTTCATATCTACAAAGCCTAAGGACCCCCACACCATTTAGGAGGCTTTAGCTTGAAAACAAGCATTTCTTGATTGCCTCCCTTCTTCTTCATAGATAAAAATTGAATCTTTTTTCTTTGTTATTTTGCACACACCCTTTTGGGGGTTTAATCCTTTGATGAAATTCTTGTTTTAAAGATTGTTGTTTCTGTTTTCTTGAAGAAGGGAGGTTGTTTTTTTTTTTTTTTTAAAAAGATTACATTTTTTTCATTTTGTGTTATAATTAGAGGAAGAAAAATGATAGTTAGGTGGTGGATAACAGCACTGCAATTGACAGAGCTGTTTGTGAGTTCTTTGGTTCATTTGGTTTATGGGTTTTACATATTCAGCACAGCTGTGGCTGGTGACCTTTCTCAGGCTTTAAGCGATTGTTTTTACAAGAATAATGTGGAGGTTAGCTTGAAATCAGAGGATTCAAAAGAGAATCTAACAAGTACAAAAGATCTGCCTCCCATTGTGTTGGTTCATGGAATCTTTGGTTTTGGAAAAGGGGTATTTTCTTTTTCTCAATTTAGCTCATATTAGGGTAAAATATTCAATTTTTATCTAAAATGGTGTTGGAATTGTGATGTTTTTGTAGAGATTAGGTGGGCTTTCCTATTTTGCTGGTGCAGAGAAGAAGGATGATAGGGTTCTTGTGCCTGATTTGGGGTCGCTAACTAGCGTATATGACAGGTGGGTTCATGCAGCCTAGGTTGTTCGGATTCTTCAAAAATGTTTATGGTTGTGTGTCGGATTCTCCAAAAGTAGTGTGTTTTTGGAGAATTTGACACGGGTGCGGCATTGAAAGTGAAGAGTCTGTGCAACTTAGGATGCAGCCTGAAATGCTTGTTAGTTATCTTCTTTTTGACATGTTGTTGTTCTTGTTTTTTGTGTGGAAAATTTGATGGAATTTAGGTTTCAGGGCTCGTGAGTTGTTTTATTATTTGAAAGGAGGGCAGGTTGACTATGGGGAAGAACACAGTAAAGCTTGTGGGCATTCCCAATTTGGACGAATTTATGAACAAGGTTGAACTTTTTGGCTTCTCTGCTTAGTTTCAATTCTATGTTGCTCGGATTCTCCAAACATGTTGTCACACCCATCGGATCCTCCATAAATGCACTACTTTTAAAGTATCTGAACCTGTTTGGCATTTTTGAAGAGTTTGAGCAACATAGAGTTTCGTTGCATTTCAATGTTTTGTGAATGGTTAATTTATTCTTTTCTACTGTCTTTTTAAGCAGGGCATTATCCAGAATGGGATGAAGATCACCCTATTCATTTTGTTGGGCATTCAGCTGGAGCACAGGTTGTTCGAGTTTTGCAACAAATGCTAGCTGATAAGGTTAGTCTGCTTATAATCAATTCATGGATTTTGAGAATTTGGAAGGAGTTTTATTGTTAATTTTAAGCTTATTGTGATTGTAGGCGTTTAAGGGTTATGAGAACACTTGCGAAAACTGGGTCTTAAGCGTCACAGCATTGTCTGGAGCATTCAATGGGACTACAAGAACCTACTTTGATGGAATGAAGTAGGTTTCTGATGTCTTATTATTTTGTAGTCCACTTGTCTGCCCTAGACCAATCTTATTTTATGTAGTTCAAATATATTTGATATCTTATTGTCTTATAGATAACTAGTAAGTGCTACCTTGGCTGTTCAATATATCAATTGTGCTAACAACCACAAACTTAGTGTAATTCCAAAGGTGAGATCTGGGGAGAGTAGAATGTACCTTAACCTTACCTTGGTTAAGGTAGAGAGGTTGTTTTCGATAAACTCTCGTCTCAAAGGAAGATGTAAAAGAAAGCAGTAGCAATAAGCAGAAATAACAATAAGATAGTATAATAATCAAAGGCTAAAGAAACAAGTAATTAAAATCTAAGAATACGAAAAAAACAAGAATAAACTAATAAACTAATACTCCTGGAATGGGAAAGCAATACACCTGACTACCTACTAACCTTATACCCTAATTCTCGACTTCCACACCCTTCTATTTAGGGTCATGTTCTCCGTGAGCTGACGTTGCATCATGTCCTGCCTAATCATTTCACCTCAATACTTAGGTCTACCTCTAGCCCCTCCTCAAGCCCACTATCTTATCCTCTACGGGGGCACTCCCATCTTGACTTGAATATTTTCATTCCTAATGTTATCTCTCTTGCTATGCCCACACATCAGTCTCACCATCCTCATCTTTCAAACTCTCATTTCTGGACATGGGAGTTCTTGCCTGATCAACACTTTACCCCATATAATATAGTCAGTCTAACCACCATATTGTAGAACTTACCTTTAAGTTTTGGCGGCACATTCTTATCACACAAAATACCGGATGTGAGCCTCCATTTCATCCACCCTGTCCCATTATGATGTGTGACATTCTCATCAATCTCCTCATTATCCTGGATTACTAACCCCATGTACTTGAAACTTCCTTACTTGGGGATAACCTGTGAGTCGAGCCTCGCATCCACATCCCGCTTCATGGGTTACATCACTTGTGCTATTGGTGTCATTTTCTGGATTTTAGTAGTGACCTTAGAGCCTTAGATGATATTATCAGACACCACTTCAGGTGTTATTCAATGGATTCAACCTGTATTTATCCTATCAGTATTAGATAGCGATAATATAAAGGTTTTAGACTTTATTGTTTCTGTTAAATCCACTTTCAGTTTGCTGTACCTTTCTACTCTGTTTGGTTATGAAAGCATTGCTGTCATCTGTTTGTAGCATTTATTTTGAAGTTGTATGTTTACGTTTATGATTTGTCAAAATCTTTAGTCTTTACTTCATTGACTGATTTCATTTACAGTCCTGAAGATGGGAAGTCCTTGAGGCCTGTGTCTTTGCTTCAGCTTTGCCGCATTGGAGTAATAATTTATGATTGGTTTGACATTCCTTGGCTAAAGAACTATTACAACTTTGGGTTTGACCACTTCAACATATCCTGGAGAAAAATTGGAATATGGGGTCTTATTGATTGCCTCTTGGGAAATGCTGGTCCATTTGCTTCAGGGGATTGGATACTTCCAGATCTTACCCTCCAGGGGTCGATCAAGTTGAACAGCCACTTGCATACGTTTCCTAACACGTACTACTTCAGCTATGCTACTAAGCGTACCAGCAAAGTCATGGGTATAACAGTCCCTTCTGGTATACTAGGTATACATCCTCTGCTGTTCATCAGAATCCTGCAAATGAGTCTATGGCGCCATCCTCCAGATGTCCCTCCCCCATACAAGGGCTATAGGTGTGCCTTTTTGCTGCCAAATAACAATTTCTATACGAATCATACGTAAGTTCATCATCTCACTGCTTTTGATTCATCTAATTCTTGCAGGGATGAGGATTGGTGGGACAATGATGGTGCACTCAACACTATATCTATGACACATCCTCGTTTCCCCGTTGAGCACCCAAGTCAACTGGTTGTTAAAGATTCTGATTGCCAGCCTTTTCTACCTGGCATCTGGTAGGCAACCAGTCTTAAAGCTTCTGCTATTATATTTGCTTTACACTTCTTGCAATTGGAGTTTTGCACCTTCTCGTCGTTGTTTTTTCTCTAATATGTTTCTCACTTAACCCCATTAAAGATGATACGATTTGGAAACTATGACTTATATGTTTATTTAATCAAGAGTTCTTAGGTTTATACCAATTATCTTTGAGATATGGAAAACATTTGATTTGCTTTGTAAATTTGCAACTATTGAACATACTGTATATTTGTTTGACATAACGGATACTTGAGATTGCTATTGTGTGTAGTTCAGTAGTTGTAATAAAACGACATGTATTTCAGGGAAGCTTTAGTACTAACATGTCCTTTTTTTCTTCTGTGGAATCAGGTACTATAAGATTGTCGAAGGTGATCACATTCTTTTCATTGTGAATCGTGAAAGAGCTGGAGTTCAATTTGATTTGATCTATGACAGCATATTTGAGCGTTGCAGGAAGCATGCCTTCAGAAAGAATCCGACAATGCCAAACCATATAATTTAATAGTTAGCAAAGATGTTGCTCTTACTAATGCGCGCTACAAACACTTTAGAGAGTAGAGGTTAAAGAAAAGGGAATCTGTGATATCCAAATACTCTTCTGGCGCTTCTTGCTTCTTTTTTCATCAGACAAAAAAACTATCTTCCCTTTGAAATGTAAATGTGAATAGGCTTGCAGAGGAAAAACTATTTAGTGTCTAGGCTTGCAGAGGAAAAATGTGAATTGAGGAGACATGACACACTGGTCTCTTGTATTATTGAAAACATAAAGATAGATTTTCAGAAGAATATATTAGAGAGGTTTCTGTTTTAACTATGTGGTGATCTGCAACATTTCAAACTTTTACATATTGAGCAAATGCAATCCACTCTAGATTAGGATTTGAAGTTTTAGTTAAAACTTGTGGTTATGCATGTAAGTTGTTATTTTTTTTCTGATTGTATCATGTTAAGATTCTAGTAGTTCTATCGCATCCAAGAGTGTGGCTTAGTGGTCAATGAAGTGGTTGAGATTCATGAGGTCTTAGGTTCAAATTATAGTGGAGATAAAATAACATTAGGTTATTCTTCCCATTTGTCATATCCTTGGTATATTTGATCACTATACAGCTAGTATTCTGTGGAATAACTTGATGTTACAGTAGGATACACCCTTGGTCCTAGTACTTTGTTATTAAACTTATTACTTATTAGTTACACGTTTGTATCCAGGCTTTTGATCTGTTTATTCTCCCCAAGTACAAGTAATAGGGGTTAAATGGAGCGATTTGGACACTAGGTGTTCATATAATTCATGCTAACTTGCTTGAAATTAGGATGTAATTGTTATTGTTGTACAATAAATTGTGAATAGAAGAAATAGTGGGGGAATTGTTCAATGAGATTCAACATCTTCTATCTTGTTTTGGTTCATGAGATTAGCGGAAAAGCAAAGATGCCATAAAAAAAAACTGGTTACAATTATATCTTTGGGATCTTAAGAGTATATGGCAACCTAAATAAAAATTTCACATTAAGATAACCTAAATAGAATACTTAAATATGTGTTCTCAACCCTCTTATCTTTATTTGTGGGATTGTCTCTTCTTTATGTGAGTGACCTCAATAACTCTTTTTGAAATATTGCCCTACTTAATTCCTTTTTCGCAAACAAAAGACACATCTCAGATGAAAGTTATACGGTGTAATAAACACATGCCAATATGAATATGGTGAAGCTGAATATAAACTTTCTTTCTACAACAATCACACTTATAAACTTTAATTCTATGAGAATCACACTTATAGCGAGCATGTCTACAAAATTTAGACAACAGTGCTTGTTCTTAGTAATTAATCACATGATTCTTGGTATATGTTAGATCCATTAATTATAGGAAAAATGCACAAGTACCCCCCAACCTATGCTCGAAATCCCAGAGACACACTTATACTATATAAGGTCCTATTACCCCTGAACTTATTTTATAAATAATTTTCTACCCCTTTTCGGCCTACGTGGCACTATCAACCAGATAGCTTGAAAAAATTGTCAACACGCGCTGAGCCCAGAAGATAGTACCATGTAGGCCGAAAAGGGTAGAAAATTATTTATAAAATAAGTTCGGGGGGGGGGGGGATAATAGGACCTTAGTATAGTATAAGTGTGTCTATGAGATTTCAGGCATAAGTTGGGGGGTACTTATGCATTTTCCCTTAATTATAACCTGAATCATAATTCTTTTTCCTTTGTTTGATTTTGAATTCGAGATTTCATGATTATTAACCTAATTCATTGACATTATATTTATAGATATTAATCTTTTATCAAATATTTAATCCATGATGTTTTTACAAAATGTGTCTTAAAATCTCTTTTATATATCACCTTTATATTTATGTATATTATTAACATAATTTTTAACAACATTTATAATAACATTCACAACCTTAATCTTTAAAGAAGAAAATTCACTATAATATTTACATTATCTACTTCGAACCCTCCCCATGAATTTACCCTCTTGGAGAATGAATTTTTTTGAAAGCCAATTTTTTCTTGACAATTCAAATAAGAAATGAAGATTGCATAAGAAAGTTGATCCAAAAAAATATAAATTCTATGATAAATGTTTGAATGGATCTAGAAATCAAAATGGGTCACTCAAAATTTAAGAAAGTTTACATTTGCGAAATCGACATCAATAATATGGAGTGAAATCGACGTCAATAAAATGATATTGATATTGAATTTACGGATTAGTAAAGGACCAGTGAAGTAAAAATAGTGAATAGAGGTGGGGATGAAGATGGAGGAGGAGGTGTTTCAATGGAGAAAAAAATGTATTGAAGAAGACAACAAAATGAAAAGATTTTTTTTTTAAGAAATTAAAAAGGGGACCCAATAATTTCATTTACCTCTAAATAAGAAAATTTACATATTTTTAAAGAGTTAATACATGAAGAAAAACTATTTAAAGTACTTGTTATTTATTTGCAAATAAAAAAAGGCCTAAAAAAAGGGGGGTGTGTGGGTTCCCCCCCACACACACACACCTTTTTTCACGCGTTTTTAGGAGAATACACTCACTCTCTCTGCCACGTCATTCCTTAGGGGGTGCTTAAATCACTTGAAAGATGTTATGGGGCGTATTTGAACGCCATGTAGTTTAGGTGCTAAAGTAAGTTGTGCTGCCAAGTTTAGGGGGGAGGGTTTAAATGTGATTATTATACTGCGTAATGACTAAGCTATGTAATAGCCACCTTAATAACTACATTTAAAAATAGATAATTGCATTGAAAAAATGAAGGAGAAAATATAAATAATAAAAGATAAAATATATCTAATATAATATAACTAAAGATGAAGAAGAATGAGGAAATGAAAATGAAAATGAACATCCAACATAGCTAAAGATGATTGTTATTTATAAATGGGTTAAGTCATAATAAACTAGGTCGAAGAAAGTTGAGGAGATATGTTGTTTAAGTGGAGAATGCAAAAAGAAGAAAGTTTTTTTTGTAACTCATGATATATAATTATATATAATATTATTTTAATTACTAAATAATTGATTAATTAATGAAAATAATGAAGTAATTTTTTTTGTGAAAGGAGATAAAAAAAAAAAGAAGGTTTTTAGGCATGTGAAGAGTTTTGCTGTAAATGTACCTCCACTAATAATATATTTATTTATAATAAATTAAGTAAATTATTTTTATAATAAAATAATTGATTTAATTAAGAAAAAAAGTGTCAAAAGAAAAGAGAAAATAAATAAATATGAATGGAGGTCATAGAGAGGTGCCACGTCACTTCATCTATATTTCTCCTTAATTATATATATAGATATAGATTATATGACAAATAAGCATGTGTAAGAATTATATTGCGTAATGACTAAGCTATGTAATAACTACCTTATTAACTACATTTAAAAATAGATAATTGCATTTATTAGGAGAACCTATTTAAAATATAGTCAAATTACTTGAAAGACTTTTGTGGATATTAACAAGTGCAATTAATGAGAAAATCCATTCAAAATTCTGTATATTAATTAAACAAGATTTTTGTTTGCAATTAGACTTGTCTCCTTCCCTATATATAGACCCCAAGTCTTTATTCTACTCCCACAATTAAACTTATTTTTGATTGATTTAAGGGTTTAGAAAAAAAAAGAGAAAAATATATATGTGTGGAACAAATGGTTGCCATATCAAGTATTCTTTAGTTCAATGTTCTATTATTCTGGATATGTGAGTATTCTTTTACAATTTTAATTTACTTGTTATTAGAATGTTTCTTATAAGTTTTAGGCATGAGTTAATTTTTTTTTATATGAAATCACCAGTTGTATCCTAAAGAAACATGTACGAACATGGTTCATTGAAAGATTTGAATTAAAACATGAATCAAAATTCTTTTTTCTTTCTATTCTTCAGTTTTTTATTTAGCCACATATATTTTCTTCCTTTTAAGCTTATATCAACGAATTCACAATAATTAATAACGTTTCAGAAGTCAGATGTTTGTGGAAAATTATCAAGTAGAACTTCGTGATCCAGCATTCTGTCTCCCACAAGGCTACCAAGGGAGGCCTATGCTAATCCAACAATGACCTAAAGTTTCTCCTAAAATTCGGGTCATTCCCTCCCCTACAATTCTATATTATGATGCTTATGGATCTGTTCAGATTAGGTGGGTTTATCATGGGAATGTCCTTTTTGAATTCTATCAAGGCATTTGTGTTTGAATTCTTTACTGTTGGGTTTATTATTAGCACATAATTTCCTATCTGAGGGTTAAAAGGGAGCTTAATATCTATTAAACTTTTAAAAGATTCGATAAACAGATAAGCATGAGTTTCTTATCTTATTTCTCATTGTAAATCATTACTTTTGTTTCCTTTAACACAACTATTTATGTTCCTGTTTCTCTCATTAGTTCTAGGGATTCTTCTAATTTTTGGGTGTTTGTATTCACAAGTTTAAATGGAACTAGGTTTACAGGAGGGGTACCTTGAAATCCCTCCTGTAAACTTAGCTCAATTTAGACTTGTGAGTACAAAACCTATGAAATAGAAGAAGCTCTAGACTAATGATAGAAAAAAGGACAAAAATAGTTGTGTTAAAGGAGATAAAAATAATGATTTACAATGAGAAATACAATAAGAATTAATACTTATCTATTTACTGAATCTCTTAAAAAGTTTAATGAGAAGTTTTTAGTACAATCTCTTTTAAGAGAAAACCTTTTGAGTAATAATTTCAAATCACAGAAAGAGTTATGTTTTTTAACATATGAGCTACTTATATTTTGGGAGTAGTATTGAGCACCGATATGGGGGAGAGTTCATACAACTCACGGCCTCCATAAACCATGTAGCCAACGTGGGTAGAAAGGGTCATACTTTTTAGATGATTCCTTAATGTTTTTTGGCATAGACTAGTGGATCCACTTAGTAGTAGGTTCCATACCCCGATAAAGTATAGGACAGTTCTGGCAGCGTGGGCGAAACGTTGCATCATCATATAGCTTATAATGATGGTTGTCGGTTAGAAAATCTCCCACAGAGTTATAATGTATTTTTATATATAAATTGAATTGTTATTGTATTCTTCAATACATTGAGTTGATATCTATTGTTTTAAAAGCTCTCTATATATCACATCTTTTATTGTTGCTTTATCTTGAGTTGAGTATCCAGAATTGAGTATCTTGTTGATTGAGTTGAGCCCTATTTCTCAGAGTTGAGTCTCTTATTATTGAGTTGAACTATGTTTCTTGAGTTGAGTTGAGTGAGTTGAGAAGAGGTAAGTATGTTTCTTTTCCACCAGTTCAAGCTTATGTTTAAACTTTAGAATTCCCTTACATGCTCGTACATTCCATGTACTGAGCCATTTGACCTGCATCGTTTCATGATGCAGATACAAGTATCCAGGATCATCAATAAGTGCTTCGTTGAGGTCATGTGATATTCCAGTCAGCTTTGGTGAACCTTTTCATATTCTGGAGGACTTCACCTTTATCTTACAATTAGTAGTTTTGAGATGTCGTGGGTCTTGTCCCGATATCCTTCTGTATTAGTAGAGGCTTCATTGATAGACAAAGTTGAATAGTTTTCAGTATGTATCTTCTTTGAGTTGTTTTAATAAACTCTGAGTTTACCTATTGAGTAGTTTTTAGATCTTTTTAAAGATTGAGTATTTGAGTTATTGAACTTAATTCAGTTTTTAAGCTTTTGTATGCTTGAGTTAGTCTTCCGCTTGTAGTCAACCAGGATGAGGATTCGCTTGGGGACCAACAATGGTTCTCGAGTGCCGGCCACGTCCAAGGTGTAGGCTCGGGTTGTGACATTGCCCTTCACTTCTATCAAATCATAATTAAATATATTGTCACATATATCATTACCTAATCTAATAACTCTGAAATTTTCAGCTCTTAAATCAAATGCAACTATTGAATTCTTCGAGTAATCCATCATATATATAACTCCTTTAATAGAACAACCTTTCATACTAAAACATGGGAAAAAATCACTGATGTTTTTAATATTCCTCCATGATTTATCTTTGCTTAAAGTGAAAACAAATTTTTTATACGCCCACCAGAATTATCGACTTGCATCATAACTTTGTACTTCTTTTCTATCGGTTCATAACCTAGCGAATAGTAATATAAAGATTTAACTGAGTGAGATTTTTTTCTCCGATAGGTAAGTAGTACCATTTTTCTTGTACTAGAATTGAAAATTCTAACAGGCTCCTTATCGTGCTTTCAAATGCAGTATGAACCATTAACACGGTCCATTGAAGTATTGATTGTGACCATCAGAATTCCATCTAGATGTATTTTCATCTTCGTTTAGATCTACAACATATAGATCTTCAATTTTTCCCATAAGGAATTTTGTTCCACCATCGCGAGTAATAGAGCATAGGTGATGGACATGAGTGAAATATGACTCCAACACAAGGGCATCGAAAAATTTAGAAACACACCTAAGCCGCATCAATGAAATAACAGAAAGACATAAGAATATTTCAATAATTAGTTCTTGAGGAAATGTAGGAATTCTTCTCATAGGTATCATCTATATATCCTATGTAGAAGGAGACCAAAGACTGAATGAGTCAAACTAAAGTCTTTGCAAGCTTTTATAAATAGGCTAAATTTTTAGTTATTAAATATTTTATTTGACTTTATTATCTACCTGTCTTAAAGCATTTGCATTGGATTAGATTTATATTAAGTTGATCTAATTCAAAATAACTTTTTTTTTTACTTTGACTTAATAGGAATTTTAATAAAGTAAATAGTATTCTTGAATCATATATAAGGTCATCAATTAAATATATTTATAATTTATCAAAACACAATTTTAATTAATATACCATGTGAAATAGTCAAAATTAAAGATCACTTGCCAAAAAAGAAAAATGCATTTTTTATGAAACTGACTAAAATGAATTATATGATAAACTAGTTAAAATTTATAAAATTATTTAATTTATATATTCAAAACTATACAAATTAATTATTTTTTACCTATAAAAGCAAATGAGTAATGTTTTTCCCATTTGTAGACTCTTGAGTATAAACTCTTGCAAAAAATTGCCACCTCTCATATTTCAAACATTATAAACAAGTAATGTTATGATTGAGTTAATTTCCTAAATAGACATTTATATTTAGGAAATTGTCTATTAAATAAAACTATATTTGATTTTTTAAGATTATAAAATGATTCAATTTTCTTCAACATATACTAAATAACAAAATAACTTTTTCCTCATTAGTTGACATGCCATGTCACATTAAATACTATACTCAATCAAATTTGAAAAGAGAAAAAACAGAAAATATTTTTTAGAAGAATTCTTTAATGATCTTTTTATTACTATTTGAGAGCATATATATTGACATACATAAAGCCTAAAAAAAAAAAAAAAAAAATATTTGATTCATTTGAGCGACTTGAAAAAAAAAAAGAAGGCAAAACAATGTTTTTAACTTTATAGAATTAAATAATAAGCAAATCAGTTTTTTTCACAAAAAAAAAAAAAAAAAAGAGAAAGAAAAGACCACAAGTCCAAACTTTAATTTATGATTATGAAATAGTCAACTAAAATAATTTTTTAATTTCTGTACAATTGTAAAATCACTCAATTGTTATTATTATTAGGCTCCTTATTATTTTCAAAATATTCCAAAAGTTTTTTTCTCTTCAAGTTGATATTCCATGTCACATTAAATATTTTATTCTATTCATATTTGAAATTCTTAATTATTAGAGCACAAAAAAAGATAAAATATTACGACTCTAGAAGATTTTTTTATGAACTTTTCATTATTTGATAACACATACTTTGACATACATGGAGCCTAATATAATATAGAGAGCAATAGTATTCATTTGGAGTGACTCAAAAAAGAAAAGAAAATAAACAATATATTTTAACTTTATAGAATTAAATAACAAGAAAATCAAAGGAAATAATATGAAAACAAGTTCAAACTTAGTAATAAGTATTGAAATATTTTTATTATTTTTAGCATTAGTATAGGTTTTCTACAAAAAAATTAATGACATAAATTTCATCCTCTATTGGAGCTCCATGAATTTCCAAATGTCTCCAACTATTTTTCTCAACATCATAAATGTTACAAAATAAAATACTATTTTTCATCGCAATAAATATAATCTCGCTATCACGAGAATCATAGAATTCTTGAGGAGGACAATATTTTGGTTACGATATATCTTCCACATCTTTTCATTGGGAAGGAATGTGAATGCCATGATTGTTCCATTCTTCTTTTTCAGAATTTTCTAAAACCCACAAATCTTTTCGACCAGTGAAATATCCTATTTTGCCCTTCACTTCTATCAAATCATAATCAAATATATTGTCACATATATCATTACCCAGTTCAATAACTCTTAAATTTTCAGTTCTTAAATCAAATGCAACTATTGAATTCTTCAAGTAATCCATCATATAGATAACTTCTTTAATAGAGCAACTTTTACCACTTAAACATGGGGAAACAATTATTGATACCTTTAATTTTTCTCCATGATTTGTCTAAGCTTAAAGTAAAAATAAAATTTTGTACATGCCCACGTGAATTATAAATTTTCATCAAAACTTTGTACTTCTTTTCTACAGGTTCATAACCTAGCAAATAGTAATATAAAGATTTAACTGAGTGAGAATTTTTTTCTCTAATAGGGAAGTAGTATCATTTTTCTTGTACTGGGATTGAAAATTTTGATAGGCTCCTTATCGTGCTTCCAATTGCAATATGAAACATTAACACACGGTCCATTGAAGTATTGATCGTGACAATCAGAATTCTATCTGGATGTATTTCCATCTTCGTTTAGATCTACAACATATAGATCTTCAGTTTTTCCCATAAGCAATTTTGTTCCACCATCGCGAGTCATAGAACTTCGGTGATGGACATGAGTGAAATCTGTATCCAACACAAGGGCATCAAAATTTTTGGAAACACATCTAAACTGCATCAATGACATAACAGGAAGCCATAAGAATATTTCAATAATTAGTTCTTGGGAATGTCTGGAAATTCTTTTCATAGGTATCATCTTTGTATCCTATGTTGAAGGAAGTTGAAGACTGAGTGAGTCAAATAAAAGTCTTTGCAAGTTTTTATAAGTGGTAAAATGTTTTATTTGAATTTATTAACTACTTGCCTTAAAACATTTACATTGGATTAGATTTATATTAAGTTGATCTGATTCAAAATAACTTCTTATTTTTTTTACTTTGACTTAATAGGAATTTTAATAAAGTAAATAAGATTTTTTGAATCATATATATGGTCATAAATTAAAGATATGTATAATGTATCGAAATATGGTCTAATTAACATATCAAGTGAAAAGCCAAAAATATAGCACTTGCCAAAAAAAGAAAGACATTCTTTATGGAAAAAATTAAAAAGGATTATAACACAAACTAATTTTTTTTAAAAAATAACTAAGATTTATATATTTAAAAACTATATAAATTAATTATTTAACTATAAGGGCAAATGATTAATTTTTTCCTATTTGTAGGCTCTTCAGTAATGATTCTTGCAAAAAAAATGCCAATCAAACATTATAGACTAGTAATGTTATGATTAATTTAATTTCCTAAATGGTCATTTATGTATCAGTTTATTATTATTTTTTTATTTTTTAAGACTATAAATCACTCAATTATTATTTTCCCCCTCAAAATAAACTAAACAACAAAAAAAATTTCTTCTCTCCTAATTTGGTTTGATTTAAAAATTTAAAATTCGACACAATGGTTTATTTGGTATTTGAAAAATCCGAACCAACTCGAGGTTGAAAAACCCGAGTTTTGTTAGTTTGGTTTGGTTTATAATTTAAAATGTTTACATAAATGATTTTATTTGATATTTGAAAAAGCCAAACCAACCCGATCATATACACCCCTAATTATAACTATCCTAACAATAACAAATTATAGGTAAGTGATAAGCATAAAAGACGTGCTTGAAAAAGTATAAAGATCAAGGAGTTCGAGATGACAATGGGTGGGGTTGCAAGGTGGAACGAGACCGATTGAATTTTATAAAATAAAATAATTATTTACTACTAATGTTTATTTGTCTAACTGGATATATTTTTAATTACTCTCGAGCTTCTTTATTCATTAATTTTGAAAGCTAGGGTAAATAGCCCAAACTTAACATGCTCGAATAGACTAAAACTTTGGAAATTTTTAAATGTTAAATTTCAAATACTCCTTTTGTTAAAAAATAATGGAGTTTTTATCTTTTTATTTAATTTTAAAATAAGTGATATTTTACAAAATCTAGCTAAAAATTCCATTTATTATGAAATGATGGAAGTAATTTGTTATCATATTTGACTTTCAATATGTTAAAACTTTTAAAAAATTAAAAAAAGTTTCGGATTAAATTCGTTATGCATTGCACTGAATAGCTCTTAACATTAATTAAGTTTCGGATTATATCCTAGTTGAATTTTATTGTAACGACCCGCTAGGTCATTTTGAAAACTAGGACTATTTTGACTCTTTTCGGAAAATTTAAAAGGGTATTTTAAACTATTCGGTAACTATGAGTATCTAGTTGATTTTTTTGGTTAAATGAGTTTTATGGTTGAATAGTTAGTGTGTCAGAATAGTTACCACACGACCCATGTATTTAATTTAAGTTAGGGAGAATTTTCACTTAATACCTAATTATATTTTGGGAAAAAGAGAAAACAAGAGGAATATAGGAGAAACTCTCCAGCGGCAACGAACGGGAAGGACAAAGTAATAAAATTTGGATCTCCAGGTAAGGAAAGAAAAGATAGCTACAACATAATATTGTCGTTTATGTATGTATTGAATGATTAGATATTGTATTTGGTTTATGGGGTAGGCATAGGGGGTAGAAATTGTTGTCAAGGAATCACTGCTAGGTTAATAATTAACCATTAATGACTATTGACCAATGGTATAGTTTTTGGTTGAAAAAAATAGGTAGATGAAATACATTTTTGGAGTTTAGTGCTACTGTACACGTGATGGTTGCTGATGTGGGGGTAACTAATTGTTAGCTATAGGAATTTAAATTAATTCTTGGCAAAACAAAGATAGTGTTATTGGAATTATGGGTACTTCCATTTTTGTTAAGGTTACAGGCTGCGGGAGATTTGATTTTTATTATGGAAACTACATGTAACGTCTTGGACATGGGAAGAGATGGTTATGGCTAATTCTGGTGATCATTAGACTAGGGATAAACTTTGGGAAATTGAGACTTAATCTATGCTCACAATTTAGGAATATGATGACTTGACATGTATAGATAATACTAAGAATTCATGAACGTGATTATAAATTTTGGTGAATTTTGAGTTAGGATAGACATATAGCACATGTGTGTCTACGGGTTTTGGTTACTTATAAATATTGCATAATTGGTAGATTGGGAACGTGTTGAAGCTTTACGAAAGGAAAAGGCGAAATATTGAGGACTCGTGACACGTGTTCGGCATTCAAGGTATGTTAAGACTTTCAGACTTGTTGGAGGACGTTTTCATAATTAAAGATTAAAAAGAGGAATAGACAATGGGTAAGGGCGAAAGATGGGGTCTCGTACCAATGGTGTGACAGGCATTGGTACGAGTACCAGTGTTATAAAGGGAAGGTTTATTACTATAGAATGCGGATTTTAATTCGAGAATGCCAAAGCATATGGGCATTAGCCGATATATTATTGATTGATTATTTGTGTGATTGTGTCCTTATTTGAACCCGTATACTTGTGATGGTTGAGGTGGTTATGTATTATGCTGATATTTGATTGATTGAGATGCATCATCATCCCCTTTATTTGAGATTATATTGTGCACATGCATTGACATGAGATTGAGTATAAGTTGGGCACGTGGAAATCGTCTGTGCTGGGGATGGTGAGATGTTAAGATTTTATTTTAGGCATGTGGAGATCGTCCGTGCGGAAATTGTTTGATTTTATGATAGTGCGTTAAGATTGTCCGCACAGACACGTGGAGATCGTCCGTGTCGGTATATGGACCTCGCGAGTCCCCCATGGGTCATGAACTCTCGATGTATTTTCGAGGAGTATCATGTATATACGGTTGAGAGAGTACTTGGCATTCTGAGGCATATCATTTCATGGTGTCACATTGCACTGCATCTTATTACATCATTTATTATTGTTGATTTCGTGCTTTATTGGTGGTTGTAATTATGTGAAGATGATTATCCTTATTTTGGTGAAACTCGACTGGTAAGCGTACTATAGACTTGTATAAGTAAAAGACTTATTTTTGTATTACTTAAACTCCTGTCACTACTTCTTCGTTGTCGGTCTATGAGATATACTGGGTACATGTGGTTTCGTACTCATACTACACTTGTTGCAGCAGATTCGATTCCGAGTACGAGCACACCTCGTGGAGCTTTTTGAGTCCGAGCTTGGAGTACCTTGGAGTTGAGGTGAGCTGCTTAGCTGTTCCGTGGCCCACACCTCCTTCTACCTTTTATTTATTATGTTATTTTAGTATTCAGACAGAATATCCCTTATGTTTGGATTTGTCATTTAGTTTTAGACTTGCATCATATTTAGAGGCTCTTGTACTTATGACACAAATTTCTTGGGTAGTATTTTAGCTTTCCGCGTTTCTTAATTATAAAGACTTAGTGTTGGAAATTTTACTCGTTGTTTACCTTTTTACCTCATTAGTTAATCATAATTGGTAAATATGTTGGGTTGGCTTACCTATTGGTTGGGAACATAGGTGCCATCACGACTTGTGAATTTGGGTCGTGACAATTTGGTATCAGAGCCCTAGGTTCATCGTTCTCACGAGTGCAAGAGCAATGTGTAGTAGAGTCTTGCAGATCGGTATGATGACGTCCATACCTATCTTCAAGAGGCTATAGGACATTTAGGAAAATTTCTATTCTTTCATTCATTATCGTGCACACTTTACCTTGTTGAAATTCTAATCTTTATATCTCATTCTCTCAGATGGTTAGGACTCGTACATCTGCAAGTGGTGATCATGAGCCTATTCCTGCGCCTGCTTCTGGGAGCACTATCCGAGGTAGAGGCAGGGGACGAGGTCGAGGTCGAGATCGGGGTAGGGGTCGTATTCCAGCATCCGTGGAAGGACAAGTACCATTAGCTACCCAGGGCCGTGATAGGACAGTACCTCCTGATGCATATGTTATTCATGGGGATGTGCAAGATCGTGTCGAGGGGGATGGACCAGCTCAGGCTCCACCCAATATTATTGCCACCCCAGTGCTTCAGATACATTGACTCGTATGTTAGGACTTCTAGAGGGGATGGCTCAGGCGGGAACTTTGCCTGTCACCTCTGATGCTTCACAAACCCGTGTTGGAGGTCAGACTCCAGATCCGATGGTTGCTCCAGATTCTCAGACTCCCAGGGCTCAGCCAGCTGCTGCGGTAGCTCCCTGTTTAGATAGTATGGAATTTCCAGGTATTGCATCACACTTGGCGAACTGGCCTTCCATGACCATTGATGAACAAAAGATGTTTGGGAGATTTAGATTAATGAATCCTCCGACTTATACTGGTGACTTAAGTGAGGATGCATATGAATTTATAGTTAGTTGTCATGAGAGGTTGCATAATCTTGGATTAGTGGAGTTTCATGGAGTTGACTACACATCGTTTCAGATGACTGGCTCTGCCAAGCAGTGGTGGAGGGATTATATTAGTAGTAGGCCAGCTGGATCCTCTCCACTATCATGGACTCAGTTTACTCAGGTATTTCTAGCCAAGTTTGTTCCACGCAGTGAGAGGGAGCGTAAGAGGGTCGAGTTCGAGGGTTTGCAGCAAGGAGGTATGTCAGTCGCAGAGTATGAGGGCAAATTCCATGCCTGGGCTAGGCATGCTTCGATGATACTTCCCACAGAGGTTGAGAGAGTGAGAAGGTTTGTTAAGGGGCTGATTATTTCGATTCGTCTGGGAGTTTCTCAGGTTGCTACTTCTGGTGTGCCGTTCCAGAAGGTGGTAGATGCTGCTAAGGAGTTAGAGATGATTCGACGTGAGGGATTTGAGCAGCGTGAGGGCAAGAGGACCCGTCATTCAGGTGATTATGGTGGGGGCTCTGCCTAGGAGTCGAGGTTACTTAGGGAGAGGTTATCACTCTCAGTCTAGCAGACCCATTCATGCTGCTATACCATCGTCTGAGGCTGGTTACGCTGGGCATAGTTCTTCGAGTTGGATGCATACTTCACAGGGTTCATCTTCTAGACCTGTAGGCCGTGGAGGACATTCTGGTCATTCAGGTTCCTTTCATTAGCCTACGTCTCGTAAGGGTTGTTTTGAGTGTGGTAATATGGGACACTTTGTGAGAGATTGCCCTAGGACCAGACGTGGTGGCTTGCATCAGGGTTCTCAGGCTTTGACTTCCAGGGCTGCACAACCTCCAACTATGGGAGGTGTACAGAGTGGCAGAGGTGGCTCTCATTCAGGTAGAGGTGGTTCTTCTTCTGGTCGAGGTGGTGGTCGTGGAGGTTCACAATATGAGGGTGGTCGTTCTCACTGTTATGCTTTTCCGGGTAGGCCAGAGGCTGAGGCTTCAGATGCTGTTATCACAGGTATTATTCCAGTTTGTCATCGACCAACTACTGTATTATTTGATCCAGGTTCTACTTATTCTTATGTGTCCACATATTTTGCTTCGAGTCTGGATATAGTATGTGAGTCTCTTGATTTGTCGGTACATGTTTCTACTCCTGTCGGGGATTCTGTAGTGGTAGATCGGGTGTATCGATTATGTATAGTTACCTTGATGGGATATGACACTCATGCAGATTTAAAGGTCTTAGATATGGTAGATTTTGATGTGATTCTTGGTATGGATTGGTTATCTCCTTATCACGCAATTTTAAATTGTCATGCCAAGACAGTTACATTAGCTATGCCTGGAATTCCTATAGTAGAATGGAGAGGTTCACTTAGTCACCCTCCTAAAGGGGTGATATCATTTCTTAAGGCTCGTTACTTTGTAGAGAGAGGATGTTTGGCTTACTTGGCGCACATTCGAGATACTAGTGTTGAGACTCCTATGCTTGAGTCTATTTCGGTGGTGAGTGAATTTTTGGAGGTATTTCCTACAGACTTACCGGGTCTTCCACCTGATCGTGATATTGATTTTTGTATTGACATAGAGCCAGGCACTCAGCCTATTTCCATTCCTCCTTATCGTATGGCACCGGCTGAATTGAAAGAGTTAAAATGAGTAGTTGCAGGATTTGTTGAGCAAGGGTTTTATTAGACCGAGTGTATCTCCTTGGGGTGCTCCAGTGTTATTTGTGAAGAAGAAGGATGGATCTATGCGTATGTGTATTGACTATCGGCAGTTGAATAAGGTAAACATCAGAAATAAGTACCCGATACCTCGTATTGATGATTTATTTGATCAGTTGTAGGGTGCTTCTGTTTTCTCCAAGATTGACTTGAGATCTGGCTACAATCAGCTAAAGGTTAGGGCGGAGGATATCCCTAAGACAACTTTTCGAACACTTTATAGCCATTACGAATTTTTGGTGATGTCTTTCGGATTAACCAATGCCCCAGCAGCTTTTATGGACTTGATGAACGGAGTGTTCAAACTGTACTTGGATTCCTTTGTTATTCTCTTCATAGATGATATATTGATATACTCCCGTAGTAAGGAGGAACATGAGCATCATTTGAGGATTGTGCTTGGGATTCTGAAGGAGAAGAAGCTCTATGCAAAGTTTTCAAAGTGTGAGTTTTGGCTTAGTTCGGTAGCATTCTTGGGACATGTAGTGTCCAAGGAAGGTATTATGGTGGATCCTAAGAAGATTGAGGCAGTTCGAGATTGGGTTAGACCGGCTTCAGTTACTGAGATACAGAGTTTCTTAGGCCTTGCAGGTTATTATCGACGGTTTGTAGAAGGGTTCTCATCCATTGCATCCCCATTAACTAGATTGACCCAAAAAGAAGTGGTTTTCCAGTGGTCTGATGAATGTGAAGTGAGTTTTCAAAAGCTTAAGACTTTATTGACTACTGCTCCGATTTTGACCCTACCCGTGGAGGGAGAGGGTTTTGTTGTATATTGTGATGCTTCTCGAATCGGTCTTGGTTGTGTATTGATGCAGAAGGGGAATGTGATAGCTTATGGTTCGAGGCAGTTGAAGGTTCATGAGAAGAACTATCCTATTCACGATTTGGAGTTGGCGGCTGTTGTGTTTGCATTGAAAATTTGGAGGCATTATCTTTATGGTGTGCATTGTGAGGTGTTCACGGATCATCGAAGTCTCCAGTATATATTCGATCAGAGGGATCTCACTTTGAGGCAGTGAAGATGGTTGGAGTTGCTCAAAGACTACGACATGACTATTCTTTATCATCCAGGCAAGGAGAATGTAGTAGCAGATGCCTTGAGTCGAAAGGCGGTAAGTATGGGTAGTCTAGCCATGTTATAGGTTGGTGAACGTCCCTTAGCTAGGGATGTCCAATCCTTGGCCAATAGCTTTGTGAGGCTTGATATTTCAGAATATGGTAAGGTTTTGGCTTATATGGAGGCTAGATAATCCTTGTTGGAACAGATTCAGACTCAACAGTTTAATGATGTTGATTTATGTAAGATTCGAGACAAGGTGTCAAAAGGAGAAGCAAAAGATGCAATTCTTGATAGTGAGGGAGTTTTGAGGATAAAAGGTCGTATTTGTGTTCCTCGGACGGGTGATTTAACTAGACTGATCATGGAAGAGGCCCATAGTTCGAGGTACTCTATTCATCCGGGGGCTACTAAGATGTATCGTGACTTGAAGCAGCATTATTGCTGGTGTCGTATGAAGAGGGACATAGTAGATTTTGTATCTCAGTATTTGAATTGTCAGCAAGTGAAGTATGAACACCAAAAGCCTAGAGGTGTGACCCAGAGGATGCCCATACCTGAGTGGAAGTGGGAGCGCATGGCTATGGACTTTGTGGTAGGGTTGCCACGTACCTTGGGTAAGTTTGATGCTATATGGGTCATCGTGGATCGATTGACTAAGTTTGCACACTTCGTACCAGTTCAGACTACTTATAATTCAGAGAAGCTAGCTAAGATCTATATTCGAGAGATAGTTCGCTTGCATGGGATTCCTATTTCTATTATATCAGATCGTGGCACACAATTTACGTCTCATTTCTGTCGGTCTATGCAGAAGGAGTTAGGCACTCGGGTGGATCTCAGTACAACCTTTCACCCTCAGACTGATGGTCAGTCTGAACGGACTATTCAGGTTCTTGAGGACATGTTGCGGGCGTGTGTGATTGACTTTGGTGGTCATTGGGATCAATTTTTGCCTTTAGCGGAGTTTGCTTATAATAATAGTTACCATTCGAGCATTGAGATGGCACAATTTGAGGCTTTGTATGGTAGGAGATGTCGATCTCCAATTGGTTGGTTTGATGCATTTGAGGTTAGACCGTGGGGTACAGATCTATTGAGGGAGTCCTTGGACAAGGTTAAGTTGATCCAAGATAGACTTCTCATGGCTCAGAGTAGGCAAAAGAGTTATGCAGATCGGAAGGTTCGTGATTTGGAGTTCATGGTGGGAGAGCGGGTTCTATTGAAGGTTTCACCCATGAAGGGTGTGATGAGGTTTGGAAAGAAGGGCAAGTTGAGCCCAAGATATATCGATCCTTTCGAGATTGTGGAGCGTATTTGTGAGGTAGCGTATCAGTTGGCTTTGCCACCTGGTTTGTCGAGTGTTCATCCCGTATTTCATATTTCGATGTTGAAAACGTATCATTAGGGTGGTGCTCATGTGATTCAATGGGATTCGGTGTTACTGGATCAGAATTTGACTTTTGAGGAGGAGCCGGTAACCATTTTGGATATGCAATTTCGAAAGTTGAGGTCGAAAGAGATTTCTCCAGTGAAGGTTCAATGGAAGCATCCTCCAGTGGAGGAGGCTACATGAGAGACCGAGTCAGACATGAGGAGTAATTATCCTCAGCTTTTTGAGCGTTCAGGTGCGTTCTATTCTTTTACCGTTCGAGGACGAACGTTTGTTTAAGTGGTAGGTGATGTAACGACCCGCTAGGTCATTTTGAAAACTAGGACTTTTTTGACTCTTTTCGAAAAATTTAAAAGGGTATTTTAAACTATTCGGTAACTATGAGTATCTAGTTGATTTTTTTGGGTTAAATGAGTTTTATGGTTGAATAGTTAGTGTGTCAGAATAGTTACCACACGACCCATGTATTTAATTTAAGTTAGGGAGAATTTTCACTTAATACCTAATTATATTTTGGGAAAAAGAGAAAACAAGAGGAATATAGGAGAAACTCTCCAGCGGCAACGAACGGGAAGGACAAAGTAATAAAATTTGGATCTCCAGGTAAGGAAAGAAAAGATAGCTACAACATAATATTGTCGTTTATGTATGTATTGAATGATTAGATATTATATTTGGTTTATGGGGTAGGCATATGGGGTAGAAATTGTTGTCAAGGAATCACTGCTAGGTTAATAATTAACCATTAATGACTATTGACCAATGGTATAGTTTTTGGTTGAAAAAAATAGGTAGATGAAATACATTTTTGGAGTTTAGTGCTACTGTACACGTGATGGTTGCTGATGTGAGGGTAACTAATTGTTAGCTATAGGAATTTAAATTAATTCTTGGCAAAACAAAGATAGTGTTATTGGAATTATGGGTACTTCCATTTTTGTTAAGGTTACAGGCTGTGGGAGATTTGATTTTTATTATAGAAACTACATGTAACGTCTTGGACATGGGAAGAGATGGTTATGGCTAATTCTGGTGATCATTAGACTAGGGATAAACTTTGGGAAATTGAGACTTAATCTATGCTCACAATTTAGGAATATGATGACTTGACATGTATAGATAACACTAAGAATTCATGAACGTGATTATAAATTTTGGTGAATTTTGAGTTAGGATAGACATATAGCACATGTGTGTCTACGAGTTTTGGTTACTTATAAATATTGCATAATTGGTAGATTGGGAACGTGTTGAAGCTTTACGAAAGGAAAAGGCGAAATATTGAGGACTCGTGACACGTGTTCGGCATTCAAGGTATGTTAAGACTTTCAGACTTGTTGGAGGACGTTTTCATAATTAAAGATTAAAAAGAGGAATAGACAATGGGTAAGGGCGAAAGATGGGGTCTCGTACCAATGGTGTGACGGGAATTGGTACGAGTACCGGTGTTATAAAGGGAAGGTTTATTACTATAGAATGCGGATTTTAATTCGAGAATGCCAAAGCATATGTGCATTAGCCGATATATTATTGATTGATTATTTGTGTGATTGTGTCCTTATTTGAACCCGTATACTTGTGATGGTTGAGATGGTTATGTATTATGCTGATATTTGATTGATTGAGATGCATCATCATCCCCTTTATTTGAGATTATATTGTGCACATGCATTGACATGAGATTGAGTATAAGTTGGGCACGTGGAGATCGTTCGTGCTGGGGATGGTGAGATGTTAAGATTTTATTTTGGGCACGTGGAGATCGTCTGTGCGGAAATTGTTTGATTTTATGATAGTGCGTTGAGATTGTCCGTACAGACACGTGGAGATCGTCCGTGTCGGTATATGGACCCCGCGAGTCCCCCATGGGTCATGAACTCTCGATGTATTTTCGAGGAGTATCATGTATATACGGTTGAGAGAGTACTTGGCATTTTGAGGCATATCATTTCATGGTGTCACATTGCACTGCATCTCATTACATCATTTATTATTGTTGATTTCGTGCTTTATTGGTGGTTGTAATTATGTGAAGATGATTATCCTTATTTTGGTGAAACTCGACTGGTAAGCGTACTATAGACTTGTATAAGTAAACGACTTATTTTTGTATTACTTAAATTCCTGTCACTACTTCTTCGTTGTCGGTCTATGAGATATACTGGGTACACATGATTTCGTACTCATACTACACTTGTTGCACTCTTTTGTGGTGCAGATTCGATTTCGAGTACGAGCACACCTCGTAGAGCTTTTTGAGTCCGAGCTTGGAGTACCTTGGAGTTGTGGTGAGCTGCTTGGCTGTTCCGTGGCCCACACCTCCTTCTACCTTTTATTTATTCTGTTATTTTAGTATTCAGACAGAATATCCCTTATGTTTGGATTTGTCATTTAGTTTCAGACTTGCATCATATTTAGAGGCTCTTGTACTTATGACACAAATTTCTTGGGTAGTATTTTAGCTTTCCGCGCTTCTTAATTATAAAGACTTAGTGTTGGAAATTTTACTCGTTGTTTACCTTTTTACCTCATTAGTTAATCATAATTGGTAAATATGTTGGGTTGGCTTACCTATTGGTTGGGAACATAGGTGCCATCACGACTTGTGAATTTGGGTCGTGACATTTATGGTTAAAAATATTCTTGGGTGCATGTGCATCCTCACGCCACCAGGTGGGTCAGCCTATGGGTGCTACCCATATTGTCTGAATATTTTATGGTAATTGAATCCTCAAGCTGGTAGTTTTTTTTTTTTATATATGTGTGCGTCTTTAAGCTTGTAAGAGAAGTAAACTGCAACGTGTTAGAGATATCAGGTAGAGCATGAAAATATCTTCGTTCAAAAATAGGATAAATTATATAAAAACACAATTTAAGATATCATAATCTCTAAAATTGCCTTTCATTTAAAAACTTTACAAAAATTTCCTCTCGGATATATTCCTATCCCCTTTCAAATAAATTCCTATGACTTTTCGGATACATCACTATCCTCTCTTGGATACATCCCTCCCATTAAGTAATGTATCATTTGCAATGTATTCGACAACCAAAGAATGTTATCTGAGAGCAATGAAAAATCAAGAATTATTGTAATTGGGGAAACTTGTGGGATATGATGTATTAGTTGTTGAAGATAAGGGAAGCTGAAGATGTGGAACATATTAAACAACGTGTGGTACAATAAACATGTATAACGGTTAACTATTATAAAGTTAGAGTCACACATGGACTGGGCGACTGAAGTCGACTAGGTAGGTCACTATTTCTTGTGTTAGTTGAAGTCGACTAGGATTAGTTATAAATGTAGTAATAGTAGTTCTTGTAAATTGTGTATTTGTATTATAATAGGACTCTAAGTATAGAAAGTCTAGGACGCTACAATTCACTCCTATATAAGGAGATGTACTCGACAATTTAACATATCAATACAATCCTTGATTTCTCTCATTCTTTTAGTGAAAATTCTACATGGTATCAGAGCTCATAAAACCTTCTTCTCGCTCAGTATTAAATCTAGAGTAACCACATGCACTGCAAGAAAAGTGTAGATTACGTAAGAATTTTTCAGGGGATTGTATATTAAAATTTAATTTCATGAGGGTTTTCTAAAAAAAGAAATTGATTGTAAAATCTCCGTAGATAATTATTTCCTAGGAATTTCAAAATTCTCAAGTAATTTATGTACGGATTTAAATTTCGCATGTAAATTACATGCGAATTTTCTTGCAAAAATACCTCAAAAAGTTTTGATAAAAATTAACAAAAAAGGGAATTTTCTTACAATTTGTTTCGCAAGTAAAGCCACATGAAGTTATTCTAATAAAATTTCAAGAAATTTCTTGTAAATAATATTTTTCCTGATTATTTTGTTTACCCAACTTAGCATTTCAAATTGTCAAGTAATTTATCTAGGGATTTAAATTTCGCATGTAAATTACATGCGAATTTTCTTGCAAAAATACCTCAAAAAGTTTTGGTAAAATTTAACAAAAAAGGGATTTTTCTTACAATTTTTTTCGCAAGTAAAGCCACATGAAGTTATTCTAATAAAATTTCATGAAATTTCTTGTAAATAATATTTTTCCTGATTATTTTTGTTACCCAACTTAGCATTTAAGATCATTGCCCACCACTTAATCCTTGCCCAATGCCTCCAACTATTGCCCACCACTTACTCCATGCTCCAATTTTTTTATTAAAGTAATTGTTCCTTGAAATTACATTCTATCAATGTTTTTAGTCATAGTATTAAAAATACTAAATTTTTGGTGTCTTTTTCCGATGTGGTACAAAAGGTACTAGTGACATTACCCCAATTTTGATGTCTTCTCCGATATGGCTTTAGACGATTTTTTAGTAAAATATTATTTACGGAACACTCCGTAGGGAGTTGGAGGAACAGTACGTGAGGCCTCATCATTTTTGCACATATTTTGAACATTTAGAAGTCATTTTTACAGGAATTAGGCAGTTTTCTTAGTTTTCGTGTGTGTTAGTCTATGAATATATTGGTGATATGACTTACAAACGATTTTTTTGCAAAACCTTTACCGAATCCTCTGTAGGGAGTTGGGAGAGTAGTACGTGAAGCCTCACTATTTGTTCACATATTTTTGGCATTTAGGATCCATTTAATAGGAATTAGGAGATTTTTTTAGTTTTTGGTGTGTGTTGGCCTATGAATATTTTGGTGACGATTTTTTCTCAAAACCTTTACGGAACTCTCCGTAGAGAGTTGGGGGAGTAGTACGTGAAGCTTCACCATATTTCGCACATATTTTGGGAATTTAGAAGTCATTTTACACCTATGGATATTTTTGTGATATGACTTCCGGACGATTTTTTATAACCTTACTCAACCCTTCGTAGGGAATTGGGGGAGTCGTACGTGAAATCTCACTATTCTTTTTCAGATATTTTGGGCATTTAGGAGCCATATTTACAAGAATTATGCGATTTTCTCAGTTTTCATGTGTGTTGACTTATAAATATTTTGATGATATGACTTTCAGATGATTTTTTTGTAAAATTTTATGGAACCCTCTGTAGGGAGTTGAGGAGGGAGCAAATATGAAGCCTCACCAGATTTTGCATATATTTTGAGCATTTAGGAGCTATTTACAAGAATTATGCGATTTTTTTAGTTTTTTCGTGTGTTAACCCATGAATATTTTGGTGATATTACTTTCAGATGATTTTTTTTGCAAAACCTTTACGGAACCTTTCATAGGGAGTTTGGAGAGAAGTACGTAAAGCCTTACCATTTTTTGCACATTGGACATTTAGAAGCCATTTTACAGGAAATTAGGCGATTTCTCAATTTTTCATGCATGATATTTTGGTGATAGGGTTTTCAAATGATTTTTTTTGCAAAACCTTTACGAAACCCCTCATATGGAGTTTGAGGAGCAGTACATGAAAAAATTAAGGAATTTAAAGGTTTATGTGATGACCTTGAATCCATTCACAAACATATGGATGAAGATAGTGAAATAATCAATTTTGCTAGAAGTTTAGGTCTCAAGTACAAGACATTCAAGACTGTCATGCTAGGGATGACACCATATCTCACCCTTAATCGATTTGTTCATGCTTTCAGGGGTTTTGATATGAGGGAGGATGTAGAAGAGTTGCCACAACAGAACCATAACATGACATTTTCTGCTCAAAGGGGCAAGAGATCAGAAGAGGAAACTAATCTCAGAGAAGAGCAAAAAACAATTTCAACTCTATAGGAAGAGGCTTCAGAAGTCTTGTAGGTGCCTCTCTATACAAAATGCTAGTAGGGAGTCTCTAATATTTGACACTCACAAGACCTGATATCACTCATGCAGTGAATCTAGCAAGTTAATTTATGCAAAGTCCTAATATTGAACACCTTCAAGGAGTCGATAGCATTTCAGGTAGATCAAAGGTACTCTACACTTTGGACTCAAAATTATTTCACAATCACCTTGTAGTTTGTATGGATATTTAGATGTTGATTGGGGAGGTTGCACCACCACTTGGAGATCAACTACAACCTATAACATCTATCTAGGTGCAAATTGAATTTCTTGGACTTCCAAGAAATAGAACACGGTAGTAAGATCAAGCGTTGAAGCTGAGTATAGAGCACTAGCCTCCACTGCAATAGAAATGAGATGGATCACATATCTACTTCATGATCTTGTGGTTTACCTCAAGTCAGTTCCAACATTATATTGTGATAACTTGAGTGCTTTGTACATGACAATCAATCCAGTTATGCATGCTTGAACAAAACATGTGGACACAAACTATCATATTGTTTGAGACAAGGTGGCCATAGGTCAACTTCTTACTCAGTTTGTGAGGTCCAAGGATCAACTAGTTGAAATTCATACCAAAGCATTGACAAAGCAAGCCTTTATTGGGTTTCGAAGAAAGCGAGGAGTAACTGTTCCTTCACTAACTAGCTTGAGGGGAAATATTGAAGATAAGGGAAGCTGAAGATATGGAGCAGGTTGAACAACATGGTACAATCAACGTGTATAACTGTTAACTATTATAGAGTTCGAATTACACTAGGACTGAGTTACTCATGAAGTCGACTAGGTTACTATGACTGTGTCAGTTCGGCTCGACTAGGATAGGTAATAAATGTAGAAGTAGTAGTTCTTGTAAATTGTGTATTTATTTTATAGTAGGACTTTAAGTATAACAAGCCTAGGAATCTAGTATTCACTCCTATATAAGGAGATTTACTCGACTATTTAACATATCAATACAATCTTTGATTTCTCTCATTCTTTACATGAGAATTCTACATTAGCCTCAAAATGTATGAGATTTCTATAAGTTATCCAAAAAAGTATACTATTTAAATAAAGTAAAATATTTTTTTGTGTTTATAAGTTACTGAATCTCCTTGATATAAAAATATACTCTTTTTTTTTTAAATCCTCTTACTTAAATTTTGATTACGTCCGCTGTCAATAAATATGAGTGAAATTATTTGAGATGCAACGAAGTATGTCAAGAAATACCTTATCATGGAAAAATGATGAAGGACCATTTTGTAATTCAAATTGATATCGACTTGTCCAATATATTATCAATGCACCGACCAAAGATTCAGCAACATAACGACCCAACATCAAATAGCAGAAGCTAGAGAAGTCAGTCAAGTTTCATTATATTTATATTATATATAGAGTTTTGTTCTCTTTGATACCAACAGTCAAACTCACGTCACATGCAACTATTCTAATTCAGTGAATACACTTTTGAGAAAATAACAAAAAATAATTATTTATGTTAGGGTAGGTCCAAAATGAACATTTTTGCATACTTCATAACAAGTTTGGTCCATAAATGTAACAATCCTCTAAATCGTTTTATATTTTTCGGCTAATTATATTAACTGTTTCCTATATGTTAATTTGACCAAAATAAGCTTTTGAAAATTAAAATTGATAAAATCTTATTTAAAATCAGCAATGTTTCAAGAGAGATTGAATGTATTAAATTTATTATATTATCTATTAAAAAAATTGCTAAAAAAATTGATTTTATAAAAAATTAATTAATGACTTTACATCTAAGAATTTGGTTAAATTCCTGGATAGTTCGGATGGGTTTGGAAACATTTAGCACAAATAGCATTTCTAGAAATAAAAATTAAAAATTAACCCCTAATTGTAATTTGTATGCATATGTGATCCAAATGGTAATTTGATCGTATGGTTAATCAAGTGTGTATCATTATTGTAACTCGTAGAAATTGGTTTCGTCCACATTTAATATTTTAAAAAACTTTAAAGTGAAAATAAATGAATGCAAATTTTGTGATCCGAAAATTATATAAATGTTAAAATTATTTTAATTGTGTTATTTGAGAAAATCTAGGGATCTTAGTAGTTTTGTTGGTTAGCTAACTGTGGATCTTAGTAATTTCGAGGTTTGGAAAACTCTCCGAGCCAGCGTGATCTAGATTGAATTGTTTTAATATATCTAAGATTGACCGCGAGATTCGTAGAATGTATTCTTTACATGATTAAATACTTGTAGTAAATTTGGTGTTATGCCATGATAAAGTAGAATTTTATTATTGAATAATGTTATTGGCTTGTGTTTTCTCTTTCTTTTGAATTATATTTACTTAAGTTATGTTGACACTTATTTTATGTTATTTTGGAATTTGACATAAAAGTACCATATTAAGCTTCTTTTTTATTTTGAATTTTGAATTAATTAGGTTATATTTTTTTATTTTAATTTATTTGTTTTTGTACTACTAAACTTGCTATTTCACATTGCATATTTTCATCTCCACTTACAATTGATACATTATCATTTTAAAAAAAAGATGTATGAATAGTGTTATGAAATTATATTTTATCAAATATTAAGTCCATGTGTTCTTTTAATTTTTACAATTAGTTAAATTGATAATATTATTTATTTGAAAAAAATATATCATTTATTTTTCCACAAAATTAGTTACAAATATTTGATTATTAATTTAATATATTTTCAAGAAATAATATATGTCTTAAATATTTAATCTAATATCAATTATTAAGGCATGTACTTATCAAATATTAATTCTTAATTTTTGATAAATACTTTTATTTTTTTAATCAATTTAACCGTGTAATTATATTTATACCATCAATGATATGCTTGTATTCTGTCATTAAATTATGACAAACAAACATGTGTAATTTCAATATTAAGTAATTACTAAGCTATGTGATATCGTAACCTCACCAATTTCACTTACCATGTGGCAGCTTTCCAAATAGACACTTCAGTATTTATTCTCCTTATTACATGGAAAAATTTCAGGATAACTAAAATTAAATGAGAAAAAATCAAGATTAGGAAAGAGATAATTGCAATTCTACTCCAATTAATTAGAGAGCCTTTTGTGGAGATTGTCAAGTGCAATTAATAAGACAGTCCAAAATTATATGTATTAATTAAAAAAGTATTTTTTTTGGTAATTAGATTTGTCTCCTTCTCTATATATAGATTCCAAATCTATCTACTTCTCTCATAAATTTATTTGTGATTGATTTAAGATTTTAGAAAAAAGAGAAAAAGATGTGTGGAACAGATGGTTACCTTGTCAAGTGTTCTTCAGTCCCTTGTGCAACTCCAGAAAATGACACTAAGGACACTTCCATCACTATTAATCTAGATCAGTGAGTATTCTTTTACAATTTTAATTCATTTTTCATTAGAATATTTCACATAAGTTATACACTTATGGTCTTGGTCAATCCTCCTGATTCGACTTTTTATATATGAAATTGCCAATTTTGATTTATTCAATGTTGAGTGCTTTATTTTGTTTCTAGAGATTAGGTCCATTTTCATAAAAAATGTAGAAATGTTACAAATTTCTCAATTCTTTGTTGGAATACTAATTTTGGATTTGATTTTTGTTGTGGGTGCATAGTGGTGATCCAACAATGTATGAGTCATATTGGAGAAAAATGGGGAACAAGTGTGACATAACATTCAATGGTGATGATTCGTTGAGTTATTTTGCTAATGGTAAGAGCTTATGTTGGTTCTTGGAGTCAAAACTAGAGGAACAAATCAAGAGGCTGCACAATGTAGTTGGAAATGCAATTGTGGACGAATATTATATTGTTGTTGGCACTGGATCAAGCCAACTTATGCAAGCTGCACTTTATGCTCTTTCTCCTACTGATCAACTTGAGCCTATCAGTGTAGTTTCAGCTACACCTTTTTATTCGGTACGTGTTTATACGATATATTTTTTATTTAAATTGTGATGGATGTCCTAGCCTATGCTTGGTAAAATTATTGGTCAAAAGTTAAAATTTATTAAAAGGCGCTATATATTAAGGTTTTAAGACTCAACAAGGCTAATGATTCTTTTTGACTTTAGATATCATTTTGACATGTCTAATGCATGTTGATCAATCTCTAATTAACCTATTAAAAGTCAACGAAATAAGGTGTTTAATAATGTTTCACTTATGTTAACATACCATGTTTCTCGCTGAGACAATGTTGGTTACTTACATTGTATCCTAAAGAAACATATAATATAGGAACATGGTTCATGCAAAGATTTGCAATACATATTAAAAATATTAGTGCTTGTTTTTTATTAATTAGTCACATGGTTCTTGGTACACATTAGATCCATTAATTATAACATGAATCATAATTCTTTTTCTTATAATTGCAGTAATCACTAGGCCACACCCTTAAATACAACGTGATATATAATTCTTGGAACACATCATGTGACTTAGTTAGTCTACTTTAAAAGTGACATTTCTTGATTAATTACAGAGTAATTGTCTTTTTGCAGTCATATCCAGAAGTGACTGATTTTTTGAAGTCAGGGCTACACAAATGGGCAGGAGATGCAAGAACTTTTGAGAAAAATAGACCTTATATTGAGTTCATTACATCTCCAAATAATCCTGATGGAGTTATTAGAGAGCCTGTAGTTAATGGTAATCAAGGAAAATTAATCTATGATTTAGCTTATTATTGGCCACAATACACTGCTATTACCTCACCTGCCAACCATGATGTTATGCTCTTCACTATTTCCAAATGCACTGGCCATGCTGGTTCCAGAATTGGGTAAGTTTTTCAAACATTAATTACAAGTGAAGTCACAATCACAAATTCAAGAACATCAACAATTATTTTTAGCTTCAGAGTATCAGTGACTAATTCTACAACTCAAACCTATAGAAGTCTACAAATTTCAATTCTCACTTATTATAATTTGATTTACATGTAGTTGGGCACTTGTTAAGGACAAAGAGGTTGCAAGGAAGATGACAAAGTTCATGGAGATTAGTACAATTGGTGTATCTAAAGAAGCTCAACTTAGAGCTGCTAAGATTCTTGAAGTGGTCTCCGATAGTTGTTTGGATCCCAAAATGGAAAATTTCTTTGAATATAGTCAGTCTCTTATGACTGACAGGTGGCAGAGGTTAAGACAAGTTGTTATGGCCAATGACTTTTTTGTCCTCCAGAAATACCCTCTTCAATATTGCCTTTTCACAAAAGACTTTTGTGAATCACACCCTGGTAATAACAAAAATATTACAATGTTATGTCACGTTTAAGATTACAAGCTATATCGATATATATTTGAAAAAAGTTTTCTTTTCTTTTGAATTTGAAATTCATATTGTTATTTGAACCAGCATTTGCTTGGCTAATTTGCAAAGGAGGTGAAGAGGAGGATTGTCAAAAACTTCTTAAAGAACACAAGATTCATACAAGGAGTGGAAGAAGATTTGGAAGTGATTTAAGAAATGTTAGGATAAGTATTCTAAGTAGAGATGAAGACTTCAACATCTTTCTGAAGAAGCTTATGGTTATTCGAGGACCTACAAATGGAAATTAAGACATATTTATACATGAATTATTACTTAGTTAAATTTATATAATATCAGTTTTTAGAAAAATATTCTAGATATAAGTGGGTAATAGTTAGACTTTATAATGTCATTTTCTTTTTGCAGCAATGAAGCTTTGATTTTGGACGTGTTGAAAAGTAGAATATTTTCTTGAATTGATGGAACTTGGTTGATTAATGCCAAAAGAGTTTCCAAAATAGAAAAGGGCCGATAATAGTACTTTTTGGTCTCACGTTCTTTTGATTTTTATGATGTTAGATTGAGAAATATCTAATCTTCAATTAATTTAAGTGTGTTGAAGTATGATATATTTGGATTATATTTAGAGTTGTATTATTGTCAAATATGAAGTAACAATACAAACTCAACATGATATATTGATAATTAAGCAATATAACTAATTAACAATTAAATGTATTTAATCATATATCATAAGGAAGGATCAAAAGTAAAATCAATTTATTACTAATAATATAGGAGAAAAAGAAAAACTAAAACTATGGGTGTGAACAAAATCTCAAACACTCACCTTAGTGGAGGACATTAAATGTGCAATAGGATATTATAAAAGCAAGCCTAAATTACTTTAGTGGACATTAAATGTGCAACAAAATATTGATCATTGAATCACATGGTATATATTATTACTACATAAGAAGAGGGAATAACCAAGCACCACAAGTCAACATGTGTTCCAATAAGAAGAGGAAATAACCAATATATTTATAAAAAGAAATGACATATAAAATAAAATGGAGAGAGTATTAGTTTTTGAAAATGGTAAAGGACAAAACATATATAAAATTAAAAGACATATAAAAAAAAGTTGGTTTAACTCTCAAACATAAAAAGTAACATATGTTATTAAAAACTTTAATAAAAAGTACTATAATTTACAATAAATAATAACTTAAAATATGTACAAGACAACAAAAAAAAGACTAATTTTTGAACTGCTTGTGTCACATAAATTAGGATTGGGATGATTTTAAAATTTTAATTTTGGTTATACATTATAAAATAGCCGAAAAATTGAATGATATAATTTTTTTAAAAATAACCGAATGAATCGTCCTATCGATAACCCTAATGTTACTTCTACTCTGTTTATTTTTACTTAAATTTAGAAAGATATGCTTCATTTCTACCCTCAATCTTATCGCTATATTTATTTGCTATTTAAAATTGAAATTAAAAAGACAAATGACAAATAAGTTTCTATATTAGCTCACTTATGAGCTACTATATAAGAAGAGGGAATAACCAAGCACCACAAGTCAACATGTGTTCCAATAAGAAGAGGGAATAACCAATATGTTTATAAAAAGAAATGACATATAAAATAAAATGGAGAGAGTATTAGTTTTTGAAAATGGAAAAGGACAAAACACATATAAAATTAAAAGACATATAAAAAAAATTTGGTTTAATTCTCAACATAAAAAGTAACATATGTTATTAAAAACTTTAATAAAAAGTACTATAATTTACAATAAATAATGACTTAAAATATCTACAAGACAACAAAAAAAAGACTAATTTTTATACTGCTTGTGTCACATAAATTAGGATTGGGATAATTTTAAAATTTTAATTTTGGTTATACATTATAAAATAGTCGAAAAATTGAATGATATAATTTTTAAAAAAATAACTGAATGAATCGTCCTATCGATAACCCTAATGTTACTTCTACTCTGTTTATTTTTACCTCAATTTAGAAGGATATGCTTCATTTCTACCCTTTATCTTATCGCTACATTTATTTGCTATTTAAAATTGAAATTAAAATGACAAATGACAAATAAGTTTCTATATTAGCTCACTTATGAGCAAAATATAGTATAACAATCTTTACTAATTTTATAACAATACATAAACTATACTCCCTCCGTCCCATATTAGATGGGCACTTCCAACTTTACACGGTGATTAAAAAATCATTAATACATTGGAAGACTTCACCATTTTGCCCTTTGTTTATATCAATACACATTGAAATGAGTTACAAAAAATACACATACAATATAGGAATGGTCATATTAATTGTAGGGGTAAAATGGAAAAGAATTAATTAATTCTATCCTAATTTAATAAGTGCTCAAATAATATAAAAAAAATATTTTTAGTAAGATTCTCATCTAATATGGGACGGAGAGAGTAACAATATAACTTTATTAATGTTGGGCCCAGGCAGCGCCCCTCCCTAATCGTTATTATAATCCCATAAAAACTATAGATATAGCCATATAGGATTCGGTTCTTGAATACACTGGAATAGATACAAAAATAGATTCAGTGATCTGTTTGTTCTTAATTTTTTTTTCCAAAACTCTAGCCCTTTCTCTATGTTGAGGATTTGAAAAGAATTTTAAGAGGATTTTAAAGCAAAAATTGATAGAAAAATTACTTGCAATTAAAATACCCAGTTAAGAATGAACTCAAAGTTTATAGCATCGGCTTTGTTAATGGTAAGCAAAGAAGAGAGTAGAAGAGTGTAGAAGAAAGGATTGGAAAGCAAAATGCCCTTAGAATATAATAAAATTTCCAAATTACCCTTGGTCGTCCTAGTGATGGCCATTTAGGTAATTTAAGAAAGGGAATTATACAACAGATTATAAAAACAAAATTAAATGACAGCACATCTAAATAAAAGAAAAAAATAAAAATCGTCACTTGCAGAACTATTCAGGTAATTTAAGAAAGGGAATTATACAACAGATTCTAAAAACAAAATTAAATGACAGCACATCTAAATTTTTCTCCTTTAATGTTAAATTCTTAACTTCATGAATTCTCTTTTGATGTCATCGGTCTTTAGTGTGATTTTCAGGCCTTCAGATCACAAAAAGAGACAGATAAAGTGATTCACTTTCAGTATGACCACAACAAATAATTAAATAAACACAGCTCATTATGATATAGCTTTTTGCTCAAAACTCACATTATGTGAAAAGTAAATAGAAGAAAACCAAAAATAACACAAAAGAACCTTATAACAAAGAGCAAATGGTGGAGATACCGAAAGGAATATCAAAGGGAATAAATGGCACTTGGATATAGATAATTGGAAGCAGAATATCAGTGTCATATATATATATATACTGATTTTCCACAAGAAATATTTAGGGAAGAAAGAAATCTTAAAAGAGATATAAACACCAATTTTATCTATTAATTGTATAGAAAATTAAGTGACAATCAAATTCGATCATAGCAGATAAGCAACACACACAACAGCAACCTGTAACTATACAATAAAAGATATCCTCATCAGAATTGAATCAACTGATAAAACAACTCTCTAAGAAATATCTTCAGTAAGCCACAATGCAACTATCATTGTAACTATCTTGTTAGCTTTCAATCAAAAGCTAACAAGATTTTTAGTTACATATTTATTATTTAGTTAAATAATAAATATGTCATTGTATGAGCTATTTATTACTCATTCCTTTTGAATTTGTTAATCTGATTTTGATCTGACACATAGTTTACGAAAGTAAATTAGATTTTGAGAAAAAACATTAAGTGATACTTGAAGTTGTCCCAGATTTTCAAAAAGACACCTTAACTTTGCGTGCGTCCTATTACCCCACAAAACATTCAAAATCACAATAAATACACATTTTTTACACAATATTTCCACTTTGGACAAAAATATCCTTCGAATGTGCAATTTCTTAAAAACAAAAAGTCGGACCCATTATTGATGTATTGAAGGATGCTTTGGTAATTTCCTATGATGAATTCGTTTTGTTTGTTTCTTTTAAATTTATTTTACTATACTAAATAATTCTATAAAATATTATGAATCACGATAATTAATTACTTAAATATTTAAAAGATATAAAAATATATAAAAGATCTGATTGACTTTTCAAATTTTACCGGTGACACATAAATTGGGACAAATGAAATAATATATATTATTTGAAAATTTCTTAGAAAGTACTATAAATTACAGTAATTAACAGCTATAAATATTTCAAAGACAAAAAAAATTGATTGAATCTCAATTTTTTTTTTTAGTATTAAATAAATTGAGAAAGAAGAAATGACCTCTATTATTTGAAAATGACGTAAAAGTATTACAAATCATACAATAAGAATTAACAATTTAAAATTGTAAAAGACTTTAATGCTTTATACTTATTCTATTTCCACTTTGGACATAAATATCCTCCCAATATGCATATTTTTTAAAACAAAAAGTGGGACCCATTATTGATGTATTCAAGGATGCTTTGATAATTTTCCTATGATGAATTCGTTTTGTTTGTTGTTTAATTTTTTAAAAATAATTGTATAAAATATTATCAATCACAATAATTATTTACTTAGATATTCAAAAGATATAAAAATATGTAAAAGATCTGATTAACTCTTCAAATTTTATCGGTGACACATAAATTGGACAAATGAAATAATATATATTATTTGAAATTACTTAGAAAGTACAATAATTTACAGTAATTAACAATATAATATTTTAAAGACAAAAAAATTTAATTGAATCTCGAAATTTTATTAGTACCACATAAATTGAGAAAGAAGAAATAACCTTTATTATTTCAAAATTGCGTAAAAGATATTACAAATCATACAACAATAATTAGCAATTTAGAATGTTAAAAGACATAAAAATTTTTTTACCATAGTTAACAATAATTAAAAATTTAAACTATTTTAAATTAATAGTAAAGTTTGATTAACTCTTTAATTTTGTTTTTGTCACATAAATTGAATCAAAAAATGATACATATTGGGCTCGTGCTAGCACGGGCTCCGGTGGCTAGTATATGTTTATGCATGAATCTTCTTAATCATGGGATCCACATATAGAGTCCGCTGGATGCTCGAGCACCTATTAACTTTGTCTCAATATATATATATATATATATATATATATATATATATATATATATATATATACACACACACACACACATTAGTTTTACGGCACGTGCGTTGCACGTGTGTATCATATTATATAGTATATGATGTTGTAAAATAGAATTAATATGACTAAATTAAAGCTTTTTAGTAAATAATTATAAATTGAAAGAACAGTGGTCAAGTTCTTTTGAATGATTAATACAAATTGTCATAAAGTTAATTATTTTTAGACCAGAATGACAAGATTTCATTAAAACATTTCAAAATACATTCAAAATTTAAATATGGTGAGAAAGTGACATTTCTTTACTACTGTTTTTTTTTTACTTTACTCAATTTAATATACAAACTTAACCAACAAAATAGAAAAATAATATCAATATAAAAAATGTCACCAATAGCCTTTCCTCTTGAGGTTATAACTATAAATGATGGACACCATTTAAGTATAGTTTTTCTCTTAAATATTAATACTTCATGGTGCATGACACTAATAACTATTACCATAAATAGTGCAATATTTTATCTTTATATGTAATATATCTTTTTAAAATATTATTACTCAATTAATATTTGAGTAAGGCTATCATAGAGATGTAATCTTACCAAAAGTGTACTTCTATAGAAAATTTCAACACTGTTATAAGTAGAATATTATAGAGAGAAAAAATATAACATCAAAAATTAGTTCTAAAGAAAACTAAGTTGTTACAGTCAAATATTCTTTTAACGAATAATGGTTAAATAGAGAATTGAGTGTATGCCAAATATTTATGTTGACCAATTAATATATGTACTACATCACCTATATTGAGAAATATTTTATTTCTTTAAGTTTCTACCATATCTTTGTGGAATTGTAGTCCTATCTTTTTGAAATGCAGCATACATTTCATATAATTGTTGAGTATCTAGTATCTTATAGAAGTTCTATCATGATATAAAACATTAAACTTTTTCAATAAAAAAAATTAATTGATGAAGAAAATTTAAATTATTTATTTATAGAATCTTTAATTTGATTTAAGATCATTTTGTAATCAACCACTATTTTCTTATCTATTTTTATATAGCTTGCAAGGAGTGTATCTTGTGACATATCATTTTCTTAGATCAAAATGAGCACAAATATTAGAAAATTCACACTTAAAAAGAGTCAACACAATATAAATATAAAAAAGAATAAATATATGGAACAATTCATAGCCAATGAAGAAGGAAGACGAAAATATGTTCACAATATATTTACTCTAGTATTCAATTTGATTGAAATCTCTTGCCACCAACACTTTACTTTCTCCAAAAAATATATTGAAAAATTCATAGCCAATGAAGAAGGAAGACAAAAATTTAGAGTTTTTGGCTAAAAACATCCTTAAACTATACCCCCAACTTAAACTACATCCTTAAATTATCCTTTTTAACAAAAAACATCCTCCAAGTATTTAAAACTTAGCAGTTTTCATCCCTCTATTAAAATTTGTCAAAAAATTAGCGAATTCCACACAAAAACATATGCAATTCGTATTATTCTCATAAAAAAAAATCTATTATATTATTACCGATTGGAAAAAGCATAAAAAATAAAAATAAAAATTTGAGACTCGTGTTTGCTGTTAAAAAAATAATGTTAGGACGATGTGATTCTATGAGGAGACATGATCTGCTCTTCTCCTTTACAAACTGAATGGAGTTGGAGCTTAATTTCACACAATCTTCACCTTGCAAAGTCAAAATGTCATTAGCACAATAGTTTTTGGGGAAAATTGATAATTGAGGTGATAAAGATTCAGCTAATTTTGATCTCTAGTACTCAAGTTTCATTTTTCATTATTAGAAGAAAAAGTCTCCGAACGACACCACTTTTTGCAGATTCAATGAAAACAAAACATTTCCATTGGTAATTCTTTGATATCAAATCAAATGAAAAGTAAATAAAAATAAAATTGCTAATTAAAAGGAAGACAATGCAAAACGTTGTTACTAAAAAAAATTATAATATTATTTTAGATGTATGTGGAATGAACAAAATTGATTTATTGGGGTGATTTAGAGAGTTTAATTTGTTGAGAGTAGTGTGAACCATACATGATGTTGTGAAGAACTTGTTAATTTTTGATAAATTTTAACAAAAGGATGAAAGTTGTAAAATTTTAAATAATTGAGGGATGTTTTCTGTTAAGAAAAATAATTGAAGGATGTAGTTTAAGTTGATGGTATAGTTTAAGGATGTTTTTGTACAAAAACTCCAAAAATATATGTTCATGTTATATTAACATTAGTGTTCCAAAATTAGGAAGAAACTCCTTCGTTTGAGGTCAAAAGAATAAAAAATGGAAAAACTAAGAAGAAATATTTCACCCCAGTCATGAGCCTTTTTCGTATTTGTTTATTATTATTGTCTCTCCCACAACTTGATCTATTTATTTTATTAGAAAAATAATCTACAATGAGTGTATTCGTCATTGTTCACTCATTATGTTAACATTAATTACTGATTTCTATCTCGAATTAAAATACAAAAGAAATTAATTGAAGAAACAAAACAAGAAAAAGAAATGAAAATTCCCGCGCACTATATATAGATGTTTTCTGTGTGAAGCAAAGTTCATATATAATTGCACATTTCTTTGTTCTTTTCTTTTCTTCTTTAATAGAAAGACAATACCTAAATTCCAATGCTAATAACTTTGGCGAAACATATCAATGGATTGAGGATGAATCATGTATGAAAATTTTAAATGATCTCAAATTGTTACAGAAAAGAGATCACCAAAAATTTATAAGGAGTGAATGGTTGAGATTTATGACCGAAGAAACATGAAGGTAGAAATTGTTGTGACTTTTCGTAGGAAATTAGTATTTGTTAATAAATAAAATATGTAGGTTAATTAAAAGGCTATTGATTTTCTAAAATGATATAAATAATATTGAAGTATTTGTGTGATGAAAATCATAAGAGGAAAATATAATTGTGAATTGATGAATGATTTGTTACAATTTGTTCACTAGCTCTTTCTTATGTGGTACTTCCAATTTCATAGAATTTTGAACTTAATAAACTGTTGCAAATAACACTTGGATATTTTAAGAAGAAGAAGAGTAGAAAACCTTACAAAAATCGTAGTTTAAAAGTGTGAGAAAATCCCTCTATTTATAGGTAACAAATAGTACTATGAATAAGTACTTATTGTGTCTTATCAGAAAAGTCACAATCCTTCGAAAAAGTCACTGCTAATCGAAAAAGTCATAACCCTTAGTAATAGTAACAACTCATCAGATAAGACACAACTCTTTTGTAATGTCACAATTCTTTGAAAAAGTCACAATCCTTTCAAAAAGTAACAATTCATCGGAAAAGTCACAATCTTTTAGTGTAAAAAAGGTATCTACTTTTAATATAAGATATTAAATAAAATAAAATAAATAAATTGAGTATTTTTAATTGAGGGTATTCTAGTAATTCAGCATTCATGTGTGGGAGTTCATGTTATAAAATTAACATAGAGTACCCAATGAATAAATGATTTGACTGGTCCATTGATTTTGGGTGAATGCTTAAAGCTCTCGTAATATTGTTGAGCCTGAGTTCAAATCTCATTGTTAACATAAATCTGTCAGTTCGAATCTCACTGTTAGCATAGATCCACCACTGATGGGACTTGTAGAGTTGAAGTGAATGTTCAACTAATTAAAAAAAAATTTAACTGGGCAAATATTAATGTGATGTAATGATTGATAAGACTAATGCATAGGTAATAAATAATAAAAGAAAACCTAGTAAATTTCCCCACATCATGATAATGATACATCGTATTTTGCTGGTGCAGAGAAGAAGGATGATAGGTGGGTTCATGCAGCCTATCTTGTTTGGATTCTTAAAAAATGTCAATGGGTGTGTGTCAAATTCTCCAAAAGTAATTTATTTTTGAAGAATTCGACACGGGTGCAACATTGAAAGTGAAGAGTTTGTGAAGCTTAGGATGCAGCCTGAAATGCTTGTTAGTTACTCCCTCTGTTTCATAAAGAATGGTCTAGTTTGACTTGGCACAGAGTTTAAAAAAATAAAGAAGACTTTTGAATCTTGTGGTCCTAAATTAAAGTTATGTCAAATGTACAAAACTGTCCTTTAATCTTGTGGCCTTAAACATGTCATGTGGAAAATTGAAATTAAAATGTTACCAAAAAAAGAAAAAGGTCATTCTTTTTAAAAAAAGACTAAAAAGAAAAGGAGGTCATTCTTTTTGAGACGGAGGGAGCATCTTCTTTTTGACATGTTGTTGTTCTTGTTTTTTGTGTGTAAAATTTGATGGAACTTAGGCATTCCCAATCTGGACGAATTTATGAACAAGGTTGAACTTTTTGGCTTTTCTGCTTAGTTTCAATTCCATGTTGCCCGGACTCTCCAAAAATGTTGTCACACTCGTCGGATCCTCTAAAAAATGCACTACTTACAAAGGATCCGACACAAACCTGTCTAGCATTTTTAAAGAGTCTGAGCAATGTAGAGTTTCGTTGCATTTCAATGTTTTGTGAATGGTTAACTTATTCTTTTCTATTGTTTTTTTAAGCAGGGCATTATACCTTAATTTTCGACCTCCACACTCTTATATTAAGGGTCATGTCCTCAATGAGCTGATGTTATGTCATTTCCTGCCTAATCATTTCACCTCAATACTTTTTAGAACTACCTCTTTCCCTCCTCAAGCCCACTACAACCATCCTCTCTTCACACAACTACTATTCACATGTTTGAACCATCTAATTCCCACTGATCTCATCTTATCCTTCATGGTGGCTACTCTCACCTTGGCTCGAATATTTTCATTCCTAATTTTATCTCTCTTGGTATGCCTACACATTCATCTCAACACTGCATATCTCGAACTCTCATCTTCTAGACATGGAGTTTTTGACTAGTCAACACTCTACCTCAAGCCATCACTTTCAATTTGCTGTTACCTTTCTACTCTGTTTGGTTATGAAAGCATTGCTGTCATCTGTTTGTAGCATTTATGTTAAAGTTTTTACACAATTGACTGATGGCTGTAATGGAGTCTTTACACAATTAACTAACACCAGATTTCATGTAATTTTTCTTTCAATTCAAAATTGTAAAACATCCCAAAAACATTCTGAACCATCTTATGCATTCTAAAACCTTGGGCATAATTATGTTCCACAAACATATTATTTTCATTGACAAAAAAAATATTAAATCTATCATTACTCTCAGTCTTTCCATGAACTACATCAGAATAATTGCATGTGATGCAAGTTTGACTTTCAATTTGATTGTTGGTATCAAAGAGAACCAACCTTCTATAAAATATTAATGAAACATAATTGACCTCTTTATTTAGGTATTTTTTAGTTTCTGTTTGAATGTTGGGTCGTTATGTTGCTGCCACTTTGGCCGGCATTTTAATTGTATGTTGGATGAGTTAGTTTTACTTCAGCTCGATTAATTTTAATTTTAATTTTATTTATTGATTGGGGAGTCAGAATTCAAATAAGGAAATTCAATAAAAAAAAGATTATGTCAAGAAGATTAACAATTTAAAAGAAAAAATCATTTTTATTCTATTTACATAATATATCTTTTTGTGAAGATGTTAGCACTTGATGCTACCTACTCATTTCTATCTACTATCTCTCACTAGCACGGATATTAAGTATTAAGTAGAGTTATTTTGCTAATGATATAGGTGGTTGTGCTGAATCTTGGAGTAAAAAATATAGGAAGAAATTAAGTGTCACGCCCCGAGTCTACACCCTGGGCGGGATTGGCACTCGGAGACCATTGATGGCCCCAAGCGAACCTTTGGCCTGACTTACTTACTCAGCGAAAGACAGTACTCACATCTATATTGATACATGAACTTAACTGAACTGAATAAAAAAATATTTGAGAATGTTTTAAAATATTAAACATTCAACTTGGCCAAAAGTGACAACCCAAGTTTCAACCGTCAAAATAGGAAACAGAAGACTCAAGGACTAACATCTGACTGTCTATCTATGAAGCCTCTAAAACAACTAAGATGGATGTTGGGACAGACCCTATAACATCCTAATGAACTAAACTAGAAAGTAATGAAGTGGATCCTCCGGAATGTAATGAGGCTCACCAACTGACTCTGAGTGCTGAACCTGATCAACGAGGTGCTGGATGCTGATCCTGGTTACCTGTGTCTGCATCATAAGACGATGCAGGCCAACTGGCATCAGCATATTGAATGTATAAGTATGCGAGTTGGAGTGCTAAACAACATAGGCTAGAGAGAATCTGAGTGAAGTTGAAGAACTTACCTGGCTCAACTCAACTCAACATGATTGAACTCATTTCAATATAAAACAGTTTAAAACCAAGAATATAAAGAAAAGCTGTCTAAAAACATGATACTAACTCTGTGTGTATGCAAAGATACAAATAACTCTGAGATGTATGTAAAAATACAAATGAACTGATGTATATATAAATACAATACTTCTGTGGGAGTTTCTCTAGCCGACAACCATCACTTAAGAGCTATAGTGATGATACAACGATCTTCCTCACGCTGCCAGCGCATCTTATACCCGACCAAAGGTATGAGACCTGAACTGCCTAATGGATCCACTAGTCTATTTCGCAAAGGGTTCATCTAAAAAGTATGACCCATTTCTACCCATGGTGGCTACATGGTTTTATGGAGATGTGAGTTATCTGAACTCATGCTCGTCCCCAATTCGGTGCTCAATACTACTCCCAAAATATATTGGCTCTTATGTTTTAAAAAAAAACATACTTCTTCTGTGATTTGAGATTAGTGCTCAAAACTTAGCTCAAAGGCTATCTTGGAAATCTCAATTTCCCTGCTTGCTTTATTTAGAAAGCTATTACTCTTTTCTGAAAACTTGACAGAAGGCTCTTTGGAAATCTCAGTTTCCGTTCTTATTTAAATGTGAAATCATTTTAAATCTCTTTGGGAATACTTAGTCCTCATATGCTTTTGGAGAAATGAACTTCAAACTTTATCTTTACTCTTTGCTTAACTCAAAACCTAAGTTTTAAAACAAAGTTAAAACGTTTGTAAAAGACTTATGAAAACTTGAAATGAACTTCTCTTACTTGACTCTTGACTTTAATCTTAACTGCTCTTGACTTTAATCTTAACTGCTCTTGACTTGACTTATAACTGATCCTTGAATTGAATTATGGATTCAAGGATTTAGATTTGTGTTTGGAATGATCTCATGATGTTTAGGAATGATTTTAGATAGCTAAACATGAGAAAAGACTGAAAATCAATATTTGGAAGTGGGTCCGCGACGCGGAGGCATAATTTAATTTTGGTTCCGAAAATGTCTTTTTGAGGAAGAACACCTCGTGTCAGCTCTGCGGCGCGGAGCTGCAATTTCAGTTCTGGGCACTAGGCGCGCGACGCACGGCCATGTCCGAATCTTGCCCGTCGAAATTTCTTCTTTGTTTTTCTCTTCCCCAATTCATCCAAACTTGGTTCTTTTTCTTAAATTATTTTTAGATACAGATACCCAACAAATGTACCTAAGAACCTAACCTAAAACGACCCTATAACGCGACGTAACAAATTCAAAACATCCCAATTCAGACTAATTCAACAACAACACATGAATTCAAGAAAAGGGTATCAAAATATCAATATTCTAATGATTTTTAGGACGAATCCAACTAAAATAATATGCTTGGCACGTGGGAGAACGATCCCAACGTTATGAGAGCCTCACATACCTGATCGAAGCAAATCCTTAGTGAAAACACCAACGTTTTTGATGAAATTGCCCCTTTCTTCTTCCTCTTTTCTCTTTTCCTTTCTCCTTAGCCCTAGCGTGAAAATTCTAATTTTCTAAAACTGACTAAGTTCAGTCTTGACCCCTATTAAACTCCTAAAATCGGATTAAAATAATAGGGTAGTGAAAAGATTAAAATACTCTTTAAAATCCCCATTTTGGACATTTCCTTAATCCAACAGCCTAACTTCGAAAGGGCATAACTTGCTTAAACAAACTCGTAATCGCGTAAAATTGACGGCGTTGGAAAGATCGTCCCAAGAGTTTTTCAACCATATCTGAAACTACACCTAACTCATCATGAGCTAGGAGTTATGATTGTTTGAAGTTGACCAAAACTCAATTTTAACTTGCTAATAATTTTCCAGATTTCCTTATACTTTCCAAGAATGAAAATTTCCAGATTTTAAACTCATTCTAGTTCTTTCTAGTTACGGGATGTTACATTAAGAGGCTGCACAATATGGTTTGGGAATGTAGTTGTGGATGTAGTAACGAAATCAGAAATTTAATTTAGGGTGTTCAAGATATATATATATATGTATGAAAACTTGCAATCTATATACTTTGTATAATTTTTGTTTTTTATATATATTATAATTTTTTGACAAAAGATGTCCGACTGACCGCCCTAGCTATATATTGCTAAGCCGGACCATCATTATATTGTTGTTGGCACAAGATCCAACCAGCTTATTCAACCTGCACTTCATGATAAATCTGAGCCCATCAATGTAGTTTAAGTTGTACCTTTCTATTCATTATGCATTTACAAATAAAACTTTTTTTAGTATGTATATTTTTATTTAAATTGTGATGGATATACTATACTCAATTAAATTACTAGTCTGAAGTTAGATTTTATTTAAAAAATGCCTTTCAAAAATAATTTGATATATATATTTTCTTAAAAGTTTCTAGACTCAGTAGACTAATAATTCCTTTTGACTAATGTTGATCAATCTATAATTAACTTATTAAAAGTCATGAAACATGGTGCTTAATAATGCTTAATTATGTAAACATACCATGTCTCTCGCTGAGACAATGTTTGTTACTTACATTGTATCATAAATAAACATATAGTGCTTGTTCTTTAATAATTAATCACATGGTTCTTCGTACATGCTAGATCCATTAATTATAACATGAATCACATTCGAAATACTTTCCTCACTAATATATGGACCTTAATACACATACAAATTAAAAATCTTGAATTCGATTTATACATATACAAAGAATAATTCGGATCTCATTTTAAATTTTTTTGGGGTGTTACAATAAAGCGTGCTTGAAACTTCAAGAAAAATAGTATATTGATGTTGTGTTGCTAGGATCTAGAATGTCGTTGCAAATGAGTGAAGTAAATTATTTAAAACTTACAATAGTGTGATACCAACCAATAAGAAAGCTCTGGTTGATCCCTAAGCTCTTTGGCAAATGACCACAGTCATGTGGAAATGTTATTAGTGATGTCAACTAATATTCCTACAATGTTTCAAAAGTTCTTTTTACTTTCTTAAATTTGATGTCAAATCAAAATAGAATAAGCAAATTAAAATGGATAGAGTATTGTATGTTAACAGGTTAAATGTTGATCAATCTCTAATTAGCCTATAAAAGAGTCAAGGACTCAAGGATACTTCTTCACTTTTGTTAACATGCCATGTCTCTCTCTGGGACAATGTTGGTTACTTTGTATCCTGAAGAAACATTTAGGAACATGGTTCATGCATAGATTTGTGCTTGTTTCTTTATTAATTAATCACATGATTCTTGGTTTATGCAGATCCATTAGTGATTACATGAATCATAATTATTTTTCTTATAAGTGCGGTGTCAAAGTTGACTTTCCTTCTATCTCTATCGAAATTTAAACATATGGAATAGAATTAATATTAGTTATAATTAAAGAAAGCTCACTTAAACTAATTAAGTCACATAAAGTGTTCTACGAACTATAATTCATGTTGTTGTAACATCCCACCTTAGAAAGAGCTAAAAATAGAAAGAACTAATTTGGAAAGTGCGAAATCTGAAATTTTACAAGTTATGCTTAGGTTGTGAGTTTTGGGTTAACTTCAAACAACCATGACTTTCAGTACATGATGAGTTAGGTGACCCATAAGATATCAAATGAAATGTCTTGGGATCCTCTTTCCAATGCCACCGAGTTTTCTAAATTTCGAGCTCGTATGAGGGAGATATGCCCGTTTGAAGTTAGCCTATCCAGTTAAGGAAAGTTCCCAAAAATATGAGGGGTATTTTGGTCTTTTCCTTACCCAATCAAATTAAAACAATTTTTAGTAATATTTTTGGGTCAAATCTGGTTTTGGGTCTGTTTTCATAAATCCAAATACGCTTAGGGTTTTGAGGGGAGTTCAAGAAGAAGAGAAAAGGAGAAAAGTTCAAGGTGTTCGTCAAGCAAAGAGGGTAAGGTTGCGATGTTGACCAGGGACATGGACATAGCAAGATTGATGATCCATTTGCAACAGGTTGAGGAAGATAAGCCGAGGGATATAGAAGAGTTCTGAAACAAGAAGGCTAAGACAACTGGAAATGAGTCCGGGCAACAGAAGAGTAATGCAAACCGATATTCTTTTCAACACAAACCAAATGGACCTTCTCCATCATCTGCTAGTGATATACACCAAGGAACAGATGTGAGTTCAAGAATCATAATTCGCAGAACTTCAGAGCTAGACCTGCTCAGTTTCAAGGTAGTGTGGCACAAGGCGATAATGGGACTCCTACATATGCTAAGTGTGGTAGGAACCACTCAGGGAAGTGTCATGATGGCTCCACTGATTTCTTCAAGTGTGGTCAGAATGATCACTTTATGAGAGAGTGCCCTAAGAACATGCATGGTAATGGCAATGAAGGGGGGGGGGGGGAGGGGCAATGGAGCCCAATCTTCTTTAATGGCTCTACCAGGCAGAGGTGCACCTAGATGAGCTACTTCAGGGACAAGCAGAGGATCAAATCGCCTGTATGCTATCACCAGTCACCAAGAGCAAGAGAATTCACCTGATGTTATCATTGGTATGACAAAAGCTTTTACGTTTGATGTTTACACTTTAATAGACCCAGGTGCTAGTCTATCTTTTGTAACTCCATATATAGCTATGAGGTTCGATATTATTCTCGAACAACTTCTTGAGCCATTCAGTGTTTTCACACCTGTTGGTGAGTCTATTCTAGCTGAGAGAGTTTATCGTGATTGTACCATTTCTGTTAATCACAAGGACACCATGGCTGACTTAGTCGAGTTAGACATGGTAGATTTTGATGTCATTCTAGGTATGGACTTGCTTCATGCTTGTTTGACTCAGTCGATTGTAGAACTCGAGTAGTTAAGTTCCAGTTTCCTAATGAGACAGTTATATAATGGAGAAGTAGTTCAACAATGCCTAAGGGTCATTTTATTTCGTACCTTAAGGCTAGAAAGTTAGTTTCCAAGGGGTACACCTATCACTTAGTCCGAGTTAATGACTCTAGTGTTGAGACACCACCTATTCAATTAATTACAGTTGTTAGTGAGTTTTTAGAGGTCTTTCCAGATGATCTTCCTGGAGTCCCTTTTGAGAGAAATAGACTTCGGTATAGATATTTTTCCTGATACTCGTCCTATCTCTGTTCCGCCATATAGAATGGCTCCAGCTGAGTTGAAAGAGTTAAAACAATAGTTGAAAGACCTTCTTGAGAATGGCTTCATTTGACCAAGTGTCTTACCTTGGGGCACTCCGGTCTTATTTGAGGGGAAGAAAGATGATTCACTTAGGATGTATATGGATTATCGCCAATTGACAAGGTTACTATCAAGAATAAGTATCCTCTTTCGAGAATTGATGATCTTTTTTATCAACTTCAGGGTGCCACTTGTTTTTCTAAGATAGACCTCAGATCTAGATAGCATCAATTGAGAGTAAGAGAAATTGACATCCCTAAGACAGCATTCAGGACCCGCTATGGTCATTATGAGTTCCTAGTCATGTATTTTGGTTTGACTAATGCTCTCGCAACGTTCATGGAACTTATGAACATAGTGTTTAAGCCGTATCTAGATATGTTATTTACCGTGTTCATTGATGACATTCTAATTTATTCGAGGAATGAGAAAAATCATGCTAGTCATCTCAGAGTGGTTCTTCAAACTCTCAAGGATAAAAAGTTGTATGCTAAATTCTTTAAGTGTGAATCTTGGCTTGAGTCTGTGGCATTCTTAAGCCACATTATTTTTGGTGATTGGATTCGAGTTGACACTCAAAAGATAGAGGCAGTGCAGAACTTGCCTAGACACATATTCCAACTTATATTATGAGTTTCTTGGGATTGGTTGACTATTATAGGAGGTTTGTCAAGGGGTTTTCATCTATTTCATCCTCGTTGACCAAGTTGATTCAGAAGACAACAAAGTTTTATTGGTCGGATGCTTATGAGAAGAGCTTTGAGGAATTGAAAACTGGGTTGACTATTGCCCAGTGTTGACCTTACCGGAGGGTACGTAAGGTTTTGTTGTGTATTGTGATGCGTCCAAAGTTGGACTTGGTTGTGTATTAATGTAGAATGGCAAGGTTGCCTCCAGACAACTTAAGATTCACGAGAGAAATTACCCAACCCATAATCTAGAGCTGGCTGCTGTAGTATTTGCTTTGAAAATATGACATCGCTATCTTTATGGTGTTCATGTCGATGTGTTCACCGATCACAAGAGTTTTCTATATGTATTTAGTCAAAAAGAGCTTAATCTCAGACAGAGAGGTTGTTGGAGGTACTCCAGGAATATTACATGAGTATTCTCTATCACCAAGGTAAGGGTAATGTTGTTGCTAATGCTTTGAGCAAATTGTCTATGGGTAGTACGACCCATTTTGAGGAAGACAAAAGAGAGTTAGCAAAAGATGTGCATAGACTTGCATGATTGGGAGTCCGATTAATGGATTCCAATGAAAGAGGAGTAGTGGTGATGAATGGGGTTGAATCATCGTTAGTGCTCGAAGTGAAAGAGAAATAAGATTAAGACCTTATTTTGCGTGAATTGAAGGCAAATGTTCATAAGCAGAAAGTGATGGCTTTTGAACAAAGGGGAGATGGTGTATTGAGGTATCAAGGTAGATTGTGTATGCTAAGGGTGGATGAACTTTAAGAGAGGATCATAGAGGAATCTCATAACTCCAGATATTCTATCCATTCGGGTTTCACAAAGATGTATCTTGACTTGAGAGAAGTCTACTGGTGGAGTAGTATGAAGATGAGTATTACAAAGTTCGTTTCTAAGTTCCTGAATTGCCAACAAGTCAAGGTAGAGCACCAGAGGCCTAGTGGTATGGCTTGGAAAATAGAACTTCCGGAATGGAAGTGGGAGGTGATTAATATGGATTACTAGTTCACCGCGGTCTCACAGACAACATGATTCAATTTAGGTGATTGTAGACTGGATGACTAAATCAGCCCATTTCTTATCGGTAAAGACTACCTTTTCAGCAGATGACTATGCTAAGTTATATATTCAATAGGTAATCAAACTTCATGGAGTTGCGGTGTCTATCATTTCAGATAGAGGTGCACAATTCATCGCACAATTATGGAAGTCTTTCCAGAAAGGCTTGGTTTCAAATGTAAATTTGAGTACTGCTTTCCATGCTCAGACTGATGGTTAAGTAGAGCGTACAATTCAGACTTTAGAGGATATGTTGAGGGATGTGTGATTGATTTTAAGGGTAATTGGGATGATCACTTACCTCTCATCGAATTTACTTACAACAATAGTTATCACTTTAGCATCGAGATGGCTCCCTATGAAGCCCTTTATGGGAGAATATGTAGATCTCCTATTGGATGGTTTGATGTTGGTGAAGCTGGGTTGATAGGACCAGACTTAGTTCATCAAGCCATGGAGAAAGTGAAGATCATTCAAGAAGGGTTGAAAACAATGCAAAACCGTCAGAAATCCTATACTGATGTTAGGAGAAGAGACTTAGAGTTTAAGGTGGATGATTGGGTTTATTTGAAGGTTTCACCCATGAAGAGTGTTATGAGATTTGGTAAGAAGGGGAAGCTCAGTTACCGGTATATTGGTCCTTACAGGATACCCAAGAGAATTGGCAATGTAGCCTATGAGTTGGAACTACCGCAAGAGTTAGTAGCGGTCCATCCGGTATTTCACATTTCAATGTTGAAGAAGTGTATGTGCGATCCTTCACTTATTATACTGACTGAAAATATTGGTATTAAGGACAACCTATCTTATTAGGAGATTCCCGTTTAGATTTTGGACCGCCAAGTTCGCCAATTGAGAACCAAGGAGGTAGCATCAGTCAAGGTCTTATGGAGGAATCAATTTGTTGAGAAAGCTACATGGGAAGCTGAGGAGGATATGAAGAAGATACACCCACATCTCTTTACTCCTGGATAAGCTTCAAATCAAGGTACTAATTCTTTTCTTAGTACTCTTTAAGTTGATGTGTTGTGTTATATATTACATACTGGGTGTTTGAGTTGGGTATAAATGTTTCTACCCTCTACTTAGAGTAATCTCATTCGAGGATAAATGTTCTCAAGGTGGAGATATTGTAACATCCCTCCTTAGAAAGAGCTAAAAATAGAAAAAACTAATTTGGAAAGAGCCAAATCTGAAATTTTACAAGCTATGCTTAAGTTGTGAGTTTTAGGTCAACTTCAAATGACCATAACTTTCAGTACATGATGATTTAGGTGGACCATAAGATATCAAATGAAAGGTCTTGAAATCCTCTTTCCAACACCACCAAGTTTGCTAAATTTCGAGATCATATGAGGGAGATATGCCCATTTGAAATTAGCCTTTCCAGTTAAGGAAAGTTACCTGAAAATATGAGGGTATTTTGGTGTTTTCCTTACCCAATCAGATTAAAATAATTTTTAGTAATATTTTGGGGTCAAATCTGATTTGGGTCAGTTTTCATAAATCTAAATACGCTTAGGGTTTTGAGAGGAGTTCAAGAAGAGGAGAAAAGGAGAAAAGTTCAAGGCGTTCGTTAAGATTTTTGAGTTTTGTTGTGAGATTTCGCCAAGGGTTCGATCCCTAAGAGGTATGTGAGCTATCATAGTGTTGCGTTTGTTTACCCGCATGCCAATCATGATTTACATATTCGAATGCATCCATAAAGATTGATAAAGTTGAGTTCTTGAAGTTTCGTTGAGTTCTTGCGATGAGAATCTTGGGTTTGAGTATTGTTCTTGAGTAATTTAGATGCAATTTCATTGTAATTATGTTGGTTCTTAGAATACATAAGATTTTGAGGGAAATCATTCGATTCTAGATGAGTTAGACATGAAAATAAAGCAAGAAAATTCGTCAAAAACCTGAGAAAGGGGTGGGGACGCCGCGCCACTCAGTGCGCCCCAAGAAAGTGTCTGTAGGTAGGTCCCTGGGGTGCTGCGCCACTCAGTGCGCTCCAACCCACCTGCTATATTTTAGGGGCTGGCGCCCTACTCCACTCAGTGCGCAAGGGTCGCCAAGTCCCCTACCCTTCCGTCCTTCTTTCTGTTTGAGTTCCCTCGAATCGTACCTATATTTTCTAATTGATATGTATAATCTAAACTACATCTAAACATCTAGATATAATTTATAACATGAATCATAACCCTTGAATTCATAATTCAAATTCAAGGTAGAGTTAAGAGTCAAGTCTTGAGAGTTCTTCGAGTCATTTAAGTCTTTTTACAATCTTTTAAAACTTGTTTTAAGACTTGAGCATTTGAGTTTGAGGAAGAATATAGTTGTGTTTATTTTGATTAAAATGATATATGAGAACTAAGTATTCCAAAGAGTAAATGTTTTTACATTTAAGATGAAAGGAAACACCGATTTCCAAAAGAGTTCATGAGGAGTTTTGACTACTATCTCTTTTTAGAGAAATATTTTGAGTAATAATCTCAAAGTTGAGGATGAGGAAATTCTTTTTAAAAAAACATATGAGCTAAGTTATATTTTTGGAGTAGTATTGAGCACCTATATGGGGGAGATTTCATACAACTCACTGCCCCCATAAACCATGTAGCCAACGTGGTAGAAAGGGCCATACTTTTTAGATGATTCCTTATTGCATTTTAAGCATAGCTTAGTGGATCTACTTAGTTGAGGAGTTCTATACCCTGGCAAGGTATAGGACAGTTCTGGTAGTGTGGGCGAGACATTGTATCATCACATAGCTCATAGGGATAGTTGTTGGTTAGAGAATCTCCCAAACAGAGTTTATTTTGTATTTTTACATACAAACTGAGGTATATTGTATTTTTCCAATACATTGAGTTGCTACCTACTATTTTAAAAGCTTTCTTTATATTGCATTTATTGTTATGGTTTATATTGAAATGAGTTGAGATTGAGTCGAGTTGAGATGAGGTAAGTTGTTTCTTCAGTTCTAGTTCAAGCTTATGTCATGTTTTAGATTTCCCCTTGCATGTACTGACGCCATTTATCCTACATCTTTCATGATGCAGAGGTAACCAGGATCATCAACCAGCGCTTCGTTGATCCAATCGAGTTCCAGAGTTGTATGGTGAGCCTTCTTGCTTCCAGAGGATCCCTTCTTTTATGTTTTTATCATTCCAATTTTATTAGGATGATCGGGGGTGTTGTACCATCATCCCTCATAGTATTAGAGACTTCATAGATGGATAGACAATAGTAGTTCACAATTTTTGTTCATTTCCATTGTTTATGTTGAGACTTGAGTTGCCTCTTTGGCCGGTTGAACGCTTATTTCTAAGCATTTTGAGTTTAAGTATTTTGAGACCTTTGAGTTAAAGCTTTCTTTAAAGCTCTTTTATTGTTGAGTAATTCTTCCGCTAAGTATTGAGTCAGGCCAAGAGTTCGCTTGCGGCCAGCAATGGATCTCGAGTGGCAGTCGCATCCAGGGTATAGGCCGGTGCGTGACAGTTGCACTTAGGATAATTTGGTGATCAATGAAGTGAATTGACAATCATGAGGTCCCAAATTTAAATTCCAACAAAGGAAAAAAAATACTCCAATTGTTCAAATCTTGATAGGGATTGAAGGCAAGTTGACCCTAACACCACAATTATTAGAAAAAGAATTATGATTCATGTAGATAGTAATCTTTTTTCAAATATTCAGTCCATGATGTTCTTACAAAATGTGTTCTATTAAATTTAAAAATTAATTAAATCGAAATATTATTGATATGAAAAAATATATATCAATTACTTTTTACAACATTAGTTACAAATATTTGATTATTTATTAATATATGTTTAAGAAATAATATGTATCTGAAATACCTAATATAATATCATTCTTAAAGGCACATACTTATCAATTATAAACTTTTAATTTTTATGATTAAATTTTATTTTAAAATTAATTTAACCGTGTTATTACACTGTGTAAGTATTATATTGCGTAATGACTAAGCTATGTAATACCTACCTTAATAACTACATTTAAAAATAGATAATTGCATTTATTAAGAGAACCCATTTAAGAATCTAGTCCAATTACTTAAGAGATTTCTTGTGCAACCAAACAATACACTTATAATTATATTGTAATTATATTATGACAAATAAACATGTGTAAGTAATATAATGCATGACTAAGCTATGTAATAAATACCTTAATAACTACATTTAAAAATAGATATTCGGAGAACCAATTTAAAAATCTAGTCAAATTACTTAGAAAGACTTTGGTGGATACTGGCAAGTGCAATTAATAAGAAAATCTAGTCAAAATTCTGTGTATTAATTAAAAAAGATTTTTATGGCAATTAGACTTGACTCGTTCCCTATATATAGACCCCAAATATATCTTCTTCTCCTATAAATTTATTTGTGATTGATTTAAGATTTCACAAAAAAGAGAAAAAGATGTATGGAATAGATGGTTGCCTAGTCAAGTGTTCTTCATTCCCTTGTGCAACTCCAAAAAATGACACTAAGGACACTTCCACCACTATTAATCTAGATCAGTGAGTATTCTTTTACAATTTTAATTCATTTTTTGTTAGAATGTTTCATATAAGTTATACACTTATGATCTTGGTAAATCCTCCTAATTCAATTTTTTATATATGAAATCACCAATTTCGATTTATTCAATGTTGAGTGCTTTATTATGTTTCTAGAGATTAGGTCTATTTTCATAAAATTTTTAGAAATGTTACAAATTGTTCATTCTTTGTTGGAATACTAATTTGGGATTTGATTTTGTCATGTGTATAGTGGTGATCCAACAATGTATGAGTCATATTGGAGAAAAATGGGGAACAAGTGTGACATAACATTCAATGGTGATGATTCATTGAGTTATTTTGCTAATGGTAAGAGCTTGTGTTGGTTCTTGGAGTCAAAACTAGAAGAACAAATTAAGAGGCTGCACAATGTAGTTGGAAATGCAATTGTGGATGATCATTATATTATTGTTGGCACTGGATCAAGCCAGCTTATGCAAGCCGCACTTTATGCTCTTTCTCCTATTGATCAACTTGAGCCAATCAGCGTAGTTTCAGCTACACCTTTTTATTCGGTACGCATTTAAACGATATATTTTTTTTATTTAAATTGAGATGTATGTCCTAGCCTATGATTGATATAATTAGTGGTGTAAAATTAAAAGTTATTAAAAAGCGTTATATATTAAGGTTTTAAGACTCAACAAGGTTAATGATTCCTTTTGACTATAGATACCATTTTAATATGTCTAATGTTTACTAATCTCTAATTAACCTATTAAAAGTCAACGAAACATTGTTGGTTACTTACATGTTTAATAATGTTTCACTTAAGTTAACATACCATGTTTCTCGTTGAGACAATGTTGGTTACTTACATTGTATCCTAAGAAACATATATATAAGAACATGGTTCATGCAAAGATTTGTAATACATGTTAAAAATATTAGTTCTTGTTCTTTACTAATTAGTCTCATGGTTCTTGGTACATGTTAGATCCATTAATTATAACATGAGTCATAATTTTTTTGATAATTGAAGTAATCATCATGCCACACCTTTAAATACAACACAATATATAATTATTGGAACACATCATGCAACTTAGTTAGTATACTTAAAAGTGACATTTCTTGATTAATTACTAAGTAATTGTCTTTTTGTAGGCATATCCAGAAGTGACTGATTTTGTGAGGTCAGGACTTCACAAATGGGCAGGAGATGCAAGAACTTATGAGAAAAATGGAGTTTATATTGAGTTCATTACATCGCCAAATAATCCTGATGGGATTATTAGAGAGCCTGTAGTTAATGGAGATCAAGGAAAATTAATATATGATTTAGCTTATTATTGGCCACAGTACACTGCTATTACCTCTTCTGCCAACCATGATGTTATGCTCTTCACTATTTCCAAATGCACTGGCCATGCTGGTTCCAGAATTGGGTAAGTTTTTCAAACATTAATAACAAGTCTATAGATTACTTAGAGACAATATAATCATTGCTCCTACACTCCCCTTTCAATATAAACTTTTAGAAGTATACAAATTTCAATTTATCACTTATTATAATTTGATTTACATGCAGTTGGGCACTTGTTAAGGACAAAGAGGTGGCAAGGAAGATGACAAAGTTCATGGAGATTAGTACAATTGGTGTATCAAAAGAAGCTCAACTTAGAGCTGCTAAGATTCTTGAATTGATCTCTGATAGTTGTTTGGATCCCAATATGGAAAATTTCTTTGAATATAGTCAGTCTCTTATGACTGACAGATGGAAGAGGTTAAGACAAGTTGTTATGGCTAATGACCTTTTTGTCCTCCAGAACTACCCTCTTCAATATTGCCTCTTCACAAAAGACTCTTTTGAATCACACCCTGGTAATTACAAAAGATTACAATGTAATATTTTATTTTTAGTCTATTTAAAAATTAATGTAACTTCACAAAAAAATACAAAGTTATGTGACGTTTGAGATTATAAGCTATGATATTATCAATATATATTTGAAAAAAAAATTCTTTTCTTTTAAAATTCATATTGTTTTTTTGAAACAGCATTTGCATGGCTAATTTGCAAAGGAGGTGAAGCGGAGGATTGTGAAACGCTTCTTAAAGAACACAAGATTCAAACAAGGTGTGGAAGTAGATTTGGAAGTGATTCAAGAAGTGTTAGGATAAGTATGTTGAGTAGAGATGAAGACTTCAACATTTTTCTACAGAGGCTTATGGCTATTCAAGGACCTACAAATGGAAATTAAGACATATTTATGCATGAAATATTACTTAGTTAAATTTATATAATATCAGTTTTTTTAGAAAAATATTCTAGCTAAAAGTGGGTAATAGTTAGACTTTATATTGTGATTTTCTTTTTGCAGCAATGAACCTTTGATTTTGGATAGACTATTTTCTTGAATTGATAGAACTTGGTTGAATAATGCCAAAAAGAGTTTCCAATATAGAAAAGGGCCGATAATAGTATTTTTTTTGGTCTTATGTTTTTTTTATCTTTATGATGTTAGATTGAGAAATATCTAATTTTCAACTAATTTAAGTGTGTTGAAGTATGATATATTTGGATTATATTTTTTTTAGAATTGTGTTATTGTCAAATACGAAGTAACAATACAAACTCAACATGATATATTGATAATTAAGTAATATAACAAATTAAATGTATGTAATCAGATATCATTAGGAAAGATCAAAAGTAAAATCAATTTATTATTAATAATATAGGAGAAAAAGAAAAACTAAAACTAAAACTATGGGTGTGAACAAAATTTTCAAACACTCAGTCTAGTGGACGACATTAAATGTGCAACAGAATATTGATCATTGAATCACATGGTGTATAAATAATAAAAGAAAACCTAGTACATTTCTCCACATCATGATAATGTAGATGGAGATACATCGTATTTTGCTGGTGCAGAGAAGAAGGATGATAGGGTTCTTGTGCCTGATTTGGGTTCGCTAGCTAGCGTATATGACAGGTGGATTCATGCAGCCTAGGTTGTTCGGATTCTTCAAAAATGCCAATGGGTGTGTGTAGGATTCTCCAAAAAATAGTTTATTTTCTGAGAATTCGGCACCGATGCGACATTGAAAGTGAAGAGTCTGTGCAACATAGGATACAACCTAAAATGCTTGTCATTTATCTTCTTTTTGGCATGTTGTTGTTTTTGTTTTTTGTGTGCAAAGTTTGATGGAATTTAGGTGTTAGGGCTCGTGAGCTGTTTTATTATTTGAAAGGAGGGCAGGTTGACCATGGGGAATGTTGGTGTAATATATACCACAAATACAAAATATTACAGTTGAAAATAAAATGACAAAATGAATAAATAAATCTTTAGGCTGAGACACGGATATCCCACTCTCTTTAAGGAGATTCAAGATCACTGCGGCATAATTTACACCGATCCAGCAGTATCACTCTTGACTTGTCCCCTCCAGAATACAACAGCCCAACAACGTGTATAACTCAAGCAACGCTGAATGAGTTGAAGAGTCCAAAGCTCCACAAAAGAACACCTTCCTTTAGCATATAAATATTCTCTTTGTATATAGTAAATATAGTTGAAGACTTAGAATATTATTCTTTGTCTCAACTCACTCTTTCACTACTACTCAATAAACTATTATTTCACACTTCTCATCTTTTTTTACTAACATTCTATCTCATATTTCCAGGGATACTTCACAAAGAAAGAAACACCACTATTTATAGGTGAAAAGTCTTCCATATAATCAATGGGTAGATGAGGGGTAGCAATATTGTGGTAGATAAATGTGATAGATGTTACATAAGTTACAATACACTAATGGTCATATGAGTTACAAGAAAACAAGAACTAATGGTCATATAAGTTACACGAACCAATAGTCATCTTCTACCACAATTTATACCCACTAACATATGCACTTAATATTTTAATAAATAAAATACATATACACCAATATTTCCCACTCATTTTAATATTAATAAGAGAGTTCACCAATTTAGTTGAACGTAGACTATTATGCATAATGAAGGTGTGCTCAGTATTGAACCTTTACTTAGTAAAACAATAACCTTTACTCCAGAGTCAATAGTAGTTTCGAACTTGAACTATGACTACTTAGCGAAAATAAAGTATCATTGATTACACACAATAATTCAAGGTGTTGAAATAAACTTTCTTAGCCAGCACATTACAGCCTTGTGCTATCCCTCATAAGTGTTTTTAAGAACAAGCTCATTCTCATAGAAAGCGGCCTACTTTCACACTCACATAGCTGAAATATGTCAAGGATGCTCCTATAATTTGACATCTCACTCATACGAGATACATACTTTCATTAAGAGTTCAAGACTCATTCTCCAGAAATCATTATAGGATAAATGAACTCACATCGTAGGGAATGAATAAAATTAAGAATAGTGCATTTCACAACAAGTCATCATATGATTCGTTCTTCCCATTGAACCTCGGTATAGGATCTCTAGTCCCCAGGTTGAGTTTCCTCAAATATGACTCGAAATATTTTAGCTTCAATTTCATCCCCCCTCGATGTACTTCAGACTCTTTAATTATCTTGCCAAGGCCTTAGTTTATCAAATCTGCAAGATTATCACAAATTTGAACACAATTAATATTGATGGTATACCAATGATCAATATGATCTCACAATATTGTATTTTCTCCTCATGAGTCTAAATTTACCGCTTTAATAACGATCTTGTACTCTACCATTATATTGGTGCCATTAGAAAAATTAATTTCTCAAAATAAAGTGTTTGGTATAATAAAATCAATTCACTTTTTCACTTGTTGAAGCTTCATTTTTTTTAGTACAACCTCCCTAATAGAATTAGCAAAAAATAAGTTGCTTTGTCATTCCAAGCATCAAGTTTTCTCATTTGCATCAACAAAACTTTTAAGTATAACATAATATTTTTCTCATAAAACAAACCACCAAATTTTGTACCAAGTGAATTTACCTGATTTGCTTATACACAATATTATATAAAGTGCAATTAATCACATATCTCATATTTTTTATTAGTCTATCAAACTCCTTCTTCTTTGTCACACCATTTTCACAATTGAATCAAATGGAGTTCCAGACTCACAAAACCAATAAGATTGTATTTCACAATTTTTCAACATTATGTGATTTGACAAGGAAAATTCTATCACATGTTTTATGGTACTTTTTCATTCCAAGAATGAAACTTATCTCACCCAAAACATTTCATGATAAATGACTACTCAACATGTTTTTCATAACATTTCATGATAAATGGCTACTCAACATGTACTCATCTCACTGCATCACATTGCTACTCAATATCAACTAGCAGATATTCTAACTAAAGCTTTGACTGGGATCAAACATTCCTCCATTCTTCACAAGTTGGCAGTGTTATCTCCACCACCAACTTGAGGGGGGCTATTGAGTTGTACATTTTGTATTTACATTCTGTAATAGTACACTTGTTAATTAGCTTGTAGTTAATTAGTTTGTACAATCAGTCAAGTTGTTAATTAGTTTGTTACACTTTCCACTAGTTAGTTAATTAGTTAGTTACGCCTTTTCCTCTGTATATATAACTCTGATGGGTTGAATAGAAGATTAGCTTTTTCCATTTCACAAATAACTATTTCTCTGAATTCTCTCTCTGCATTGATATGGCGGAAACCTCCATTGCTGTGAGCTCCATTGTTGTATCTCGAGTTAACTAAGTTTTACATGGTATCAGAGCGATCTCGATCTAGAGACACTCGTTCCTCTTCTTATTCTGTTTTTCTTTTCTTCTCGACCTTCCATTGATTGCGCACCTGTAACAATCAACTATGGCGATTGGTGATACCTCCAATTCTACTGAAATTGGTACTGGAATTGGTAATGGAGATAATATTTCTGCTCCGACTCTAATCAATTCAAACAATCCCCTATATATGCATCCATTTGCTAATCCTGGTGCGATCCTCGTACCAGTGCAGTTCACTAGACTTGGTTATCGTTCATGGAGGCGTAGTGTTTTGCGATCACTGCCTCTAAAAAACAAATTATGGTTCATTATTAGTGAATGTTCACGTCCTAGATCTGATCACCACACCTACAAACAATGGGAGAGGTGTGATGATATTGTTACGTCATGAATTTTGAATTCATTGTCCAAGGAGATTGTAGATAGCGTTGAGTATGTTCATAATTGTGCTGAGCCCTCGAAATAGTTGGAGGATAGATAATGGAGCAAAATTATATCAAATTCAGCGAGAAATCAATGATTTGTCTCTAGGATCCCTCAACATCACAACTTACTACACAAAGTTGAAGAAACTATGGGAGGAACTTAGCACTTTGAATGCCAAAACTCAATGTACTTGCAGCTGCATTTGTGGAGCAAAAGAAAGTGTTTACAAGGGTGAACAGGATAGAAGATTAGTTCAATTCCTAATGGGACTCATTGAGATTTATACAACAATACGCGGCAATATACTTATGATGAACCCACTACCCTTCATGGCACAAGCCTTTTCTCTGTTAGTTCAGGATGAACACCAAAGAGAGATCAAACCTTCAAATCATCTTTCTCTAGATTCGACTGCTTTGCATGATGGGACTAATAAGCCCACACACTATAAAACTAATTACTCCACCAATAATTTGAAGTATAAGGACAGGTTTAGCAATTACTGTAGGAGAACTGGCCATCTCATGGAAAAATGCTACTAGCTTCATGGTTATCCACCTGGTCATCTGTTCCATGGTTCTTCACCTGGTCATATTAACACCAATGAAAACTCCAATTTCAGTCTTAACCAAAATAAGAACACTCAATCAGCTCAAAGGTCTAACACAACTAGAGCACCTGCACGATTCAATCAATACTCTCACACACCTGGTTATGGTAGAGGAAATGGGGGTAAGGCAGTGGCAAATGCTAACTGTGCACTTGATCTAAACATTGGGAAGGGACCAACAACAGGTACTACAAGTGAAGAAATGTTCAATGTGAATCTTACAAAGGAAGAATATGGTTATCTCCAGCCTGCACTCCAACATTTCCAGAAGGATTATAATGCTGAGTGTTCCACCACCAATCAAGCTTTTGCTAATGGTACAGTTGATTTTGCAGGTACAATAATTTGCACTTCTTCTATAGATTCTAACAAGTTGTCTTGTGCATGTTTCAAAAACAAGTCTGACTCATGGATTTTAGAATCAGAAGCTTCGAACCATATGACTTCCAACATTTCCCTCTTACACAATGTTATCACCCTTCCCTATCCAATCCTGGTAGATTTACCAAATGGCCATAAAGTTAAGGTGACTCAGATTGGAAGTGTAGCATTAGGACCCATGATTAGCCTAGAAAAAGTCTTATTTGTGCCATCTTTCAAGTACAATTTGATTTCTATTAATGCCATGAGCATGCAATCCCACTGCACTATCAGTTTCACTAAAACTTCATGTGTTATGCAGGGCCCTTCAATGAAGAGGCCTCTAGTCATTGGTAGGGCAGAAGCTGGACTCTACTTCCTTTCTCCCAACTGCTTGAAGACTCTCAATTCTTTTTCTTTGAGTAGTATTTTTTCATGTTGCATTTTTCCTTCATGTAATGCTTGTAATAGAAGTTGTTCTTTTCATGCATCAGATAGTATGAAATGTACTTCTTTTTTGAATAAACAGAATTCTTGTTTGAATGTTGAAAATTTTCCCATTGTCCCTCTACTGAATTCTCCTATTTTCTCTCACACATGCACTGGAAATAATGTAGATGTTGTGTGGCACAATCGATTGGGACATGTTCCTTTTGTCAAAATGAAAAGTATTTACACTATCCCATCACCTTTTCCTCCAAACCACCATTCATGTGCTCTATTTACCCAATGGCAAGGCAAGAAAGATTGCCTTTCAAGCCAAGAACCAGCATAACCTCACACTTGTTTGAACTAGTACATGTTGACCTATGGGGACCTTATCACATATCCACACATAACCACTTCAAATACTTCATCACCATTGTGGATGATTTCAGTAGATCCACTTGGACTCAACTCTTAAGTTCCAAAAGTAATGCCCTGCAAACCCTTTTATTGCCATGGTGGAAAATCAGTTCCAAACTACTGTTAAAACAGTTAGAACAAAAAATGGTCTGGAGTTTGTCAACACAGAAACAACCATTTTCTTTCAAACCAAATGAATAATCCATCAGAAACTTGCCCATATACACCTCAACAAAATGGTGTAGTGGAGAGAAAACATAAATATTTACTTGAGACTGCCAGGGCACTCTTGTTTCAATCCAAACTACCTACAAAATATTGGGGGGAGTGTGTACTTTGTGCCACTTATATAATAAATAGACTTCCATCTAGAATATTGAACAATAAATCCCCCCATGAACTGATATATAACAAAAAGCCTTTATATTATGATATGAGGAGTTTTGGTTGCCTTTGTTATCCCACTACACCTATCCCTCATAGAACAAAATTTGACCCCAGAACTACACCACATATTTTCATTGGTTATCCTTTTGAGACAAAAGGGTACAAGGTCCTAAACTTGTCCACACACAAAACATATGTATCTAGGGATGTTGTTTTTCATGAGACTGTTTTTCTTTTTCATTTATCATCTACTGCTTTTTCACCTACCTCCTCTTCAGAGTTTTCTCCTTTCATTGACTTTTTGAATGACTCAAATCAGCATGACACACAAGACACTCTAGTTAATTTGTATAAACCTAATGATACATGTAATCTGCCTCCTGAGACTATTGTACATTCTTCTACTGACACCACTTCAATGCAACATGTACTTTCACCTATTCAACCTCAACCTGAACTTAGAATATCCCTTAGGAGAACCAAGACTCCATCTCATCTGAATGACTATGTCCATTCCATCCCACAACTTAAGTCCCCTACTACACTAGTTGTTGACACAACTTCCACTTCCAATACCTCTTTCCTTAAGGCCTTTTTTTCTAACCATCAACACTTAGCTCAAACTGATCTAATTCCTAATAGTCAAGATTTTGTGAGAAACGTTAGCCTTGACAGGGAGCCAACATTATATAAAGAAGTTGTTATTGATCCTGCATGGCAAGTGGCCATGACATAAGAGTGTGATGCTCTGCACTCTAACAACACTTGGGACCTGGTCCCTTTGCCCCTTGGTAAGAAAGCCATAGGTTGCAAATGGGAATACAAAGTAAAACACAAGGCAGGTGGCAGCATTGAGAGACTTAAATCTAGACTTGTGGTGAAAGGTTACACCTAACAAGAAGGCATTGATTACACTGAGATCTTTTCCCCTGTGGTCAAGATGACCACTGTTAGAGCTCTACTTGCTACAACTGTTAAGCAGGGATGGTCTATATATCAGTTGGACATAAACAATGCATTTCTCCATGGAGATTTACTTGAGGAGGTGTATATGGAAATACCTCCTGGACTGGCTGTGACATCCCTCACTCTTTTATGCAAGCTGAAAAAATCACTTTATGGCCTCAAACAAGCTAGTAGACAATGGTATACCAAGCTCACTGAGGCCCTATATTCCAGGGGTTACACTCATTCCATGAATGACTATTCTTTATTTTACAAAAAGAAAGCCACTTCCACAGTCTATGTAGCTGTATATGTGGATGACATTGTTGTTACAGGTACATACACTATTGAAATTACAGCCATGAAAGCTTATTTGCATAACAAGTTCAAGATCAAAGACTTGGGACTACTGCATTATTTTTTGGGAATGGAAGTGTTGCACACACAACAAGGGATCATCATGTTCTAGAGAAAGTTTGTCCCTAATTTGTTGAAATAGTATGACTATCTGCACCTTCGTTCTCTCACCTCTCCTCTTGATCCCAACATCAAAATTGCGGGCCAAAGAGGGCACTGTCCTAAATGATGTCACATATTATAGGAAGCTTGTTGGGAAACTGAATTTCCTCACTAACACTAAGCTGGACATTGCTTTTAGTGTTCAGCACCTCAGCCAATTCATGCAGGATCCTAGGGAACCTCACATACAAGTTGCTTTCCATCTAGGCCTGTTTATGTCAAAAGATGCAGATTTTTCCGTCAAAGGTTATTGTGATTCAGACTGGGCTTCATGCCCTGATTCTTGAAAGTCTGTCAATGGGTATTTGGTGTTGCTTGGGGATAATCCTATAAGTTGGAAATCAAAGAAGCAGGAGACCATCTCTTTATCCTCTGCAGAGGCTGAGTACAAATCACTTCGAAAGGTGGTAGGTGAATTGGTTTGGTTGAGTCGACTACTTTCTGAACTAAATGTCCTTTTTCCAAAACTAATCTCAGTTTTCTGTGATAGTTAGTATGCCTTGCATATAGCTAAAAACCATGTATTTCATGAACGGACTAAGCACATCGAGGTTGATTGTCACTATGTTTGCCAAGTTCTCCATGAAGGACTCATCTCATTACATCACATTGCTACTCAGGATCAGCTAGCAAATATTCATACCAAAGCTTTGACTGGGATCAAACATTCCTCCATTCTTCACAAGTTGGCAGTGTTATCTCCACCACCAACTTGAGGGGGGGGGGGGGGTTATTGAGCTGTATTTACATTCTATAATAGTGCACTTGTTAATTAGCTTGTAGTTAAATAGTTTGTACAGTCAATCAAGTAGTTAATTAGTTTGTTACACTTTCCACTAGTTAGTTAATTAGTTGGTTACGCCTTTTCTTCTGTATATATAACTCTGATGGGTTGAATAGAAGATTAGCTTTTTCCATTTCACAAATAACGGTTTCTCTGAATTCTCTCTCTGCATTGATTTGGCGGAAGCCTCCATTGCTGTGAGCTCCATTATTGTATCTCGAGTTCACTAAGTTTTACAGAGGTCTTATTGATTGCCTCTTAGGAAATGCTAGTCCACTTGCTTCAGGGGATTGGATACTTCCAAATCTTACCCTCTAGGGTTCGATCAAGTTGAACAACCATTTGCATACGTTTCCTAACACGTACTACTTTAGCTTTGCTACCAAGAGTACCAGCAAAGACATGGGTATAACAGTCCCTTCTGGCATACTAGGTATACATCCTCTGTTGTTCATCAAAATCCTACAAATGAGTCTATGGGGCTATCCTCCTGATGTCCCTCCCCCATACAAGGGCTATAGTTGTGCTTTTTTGCTGCCAAATAACAATTTTTATACGAATATAGGTAATTTCATTATCTCACCGCTTTCGGTTCCATCTAATTCTTACAGGGATGAGGATTGGTGGGACAATGATGGTGCACTCAACACTATATCTATGACACATACTTGTTTCCCTGTTGAGCATCCAAGTCAACTAGTTGTTAAAGATTATGATTGCCAACCTTTTCTACCTGGCATCTGGTAGGCAACCAGTCTTAAGCTTTTGCTATTATATTTGTGTTATACTTCTTGCAATTGGATTTTTGCACCTTCTTGTCGCTGTTTTTTCTCTAATATGTTTCTCACTTAACCCCATTAAAGATGATACGATTTGGAAACTATGACTTTTATGTTAATTTAATCAAGAGTTCTTAGGTATATACCAATTATCTTTGAGATATGGAAAACATTTGACTTGCTTTGTAAATTTGAAACTATTGAACGTACTGCTTATTTGTTTGACATATCGGATACTTGAAATTGCTATTGGGTGTAGTTGTTATTTGAATAAAACGACAAGTATTTCAGGGAAGCTTTAAAACTAACATTTCCTTTTTTCTTCTTCTCTAGAATCAGGTACTATAAGATTGTCGAAGGTGATCACATTTTTTTGAATCGTGAAAGAGCTGGAGTTCAATTTGATTTGATGTACGACAACATATTTGAGTGTTGTAGGAAGCATGCCTTCAGAAAGAATCTTACAATGCAAAACCATATAATTTAATAGTTAGTAAAGATGTTGCTCTTACTATTGCGTTACAAAATCTTAAGAGAGTAGTGGTTAAAGAAAAAGGAATATGTGATATCCAAATACCCTTCTAGCTTCTTGCCTCTTTTTTCTTTGGATAATAACTATTTTTCCTTTGAAATGTAAATGTGAATAGGCTTGCAGAGGAAAAACTATTTAGTGTCTAGGCTTGCAGAGGAAAAATGTGAATTAAGGAGACATGGCACACTGGCCTCTTGTAAGATAAAAAAACATAAAGACAGATTTTCAGAAGAATATATTAGAAAGGTTTTTGTTTTAACTATGTGGTGACCTGCAACGTCTTAAACCTTTACATATTGAGCAAATCCAATCCACTCTATATTAGGTTTTGAAAATTTAGTTAACCTGGTGGTGATGCATGTAAATGGTTATTATTGTATCATGTTAAGATTCTAGTAGTTCTATCGCACCGAAGAGTGTGACCTAGTGGTTAATGAAGTGGTTGAGAGTCATGAAGTTTCAGATTTAAAATACAGGTGGACAACAATACAATAGGTGATTCTTTCTATTTGTCCTAGTTTTTGTGGACAGAGTTACTTGGTATTTGTTGTTGGTGGGAGATGGAAATTATCTTGTGAAATTAGTTGAGGTGCGTGAAAGTTGACCTGGACACCACGGTCAGTAAAAAAGAAAAGATTCTAGTAGTTGTATCATTGTGTTGCTTCTGAAAGCTCACTGAACTCAAGATTTGATCACTGCACAGCAAGTATTCTGTAGAATAACTTGATGTTACAGCAGGATACACCATTGATCCTAGTACTTTGTTATTACACTTACTCGTTACACCCTTCATATCAGTACTACAACATTTCAATGGAAGTACACACAGAAAACTTCTTTAGTTGATTTGATGTCAAGTATTTGTTCCTGCAATCATTACATGAGTCTTGTCTTCAAAGACATAATATGCTCTTTCACAAAGTGATTATGTCATGCCAGGTGCTAATTTCAACGGAAAGTAATCTTGTACATGACGAAATTCCAGAAAACATATTTGCTATGTAATTACACACAGATAGCAACATGATGTTAATAGAAAATAGACGCAATAGTACTGGTGAAGGCATTTTCTTTCCATTCTTAAGATGGAAAACTTTTAACCAAAACTATACTAAATTACTAATTCTTATCAGAAAAATAGTGTACGACATTTTGAACAGACAAATGCTCCGATAAAATCCTAACAGAGCTAAGTCAAAAAGTCATTTAGCTAAGGAAAAAAAACGTCCAAACTACAGCTGATAAACTCATCAATATATCATCTGTTTACGATCAAGAAATAAAAGTCATACTATCCAGCACAAGCAATATCGACTTGTCGTCACACAAATACAAAAATTACTCTAAAGGTAGCTTCTTTAAATCAAAACTTGTTACATATTCTATACTCAATCGATATAAACAGAGTAGATACACATAGCAAATGGAAATTTTATTTACAGATTTATCCCCAAAGTTTACATTAGAATGACCTGTTGTTCAACCTTCACAACTCCCATCTAAATTTGGTGCCTAAAGCCACTGAAGTTGAGCCGCCATTGTTTCTTTCTCACTTGAAGTTGATCCTTCAAAAACCCCATTCCCATAATTCACCATCTTCAAGAATTCAATTCTTCTCTCCACAGCCTCTAATTTTGAATTCAATTTCACCAGCAAACTTTCGTTCGACTCTTTAAACACGTCATTAAGCCACTGATCTTCATCATCATCGCAAAACAGAGCATGATTCTTTTTCGACTTTTTCTCGAAACACCCATCATCACCAATTCGTTTTCTCTTGCCGTGAAAGAGATTTTCTTTGTAGGATTGAATAATGGGGTTGAAATCAGTGGGATTTTCAGGCCATGTATCTACTTCTCCATCAGGATCAACAATAATGACACAAGCTTTAATGTCACAGAGGATTGAAAGCTCTCTAGTTTTTTTCTTGATAGTTTCTTTTTTCTTCTTGTAATTTAGCATGTTGCCCTTCATCTTCTTCTCCATTGTGTGCCGAGAAGAAAGGAAAAGAGACTAAGCTCCACAACAATGAATCTCTCTCCTCTATCTATAGGAAAACAGAGTAACGCGTCAAGGGAAAGCAGAGTAACGAGTCAATATAAGATTTATGTTAGGGTTTTTGTTTTTGTTTGGGCCGGGTTGGTTAAAAATTAACAAACCAGTTTTAAAAAAGAATAAATTTTAGGCTTAGCAAACATAAAAATCATATTCGTATATTATAACTATAGTTTGTATAATTGTGCTCTATATTATAAATCGTTAGCAGGCGCATCAGATTTGTATAAATCCTTGGCAGGCCTCTCGTTTGTATAAAAGCAATTTGTATTTGTATAATTACAAGTGTATAGGACGAAAATATATGTATTTGTATTTGAATATAAAGTTTTCTCTCGTTTTATACCAACACAAACACAATTTATACATTTGTGTTTGTATAAAGTGAGAGTGGCGAGCGAGATTCTCCGGGGAGGGAGGCGAACGAAAAGATATGTTTATACACAGTTTTCTCTCGTTTTATACAAACGCAAACATAATTTATACATTTGTGTTTATATAAAGTGAGAGAGGTGACAGAGATTAGCGAGCGAGATCGGGAGAGTGGCAAACGAGAAATTTGGGGAGAGAGGCGAGTGGCAAAATGTTTGCTACGAATTAGAATTAAATGAAACTATGATTATAGTATTTAATTTTAATTAATAGTTTGTTATTTTATATACAATTTTCCCTTTAAAAGATGATGTGGCTTTTCTTAGTTTAAAAAGACAAATAAATAATTTTTTTAAATTCAAATACAAATATATTTGCACCATTTCATAGACTAAAGGAATATGTTTATTAGGGACAGGCATAAGTACCGAAAAGTCAAAATATCGAATCGAATTTTTTTGCTATTTCAATTTTTAGTATGTGTTTTCGTATTTTTGATATTTCGATTCTGTTTTTGGTATGTTTTTTCATATTTTCGGTAATTTTGTTTAACCAAAATATACACACTAATATATATAGTATATACTATATTATATATTAGGTAATTATTAATATTATAATATTTAAATGTTATATAATTTGTCTTTTAAAGTTTTATTTCCTTTTAGGCCCTTAGCAAATAGCAAGTTAGCAATTAGCATTAGGTTTTCAACTTTTCATTTTTGTTTTTCCAATTTCCGCCGCACCTTTTGGCTTCTACTTCTCTTCCAAATTCCAATTCCAACTTTCCAAGTTAGCCTCAACCAGCGTCGTGACCAGGGCAGCAACTAGCGACCAGCGATTGCAACTGCTGCGATTTCAAGTTTTCAACTTCTAGTTTCATGTATTCGATTATTTATTTGATTATTTTCTGTTTTTCTTCTTCCATTTTCTTTCTTTTTTGTCTAATTTTCAATGAACAAATTAAGTGTGTAAAATCGAATTTAATAAACCGAATCGAATTAATTCAATTCGGTATTCGATACAACAAGTTCAATAACCAAAAATTGAAAAAATCAAAATAAAAGAACCCAAACCGAACCAAATTACCAATGTCTAGCCCTAGTTGTTTATCCCACTTTTTGAACATAAGGTACATTCCATTAAAGTTGATGAGTATATTTATTCCACTTTTTGATCAAAAGGTATATTCCCTTAAAGTTGAGGAATATATTTACAAGTCTTGTCTATATAACTTCTCTTTTTCTTTAATTTTTTTTTTCCATTTCTATCTTTGGTTTTGTTTTTTTTCATAAAGAATTAATAAACTAGACTTTGTAAATCTTTGACCAATCTATTTATCACAAATATTATTTCATCTCTACATTAGGATTTGTGTCTCCTTACCTATATATAGAGAGCAGCATACAAGACATGAAATATCACAAAATTGTCTTCTTCTCCATTAGCTTTTTTTTTTAGTAATATTAAAGTTTTAGAAAGAAAAAAAGAAGTGTGAAATAGAGGTTGCCTTATCAAGTGTTCTTCAAATTCTTGTGCAACTCTAGGAAATAGCACTAGGGACACTCTCATTGATACCCGTCTAGATCGGTAAGTATTCTTTTATTATTTTACTTCATTTTTTGTTAGAATATTTAATATTAGTTATACGCTTATGATCTTAGTTAATCTTTCCTTTCTTATGAGTCAGTATTAGAATCTAAGCTCAATTTTTTAAAATATAAAATCACTATTTTTATCGATGCACGAGTTACATAAAAAAACACGTAAGTCCATTTTCGTTGCAATTTGTAGATGCTCAAATTCTTTGTTGGATTACTAATTTGATATTTCATATTTTGCGTGTACACGTTTAAATAATACATTTCTTAATATATATGTTTTATTGAGCTGATTTCAAGAGTAACTCAATAAAATCGATGAGTACTAGACCACATTTTGAGTGCAACATGAATCATAATTCTTAGAACACATTTTACATGTGACTTAATTAGTCTAATTTAAAAGTGGCATTTCTTGATTAATCACTAATAATAATTGTTTTCTTGTAGTCATATCCAGAAGTGGCTAATTTTGTGAGGTCAAAGCGACACAAATGGGCAAAGGATGCAAGAAATTTTGAGAAAAATGGACTTTATATTGAGTTTAATACATCTCCAAATAACCCAATCAGGATTATCTGGAGATGTAATAAATTCAATATAGGGTTCATCTTTCTTAAAATTTCTCGATCTCCCTCCCATTTGTGTAGCCTTGACCTCACAAAATCAGTCATTTCTGGATATGATTACAATAAGAAAATTATTAGTAGTAGTTAATCAAAAAAATTCAAAGTGTCTTTCAACATAGGTTACTTTGGAGTTTGAATTAGTGGTTGATTCTACGAGTCAATTTTATCGTTATTCTTACACTTTTTTCAAATGCAAACTAAATTGAATCCTCCAGATGTCACCAAACTGAAAATAAATCAAACATTTTCTATGCATCTGTAAATGACTCATCGCCATTTTGAAGCACCCAACTTTTTTTTTGATTTCCTATTCGGTGTCCGATACCCACATTGGAGCCTGACTAAATCTGAATTTGCGCCGAAAAGTCCCACATTGAGGGGTAAAGCCAGGGGCGGATCTATAGGTGTAACGACCCGGAAAATGATAGAGTGAAACTAGAGCCTCACATGTGAGTTTGGAGTCGAGAACTTAATGAAATGGTTATAATTGAATTTGACCCAAAAAGTTCTTAAAATGTGCTTCGGAAGTTATCGGAAACTTGTTTAGCTGTATATAAAAAGATCCGTTTCGTTTTTCGAAAATCCGACTTCATATTCTTGTTTAGGGGGTCAAATTGAGTGGGAAATGGGTCTAACCCAAATTTTAGAGCAACCGTATCAAAATCCGAAATTTCCAAGTGAAGCCTTTTTCGAGGGTCTACTTTGGAGGGTCATATCTCCTAGCACACAAATAATTGGGTGGCCCATAACATATCCATATAAAGCCCTTTGAGTTAGCTACCTAACGCACTTCGTTTCACCTCATTCGGAGTTCGGACGAAGAAGTTATGCCCATTTTCGTAAAATCTGTCCGGCAGGAAATGCAAATTTCCAGTGACCGAAATTACTGTTCACCCGCCTCATTTTTTTCTAAGTGTTGGACCATTTTTTTCCAAAGGACATATATTATTTCCTAGAAATTATAAAACCCTTTTGACCAAAATTCTTCCATTTAAATCACTCCAATTAGGAAGAAAAAAAAGAAACCCTCCCTCTCTCAAAAAACTCTCTCAAAACCCCATGGAAGCTCAAGGTAAAAGATGGAGCTAGGGTGGATGGTGGCTGCTGATTTCTTCTCTAATTTCGTTTGGTTCTTGAAGAATAAGGTATGGGGACTCTTCATCTTTGATTCCTTCTTCAATCAAAGAGTCAATCCAAAAGATTTCAAAAGTTGTTCAAAAACTCAAAATCCAAATTTTGAATTCTAACATGGGTTCTTGCATTAAATGTTTTTAATGATGATTTATGTTATTATTGATGGTTTTAAGAAAGGAAATTCCATGAACCCATGTCTTTGCAAACTTCCAAAAGTTGGCTTATGAAGTGGGGTTATTGTTTATGATTGAATGATGATAGAATTATGCTTAAATTGAGTTGAATAGTTGATTTCTATTATTAGCTATGCTTACCTATTGTGAATTATTGGAGAGTTGAGGAATGATGATTGTGGCTTTGGAAAAGGGTAAGTTGGCCTAACTTCATTGTTAATGTAGAATTGATATAGAATTTTGATAGATTGATGTGTGATCCACTTATGGTGGAGGTGTCTACTTATGGAATGTATTATGATTATGGCCTTGAAGGGCATTATATGAGTGTTATTGTATTGTTATATTATTATATATGAATGAGGCTATATGTAAAGTCCTATATGAAGCTATATGTAAAGTCTTATATGAAGCTATATGTAAAGTTTTATATGAAGCTATATGTGAAGGTATGATGTGAATGAGTTTTATGTGAAGCTATATGTGAAGGTATGATGTGAATGAGTTTTATATGAAGCTATATGTGAAGGTATGATGTGAATGAGTTTTATGTGAAGTTATATGTGAAGGTATGATGTGAATGAGTTTTATGTGATCTTGTGATGATCCTATGTAAAGTGGATAGCATTGTGAGTTAAAGTATGATTTCTCATGATGTATATGTGAAATGATGTTGGATTATGAAGAATCCTTAAATGAAAATGTTGTGACTTGGTTGGTAGACTAAAGTGTCCCTCCTTGTTACTTAATGTCTTGAATGCATGAATGTGTGAAATGGGCAAAACTAAGAAATGGTGCCCTTTCTATAAATGCTAAAAGAGGAATTCTAGGCCAAGACTTGAATCGGCAAAACTAAGAAATGGTGCCCTTTCATAAGTCTAGCTTTCCTAAGTAAATGTAAAACCATGAAATCGGTAGACCTAATGGTGGTAGCCCTTCTCATGTGTGAAATGATGAACCTTGGATCGGTAGGCCTAAGGCACCCTTCTAGGGGGATTTAATGAGCTATCCTTATGAACCTTGATTGGCCATGACTAAGAAATGGGGCCTTTCTTGGGAAGAGGTACTATGAGTTGGTTGAACTAGAAAAGGAACCTTCTCTAAGTACATATGTGATTGAATACTCTATGGGAAACAAGGCTAGCACCGAGTGGATGTGGTTAGGAAGGTGGCTAGTTGAGTATGAGATTAGGCACAATGAACTTCCTTGGACATCCCTTAAACCATGTGCCTACATGGGTTGCTTACTAGTTCTACCTTTGGCAAGTAGAACAACCTCCACGGAGTAGGATAGACTCCGGATTCCATACCTAGCTAGTATGGTCTATGTCGGTTATGCCTATTCCCATCATGTGGGATGTGCACTCTAGTTATTGGATAGGTTCTACAACGTGTAGGTAGTAGTATGGGATGCTATCTACACATGGCACGAGTAGGCTTTGAAGATACTAAAGTGAGTTCCCTAAGTCTAACGACTATTATGTGAAAGTCCCCTTATGTGCTTGAATGTCTCCAAAATGGTTTCTTAAAGAATGTTGGTCTATTGATGTTATGTTGTAAAGGAAATGTCCTTATCTAAGGTAATCTTGGGGAACACTTAAGTGTGCTTGAAGAGGTTGTATGGGCGGTCACTTCTTGTCTCACTCAAGTGTGTCTTAAGAATATATTAGGTAGAGGTCATATGGTAATGAAATGACATGTGTTCTTTTAAAGTTAAGCATGGATTGTATATGGACATATGTTGAGTATATGTATGGTTGGCTATGGTCTTATATGTTAATGTTGACTTGTATTATGTCTCTTATACTTGTGAAGTGAAGGTTTTATCAAAATGATATGAAAGCATTTACTTCCTTGAAAATGTCCTTTTTGGCATGTTTTTGCATGGTCTCCATACTTAGTACTTAATTGTGCTAACCCCCTTCTTTCCCTTTTTGGACTAAAGTGTAGGGATTTGGAGATGATGACATGTCATGGCTTTGATAGGTTTCTAAGTGTTGAAGATGAAGACTTGGTGAGTCCTCATAGATTCGAGGACAATACCCAATATGTTTTTTTTTATGTCTTTTTAGTATTGTTTAAGTTGTGTACGGGATTAGTCCCGAATTTTGTACTCTAAAGTATTAGATGGTTTGAGACATCATGTATAAAGTCTAGAAAGTCTTCCGCTTGCTATTATTTTTTTTATGCAATGTTTTCTTGGTAAAGAAACTTTTAAATTCCTTATGGTTTTAGTGTCTATGCGATGAATGAATGCTAAGAGGCTTGTATTAGACCTCTTCGAGGTCGAGTACGCCGGTTACGACTAGGGGGTGCTCCCGGGTCGTGACAATAGGTATGTGTGGAGGTGCCACGGCACCCAGTTATCTCGGTTAAAACTTCGTATATATATGTGTATATGTTTAAGAAATCGTTATAAATAAAATTTGCCACCCATTGAATGAATTGGTGATTGGTGTCGTTGGCAAAAGACACAGATCCTCGCACCCGCAATGCGGGTTCGATTCTCACTCTCAACATTATATTTTGGATTCTTGTATGAACTGAAGGCTTTCTAAGCTCTTTTCTTTACTTTTTTTTTCATGTTTTTCCTTGTCTTTTTTTTCTCCGATTGGTTCTTATTTATTTGGTACTATTCTTTATTACGTAATTCAAATTGACTCCTTTTTTCTGTGATTAGTTCTTAATTTTTTTTTAGTTTCTCTGTCACTAATTATTGATCTCTTGATATGAATATTATGTGTTTATTCTTTATTAATTAATGAGTATTGTATTATGAAAGTCACATAAATGTTACAACGAATTTATTTAAATTGTTTTTTTAAAAAAAACATAAGTTTTAAAAAATGATGAATATTATTATGCTAGAGTTCTTTTAATTTTAAGGTTATTCCGATCTTTACGTTCTTGATAAGTAAGATGGTTGGGTTGAAACCAATTTTAATTTTTTCTCTACTATATATATGCAACAGCACATAAAGACAATGAAATACGAATATATTAAGTTAACACTATTAGATGGTTTATACAAATTCGAATTTTTAATGTGGAAAATCTCTTTTTCCTCAAAGTTTTAGAGAATGCCTCTAAATCCAAAAAAAAAAAAAAGTTGAATTGTTTAGTTATCTCTAATCTCAGAATAACTAAAAGAAAATATTACTAACATGCACGTTTAATCAATTTGTTTTATAAAAATCGAAAGAGATAAATAATCTGAATTGTAACCCAAAATTAAAGAAATCGATCCGTTTATCTTACTTGGGCGATGTGGCACCCACGACTTCTAAATCCTAGATCCGCCTCTGGGTAAAGCGCTCCCTAACAAAAGCGACCTCTTGGTTAAGGATGAAGAAGTACTTACCACTCCACCACAACCCTTGTTGGTGAAGCACCCAACTTTTATTCATATGCATGAAGTAATTTTTGTTAAACAACAGGGATAATCTTCAGGCACTCCTACTGTCCAAGTCCATCTTATCTCCATTTTCATGAAATAAAATCTAAATAAGAAAAATCGCTAAAATGATTGCACGTACTTCATAGCTTGAATAGATCATACAAAAACTTGTTATAATAATGCGATATTTCAAATACAGCAATGTAAAGAGGTTTCGTGAGTGGCGCTTTCCTAGGGGAATACCTATATTTACACATCTTAAAACAAAGTGATTTCGCTAAAGTTAAAGTTAACTTATTGTTCAACACCAATTAGAGAAGCAACAATTAAGATTCTGAGTTTGCCGCAACCGTTTTTATCAACAATATCCATTAAATGTACACAAAACGTGTGACCATAAACCAAATTATAATCACACATTGGAATCGCTATAACAATTTATAAACTTCAAATCTTGAATCATCCTTTGTCATACCTACTTTAAACTAATCAAAAATAGTATGACGTTTTGAACAAACAAATGCTCCGATAAAATCCTAACAGAGCTAAGTCAAAAAGTCATGTAACTAAGGAAAAAAAATGCCCTAACTACAGATGATAAACTCATCAATATAATACGTTGGAATGACCTGTTGTTTGCCCTTGTTCATCCTTCACAACTCCCATCTAAATTTGAGCGAACTCAACTTTGGAGGCCCTTATTTTTTGGGGCCTAAAGCCACTGAAGTTGAGTCGCGCGCCATTGTTTCTTTCTCACTATAATTAAGTTGATCCTTCAAAAACCCCATTCCCATAGTTCACCCTTATTTTTTAAAAGCCAATCCAAACATCCTCTATCTCATGTGACCTCTAGTTTTATCGCTCCAAAAAAACATTTTTGAAAACACACTATAATATATATTATGTAATTATTAATATTAGTATAATATTTAAATATTATATCAATTTGTCTTTTAAGTTTTATTTACTTTTTCACCCTTATCAAATAGCAAGTTAGCAATTAGCATTAGGTTTTCAACTTTTCATTTTTTTTTTCCAATTTTCGCCGCACCTTCTGACTTCTGCTTCTCTTCCAAATTCCAATTCCAACTTTCCAAGTTAGCCTAAACCAGCGTCGCGACCAGTGATTGCAACTGCTGCGATTTCAAGTTTTCAACTTCTAGTTCCATGTATTCTATTGTTTATTTGATTATTTTCTGTTTGTTCTTCTTCCATTTTCTTTCTTTTTTTGGTCTAATTTTCAATTAACTAATTAAGCGTGTAAAAATTTAATCTAATAAACCTAATCGAATTAATTCAATTCGATATTCGATACAACAATTTCAAAAACTGAAAAAATCAAAATAAAAGAACCCAAACCGAACCAAATTACCAATGCCCAGCCCTAATGTTTATCCCATTTTTTTTAACATAAGGTATATTCTGTTAAAGATGAGGAATATATTTATTCCACTTTTTGATCAAAAGGTATATTCCCTTAAAGTTGAGGAATATATTTACAAGTATTGTCTATATAACTTCTTTTTTTCTTTAATTTTTTTTTTTCATTTCTATCTTTGATTTTGTTTTTTTTTTCATAAAGAAAAAAAAACTGACTTTGTAAATCTTTGACCAATCTATTTATCACAAATATTATTTCATTTCTACATTAGGCTTTGTCTCTCCTTACCTATATATAGCGAGCAGCATACAAGCCATGAAATATCACAAATTTGTCATCTTCTCCATTAGCTTATTTTTTATTAATATTAATGTTTTAGAAAGAAAAAGAAGTAGTGTGAAATAGAGGATTGCCTCTTCAAGTGTTCTTCCAATTCTTGTGCAACTCTAGAAAATAGCACTAGGGACACTCTCATTGATACCAATCCAGATCGATAAGTATTCTTTTATTATTTTACTTTATTTTTTATTAAAATATTTAATATAGGTTATACGCTTATGATTTTGGTCAATCTTTCCTTTCTTATGAGTCAGTTTTTAGAATTTAAGCTCAATTTTTTAAAATATTAAATCATTGGTTTTATTGATGCACGAATTATATATAAAAAACACGCTCAAGTCCATTTTCTTTGCAATTTGTAGATGCCCAAATTCTTTGTTGGATTACTAATTTCATATTTTGTGTGTGCACGTTTACAAATAATACATCTCTTAATATATATGTTTTATTGAGTTGATATCAAGAGAGAATCAATAAAATTGATGAGTACTAGACCACATTTTGAGTGCAACATGAATCATAATTCTTAGAACACATTTTACATGTGACTTAATTAATCTAATTAAAAAGTGACATTTCTTAATTAATCACTAATAATAATTGTTTTGTTGTAGTCATATCCAGAAGTGGCTAATTTTGTGAGGTCAAAGCGACACAAACGGGCAAAGGATGCAAGAAATTTTGAGAAAAATGGACTTTATATTAAGTTTAGTACATCTCCAACTAATCCCGCCTTGACCTCACAAAATCAGTCATTTCTGGATATGATTATAATAAGACAATTATTATTAATAATTAATCAAAATGTTTCAAAGTGTCTTTTAGCATAGGCTACTTTGGATTAGTGTTTGATTCTACGATTAAATTTATAAATAACATGAGGATAATTTTATCGTTATTCTTACACTCTTTTCAAATACAAACTAAATTAAATCAAAACATCAACATCTAAATTGAATGCTCCGGATGTTTGTATTCAATTTAGTTTGGATCCCACATTGGAAAATTTCTTTAACTATTTGTCAGTCTCTTATGACTGAGCAATGGCAAAGGTTAAAAAAAGTTACTAAGACTAATAATCATTTTATCCTTCAGAGATATACTCTTCAGTAATTGTCACTTCACAAGAAACTTTTGTGAATCACATCCTCGTAAGTAGTCACAAAAGTATTATAATATAACTTCTTTTTCTAGTCAGTTTAAAAAGAGAATATTAACCTTTTAGATTTGAAAACTCATTAACTTGTAAATTTCTCAATTTATCCTTAATGACATATTTTCAAAGTCACCAAAATATTATGCCATGTGTAGGACCACATATTTGAAAAAAAGTTTTTTTTTTTCTTATAACTTCCTAGAAGCTTTCATCTTTTTTGTTTTTTTTTTTTTTACTTTTTTTGACAATTCAAACCCAGAACCTTAAAGTTAAAGGTAAGGAATACTACTTACTATTCGAGCAACTTTCTTTTCTCAATTTGAAATTTATATTGTTTTTTTAAAACAACATTTGCATGGCTAATGTGTGAAGGAAGTGAAGAGGACTGTGAAAAGCTTCTCAAAGGACATAAGATTCATACTAGGGGTGGAAGAAATTTTGGAAGTGATCGAAAAAATATTAGAATAAGTATGTTAAGTAGAGATGAAGAAGGCTTATGAGTTATGACTATAAATAAATAATAATAAGTCTACACATGATGAAACATTAATAGCTGATACTAGTACATATCATGGACAACTGACCATTTTCTGTGAATTACTTTGATATCTTTTAGGTTTAGTTGCTGATTTATACAAAAGGAATCTAGCTATATTCCAACTGACCCTTGTTGATGTATTTATTGATATCAAGGACAATTCGATATACAAAACATTTTGCTTTAAAAAAGGTCCAAGGAAGAGTCATATTCCAAAGGGTGTGATGTATGATGTATCTATCAATAATTATCCGAGGGAACATATGAAAACTCAATCTTGTCTGTTGAGAACAATGCTTCATGGATCTACGAGGCGTGGGTAAGTCTTATGAATCTTCAATTTTATAATAAAAAATAAGAATATGCCAATTATAAAATTTTCTCATTTTATTACTAAGAAAATAAGAAATAATAAAATTTTCAATAATTTTGCAAGTAAATTTAAACAAAACAGTAATAATATAGAAAAAATTATTATAATTTATTATTTGAGAAAGATAACAACATAAAAATGATAATATTTGAGATAATATTTAAAATGAAATTATCATTCACATCATCATCGACTTCCAAAAATGGGCGGGGTACGTGTCAAGTCTAAAAGAATAAAAAAAGGTGAGGTAATTTTTTTGAAATTAAAACATTAATTTAAGGATTTTTTTTAATTCAGTAAATAAGAATTTGTTAACGAAAAAGGAAATATATTATTTTTCTTAGACAATAAAAATTATGTGTTAGCTCTAAATAAATTAATGGTGAAGATTTTTTCCTTTTGAGAAATGCTGACTTTTTTGGTCTTTTCCTATTTTCCTTTACAATTCCATGAAGTTTTTATTTTTAAGACAAGAGGGAGTTTCAAACACAAGAGGAGGTCGATCATGTGGTAAACACCCTTGACTTCTAACCTCAACGTTAGTGGTTCGATTCACCATCACGGTAAGAAAGTGGGAGCTCCTAGGAAATGAGTTCTTTTTAAAAAGGTTTCTTCGGCCACTTCCCTTCCAAGTTGGTGACTCGAACGTTCAAAGTGAAGGATGTTTACCATATGAGTAATCAAATATTATCTCCGAAAATACCTTTATGGAGTTGTGATGGAAAAGAGCAAAAAAAGTGTGCATTTCTCAAAAGGAAACAATCTCCCCCCTAAAGTTTTTTTCTGATATAATTAGTTCAAGTTTCAACTTTATTCTTGTCTTCTAATTGTAATTAAGGTAACTAATCCTTTTTATCTTTTATATTATACTTTAACCAAATTAAGTTTAATTCCAAATTAAACTTATTGCCTCACTACAATTATACAAGTGAAATAAAGGATCTTTACTTTTGAGGATATAAAACTTTATGTTGATAGCTAAAAGAAGAAGAAGAGATTAATGTCATGGGGAAAATGTTTCCTTGTGGGAAATGCAAACTTTTTTGCTCTTTTCCTTTTTTCATTCACAGCTCGACAACAAGAGGGGATTGCTCAAATGATAAGCAGTCTTCATCTCCAATCTTAAAGTTGCGGATTCAAATCGTCAAAGGAGCAAAAAGGTGGAAGCTCCTTGATAGGAGTTTAGTCCGAATATACCCTAGAGTAGTGCTGTAAGAATGTTCGTTGTAAGCGATTATGAAGTTGTGAAGAAAAAGAACAAATAACTCCATAATCATTTATAGCTCTCATTCTTAGATCCCTCTATGGTTTCTTTGAACTAACTCCATCATAAGAGCTTCGATCTATTTGTTTCCTTGGTCACTCAAACCCGCAAACTTGAGGTTGGTGCTCTAAGAGCTCTCATCCTTAGTGCCCTCTAACGTTTTTAAGTAGTTGTGGAGTTGGTCCAAAGAAACTTTTTTTAACCCTCTCCTTAAAAAGCTTCCACATTTTTGCTCCTTTGATGTCTCGAACTCGTAATCTTGAGGTTGGAGGTTGAGTGTGCTTACTATCAGTGCAACGTCATCTTATTTCCGGAGAAACTTTTACCGAGTTGTGAAGGAAAAGAGCAAAAAAAACTACATTTTTCAAAAGAAAAAAAAAATCTCTCATCAAGTTTGTCTTGATAATTAGCTCAAGTTTTAACTTTATTCTTGTCTTTTGGTAGTATTAAGGTAACTGATTTAATTAAAAAGGATTAAAAGAAAAAGAAAAAAAGGAAGGATTATAATTTTAATTTTTTTTAATTCAATAAATATGAATTTGTTGAAGAAAAGAGTAAATACATACTTTATTTGTTAGACAATGAAGGTATATATGTGTGATTTTTTAACAATAAGATATCAACTATAAATCGTAAAATTGAGAAGGAACTTTAAAAATCTGCATAACAAGAATATAAATTGTAACGATTCAGGCTGCTAGTGATATTGTCCGCTTTGGTCCTAGGCCCACACGACTTTAAAACACTTCACTAGTTGGTAAGGTCAGCTTACTTATATACCCAACATATCTCCTTTGTTTTGCCGATGTTGGACTTCTAATCTTAAGCTAGGGCGTCACATACACCCCCTCTAAGGACTCAGCGTCCTCACTGAGGTTTGCCCCACCTTACAGGGATTTTCCTAAACTCAGTTGAACTAAGACCCACATCGACTAGGCTGACACAAGAGTGGCTCTGATACCATTTTTAACGGCCCAGCCCGCTAGTGATGTTGTCCGCTTTGGGCCTAGGCCAGCATGACTTTAAAACGTGTCATTAGTTGGTAAGGCCTGCTTACTTATATACCCAACATCTCTCGTATGTTTTGCCGATATGGGACTTCTAATCTTAAGTTGGGGCGTCACATAAAAAAATAACATAAAGAAAATAACTTCATGTTGAAGATTTTTTCCCTTTTGAGAAATGCATACTTTATTGCTCTTTTCCTTCATAATTTCATAAAGGGCTTTTATTTTATGACGGAGAGTTTCGAACACAAGAGGCGGTTGTTCATATGGTAAACACCTTCATCTCTAACCTCAAAGTTGTGGGTTTGAGTCTCCAACTCGATCGGTAAGGAAATGGGAGCTCCTAGGGGATGAGCTAAAAAATAGTTTCTAGAGAGCTTCCACCTCTTTACCAAGTTGGTGATTCGAACCCATGGTCTTGAGCTTAGAGATGGACGATATTTACCATCTGAGCAACCAAATCTTGTGTCCAAAAATACCTTTCTGGAGTTGAAGATTTTCGTTATTAATTAGTTCAAGTTTCAACTTTCTTCTCATCTTACGATAATGATTAAGGTTTTATAGTTAAGTTAGTTCGAGAAACTTTTGTTAACCCCTCTTTAAGAGCACTCATTTTTTTTTTAAAATTAGTGACTTAAATTCACTATCTTAAAATTAAAAATGAATATATGATGTTTACCATCTGAGCAACCTTCTTCTCCCCGAAGACCAAGTCTTTATGGAATTGTGGATTTTCAACATTCTAGTCTTCATATAGTTATTAAGGAAAGTGATTTAGTTAAAAGAGATTTTTAAAAATGATTAGAATTTAGTGGCAAGCAGCTCCTCGAACCCTTGACCTCACATCCAAAGTCAAGGGTTGGGTATGAGTTGAGTCTAGATTTTATGTGTGTGCCTAAGTGCGTGTGTGTGTCGCTTTTTTAACAATGAGTATATCAGTTGTAAATAGCAAAAAAAAAAAATTGCACCTTTTCCTTAAAAAAAAGAAGGATTTATTGGCATGATATTCTGAAAGGGCATAAAAGTCACTTTTAAAATCCCTATACTACATTACTGCATCAGAGGAATATATACTACATTAACTTCTCATTGAGATTTTCTTCATAATTAGCTCAAGTTTCAACTTTATTGTTGTCTTTTGGTAGTAATTAAGGTAATTGATTTAATTATAAGGGATTAAAAGAAAAAAGGAAGGATTATAATTTTAATTTTTTTTTTAATTCAATAAATATGAATTTGTTAATGAAAAGGGTAAATATATACTCTTTTTGTTAGACAATGAACGTATATATATATATATATATATATATGTGTGTGTGTGTGACTTTTAACAATAAGATATCAACTCTAAATCGTAAACTTGAAAGGAACTTTAAAAATTCGCATCAAGAGGAATATAAATAAATAACATAAAGAAAAAAACTTCATGTTGAAGATTTTTTTCCTTTTGAGAAATGCAGATTTTTTTTGCTATTTTCTATCACAATTTCATAAAGGGTTTTTCTTTTAAGACGGAGAGTTTCGAAAATAAGAGGCGGTTGTTCATATGGTAAACACATTCATCTCTAACCTCAAAGTTGTGGGTTCGAGTCACCAACTCGGTAAGGAAGTGGGAGCTCCTAGGGAATGAGTTAAAAAAACAGTTTCTACAGAGCTCCCGCCTCTATACCAAGTTGCTAATTCGAACCCATAATCTTGAGCTTAGAGATGGACGATATTTACCATCTGAGCAACCAAATCTTGTGTCCAAAATTACCTTTATGGAGTTGAAGTTTTTTCCGTCAATAATTAGTTCAAGTTTCAACTTTCTTCTCATCTTACAATAATGATTAAGGTTCTGTAGTGAAGTTAGTTGGAGAAACTTTTGTTAACCCCTCTTTATGAGCTCTCATTTTTAAAACTTTTTTAGTAAGTCAAATTCACCATCTTAAAATTAAAAGTGGATGATATTTACCATTTGAGCAACCTTCTCCTCCCCGAAAATCATGTTTTTTATGGAATTGTGAGGTTTCAACATTCTAGTCTTCTTATAGTTATTAAGGTAAGTGATTTAGTTAAAAGAAATTTTAAAAATGATTAGAATTTAGTGGCATGCGACTACTCGAACCCTTGACCTCACATTCGAAGTCAAGGGTTGGGTATGAGTTGAGTCTAGATCGGGTTTGGAGGAGTGAAAAATGGTCAAGGTTATATTTTAAAGTCATGTGATATTTGTGGAATTAAAAAATCTTTGTGTATGCGTGTGTGCGTGCATGTGTGTGTGACTTTTTTAACAATGAGTATACCAGTTCTAAATAGCAAAAAATGTATTTGCACCTTTTCATTTAAAAAAGAAGAAGAATTTATTAGCATGATATTTTGAAAGGGCATAAAGGAATATCAAAAAATATATTTGCACCTTTTCATTTAAAAAAGAAGAAAGAATTTATTTGCATGATATTTTGAAAGGGCATAAAGGAATAGCAAAAAATCTATTTGCACCTTTTCATTTAAAATTTATTTGCATGATATTTTGAAAGGGCATAAAGGTTACTTTTAAAATCCCTATACTACATTACTGCATCAGAGGAATATATACTACATTAACTTCTCATTGAGATTTTCTTCATAATCAACTCAAGTTTCAACTTTATTCTTGTCTTTTGGTAGCAATTAAGGTAATTGATTTAATTACAAGGAATTAAAAGAAAAAACGGAAGGATTATAATTTTAAATTTTTTTTACTTCAATAAATATGAATTTGTTAATGAAAAGAGTAAATATATACTCTTTTTGTTAGACAATGAATGTATTTATGTGTGACTTTTTTAACAATAAGATACAAAAAAAATTGTAAAATTGAAAGGAACTTTAAAAATTCGCATCAGAGAAATATGTATAAATAACATAAAGAAAATAACTTCATGTTGAAGATTTTTTTCCTTTTGTGAAATGCAGATTTTTTTGCTATTTTCTTCACAATTTCATAAAGGGTTTTTCTTTTAAGACAGAGAGTTTCGAACACAAGAGGCGGTTGTTCATATGGTAAACACCTTCATCTCTAACTTCAAAGTTGTGGGTTCGAGTCGCCAACTCGGTAAGGAAGTAGGAGCTCCTAGGAAATGAATTAAAAAAAATAGTTTCTAGAGAGCCCCAACTCTGTATCAAGTTGGTGATTCAAACCCATAATCTTGAGCTTAGAGATGGACGATATTTACCATCTGAGCAACCAAATCTTGTGTCCGAAAATACCTTTATGGAGTTGAAGTTTTTTCCGTTAATAATTAGTTCATGTTTCAACTTTCTTCTCATCTTACGATAATGATTAAGGTTCTGTAGTGAAGTTAGTTCGAGAAACTTTTGTTAACCCCTCTTTAAGAGCTCTCATTTTTAAAACTTTTTTAGTGACTCAAATCCACCATCTTGAAATTAAAAGTGGATGATGTTTTACCATCTGAGCAGCCTTCTTCTCCCCAAAGACCAAGTTTTTATGAAATTGTGGAGTTCCAACATTCTAGTCTTCTTGTAGTTATTAAGGTAAGTGATTTAGTTAAAAGAGATTAAGAAAAAAAAAGAAATGATTAGAATTTAGTGGCAGGCAGCTACTCGAACCCTTGACCTCACATTCAAAGTCGAGGGTTTGGTATGAGTTGAGTTTAGATCGGGTTTGGAGGAGTAAAAAATGTGCAAGGTAATATTTTAAAGTCACGTGATATTTGTGGAATTAAAAAAATCTTTCAGTACATATGAATTTGTTAACGAAAAGAGTAAATGTGCTATATATATATATATATATTATGGGTTCGAGTCACCAACTCTGTGGGAAATTAGTGGGAGCGAACTCCTAGGAAATCAATTTTTTTTTTTAAAAAAAAGGTTTCTAGAGAGCTCCCACCTCTCTATTGAGCTGATGACTCGAACCTGCAATCTTGAGCTTAAAGATGAACGATATTTTTAATTATATCATGAATATAGTTCATTCTTTTTCAAAAAAGACATTTATTTTCTTTTAGTTTATAAACTTTCAGTTTATTACATCAAAGTTAATTACTAAGATCACGACGTTTGAGGTTGACCTTAAGGTCGTTCTTCATTAAAATAGTGAAGGAGAGTTTTGATGTAACTTGATGACCAGAAACATGAGATAACTCGTAACGAAGTAATATAGCTGAAGCTACAGACTTCATTTCAAGATAAGTTAAGTATTTAGCTAAACATATTCTTGATCCACCATTAAATGTTGCATACTTATATCCATCTTCATGCCTTTCAATTCTTGTTTCATCAACAGAGAGTTATCTTTCCGGTTTAAATTCTAAGCAATCTTCTCCCCACTCGGACTTCATCCTTCCCACTGAGTATAGCAATAAAATAATGTCCGAACCAGCTGGTACATATGTTCCATCCGGAAAGATATCATCACATATCGCATATCGTAGAACTGATATACTCATTTTTTAAAGAGCACATCTACTCTTTTCGATAACAAGAGTTTAGACTTACAGTTCTTAATCATTATGAGACTGGCCAACTTGTAGAGTTGTGGTGAATGTTTACCGAAACATCGAAAATATGATGACCATAGATTTAAGATGAGTCCGGAGCCTAAAGGGCAAAAAAAATTGACAAAAATTTCAAAAGGGCACATTAAATTTTGTTTTAACCAAAGGGACAAAATCGCTGGTGGGGTAGCTTGTTTAGACGCCGTTACTCAGTTAAACAATCAAAATTGCTGACCTACCAGCGATTTTGTCCAAAAAAAATTTCCATTTTTTAAAAGAACATCGCTGCCCGTGCAGCGTTTTTCGGGAATTTTTTTAAAAAAAAATAAAATCGCTGCTATGGCAGCATTTTTATAAAAAGATATATTTTTAAAATTAAAATTATATTGAAAATCGCTCCACAGATAGCGATTTTAGTAAAAAAATTAAAAATTAAAAAAATCGCTGTCAAGGTAGCAATTTTAGTGAATTTTAAAAAAAAAAATTGGTGAAATGGCTGCTTGTCAGTGACATGTGATGTTTGAACAATTTTTTTAAAAAAAAATTCACCAAAATCGCTGCCAAGGTAGCGATTTAAAAAAAATAAATTATTTACTAAAATCGCTACCTGCGAAGCGATATTTAATATAATTTTAATTTTTTAAAAAAATTATATAAAAACGCTGCCATAGCAGCGATTTTATTTTTTAAAAAAAAATTCCCCAAAAACGCTGCACGGGCAGTGATGTTCTTTTAAAAAATGGAAATTTTTTTTGGACAAAATCGCTGGTAGGTCAGCGATTTTGATTGTTTAACGGAGTAACGGCGTCTAAACAAAATCACTACCCCACCAGCGATTTTGCCCCTTTGGTTAAAACAAAATTTAATGTGCCCTTTCGGAATTTTTGTCAAATTTTTTTCCCCTCTAGGCTCCGGACTCGATTTAAGATACTCTCTGTACCTCATTTTATGCCTATGACTTTTGATTTTGCACAAAATAAATACTCTCTTTTTTTAAACTATTGGTTTTGAACATGTCAGCACACTTGTGCAGCTACAAAATTGGGTCATGTAATTGCAAGTCATAGGAAACTTTGCTATAAAATCATAATTATTATTGTCAAGAAAAAGGCCGTAATCATGAACATGATATTGCATTAGTTGTTTTCCTTCCCCGAATACTTCTTTCATCGTTGGAGGTTAAGAATCAAGATAGTGCTCGTTTACCAACATGGATTGTGTTTGGACTATTTCATTCTTAATCAGAGGTTTCAAATTCGAGCCTCAAGTATAGAGAAAATCTTGTTGGGAGCATTACTCCAAATGGATCCTATAATATACGATCCGAATTTAGTCAGGGTACCAATGTGGAATGAAAAACCAAAAAAATATGTATGTAGTGCTCTTTCAACCCCCTTTTATTTGATCTAACAAATTATGCTTCCATTTGTATATTATTATTATTGTTATTATTTCTTATAAATTTATGGTACTACATTGAGTTAGTTTGCCTTGTATGTTATTTGTCCCAAAGGCTTGATCATAATTATCCTTCCCTCTCATCCGATAAATTCTACAGCCATGATCATAATTGATCCAACGATAACAACGTTTCCATCTATTCATAACGAGATCCAAACCGTTAAAAATAAAGCTACTCAAAGACTTCCTACAAGCAAATGTAATCAACTTTAGAAGATCTTGAAATATAAAAATGAAATTCCCACCATTATCTATCACAATTATAGGCCAATGTTGTTGACATCAATCCACAATTTCCAATGCTAAAACACGAAGCTAACATGAATAATAGCACAAGATGAACAAGACATACAAGCAATAGGAAGTTGGAATCTGCATTGAAGAAATATTGATATGAAACTTATCGTCAAAAGTTTATGATACAAGCAAATGAACACTACTACATATCAGAGTCTTACAAACAACAAAACTGGCCCTGGAAAATATTTTGTTTAACATCCGGTGTGAACGAGCAGTTGCCTTTTGCCAAGCAGCTCAAAATTTTAGAACTTGGGAGTTACCTGAGGCCTTCTACAAACTCAATTGGCTGGAAACATCATCTGTGCTTTGACCTTATACTAGTCTTAACTCGTATTCACCAGCCATAGTAATATATCTCACCCATGGAAGAGCCTGATAGCCACTTTTCTCAATAATCTTCAAGTAGCGAACCTGACATTCATTAAACAATACATATTATTGCAATGTCAAGAACATGCTATATCAGCTTAGAGAACAGATGAAAACAAAAATATGCTTGTTTTGTTATGGGCCTTTGAAGCACAGAGAACTAAGATCCCATACTAGGTGGCTTGTTTTATTTGGCTGGTAATCAAGCCAGGACAGGCTGCAGAGGAGGGGAATACAACTTTGCTCTAGTGCCACTTATGTGGGAAGTATGCAGAAACAAATAGTCACCTCTTTTTTGTTCTGTAGAGTGACTAAGAACTCTGGGACGTCCTTTTTGCTATGATTGGTTTGAATTGGTCAGTGCCAATGACTACACTGATGATTTCCAGCTGGAACAGAAAGGGAGGCACTAAAGATTTTATTTTTTTTTAAAAAAAGATGGGAGTATGATATCAGGCAGCATATGGTGGACAAATCTGAAGAGGAAGGAATCTAAGATGTTTTGATGGAAAGAGCAACCCAATACAGAAGATAAAGTTTAGTTGTATTTTGCTTTTTTAGTTTTGGTGTAAACAGGAGTACATACGTGACACTGAGGCTCTAATCCAAGTTTTAGAGTCTGTTTAACATAGTTTTTGTCTAATTTAGGTTTTGCTCACACTTATCCTTGAGTTGCCATATAAAAGACTTCCAGCACTGAACAAAGGAGAAAAGTCATAGAAGGCAAGATATACTATAGGTGACAGTTTGATCAACACAGCAGAGCCAGATTAGATCTGAGGAAAAGTTTGACCACTTCAGATTGTTACTTCCTGTTCTTTGGGAAGGCATGTGGGGAACTCTGTGTGCCTAATTGGAATCCACTTACTAGTCAGTATTGTTGGTGTCTTATAAGCTCATCTCCACTTTTAAATAATTTGAAGTTTATTCGGCTGGTTAATTGTAGTATTACAGCCTATACCTTACCAGGAAATCAGATATCGTTGACCATGGTTAATTAGACTTTAGTATATGCAGTTGTTGGGCATAAAGATGACAATCAGCTATACATTGCTCTCTTCCAGCACAGAACCCCCGCCCTGCCTTTCTTTTCATATTGCACTGTCAAGCAATACCAACAATAAAAACTAGCAAGGAAAATAACTTAAAAAGGAGTTTAACTAAATGGACATTTTGTGTTCTGTTGTGCCAGTTCTAAGTTTTTTCCAATGTGCGTCTACAGCAGAATTGAACCAGCCACATCACCTCATTATCCCCAATATGCCTTTACATGTACAATAACCCTTAATTCCCAATACCATTTGAAGTGTCAACCCTTACAGTACTTGTTAGTCCTAATTCCTAATGTCATCTGACTCCCCTCCTACCTTCCCAGCCTGAGAACTAATCAAGTACATAGAGTTAACCGCTCATCCGAGACTCAGTGGTTTCTTAATATGATAGACCAAGCAAGGATATCAACATGGGCCTAAAGATTACAGAAATAAGGGAAAGAAGACTTAGAAGTCTACGACTAAGTAAAACCAATGCCTTTAGGGGTTAGTACGACTATGTCTTTGTAATACTCTTTCTGAGAGCCACAATTGTGGAGTGTGGTCTTTACCTTTACAATCAACATCTTTTGGAACCCTTCTTGAACAAATATATTTCTATGGATAAATAGCTGATCTTTGAATAGGAAAAAGAGTCGAGGGCTTACCTGTATACCAGAAACAGTAAAATAAGGAATTTCAAATTTCACACGTATAGGAGCTTTTCTCTCAGGAACTGATTCTTCTGCTGTAATACTGGGAAGAGTAAACTCCGCTCTCAACATATATTCCTGAAAAAGAAATGGCAATACATATAGGCAGAAGTCAACAAGAGAACAATCAGAAAAGTTAAACAATGAGTTAAAACTTCAACTATGATCAAGTCAACACTTACCTTACCACCTGGGAAAGATTTTATTTTCCAAATCAGTGCATCTTTTTCAGGTGCATAAGTAGATGATCCCATTGATGTTCGGACATTTGGATTTGTAGCGTCCGTTGCCACAGGTAACTCAATTTCAACATTAGTTGCAGTACTGAAATTATTGAAGAAACTCATAACTGGACATGGAAAACTTTTTATAACATAATGCATGCAATACACAGTACAAGTAAAATGGCACATCTAATTAGCTGAGTTTTTCACTGTAATACTTGATACACATCATACCTTCGCTCCTTGAACTGGCTCCGTGCTTTAACCACAATTTCCATACGGCTCCTAGAATGTCTTTCCACTTGAGCTTCTACCCATATGAGAGGCTTTACCTGAGACAATAATCATCAAGGATTTAAACAATTTTGCTTAAGAACGTCCACAAGGGAACTAAAAGTAATACAAGACCCAGCAAGCTCATAATTTACCTGAGTACCAAGTCTGTAGGTCATAAGATCAAAGGCTCCATCTGGCGGTATAAATGATATAGTGCGATCATTTTCAAATCGGGCCAAGCGAACACACCTAAATTAGAAGCAAAATTAGTTGAAGAGAAAGAGAAGGGCAATAAGATAGAGAAATGGGTTACTATTTGAAACTGGCCAAGACTCAAGACATGGATAAAAGCCTTCAGGATTTATCATTTGACAAATTGTGCGGGAGGTACAGGTTGCTGGTTCAACAACCACATACTTCACTAAATTCCTTTTAAAGTAATAGGTTTGACTTTCCAGGCCGCGCTATTTAGTAAAGTATTTCATCTTTGAGAAGCATGTTATGCAAGTAAATCAATGGCCAACCCACATAACTCCGTTTGACAGGAGAGACCAATATATCATAATCCCACAAAAAGAAATAACTGAACAATTTCATACTGATGAAATTTGATATCATCAAGATCAATGGCCTTCCCCTTGGTAGTTCGCCCTTGTGCTTCCAGCAACATTCTATCATTAAGACCAAGCTTACACTCAGGCATGCCACTGCAAAAAAGAAACAATAAATTGTATATTCAGATAACAGTCACTCTATATACAGTAGGGTAATACCAACAATTCACACGTGAGGGACTGATAAACATGACGTTTAAGTAGTGGAACTAAGTGTTTTCTGAATCAACACAGAAAAACTACCAGACATTCAACTTGTACCCCTAAAATGTCCCAGATATTCAAATAGAAGATAAGATAGTGACACTCCAACAGATGTGGAATAAAGAGCTCACCGGAAACTGAAAAAGTTCAGGTAAAAAAACAACTCACACACTAACAACTAGACACATTTTTTTTTTAATTATTATTATTATTATTATTATTGTTGTTGTTGTTGTTGATAAAGTAATAAATACTATTGATGTTTGGGAAAAATGTGCCTGTATACAAGAAGAATACCAATAAGTAGAAAACCTACAAGAAAATACTTTTTGTAACGAACGACACACAATCTTCTATTCTATACATAAACAAACCTCATCAGTACTCTAAAAGGAAATAAGTAATAAGAGGTTATTCCTTATTCGTACCAAATTCATCTCTACACCTTTGAATTTCGAAAGCTCTCATATTTCTCTCCAGACAACTCACATAAGAGCTAGTGGAGAAACGTTCCAAGACCTGCGTCTCTTTTTCTTCATTCTACCAAAACTCCTACTGGACATGGCTTCTTTCACAGTGTCTGACATCAGCCATCAGCCACCTGATTCCAAACCAACCTAGAATTTCCCACCATAACCTCAAAGCTACCTGACAATTTAAGAGAAGATGGTTGACATCTTCATCCGAACCCTTACACATAAAGCACCAATTAATGCACAGAACCTTCATCTCCCTAAGCATCTCAGCAGTCAAAATCACCCCTCCCCTCTAATTGATAGCCGAGTGAAAAAACCAATGATAACTCTGAGATCCAACTCGAGTTATATGGAACGGCAACCTCCTCCCTAATTAGAAGCTTCCGATAATATGAGTTAGTAGAAAACACTCCATTTTTCCCCGCCTTCCAACTCCATACGCCGTGCCTATCTTCTGAGGTACTTTGCTTGTGAAGCAAAGTAGTCAGATTTTGGAACTCTGGCACATTCCAGTTCTGAAAGTTTCACCTAAACCTCGAATCCTAAAAACCATCTCCACCTAGAAACCTCCAAACATGTTGGACAGTCATCTTCTTCTGGAGTGAAATTATGTAAATGTTTGGGGATGTACTTCTCAAAGTATTGCCCCCATAAGTAGATCACCTTTGTTACAGAAAAAATTACTCTCCATAAGTTCGGGTAACAATGCTACTAAAATTAGCTCACACTTTACCTTCTTACCCAATTTGACCCACTTTGTATATAACTTGAATTTTTTTCATTCCTTGGGGCAACATTAAAGACCTACTTCTAACCCTTTTTTTCTCCTTGTCTCTTTCATCCTTCTGCTTAGTTCTTTTCCCAGCGCTCATTCTTTTCATCTTCAATGTTAATGAAGTGTCACCTCTAGTCCTTTTTCACTCTCTTCAGTTTTAATCTAGTGTCCAAATTAAAAAATTCATAATGATGAATGTCGGATCTAGGGGTTATTGCATATATAAACAAACTTCAGTCCAAAAGTTTTTCGTCATGTTCTTTTAAACAGTATGGAGCAGTAGAACAGATGAACTCGTTGATGTGCCTGAATGCATTACATATTACTCTACAAGCCTTAGCTAGGTGGGAAGACAGATTGGAAGATGCTTTTGATGGGCTTTCATCACATATTACTCTACAAGCCTTAGCTAGGTGGGAAGACAGATTGGAAGATGCTTTTGATGGGCTTTCTTTTTCCCTTCTACTTTATTGCTATAATGCTTCTCTGCCATGCACCCACCTTCATCCATGGTTGTATATAAATATTAATGCCAACTTTAGGGCTTAATTTGGTTGATTTATTGTGGTTGATTGAAAACTTGAAATATGAAAGTTATCATTGAACCCACTTCAAAGCTATGATTTGGAAATTGGTTTTTTGAGTTTGTTAGTTGTTTGGGTTGGGTGTTGTTCCAATTGATTGGAACTTCAAGAGGTGTTCGAAACTTAAACTTGAGTTAGATTTGAGTTAAATTTAAGAAGAGGCTCTAGTAAGAAGAGGAAGTCAGTTTTTGTATAATCCTATATATGGGTATACAGCTTCCTTAGACTATTTCTGACAAGTTTAAACAACACTCACTCAAAAATCCAAATTTCTCACAAAATCATATTTGAATTTTAAAGCCAGTTATTTAATTTTTTTCAACAATGGTAGATTAATTTAAAAATCTAATCACCACCCAAAGGGATTTGATTTGTTGAACTAATGTTTGAGTCACAATTACTGATATGGAGATTGAGTTAGAAGCTTGAGCTTTTTTAGAAAAGAAACTGAATAGCAAATTCGAGAACCTATTTGGAGTTTGATGTTGAATCTTGGCCTATTATTTTTGGGCTACAGCTCTGCGAAGTTGTATATAGGCCACCTGGTCACAATGTATGTGTGTGGACTATACTTGTATGTAATTCTCTCTTTATTAAATCAAAAGGTTTGAAGAAGGACTTGCATTCAAATATTTAACAAATGTGATGAACCATAAACAGTGGGCACATGGCCACCTGGTTGCAATGTATGTGTGTGGACTGTACTTATATGCAGTTCTCTCTTTATTAAATCAAAAGGCTTGGAGAAGAGACTTGCATTCAAATATTAAACAAATATGCAGTTGGAACATCTTTGAAGGTGATAGAGAATGCACTAGAGGTTGAAGGCCTTGTATTAGTTTCTAAAAGGGAACATAAACAAAGTGGAAAAGGGAACTAATTTCCACTCTGACTTTGGTACTTAAAAGATTTAACATAGGAGTGCCAAAATTGGCCCTTGCATAGTGTAACCCACCAATAAGGTTAAAGTGTAGGATATGTACGCTCATCAGGACATGTCAGTTATAGGTTCCACACATGGTGTCCCGCAGATTTCTCTAGGTGGATAGGAGGCGTGACAGTAAGCGCATCCAATTGATTGTTGCTGTGGGCCTCTCAAAATATTTATTAATCGTTGAGTTTTACCCAGCTCTTGACCTTCATCAGGGGTGTCAAATGGGCAAGTTGGCTACATTTGGCCTGGTTAAAGTAAGTTTAGTCAATAAATGGGTTGGGTTATATAGCCCACCAAATGTTTGCTTGGGTCAAATAGGCCAGCCAATTTGGGTTGAACAATGAGTCATAACTCATAACCCAATCTGCTCAACTCAAAAGATTTTCATTTGTTGGTTTGTTTTTTATAATTTGTTTAGTTATCAACTCAAACTAATAAAAACCTTTTCTTCATTTATCATGACTATTTCAAACAAACCACACATAAAAAAGATTCTATGTTTTGATAACTTTCTTATTAATCAATTTGGGCCACATATGCAACCAAATTGGCCCAAGCCTTTCTTTTAATTATTGGAGAAAGTATTTTGCTGAAGTGCTGCACAGTATTTACATAGACATAGCCCATAGCCGCATTACAAATCAGTAATGAGCTCAAGAATTCTATCATAACCTCTTTGTCATTTGCAATTGCCATGTTACACCAAAATAAAAATAAAAGTAGAAAAAATACATCTATGCTTCATGCAAATGACGAATTCCTTTTGTTTTCACAAATTCATGTGTTCCTCTCATGTAGATGATCCACCATGTGACTGAGATCACTGAATTTCAGGTTTTCAGCTTTTCCTTTCCCAGACCTTTCATGTGACAGCTTTGCAGCGTTTACAGGGACTAAATTGGGCTATCCCAAAATGACAGACCAATGAGCATATACACAGCCCGATCTGCCCATGTCTGGTGGATTATTCTTTTATGAGCTAAATTTGACACCCCTAATCTTTATCTACAATTTTGTGACCATTGAAGCAATGAACTTCCCCACCTAAGTAGAGGGCTCTCTATCTAGAGAGAGAGAGAGAGAGATATCCTTGGAACTTCTACAGAACGACGCCTAGGTTACTCTAATTGTAGGTAGTTGTAAGATTAGAGGAAAGAAGAACTAGTCCAGCGTGGTAATATAAGAATCCAATACACTCCTAGAACATGAGTATGCAATGAAACATTAAAAATGCCTAATTTTGTCCGAAAGATTTTAGTAATTCTAACTGCCACTTGAACACTTTGCAGATTATGATGGTCAAAATTAGCTTGTATACCAAACAATTCTATTGGTGATGGTGAATTTGTTTGCGGCATGTATAAAAGATTGACGAAATTCAGGAAAAAAAAATATTTGGCGAGCTCTTTACAGCTACATTCAGTGAAGAATAAACAAGTTGTGTCTGAAACTTTGATCTTTACATTAGAAGCACAAAAGAAGGTAGTAAGTCAAAATTCTTAAACACCTATATGCATAAATGTGCAAGGCATGATTTGTGAATCATGTTTCTGATAATACTAACTGACACTAACTAAAGAAGTTAAATTCTTGGAGTTGGAATTCTTGGAATCTTAAATTAACCAAAGGGATAGGGGGGAAACGAAAAAAACAAATAGAGGTAAATATTAACATGAATTTCCTTCTGAGGCATGAACTAGATGGTAGGTTCAGTAAAAAAGGAACAAGAATATACAGTGCAAAGAGCAAACCTCAAGTATGCCCTCATCTTCAGTGCACCAACAACATCTGATCTCACTATTTGCCCATTGCTGTTTACAAGTATATTAACACTCTCCACAACATCCAAAAACACCTGAAAGAACAAACTTCCATGTAACCCAATGAAGAAAAAATACTCTTAAATAAATATGTATACCTACTTCATTCTTCTTGTAGTTTATCCCTTCACTACGCCAGGACACAGCATTTGTAACTGCCATTGGAGGCCTTTGTGTAACCTCCATCCTATATGCATCAGTTTTTATGAACTCACTGAGAATTTTTGCTTCAGTATATTGAGGATAACCAAAGTCCATCATTTCATCCAGTAGCTCATACTGCAAAGACAAAGAACATCAGCTCAGTCCGAATGAGCCAATATGAATGACAATTTCCTATCTAACTTTTGATCTTAAAGAGACATGAAATATTCCTCATACCACTACAACGAAATTATCGCGAAGGGATTCTTCTTCTAACTCTTCAAAATAATGCTTGAATACCTGTCAGAAAGGTAAAATAAAAAATGATAAATCTTCCCAAGTTCCAACCAAGAAAACCATTACTCCCTCCATTACATTTTTACGGTACTATAACTATTAGAGGAGTCAAACAAAAAAAGTTCTTCCATTTCAAGAATAAATTTAATTATAAAATACTGTGATGTAGACACATAGTACAGTTAATATACTTATAATTATATAATATGTAAATTTTACTTTAAAATTAAAGAAGCTGATGTCCAAATTGAGACTGAAAGTTGAACAGATTGACCCTACACTCTGAAGTCTGCCATTTTTCTCATAACTGAGAGAGTAATTGATTTTTGGATTAACACAGTAAGAGTACACATCCTCAAATATCAGCATAACTTACATCTACAACACGGTGTAGAAACAGAAGGAGACTAGCTGCATTACAGTTCTGCCTTGATGCAGTCATGAGATACACATTGTTATGCTGTATAAACATATAGGTCACGCCATTATCATATGCTACAGGATCCAGAGGATCACCCTGCAATGGATAAAATCACATAACAATCAAATTACACAGCAAACCGTAAACTGCTCAAGCTCCTACTAAATCAAATTCAACTGCCTGGAAAAGAAACAAAAATGTAGATGATAAAAAGGTATACATATCAGAGAAAAGGTAACTTTGTGTTAATATTAATCATCTTAACTTTGACTTCTCAATGAGATTTGCTCTTTTAAAGTAGAGTGGTTCAACATAATTATTGATCGAATATAAGTCCTTGAACCTATGCTTGCACAAAATTACTTAAAATTTGAAATTTCAAAATTCAAACACGTGAAATCATCAAAAGAAATTATAACTCTTTCTCCATTCTATTTAACTAAATTTGCACAATTTCAAATCAAATTACACCAATTTCCACTCTCCTGAACTCAAATCTAACTCCAATTTCAAACTAGAGCCATTTATAAGCGCATCAACTTGTGATATCTTCACCCAAATATTTCAATTTCTCGTATACAATGATTTCGACATTAAATTCAAAAGAGAGAGGAAAAAAGAACCTCTTTTTCAATGAGCTTGGTGAAGAATCGTTCCGCTTGAACGGAAGTGACGTCTCCACGGTAATCACGCCAGACGAGCACCCGGCCTTTGATGTCAAGGAGGAACAGCGCGGACGCCGCCCCTGCCATGTGAAGTACTACGGATTCCGATCAATATCGCAGATCGGAAAAGCTGTCGTAGAGAAGCTTTCCGATGGAGATCTGCTGTTGGTAGAGTAAAAACGATCAAATATAAGCTCCGCAGTGAATCTTCATGCGTTCGTTAAGGTATGGGTTTTGAGATCGAAATTTTGATCAAGTTGTTGTCATGTGCTTGCAGTGGAATCATATTTGGGCCGTATCGGGTCAAGTAGTCCAACTTCTGTCCGGTTATTTGACACAAACACCAAAATCCTTTTAGTTTGGAGCCGGTTGTCATTTTTGCTCAATGTTTTAATTTTTACCCTTGAGCTAAATAAAAATAAGTGGCCAAAAATATTTTCCGTTCATGACATAAGTTTATATTTTCATAAAAATTGCTTAATTTGTATGGAACTTATGTCGAGGTAAAAGTTTAGTTCACAACTCATAAGTAATATCATAGAAGACATAACTTAGTTCCTACACAACTTATGTCAACTGAGGCAAATATCAGCTTTAGATTCCACAAGTTATGTCATATATAAGAGGCATAACTTATTCTTATAAAACTTATGTCGCAAGGCAAAAAAAATCTAAATTCATATAGAGCGGATTAGATACTATTAGAACTTATGCCGGATAATTTAAGACAAATATTTTCTAAACTTATCTCGAGCGAAATTAGGTCATAAATAAGGATATTTTGACCTACAAAGTTTCATTAAATGACCAATAGGGACAAAGATTAAAAATCATCATATTTGAGGATAAAAATTAAAGATCATCCTGAAAGAAAATGTAAGTGCAAAACTTCACTTTTGTTGCCAAGTGTATTATTACGTGTCTTTTACAGTCGAAAACAACAAATAAACATTTTTCAATCATGATTTTAGAGTTTTAAATTCCACAAATAAATGGATAGTGTTAAGTTCTTTAAAACAAGATTTATCAACCTATTTTTATGGAGCTAGATCACATCCTCTTTTTATATCCAACTTTTTTAGGTCCCCATATCAAAATATTGAAATGGTCCCCATATAAATCTTTAAAACAAGATTTATCAACCTATTTTTATGGAGACTCAACTTTTGATTCCATATTCAATAACTGACGAGTTCAATTCTCTAGTACACTATTTTTGAATTTTAGTGTATATGAGAATAGATATGATCAATAGATTTTTCAAGGTTCAAATCACTTCATGTGCTATTTTTAGTTTGTTATATATAGGAAGAAATATCTGAAAGTGTATCTAATGATGTAATCATTAATCGTTTTTAAAATATGACAATTTATCAAGTATGTACAATTATAATGGCAATGTCTATATTCATATGTTATGTTTAAAATTTTGTTACTTTTTAAGTAAACGTTGAATATTAATACACATTTTTAGTCTGATTATTATTAATTATTTAATTTAAAGGCGTAGTAGAAATTCATAAACTTTAAATTTTGAATATATCTTTAGGTAAACTATGTGTTTTGTCTTCCTATGGTGAAAAGCTTTTATAGCCACATAAAAATTATGTCATGTTTAAGACCACATACAAGTTTCAATTTAAATTTTTTACAATATCACAAATATTATAATAAATTTTTTACCACAAATGATTTTCATTTTAACACATAAATGACAGAGATCTGAAAAGATTATTTTCTTCTATTCAATTTGTAAGTGGTCATAAGAGATCATCTTCACGAAAAAAGACATGTGACACAACTCTCAACTTGACCAAATATGTAAGATTTAAGAGTACCACATCTAAAGATAGCTAGTCTTCCTTGTAAGGTAAAAATCATATCTAAAATTGAAACTCTCAAAGGAAATGACACTAAATTCCTTTTAACTTCTTTCCATAGGGACATACAACAACCAACCAACATCAAGGAACTGTGGTTGTTGTCCCAAATAAGGATTTAGCTTTTCTATATCACCAACTTTAGATGAAAGAAGCTCTACAATACTTGATAAACTATCAAATTCTTGTACTGTATGAGTAACAATAGGCTTAGAATCATCCTTTTCTCCATATCCACACACGAGATGGAAGGTTACTTCATCTCCAACTAGATAACTTTTCTCTTCTCCTCCAACTTTCCAAGCTTCCCCACTATAAATTTGTCGCGATACATTAGGAAATGTATCGCCAGGCTGCAACGTGTACAATGTATCGTACAAGTATCCGATGGTACCATTAACATTTTTGCAAGTACAAGGGACTGTGACTAGATAGTCTTGCTTCCCTCGGCGAGTGACTAATTGGCTCTATTTGTGACTTGTTGACAGAGTAAAATGTCGCGATTTGGTCTTTGTTGAGACTTGAGACCATTGTGCTGGTAAAGTAGAGAGCTACACGTCTTGATTTGATTCGAGCAAGGAAAATAGTGTATTTTGAGATAATTGAGTTGGAACGCCAAATACAAAGTTTCTTAATGATGAAAAGACTTAAGGAAAGAGTAGTAGAACTAGTAAATAGTAATGCATACCTAGAAGACATAGTTATTGCTTCATGTCTTCCTTGTGAGATTATGAACAATAAGAAGAGGAATGTGTTTGATTTATGACTCTCTCCTAGTGCCGGCAAAATGAGCCCATATTTTAGTAACCCACCCAATCCGTCCATATTTTAATGGGTTGGGTGAGTGATTTTTCATATGGATAAAATATGGATTGATACCCATATTCAACCCATAAAAATATGGGTAAAATATGGGTAACGTATGGATTAGCCAAATGAGTTAAGCATCCAACTTTTATTCACTCAAAATTCATGATATCACTAAAATTATTGTAACTTCTCTTCCTTTTTATGTCTTCTATAAAACTTATTATTATTCTCTATAATTGAAAAGATGAAGTCTTTGGCCCTCCAAAAAATATATATTTTAAATGTACATTTCTTTTGTTAATTATAATTATATTTTTTTATTTGTTTAATTTTATATTGGATAATAAACAATAGTGTAAAATAAGAAAATCATATATTAGTATTGACATTGCTTACGGTGCATTAAGCATGCTTTAGTCATAAAATGTAAATATTCATTTACTTTGAAATTAAAAATATTTTCCCCTTGTTATTACATAAATTTATTTTATATTGAAAAATTATAGATTTTTTTTTTAACTTTTATGATACAATATAACTAAATAAAGTAGTTTAAACAATTTTCATCTAAAAAAAGACTCAAATACTTTCTTCATGTTGAATTATTAAGTAGAGTACTATTTACTCATAAAAATATGGGTAAACTAGTATTTTACCCAACCCAATATGAGCGGGTTAAATTATTACCCATTTTATGATAACCCATTTTCAACCCAAGGACCTACCCCCCTCCCCCCCTCCCCTGCCCGAGGGCGCCGTGCCTCGAGACCCTACCCCCCTCCCCCACCCCAGGACGTCGTACCCCAAGGCCCTAACCCCCTCCCCCTCCCCAAGGCGTCGTGCCCCCTACCCCCCCCCCCCTCCCCCGCCTCAGGGAGCCATGCCCCAAGGCCTAAATTTGGTCTTTGGTCTAATAGTTTGAGTTTAAAGTGAGGTAATAAAATAGTTAGATTTACAAGTAGATTTCAAATTAGAACATGGCCAGTTGGCCACATGACTTTCAATTATGGTCAATTCTAATTAAGAACGTAATCAATTTAGTAAATTTGGCTAGGATTTAAATAGCAAGCTTCTTAATTTTAACAAAATAACATAATTAACTTATTTATTCAAAAATATAATTTACTTAGTAACTAGTACTAATTTAATAAAAAAAATTCTAAGACGATTTTTGAATATTCATTTTATGAGCTAATACACACGAAAAATCAAATTTATGAATTTGTTTTTAGTTTTATGCCTTTTTTTTATAAGAAATGTTCATTCTTACACAAATGAATTCATTTTAACACATAAGATCGAGATAGAGATTTGAAAAGATTATTTTCTTCTATTCAATTTATAAGTGGTCATAGGAGATCATTTCCACGCAAAAAGACATGTTACCTGAAGGCACAACTCTGAACTCAATAACGATAAAACTTTTAATTAAGATTTAAGAGTATCATTGACAAAGATAGCGTGGCTACATAGTAAGGTAAAAATCATATCAAAAATTGAAAACTCTCAAAGGAAATGACAATAAATTCCTTTTAACTTCTTTCCATAGGGACATACAACAACCAACCAACATCAAGGAGCTGTGGTCGTTGTCCCAAATAAGGATTTAGCTTTTCTATATCACCAACTTTAGATGAAAGAAGATCTACAATACTTGATAAACTATCAAATTCTTGTACTGTATGAGTAACAATAGGCTTAGAATCATCCTTTTCTCCATATCCACACACGAGATGGAAGGTTACTTCATCTCCAACTAGATAACTTTTCTCTTCTCCTCCAACTTTCCAAGCTTCCCCACTATAAATTTGTAGCGATACATTAGGAAATGTATCGCCAGGCTGCAACGTGTACAATGTATCGTAGAAGTATCCGATGGTACCATTAACATTTTTGCAAGTACAAGGGACTGTGACTAGATAGTCTTGTTTCCCTCGCGAGTGACCAATTGGCTCTATTTGTGACTTGTTGACAGAGTAAAATGTCGCGATTTGGTCTTTGTTGAGATCATTGTGCTGGTAAAGTAGAGAGCTACACGTCTTGATTTGATTCGAGCAAGGAAAAGGGTGTATTTGAGACAATTGAGTTGGAACGCCAAATACAAAGTTTCTTAACGATGAAAAGAATTGAGGAAAGAGTAAAACTAGTAGAACTAGTAATGCATACTTAGAAGACATAGTTATTGCTTTAATGTATTTGATTTTTCTAATGCAACAAGATCTTGTTTTTATACAAATTTTGGCTGCATTATGCAGGCTAACATAACCTATAAGCATCAAAATTAACGCAACCACATACAAGAAGTTACATCACTTGTGTTGGACATAAACCCGCAACAAAAATAATATTTAGTGGTAATAACTCGGAATAATAATATATCACTAAAATACGATGATGATAAAAGAGCGATACTAAGATTCTTATTTGTTTCTTCTTTTTTCCTTTTTATTGTTCTCCTAGCAACTAGGGAAATGAGAAAAGAAAAAGAAACATAAATTAAAGTTGTTAGATATGTCAGGAAGGACCCCCCTTGTTTTGAGGGTTGACAAGATTATTAGTCCAACCAAAATGAAAATAACTACCTAAAGATTTTTAAGGTTTACAGGCTATTAACAATGATAGCCTCAAGTTATTCCCAGTCAAAGCTTAATAAGTTTATAAATGGGAAATATTGAATATCAATGAACAACATTAATGCTATTAGAAAGATGGCAGCGAAGGCGAGGATTTTCGCTGGTCTTTTTCTTATTTGCATTGTCCTCCCTTCGCTGGCCTCAGCATTTGTAGATCATCTACCTGAAGTTGGCCAAGTGAACGAGTCCGATAACAATGATGTACCGATCCATGTTAGTACTGTCGCTCACTTCAGCGAAAAGCAAGTTAAGGAGGCATTGATAAGAAGGGCAAAGGCAGTGCATGATCTGTGGGCAAATTTTCGTTATAATGATAAGAATGCTGCACCTGAAGAAGATGCTGCACCTGTAACTCCAACGCCTGTTGATCCAACACCTGTGCCTGTTAACCCTGTTCCAGTTGATCCAACACCTAATCCTGTGCCTGCTAACAATGTGCCTGCAGGATATCCGGGAGCAACTCAAGGGCCGCCTGTGGCAATGGGATATGGGGGTGCACCTATAACACAAAATCCATCAGACCAACAAACTGTGCCTGAACAGCCAGGTGCTGCTCAGAACCATCCAACACCGGAAGAAATTAAAGAGAATCGCAAACATGCTGGATTACAAGTGGGATTTTACGATTACACTTGCCCGAATGCTGAGAAGATTATTAAGGATGGAATGACCAGAGCTTTTGGGAATGATTCCAGCATGGCTGCTCCAATTCCACGTCTTCTGTTCCATGATTGCTTTGTCAATGTAAGTTTTCAGTCTTTACCTCACTGTGCAGATTCTACAATGTATACCTCTGAAATAGGTTTTGCAATGCTTTCTTGACAATGACAACCAAAAGAAACCTTAAAAGTTTAATGAAAATTCATTTATCTAATGTACAGGGATGTGATGCGTCTCTATTCTTAGACAAAACACCAAGTGGTGCAAGGGTAGAGAAACTCGCCCCCTCCAATGGTGCAACAGTTAGGGGATTTGAACTCATTGACGAGATCAAGGCTGACCTTGAGGCAGAATGTCCTGGCATAGTCTCATGCTCTGATCTTTTGGTCTACTTGTCAAGGGATGCCTTTGTTGAATCAGGTGTCCCTTACTATGATGTGCCTGGTGGACGTCGTGATGGAATGGAATCCCTTGAAGCAAATGTTCTTGGAAACCTCCCACTTCCTGATAGTACAGTGGACAAGATGATTGACCTGTTTAAAAAGAAAGGTCTGAATGAAGAGGATTTGGTTGTCCTAATTGGTGCCCACTCCATTGGAGTAGCTCATTGTTTCAGCTTCCGTTACAGAGTGGATGATCCAGTGAAGGCTACTATGGTAGATCCAAGACTCGCTGGAGTTATGAAATTCACATGTACCAGCCCAATGAGTACTCTGGCTTTTGATACCACCACACAGTACAAGATGGACTCCATTTACTACAAACAGCTGTCGGGGAAGAGAGCATTGCTTGAATCTGATGGACTTTTGAATGAAGATCCCAGAACAAAGGACTTTATCCAGAAGTTTGGTGACGATGAAAAGGGATGGTTCACTAAGTTGGGTAAGGCCATGAACAAGTTGGCTTCAATACAAGTGCTCACGGGAGACCAGGGGCAGATCAGGAAACAATGCCGGTTTGTCAACTAAAAACTGGATATAAGTCTCTAACATGCATCAAAATTGAATTGGTTCTTCACTTCATTTTCCCCCCTAAATTTTCCATGTTTTACTTAGAAGCTCATAGGACTAATTTAACAAACATACAGACGGTGCATGAGGGGTGTAGGTTGCTCATCTGCAACAAATTAAACACTATGTACAAAGCAATTTTTTGTCTGAAATTAAATCATAATTTTGAACTCTTCCATTTTACTCGAGATAGCTAATCTAATTGCTTCAAACCAACAATTCACAGGAAAAAATGTCCAGTACAAGTTACAACTGTTTGCTTGTTTTGATGTAGTTTATAAGTAAATTGCAAAAGAGAATGAAAAGAACTCCCATGTTTCAAAAATTAAGAGGAAACCAAGCTATGCTTTGTGTATATATATATATATATATATATATATGTCAGCCTCTTGGTGCAGCTACAGTACTGTATTATCTCCCAATTCATGGATGACTTTCTCAATTTTGACCAGCATATCTGTCAATATCAGGAATTCTGCCAATTAGTACTCTAAACCAGTCAAATCAGATCTGCATATGGCCGCTTTATTCAACTGCGAGTGATCATATTTACAACTCGTGTAGATATTACTTAAGCAACAATTTTGACCATGGTTCCACGATCACTTCAAGAACAATGCCTTTAAGGCTTTCCCATCCAGTAAAAGGAAGAAGTAGTTAAATAAAAAGAAGAATGAAATATCAGATGATGGGCAAGTTCCACCGACCAAAACCTGGAAAAGGACCTCAAGTATTTGAAGACATACCTTGGAATGAAGAATCTTCAAGATATTTCTGCAAGAATTAAGCAGGTGGATCATACATTGGAACATAGGTAGCTCTAAAAGTTGGAGCCAGCCAGCCATTTAAAATTTTCAGAAAGCAGAACTTTAGCTCATCTTTATACAAGATCTAAACAGAAATCATACCGCAATTTGGTCTTTGAGGTCAACCTCCTTCGTCATACTTGACTGTGCAGCAACTGCGTCCAGTTAACAATTATTAATGGTGTTAGTTTGAATCAGAAAGTAGAGAACGTCGTGACAAGTTGACCGATGTGAACCACCTTTATCAATTTCAGGGCAGCAGTTCGTCAAGAAGGAGGTGAAACTGGGAGGAAAAGCTGAAAGAATCTCGTCAGCTTCACGACTTAGTTTCATTTCCTCTTTATGTGAATCTTGAGAAAATTCAGGTGCCAAGGTCAGTGGCATGTAATGAGGAGTAGAGTCACCGGAAGCTGCACATATCCATCCTTCGTTGTCCCTGAGAAAATCACACCTTCAGTAAATCATACATTAATAGCTTAATATGGTAAACTCTACATATCTTGAGATGGGAGTATGTGTTAAAACAACTGTGGTATATGTCACCTGTGTGAAGCTCCATCCAAAGGATTAAACTCAGATTGGGAAGATATTGCTGAATCAAATTCAGCACATGGAAGAGGTTGAGGATTTGCATTGTCCAACTTTCCCTAAGAATGTCACATGCGAAAACCATAGGAAGGAAGAAAGTTGTAAATTATTTAAGAAACAAAACTCACTATCTGAGAGAAACTCATAGAGCACATCATAGAGATTTAAGTACCTTTAAAACATTCATGAAATTCTCTATCTCATAGATCGTCAAAAACCGCAGGATGAATTTCTGAATCTGCAAAAACAAAAGGACAATTGAAGTCCAACATTATTGGTTTTATGCATAGAACCTTGCATATAACTCCCTTTATAAGGATTAGGAAATGAGGAGACTCTGATAATCAACTTATCCATTTCGAATTGTCCAGTATGACAAAGCTTCGATAGAATAATATCCTAACTTTGCAAGTTAAAACATGCATTACAACTATGAAGCTTGAGTGAACAATTCAATGCCTGTAACATTTACATGAACATAACTTCTCAGGCTATGCGCTTTCTGAAGAACTGTCTATTATCTTAAGTACCAGATGGTGCAGATCTTGGATAAAATGCATTACTTAAGTTACAGAGCCCAGATCTGAGATGGTTCAAATTCTTTAAGCAAAGGATATCACCACTCTCATGTCAAGTTATGCACCTAAAGAGACTTGTTGAGGACAATAATCTTACTAGAATAACTAATAGACATGGTAAACTAGCTAATTCAAGTTTCTTCCATGCAATATTTCACAACTATTTGCCTTTCTCCTTTTCTTATTATAACTTCAGCTATTGTTCACCTCACCTCCATTAAGGTTTACATCTCTTGAGCTGCTTCCGTTTTAATCCACTTCTTAATCTCGTTATTTCTCTAGTGTAGTTTTCCTAGAAAGAAGATGTTTTAGCTGAAAAGAATAGGGGTTTAAAGAAAGCTTGAGGTATAATTAACTATGACTTCAAAAAAAAAAACATGCTCACCTGGCCAACAGAATCCCTATAGCTCACGAGGATGGCTCTGCTTCCTCTTGCTGGAAAACCTGATACACATGATACCTGAGGCCATGAGAACATCAACCGTGAAATGTAATGCTCTTCCTGTGAGAAGTAAACAATGAAACCAGAAAAAAGTCAGAAGCATGGGATTTCTCTTTTAGCTTCTCATGCAGAAACTGTCACATCATCTAAGAGTTATGAACCACAGCAAGTAACATCCATTGCTTGTAGAACTGTAAGACGGCTATGAAAAAACAGAACTGATAATGTAAAAGAATAATGTTTGTGGTCGGCGTGAAAAAACTCTTCAGAGCTGTGTAAGACAAGTTTATCTCACAAACAATGCATAACAACTGTGCCACATCTTATGCTACCAAACAGAGAATTAGTACACCAAGAATACATTAGGCCTCCAGTATTCAAGAAAAACCAGCATTGGCCCTCCTGCAATAGTTTCAACAATGCACTTAAACCTATTCATGATTGCTTCTGCATTTCTCTGTGCCCAGTGATATTTTTACGATCAGCAATATAACTTTCCCTCCTGGGAAAAGAAAGCAGCATTAATTTGCCTAACATAGCAAGAAGAAATTGTTTCGTTCAAGCAATTGCGGTGATTATTTTGCCAATTTTAAACAAACCCAGAACACAACTTTTGCATTCAACAGAAACAATACCAGTTCTCCAACACAGTAAAAGTGAGATCACTTAGTGTTAACAAGTTCATGCAAAAATTAATTGACTCTACAATTTAAAGGTACATTAAGTTAGAAAAAAACAATTACATCATAAATTTCACGATGGTAATAACATCGGAACTCGAAAATTATGCACGTTTATTTTCAAATTCAACTAGAAAATTATGCACGTTTATTTTCAGCAAACAGATGCATCCATCCTAATAACAAGGAGAAACAGCGGGAAAGCAGCTGATGCTCAGAGTGACTCTGTGAACGAGAACGAACACATGGAAGAAACCGCGAGAAGAGATAAATCAAATCTTAAGATCTACTTATCAACAAATTCAAACTAAAATTAACTACTATTAGTACTATATTATGGAATGTTTTCACCAAATTAAAAGAAATTGCATCATAAGTTCACAATCAGGTGACAACTAACATTCAAATTCAGAAGTTATGCATTTTCATTTTCGATTTCAACTTCATCCTTAGAGCAACTGAGCAAACAAATTTTATCAATCAAAAAAGGAAACACGAAAACAAAACTAAATTAGTTGTATCGCCTACAAGGACTATAAATTTACTATAAATTCAAAGCAACATCAAATTAAAACAAAATTTTAGATAAAAAATTCACAAACAATGGAAAATAAGTTCGAAATTGTACGTTTTCTAATTCACTTCATCCTTTAGAAACTCAGTCGACAAATATATCAATCAATTAGGAGAAATAGTAACAGAATTGAAAGTGCTCACAAGGATTCTGTCACAGAGAGAGACGACGAGGATGAAACCGCCATTAGGATCAAAGCTGTTAGTGCGGAGTTTGAGAGAAACGATGGAGGCAGAGGAGATCCATTTGCCGCGTTTACCGTACTTCCGTCCGATGGAAGAAAGAGAGATGAGAGACGAATGAGAGGAGTGAGGAGAAGCTGGACAGACAATGAACCGAGCATACTGAACTTCCCAGTGGTTGGTTACGGTAGCGATTGACATTGAAGAAGGCAGCGCCGCCTGCTCTGCCGCCGTAATCGGTGACCGTGAATGTGATCCCGCCATTTTTCAAAACTTTAGTTTGGAGTTCTTAGTTGTTTGCGGCATATACTAGCTTAGATCATGCTGAAAGCAACACTTATATACAGCTAGTAAAGTACCTAATTCTGTTAGGGTCGATTTGGTACAAAATTTGGAATTCACTTTATTTTATATTTAGTGAGAATTATTAGCTAATTTCAAAAATATATTTTATAAAATATCCTTAATCAATCTCACAGGAATATATTACTTAGAAATTATAGAAAGAAAATATAAAGGTGCAACATTTTAAAGATATTAAAATCATAAAGAAATGTACTACTTAGAGCTTAGAAGGCCTTAAAAATGTGATATTTCTATGGTAATAATCATGCAATTCAATAACTTTATCAGTTAAAAATCAACATACCAAATATATTTATACAAAATACTTATTTTATATTTGGTTCATTTTATATAAAGATTCAAGGAATTCTTCCTTTTCGGGTTCACTCGGAGAGTGTTATAGGTAACACTTAAAAAAATAACGGGGAAGTTAGAATGGGAATTACACAACAAGGTAAATATGTGATTAATGCTTATGATAAACCACTATAGTTTAAAATATTAGTACAATTAATAGCTATATGTAGGGTTTTACAGTAAATTTTTATCTCTCCTCTCTCCTCTCTCCCGCTCTCCCTTGCCTCTCTCTTCCCACTGTCCTCTCTCTCCCTCTCGCCCCTCTCTCTCCCCAGCCCAAACAACCGCAACCTAAAAAACATTCCACATAATATGACAATTTTTATTCTACCAATTGTATTCGTCAATATAAATTGTGTTCATTAATACAATTGACACAATTATATTCAATGTATGATACAAATCAATTGTAATTCCGACAATTATATTTATATGTTGTATCAACCGTATTTGTATTTTGTATCAATTGAATTCATGATATATTGAATACAACATGCATTCATCCTCTCTCGTCCTCGCTCGCCTCTCTCTTCCCTCTTTCAATCTCGCTCGCCTCTCTCCTCCTAATGTGTAGCTAAATACAATACTTAATTTTTTATACAACTGTATTCATTTTAATACAAATCAGTTGTATCAATTATGTTCGTGATACAACCTAATACAACGAATACAACAAGTATTCAACCTCTCTCACCTCTCCTCTCTCCCAAATCTTGCTTGTCTCTCTCCTCCCCTAAACATGTAATTATAATTCGTAATTAAGCAAACTATAACTATAGATCCTTAATTAAGCTCAAACTATGGTTTTTTTTTTTTAAAGTTACCCTAAAAGTTACCGCACCCCATTCATTTCCTTAATTTGAATATTCTTCAATAATTCAAATGAACTAATGGTGTTTTTGGTATGGAAAATATTTTTCAATAAGTTAATTTTTATTATTTAATAAATAAACATAAAATATTATTCAAACAATATTTATAAATATAACTTAAAAAATATTATGAGAAAGTAGAAGTAGATGGTGGGGTGGGGTGAGAAAGATACAAACACGTATACTATTATTTACCGTATGAAATTTATTTTCTACCGTGTGCACAAGTCACAACTAAACCTAAATATCTTATTTTGACGCGTTACTCTGCTTTCCATTGACGCGTTACTCTGTTTTCCTATAAATAGATAGATTCATTGTTGTGGAGCTTAGTCTCTTTTCTTTCTTCTCGGCACACAATGGAGAAGAAGATGAAGGGCAACATGCTAAATTACAAGAAGAAAAAAGAAACTATCAAGAAAAAAACTAGAGAGCTTTCAATCCTCTGTGACATTAAAGCTTGTGTCATTCTTGTTGATCCTGATGGAGAAGTAGATACATGGCCTGAAAATCCCACTGATTTCAACCCCATTATTCAATCCTATAAAGAAAATCTCTTTCACGGCAAGAGAAAACGAATTGATGATGATGGGTGTTTCGAGAAAAAGTCGAAAAAGAATCATGCTCTGTTTTGCGATGATGGTGAAGATCAGTGGCTTAATGATGTGTTTAGAGAGTCGAACGAAAGTTTGTTGGTGAAATTGAATTCGAAATTAGAGGCTGTGGAGAGAAGAATTGAATTCTTGAAGATGATGAATTATGGGAATGGGGTTGTTGGAGGATCAATTTCAAGTGAGAAAGAAAGTTTACTTGCTAATCAAGAAACCCATAATTCAGATTTTGAAGTTGCAATTAATGGTGATCGATTTGAAAACAGTAGTGCTTATAATCAAGAAAATGAAATTGCTATGGCGGCTGAGTTATGGGTGATTGCTGGTGATGAATCTGCTTATGATCATGGCCAAGAAATTGATGTTCTGAGAGGTAATGCGACACTAAACAATTTGAATAATGTGTAGAATTTTGGGTATGATGATCACTAGTTCTGAATTTTTGAGTTGTATTAATTAAAATCATTGATCTATGTAGATTAACCTTTTTATTATTGTTATTGAAGATGATTACAGCCATTTGACAGAGTAAATTTGGTTTCTTTTCCCTTTGTTTCTGTTTAAATTTTCTATTGTTTGAGAATTCGGAAAATAACACTTGAAACCATAAGGCTAAAATGATCATGCAAATTATGACCATATAAAAAAAAAAATTATTTTGTATACCTCGTGAAGGTAGATATAGAGAGGTATACAACAACATCATATCCAATCAAATTTGATAAGTGGGATGTAGCTTTCCACTACCTCATGAAGGTAAAAAGGAGATGTTGCTTTCGAAAGACTTCACAGATTCACTTTAGTAATAAAATACGATAGATAACAAAAGGAAAGTAAAATGAAAATGGTCCGGGTACACTGATGTCACTTTACCTTCTCCTCCTACTTGAATATTCTTCGGTTGAAATAATATTTTTGTATCTAAAAAAAGAAATTGAAGGAAATACAGAATTGGTAGTCTATTGTTATGGCTAAACAATTTCATTTGACTAAAATGATGGAGTTCCATCCAACTTTTTTTTTAATTATTTATTATTTTACAAATTTTGCCCGATAAATACAAAGTATGCTGTTGGGCCAAGAGATTTTTTTTAAAAGATGAAATTTGAGTAGTTCGTCTCAATGAATATTCACTTTAGATTGCTTAGTCCACCTCATTATTAAGTATTTTGAATATAAATGTAAAATTTAAAATATTAATTTTAACTATCATCAATATACGTAAATTACAACTTACGAGTGGAGAAAAGAAGAAGGAACTTGTAAAGTTAAGTCAATATTGACATGGGCTTGCAAGATAATTGCATTCGAAAGTCCTAATAGTGCTTCAACATTGGGAAAGTTGAGGCCCCATTTCAAAAAATTATCTTTTACTACACCAATATAACAAGTATAATTTTACAAATAAAATATGAAAATGATAGAGTCGCAAATTTTACTCTTATTATTATGAAGTATAAAAATTATTTTCAATAGATCCTTAACTCATGATTTATGTATTGGATATAGCTCTAAAAAAAGGAAAAAAAAAGAAGATTTTACATGTTGGGCCTTATAAAACCCAACAAAGTGGAAGCTCAATCAAATACAAGCACCTGTAAAACAGTGCCAGTCACTGTAGTTGGTGTCCGCATTCTTGAAAGGCCAATTTGAATAGACTTTTGCCATATAACTTATAAATAAAAAATTATAAGTTAGAATTTCTAATTTATCTTTGTTATTTTAACTTTAAGATAAGTGTTTATAAGTATTTTTGAACATTACTCAAACACTTCAAAATTATATAAAAAATATTTTGACTTAAAAAGACTTTAAATAAGTCAATTTAAAAGGACAATTAATTTTTTTCCCTTTTTGTCTTAAATACACGTACCCTAAAATTCCATTTCAAATAGTACAGTAATAATTCCTATTATGATTATGAAGTTTTTGGCCTTTTTTTTTTAGTTTAGTTGAAAAAAGTGATGTTGTGAGTGGAGATTGGACAAATATATATCTATCTATATGAAGAAGCAAAACCACAACTGTATAGTTTGAAGGAGCACCACTATTTGCTTTATCTCCAAATTTGTGATTCAATCAAATTTTGCACATTAATCCAATCTTTACAACTGTTCAGTGGCTGTGGTTTCATCTTGGAATTTATGTCTTCACACTTGGCCACATATACAAATAATAATATACTATAATTATCCCCTTTTCCCTTACAACCCAATAAAAAATAAATTGCACTTCTCACTCACCAAACTGACTTGTGTGTTCACAACACTTGCCTCCTAACTGTAAGTCATTCCATCCCATCCCCCCCTTTTTTTTTTTGATTTTTTTGATGTATGGGTGTCTGAAATTTTTGTGATTCTGCATATTGTTTGTGTGTTTTAATTGGATCGATAAAATATAGATTTTCTCTTTCATCTGCTATGTGTATGTGTAATGGAGGCGTTTTTTGTCATCTTTCTTAGATTTCGTGTAGTGGTGAATATGTGCCCACAAGATGCTTTTGGTCCTTTTTTATTGATTACTAGGTCACACCTCGGGTGCGAATTTTGTTAAACTTGTCTTTGTTAGGATTAATAACTTAGTCAATGTAGATTTTGATTTGGGGTGTGTGTGGTCACTTGCACTGTTGATTTTATGGTTACAAGTTTATATTATTGCAGTTTTCTTTTTTGATATCTGATGTTGTTGAAATCATGAATGGCCCTACCGAAAGATTGACCAAATCACATTATATGTAATTGGATTGCCACTTTTCCTGTGTATGATATGTTTGATTGCATTTGGGATTTTTTATATTAGGATGTTGTTGGTATAATAATCAATGGGATGAGTGTTTTGGTCAGAACAGTAGCAAATTGTATTCTTAATCTTGTTATATTTTCTTGTTTAACCTAAAATCTGGATTAAAGATTAACAATTAAATTTAGTGGGGGAGAACCATGAGGTCTCAGGTTCAAATCCGAGACCAATAACAAAAAAACTAGGTGATTTCACATCAGCTCTAGCCTTGGTGGATAGAGTTACTTGGTGGTACCTATTGTTGGTGGGAGGTGACAGGTATCCTGTAGATTTAGTAAAGATGCACAAAAGCTGGTTCGAACGCTACAATCATTGATAAAAAGATTTAACAATTATATTTATTGAATAGTGTCAAAGGCAAGTGAATTATCTAACTGATAGTTAACCTCCCGATAATATGAATTTGACTAAAACCTATGTTGCTTGGACTCTTCAAAAATGCCGATGGGTGCGTGTCGGATCCTCCAAAAGTAGTGTGTTTTTGGAGGATCCGACTTGGGTGCGGCAACAATTTTGGAGAGTCCGAGCAACTTAGACTAAAACGATATTAGACAAACAGTGAGAAATGTGTAAATGATAAAATAGCAAGAGAGAATTTTTATTGGGAACTCGTGATTTAGCTAATGAACAACGTATCTGAGTAAGAACACAATAGCTTGTTACAACTTGAGATTTAAGCAATAGTAGTTGTAAAAATAAGATGAGATACAAGTGGGGATAAGGAGTATAGTTATAGTACAACACTAGAATAGCTAATTCCTAATATTCGCTCCTCATTATGATCGTTATATGCACACCCCGTACATAACACATACTGATTTGTAGAGGTGAATATAGGATTTCTAAAACATGGTTGTACCTCTTAAAAAAGAAAGAAAAAAATGTATTCAGTGGGAACTGATCCTTCTCTAGGCAAATAACTCAACATCAATCAAGTGCACCATTTAGCCTTCTTGTAGCATGAGTGCCAACAAATAATATTGTACTAATTTTAGAAAAATATATACATTAATTACCTAGTTTTACGACGAGACCATGGGTTCACGTGCCCCATATTTAGCTATAAATTTGCCACTGTTGATTTGTAACCGCCGTAGAGGATCCCATATATTCCAGAGTTGGCAAGTTTGGATGCTTATCCTATCCATACATTTGTCGACTGACCCGATGTTTGATTGTGGGATAAGACCATCTTACTCCGGCATGACGAGTTCAGGGTAAGCTTGTTATAGATTTGGAGCAGACTTCTGGGGTTATTTCTAACCTCTTGCTGGAGCGAACTTTGATGACTTGGAGCTGACTAGACTTGTGCTGTTTTTGAGTTGTCCACATGTCATATCCATATTTGACCAATACATTTCTCTTTGGTTTTTTGGCGCCGCTATATTTTGTTGCTTTGCATTCATTGTTCCTTTTACTGCTTATACTTTCTTCATATAATTGTAGGTTTTGAGCCGAGGTGCTACATTGCCAGTACGGGCATCACTCTGCTTGGAATTTGAACTAAGAGGAAAATTTTAATTCCTCATAATGTCTTCTAAGGCATTGGACTATGACAATCTGAACGAAAATGTCAAGAAGTGCCAATATGCTGTCAGAGGTGAGCTGTACCTTCGAGCTTCTGAGCTTCAGAAGGAAGGCAAAAAGGTATAAGTTGTCAATTTGCTCGTCTTTTCCTATAGAAGATTCTACCTGGTGACATTTTATAGCTTATCATGTACTGAAAGGGATTATATACTTTTAAAATAGGTATTATTGTCCATTTACCCTCTTTGAGTCACTCATAGTTCGATATTCCAACATGCATGAGGAATTGTTGTCTATCAAACCTTTATCATCATGAATTTATAGGCTAACTTTCGGCAGCTTGCAAGATTTGAAGCATTGAATCAGTCATCCGTATCGAGCGTAGATTATTGCCAAAACCTGTTTGAATCCCATGAAATGCATACAAATTTATAAATTCCTCATCTAAATAATCCTGAGATACGACATGCTCTTTTGATGTGATGCTACAGTTAAACAACTTACACAATAATAGTGATTAATCTATTCAAGAGTCCTATGACCAGGAGACTTTTTTTTGTAAATCCTAATGTTTTGAGTTTGAATGAGGACCATTTAATTCATTCGGAGCGCTCATATAGTATCTCATTGTTCCACTTATTCTGCAGATCATCTTCACGAATGTTGGTAACCCCCATGCCCTTGGGCAGAAGCCACTGACATTTCCACGCCAGGTTTGTTACAGTTGCGGAATGCCTGTTTTTAAGATGCTTGAGGTTTGGTTACTTCGTACATGTAAAAATGCTGGACTCTATATTTCAGGTCATTGCTCTCTGTCAAGCTCCATTTTTACTGGATGATCCGAATGTGGGACTCATATTCCCTGCTGATGCAATTGCAAGGGCTAAACAGTTTCTTGGGATGACTTCTGGTGGTCTAGGTATCCTTTTACTGATAACCTTTAATTGTTACATATGCACGTCCTTGTGCCATGTCTCTCTTTCTCCTGGCTTTCTTTTATGCCCTTTGCTGAACAAATACACAAACAAGAAGTTGTTTTTGACTTTTTGCTTATATGTCAGAAGTTTTTCCTTTTTTTTTTTTTCTTTTTTTTTATGTTTTAATGATATATTATATTTTTGCTTTATCATTTACTCTTATTTCCTGCTTATAGTTTCTTCATTATATTATGTTCGTGAAATCACGATCTAGTCTTTAGTCTCTGTAGTTCCTTATATTCTAAAGGACTACTTACTTATTAATCCATCGAAGGGGGTGGGAGGTGATAGTTGGTGCAGGTCAACTTGTGAACTGTTGAAATTGAGCTTATGCATTTAATCCTTTCTCAGTGTACAAAAGCTAAATTAGACTACAGAAACTTGACTTTCTATCCATCACTAACTACTGGTCTGTGTTCTTGTTATGACACTCAATTGCGAGCAACACATATTACTTTGGCCCAGTTTTGAGACAGTGATTCTTAGAGAGTGAATGATGTATTCTATATTTGCCGGTAATTAGGTGCTTATAGTGACTCCCGAGGCATTCCCGGTGTAAGGAAAGAAGTTGCAGACTTCATTGAGAGACGTGATGGATATCCAAGGTTGGATGGCTCATTCCGTTTTATCTGGTCTGGTTTGATGTTCTAAAATTGATTATTGAACTGATATCTAGTTATTTTGTTTGACAGTGATCCAGAACTCATATTTCTCACAGATGGTGCCAGCAAAGGAGTAATGCAGATCTTGAACAGTATCATTCGCGGTCCAAGTGATGGGGTAACTGATAATTTGATATAAATAGCAAGATTTTCCTCTTCCTATTTTCTCTGTCTCCTTTCATATATCTTGTTTTTAACTTAGACAACTCCTTTTAGCACCTCGAGGTTTTTATCTTTTACATGCATTATCATATTCTTAATGAGTGCATATTTGTTGCTAGATATTGGTCCCTGTTCCCCAGTATCCACTATACTCAGCTTCAATACAATTATTGGGGGGTTCTCTTGTTCCTTACTACCTTGAAGAGACTGCAAACTGGGGTCTTGATATCAATGACCTTCGCCAATCAGTTGCACAGGCACGATACAAGGGAATAACTGTGAGTATGCTCAACTTCTGCTTTCCATTTACATTCAGAAAATATGGTCTCATGTGTATGTGAATTCTGAGTATAATTCACTAAAGTCAGTTTTATTAGCGACTTTAGGCTTGGTGAATGTTAAGCCTTCTTTGTCTGTATGCCTCAGTCACAACCCCCTCCCCTGACCCTCTAGTGACTCCAAAAGAAGGAAACGAATGGAAAATAAAAGAGAGAGCACATGTGGGACTGAATACTACAACATTTTCAGAAGCTGGCAAAACTTAAAAAGCTATTCAATGGGACTGGTTCCTTTAACTAACACATTTAGATATGGCTGCAAATAATAGCTGAATTACTCTTTTGCTTTTAATGTCCTAAAGCATCTTGTCCTCTGCATTTATTAGGCATGTCTAGCATTAATCTGTATGTATATATTTCTTTGTTTCTGCCTAGGTACGAGCTATGGTGATTATAAACCCTGGAAATCCCACTGGACAATGTCTTAGTGTGGCAAATCTTAAGCAAATAATTCAATTCTGTCACCAAGAAAATTTAGTATTACTTGGAGACGAAGTTTATCAGCAAAACATTTACCAAGATGAGCGCCCCTTCATAAGTGCAAGAAAGGTACATGTGCAAAGTTTTGCCTGAAGAATTTATTAGCCAACCAGTATTTTTAGATCCTACATACTCATTTATTTTATTCACGAAATATGAAGGTTTTATTGGATATGGGACTACCATTAAGCAAGGAGGTTCAGCTTGTCTCATTTCACACCGTCTCCAAAGGATATTGGGGTGAATGTGGACAGCGTGGAGGATACTTTGAGATGACCAACATTCCTCCAAAGGTTTGTATTTTGCTTCCATTAAAACTGTAAGGATAGGAATATACTTGGTATTTCTTGTTTATTGTAAAGTTCTTATCCTCGGTGCCACATTGTATGTCATGGTTTGAATTGGAAAAACTCCAGTAGTGATAGTGAAAAGTGTAGTGATCTCAAGACACATTTTATTTGAGTGGTGCTATAGTAGTCTTTTCTTTGTAGTGCTTATAAATGACTCATTTCACATTTTGGGGAAGTTTAAAAGACACATTCTCCAATGTGGATTAGCTAAGAACATTGGCTAAAAAAAGAACAGAAAGGGAACAAATGATCCATATATGAGATACCAACTAGTTGGAATTAAGACTAGTTTGTTATTGTTTCACTTATGTTAGGTTCAGCGTTTGGAGCGAGCTTTTCAACTCTAGTTAAAGACTTGTATGCCACTGTTAAGTTAAGTTTGATAATTAGAATTTCTCTGGCTCTAGATAAACCCGATGTCTTGAAATAGAAATTACTAGTACTGTAACCAAAATGGCTCGAATAGGGCAGAGTTGATAGAGATGATTCAAGTAGCCATAACTAGTTTATGATTGAGACGTGGTTCGTCAATTGATTAGAATAATTTGAAAGAAATCTAGGTTGGATCTTTTAAGTGGACCATTTCATACTATTCACAATCGTTTAGTTTAGTTTTTCTTAAAGAAACTGTTCAGTCCCTCATCGGTTGTTTGAAGGGAGATTGGACTCTTTAGATGGTCTTGGGAAATTCTCATCCCTTGAGCTAACTTTTGCGGTCGAGTTAGCTCAAGGTTCATTTCTTTATCATGGTACCAGAGGCAGGCTCTCCCCATATCATTGTTTACACCATGTTGAGCCCCCATCTTACATTGTGCACGCTCCAGATGTCCAGTCCACGGTGTGCGGGGGAAGGGGAGGCTGTTGAGTTCCACATCGGTTGAGGATGGGAGATTGGACTCCTTATGTGGTCTTGGGCAATCCTCACTTATTGAACTAGCTTTTGCGGTTGAGTTAGGTTCAAGCATTTTTTTTATCAAAAACTATTCACAATGGTGTATGTTATGAATAGGGGTGGCAAATGGGCGGGTTGGGTAAAAAATCACTCACCCAACCCGTAAAATATGGGCGGGTTACAAAAATATGGGCTCATTTTGCCGGCACTAGTTATGATACATTGAAATTTAGAGTCATATTATAGTCTCACAATGTAAGATTTTCTTGGTTTTTGCCTTTATGCACCTAACACAGTTTTTCTGGTATTGAACTCTTATGTACCTAAGACGAAACCTTTCTTTTTCGCATTTGATGTTCCAGGCCGTTGAAGAAATATACAAGGTTGCCTCAATTTCGCTCAGTCCAAATGTACCTGGACAGATATTTGTAAGTCACTTTTTACTTGTCTTTTCCGAGATAATATTATGTGCTTCAAATTAGGAACATCATTTTTCAATACCATTCCACCAAGTTAGTAATGTCCTGTTCTTTTGTACTTACAGATGGGGCTCATGGTGAACCCCCCTAAACCTGGAGATATCTCATATGACCAATTTGTCAGAGAGAGGTATGACTGCTGACACTAGCCCATGAAATTCTTGCAACTCTTTTTAAGAAGTGAGAAATTGGTGCGACAAAAAGAAAGAACTTTTTTTATTTTCGATGGGGTTTTGGATATGGACTTTGAAAATATGTGGTCACTGAGTATCTTCGATCTTTGAACTTGTGAGTTCTAAGAAAGCTTAAAGTACATCACAGGTTCGAACGTGCAGTAGATAAAAGCCTGGTATTTAAGTAGAGAAGGGTATAAGGGTGGGTTCATTATCTGTAGAGTTTCATACCTTGTGCTGCTACATGCCCTTGGGAATTTCTCGGTAATTAAAACAACGAAGAAGAGAGCAAGCTTAAAGCTATAAATATATCTATACTTTGTCACCTACTAGTATGAGATATTTAAATAAGCGGAACCATTAGAATTTGTGGTCGTTTAAACTTTATCAAAAGAATGCACTTTTCTCCAACACAACTCCCAGAACAGGACATCTCCACACATATCCTAAATCCTAATTCACCGTCTTATCCTTTTTTTCTTCTCTTTTCGGAACTTTTCTGGATTTATGTCAATATCTGTCTACCGTGATCAAGGATTTGAATTCACTTATAAAACTCGTAGTTTCTTTTTCTCTCTTTTTTATAATTTTCTGTTATAAAACGCCCGCACACTCTCTGGTTCTTTAATGATGACTATTAATTTTATTCTGATTGCAGTAAGGGTATCCTCGAGTCATTAAGGAGGAGGGCACACATGATGACTGATGGTTTCAACAGCTGCAGAAATGTTGTCTGCAATTTCACAGAAGGCAAGTCACCAGTGAGCTTTTTATTCAGTGAAAAGCCACATGAGCTCCCATTAACTTTGTGATGAAATGTTTTCAGGTGCAATGTATTCCTTCCCGCAAATACGATTGCCTCCTAGAGCAATAGAGACTGCAAACAAGCTTGGGAAAGCTGCTGATGTTTTCTATTGTCTGAGGCTGTTGGAAGCAACTGGCATCTCCACTGTCCCTGGTTCAGGTTTCGGTCAAAAGGAAGGGTGAGTTTTTTATTCTATCATATTTCTACCTCCATTCCCAAACCTTTTCAATGCCAAAATGCCCTTATATGCATTTCCACTGTTATTAAAAGCCGTCACTTCAATGCTTTAACTATGTCACTTAGAGTGATAAAGCAACGCGAAGTGAAGGATAATCACTTCATGGGCAAAACCATGTCCTTAAGATAAGTGTGCACAAAGGGATCCCAATGAGAAATGGTTGATTTTTTGACTCTCAACTATATGAAGTTAGATTAATATTGGTATTATTGCAAAGTGGTCAATTGAAACACCTATAGTGTTAGTAAATTGTAACGCGTTCATTTCTGTCTCCCTCTGCCCTCGGGTACTTTGCAACGCGTTAAAATAGGTTATTGTGGGATTGATTGTAAGGTTGTGAACAATGTAGGGTGTTCCATCTAAGGACAACCATCTTGCCAGCTGAAGAAGACATGCCAGCAATAATGGAAAGTTTCAAAAAGTTCAATGATGAATTCATGGAGAAATATGAAGACCACAAAGGTTATTCCAGGATGTAATAGAAAAAAGATGGTTGGAGTATTTATTGTATATGTTTTTACCTTACAACTACTGCAACTCTATTTACAAACAAATTATTGTACACTACATCTCTTCCCCCCTCTTTTTAGCCTTCATTCACGTGTTTATATATATATGACTTGCTAGATTTACTATGTGGTCTATAGATTTCCTTTTTTCCCTTCTGCATTTAATTTATTTTAAGTTAGTAAATCAGACCATATTATATTAAAAGTTTGTTGATTTTAAGTAGGTGTTCGACCATGTAATTTGAAGCTTAAATTTGATGTTTTGCTTTGAAATTAGTGTTTGTTTATGATTTGAATATAAATTTAACTTCGATTTGAAATTTTGATTTCAAATCTCAAATCCTATTTAAAAGCAAGGAATTCAATTTCAAGTTTATAATTTTAATTTAAGACTTGACCTATAAATTTATATTTTATAAAAATTATTCATGATTTTAAATTTTGTAAAAAAAAGTAAAAGCTCGATGAGGAGAGATTGTTCATACCATAGGTGAGAATTATTGAAGAATAGCTAGTTGCTACTATTGTTAAAATAAAATAAAATTGAACCTTTGTAAAATTACATATTTGGCAATTTGTAACGTGTAATCACAAATATTTATTTATAAAAAGAATATGAATATGTGTGATTTGTTAATGTGGTGACTAGGATATTCAAATATCTTGTTATAAATTATGGTTTGCTCATTTTCATAAAATTGTAATAATTGATAAAGTTTTGATAGTTTTCACAAATTATGAAATTTTTATGTTTATGAGAAAAGTACAATTTTTGAGATCCAAATTACATGGCCAAATAAATTCAACTTCAAATCAACTTGGTTATTTGAAATCATGGTCAATTGAACTCTCAATATAAATGGTAATAAACTTGTAAAAGTTTCACGGGACACCCTATTTAACTAATATCCACATTATATTTTATTTTGTATGAACATTCAGTATTAGATCACTTCAGAAATAGGTACATGCTTCTTCGCTCCTTTTACTTTTGTTTTAATATGGACACATACATTACTGAAATTTTAGTTTATTTTTACATGCACTCTGGTTATACATGACCGAAGTAGAAACGTACATGAAAAATTAAAAAAATGCTAAATAGGGTTGTCAAAGTTATTGTTGATTTGATAAATTGATGATTGAGACACACACTAACTTTTCAAGCATCAATTTAAAAATGTGTTATAAGGCTAAACGTAAGGGAAAGTCATTAGAAAACGTAAAGTAAGTGTTATAAGGTTAATTTTGATATTACTTCACGTTTTAATGCATTTAAATAAGTTTGGTTCGCCTTGCTCCCTCCTGACATCTATTGGGAGGGAACCCCCTTTTAGAGTATGATTTGTTATTTTCAATGCGGTTAACTTTTATTAGGCTTTTTAGGAAAGTTCTCCTCTGACTATGCAGTTAGCTCGACTCCAAGTATAGCTCTTAATGGGCATGCATGTAGCCGTAGGCTGAGCTTCTTTAATTTATGGCAAGCGTTATCCGTCGCTTGCTCTACATTGTCTGCCGATAACCTTGCCTGACCACTTCTGCTCTGACTGAGCTGGCCATCACACCTGACTTCTATATTTCATTGTGAGTGTAATAGTTGAAACCACAAGAAAAAGTAAGTGTTATAAGCTAAAACATCAATGAAATTAAAACAACACAAATTAAATAGCGACGTCGAAAACAAGTGTTCGTATAAAAAGGTAACAAGAAACAAAGACACTAAAAGAAGAAAAGAACTCAACATAAAAAGAAATTACAAAAGAAAGACATAAGAAAAAGAATTGTATTTAACTATACAACTTAACAACTGTATTTACACCAATATAGTAATACTTTTTTTTTTCCAATTATATAGCAATACTTTTTTTTTTCAAAAGTAGAATTTAAATTAAAAAAAATATTTCCAAATCAGCCATGCTTATCCCGATTCCCATAAATTTCTCCAATAATTTATCTTCCCTAATTTATTCAAATATGCTATATATTATCTCCCATAAATAGAGGTTTCCTACCAAAACAAAACTCTCTTTCTCTGAGTTATCTTATTCATATTTTTGAATTCATAGTTGTTATAAATGGTTGTATATAATAGATATCATGAACACTTTTGGATTACGTGTTGTCACATATCCAGAAATATTGATAAAAAATGAACTTATTGGATGATATTCTGCTGTTGATTTGATATGGTAAATAAGCCAAATTCTTGGTGAAATTATGGTAAATAGGCACAAATTTATGGTAAAAATAAAGGATCATAATAATGGTGTATATAGTAAAACAAATGTTTGGAGTATACACCAACCTAAAACAATAAATTGAAAAGTATTAGATGTTAGTATATTAGTTTGGACACTACAATAATTAACACTCAATTACTGTAAAATTGGTTTACTTTGGTTACAACTGGTACAAAACTTGGTATAAATGATGGTATATATAACAACCAAATGTCATAATGATGATGGTATATTATCTTACATATGAACATACGTATATTAAAATGACTGCAGTAATAAATTATTTGGTGTAATTGGTGGTGTAAAAAACTACAAGTTTGACGATCTATGGAATATAATTAGAACCTCATAAATAAAAATATTGTACATATTTTAGTGTCTTTTAAGTATGTGAATTGGCATAAATAATAATATGAAAAATAGTTCCTACATTTATTGAAGTAACCCGATAAAATCATAAATTTTAAAAATTGGTTTAAGGGTATGTAATCTTTGACTATTTTTTTTTTAAGTTTATTAAATGGATAAAATATTGGTAAAATACTTTGGTATTTCTTTGACTGTTTTTTTCAAGATCATTAAATGGTTAAAATTTTGGTAAAATACTTTGATATTTCAATAAATGGCTTATGACTACAATCTTGGTTAACACTGAAACCATAAAAAAAAAAAACACGCTGTTAAAAAAAAATTGATTTACATATGAAAGAAAAAAACACAAAATGAGGTAAACACATTGGTATGTATACCAACCTGCAACTTTGAAAGAAATCCAATCGATCATATACAAGCATTTAGTATAATTTTTCAATAATTATAAAACCCAATTTATACCTAAATTTATATCAAACTCATACATGTACAAACCAAACTCACACTATAAATTTATCACAAAATTTAACCAAAAAAGCAACCAAATAAATGCATAATCACAGAATAAAGACAATAGCCAACAACGAACTCAAAACCATAAACGCAACTAAAGTACAACCCAAAATAACAAAAGAGATTCAAAACAGATTCAGTATCAATTTTCATCTTTCCATATTCCCACAGTAATGCTCCAAATCTCAACCGAAGATTTTCAGCATTTACACCCGACATAGATATGTTCATATCTCCACGGCACACGTATTCAACAAAAACATAGGTATACAGACCACAATCCCTACAAATATTACCCAATCAGCATAATTAGTACAATACATAGTATAATCAACCACAAAAAAGACACATTATACTTTTATGCGGAGTCTTTTCCATCGAAAATTGATAATTTTTTTGGTTAGTTGGATTGTGAATCGTTTATGTGAAGAAGATTAAAGGTTAAGAAAAATGAAGAAGAATATGGAAGAGAAACCCTTTTGACTTTCCAAAATATTTTCAAGATTTCTTGAAACTATAACTCTACATTGATAAGTACACCCCTTTCTTGGTAAAAAAATAGCTTTATCAAAAAAGGAATAAACTAATTATGATCCCCAAAAGGTCCACTAAGCCTAAAAAAGGGGAAAAAATAAAAGTAATGAATCGTGTGTATTTGAAACTGTTTAGGAGAGAGAATATTTGGTAAATATTAATATCCTAATTATACTCCATATAAAAGGCACGAAATACTAATAGTATGAGAGAGAAAAATCTGTAAAATAAAATTAAAATAAATACAAAAATTAAATGTTTTGTTATGTATGTAATTTAAAAACTTAGTTTGTAATTAAATATAAGTATATTGATATTTTGTTAATAAAAGTTTTAAGTAGTATATTTTTGTAATTTTCCCAAAAGAAATTAATCTAACGCATTCTTTTTTCTTATTTTTTAAACATCTAAACATTCGTTTCTAACATTCTTAAGGATTAATTGGTTGAGCAAATTTATTTTACAAAGATATGGTTATTATTAAAATATTAGAATTATGTTCAAAATATGTAATGCAATTTTTAATATTGCAGCTACGTAAAGTTCTCAAACTTCCACGTGTACCTTTCCAGACCTTTTATTTCCTTTTGTTGAGAAAAAAAACATTGTTGGTGAAGATTATTTTTTAATTTAATTGAGATGACTTCTACCAAGATAATGAATATAAGATGAAATTGAAATCATATATGTCATGAGATGTTTTTGTTAAATCCAACAAAAGATTAACCTAAATAATTCAAGTCTTTTTATGGAATCTCATTGTAAATTTAATATAAATATGTTCGACCTAATTTCTTCGCAATATTTTTGAACACTAGTTACAATTCTTCTTAAAAGTCAAATTAAGTTTAAGCAGCCCGAATTTCAATTTTTCTAGGAAGAGATCGATCCAAAATTTAAAGTTTGAGAGATTTTCAAAAATAACAATTTGAGACTTATTAGTAATTTATAATTATAATTTGAGTATTTAATAGTCATAATAATTGTTTGAGATGTCTGACAATTTTGTTTTTGAGGTGTCAGACAATTATATTCGTTGTATACTTGTATTCATACGTGCATTTAGATTATATATATGACTAGGTACGAATTCAATCTAATCCAGTAGTTTTTTCTCAAATAGTATATTTGAATTAAGAAATTCATTAATTATAAATATAAAGTTTAAAACCCAGTTATTAATACTTAAAATAGTTATGCATTTTAAAATTTAGAACCCATAAAATCAAAATTTTGATTCACCTTTAATATAGGTTGTATCAGCAAATAGAAGTAATATCGATGAATACAAACTGTATTGATAAATATAGCCCAAATGTATATATAGAAAGATACAAAAAAAAAAAAAGTGGGACTGTATTTGTTTGCTCTAGTTTTACTGGTATGCTTTTGTTAATATACCATTAAAATTCATTCCCTCTAACTTTATTTATATTTATTTGCTCGAAATTCACTTGTATTCATGTGCAAATTTAGGTTGTATCAACGAATATCATTTGGATATACACAAAGATACAAAAATAAAATAAAATATATATGAAGCTATATCCATTTGCTCTAATTTCACTTGCATTCTTCATGCTCTTCTTGTACCATTTGTATTTATTTGCTCTTGTATCACTTATATTTATTTACTCTAATATTAAAAATGCAACAAAAAGAGAGAAAAATAAAAATATAAAAATACAAAAAAGAGAGGGTCAAAAATATAGATATACAAAAAGAGAGAAATAGAGTGGAGTAGTGGAGAGGGAGATAGAGGTGAGAGAGGAGAAAAGCGAGCGAAGGCAAAAGAGATATTAAAAAAAATAATATAATTATAAAATATATTTTGATGGTATTTGAATAATTTATGTGCGTCTCAATTATTAAATTCGAAATACAAACACAAATATAATCGAAAAAGTCCTTTGTAAAAGTAAATAGGCACTAATTAAGGAATCTAAATAAAGCCAAAAATTATTACTCCCTCTGTCCCTAATTACTTATTCACTTTTACTTTTATAGTTGTCCCTAATTACTTGTCCATTTTGACAAATCAAGAAAGAACAATTTTTTTACCTATTATACCCTCAATTAAATGACTAATTACTTTGAAAAATGTAGAACTTTTCATCCACTTCATAATTAATAGGGGTAAAATGGTAAACTCATCATGTCATTAATTGTTTTCTTAATAGGTGTGTCAATTCAAAAGTGAACACGTAAATAGGGACAGAGGGAGGGAGTAAATCTTAATTTTTTTATTAAAAAAAAAAACTTTATATTTTTTTTTTATTTTTTTTTATTACTGTGACACTCACTCACTGCCCATATTCAGTTAATTCTCACGGGCACAATTACTCCTTTTGCCTTTAAACCCCTTTAATTTTATTCTTGCTTTTGTTTAGGTCACGGTTTCCTCGACTCCTTTTTTCCTTCCCCCTTCCTAGCTAGAGCTATGATATATTACGTTCTATCCGTCTCAATTTATATGAATTAGTCTGACTTAATACAGAGTTTATGAAAAAAAGAAAGATTTTTGAAATTTGTGGTCTAAAATAAGTCATAAATATTTGTGTGGATATATAGAAATTATTTTATTAAGGATAAAATAGACATTTTAAAGTTAAATTGTTACTAAATATAGAAATGTGTCATTTTTTGGGACTGAAGTAAGTCATATAAAGTGGGACATAAGGAATACTAAATACTTGGTTTGTTCCTATTTATACTCAAAATAAATGTTCCTTAATTCTTGTCATTTCACAAAATCAATACATAAATAACACTATTCTTCCTATTTTACCTTTGAGAGTTATGATCCTTGAAAGTATGAATGTGACCAACATATGAAAACTAAATGATTAATTCATATTCATTGGTCAATTTAATTAATCAAAATAACTATATATGTTCATTTATTGGAAACTTGATTTCAAGAGTACACTAAATGAACATACTATTATAAATTTACTTAATTTTTTAAGTGATGTGAAATCTAAAATTGTGATATATAAATAAGAATAGAGGGAGGAGTATGAAAATATATCGTTTTTTTGGGATCGACTAAAAAGAGGGAATATATTTCTTTTTTTTGTTTGTTTCTTTAGGTTATGTAAAAGTAACAAAAAAAGTAATAGTAACAGTACAACCACAACTTGTTTAAACATATAATTAAACTCACACTCTTCATTTAATATTCTCATCCTCTTTCTCCTTCTTCTTTTAAATAAAGCTTCCATTGTCCAAAAAAAACTCAATCTCAAAGAGTACTTACTTTTTCTTCTTCTTAATTCCTTTCTCTTCAAGATTTTTTTCCAACTAGCTAGAGAAGAGAATATATTCCCTTTCCAATATAAAAAGTAATACTCTTATCTTCTTTTTTAACCTTTTCATCTTCTATTTATACATACCCAAAAAATTTGATTCTTATAATATATTTCATGAGAAAAATGGGATTAATTTCCAAAAAATCAATGGATGGAAATCATGTTTTAGAGTCATCAGAAGGCAAAAAAGGATGGATGATTACATTGAGAAGTCCATTGAAGCCTATATTAACATCCAAGAATTGGAAGAACAACAAACATGTTGATGATGAAGAGGAACAAGAGATTGCAACAACTCCAACATATGAGGAATCAAAGTTATCAAGAAAGTATTTAACATGTCCACCACCTCCTAAGAAGAGAAAAACATCTTCAAGGTGTACTCATCATGACTATAGTAGTAATAATAATAGGGAATTCTTTCATCCACCATTTGACTTGGAAAGTGTTTTTATGAGCATGCACACTTTAAATTAATTATTTATCGAGCCATGAAATCAGCTCTTTGAAAAAATGCAGGATAAGACTGCATACAATAGACCTTTTATGTGGTCTGACACTTCTCTAGACCCCGCACATAGCGGGAGCTTAGTGAAATTGGTTTTTTTTCTTTCTCTTTTCCTAGTTTGATTAGATTTCTCCCTTTGTTAATTACTCAGACTACTTAGGTAGTAGCTTTTAATCTTGTTTGGTTTCCACGATTTCATGTGTACAAGAGTTCCTCTTTATATAAATAAGATGGAAATTTCACTTGTTACCGCATTATATTTTTGAATTTTGAGCTTGTCTATGTTAAATGTGTAATCATTTTACTTAAAAGCTTAAACGCCAGTTGAACATACTTTTTACCTGTGTCTTTTAATTTATGGTTTCCACTTTATATATTGATGTATCTTCACAAACACAAAGCCCCTAACTCTATTTTCATTCTATTTATGTCGTGTTCTCCTTGCAAATAACTTAAAATTAATTTAGAGTTCAACGTAATAATATCTGATGGCATTGTAAGGAATTTTTAGACTATCAAATTACCTCATTTTGTTGTAATCAATACTGTTTTATTTTCAAGATTAAAAAGATCAGTTTTTACGGAAGATTACCAATAGATATCATTGATATGATTTAATAGTGAAAATTTCTTTACACAATTGGTAATTTATATTTTATAAATAATTTTAAGGATATTTTAGTTATTTGAACATAAAATATTGTTACAATTTAATGCTTGTCAGCTATTTATTTATTTTTCCATCAATAAGTGAAACATGGCTAATTTGTCACTTTAGAAATGACAACTTTATGTAGTTCATTTTGTTTGTAAATTGGTCCACATTTTTGCAGTTTCCTGGAAAGATATATAATTCACTTTCTTTTGTTGCCTTTTCCACCATGCATGTTTTTGGCAACAATTCAAAAGAAAAAGAGAAAATACATAATTACCCCATTAAATTAAGATCTGTTTTTTAAGAAGACACCTAAACTTTGCGGGGGTCCTAATACCCCCTCAAACAATTAAAAAGTGTTATAAATATCCCATATTTCAGTCAAACTCAATTGCAAGAAAAGAAGTATAGTCACGCACCACTTATTTTTTATCACGTATTAAAATTATTTTAATTTTTAATACTTATTTTTATTTTTATTTTTTCTTAATAATTAACTTTATTTCCATTTTCCTCTTTCTTCTTCAGTTCATTACTCCAACCTTATGCTCTGTTTGCTGTAGAGCAATCACCATCACCGACAATTCTTTGGCGAAGTCTTCATTATCGTCATTGCCCTTCATTCTTTTCTTTTAATATTTTCCGTGTTTTTTTCAACCATTAAACAACAATGAAAAATTATAAATAAATGATGTGATAAGTTATGCTAAGATTTTTTTTTATTGAGTGTTTGGTTTGTTGTATTCAAAATAATAAATTTAAAGAACAATATATAAGTTTACAAAACTATCCTTTATGGATGTGAAAAGTAATGTATAAAAAGTGTTTAAAGGGACATTTTTGTCATTTAGTCATTTTATTCCGGGATAAGTTATCCCGGGATTACTATACCATCCATGGGATATCCCGCTACTAATTATTAATCTCGGGATAAGTTATCCTGGACTTGCCAACCAAACAATAAATTAAGTGGCACTATAATGGAGTTCTATAGTACTGATCTCTAACCGAATAATATTAATAGATCGAAATTTCTAAATTTACCTGCTAAAAGACTTCATTATCAATTAACTTTCTTTTAAAAGAGAACCATAAATTTCCAAAGAACAAAGTTCACATTTTTATTTATTTTTTAAAAAACGGGGGATAAAAGAAAAGTGAATAAAGAAAAGCAAGAATCTAGGGAAAACAATGATAAAAATGGGCGATATAAATGGGTCTTCTAAGTTGAAGAAGATAAAAAAAAAGGTAATTGGGTTTTTTGAGTTTTAGTGAAGAAGATAATGGAAAAGAAAGAATTGAGAAAGTACAATTTTTAAAAATATATTTATGATTAAATAAATACGGAAATAAATATTTTTTTTACTTTTTGGCTAAGTTCACTCGCTATTGGAGAGTGAACTACACTCTACATGCCACATAGGCTCATAATGGGATGATAAATTCATTCTAAGTAAGAACAAGGGGGTAATAGGATCCCGCAAAATTTAAGTGTCTTCTTAAAAAATAGATTTTATTTTAATGGGATAATTATGTATTTTCTCAAAGAAAAATAACAATACTATATACTAGAATCGTTGTTCATTTTTGCCTTTTCTTCATCTAAAACTTTAAAATGAAGGTAATTAAATTAAATACATGCAAATACAAGTCAAAATCGAGCCAATTTAGCTGCGGGACGATATATATCTATATATAATAAGCCACAATGCAACTATCATTCTAACTATCTTGTTAGCTTTCAATCAAAAGCTAACAAGATTTTAGTTACATATTTAGTATTTAGTTAAATAATAAATATGTCTTGTTAGCTTTCAACCAAAAGCTAACAAGATTTTTAGTTACATATTTATTATTTAGTTAAATAATAATTATGTCATTGTATGAGCTATTTATTACTCATTCCTTTTGAATTTGTTAAATTTTGATCTGACACATAGTTTACGAAAGTAAACTAGATTTTGAGAAAAAACATTAAGTGATACTTGAAATTGTCCCAGATTTTCAAAAAGACACCTTAACTTTGTGTGCGTCCTATTACCCCACAAAACATTCAAAATCACAATAAATACACATTTTTTACACAATATTTCCACTTTGGACAAAATATCCTTCGAATGTGCAATTTCTTAAAAACAAAAACTCGGACCCATTATTGATGTATTGAAGGATGCTTTGGTAATTTCCTATGATGAATTCGTTTTGTTTGTTTCTTTTAAATTTATTTTACTATACTAAATAATTCTATAAAATATTATGAATCACGATAATTAATTACTTAAATATTTAAAAGATATAAAAATATATAAAAGATCTGATTGACTCTTCAAATTTTATCGGTGACACATAAATTGGGACAAATGAAATAATATATATTATTTAAAAATTTCTTAGAAAGTACTATAAATTACAGTAATTAACAGCTAGAAATATTTCAAAGACAAAAAAAATTGATTGAATCTCAAAAAAAATTTAGTACTACATAAATTGAGAAAGAAGAAATGACCTCTATTATTAGAAAATAGCGTAGAAGTATTACAAATCATACAATAAGAATTAACAATTTAAAATTTTAAAAGACTTTAATGCTTTATACTTATTCTATTTCTACTTTGGACAAAAATATCCTCCCAATATGCATATTTTTTAAAGAAAAAGTGGGACCCATTATTGATGTATTCAAGGATGCTTTGGTAATTTTCCTATGATGAATTCGTTTTGTTTGTTGTTTAATTTTTTTTTAAATAATTATATAAAATATTATAAATCACAATAATTATTTACTTAAATATTCAAAAGATATAAAAATATGTAAAAGATCTGATTAACTCTTCAAATTTATCGGTGACACATAAATTGGACAAATGAAATAATATATATTATTTGAAAATTACTTAGAAAGTACAATAATTTACAGTAATTTTCAATAGAATATTTTAAAGACAAAAAAAATTGATTGAATCTCCAAATTTTATTAGTACCACATAAATTGAGAAAGAAGAAATAACCTTTATTATTTCAAAATTGCGTAAAAGATATTACAAATCATACAACAATAATTACCAATTTAGAATGTTAAAAGACATAAAAATTTTTTTACCATAGTTAACAATAATTAAGAATTTAAACTATTTTAAATTAATATTAAAGTTTGATTAACTCTTTAATTTTGTTTTTGTCACATAAATTGAAACAAAAAATGATACATATTGGGCCCGTGCTAGCACGGGCTCCAATGTCTAGTATATATATATATATATATATATATATAGTAAAGATTTATTACACGTGTAGTTTAACAGTTTAACTTAATATAATATATAATGAATATTCAGTATTTTTATTATATGACCAGACATAACAAAAACATAATTAGAATTTTCATTAAGCAAAATAAAAATATAAGAAAATAAGCACTTGAGAAAACAAAGTAAATTTAACCTATAGCATAGACAGATAAAAAAAAAAGCTTTTTATGTATATTGAGTGATCATTAGTAAAATTAACCCAAAAAAAAAGTTTTTTATGTATATTGAGTGATCATTCGTAAAATTAACCCATAGTTGATTAAAGAAATATTTATTACAGCGTTTAAACCTATTGAAAAGTAGTTAGTGGTAAAGAGTAAAATTAATGCCCTACCACCCCACATTTTTTCACTTTTTTTCCTCTCAAGGTATTAGATGCTGGCTGTTTGGAACAATATAATATATAAGATGCTTTAAAGTTGATTGACTATATATATGACAAACATGTTACAAAAGGTTCCAATTTAATCATATATACAGTAAACATAACATGAATAATTAAACCTTTGAATGTACTATAGTCTATATATCAGTGTCATTATCTTCTTTAGTCTTTGTTTAGTGTCCCACACAACAAATTATATTAATGACTGCCACTCATATAGGTGTTAGCTAGGATATATAGTGGGAACCTTCTTTAATTTGAAATGTGTGGTTTTTTTTCTTTTTGCCATAAGAATTTAGGAACCAAAAGACAATGTTACATATCAAGGAATAGGGGCCAAATTGGATTAGAATCCTAGGTGAACTTCTTAAGTAGATGCTAATAATTCATGTTTTTTCAACCTTCACTCCAATACAATTAATTCAGATTTGTCCCGCGTAAAGTTTATTAAAGGGAGAAGTGTTATGTTTTTTATTGAGAATTACTTTATTTCTAGCTGGCTCAAATTCGAAACTTCTAAAGCTGAAGGATAATATCCATCTTATCACAATTGATGGTTTATAAAAAATTATTTTGTCATGTAATATCAGATCTTTTTATTATAAAATTTAAGTGTATATATATATATATATATATATATATATAGTTTATATATCAATAAATTTTATCAGTGATGATGTTAATAAGGTAATTATCATTATTATTTGATTATATCGTGGAACTTTTGGCATTATAATAACAAATTCCAATGAATTCTTGAAATCTATTACTTTCTTCGTCTCAATTTATATAACATTGTTTGACTTGATATAAAATTTAAGAAAGATTTTTTTTTTTGAAATTTATGAATTCTTGTTGATTATTTGTGTGGCTATAAATAATTTAATTTTGACTAAAAGTAAAATTTAACTTTAAGTTATTTCTAGTGATAGAATTTAACAATATGCTTCTTGAGATAAACTAGGAAGAAAAGAATGTAACGTAAGTTGAGTGAGAAAGCGTATACGGATTATTGTATCACATTTTATAATTGGTTTACTTCGAAATTCAGGCTATTAATTATAGTGTATATAGTCCGTATTATTGGAGAGAGAAAGAGATTGTTTTGATTGGTATTTTAAGAGTTTAATTGGTACCTTTATCTTTTTAGGCTTAGATAAACAAAGACCTATGCTACAATATAGTACTTACTAAATTATTAATTATAGACTGTACTAGCCTCATATCTTTTTGATTGGTTTATGGAATGTTTATCACAAAAGAACAATAAACACCATTAGTTAAATGAATTGGGAATATTGAGAGGGATCAAGTAGAATATATTTAATTTTTTGATAATATAATATAAAAATGTAGTGATTTGGACAAGGGGGAGTTCACCTAATATATGGCTGTCAATTTGTGTACACCAATGTAAATAAACAAAGTATTATTGGGATCTGAACCAATGAAGAGGCAATAATGTCTTTTCAAAAGAAAAAAAATGGTACTTTGTCCCGTGACTTACTTTCCTTTTTAGTCAATCTAAAAAAAATGATATATTTCTATATTAAGTAATAATTTAACTATAAAATGTCTATTTTACCCTTAACAAAATGATTTACAGCCACACAAATTTCTATCATTCATTTTGGATCACAAGTTTTAAAAGTCTTCATTTCTTTCTTAAACTCTGTGCCGAATTAAATTACCTCACATAAAATGGGATAAAGGGAGTAACATTTTTCTTTTTAATTGGCATAGAGTGAAGTTCCATATATTGGGGGTTAGTTACTTCCTCCGTCCACAATTGTTTGGCAGGTATACTAAAAATAAATGTCCAAGATTAATTGTCAATTTAAACAATCAAGAAATAATTAGTCACTTTTTTCCAATTCTGCCCTAAATGATAGTGTAGTTCAATTGAAAAGTTATGTGAACTTTTGGTATTCTTGGTATAGTAGGGTTATATTAGTAAATTACACCTTGTATTAAATTTTTCTTGAGGAGTGTGCATGACCTTACCCTGACAAACAATTGTGGATGGAGGAAGTAATAGATAAGGTTTTTAGTAAAATATTTTGAGTTTTGATGCACTTTTTGAGCAATAAATATTAGTATTAGCTACTTCATCTTTCAGCACTAAAGTATTTCGTTTTGGAAATTAAATGAACACTCTCTATAAAATTGCTAATTTCAAAAGTAATGTTTTCTTTTTCTATTTTTGTTTTGATATATTTATTTATTTTAATTTTTCTATCCTAGAAATATTCTCTTAAACAAAGATATTTGTGCTTGAATGACAACTCAAGATGAACCTTATGAAAATCTTATATATCTTGAGGAGAATTACCTAATTTTATACCACGTGAAAACACTCATGGTCACAATCAATAAGGCACTGATTTTACTTGGCGGGCAAAGAATACTCAATAACTTAATTAAGTTTATATTTGCATGAAAAAATTTACATTGAAAAATAAAGCGTCCTCTAACAATACATATATTAACCAGCTAAAGAATGTGAATATTCCACGTAAACTAAAATCCTTAACTAGTGAACAACTCAAGATTCTTATAATTATAAAACTTATCCCTTAAACAATATTCGATATGTAATAGTAAGAACTTGAATATTTTATTCTTAGAATTAAATTTTCAAATTTCAAAACTTTGAGATAATGAGGAAAAAATTATTAGCAGGTAGAATATACCATTATACCTTACAAGTACGTTTACATATATTTTATTACATGTTTCTGGTGTTATATGTATGTGGTACATGAAAAGTTGATATATTTTTATTTTTATTCACTAATTGGTACATTCAACATTTTAGATAAACTCATTTTTCCAATCAACATCTAAAAGGTGGAAAGTGGTAATTATTAATTAATAGGGTGCAGTTAGCTAGCTCAATTATTGAACTTTTATGAAGTACTAATTAAGGACCACTTTGTTTACAATTGTTTTGTTTTATACACATCTAATTATTCACAAAGTTCAGAAAAATTGCATAATTGTCATTGATTTTTTGTGGCAGTATTCATCTGAATTAATTCAAATGAACTATATAAAAGAGAAAATAACTTGGCACTTTCTTAAAAGTGAAAATGAGAGGACAATCCAACAGTTTAAAAAGCCACTACTCAAAATGTAATTTTATTTTAGGCATAATATATAAATGTGTTTGTTAACTTGGTTTTGACTAGTATTTACACCCTCTAATGTTGGACGTACATAAATAGACACTTAAAATCTATATAAAGTTAAACAAGTAGACACATGATCCTATGTAGCATCCTGAGTGAAATTTTGTATCATGGTCCTAGATGTGTAATGTCACATAGGATGCGTGTGTCTGTTTGTTCAATTTTATATAAGTTTAAGTATCTACTTGTGCACACTCGGAGGGCATAAATGATAGTTGAAAACAAGTTAAAGGGCATATTATGTATTATGTCTTTATTTTATGAAGAATTTGAAATTCATATGGTCGTCATGCTTTATCTCAATTTATGTAATACTATATAGTTTTCAAATATATAAATATTATTTTAAAAACTTGAAATATCTATATCCCAATTCATAATCAAAATTAAAGTCTTTTTAACCCTAGTATTCCAAATGCCTTCACATTGAGACAGAAGAAATATAAACTAGCTATTAGTAGTATCATTTATCTAGACATGACTTTACTTTGTTTGGATAAGAAATTTCCTTGATAATAGTTTCATTTAAAATAAATATATATTTTATCTGAATGGTTATTGGTGGAAAATAAAAAAAATATTAAGATAATTTGACAAGTATATTTTATTAAAATATTCATTTTTATAGGAAAAGAAGAAGAAACTCACATTATAGGCTCAAAGTCCATTGTGATCTCATCTATAATAGCAAAGGCTAAGAGAAAAGTTTGAATGTGAAAAAGGTGTAGAAAAAATCAGTTCACCTTTGATAAGGTGAATAAACAGGTGACTTTGACTGAAGCTTCAACTTAATAGATAAGGTTTGCATGCTGTGTTTTTTTTTCTCCATCCAATATTGTGTCCGCATTGAAGCACCAACTAAATCTGATTTCCACACTATAGGGCTTATTAGGGGATGACACTCCCAACAAAATTTTCTTCATACCCAAAGCTCAAATCCGAAATATCTGATTAAGGACAAAACAATTTCTCCACTGCACCACATCCCATATTGTGTTTATCTATAGGTTTGATAAGACCTCTTATATGAAATTTCTTAGGGGGCAACTATTTATCTTGTGCATGAATCAGAACACAAGGAAAACTGACTTAATCCTTAGAATCTAACAATTTCACTAGGTAAAAAAGTACTCTATATTTAACTTGTATATTTACTAAATTTGATCTTTTCAATATGGAAAAAAAATGACTCTCTTAAGGTCTTATAATCCTGACAGTTGATGTAGTTGATAATCCTGAGTTCTAAAGGATAACTTGTTTGTGCCCTAAAGCATATCACTGTAAGCATCTATTCTGTTATCTATAGGCTAACAAAAAAAGACACTTACAGATTCATTGAAATTCTCACATTTTTTTGAAGATACTTATTTTGGATGGGTCGCACCAATAGGACGAACCAAATGAGTTCTGACTTCTGCATCATGAACTTTGTACAGCGCAAATTACCTAGACGGTTTCTAGAAAGACATAGGGAAGGAATGGAGAAATCGAGCGTTGTTTGCACCATATCCATGTGATCCAGCCAAAGAAGCAATGTCACTCCATCATTATCAAACTGACTGCAATCTCTTACTGTCCATGAAGGTCCCCACCAAAGCGCCTTCTACAGATCAGAATCATTCTCAACAAGTGATTGCCATCCACTCTAACAAATCCCAAGTACTAACTTCCACACAGAACTGTTTACATGCCTGCCTGCCAGGGGCAGAAAATCAAAAATAAAATCAAATGAGATAATAGTTCATTCACAATATAAAATGAGTGAAGGAGACAACTAATCAAGGGTGAAAGTCACAATTTTAAACTATATGTGGCAAAAAATCCAAAGAGAAAGAAACATACTCAATCTTGCAATTCTAAAGAACCATCTGTAACGAAAAAATGAGGAAAAAAAATACTAACAAATATTACGTCTCTCATCTTGAGCAATCTTTAGGCTAAACGGAACAGTAAGAAATCAATGAATTAGTTCAAGACACATGCAACGACAAGAAGCAACAGCTATCTCGTGGACTTGCAGTTGCAGGAAGTAAAAACAATATCAAAAGCTTCAGCTAACTAAACACTCAGTTTTCGAAGACCTCTGTAGTAAACAAAATGGAAGTGCATGTCCTTGAGATACAAAGAAATCCTTCCTACCTACTCCTGCCGTCCCAACTTATGTAACACTTCCTTTTTTAGTCGGTCCAAAGAAAAACACACTTCTATTTAGAAATAATTTAACTTTAGATTTCTCATTCTACCCTTAATGAGATGATTTATAGCCATAAATATATATATATAGCTTATATTAGATCACAAGTTTCAAAACCATGTGCTCAGTCAAACACCATCACATAAATTGGGTTGCAGTGAGTAATCAATTTGTATGTATAGCCACTTTAGTTTTGCTCACCCTTACTCTAAAGTATCTTTCTTCTGAGGAACATGGTCAATCATAATTTTTTAATTTATGCCAAGTAACCATGTCAGACAAGTCCTCTCAATATGGATTAAGAGAATAACATTTTTACCTTCAATACCGTAACAACAATATTATTCGTCCAAACATATCGAGACAAAACTGCAGATGGAAAACAACCACTTTTTTTTTTCTCACAAGGAGGGGCTAGCTTGAAGCCTGAAAATACACATATAATTAGTGATAGAAAACTGAAGAAAAACAATCACGTCATCCAAGGAATAGAGAAAACCCAGGCTAGAATCGCTTCTCTCCCTGAAATTTTTTTTGCAAAGATGAAGCTAGTAAGTAGGGAAATATAAAAATTAGAATAAGATACATAACCCAGCAGCCTTGTAGAATGCAATTGAACAAGCCATAATAATCTTTTCATAGCTGCAAACATTACCTCAGTTAAATATTCATATAAATTGCAATCATGGTTTGTCTTTTTGCATCTGCTGAGTACTCATAAAAAATGCTTGAAAGGTGGCTTGCAAATTTCCCAGCACCTAGACACATGCAATCATAACATCTTTCACTTCCAATCTTTGATGCCAAGATAACCAGAACATCCCATAAAGCAATCCGTCTTCCAAGGGAAATCCAAATATAACCCACTCTCGAAAATCTGTAGGATAATGTCAAAGACAGTGGTGTTTAATTTATCAATTTTATCAAACACTATAACAGAGTATGTAGTCACTGAGTCACTAGTCTCATCTGTCTCACTAATACTGCAACAAGAGCTACAAGTAACAATAATGAAATAAGCTTTACCTTAACGGATAAATACTCATCCCAACTCACCTTTTGAATGGTGAAAGCGGGAGGGAAAGAAATTTATAACCAAATAAGTGATGTGTGAAAATATTATGTATAGTCTGTAGAAGTGACATGTAAAATTACCGCAATAACACTGGGAGTGACAGCGAGACATCGCCTAAAGCTTTATGTATAGTCTGCAAAAGTGCAGATAAAATGCCACAAAGTCTTGAATGGCCTTTGCAAGAAAGTCCAAATTCCCCTGTGCTTCTGTTTTAGAAAGAATACTACTAAGTCCATCGTGCCAAGTTTCCAAACACCTAGCTTTAGAGGCCAATATTTTTTTATTTTTTTTATTGACCGTGGTGTGCGGGCCAGCTTTCGCACACCTCCATGGGATACCTGCCACCTCCCACCAGCAACATGTATCAAGTAACTCTGTCCACCAAGGATCACCTAGTATTTTTTTTTGTCTCCGTTGAGTTTCGAACCTGAGACCTCAGGGTTCTCAACCACTTCATTGACCACTAGGCCACACCCTTGGGTGCCTTTAGAGGCCAAGATTTGCTCTTCTTGGTGTAAGGCTTCCAATTCTTTTTCCACCTGCATTGCGTATCAAACTCGGAGTTGGTCATAGTTCAAATACTTGAATTAGAATTAATAAGTGCAACTCAGCAAGGAATATTATGTCATATAATTAGACGAAATAGAAATAAAAATGGTATTTTCTAAGTAGAATAAACTCCCACTACAAAGTTACAAAAAACATTTTGAACTGTTTGTGAAAAAATGGCTATATGAGTTTGCCAAGTTGATTACCTAGAGTCGCAATAAAAAAAATGCAGATTATATTGAGGCATAACTCAACAAGAAGAGAACATACCCAATATAGCTCTTGTATTGTTTTCGGCAAGAAACACTAGAAGAGCTCAAACTATATCTAGAGAAGCTAGTCAATTTTGTCTGAGACAAATACGCTCTACGTGAAACCAGTAACAATTTTTGCCACTTCATTAGCATTATCATACTCCCCTTTTGAACACAATAAAGCAATACAAGAATAATAAGAATTGAAGTCGAGGAACTGTGTTATTTGAGTGTCTTTATTATGACGGTTGTTTGATGCCTTCACTGATGTCCAACTCTCACATGATCTGGAGTCTATATCTGTTTTGTATTTGCAGGACGAGTCTTTAGAATCGACTCTCTTCTCTCTAACGGGGAAAAACATGGACACCACTTCATTGAGAATATTAACTGCCTCTTGGATGCTTCCTTGCTCACACAACAGAGAAAGAAAATTTCTAATTGACTCTGTTTCAATTTCACTTTCAACTCTGCCAAGAAGATCAATGACAGATTTTGATTGAAACATCTCCCTCAAAATGCATCGAGATTCTTCCATCCTTCCTTTATCACATAAACCTCTCACCAAGTACATGAAACCCAAGAAATCAGGTAATGTACCTCTCGTTTTGAACTCAGAAAAGAATCCAAGAGCTCCCTCCATGTCACCCTTCTGACAATAGCTGTTAAGTACTGCACCGACAGTGAATTCATCTGGAGTTAGGCCTTTAGCTTGCAAATCAAGAAGAAGCTTCAAAGTTTCCTGGACTTGACCTAACTTGCTGCATCCATCAATTAATGAATTGTATATGTGAGTATTCGGTCTAAGATCCTTTAGGGACATTTCCTCAAACAACCTCCTCGCATCTTCTAAAAGACCTTCTTTTGATAAAGTGTCAATGAGTATACCATATGTGATTTCTGAAGGAACTATATTATTCTTTTCTAATGAATCAAATAACCGAAAAGCTTCAACCACACACCCTTGACGACACAACCCATTGATAACTGAGTTATAGGTTACAATATTGAAAGAAATTTCTTTATTCTTGGCAAAATTACAGAGATCTAATGCCCTGTCAATATGTCCTCCTTTGCAAAGGCCGTCAATAACAATTGAGTAGTCAACCACATCCAAGAGCGGTCGCTTATCTCCCGCTCCCACAATAAGGTCAAAAGCATCCAGATATCGGCCACCTTTTGTCAGTGTCCTCAAAACTATAGCAGGAAAAGTTACCGCAGATACGTCACCTTTCATTGTAGCAAGGAACCGAAGTGCAGTTTCTACATTTTTAATGCAAAGGAAGTACACAAGTATCTCCTTTTCTCTAAGCTCAAACATCCCATAATTTTTTATGAATGTTGTCAAAAGGAGGGCAGTCAAAAAGGTTTTGCCACCATAGAGAAGAGATCTCATTATAAGATAGTAAGAGTTCTTGCTTAGTACAAAACCATTACTTTGGATCACCATTAGTAGATTGAATGCAGCCTCTGATAATCCTTTGTTGCACAGGAAAGAAACAGCATCGTTACACAATGAACCAAATTTTTCATGCATAATTCTTCCCAATCTCTGAAACAAATCTAAAACTCCATCAGCACCCTTAACTCCAAAGATCTTTTTGATTAATATCATATAGATCCTTGTACTTAAAGGCAGACCTCGATCTATTAGTTCAACAAATACTTCAACTGCCATGTCCGGCATGCCATTCTCACAAAGCCCCTGAATGGTGCAATTGTAACATGCAGCTGAAGTTATAGATGCCTTCCTAAATTCATCAAATATCTCAAGAGCCTCATCTAGCATTCCTACTTTTGAGTAACCTTCAATCATTGTACAGTAAGTAACATAATTGGAAGTCAAGCCCATATCCGATATTTTCTTATATATGGAAAGAGCATCCTCAAACAACCCCATCATAAACAGGCCTTTTAAAAGCAAGTTGCACATAGTAACATCCAGAGAAACATCAGCTGCTTCAACTCGATTTTTTGTTTCTAGCATTCCTGTGACATTTTCTTCTTGCATATAACCATGTAACAACGTACTATATGTGATAATATCTCCGGGGAATCCCTTAGACACATCATCAGCCTCAATCATCCTCCCTGCTTTGCACAATCCATTAATAATGGTGTTGTATGTGACAACACTAGGTTTTATGCCTCTCTTCTCCATTTCACCGAGCAGTTCGAATGCACGTTCTATGTCACCCTTCCTGCACACACCATCAATTAACACTGCATAAAGAAACTCATCCGTTTCAATCTGCAAATCTTCAACTATCGTAAACACTGCAAACGCCTCACTCAGTTTCCCTTTCTTGCAAAATCCTAATATCACTGCTGTAAGAGTAACCAAATTAGGTTGCAGACCACGTTTTTTCATTGTGTATAGGAAACCAACTGCTTTCTCCACATGCCCCTCCTTTGAAAACCCATCAATAAGTATTGTATAGCTTATTGTATCCAACTCAATTCTCCTACACACCATCTCATTGTGTTTGCAGAGTGCCTCTTCAATTGTCCCTTCTCTAAAATACCCATATATCCAATTACTGTAAAACACAACATCTAATTCTAATCCATATATCTGCATCCTAGCAACCAAATCCGAACCCTCATCGATTCTTCCTAACCTACAATAAGCACTTAATAGTGCTGTATAAGTAACAACATTGGGCTTCAAATAACCTAAACTCACAGCATTCTCAAAGAACTTAACAGCAAGATCAGCCTTTCCAACACTCAAAAACCCAGAAATCACACAACTACATACAAAATTATCAAATGGGTATTTATTTTTCTCATTGTTCATCAAATCTAACACATGAATTGCCTCATCCATCTTTCCCTGACTACATAAACAGTAAATCAATGAAGAGTAAGTGTACGAAGAAAGCAAAACACCATCACTCACTGAGCAATCCTGCAGTATGGAAAGCGCCTTTTCGGGGTTTCTTTTACAGAGGGGTTGAATTAATGAATCAAATAAGCTTTTCTCCATCTGGGTATTCTTCTTCTTCAAGTACTGAACTGCCTCATCATATTTATCCTCTTTGACAAGGGCTTGTATGAAAATTCTGCGTGTCTTGGAATCTTCTTTGAATTGGTTTGATTTCACCAAGTGTATGATAAGTTTGAATCTTTTGGATTTAGAAAGGAAGAGGAGGAATTGATTGAAGTGAGTGGTGGTGGGAGTGAAACCACTCTTCAATAGAGAAACAAGGGAGAGAGATTGAGAATTGGCAGGCAAAAGGAGGGTGGAGAATGGTCTAATGTTAGAAATCTTAGAGAAAATCATGGCCTATAGTTCTATACAGTAAGATTTGGGAACTTTCATAGAAGTAATTTGAGAAAAATGAAAAACCAAAAGCAAATTACTCTTCAAATCCAAAAAATGAAGAGCCTAATGCAGCCAAGTTCTTCTTCAAATATTTGTCCGATCAGGCTTCACTGGTGTTGCATAACTTTGCCTCTCATTTCCACCGGAGTCGAGTTTAGAGTTTTTGCTCCACCACCAAAGAGTTTGAGAAGAATTTGGGCGAGAAGAAAAATAAAAGGGGATGAATTCACAAATCCCCTAACATTTGGTTATGTAACACTAACCTCCTAGTAATTTATACTCCTTATTAGGCTAGCCTTTCTTATTTTAACTTTTTGTACTAACAAATCTTTTAATCTATTTATCCAAGTAATGGAAAATAATCAAGGAATAATTTCATACACTTTTCGTTAAATTTGACTTCATAACACTAATTTACGATATTGTAGATATATACTGGTTTAAATATGAATTCAACACATGGACAACTTAGAGAATGACGAGTCAGTGTATTTTCGATAGGATCCAAGTCAAGAAGACAACTTTGACTTAAAATTATGAGAATGTATAGACAATTTATAACAGACCCACATCAAACAGTCTTTCTTCAGAATAGAGTTTATGATAGGCCATAATCGGCCCAATATGATAAGCCATAATCGGCCCAATATGATAAGCTTCACATATTAGCTAGCTTCAAAAAATCTAGAATTCACTATGGTAGTTATGTATCCACTTACGTGATAAATGCAAAGTACAAATAATGATCATCATAGGCTGCTAAATGCTTGAGAAATATTGTTTTAGGGTTAAGTCATAAATACACATTTATCTCTCTCTCACTTGTATTCCAACTAATTTTCATTTTTACAACTAAAGATCTTGAGTTGGAACAAACCACAAATACTCCATCAAGTCAAATTGTTTGACAATTTTATCAAGACTCTAAGGGGTCGTTTGGTGTGAGGGATAATACCAAATAGTCTCGGGATTAAATTATAGTACCGCTTATTTTGTTGTTTGGTTGGCAAGTTCGGGATAACTTATCCCGGGATTAATAATTAGTACCGGGATAAGTTATCCCTCTCCTTGGGTGGTATAGTAATCCCGGGATAACTTATCCCGGGATAAAATAGGTAAATGACAAAAATGTCTCTTTCAACCCTTTTGTTATATCACTTTTTACATTAATGAAGGGCATTTTTGTAAACAAATAAATTGTTCTTAAAATTTATTATTTTGAATACAACAAACCAAACACTCAATAAAAAATAATCCCAACACAACTTATCCCATCATAACTAATCCCAACATAACTTATCTCAACATAACTTATCCCATCATAACTCATTTTCAAACCAAACGACCCAAGTGGGGTAAAATAGGAGTTGATCAATTAAACCTCCTCACTTATGCCTATTACTTTGAAAAGTAAAATCACTCACACTCTAAGTTCTATCTAGCAATAAATAAGGATTCTTCATCTTCTTACTTTAGTTTAAGGATTCTATTGGGATTTTTCCTTTCAAATATGTGAGATTTTATCAATGGGTACCCTTTCACCCATTCAGTCTAAAGAAAACTTCGTTCTTTAGTTGATTAATTCTATAAAACCTAGAATTTCAATGAAAATCATGGATTTTATCATAATTTAGTTTTTCTTCATGAACGGTCCATGAATACATGATTTTTCAATCTAAAATTCAGTATTTTTATATAGCTATTTTCATGAGTCCTCAGAATAAAGAAAATTCATGTTTTTGAATATGTGTTGGTTAAGTTGCATGTTTTATTCAGGATGATAGAATTTGTTATGATTAATTATACCTTCCGTCTTTCAGTTATACATGTATAAGATGTTTTTAGATAAAATATATTATTTAACTTTCAAATTTTAGTATTACTGAGTTATCCAATATTATTAGTATTACTTATTTTGTTAGTATAAATTCAGTTGATAGTGTTACTTAGCATCAAACGAACGTAGGGATGCAGACTCACCTGTCAATTTATGTAGAGACCTTTAATAGCAATTTCTAAGTCCAAAACTATGTGTCATATTATAAGGGTCACACATTTGTGTAGGTTTGACACCTTATATTTTTCTGGATATCAACTTAGTGGATTCCCTATATCAATGTTTTACCCTTGGCAAGGTACAGAGCACCTTTCAACTGGGGTATAGGTTGGACTCTGTTTAGCTCATATGGAGCATGTTGGTTATTAATAGCTTCCACAATTCAGTCTCTAATTATTGCATGATTTTGTATTTAGTTTATATCAGTTCAATATTGACTAGTTCAATGTTTACTTCTTAGTCATTGCATCAATTTATGTATTTTAATTTTATATTTAGTTTAACACCTCAAATTTATCATGTTCAACTTATTAGAATTGTGATGCATATCTCGCATACTCAATAGTCAATACATTCAAATAATTGACCACATATCTTCTTGCACTATAGATGCTTATAATCATCCAGCTTGTAGTTACTATAATTTCCGATCAACTCAGTAATCCTCATTTTTCAAAGACAACCCCTATGTTTATTTCATTTATTTAGTCATTCAGTTTACAAATAGTTAGAGTTAGCTGGGGGCTTGTCCTAGTAACTCATCTTAGTAGATGCTTTCAGAGAGTCTGATAGTAGTTTCAATTTTATGTTTTGTTCAAATGACATCTATTTGATTATTCAGCTGTCTTGAAATTACTTGATAATAGCTTCCGCATTAGACATTTTCAATTGTTATCTATAGATCATAGTGTCATGTTAGAATAGGTTAACTTCGGGCCACTTGTGGCTTTAAAACACTGTGTTACAACTAGAAAATGGTCTCGGATCGCAACAATATATTAAAATAATTTTAGTTAATTTTTTAAGATGATTTTTCAAAATAAAAATATTTAGTTTTGCCCAGTTTTGCAAGTGAATTTCCCCCATTCTCATAAAACTTTTAATTTTCTAAAAATGACATACATGTATAACATAACTGAAGTTTTTTTATTCTATTTTCTACTTTAACTGCAAATACATCTTTTTTATTTTTAAATATCACTTGCCAAACGCTTATTAAGTATCATTACAAAACATTTGAAATTGAAAGCGAATAATTAGCATAGCAATCTTTGGACCGGAGAATACAACAATTTTTTATGCAAATTATCTACTTTCTAAGGCTCAATTGGTCAAACCAAAAATTGTTAATCCAAAATTGATTTACACAAATTGCATTTATTTTAATTAACTTAATTTCAAAGTTTGAACCACTACTACTTACCACAACAATAATATAGCTACAACTTCACGAAATTCGTGAAGGTTAGAGTGAAACCTTATTTCTACCTCATAGACTTAGAGATGTTGTTTTTGAAAGACCCTCGACTTAAGCACAACAAATCAAAATAATTATGAAAAAAAAATATGAACATGAAGAAAACATGATAACTAATAAGGAAAGTAGTATAGAGCGTTCAGAAACAGAACAATTACATCTATAAAATAATGCAAAAATTGAAACACAATAAACAACAACTGATAACAGACATCAAAACAAGAAACTAAATGAATAAGCTAATACTACGACATACACCATGCTACAAATTATCATCAAGCCTAATCTCATTAAAAAAATGAAACAATGCTCAACCACCTACTAGCCTTCTATTCTAATCCACAATCTCTACACCCTCCTATCTAAGATCATATCCTCAAGAAACTAAAATTGTGTCACATCCTGACTGATACCCTCTATTCAATACTTCTCCGACCTACCTTTTCCTCTTCTCATACCTACTATATCCAACTTTTCACATCTTCTCACTGAGGCATTTATGCATCTCCTCTTCACATGTTCAAATTGTATATTAACCTTGCTTCTCTTATCTTGTTCACTAATAATACCACTCCCATTTTATCTCGCATATACTCATTTCTAATTTTATCTCTCTTAATATGTCCACCACTACTTATATTTCTTATTTGTCTTCAATTCAGAAGATCCATCACAACTTCCTCCCAAAATGAAAATAGAGAAAATGCTTACTATAAATGATGAGCATGACACTTTCGTGAGTACATCACAAATACGCGTTTTCTATGACATAACAAAAAGACTGAAAACTTCTCACACGCCTCCTACACTGCCCCTACCTTCTACAAAAGATATTATGAAATATTTATTGCAATATTAGAAATAATATAAATATATTTTTTGTTTATAGTTTTGATTAGATATATATTTCGATTATATTTTGAATTTATAAATACTTTTTAATTATATTTTGATGTAAATCACGCATATTCATTAAAAAAAAATAAAAAAAATATGATTAATTAACTCTCTTAAACATATAAATGAAAAATAAAAATAAAATAAATTTATAATAACTCTCTTAATCATTCAAAGAACGATTAACTTATATTGAACATTACCAAAAGGCTCAAAAATTCAATTATTATAAATTAAACTTTAGAGAGAATAATATATAATATACATATTTATACATTATAATTATTTTTAACCGACCAACCAGGGTAGAACGGTTAAATAAAACCATTCAAGAGTTATGTATATACTACTACTACTACTATATACTCTTATATGTTTTTATTTTTAATAATTTATAACCAAACATTGTGCTAAAAAGCTTCAACCTTTGTCTTTCTCCTTATTATTCCTTTCCATTTCAAGAATCTGAAACCCCTTCATCTCATTTCTTCTTTTGAACAGCTTCATTTTCATTTCAATAGCAGTCGCCTTCACAAATTCGAAATCTTGTGCTAAATTCGATTGTCGTTTCTTTCAATTTCAATGGCAATGACAGCGATTTCATCTGAATCCCAAATGAATCAAAGAACATGGCCGTGTAAATCGGACGGTGGTCCTCGTTTCACTGCCATTTCATTCATAGGAAAAGGAAAACATGGCAGTAAGAATGATAATCCAAGATTAATAAACAACCCCACAATCAATAATTTCCAAATCAATCCAAAAAATCAAGATTTCGCAGATTTTTCACAACTTCCTGACGATGTGCTATTGAAAATTGCTGCTAATTTCACTTTGCCTAATTTACGTGCGGCTTCACAAGTATGTAAGTCTTGGTGTGATGGGTTAAGACCCTTAAGAGAAGCTATGTTGTGTCTTAAAAATGGGAAGCGGTTTAAGCATGGGCGTGGAGGGGTGACACCTAATTTGAATAAGGCACTTGAATCGTTCCTTAAAGGTGCGGCTCTTGGGTCTACGTTGGCTATGGTGGATGCTGGATTGGTTTATTGGGAAATGGGGAAGAAGGAACAAGGGATTGCTTTTTACAGAAAAGCAGCTGCACTTGGTGATCCTGCTGGTCAGTGTAATTTGGGGATTTGCCTCTTGCAAGGTACCTTTTTCTCAGTTTTGCTCTTCCAATTGAATTATTCTACTGGGTGTGTTAGCTGTGAATTTGGATAAAGTATTGCCCTTTCACCTTGAAAGATTCCTTACAGAGGCTATAGTTTTGTCGTTAGATCCCTGGAATCTTATGGTAGACTCTAGGTGGATATATCACCATTCATCTTCATTATATAGCAAGGTGACATAATTACAAGTTTGCTTATACTTGGCGTAGTTTATAGTCGTAGTTGAGTAGTCTACAAAGTCTAATCTTTTAGTGGAAAAAATCAAATTGGCAGGACAATCCTACCAGTGAAGTGAATGCATAGAATATAATCGGGTGGTTGGAAGAATGGCGGTTTGTGGTATAGATAATGTATTTTAGTAATAGTAAATGTTATACAAATTTGGCACCTTGTTGGTGCAGTCAATGAAATGAATACCTTATATGTTCCGGAAAATAAATAAGATGGTAAATTTTTGTGTCGAAATGAGCACAATTTTTTTGGTCTATACGAGATTTAGCAGCCTTAGTTGTGTCAGTACATTACTAACTGTGGGATTGATTTAGCCATCCACGTTTTAGTGTCTAGAGGTCTATGCTTTTGCTTCTTATGCTATGTCCTTTTTAATTCATGTTCAGCATTAAGACTTAAGAGACTAGTTATTTGCGCTTCAGATTTTGTTTGATTTATTTATTACTTAACATTCAAATCTTGTTGTGATGCCCCTTCTAATCATTATCAGTAATTGAGGTGTGTTATACAACATTGAAAGATTTGGTGTAGGGGGGTGAGGTGATTCAAGTTGTTCATTTTTCTTTCCGCAAACTTTATCTTTGTTGAACCAGTGGTGCTTTCAGATGTTTTGGTAAATGCAATGTATATTTGTATGTCTCTGGTGTTGGCTCTTCTCTCTGTAACTTCCTTTACAACATCTTGTCCCCATAGCTTCCTGATATCTTTTTTACACCATCTCTTTCATATCAATCATGCGCTAAAGACCATCGAATGTGGTTCTGGAGTACAGCCACAAGCCACAAGCCACAAGCCACAAGCCACAAGCCACAAGCCACCAGTTAACCAATAAGCTGCAAAATTCATTATAATGAATTGAAAGGAAATTAATTGGAGGCCAAGGATTAGGGTAGAGGGTTAGGAGGTAGTCGAACAATTTCTCTCTTTCCTGTGAGAGAGGATGGTTCTAACTTAGAACACCTTATCTGCTTTATGTTATACTTATCAATTTAAGACCATAAGCTCTAGATCAGAGGCGTATCTAAGGGGAGGTCACCGGGTTCACCTGAACCCATGGTCCACTCCCGAGATCATATAAAGTAGTGTTATATTTTAAAAAAAATATTGAAATATAGATGTGTGAACCCGCACTTGGAGTATCACATAATGCAATTATGACTACATGCACCTCTACCCGCGAGGTTAGAAATCTGGATTTTATATTTATTTTGTTTTATTTTTCAATCTAAAATTAGATAACACTTCTTTAAATGGTAATTGGTAACACTTTTGACATTTTAATTAATTCATCAATATATATATATATATATATATATATATATATATATCAGAATTAATTTTAGACCTATAATTTTAAAATTTTAACGGTTTTCAGTAATAAAAACTTAAATGTCGAACCGATCAAATTTATATCATAGATTAACCTTTTTATAATAGTGCACCCATCATCTCAAAATCCTGGATACGCCTCTGTCTAGATATTAGGGTTTCCGCTGTAAACCGAACACAAGGGAAGGATCGTTGTTTTTACCAAAAAAGATCATTTTATCAGGTAATGGATACCCTAATATCATTCCTTTGGCTATGTATTATGTATAAGCCTTCCAAAAACAGAAAGCTTGTATGCATCAGGTTCATAGGAGTAAATACTTTCAAAAGGGATAAATTTTAGTGGCTCAATTCTGTTACTTCTTTTGTTGTTTTTTACTTTGGTTATCTTTGCAATTTTTGCTGTCAGCACTTTTTTATAGTATTTTTGTTTACCATTGCCTTTACTTTTGTATTTGTCAAACCTATTTTTGTTAACGCTTTTCTTAAGCCGAGGGTCTATCGGAACCACCTCTCTATCTCACAAGGTAGGGGTAAGGTATGCATACATCTCACCCTCCTCACATCCCACTAGTGGGATCACACTGGATTTGCTGTTGTTGAAAATATAGTTTAAGGAGGGAAGTAACAGTTAGTACTAATAGTTGGGAGACGTTATGCAGTGCCCCTCATAAAATTTAATTGGTTGCAAGTTCCCCTTTCAACACTTGAAAATTGTGAAGTTTACACTTCTCCAAGAGAACCATTACGTGCAAGTGTAGGGAAACTTGAAAGCAAACAGACTGTTGGATGGCCTCTGCAACACTTATCCTGAAACGTTGAAGGCAGCAACACATTTTATGACTATTTGTCCTTTCTTTTTATGATTCCTCTGGTGATTGTATCTGTGAACAAGAGTAGGTTCTGCGTCTACGAAAAGTGTTTTGTTGTTTCCGTTATGCATCAAGTATGGTGAAATGTTACTTCTTTTAAATCATTATAGGTCTACATATGTGAAGTCATGTGATCGCTAAGAGCATCCACCATTAGTGCTCACAAATGGTGGGCAGAATCGGATATGGGTGAGTTGAACATGGCTTAGAAAAGAAAAGAACGGATAAAATATCCTACCTTCCCATTTTGATAAGGACGGTTATATTGCATTTCACTATTTGCTCAAGAAGCTACCTACCTTTAACAATAAAAAAGAGAAACGTTCAAGAAGCTATTTCTTTTTTTTGGTTAGTGGGGTGGCGTGGGGGAAATGTGTTTTCTGAAACAGAAAGTCTCCAACTTTGGATGGGTCTTGTCAGCTTGTGGAAGAAAGTTGTGAAACAGGGGACTTTTCAATAGTAACTGAAAAGGCGAAAATAGTTTAAAGAGCTATAGCGGGATATAGGAAAGGATAGAACTTTTTATAATCATAACTTGCAAGCAGTGTTATCAAAGGTTCTCTTAAGCCCTAAAGCGAGGGTCAAAACGTGTTGAGCACTTTGCCTCGCTTAATGTGCGCTTCAGTGTCGTCATCAAGACTCTAAGATATACTTCTCCTTGTGAATGAGCATTTCCTGAAGAGGCGATACTAAACCATTGATATTTCACTTTCTCATAAAAACAATCAATTTCTTTGTCCATATATTTGTTATTAATGCTTATAATTATTAGTGTTGGACTAAGCATATATATATTTGTATGTTTTCTCCATTTGCGTCTTTCCTCCAATCCACGCTTTATTTGCTCTTTGCGCTTAAAGCTCCAACGAACCTTAGAGCTTTTTTGCGCTTTTCGCTTTTGATAATCATAACACTGTTTGCAAGCCATTTTAAGCCAACTAAGTATGATGGACCATCAGTTAGTAGTTTGTTAAATTATATATTAGATCAGTAAGTGACATAAGATTCTCAAATAAGTAGTAAAAATACAATTTAGTGCTGAAGTCGCTATTGGTCAAGTGGTGAAAGTTGAGGAAATTAACTAGTATAGCCTAGCAACATACAAAGGGGGGAAAAGTTTTGACACTAGTAACTAAAGATAAGAAAATATATTTAAATTTCAGGACTTAGCTTAAGACAAAAATGAAGTTGAAGAAAGGATTAAGTATCTAAACAGAATACAAGCAATTGCAGTGCTTATTGTTAAATAGTTTTGTCTGGTATAGGTTTTAAGTTAGTTTTGATATTCATATCGGTTCAATAGTTTGGACTGCATAAATTAGTTTCAGTGTAGTAATACTAGGTTTACCCAATATAGTGAGGGAAAAAAAGAGTAACACCAGAAGCAAGATATTGTCAAATACAACTCACACTTACACAGGATATGATCACATCTAGTTAAAAATGAAAACTGAAAGAAAAAATAAATATGAAAGTCAACACTAATGGTAAAACATGAAATGTTAAATCTTGTTTACAGAACTTACGAGAATCTTTGGGTAGCGACGAGCAAGTCCCTTTTTGCCATAGGTTTTATGGGTTTGGAAGGATTGGGATCTTAAAACCCATATTTATCCATGAAATATTCATTTTTCAAATGGATAACATGGATATTTGATCATTATCCAACTATTTTTAATTGGGCGGTTGGGTCATATGGATGGATACTTGTTTTTCAAATCCGTTTTGCCAATGCTACCTACCAGAAACTAAGCGTTTGATTTGCACTCACAGAGTTCTATATGTAAGCATTTGTTTTACAAGTTTTAGCATTAATTTTCATTACTTTTGGTTATTGTGTCTCTATGCAGTAATGACCTCTTTACTCTATGCAGCTAACCCTCCGGACAGTGAGGAGGCTATTAAATGGCTTTACAAAGCTTCAGTTGCAGGCTATGTTCGAGCTCAGTACCAACTTGCCCTTTGTTTACATAAAAATCGTGGCCCGAGTAGGAATCTTCGTGAAGCGGTATGAAAATTTGTTTGCTTTATCATTATGTTCTTGTAGTAGACGTACAATATCACTTTGATTAACATTGTTCAAATTTTAGATCATATCATACTTTTAAGGTTCTGGAATTTCAGACTTCTGAGTTGTCAAGTAAATTTGATTGAATCGAGATTTAATGTATAAATTCCAGAGCAGCTAGCATTATCAGTTAGGTAATATAAGGGGATTCTTTATCATACAAAAACTGGAAATTTAAAAACCGTACCCCCAAGAAGCAGCACTGTGAAAAATGGTCCTAAACTTGGCTCCATGGGACCTAAAAGTTTAAATTCACGATCATGGTTAAACAAAAAGTTATCCGTATTTGTCTTTCTATACAGATGACTGGATTGTTCCTATGATGACTTTGCCTGTGAAATGCAGGTAAGGTGGTTTCTGAAGGCAGCAGAAGGTGGATATGTCCGTGCTATGTACAATATAGCAATGCGCTATTCAGTTGGAGAAGGTTTAGTTCAATCTCACAAATTAGCAAGGAAATGGATGAAGAGAGCAGCTGATCGCGGGCATAGCAAAGCCCAGTTTGAGCATGGACTCAGTCTATTTTCCGAAGGGAACATGAAGAAAGCTGTTGTATATTTGGAGCTTGCCACTCGTGCTGGTGAGACAGCAGCTGATCACGTCAAGTATGTTATACTTCAAGAGATGTCCACTTCTTGTCGTGACAGAGCCATGCTTCTTGCAGATAATTGGCGTCCTTTGCCTTCTTCATCTCGCTGATTGAGTCTCCTTCTTGTTGTTTTTTCCAGCCTTAATGCTGCCTAAGCATATTTTCTCTTGCATGCTGCTTTTGAACTTGTTCAAGTACCAAGTGTAAATATACATAGTTTTTCTTGTAAATAATATTTTTCCTTAAAAGTTGCCATTTCTTTATGGTTTCTGCTGAATTTATCACTTCATGGAAAGTTAATAACGCTTTTACAATTTGTTGTTTAGAAATGGTACCAACTCTCATGGAAGATGTAGTATAGGCGAAAAAGTTTTATCAGATACTCAAATAAATTATAAAAAAAATTAAAACTTACTAAGAATTGCGCGAGTTTGGTTATTACCCCATTTTTAGTCCATTTCAGCTCAAGTAATTTTGAGTGAGTCATTTATTAACTCAGCCCGTTCTGACATGCCAAAATTTAGCCCAACCTCCATTTGACACCCCCTACTCGTGCCTGTCCCGAGTACATCCTTGAATACATTTAGGTTCCTGTTACAGAGTTGCTCTGTTATGAGATTCTACTGAACTAAACAAATGTAAATGACACACTTTGAAAAATCTATAAGGGATGACCGCGCTCGGCTTGGCCTCGACTTCGACTTCTTTTAGTACATTGCTACAACTTTTGTTTAGCTCGTTCCGTGCTTACTCACATTACAGAGTTGCTCTATTCTAAGATTCTGCCGAACTAAACAAATGTATATGACACACTTTGAAAAATCCTTAAAGGAAGAGAAACATAAAAATAGAATTGACTATTGCAAAAGATTTTTCCAAACACAGAAAAGACTTTGTTTTACCATCACCAAAACTAGACTGCCAAAATTGAAAATAAATAAAGGAGTTATTCAAATGAGATAGAGATACAAAGCTGACTAGTGCGACATTTACAAGTACAATCAGCAAATAGAGCAACAGTTACAGGCAAATTGTAATAGATAGGGGTGTACATGGTCGGGTTGGTTCGGGTTTTTCACATATCAAACCAAATTATTTGTGTCGGATTTATAAATTTATAACCCAAACCAATAAAACTCGGGTTTTTCAACCTCAGGTTTTTTCGGATTTTTTTGAGTTTTTCAGATTTTCGGGTTTTTCCGTTAAAGTATTCATACAAACATATAATTTACTTGTAATTCAAATATTTCTTTAGTCCTACCAAAATACAAGGTGTTTTTTAAGAAAATAACACAAAAATTGATATGATTAATGACACTAAAATATCCAACAAAAAAATAATAATGAAATCACATAAAACAAATATTGCAAATTACTAAGTCATAGTGAAAATGATCATAATTTAAAAGTTTTAAATCATGCTAAAATAAGTTTAATAAGTATTAGTTACATGACTAAATATTAAAGGAAATTAAAATTAGATTATGTATTTTAATTGTCTAAACCAATGTAAAACTAAAGAACAAATATTCGATATTATTGTCATTCTTAGTGTTGAATTAATTTTCTTTTTGCATTAGTATTAATTTGATTTTGATTTAAGCTTTATTATAATTACCAACATCTATGGACTATAATCTTTATTGGACCATTCAGAATTCTAAGTTTCAAACTTGAAATAATATATTAAAAGATAAAACTATGAAAAGTATAAGAAATATTTAAAAATTATATCAAAGTAAATAGTTTTATGTATAAAATAAAAAATTTAAGTTATCTATATAATGTCGGGGTTTTTTTTTTTTTAGTTAAAGCCAAACCAACTCAAATTTAGTCGGATTTTTTTTTCCAATACCAAGCCAAGTCAAACCAAACTACTAGTCGATTTTTTTTTCCGATTTGACTCAGTTTGCGATTTGATTCAGTTTTCGATTTGGTTTTGTACACCCCTAGTAATAGAGATGCAAATTTGATCCAACAAAGAGGTGTTATATTGGTGTTATGTCTAACTATTTAGATCGAAATTGTGCACGGAAGGACGATCAGACAGAGGCGGAGCCAGAATTTCAGGCTTGTGGGTTCTAATTTTTAAAAAGGATAACGATCTTAAAATTCACAAAACACAAATTATGTTAATGAGATGTTTGTCATGTTTGGAAACATTACCTTAGATATTGTTATTCTAAAAACTTATTTTAATAATGTGAAGATTTGAGTAATTTAATTTAAAGTTCTAAAATATTGTTAATGAAAGATGAATAATTTTTTAAATATAAATTTCAAACATTTTTACTATAATCTAGAATACTATTTTAAGTGAGAAAAAATTATTAAATTCACCATTAATATTTTTGCACCTAAAATGTATTTTTTACTAGTTTCATTATGACCTTGAACCATTACTACCTTCAAAAGTTAAAATTTTGAAAAGCAAATAACAATTATTCACTATGATCAATTATCAATATGTGAGATAACCCTAGAAAATATTAAAATTTGATTTTCGAATAGATAATTCTACGGTGTAAAAGCAAACAAATAAGAAAAAAAATGAAAAAGGAGAGGCGAGAGTACATAGTACATATCGAAGGGCAGAGGTCGGATGATAGCAATCAGATCAACAATAAAAGTTAGAATCCTAACTTTTGAAAATAAATTTGGGTTAAAGTTTTTGAATATTTGAGTAGAAATCAATGAAAATATATTTCGGTAATTTTTTTTTGAATCTCTGAGTAGAAATCAATAGTTAGATATTATTTTAGAGTATGACCCAAACACTATTTTTATTTTTATCATTAACCGTTTTTTTTATATATATAAATTATCATTTACCAATTTTCTATACCTATTTTCCGTTTTTGCTTAAAAAAATATAAATTATCATTTGCCAATTTACGCGCGTATTGAATGACTTCACAGGGTGCATGGAGACCACTGGGCCACCCGCCTTATTATGCTAGAGGGTTCGCAGGAACTTTATGTGTACGTTTTATTTGATATTTTAATACAAATATAGGATCTACGGAAAAGTCAGTGGGTTCGTCCGAACCCCCTTTCGCTATAGTAGCTCCGCCCCTGCGATCATATTGAGATTGGTATGGAGCTACATTGCTAGATGATGAGCCAAAATTTGGTGCAACAAACATATTAGAAACACGAGCCACAAGATCATTTGGACTTTCTTGATTCGAAGCTTCTTTGCCTAATAGTGGGACTGTGTTAAGAATTCATCACCAACTTAACTAATGTCCAAAACACTTCGAAAAAAAATCTAGCAAATTCCGGAGATGTAAAGAAATAATGAAAGATTTTTAGAATGAGTATCCTAGAGAGAAAAGTCTAGAAATGTTCTTTTCACCCTTATCTAGGTTCTTCCATCACTAGCTATAAATAGAGGTGGTTCATTTGAGTTGTAACCAACCAAGTAAGTAAGTGCTTAAACAAAGCAAGTAAGAAAATAAAAGTGAGTTCTCAAGTAAAGGGTGTTTCTGAAGCAAGCAACAAGTAAGTGATTAAGTTTGTAAGACCGAAGCGGGTCCTTACTTTGATTATTGCAAAAGATTTTTACAAACACAAAAACGACTTTGTTTTACCATCACCAAAACTAGACTGCCAAAATTGAAAATGCTAAAATAAAGGAGTTATTCAAATGAGATAGAGATACAAAGCTGACAAGTGCGACATTTACAAGCCCAATTAGCAAATATAGCAACAGTTACATGCAAATTGTAATAGAGATGCAAATTTGGTGCAACAAAGAGGCGTTATATTGGTGTTATGTCTAACTTTTTAGATCGAAATTGTGCACGGAAGAACGATCAGATTGAGATTGGTCTGGAGCTGCGTTGCTAGATGATGATGACACATTGCTATTGACATTAGTTGATGATGACACATTGACATTGGCATGGCTTTCATTAGGAGGAAGGATATTGCGTTTGAGTGCTGCTTTGTTCCTGTTATGTCTACCAAAAAAAGTCTCGGCGGCGTGAGTGGAAACTTGGGTTGAACTTCTATTAGGCACAAACTGTTTGGCGGTTTGATTCCAATTTCCTTTTCCAACTTTGCCCAATCCCATCAAGAAACTTTTGTGTTCATCCACACTCCATCTATCTTTCTTGTTTCAATGATCTCCTGAATTTTCACTTTCATCAACTAATACACCCTTGTCTTCTTCTTCAGTCCATCTGCTACTCTTCATTCTTGGTCCTGAATCTTCATTGTGATCACTTCTTGAGTCCATCTGCTTCTCTTCATTCTTGATCCTGAATCTTCATTATGATGATCACTATTGATCACAACCCCAAATAGTTTAATGCTATGATTTCTCTCTCCCATTTTCTTGATTTTTTCCTTTTTTTTTTCTTTCACTTTTATCAAATTATGAGTATGCAATTGGAGAACAAGTTATTTATATGCGATAATCCTTAGTTACCGTTAGAATCTAACTGAATGATTAGGAAAATAAAAGTTGCACCAATTATTTTCTTGCACTTAAAATATTTTATTTAATTATAATCTTTATTCTATAGGATTTACTCTTTTTATTTATTTATTCATTTGCTTCAAAATTATCTTCAATATACTTAGTTACATAAAGTTTTATTTGTGGTTTGTTTTTGTTGACAACCGGAGCTATGAGTTTCGGAATGGAATTCCACTGTCCCAACTACTCCAAAATGTGGAAATTTGTCTAGGAGTGTGGTCGTCTTTAGTTTCAAGGTCGTTTCATGGATGTGAGCCCTTGGATTGGAAGTTTAAGTATAATTAGGGGAAAATGCATAAGTACCCCCCAGCCTATGCCCAAAATTCCTGAGACACACCTAACCTTTACTAAGGCCCTATTACCCCCCCGAACTTATTTTATATATAATTTTCTACCCATTTTCGGCCTACGTGGCACTATCTTGTGGGCCTAACGCGTGTTGATAATTTTTTCAAGGATAGTGCCACATAGGCCAAAAAGGGGTAGAAAATTATATATAAAATAAGTTCGGGGGGGGGGGGGGGTAATAGGACCTTATTAAAGGTTAGGTGTGTCGTAGGGATTTTGGACATAGGCTAGGGGGTACTTATGCATTTCCCTATAATTAGGGCAAAAGTTGACTTTGGTCAATATTCGGAGTTCAAACGCTCGGATTGAATATCTGACGATTTCATTAGATTTGGGGGATGATTTTAGGCATAGGTGAGGTTTTGGTTGAATTTTCAGAGGTTCTGAGGGAAGTTTGATATTTTTGGGTGAAAGTTAGTTTATTGTGACTTTAATGGGTTTCGGGTCAAGGAGACCTCAAATCTGTGTTTCGATGGTTCCATTGAGTCCGAAACATTGAGTTTCGTTGGGTAGCATATTTGGTTTGTGTGTTTAGAATTCCGAATGAATCTCAAGAGTCTTTTCAGTGAATTTTGTTGAGACGTGGTGTTGCTAATGTTGTTGTTGTCTATTTAATTGCCCATCGCGATCACGGATCCCTCTCTCGTGATAGCGGATCCCTCTCTCACGATAGCGGATTCCTCTCTTGTGATTGCATAAGGGTCTTAGGTTGTGCGTTGTGATCGCAAAGGATTAGGTGCTTAGGCATCACGATCGCGTGGTCTATGATGCGATTGCGAGGGTCAAATTAATGAGTTGACCATCAATGCTCATTGTGATCGCGAGGCGTGGGGTCACAATGGTGAAAAGTTAAATTGACCTGAAAAGTGTTCTTTTTCAAAATCAGGTTTCATCTTCATTTCACAATTTTTTGACTTTGGAAGCTCAATAAAGGCAATTTTAAAGCTATTTTTCAAGATTCTTCGATTGGATAACAACTTTTAACTCCCTATTTTTTATTGCTCATTATTTATTTTAAGATTTCCCCACCTATTTGCTAATTTTGAACTCAGACTTTTTGAATATTCTCAAGAACTTGGGTTTCAAGGAAACCGGTGATTTGAGATTGGTTTGATCAACTCGTTTTTCGATTTGATTTTCACTATTGAGTTCCCAAACCTTTGGTAATATGATTTTTCACTAAATTCCAGATTCCACTAGAGTTTGTACCTCTACAAAGAAGAACGATAATTAGAAAGAGAAGAGCAAGGGAGGGGGAGGGAAGATAACAAATCACAAGAAATGATACTTACTTCGGAGAGTTGAGAAAGGAAGAAAAATTGATGAAAATGAGGTAAAGTGTGAATGATCCACAACATATACAAGCGAAAAGCCATGATCAAGAAGCTTACTGTGGCGACAAGAAAGAGAAATTAAGGAGACAAGATTAGCAAATCCCATGTTTTAGGATATAGATACGCAGAGACATATTCAAAATTTGAAGGTTCTGGGTGCCACATGGTCCAAATAGGATAAATAGATCGATTTGTTAAATTTTAGGATATAGATATGGATCCTGGACGGTTCCCTTAATGGACTGGGTCAGGGATTTTTCGTTGTATTTTGGATATTTTGTTTTGTTTTTTCTTGGCTTTTTGATAATTTTGGATCCTGTTGGATCTGCTTTGTACAAATATTTATTTGAATAAAGGAGCCTTAGCTACACCAAATTTTATTTTTTAAAAAAAAGCAAGGGACATATGCAATATATATATACACAAAAAAATGTTTTTCACATTGTAAAAGGTCTTAAGATTTGTAATATCTTGACATCTAAGTTATTTTTCCGCATGATCTCCTCATAGAGTTGTCATTGTAGCAGAGTTTAACCATCAAGTTCAAAATTGATTGATGTGGTTCCTCTAATCCTAGGACACCAGAATATTAAACCATGAACAAAAAAAAGACATCAGAGAAAATCATATTGGGTAGTGATTGTGAGTCTCAATTCTTAACCGAAGGGGACACCAAAAGGTCTTTACTCTTCTATCCCTCATATAGAAAGAGGGAAAGTAAAGCTTTTGATTTTTTCAAAATAATAAAGAAAAGGAAGAAAAATAATAAAGAATAAAAAATAATTAAACAAAGGAGTAAAGATAAAAAATGGAATAAAAAATAATAAGGAAATTCAAAATAAAATAAACAAAAGGGACCAATAGATGAGAAAAAAGTGGAAAAAGGAGAAAAATAAAGGAAAAAACTAGAGAAAAATAAATAAATAAATAAATGAGAAATAAAAAAAGAAAAATAAAAAAGAAGAAACTAAGTATATAAAATGTATATTTTATTAATTTTAATTTTAATAAATAAGTTAATGATTTTAGTATTTTTTTAATTACTTATTGTTGTGTATATTTAATTAAAAAATAATAATTAACCTACCCTACCCCACTCATCACACTACCCTATTTTCCTCCCACTCCCTAAAACCACTCTCCCTTACCCCCACATCATCCCACACCCTCACCACAACTCCCCATTCCCCAATTGTCCTGCTTGGCACAAACTCTTTAGCAATTCGAGTCCAATTTCCTTTTCCAATTTTGTCCAATCCAATGAAGAATGCCCTCTCTTCATCTTCACTCCATCTTCTTCCCTTACTAGTAACTACTCCTCCCTCTCGGCTCTCGTTTCACTTGTTGATTCTTCTCCAAAGGAAGAAACATTGTTGACAGTAATCTCAACGCCAAACGATTATATGGTTTCTTGAATTTCTTTGTCATATTTTTTCACTAACCACTCTTTCTTTTTTTTGCAAATTTTACATATTAGAAAAAATAGAATGAGCAACAATTGTAGTTGGAGAAGCAAATGTCCCAATTAGTACAACATGACCTTATAGCATCTTTAAAAAAAAAGAAGGAAAAGGCTCAAATATGTTATCGAACTTTTAGAAAAGGCTCATTTATGTCATTCGTTAAAAGTTTGGCTCATCTATGCCATTACCGCTTAAGAAAAGGCTCATTCATGTCATTATTTTTTAACGGTGGTTTTGCAAAACCATTTTTTACACGTGGCCAATTATAATTCGGTCACGTCATTAATTTTTTTTATATTAAAAAATCAAAATTCTGAACAAACATTGAATTAAAATAACCCACCCAAGTAAAGACCCACCCAAATTTTAAAAAATCCCTATAACCCATCAGTAACCCAATTTTTCATTCACTTTTAATCTAAAAACCCTAACTAAGAAAAGAAGTTTCTTCACCTCTATAAGGACGACCAACTCCTTCTCCTTCTTCGACGAATTTACTGATCTTTCTTCAATCTCGTTTATGAAGATTAAAGAGATTAGTTTACATATTACTACTAAATATTTATTTAATGTGGTTGGTAGAGGATTTCAAGAAAGTGTACATATGGGGTTCTAAGTCATGTGGGTTTGTTATTTTTGTATTGTGTAAATGTATTTGTTTAATAGGTAATGTTTTTGACTTTTAATGACCTTTGTTTGTTTCTTTTTGTTGTGGTCCCATAGTGTATTCGTTGTCAAATTTAGGGATTTTTTATGATTGTTCTGTAAATGGTTTAACACTATTTTATAGTTAAAAGTTCTCAACTTTTAATGATCTTGTTTGTTTCTTTTTGTTGTGGCCCCGAATAGTATTCAGATGTTAGATTTGGGGTTTTTTATGTGACAATAGTATAAAGGGAATCATTGTTTATTAGTTAGAATTTGTCTTTTAATGATGTTATTTGTTCCTTTTTGTTGTGGTTTCGAAATGTATTCTCTACAAAACTTTTACACTATACTATTCAGTTTCTTGCATTCCTTTAATCTTTCTCCCTTTGCCCTCCATCAAGTAATTTGACATGAATCGTAGACAAGTTGCTTAGCTATTTCAATTTGAGGACTTGTTTCTTGTTCTTCGATTTATGTTATTATGGATAGTTCAATCATCATATTGACTATATTTTTATTGTTGTATGTTGCTGGTTCCTCATTTATTCAATTGTTTTTTTTTTTTTGGCATGTGTACATTACTGAAGAATGATTACTAAAGTAACAATACTTTTTCACTATGGGGGTGAATGGGTCTTTTCTCCCCAATTATTGTACACTAAGAAGTTGCATGAATTTGATCCAGACTTGTTGTCTTACAAAGACTTGTGTGAAGAATTTAAAAAGGAGCTTGATTATTTTAAAGTGAAACAACTCTTAGTTGCTGGACCATCTGGTAGATACTACATAGTTGAAGGTGATGATGGTATTCGGGCTTTACAATGTCTGATTTGTCATGAGTTTACTACATAGTAGAGCCTACTTTGACACGCAGTGTAAGAACACAATGGTTGACAATAACTTCACAGAATCCTTCAATGCTTGGATTTTAGAAGCAAGAGGTATGCCAAATATCAAATTATTGGAGGAAATAAAGAATTAAGGTTATGACTACGTTAGCTGAAAATGAAGACAAAGTTAGGCATTGGAAAACTGAATACAATCCACAATGCATGAAGTTGTACAGTGATTATAGGGCAATAGCACATGGATGCATTGTGAACTTTAATGGTGATTATGGTTTTGAAGTGTCTGAAGGTGATGATAGGCATACTGTGAACTTAGAGCATATTAGATGCACCTACAGATTGTGGGACTTGTCTGGAATTCCCTGCCCTCATGCCATTAATGCATTTATGCATAAGAAAGTTGTTCCAGAGACACAAATTCACTGGTTTTACAGTAAAGAAGCCTATTTGCTGACATACAAACATAAAATACAACCTGTTAGATGAATACAATTTTGGAATGTCGATCCTGCTCATGCAATGGAACGACCTGGTATGATCAAAACGATTGGAAGACCCCAGAAGAAAAGAGATAGAACAACAAATGAAGCAAGAAAATGAAAAGGTGATGGAGTTCATCAAGAAAAGGTTCTATAATGACATGTAGTAATTGTGGGGAACAAAATCACAACGCAAGAGGTTGTTATAAGGTATATTTTTAACTTATTCTCTTATTTTAGGTAAATCTTTAACTTGCATTAATTGTGTATTTTTGGAGATTACAATAGTTGGAACTATTTTTAGTTGAATAAAAATAGTTGAATAGTTGTTAAGACTGCTTTTAGTTGGGCATTTTTTTAGACTTCAATTTTGAATATTTGAAAACTGAAATTGTTGTGACTGTTTCAGTTTTTGGGACTGCTATAGCTTTGTATTTCCTTAGATTGCAATAGTGAGAAATATGAGTTAACATTATTTTGTTTGATAGGCAAAAGGGGCTGAACAGATTTCAAAGAAAGGCAAAGGCAAAGAAAAAATTGGTGAGACATCAACTGGAACACAACAATCTGGCCATGCCTCAAGAAGCAACCGTTATGAGCCTGAATTTGGTACGCAGACATCTCAACAATCAGCCTTTCGAACTCAATTTGATACTCTTATGGACCTGATATTGGTGACGATGAAGACCCAATATTGAGGCCAAAAACCATCTCTGAAGCTGATACATTGTTAGCCATGAGAAAGAGCAGAATGACACCATCAACTGGTGGTAGAAGAATTCAATTCACTGGAGATGCAACTGGGGTGTCAACTCTAACAAACTTTCCTTATTCACCAACAAAGATAACTTGGCGAGGAAAGGAAGTTGTTACATGCAATCAATTACTAAATGACGCGAGGAAAAAACGTATCAAGATGATGGCAAGAAAAGGTCAAGGGGAACCAGCCCCCGATTCTTCTGAAATATGAAAGTTGTTTTGATTTTCTTTTGTGATGCCTAGACATTTTAAAGGTTAAACCTTTTATTTTGTGATGCCTAGACATTTTAAAGGTTAAAGCAGTTGACATGTGATTTTTGTTATTACAATTAGTTTAACCTTAAAATGACAATTACCTATTTTGTAATAGGATGACAATTGATGCTAGATTGTTGAAATATTAGGTTATGCAGTATGTTGATATTGAAGTTTTGTGTTATAGATTTGTTGTTTTCCTGCATAGAAAAATTGCTTGCAATGGTGCTGTCAATGGATTAAAAGTGACCAATGATGGAGTGTATCTCCTTAGTGCAGGTTGACATCAATTCTTTGCAATGAGCTTTTGTATTGCTACTGCTTGGAATTTGTTTATGCATTGTGATTATTATCCTCCGGTCTTATGTCATGATTATTTCTGTTAGATGCATGTATGACAATGTCTACAGTCTGGTGCATTTTACTGTTATCTTTCTATAGTTGGTCAATGGTGAAGTGCAACTCTGGAATTTATACAGCAGATTAAGGTGCTTTCTAATCTCATTTTGATATGCTTCTCTAGCAATTCTCTAGCAAAGTTGTTTATTTTGGGCACTGTTTTTAAAACCCTGATATTAGATATCATTTAAACACTCTGCGATAGGACATGATATGGGTAGATTTATTCCCTTGTGATTAAGGGAGGGATGGACAAGCTTTTGCGATCGACCAAGATAATTGGAGCGACTGAGTAGCTCACGAAATTTTGAGAGTCAAACAATATAAATTTCAATTTTGAGAGTCAAACAATATGAATTTCAACCAACATTTTAAGATGTATTTTTCATCATATTTGATATGAAGAAGGTTGGAAGTTGTAATACTTTCCGTATAGTTTTTGAATATCTAGCGCAACATGCAACTAAAAAGTAATGTGGAAAGTATGTTGAGAGTAGTAATAGAAAACAAGTAATTCATTCGTCCAACCTAACTTTCATTTATGATAAAACACTGAAATGCAACACAAAAAAAATAAAATAGATTACAACACATAATCCCTATGGCATGTTTGACTCAAGCAGCCATGAATTTGTAACTGAATACTCTTTCACTGCTACTTTCAGATGTAGTAGGCATCACTGTTAAATTGTGGTGAAAGGACGAAACCACCATCGTAGGATGAGTAACAATAGCTTTGTAATCTCCGTGAAAAAGTGAAGTCTCGAAATAACCCTCAGCATTTGTAGTCCCAACCAAATCCTCATGTGTTAATGACACACGAATTTTGTCAACAACATCTCCAGTAGCTAGATTCTTGAAGTTGTTATCAGTCAAACACATTTTGTAACATCCATTTGGTGTCCACGCCATGAATCGACTGACTTCAAGTCCACAATAATAACACCTCCTCTCTGAACTAGAAGAGACATTCGACCCCTCATACATTGTTAGAAAATAAATTAATTGAAGGAGATGATAATGGAAGAATTAAGTTTGAGGGTTAAGGAATGTGTTAGAACTCATCCAATCGCCCAAGAAGTGAAAGAGGGTCGAGTAGGATCTTAGGGCTTTTTGGATTGAAAAATTGAATGAAAAATTGGGTTACTGATGGGTTATAGGGATTTTTTAAAATTTGGGTGGGTTATTTTAATTCAATGTTTATTCAGAATTTTGATTTTTTATTATAAAAATAATAATGACGTGGCCGAATTATAATTGGCCACGTGTAAAAAATGGTTTTGCAAAATCATCGTTAAAAAATAATGGCAACAATGAGCCTTTTCTTAAACGGTAATGACATAGATGAGCCAAACTTTTAACGAATGACATAAATGAGCCTTTTCACATTCACACACACATTTTTTTTTGTTTTAAATTCTTTCATATTGAAATATCTCTCTCTCTCTCTCTCTCTCTCTATATATATATATATATATATATAAAGCTGAATATAGAGAAGGTGATGTTATACCTCTCTATGGCCAACATTTCTATTTATTTTTTTCTCATTTTTTTAATCCATAATATTGTACTAATTAAGTAGTTTAAGAAAAACCTATCAAAAGAAATGTTTACTAAAGGTAATGTTAATGCCTAACAGTTATGTTGTTAAAGCCTTTAACAAAAAAAAAACAGTAAGACCATACTTCCATAACAACGTTGCATATTTTTTTGCGAAGATAATCACTTCGAAAGCTATCATATGACATGTTGATTTCGTCACTCAAGAATTCAGCAAATACAGCTACGAACATTCCGCAATCACTAAAAAAAAGATTAACATAATGATGTTGATACTTAATAGAAACAATAAGCTTACAGATGATACATAAGAATGTAAAAGTGTACTTGATACGTAATTCTAACTACAGATTATAAATATGATGTTGATACTTAATAGAAACAATAAGCTTTCAGATGATACATAGGAAGGTAAAATTGTACTTGAAACATAATTATAACTACAGATTATAACTATGATGTTGATACTTAATAGAAACAATACTCTTTTAGATGATACATAAGAATGTAAAATTGTACTTGATACATAATACTAACTACAGATTATGAATTAGTCAACTTGATACTTAATAGAAACAATAAGCTTTCAGATGATACATAAGAATGTAAAATTATACTTGATACATAATACTAACTACAGATTATGAATTAGTCAACTTGATACTTAATAGAAACAATAAGCTTTCAGATGATACATAAAAATGTAAAATTGTACTTGATACATAATACTAACTACAGATTATGAATTAGTCAACTTGATACTTAATAGAAACAATAAGCTTTCAGATGATACATAAGAATGTAAAATTGTACTTGATACATAATACTGACTACAAATTATGAATTAGTCAACTTGATACTTAATAGAAACAATAAGCTTTCAGATGAAACATAAAAATGTAAAATTGTACTTAATACATAATACTAACTACAGATTATGAATTAGTCAACTTGATACTTAATAGAAACAATAAGCTTTTAGATGATACATAAAAATGTAAAATTGTACTTGATACATAATACTAACTACAAATTATGAATTAGTCAACTTGATACTTAATAGAAACAATAAGCCAAATTATGAAACATTATGTTGTTCTGCAACATACATGTAATCCTCTAATTTGAACTTTAAACTTTCATACACTTTTGAGAACAAAAAAATGACCAATAATGCCTTTTCTGGTAAAATGAATAAATGACACACAAAACAACCATTTGATAAATTAATAATAACTATCAACAGTTCTATCTCATTATTTGAATTTTAACTTTTTGATACATTAGTCGTAATAAATAAACAAATATATCAAAAATTAGGGTTTTGTGTAACAAATGAAGAATTTAATCAATATACATAATAATTTTTAATTAACAATAATTGTAATGACCCTAAAGGTCATTTTTGGAAATTTTCATAAAATGACCGTTTTACCCCTCCCGATAGTTGCCCCGAGTCCTAATTATTGTATTTTCGAAGTTGGTTTGAAGGAAAATTGATAAAAAGTTGAGTTTTTGGAAAGTTGAGTTTTTAAGAGTTAAAGTTTGGTTAAAAGTGCTATTTCGAGTCATTTGGAGTTTCGAGACTCGAATCGGATTTCCGTCGATTCCAGCGGTTTTAGAATGTCAAAATGGGTCTATGAGAATTTACGGAGTCGAATTTGGAGTTAAAACGAAGATTTGAGGTCCTAAGTTGTTAAAATTGTGAAATTTTGATCAAGAGTTGACTTTGGTCAACAAACGAGGTTCCGTTGCTCGAAATGGAATTCCGAGGGCACCGTTGGATTCAGGGGGTGATTCTAAGTCTAGAATGAGTCTTGGTTGAATTTTTAGAGACCCCGAGTGCGTTTCGAGTTTTTTAGTCTAAAGTTAGTTTCTTGACGCCTTATCGGATACCGGGTCAAGGAGACCTCGAATTCAAATTCCGACGATTTCATTGAGTCCGAAATGTCATTTTCAAGCTAGTAGCATATTTGGTTTGTGTTCGGGAAGTGCCAAATGAGTTTTGGGTGAGCTTTTAAGCTTCTTGGATGCTTTGACACTATTTCAACAAATTGTGACAACTAAAGGGTTCATTATTAGTTTTAAAGGTCGAAAAATTATTCCGAAGGTTCTGAAATTTTGAGCATGAATTATAAGACTTATCTACAAATTTTGGTGCATTTTCGCTAACCCGAGATTGGACTTTTATCGCAAATAAGAAATAATTGTTTACCGAGTAGAAATGATATTTGACTGGGCAAACGAGCATGAAATTGAGTTCCGATTGAACGAGAAGGTCCGTATCATTATTTAAGACATTTACAAAAAAGAATCGGGTCATTTCACTAACGTATGAAGAAATTACGGCCTTTTTAGTGAAAGATTAACTGCTGTTTTTCTGGTGCATAACAGCCATGTACTGTTATAAAAATCTCAGACTGTGTTCATTTGGTATTTTGAGCATATCGGGAGTTCTAGAGATCGGAATGAAGTGATTATTACGGGTTTCTTCTTGAATTAATATGAGGGTTAGTATTCAATCTTCAATTCGATATTTTCTCATAATTTCTTCATCTATTTTTTTTTTCCCTATCCGTAAATTTCTTGGGAAAAATTGGGGTTTTATCGATTTGGACTCCCTTTTTGATGAAAAAGGTATATTTACGATCCTTATGTTATGGGTAAACTGATTTTAACATAAAATTATTGATTCATCGATTATTTTCATCATATTAACCGCGTACAATTTGGACTTTCCCGGTAAAGTTAAAGTTTGATAAAATGAGAATTTCAAGGTCGATCTTAACTCCGTTTTTGATGAAATTTCATATTTGAACTTATCTAAGCATGAGTAAGATGTTTTTCAAGAAATATTTCATTTTCGAGTCGGGGTTTCGGTTCCGAATATTTTAGGCTTCTTCAAGAACATGGATTTTCCTTCAAATTGAGTTTGTGAATTGATTTCAACTCCGTTTTCAAATTGGTTTTCACCATTAGCTTCCAAATACTTTAAGGATCATTTTACATCAAAAATTTCCAGATTTGGGTATCGTTTTCCGGTATGAGACTTTTGGACCGTTTTGCCCTTTTTCCCTAAATTTCTTGATTTTGGTGTCATTGGACTCGAATTGTGATTGTGAAAATTGTTTGAATAGATTATCGTGATCCGGATTATACTCGGAAAGGAAAGGCTCAAGTCAAGTAACTTTTGGAGTTCGTTTTAAGGCAAGTGGCTTCCAAACTTTGTAAAACTCTTAGACTACGCATGACTACTTTCCTAATTGTGTTGGAGAGTAATGGGGATTGAGGATGGGTTTTATTTGTTGATTGAAATTGTTGTAAATGAAAGATGGGGAATAAAACGAGCTAAATGTGTTATATGTGACTTGAATTTGTTGAATAAGTCATGTGATAACTGATATTGAGGGGATAGAAGAGCATGAGTAGGCTATGATTGATACAGACATTGATGTTGAGACAGATGATGTGTAATACTATGATGTGGTCGTGATATGGTTGTGATTGAGACAGGTGATGTGTAATACTATGATTTGGTCGTGATATGGTTGTGATTGAGACAGATGATGTGTAATACTATGATGTGATCGTGATATGATTGTGATTGATGACATGTGCATATTCATTATTCATCCCATGTGTAAACTATCTGTTGCATGAGTTCTGAGACACTGATATGAGGATAGATGGATATGAGACACAGTTGAGACTAGCTCCGGCTAGAGATATATAAGATGGACTAGCTCCGGCTAGAGATATATAAGATGGACTAGCTCCGGCTAGCGATTTGGATGCCGATGGGATCTGGTTCCGGCGGTGATACATGGTCCATGTGTGGCCCCCATGGGTTCTGATTTGAGTATTCAGCGCAGACTGATTACGTCAACAGATGTGTATCGTAGGACAGACATGCATCACGACTACATGACATCATTATTGCATTTTGCATCGCATTTGCCTTATCTTTGTCTATGATGTGTGGATTGTATCGGTTTACCCTTCTTATGTGGAATTTGATCTACTTGCTCTTATTTGTTGATCTGAGGTTGATGAGGATATACTGTTGGTTCTGGCTGTTGAATATGATCTGTTTAGTATAGGTTGGTTGGTTTGCTGTTAGATTGAAGTTTCGGTGGTTCGGTTGGGATTGAAAGGAGTTGTTTGTAGCTGCTAGTTTTGCTTAGTTTAGAGTTACTTGCGAGTACCTGTGGTTTTCGGTACTCACCCTTGCTTCTACACAATTGTGTAGGTTGACATCTCTCTCTCAGATGCGGCTTAGTATTTTCTTTAGCAGATTGAGCTTCGGGACATACTCGAGAGGTAGCGGTTCATTCCAGACGTGCCCTTGAGTTGTCTTTACTTTCAGTTTTGTTCTATTCGAGAACTATACTCTGAGACTTTTATATCTTTTATTCAAATTCTGTATTTAGAGGTTTGTACATGTGACAACCAAATTCTGGGTAGTGTTGAGTTTTAATTAAAGTCTTCCGCTTATTTATTATCTTTTATTCTCGTATTTCTACTTCTCTATCGTTGTGGTTGGGTTAGGCTGACGTGTCCGGTGGGAAATGGATACGTGCCATCACATCCGGATTTGGGGTGTGACAATAATGTATCTACTATTACACAAAATTCATTACATGTTAATACAGAAAATTACAAAAAAAAGAAAAAAAATCTAAAATACATACCGTTGGTAGTGCAGATCTGGATATGGCAGGGGTTTCTACCCCTTTTCTTGGGCGTTTTTGCATGTGCCTCCTTTTTAGTTTTTGACTATTTGGGTAATCCCCAAACTAAAAGACGGATGATCCATGAATAATTAGAAAATAAAAAAAAATGAAAATAAAAAGTTGAAGATGAAGAGACTACCGATTTCAAATTCTGAAATTGGTTGAATGGAGTGCGAAATAGTTTGAAATTCAAACTTGGAATATGAATCTGTTGAGAAGATGGAGGAGAATTTTTTGGAAGGGAAGTGTTCGTAAACAGTAAAGTGGGAGAAATTAGAGGAGAGTAAATTTAGGGGTGGTAACTAATGGTTTGAAATTTTTAATAATAATGTATCTACTGTAGTTTAGTTTTTGGGAAAATAGGGATTTTTGAATTTTTTTAAGATAGTAGGGAGTTATTGTGAATACATTAACTAAGGTTGTGTACTCTAGTTATTTTTCCTAATAATTTCCAATAAAGCCCAAGTAATTGCTTCACCCACGTAGCCAGACCTTTGGCTTTTCAATTTCTCTAGTTTTAATGTGCATTACCATGTCAAAATTAGGATATAAAAAGACAAAAGCTTTACCTCACCACAACAATTCTTACTGCTATTAGTGTGGATTATATTAAGTTGGGCTTATTTGTATGTGTCATCTTCCTAGCATATCTAAATATATTCATTTCTAATTTACTATACTGATAAAATTTGTTTGTGAATAGATTACACTTTTGAATCTCATGTATGAGTGCTTTTTACTTGATATTTGATAAATTTTTCAGATTCTGGCATCTGCATTAAGAAGCGTGTGGTGTTGAATATAATTTTTAAAAACGTCATTATATTTACCCTTTAAATTGAAAAAAAATATTTTTCTGCTTCAATTTATTTTATTGTGCTCTTTTTTTTATTAGATCATTTGGAATTTGAAAACTGCTTATGATATTCAATTATTTAAATGTAGAGACACAATCTAACTTATATTTCTTTGTTTGATGCAGATGGATTTAGCTTTTTACTCCATCTACTATCTCTATTAGTAAAGTAATGGAATTTGAACTTTCCTAAAAGAGGAGTTGAAGTTCTAATTTTAATTAATGGAAGCGTAAGTGGACTTATGGTGTAAAAACAAAAATATTGATTTTGAGAAAATCTTAAATTTGTGTTGTGTTACTAATTAAGAAATCAAAAAAACTTTTCTTTTTTATGTATGTAGTAGCTATTTACCCAATTGCTTTTTCTTATTAATCTCACTAACCTTTTGAAATAATTAATGTGTATAATATTTATACCTCTTCATATTCTATAATATATTTTATGTGCTATTTTAATGTTTTGTTTTATTTTCTTATGTTGAAACTATATAATATTATATTTTGATTACTTATCTTTATTATTAAGAAGTTGCAAAAAAAGAAGTAAGAACATATATTTGACAATTTTTTAAAGAAAATGAACGGGTAGAAGAAAAAAGTGAAAAAGGGTGAGGAAAAAATAAAGACAAAAAGTATTAAAAAAATGTACATGTAATTAGATTTATTAAAGATATACAAAGAAACATCATAATTTTTGGAAATATATACAGAAAGAATTAATTTTTTCTTGAATTGTTATTTTTTTTTCTTTACTTTTTTTTAAACAAAAATAAAAGTATACGAAAATCAAGTACTTTAAAAGATTTAAAACTCCTAAGTGATGAAAATTTATATAGGAATGTATGAACCTAGATTAAATGTGAATAATTAAAACTTGAAATATTTGAATTTGAAAATTAAAAAGAATTTTGAAAATTAAATGTACTTTCTCCATAAGTTATTTAGGTTGAGAATTTTATTTTTTTCGATGATAATTATAATTATTTGAAATTATTAGAATCATGAATGTTTTATGGAAATATAGGACCTTCTTTTAATGAATTTTAATTAGTTGTCGATAATGAAATTTTGTATATGATTATTACGGGTTATCAAAATAAGGTTATTCACTATTTCTTTATGCGTATGAATTTTGATTAATAAATTGTGAATACTTTATATATGTTATAAAGTATTTGTATTATAGTGAATGTCCTATATGGGGATCAAGTTAGATTTCCCCTATAAATAGAGGGGTCCTCTTCAATGTAATATCATCCCTCAATAGAAATAATAAGTCTTCTTTTCTCTCTACTTTCTTCTTCTTATTTTATAGTTTCATAACAATATATTCCATTTAGTTTTTTTTTGACTTATTTTGAATAATAATAAATTTCTTTCATAAATGACATTGTGTTTGAATTGATGTTAATTCGGAGAGAGCATAATGCTTTATTAAAAGCTTTGGTATGCTAATTTCAATTTTTAACTTTTTTTAAAAAATATTACACCACTATTATATCATTTTAAAAAAATTGATTTCTCTTGGTGTCAATTTAATGTTAAGATTTTTTTTTTCATTAATTATTTTGTTTAGCAGGGAACAAGTCTCGACTCTAAGTAATATAATATACTGCGCGAAGCGCGGTTCAATTTACTAGTATTATGATAAAATACATGAAGTATTCAAAGAGTTAAAATTATAATAAATCAAGAAAAAAAGAAGAGAGCATAAATAGTATAATAACAAAAGAAAAAGAGATTACAAATACACCTTCGGACCTTGACTTTCTTGAAAAAATTTAGCACAACAGTCCCCTTCATTCTTGTCACATGAAAATCCAAACTTCATTCATATTGAAATATCTTAATCAGAGGTCTTGATTCGAATTTTGGGTATGGAATTTCTGCGTGAATCCATATATAACTGGCTCCTCGCCGGTCGAAAAATCAAAATTTAGACATTACTTTCAACTCACCTGGAAACGTGTAACCATGTTTTTGCGTCAAAAGAGGATGAGGCAGCCTCTGGTAGGCCATTCATTCACACTTTCGTTCTTTCTATTTCTCATATTTTTAACTAAAGAATAAAAGAAAACACTGAAATAAATTAGAATAAGAAACTCAAATAATGATCAAATAATTCATGTGTGAGAAATGTCATATACACCCCTACATAGAGTTTTTAAAAATAAAAAATAAGAAAATAAATTTAAAATTATTTTTCACTCCTGTTAGATGAAAATGATATATGTGTTTCATTTTTATAACAGAGTGACATATGCGAGCTACTTTTATAATGCTAAGGTATATATATGAGACACTTTTGTAATAAGTGATATATCAGTTCTAAATAGTCAAGTTGAAGGGTATATCGAGTTCTTTTTCCTAATTTTAATAAGTTAAACTTTTGTTTCTTGTACTGTTGCCTTAATAAAAGTATATTAATTATTATGGTAATATTTTTAAGTAGTAATAGTATGTAATTACTTTTGATTTATTTCCTTATTTGGTAGATACGCGGTTTCCTTATTTGTTCCGCTCCTAAGTCATCCTAACAGATTAGGAAATACCACAGCCCTTATAAATAAATAATTGGGCATTTGCTTCTCTAACTACACTTCTTACTCCTATTTTTTCTGCAATTTGCAAAAAAAGAAAAGAGTAGTTAGTGAGAAAATATGGCAAAGAAAATCCAAGAAACCATCAAATTGTTTGGCGTTGAAATTAGTGTGAAGAATGTTTCTTCCTCTAGAGAAGAATCAACAAGTGACACAAGAGGGATGAGTTGTACTAGTCATTGTAATAGTAAGGGAAGAAGATGGAGTGATGATGAACAGAGAGCGTTTTTGACTGGATTGGACAAACTTGGAAAAGGAAATTGGACTCGAATTGCTAAAGAGTTTGTGCCAAGTAGAACACCAACACAAGTTGCCAGTCATGCCCAGAAATATTTTGACAGACAAAAGGAGAACAGAGCACTCAAATGCAAAAAGTCCAGTGTCTTCGACATTAATTTGGACGAAGAATCCTCAAATACTTGTCTGGAATTGTTGTCGAAAAGAGCATTAAAGGAATATAACAAGAAAGGGAAAGAGGTTTTGAATGAAGAAAGTCCAATTTCAGCAATGCCAATCAGCTACAGACTTCCTCCTGATGGAAGCTATGGCTATTGCTATGTTCCCATGAACAATTATCAGTTTAATTTTATGTCATCTTCAACTAATGCAACTCCACTAGTCCACCGGGCTTCGTCTCAGTTTAGTTCTGCGTCCGTGGATGATTTAGATCTAACTCTCTAGCTATTAAAGATACAACAACAATGATTTTTGTGTTGACAAGTTATATTGTGTAAATTCTGATTTTGGATGAGGGAAACATGTTTTCTTAGAGTATGCAAAAATTCATTCTTTTGTAATTTCATTTCGAAATATAATCACGTTTTCCATTTTCTGACAAATAGATGACTCGAAAAACAAATTTCAGATGAATGGCAATATAACTTTGCCAAAATGAAAGAAGCCTGGGAATCCAATGTAAGCTCCAACGGTCAAGCTCAAATAATTTCTCTCCGTTGATATCTACTGGAAAGTGGTCAATCCAGCACGCGGATTAAGTATCACATTCTTTTTCTATTTTAATAAGTGCAAGAAAGACATTTAATTAATCATCTCTGAAAATAATGTAATGGAACCATAACAAGCTTACCATGAGATTTCAATAAGAAAAAACAATGGAAGAATAGAGTGCACAGCGGAAACAGTGTCGATGATCCCATCCAATGTGTTCATTGCAGCCTGTTCGTATATAAATAAAACAAATAAACAAAAGGTTAGCCTCCGTTCTCGTGTTTATATTGTTGAACTGGCATAATTATTCAAATCAAGAAAACCTTAAGCTTTTAGATGAGATTGTCACATACTTCTACACATGCTCGTGCATTCAAAAGCCTCAACGCCACCATTGCCAAAAAAAAAAAAAAAATTAAAAAAATTCACGTGCTTGACTCATGACAAAGAATCAGGCAGCATACAAATTATTTAATAAGATATACCCAACTATTAGAAATTATTTTCTTGCACTTATGTAAGGAATTACTCTTTCTTTTATTTATTATTTCAATAATTGGGTGTGATCAATATATTACTATGAAAACTTGAAAATGTAGTGTTATTCATACCACAAGTGAAAAATACAAAATAGTTACAAAAGAGACGAACATAACGCTGACAACTACTACATACAAACTAAATTCAAAATAAGGTAAATGTTGTCAAAACAAAAATCTTTGGTGTTGTATCTTGAATAGCTACAGAGTTAGAGCTAAGTTATCCCCAGATGCGGAATTAGACTCAGACGAATTCCAATGGACGAAATCAGAATTAGTTGATGATGACACAAAATTAAACTTATAATTTGTCATGGGAACATAGGCATAGCTTCCATTAGGAGGAACTCTGTAGCTGATTGGCATCGGTGAAATTGGACTTTCTTCATTCAAAACTTGTTTGCCTTTCTTTTTAATGCCCTTTTGGACACCAATTCTGGACAAGTATTTGAGGATTCTTCGTCCAAATTAATGTCGAATACACTGGACTTGTTGCGTTTGATTGCTCTCTTCTCCTTTTGTCTGTCAAAATATTTCTGGGTGCCATGGGAAGACAGTTGATTTAAGCCTATTTCAAACTATAAGGATATAAGGTTAGTAGGAGTGTAATGTTGTCTTGTCGTGCGTAGGTTTATGCTTGTTAGTGCCTGTCGTAGTACTGCTAGTCGTACCTTCGTAGTTCTTGTCATATTGTGTATGGTGTTTCAATTATCACACTATTTTGTTGTTGTTACTGTTTCTTTCTTTGTAGACTTTACAATGCTTTTCTTATTAACGACTATGCTTTCTGTCTGATTCTTTGAATGTTCTAACCCCATATATTCCATCAGAATTGAGCACCACTTGGTCATCCGCAAATATATATTTCGGAATGATTGGTAACACTTGATAATAATTGCTGTTATTTCTCATTGTAAATAATTTAGTCCAAGATTCTTTCATACCATACACTTTCATTACCCACAAATAAAAAACAATAGCATCCTCCTGGATACAAACAAAATTTACACTAAGCATTCCACCTAACACTGTTATGCCTTGCTCGAGTCGATTGTGTCACGCGACAAGGGCATTTCCTTCGACAATGGTAATTCTCCAAACACCTCATTTGAAATATTAAATGAAATCATAGAAAAGCTACCTTCTACGGAATAAACAAGCCAATGAAATGTTCCTCGTACTAATGTCAAATAATTCATATTTTCAGATTCGAGAGCATAGTCACCTTGATAAATTTTAGTTTTTAGTGAGAGAATTTCGGTGGGTGCCTCTCCATTTTCTTCGGGAATCTTAATGACCTTATAGTCATCAATGGCGGACCCAGGATTTTCACGAAGTGGGTTCAAGATATAAAAAATAAATAAGCAAAAATGCAAACAAAACAAATTTAGATTAATTAAAATATATCATTACAATTCTATTCTACGAGTTTTCATTTCTTGAAACCTATTCATAATACTCTCATCAGAAATAGTATTAAATATTCTTTTCTCTACATAAGGCACCATACAACTACTCAGAAAATCATCATCCATTCGATTTCGCAATTCACTCTTGATCAACTTCATTGCCGAGAAAGCTCTTTCAACTGTAGCAGTAGCAACCGGCAAGATCAACGCAAATTTTATAAGGCGAAACACAAGAGGATAATTTAAATGCTTCTTTACCTTAACTAGCATTTCAGAAAGATCGCCAAGCCCTTTTAACTTGGAGAACCTTTTATCAACATCACGGACATCAACTATATAAGTCTCTAGCTGATTCCTAAGAGTAACCATTACATTTTCACCAAAATCATCAGGATATAATTCAGCCATTCTCAATATGTTCTTGATGTCAAAACTAGAAAATGAGTCAACTGGATTTAAGCAACCAACTCCAATAAGTAAATCTGTTCTAACCTCATTAAAACGATCATTGAGTTCTTGAAGCTGCCAATCAATAATCTTAAAAAATACTTCCACACGATAGTGATGTGAAATAGTATACTCAACAACTTTACGTCGAGATCTTCCAAAATTAACATAGAACTCATCAAAATTAGGTATCAAAATATCATACTTGACATAAAATGCAAACACATTCTCGATAAGTGAATCCCATCCTTCATTCCTTAAATCTTGCAATCGTTTCTTCACCACTTTAACAAGTAGAATGGCATTTGCAATATCTTGTTCTTTCTTTTGTAAAGACTCATTAAGCTCATTTGTGATCGCTAAAATAACTCTCATTAAATGCAATATGAAAGCAATCTCAAATGTTTGACAAACTTTAAGATATCCGGTTGCCTTAGCTTTTTCTTCAACAGATTCAGAATCAACAACAATAGTATCAAGAACATCAGTAATAGAGCCAAACATACTAATGAAGTTCTTAAAAGATTTGTAATGTGAACCCCACCGAGTATTGGCAGCTCTAGCAAGACCAAGTTCTTGATTCAATCCCTTACCACTTTCAACCTCACCCATATCAAGTGCCACTTGAACTTTTTTTGCTTGAGATTCTCGAAGTTCATCCATACGTTTAAAAGAACCTCCCACTACATTTAAGACATTAGAAACCAACAATACAAGTTCTCCAACTTGAAGGCATTTTTTAGATACCCCAACAAGAGTTAACTGAAGTTGGTGAGCAAAACAATGAATTGCATGAGCTGATTTACTTTGTTGTTGAATCAAAACTTTAAGGCCACTTAAACGCCCTTGCATGTTTCTAGCTCCATTATAGCATTGCCCCCGTATAAAAGATAAACTCAAAGAATGTTGCGCAATATAGTTAACAATAGCTTCTTTCAAACATAAAGCACTAGTATCATGAACATGAATAATTCCTATGAACCTTTCCACCACAGACCCCTTTCTATCAACATAACGCAAAACAATTGCCATTTGCTCCTTACGTGATATATCACAAGATTCATCAACTAACAATGAAAAATAGTCACCGTTTAGATCCTCCATAATAGCTTTAATTGTTTCAAGCTTACATGCAGTGACTATATCTTTTTGAATTTTATGAGAAGTCATCTGGTCATTTTTTGGAGCCTTTTTCAACACAAGTTCATCAATTTTATCACACCGCTTCGCATACCATGAAAGAATTTGAAGAAAGTTACCTTTGTTTAGCGATGATTCATCTTCACGATGTCCACGAAATGCCAATCCTTGATTCAAGAGAAGTCTCGCCACTTCAATTGAAGCCTTTAAGCGAATTTTGTGCTCAAGCTTGGTTTGATTTGATAGCTTAACAAATGCGGCTTGAATTGATTGTTCTTGTCGCATTAGATCTTCACACTTCTTCTTTGCCTGATTGTGAACACTGTTTGACTTACCAATATGCGTATCTAATCTTTTCTTTTTGTGCCAACTCCTGAACCCTATACTTGAAAATGTTTCACCTCCACCTTGATGAATGCTTTCATCTTGAAATAAATAACAACACAAACAATAAGCTGCATCTTCAGTCATACTATACTCCAACCAATCATGATATTTTTTAAACCATTTGCGATTAAAACGGCGTTTTAATCCAAAAAGATCACTTTGAGGAAACTCGTGAATTCGAGGTTGATGAGGACCTCTTTGGATATATGCTCGTCTAATCTCATCACGTTCATCCGGATGATAGTCTCGAATGGGTATTCTTTTCTTTGGATCTGCCGATAAAGAATCCAAATCTACCCCTTGTTTCAATCTTTTAGCGGAATGATGAGTTTCTTCTAATTGGTTCAAGTTTTCTTCCACCCGAGGAGCATTTTGAGCGGATGAACTTGATTGTGGCAACTTGGAGGATATAGGAGAGAAAAATCTCTTCATTTGATATTCAACTTGTATTACCAAATTAAAATTCTAATTAGAAAGTAACTAAACAAAGCGTTGTTAAATAAATGGAATTTCAATTAAATGATCTTGCAATTTGCATTGCTTAACTTTAATAAATTGCCATAGCATCTTATTAACTTGACATTACTATGTCGAAAGCATTCTCCTCAAGTTAGATCAATAAAACAAAAGACTACAATTTAGACAATGCCCTTTTATGAGGCTAACATCATACATATCTAACTATACTACACAATGTTAATACATTTGAAAAAAAATTACATTGACTTATGAATGAGATGGTAAATAACAAGATGGACGAAAAATTAGGTTCAATATAAACTAAGAAGATAAAAGAATATTATGAATGATTTCTCTTCATTCAACATTTAACAAATAAAAACAAAATATTAAACAAAATAATTATAACCTTAATTTCAGAATCGAATACATAGAAATATACCTAATATTATTTGTAATTTTTTGTTGATTTTAGAATGATAAGGGATTTTTTAGTTGAAGAAATAAAATATAACCACAATAATCATATATGTATATATAAAGACTAGAATCAAGAGCGAAAAACATACTTGTGCGAGATTTGAGAGACGAGGAGAGTTTTTTTCCTTCAACAAAAAAATATACTCAAAATTTTGGGGGGAAAAGTAAGAGAGGTTCAAGAAGATTTCAACAAAGAAGAAGATAAAAGAGTTTTTAGAATTGAGAATAATAGGGATTAGTGCCTTTTTAGTTGAGTTTTTTTTTTTAAAAAAAAAAAAACTAAAAACAAAAAGGACAAAAGTTGTTGACTATTGGATTTTTAAATGTAAAAGTAAAAAGTTGTTCTACTTTTTATAGTTTCTAAGTAACTAAAAGGACAAAAGTTACACCTACTTTGAGGAAAAAACGTGTGTGAAAGTTTATATATAAAAAAAAACGAACTAAAACTAAAATGTGGCTATAGGGATTCGATCCCGGGTTGGCTAGGAAAATTGAACCCCCTCAACCACTCGGCTAAGCTTCAAACTTGTGTTAGTGGGTTCAAAATTTAATATATACATATAAAATTTTAAAAACTGATTAAATATACATATATATACATTGTTATTTTTCAACGAAGTGGGTTCATATGAACCCACTTGAACCACTGTAGGTCCGCCCTTGATAGTCATCACTAGTTGGGTCATATCCCAATCCATGAATGTAACCATGAATTGCGAACTACTTAATTTTTTGTTATATACCAAACTCTCTATGAAAAAAAATTACTAAGTAGGAAGTGAGAAACTAATGTTGAATCAAAAATATATTTTGAAGGGCAAAAAAAACCAAAACAATGCATTTTTGAAAATTTGCTACTTATAAGGAGGAAAATAAAATAAAAAGATAAATATTCATATTAGCAAAAACAAAAAAAGGTGTCACATCACCCATTCTAAAAAGGCATATTTATTGCTATTGGTTAATAGAGATCACATAAATAAAGAGGTCCGGAAGAATTTACAAAGAAAGAAAATGATAATATTAAAAACAAAAAAAATACAGATTTTTTTTCTTTTAGTAAAAGAGATTAGTAGTAATAATATAGAAAAAAAATATATAAGGTAAAGATACTTATAATAATGAAGAAATAAAAAAATAAGGCATCTTTGATTATTTGCTAAAAAGATAGTAAAAATATACCAAATAAAAAGAGGTGTCACCTTATTTATTTTATGTAAATGTAAAATACCAATTAAATACCAGTTCTTTGTCCTTTTTTCCCCCTTCAAAATATATTTTTGAATTCAACATTAGTTCCTAACTTTCTACTTTTAGTAGTTAAATTATTCTACTGTTTTTTCTTTTATCTTTTATTTGTTGGGTGAATATTATTTACACAATTTTATTTTTACAAAACAAGCTCCCATTCAACTTCAAAAAATAGATATTCTCCTGATCTTTGTGTTAAGATATGGCACCTGGGCCTTACTCAACCCCAAAAGGTAGCTCATGAGGGGAGGTTTGTCTAAGTCCATATAAGAAGACCAAATTCTCATCCCTCTACCGATGTGGGACATCTTAACACTCCCCTGCATTCCCATATCTCAACTGGAGCATGAACACTTTTAATTTTAAATGGGGGCCTATCATCGGTGAACAACAAATTGGGATGAGCCTGACTCTAATACCATGTAAAGATATGACACATGGGCATAACTCAACCCAAAAAACTAGCTCATGAGGGAAGGTTTGTCCAAGTCCATATAAGGAGACCAAATTCCCATCCCTCTACCGATGTGGGACATCTAAACACTCCCCCGCACGTCCAGACCTCAACTAGAGCGTGAACACTTCTAAATGGGGGTCCATTATCGGTGAACAACAAATTGGAATGGAACATGATTTGATACCATGTAAAGATATGACACCTGGCCTAACTCAACCCCAAAAGCTAGCTCATGAGGGGAGGTTTGTCCAAGTCCATATAAGGAGACCAAATTCTTATCCCTCTACAGATGTGGGACATCTTAACACTTTGTACTATATAATGTCTATTTTACTTTAATCTTTTGATCATTGTGAAAGAGTTGGTTTGGTCCTTGTGGAATCAAACTCAATGGAAGATGAATTAATATGAAGATTTGATAGGAAGATAATTAGTACAAAATAAAAGTCAAGATAGTATCTTGGTAGGTGAAATTTAGGTAAACCATAAACTGGTTTCACATGTGTAACCTTGACATTTTTTGACACATAGTGATGTCATGAATGATATCAATGGGAAGAATTCATTCCTATAAATAGGTAGCTCTTAATTCATTTTCAAATCATCCTCTCACTTGCCTTCTCACCTTCTAAGGCATTTGATGTTCTCTCTCTTGTAGTATTTCACTTGTATTATTTGTAGAGTGAAATAAATATTGGTGCAGTTGTTCTTTGGTGGATGTAGGATCATTTTGATCCGAACCACGTTAAATATTGTTGTTCTTCCTTATTCTTTATTTTCACGTTTCCTCTAACCATTGATATCAAAGCCAAGGTTATGTCTGAGTATGCTCTGTGGTTACAGCATAGTCTGAACTCCACATCATAAAAGAATTACTTTGGTTTTCTGTATTTCCAAATACATTGTAGTAGAAAATGAAGAACAAGTAAAAATGAGTTCCATGAAGTTTGAAATTGATAGATTTAGTGGGTGTAACAACTTCAATATCCGGAAGATCTAGATAATGGCGTTACTGCGGAGGGAAGGTTCAATCCATGCTATTGACGGAAAGTACCCCGATAAGATATCGAATTCTGACAAAGAAAAGATTGAAGGAGATGCATTGAGTGTAATCCAATTGTCCCTTGCACCTAACGTACTTTGTGAAGTGAGTACAAGTACCGATGAGACGGCCAAAGAGTTATGGAAAAGCTTGGAAGGGCTTTACCAGGACCGGTCAGTGACAACAATGATATTGTTATAACGACGTCTTCACACATTTAAAATGGAGTCATGTACTTTGTTGCAGGACCATCTAGATGTGTTCAACAAACTTGTGATGGACTTACAGACTACTGGAATAAAAAAGGATGAGGAGTCTATGACAACAAATAGGTCTTAGACTCTGGTTATACTCTGCATATGACATTCCGAAGCGATTGGTTCATCAGCTATGAAACAAGTGGAGGAACCGTATTAATGGGCAATAATGCAACTTATAAAATAATTGGCATTGGTTTAGTTTGTGTTCGTTACCATGATGGAATCATGAGGACTATTACAGAAGTTCATCATGTGCTTGATCTGAAGAAGAATTTGATCTCCCTAGGTACTTTGGATAAACAAGGTTACAAATACATGAGTGAAGGAGGAACTATGAAAGTGACTAAAGGATCTTTAGTCATGCTGAAGGCCAAGCTGGAGGATGGCCTCTACACACTTGAGGGAAACACCATTATTGGCTCTTTTAATGTATCTACAGTGCAGTTATCTAATGATGACAAGGAAAAATTATGGCACATGAGACTAGGCCATATGAGCGCACGAGGATTAGAGATGTTGAACAACCACAACCTTTTGAATGGTGAGAAGATCATCACCCTTGAATTTTGTGAGCACTGCGTCTTAGGGAAGCAGAATAAGGTCAGCTTCAGCACTGGCAAGCACAAGACGGGAGGGGTGCTAGACTACATCTATTCAGATTTATGGGGTCCCTCTAGGCTTCCACTGAAGGGATGAAAGAGGTATCTTCTCACATTCATTGATGATTTTTTACGAAAGGTTTGGGTGCGTTTCTTGAAGGCAAAAAGTGATGTTTTTAAAGCATTTAAAGAGTGGAAGATTTTGGTTGAAAATCAAATGGAGAGATGTTGACACCCAATTTCGACCCTCCCTGATGTAAATTAATCATCGAGCTTCTTAAATTCCAAACGAATTGAAATAATTGACTTTATAAAATTCAATATATTTTTCAAGTCAGTTTAAAGTAATTTTGTCATTTTTATAATCTTTTGAATAATATATATGTTTTACCTAATTATGTATATACCAATTAGTATATTTTATGAATATTTGAAAATAGTCTCAAAAAGATTTTGTTTTAATTAAATATTTGGTTAATTAATTTTGGTTATATAATAGTTTATATTTTTAACTATTTAGTTTATAACTAAATTGATTATTCTATTTCGTTGAAATTAAGAAGCTCGTTAATTAATTAATATTAATTCATCTTATTTAATTATTAGCTAAATTTATTAAATTTGATCAAGTTGGCTAAGTATTGAATTTAAATTGCCTAAGTTTGAAACCTACGTGGCTACTTTATGCTAGCCGTTTTTCCCTTGTCCTTGGTTCAATTTTGAGAAAAACCAAGTTAGGCCTACTTTTCAACTTAAAATAATCCATTCCAAATTTTCCAATTTAACAAATAATTCATCCCGTTCTTGTCCACAGTAACAATACAGTACATACGCCTAACTAGTACCCTTTTCTTCCTCAATGCAACAACCGACCCAATCCCACAATAATACCCAGCCCAAATACACTACAATACATTCAACATCATACTAAACAACCCGGCCCATCCCCAGTCCACAAAGAGACCTAGAAATGACAGCAACATCCAGCAACGTTTATTTCAACGTTAATAGGAGAAACCAACAGCTGTACAGAGAAATTCACAGCGTTAACAGCCCGTTCCAAACACCAATATCAGCAGCGGCGTCAACAATGAGCAGTACACTGTGATTTTCATTGTCTTCTTCCTCATGTCACCTTCAATTCGTCGTACAATCTGAGCAGAGAAGGGCAGGCACGCGTCTGCCCCCATTTCCTTTTTCGGAATGGAACAAAACCTCAAAGAAAAGATGTTTAGCTTGAATGGTGAAAGGTTTTTCGAATTTGAATTTTGAAATAAGCCTTTTCTATGGGAATTTTTGGTCTGTTTTCCCCCCTTTATTTGTGGAACCCTATTCCCTTTTATATATGTTGTTGTTCAGTGTCAAAGAGAGAGGACGAAGTCGAAAAGTTGAGAAAAATATAGGGATTTTGGAGTTGGATTTTTGAGCCAAAATATAGAGAACAACTTAAGCAAAAATAGTTAAAATACATACTAAATATACTCCAAGAAACCAAAGGATATAACTAGTGTTAGTGTTTGAGTCGATTCTGCTCAAATTTCTTGATCGTTGTTCGAGTCGAAATTTGTGTGGTAGAGGCCGTCACTTCCTTGTTCGTCATCGTCCCAGTTCCTTGCACTCTAAAAGGTAACATACTTTTTGATTCAAGCATTCTCTGTTCTTAATGTATTGGTGACTGACTTTTAACTGTACGAGCTTTCTAAATGTTAGTATTCCGAGAGCATTTCAGTTTATTTGTTGATTTCAAAGTGATAGCGCAACTTCTTTTATTTTATTTTGTCTTGAATGTGACCAGAATATGGGCATATAGATGTTGGAAAATTGTTTGTTGATTGTTGTTTTTTTTCTTCTTATCGTCTAAGTCAGTCATGATCGTTTTCAAAATGCCATATTGGTCTTAGTTCATGTCTATTTGTTATGAATCTGTGTGAATAATTAGTGCTCAACATCGTGTCATCCTTTCTTTGCCCTTAGTTAGATGTGCGAATCAGACTATATGATGGTGTAAGCTTACTTTCGTGTTTCCGTTACTCCACATTTTGGTTGTGCTTACTGAAATAAGCCTGAGCCTCCTAGTTATGGGGAGATTTGTTCTTTTAGTCTTCAAAATGGTTTGATATCTATTAGTTCGTTTCATTATTGTGCATGCTTGATGTTGAGTTTGGGGTTCTGTAGTGAAAATAATAGGTCGAAAGTGATTTGGTTTTAGCTTGTTGCATTTGGAGATCCTTGAAATCTATTTGATTATCACTTTTCATATCTTTATTCCACATTTGTAAAGTTGCTGAAATTATTCAACTGTTTGAGTCCTTTTTGAACTTTGTTTCTTTGCAATTGGTTAAAAAGTTATTTTTGCAACGAGAAGTGTTATCAAATTTACCAAATTTCAATTTAATTATGGTTATTGTTATTGTGCAATTTTTTTTCCACTTTTGATTCATTTGTATTTGTCTATTTTTTTTGCTTATGAGGATAAAGAAAATATGCTCCACACTAGCCTCAATAGCTTGCTCCAGTTTTGATTCTTGTGGATAGTTATATATATATATATATATATATATATAAGCTAAATAAGATTGAAGGTATTTTCGTAAACAAATAACTAATTCTTAGAAAGTATCCAATTCTTATTAGTTTTGATACAACATACCAAACAAGCAACATAACTTATCCATCATAACTTGTTTCGAACCGACGATCCCTAAGTGTATAACTCATGCTTAGCTAGTTGGAGTCAGAGGCTAAGTCTATGTTTATTCCACTTTCAATCAACTGTTTTATGATTGCTTTGTTATTATTAAAAAGATTTTTTTCCATGATTCATCTCCTTCATCGAGTTTAATGGGTCTAATTATATAGTCTCAAATTCCATTTCGTTAAGACTTTCCTTTCTCTTGGTTTTCAGTTTTCAATAATCGGTTTGCAAGTCTCTTTCCTCTTGTCTATTAGATGTATCTTAATCCTAAGTCGGCATGATATTTTCCGATTTAGAATATGCTATACTCTACTAATATATTTTGTTTTTGCCTCTTCATTAATTGCCAAGAATGTAAGTGTTTGGATCTCTAAAAATAGCTAGTTAGATTTGCATCCCTTTAATCATTTATTGTGAAATTATGGATTTGAAAGTTCTATTCAGATTACTTAAGTGTTTCTTTTCTTAGCTTTCTTGCCCTTGTATAGTTGTGAGTAGCACTTAATTTTATTTAGTTCACTAATTGACAGTGCTTCAGTTCACTTAGTTGATGTCATCTTTCTACTTAGTTAATAAGCTCTTAAACTAAATGGTCCTTCTTGATTTTAATGAGCTACTGTAATTATATCCTTTCTTTAGTTATGTATTCTTAATCTTTCTGTCAAGAGGCGTACAAGTCTTCATAACTATGCTCTCATTTCTTAAAGTAATTTATGTGTTTATCTCCATCTTGTGTTAATTATTTGATTGTCATTTTGTTGGAATTTTACCTCTATTCTAACCCTTGGTTATCTCTTCGTTGCATGTGAAATTTGTTCGAGTTCACTATGAACTCATCTTTCCCTTTGCATTTTGGAGAGCCATAAAGGCTTAAATTTCGCCTTCATCGAGTCGGCTGGTCCTAAAAATTGACGAACAAGTCCCATAGTTGAAAGAGTATGAAGCAGATCAGGAATTTGAAAAGATTGGGCCAAAGGCCCACTCTTAGTTCCGGAAATTGTATTTTTGTTATTTTGGGCATAAACCCTTGTTATTATCTTGTTAGAATCTATGACAGGTGAAAGAATTGGGCCTTACCCAAGAAAAAAAAATATTTCTTTTTATGTTAGTTTAGGACAGGTGCAGATGACTCAAATGGGCCAAAGGCCCAAAACGAAAATGGGCCTAAATACTGGCCCAGGCGGACAGGAAAAACCAGATTTGGGCCCAAATCTCTTTCCCTCATTTCCTTGTTGTGTTTGTTTACTCATTATTATCTGTTATTAATCTTAAAGTTAAAAATTTCAAATCCCCAAAAGACACCCATTTTGAATTAATCACTTAACTAAATTAGCCGTTTCTTTCTTGACTTAAAAATAAATAAATAAATTTACAAAATACTTCATATTGCGATATTTTTTTGTTTCTCCCTTAAAACGGTATGAACTATAAAGTAGTTCACTTTTGCAATTCAAGATAAGTTAAAATATTTTAGCCAAATAATTAATTGCCGGATAAGAAAAGGAAACGAAATAATAAAGGTTCACTTTCATTGGTGCTTCTCCCTGCACGTATATTGGGGCGAGAGCGGGCACTAACTTCCTAAACAGGATTTGGGTGCTTTCAAACCCTTCCCGAAATGCTAATAAGAACCCCCGAACCCTCCCCCCTAAGTATTTTCATTTGATTCCCTGTTTTAATTTATTGAAAATCAGTTTTCTTGATTTTTTCTTAAAAATTAAGTGGCGACTCTTAAAATCAGTCTAAAATATATTTTTCAAATAAAACAGAATGACGACTCTGCTGGGGACTTGAATGGTTCTAACCTTAAAATTAATTTTTTGGCTATGTGTTTAACTGTTTACTTGTTGAAATTATCGTATCTTATATTAATCGTGGCATTCATGGGACCCGATTTTGCTAAACGGTAAATAGATTGCATTAGAAAAAGGGCGGTTACGTGGCTTACCACGGCTGTCCTTCAAAAAAACACAAGTTGAATTCTTTGGAAGTGATAAACGAATAGTTGGCTTGTGGTCATCCAACGTCGTTTATTAGACTTCACCCCGTTGTTTGTCCGACTCTGGTAACCGTCTTTTCTAACCCAATTCTAGTCAACCTAGAGTAGAGTGAAACCAAATCCAAATCTAAGCATTAGCCTAAGACGGCTTAATACTCAAGGCGTATTAAGTCCATTAGTAAAACCGCCAAAAATTATGTCTAAGGTGCACGACCTAACGACATATCATATTGTTTGACATTTGAAAGATGTGTGTGTAGAAACCTGATTGTTGCCTATTTGGGGGAGGGAATCTTAACCGTGCTTTATTTTGTAGGTATGAATCAATTTCCTAAATTTGACATGGTAATGAAAGCCCTAGTTTTGCTCAAGATGTGGTACAACGACCTCACTATGGTTCACAAAAGGGTCCTCAAAAAATATATAGGAGCCCTAATAGAACTCATTAATATGGTTGGTTGCCCGAACTGATTGAAGTCCTCACAGGTTATTGGGACAACGAGAAAATGGTGTTCCGATTTGGAACCATGAAAATCACCCCGACAATTGAGGAAATTCGGGATGGAATAGACACAATCGATACAGGGCTTGAAGAAAGAATGAGAAAATGGGAAAACATCCTAATCCCTAACAAGCCTACCCTCGAGGATATTGTAAACTTGCTCGGATTAAGAAAGGATTGCTCCTACTGGGCCAAGGGTTCTAGCGTTTCTTTTATGGATCTCTATGTCAGATTCGAGCATGCGAGCTTCTATACGAATTACAACCAAGAGTTCAGGGTCACTTTCAGAGAATGAAACGAGATCAGACCTTTGGCATTTACTATCGCACTATTAGGCACCATGGTTTTCCCACAAGGCCCGAGCCTCAGTATCAACACCTGGGTGATAATGCTTGCACACACTCTGTTCCACGGGCATCTGAACCAAGGGCAAGTAAAGTATTATCCTATCGCACCTGTCATCATTTCTGACATATACCGTGCTTTGGGAAAATGCAAGAAAGGGCATCGTTACTTTCAGGGTTGCAACATTCTTCTTCAATGGTGGATAATGAGTCACTTGGTGAAGAGACACGGAACTGAAGAATTCCATACCTTCGATGAGCATAACGCTCTTAAGAGTTTGAATGACATGTTGTTCTGGACAGACTTAGAAAAAAGAAGAACCAGAAAAAGATGGACTCAAATTTTTTCTGAGTTGAGAGAAGAAAACATCCAGTGGATGTTTGACCGTTTTATCTCGAAAGATGCCAGAGTACGGGGCGACATACAACTTGTACTTACTCTGCCTTTGGAAAAAGACAAACTACACCCCCAGAAGCATACTACCGTATCTATGTGTTCGACATCGGGGATGATAGAGTGCCTGAGGCTTCAGAGATGCTGAGAGAATGGAAAAGAGCAGTGCGAATGAACGAGGACACCATTTCCATGAATCGATTTAATGCGGGCTACGATAAAACTTACAAAGCTTGGTTGAAGCGCAATATACAGGGTATCTCCTTCTCAGTTCCGAACATTTACCGCAGTGTAGAGGACAAAGAGTCCAAAGCCTTGATAGAACTAAAAGAGGTAAGAAGAGAAGCCCAGGAAATGCATGAGGAATTTCTCCGAAAGTAAGAGGAGGATAAGTACGCCCTCGAAAGCGTAACTCAAGAATTAGAAAGCTTGAAAAACGATTTGGGAGAGCTTAACTTGTGGATTAGAGATTAGAAAAACGGAATGTGTCTCGAAGACTGGGAAGAGAAAGGCTGCCGGAGCGAAGGATACTTGCTAATGATTCAATATAGGCTTCAACATCTCATGGCACAGAACAAGAGGAGCAGATCAGAGGCGGGGCCGTCGGGAACATCTTAGCGGATTTCGCCCCTGCGTGGGCTTGCCTTTCTTGTAGTTTGGTACTCTTTTCAAATGACCCCTGTGTGGGCCTTTCCTTTGTGTTTTTCGTTTATTCCCTACTTCCCTTGCTTATTTTTGCTTCTTGAACATCATTTTATATGCGAAATTTGCTTTAGGGTAACAAAATGGTTCAATTCTACACATACCTCTTTCAAATACGCTAGGCCTACCCTTGGCACAAAAGGGTCCCTTACTTGTTTAGGACGTGCGCTAGCCGCTTGTGTGCTTTAACTGTTTATGTGATTTTGTTGCTTTGAATGAGGACATTTTTAGCCCACTCCTTTTCAAAAAAATTCTGAAAATTTCCCCAATACTAAATACAAGTCACTACCAAATGTCCAACCAAAATTCTATGAGTCTTAAGTTTCTCAGCCAGAAATAAAATCTTACTACCAAATCCTGAAATATTACTTTATCATCTCAGAAAAGGTAAAATTGCTGCTAAGATGGAAAAGGGCAAGGGTATCGACATAGAGCTAACTGAGGAGGATTTGAGGATGGAATTGCAGTGGCTCAGGCAAGAGATCCAAGAAACCAGGGAAAGGAGAATAGAAGTGGAGTTTGCCACCGTGGTCGCACGAGCAGCAAATGCGGCACTAGACGTGAAATTGGCGGCAAAGATGACAAAATGCGATGTTATAAGTAAAAAGACAGTTATTGTGCGGAAGGAACATGACGTCTTCAAGAATGATATAACTATGGCACTTCAGAAGATACGCGGGAAATGCTCTTTCCTTAATCAAAAAGCCAATAGTGGTCCCGAAGACACTCACCGTGAAGTTACTGAAGAAGATGCCGATGAGGAAATCATCTATATGTCTCCCTTCCTGGGAAGTCTGAAAGGAGGAGACAAAAAGATCACTCTCTCGGCTTATGAGCGGACACATAGCGTGGGAGCAAGAGTCGTACCGTGTGCTCTCATTTACGAGCACCTTAAGGCATCAGGTATGCTGAAGCCTCTCGAAGGAACCACTTTTGGGTTTGGGCATGAAAGCTCTCAAAAGACATGTGCCTACTAGCCGTACCAAAGAGGACACACTGTAGAGAAATGTGTGGAGCTTAAAGAAGCAATCCGCAACCTGATCAACGTTGGGGAGATCCCGTATATGTGGGGTAGGAACACCGTCCTTACCTGTGACCAAGAGGAGCCTAGTATGCCGGTCACTGAGCACACTTTGTTTTATTGTCACTACTTCACGCCTATCAAGAAAATGTTGTTGGATATCTACAGTCTGTTAGTTCAAACAAGAGTCTTGGCCTCTATCAGAAAGGATGACGAAGCAATCGATCCCGTTAGAATTGAGATCTGGAAACCCTGCCCTTATCATGATGCCATAGATCACAACATTGGAAGGTGTCTCAAGTTTCGCTATGACGTGGAATCCCTCGCTAACATGGGAAAGATTCAAGTTGAGTTTGTCCCCCGTGGCTAATACGGCAGTCAGAGGAAGAAGCTTCGGTGAAGGCACTATCTATCTTTTAAGAGCTTTATTATTTGTTTTTCACTTTCCTTGTAATCACCAGAAATGAATGAATGAAAATGAAAATTTCCTTTGTATTCGAACTACGTAGGGCCTGAATTCTCCTTGGGAGATACGTAGGCAGCCTTTCAATTCCCGACCCCTATCTTTTTGAAATTTTCTTTCCCCTCTCTTTCATTCTACAAGGAAACATTCAGTTCAGATCAACATATGCCAGGAGATGCAGCAAGAAGACCTTAGCTCAACACAATTTAGCCTTTCTGAGTCACTAGCCCCAAAATAAAACGAGCAAATTCCTGCTTGTTCAAAAGTCAGTCCCCATTACTCGTGGGTTAACGTGTCCTCAAACGAAGCAACTTTTATGTCTTTATCTGCTTTCTGTGTGATATCTTGCATTATTCATCCAGAACTAATACTGACAGATTTGCCTTTGAGTTGTTTTTCTCTACAGGTAGTTAGAACTGATTTGTGTTGATACACTGGCTGAACACCCCTATTTTACCAGATCAAAAGGGCTTACAGATTCCTTCCCCAATCAAAGTTCACAAAAGGTAAAAGCAACAATGGGTGATTACAATAAAGAAACCAGCCTTACTGATGTCGTGGTGGCTCAGCCCGCCCTTGCTGATCAGAATGAAATGATCCTGCAGTTGATACAACAAATTGCTGAGATGAGGGTCGAGATGCAGAGAAAACAAGATTTGCCTCCTTCGATTTTTGCTGTGAACGCTTAACCAGACGGAAGACCTCCAGCTCAAATTCTCCCTCCTAACGTGGAACAAGCTCAAAATCTGCCTTCAAGTCCAGCTCGTAATCCCTCCATCATTGACCTTACCACCCAAAACCCTCATTACGCCTCAACCTCTTATCAAACACCACCCCCTCCTCAAAATACCAACCTTCAAGCACCACTCCCTCCCCCTAATGCAAACCACCAAACTGGCCTACCCCCTACAGCCAAAACGCCAATAACCCACGCACTTCACTCCTTTACCAAAACCAATATACTAGCCCCCAGACTTTCCCCCTACCACGCCCCTTTAAATGACCAGAGTCCATCTATTGCTCCACCCCTACCGCAAAAAACCAATTTCCAAATACCGGTCCCCAACGAGCATGACGCCCATGGTTCGGAACTCGATCACTATGAGGAGAGGGAGAGAGAGTAGAGGTCAAAGGAAGAGACAACCAAGATGAATATGAAGGAGGAAATTAGAAAAGCCATGAAGGAGTTGAACTGCATTCCTGAGGTCGCCGGGTTGAGTTACGAGGACCTGTGTATTCATCCGAATTCGAACCTCCCGAAAGGATTCAAGGTGCCAAAATTTGACATCTTCGGAGGAACGGGGAACCCCTTAGCACACCTGAGGGCCTACTGTGACCAACTCGTGGGAGTTGGGAGAGACGAAGCTTTGTTAATGCGGCTTTTTAGCCGAAGTCTGAACGGAGAGGCTCTAGAATGGTTTACGTCTCACGAGACGAAACAATGGTCTAACTGGAACGCTCTGGCTAAGGACTTCATCGAACGATTCTCCTACAATGTGGAGATCGTTCCTGATCGTTACTCCTTGGAGAAGATGAAACAGAAGTCGACCGAAAGTTACAGAGAATTCGCATATAGATGGCGAAATGAGGCAGCTAGAGTTAGACCTCCTATGTCGGAAAAGAAAATTGTCGAAGTGTTTGTGCGGGTGCAAGAGCCCAAATATTATGACAGAATCATGTTGCTTGTTGGAGCTAAATTTGTTGAAATAGTCAAGGTAGGTGAGACTATCGAAGATGGATTGAGAACCAGGAAGATTGCCCGTGTTGCTGCCTCGCCCGGATATTCGGGCTTGTTAAAGAAGAAAAGAGAGGATGTTTCCTCTATCTCTTATGAGGGGAAGAAGACCCCAAGGAAATCCTCATCATACCAAGGTCGTTCTCGACCTTCACAGAGTTCATACCCTGCTTGTTATGCACAAGCTGATTACCAAAGTACCCCTCCCTCCAGTTATCAAAATACCCTTCTTCCCAATTATTAAAATACTCCCCTTCCTAGCTACCAAACTCCCCCTACTATCTACCAAACTCCCCCACCAGTTTACCAAACTCCACCTCATCACTACCGAAATGTCGCCCCCAACTGTGCAAGCATTCAGACAAATTACCAAACGCCTCCCCCAATATACCAAACTGCAGTTCCACTTTACCAAAATACCCCCTCGAACTACCAAGCTCCACAACCACACTACCAAACCAACTCATATCCCAGATATCAAGCCCCCCGTCCGAACACTCCAAATTATCGTCAAATGCCTCCTCCTCAACAAGGCAATTACGATCCCCCCCGTCCAAGATTTGAGAAGAAGCCCGCTAGAATTTTCACTTCGCTCATTGAAAGCCGAACAAATCAATTCGAACGATTAATTGCGGCAGGATATATTCATCCAGTGAGGCCCAAGCCGATTGACACTAGCTCAAAGCTTTACAGACCTAATCAGAGGTGCGCGTATCACTCCAACAATGTTGGACATGATACCGAGGACTGTATCAACTTGTAGCATAAGATCCAAGACCTGATTGACCAAAATGTGGTGTCCCTTCAGACAGTCATGCCCAATGTCAATAGTAATCCTTTGCCAAATCATAGAGGCGTCACTATTAATATGATAGAGACAGATGATAGTTGGTGCTTGGAAAAGGCAATAGTTTCGATTGCTCCTGATGGACTGGAAAGGGCTGTAGCTTCGTTAAGCATCAAAGAGAAGAAAAAGTTTGTGATTCTGACACCCGAGAAGGCTGTTGCCTTGGTGCCGAGAGAAACTCTTACCCGACCAAAATTTGTTATTGAAACAGCTGTTGCTCAAGGCATGAATAGATCTGGCAGGTGCTACACCCAGGAAGAATTGGCCCAAGGGGGCAAAAAAAGGATCAGACTAAAAAGCCAATTAGTGAAGCTGAAGCCGAAGAGTTCTGGAGGAAAACGCAGCCGAAAGATTATTCAATTGTGAAGCACTTAGAAATGACACCAGCTCAGATTTTTGTATGGGCTTTGTTGATTGAGTTCACAACTGCATAGGCAAGCGTTGATGAAGGCTCTGGATGATACTTATGTGCTTGTGGGTACCAATAGTGACAGTCTACTAGCCAATATAAACTAGGTCATCCGAGGGCACCAAATTAGTTTTTGTGACGAAGAGTTGCCCTTTGAAGGCAGGATGCACAACAAAGCTCTGCACGTCACCACTATGTGTCGAGACAAAATAATAAATCGCGTCTTGGTCGATGACAGATCCGGTCTTAATATTTTCCCACTTTCGACTTTGAGGCAGCTAAAATTTGATTTGGGAAAGCTTCACCAGAACCAAGTCAATGTGAGGGCTTTTGATGGAGTGCAAAGAGACACATTGGGTGCGGTGAACTTGGATATTCATGTGGGTCCTGCGGAATTCAACGTCGAGTTCCAGGTGTTGGATATCAACACCAGTTACAACTTGCTTCTGGGAAGACTGTTCATTCATATGGCTGAGGCTGTGCCGTCCACCCTTCACCAACTAATGAAGTTTGTTTGGAAGGAGCAGAAATTGGTCATTTATGGTGAATGGAGTCATTCCAATGGGTATGCACCGATCGTTGATGATGTCTCTCGAGGTTGTGATTTCAACACGGTGGAGCTGGTAAATGCCACCGGTGATGACTTGGCTCCATAGCCTCATATTCCTACCGTGTACAAGATGATTGCTACCGTCATGCTCCAGAATGGTTTTGAACCAGGTTTCGGATTAGGGAAGCATTTTCAAGGAATCGTCGAGCCTATCCAAATTTCCGCCAAAGGAGCAAAATTTGGTTTGGGGTATGTCCCCACAGAGGCTGATGAAGCAGAGAGGAAAAACAAAAGTGTTGATCAAGCATTAGCCAGGCCAATTCCTCATCTGTACCAGTCATTTTCGATACGAGAAAATGTTAACGATTGTGGTCTCGGGGAAGGAATCTGGGGCCTTTTTGAGGAGGTTAATGCGGTCATCGAGGAAGAGGCTGGGACATCAGGCATCCGTGATGCAGAACCTGAGGAGCGATTGCAGAATTGGACATCCACACCACTTCTAATTTCCCACTGATCTGGGTCGAAAAGACATGTGTCTTTGTTTATTTTAAAATCGGTGGTAGTTCGGAAGAGTCCCAAGACCCACCCTTTATGCAGTTTTATTTGTTTGAAGTTTTTAAAATCCCTTGTGATGTTTAAAAAAGCAAAAGTTTTTTCAATTTAAATGAAAACCTCTTTTATCAAAAAATTATTTATTTATCTGTTTAAATTTTACTTTTCTAACTTTGTCTGTTTATGATTTCAATAATAATAATTTAAAACCTGTCAATGTCATGTCATGTCATGAACCGAGTGAACAAAATGAGGCAGGTAATGATAAGTGCGAGGAATACGAAAAGGAAAATGAGGTACCTGAACATGTTGCTAAAGAGTTTCGACAATTCGAGAATCAACACAAGCCAAATCTTGAAGAAATTGAAACAGTGAATCTCAGAGATGAGGAATGTGTCAAAGAAGTCAGAATCAGTGTCCATCTGACTGAAGCCCAAAGAAGAGACCTGGTTCATTTGCTCAGGGAGTACATTGATGTATTTGTCTGGTCTTATAAAGACATGTCAGGGCTGAGTACGAATATGGTGTCCCACAAGTTGCCGATCAATCCAAATTTTAGTCCAGTAAAACAAAAGACTCGGAAGTTCAAGCTTGAGTTGAGTTTGAAGATCAAAGAGGAGATTACAGAACAGATCGAGTCTCAAGTAGTGGAAGTGATGCATTATTCGACTTGGTTAGCCAATGTTGTTCCCGTTGCCAAGAAAGACGAAAAGATCAGAATTTGTGTCGACTACAGAGATCTCAACAAAGCTAGCCCGAAAGATAATTTTCCATTGCCAAGCATTCACATTCTCATTGATAATTGTGCTAAGCATGAGATGCAGTCGTTCGTGGATTGTTATGCGGGCTATCACCAGATCCTGATGGATGAAGAAGATGCAGAAATACAACTTTCATCATGCCCTGGGGAGTATATCATTATCGGGTGATGCCTTTTGGTCTCAAGAATGCCGGTGCTACTTATATGAGGGCCATGACAACCATCTTTCACGATATGATTCACAAGGAGATCGAAGTGTATGTAGATGATGTCATAATCAAGTCCCGCGAGAGTTCGGATCACTTGACTCACTTGAGGAAATTTTTTGATCGTTGACGCCGATCCAATTTGAAGTTAACTCCCGCCAAGTGTGCTTTTGGAGTGCAAGCTGGCAAGTTGTTGGGATTTATAGTCAGCAGGAGGGGCATTGAACTTGACCCTTCCAAGATCAAGCCGATCTAGGAATTACCTCCTCCGAAGACCAAGAAAGAGGTGATAAGTTTTTTAAGACGGTTGAACTACATCAGCCGATTCATGGCTCAATCCACTGTGGTGTGTGAGCCCATCTTTAAGTTATTGAAAAAAGATGTCTCGACCAAGTGAACCAGAGAATGTCAAACTGTTTTTTATGCCATCAAGAACTATTTTCCCAATCCGCCGGTGTTGGTCCCTCCGCGAGAGGGGAGTCCGTTATAGCTATATTTGTATGTCTCAGATAATGCATTGGGATGTGTGCTTGGTCAACATGATGAAATTGGGAAGAAAGAGCAAGACATTTATTACTTGAGCAAAAAGTTCACTCCATATGAGGCTCGTTACACTCTTTTGGAGAGAACATGTTGTGCTTTGACTTGGATCGCTCAAAAGTTGAGACATTTTTTGTCTTCTTATACGACATACCTTATTTTCAGGATGGACCCGTTGAAGTATATTTTCTAGAAAGCAATGCTGACCAGGAAGTTGGCTAAATGGCAAATGCTTTTGAGTGAATTGACATCGTGTATGTGACTCAGAAGGCGATAAAGGCACAAGCCTTAGCCGATCATCTGGCAGAGAATCCAGTTGATGAGGAGTATGAACCGTTCAAGACTTATTTTCCTGACAAGGAAGTTTCATTCGTGGGTGAAGATATTTCTGAAGCGTACCCCGGATGGAGAGTATTCTTTGATGGAGCGACGAATCATCAAGTGAAAGGTATCAGAGCAGTCTTAGTGTCAGAATCTGGTCAGCACTATCCTATGGCGGCTAAACTCCAATTTGAATGCACGAACAACATGGCTGAGTATGAAGCTTACATCCTCGATCTGAAGATGGCAATTGATATGAATGTTCACGAGTTGCTGGTTATTGGAGATTCAGATTTGCTGATTTATCAGGTTCAAGGGGAATAGGCCGTGAAAAACCCAAAAATCACCCCGTATGTGTGGTATATACAGAAGTTGTGCAACAAATTTCGCAAAATTGAGTTCAGACACACTCCCAGGACACAGAATGAGTTGGTCGATGTTCTTGCCACCATCGCAACAATGATTAATCATCCGGATACAAGTTATATTGATCCAGTGGATATAAAGGTAAAAGAACAACCTATTCATTGTTCACACGTCGAAGTGGAACCAGATGGTTTGCCTTGGTATTTTGACATCAAGAAGTATTTAGAGGACGGGACTTATCGTGAGAATGCAACGTTCAACCAGAAGAAGTCGATACGCCGTATGGCCCTCAATTTCTTTGCAAATGGGGAAATCCTTTACAAGAGGACCCCAGATTTAGGTCTTCTCAGATGCGTTGATGCTAATGAAGCTGCAAAGCTACTGGACCAGATACATGCCGGAGTTTGTGGTACTCACATGAATGGTCTCACTTTGGCGATGAAGATCCTTCGCGCCGGTTATTTTTTGATGACTGTGGAACATGATTGTTGCAAGTTTGTGCAGAAATGTCACAAATGTCAAGTGCATGGAGATTTGATTTGAGTGCCGCCTCACGAACTCAATGTCATGAGTTCACCTTGGCCATTTGTAGCTTGGGGCATGGATGTCATTGGTCCAATAGAGCCAGCTGCCTCTAACGGACACAGATTCATTTTGGTTGCCATTGACTACTTCACCAAGTGGGTGGAAGCAGCTTCGTATAAATCGATGACCAAGAAGGTTGTAGCTGATTTCGTTCGCAACAATCTGATATGTAGATTTTGAGTACCAGAATCCATCATTACTGACAATGGAGCGAATCTCAACAGTCATCTGATGAGAGAAATATGTGAACAATTCAAGATTACTCACCGAAACTCAACCGCCTATTGTCCCCAAATGAATGGAGCCGTAGAAGCTGCCAACAAGAACATAAAGAAGATTTTGAGGAAAATGATTGATAATCACAGAGGTTGGCACGAGATGTTGCCATATGTTTTGTTGGGTTACCGAACGACTGTCAGAACATCAGTTGGAGCTACTGCATATTTGTTAGTATATGGAATAGAAGCAGTTATACCTGCCGAAGTTGAGATACCTTCGTTGAGAATTATTCAGGAAGCTAAGCTAAATGATGTTGAATGGGTTAGCAAACGGATTGACCAGCTAACGTTGATCGTCGAGAAAAGAATGGTTGCTGTCTGTCATGGTCAACTTTATTGACAGAGAATGATCCGTGCTTTCCACAAGAAACTAAGAGCCAGAATGTTTGAGATTTGTCAGTTGGTTCTCAAATGTATTTTCCCTCACCAGGATGAATATAAAGGGAAGTTTGCACCAAATTGGCAAGGATCCTACATGGTTCGCAAAGTGTTATCTGGAGGTGCCTTGATCCTGTCAGAGATGGATGGCACCGAATGGCCAAAATCGATCAACTCAGATGCTGTCAAGAGATACTACGTGTGAAGTTTCAGTTTGTACTTTCTGTCATTTCCTTGTAATAATTCTATTTGCTTGTAATCGCATCGTTTTAAATTTTATCCCTCTTTGTAATGAACTACGTCTGACCTGAATTCTCAAGAATGAGATATGTAGGCGGCCTCTGTCGGCCTCGGTCACTCTTTTATCCCCTTTTAATATTTATTTGTATTTGAACTACGTTTGACCTGAATTCTCAAGAATGAGATACGTAGAAGGCCTATGTCGGCCTCAGTCGGTTTCTTTGTAAATTTCTTATTTTTATTAATCCTCGAAAGGAGGAACTACGTTTGACCTGATTCCTCCCTCAACGGGATACGTAGGCGCCACAAGGGCTCGGTCATATTTCCCGTAAGGGTTTCTATTTCTCTTTACAATAGAAACTGGGACAAAATTTTTGAGAGGGACTCAAAAATTCTCGAGAAGAAGATCTTTCCAACAAAGTCAAGACTGAAGTTACTTTGAGATTTGCAACTAGGACAGAATTTTTGAGAAGATCTCAAAAATTCTGTGATTTGCTCACCGATGGTCAAAGATAAGCCAAGACAGTTAACTGGGACAGGGATTTTAAAGGATGACCTCAAAAATTTCAATAAGGTTCATCGGCAGTTTGGAACAATTTTGAATACCTCCCAACAAATAATCAAATAGGATTCGAGGCATCAACCTCAAAGACGTTCCCTAAGCTTGACGTGACATAACACTTGGCAGTGACCTTTTCCAAACATTATTTTTTTTGAAAACCTATTTTCCTGAAGAAAAACAGACTTATCCTTCATGTTTCAATTATGTTTGCATAAAAAATGTTTTGTCTTATCTATTAAGAGGGCGGGATATCGGAGAAATCAACCGGAGATAACAAGAGAAAGAGCAGACAACTGAAGAGATCGACACAGACCAGTTCATTTTTAAACTAACAATTTTTCTGTGGATGCAGGTCTATAGGCTTACCTCAAAATCAGAATATTCCACCATTCAATGATTATGGAGAAGTCAAAAGGGCGAAGAGCTCCCCAAAATTGATGATTTTTCTGTGGATGCAGGAAATACTTTATGCTGCTTATATCAAAGATTTTGGAATATGAATAACATTATTTCATTCAATTCCCAACAAGGCGAAGTCCATAACGAACATACAACTATGTTCAGAGATAGGACAAATGAAAACCACGAAGAGAGCAATATTATTATTTTCCAGCAACTAGATATACCTGGAAGATGTTTATCTGTGTTATATTATCATCGCGTGAAAAGAGATTCATGCATTGCAAGAGAAAGAGTCATGCATCGCGGAAAAGAAGTCACCCATCGCGGAAAAAAGATTTATGCATCATAAGAGAAAGATTCATGCATTGCAAGATAAGATTCATGCATTGCGAGAAAAGAGATTCATGTATTGCAAGAGAAAGGAGTCATGCATCGCGGAGAAGTCATGCATAGAAAGAGAAAATCATGCACAGCAGAGAAATAAATCATGCATCGCAGAAAAATCATGCATTGCAAGAGAAGAAAGTCATGCATTGCAAGAGAAAGAAGTCATGCATTGTAAGAGAAGAAAACCATGTATTGCAAGAGGAAGAAGTCATGCATTGCAAGAAGAAGAAATCATGCATAGCAAGAGAAAAGCCATGCATCGCGGGAAAGAGATTCATGCATAGCAAGAGAATGATTCATGCATCGCGGAAAAAAGTTATGCATTGCAAGATAAAGAAGTCATGCATCGCGGGAAAGAGATTTATGCATAGCAAGAAGAAGAAACCATGCATGGCAAGAGAAAACGTCGTGCATCGCGGGAAAGAGATTCATGCATCACGGAAAAGAAGTTATGCATTGCAAAAGAAAGGTTTACCCATCACAAGAAGATCAACATTGACTGCATCATTTTTTCTTTACAAAATGACATCGAGAGAATTATCAACAACGATGTCAAGAGAACTGTCAAAATATTACATCAGCCTATTTTATTAATCAAAGGAAAAGTACATTGAAGATTATATTGCAAATATGAAACACTAGCTTTATTTGCTTTGCGTCGAACCCGATGGAGTTAACGCCAAATGTTCAAGGAGAGCAATTAAGTGTCAATATGGTAAAAGATATTATCCCTCCATTTGAATGGCATTTTATGCTAATGAGTTTTATCTCAGTCTTTGTCAAAGAGGATGAATTCTCAAAACAAATCACAGGTGCGAACGACATCAATTAGGATGCAGCACAACGTGAAACCTTTTCTTAGCAGCGAACTGGGACATAGTCCAAAGAGGAGTGTCAAACTCTTAGGCCGTGAGCAGAGGAGCGACTTCCACCACAATCAAACCACACCCCTATCAGAAGGCATGTGGATTTATCTTTAGGTTTGTCGGTTTCAATTTCGCATCCAAAATTTTTTGGTCTCTACCGGAAACAGCTTTCCAATCTGAGTGACGATGCACCAAGAGATTTGGAAATTATATCCGTGTAAGTTCTTAATTATGGGTGTGAAGTGACCACATTCATGACTAAGAGGTTACAAGCCTCATTTTCATACCCGACTAACTTTGTCGTTTTTCTGGAACCAAAGGTGATCTAGCATATCGAGTTGAACTACAAGCAGCCTGATTCCCTAAGCAGAGGGATATGTAGGCAGAATCAGTGTCGAAACTCGGCTGTATTCCAATATTCATTCTCAAATTTTATTCTCGAGCATTTTGGTCCCTTCATAATACGGTATCGGGATGACTTTTGAGTTCTTTCAAAATCGTGCGTCAAATCAAGCGTATCAGACTACAAGTGGTCTGAATTCTCATATAGCCTGAGATGTGTAGGAAACCCACTTCCGGGGTTTGGCCATAATTCTTAAAGTCCGTACCAAATCCCTTTTCCTAAAGATGAAGACATGGTCGGTCAAAATTGGATTAGTCAATTTCATTTTCCTTAAATTTCTTGCATCAATCTACGTAAACTGAGGAACAGTTGTTGACACCCAATTTCGACCCTCCCCGATGTAAATTAATCATCGAACTTCCTAAATTTCGAACGAATTGAAACAATTGACTTTATAATAATCAATATATTTTTCAAGTCAGTTTAAAGTAATTTTGTCATTTTTATAATCTTTTGAATAATATATATGTTTTACATAATTATGTATATACCAATTAGTATATTTTATGAATATTTGAAAATAGTCTCAAAAAGATTTTATTTTAATTAAATATTTGGTTAATTAATTTTGGTTATATAATAGTTTATATTTTTAACTATTTAGTTTATAACTAAATTGATTATTCTATTTCGTTGAAATTAAGAAGCTCGTTAATTAATTAATATTAATTCATCTTATTTAATTATTAGCTAAATTTATTAAATTTGATCAAGTTGGCTAAGTATTAAATTTAAATTGCCTAAGTTTGAAACCTACGTGGCTACTTTATGCTAGCCGTTTTTCCCTTGTCTTTGGTTCAATTTTGAGAAAAACCAAGCTAGGCCTACTTTTCAACTTAAAATACTCCATTCCAAATTTTCCAATTTAACAAATAATTCATCCCGTTCTTTTCCACAGTAACAATACAGTACATACGCCTAACTAGTACCCTTTTCTTCCTCAATGCAACAGCCGACCCAATCCCACAATAATACCCAGCCCAAATACATTACAATACATTCAACAGCATACTAAACGACCCAGCCCATCCCCAGTCCACAAAGAGACCCAGAAATGACAGCAACATCTAGCAACGTTTATTTCAACGTTAACAGAAGAAACCGGCAGCTGTACAGAGAAATTCACAGCGTTAACAGCCCGTTCCAAACACCAATATCAGCAGTGGCGTCAACACTGAGCATTACACTATGATTTTCATTGTCTTCTTCCTCATGTCACCTTTAATTCGTCATACAATCTGAGCAGAGAAGGGCAGGCACGCGTCTGCCCCTATTTCCTCTTTCGAAATGGAACAAAACCTCAAAGAAAAGATGTTTAGCTTGAATGGTGAAAGGTTTTTCGAATTTGAATTTCGAAATGAGCCTTTTCTATGGGAATTTTTGGTCTGTTTTGCCCCCCCCCCTTTTTTTTTTATGTGGAACCCTATTCCCTTTTATATATGTTGTTGTTCAGTGTCAAAGAGAGAGGACGAAGTCGAAAAGTTGAGAAAAATATAGGGATTTTGGAATTGGATTTTTGAGCCAAAATATAGAGAACAACTTAAGCAAAAATAGTTAAAATACATACTAAATATACTCCAAGAAACCAAAGGATATATTTAGTGTTAGTGTTTGAGTCGATTCTGCTCAGATTTCTTGATCGTTGTTTGATTCGAAATTTGTGTGGTAGAGGTCGTCACTTCCTTGTTCTTCATCGTCCCAGTTCCCTGCACTCTAAAAGGTAACATACTTTTTGATTCAAGCATTCTCTGTTCTTAATGTGTTGGTGACTGACTTTTAACTGTATGAGCTTTCTAAATGTTAGTATTCTGAGAGAATTTCAATTTATTTGTTGATTTCAAAGAGATAGCGCAACTTCTTTTATTTCATTTTGTCTTGAATGTGACCAGAATATGGGCGTATAGATGTTGGAAGATTGTTCGTTGATTGCTGTTTTTTTTTCTTCTTATCGTCTAAGTCAGTCATGATCGTTTTCAAAATGTCATATTGGTCTTAGTTCATGTCTATTTGTTATGAATCTGTGTGAATAATTAGTGCTCAACATCGTGTCATCCTTTCTTTGCCCTTAGTTAGATGTGTGAATCAGACTATATGATGGTGTAAGCTTACTTTCGTGTTTCCGTTACTCCTCATTTTGGTTGTGCTTACTAAAATAAGCATGATCCTCCTAGTTATGGGGAGATTTGTTCTTTTAGTCTTCAAAATGGTTTGATATCTATTAGTTAGTTTCATTATTGTGCATGTTTGATGTTGAGTTTGGGGTTCTGTAGTGAAAATAATAGGTCGAAAATGATTTGGTTTTAGCTTGTTGCATTTGGAGATCCTTGAAATCTATTTGATTATCACTTTTCATATCTTTATTCCACATTTGTAAAGTTGCTGAAATTTTTTTATTTTTGCTGCTCACAAGATGTTGTTTTTGATAAATTTCAAATAAATCCATAATTTTAGTTTGATAAAATTATACAACTGTTTGAGTCCTTTTTGAACTTTGTTTCTTTGCAATTGGTTAAAAAGTTATTTTTGCAACGAGAAGTGTTATCAAATTTACCAAATTTCAATTTAATTATGGTTATTGTTATTGTGCAATTTTTGTTCCACTTTTGATTCATTTATATTTGTCTATTTTTTTTTGCTTATGACGATAAAGAAAAGATGCTCCACACTAGCCTCAATAGCTTGCTCCAGTTTTGATTCTTGTGGATAGTTATATATATATATATATATATATATATATATATATATATATATATATATATATATATAAAAGATAAATAAGATTGAAGGTATTTTCGTAAACAAACAACTAATTCTTAGAAAGTATCCAATTCTTATTAGTTTTGATACAACAAACCAAACAAGCAACCTAACTTATCCCATCATAACTTGTTTCAAACCGACGATCCCTAAGATATTTTCCGATTTAGAATATGCTATACTCTACTAATATATTTTGTTTTTGCCTCTTCATTAATTGCCAAGAATCTAAGTGTTTGGATCTCTAAAAATAGCTAGTTAGATTTGCATCCCTTCAATCATTTATTGTGAAATTGTGGATATGAAAATTCTATTCAGATTGCTTAAGTGTTTCTTTTCTTAGCTTTCTTGCCCTTGTATAGTTGTGAGTAGCACTTAATTTTATTTAGTTCACTAATTGACAGTGCTTCAGTTCACTTAGTTGATGTCATCTTTCTACTTAGTTAATAAGCTCTTAAACTAAATGGTCCTTCTTGATTTTAATGAGCTGCTGTAATTATATCCTTTCTTTAGTTATGTATTCTTAATCTTTCTGTCAAGAGGCGTACAAGTCTTCATAACTATGCTCTCATTTCTTAAAGTAATTTATGTGTTTATCTCCATCTTGTGTTAATTATTTGATTGTCATTTTGTTGGAATTTTACCTCTATTCTAACCCTTGGTTATCTCTTCGTTGCATGTGAAATTTGTTCGAGTTCACTATGAACTCATCTTTCCCATTGCATTTTGGAGAGCCATAAAGGCTTAAATTCCGCCTTCATCGAGTCGGCCGGTCCTAAAAATTGACGAACAAGTCCCATAGTTGAAAGAGTATGAAGAAGATCAGGAATTTGAAAAGATTGGGCCAAAGGCCCACTCTTAGTTCTAGAAATTGTATATTTGTTATTTTGGGCATTAGCCCTTGTTATTATCTTGTTAGAATCTAGGATAGGTGAAAGAATTGGGCCTTACCCAAGAAAAAAATATTATTATTTTTTTATGTTAGTTTAGGACAAGTGCAGATGACTCAAATGGGCCTAAATACTGGCCCAGGCGGACAGGAAAACCAGATTTGGGCCCAAATCTCTTTCCCTCATTTCCTTGTTGTGTTTGTTTACTCGTTATTATCTGTTATTAATCTTAAAGTTAAAAATTTCAAATCCCCAAAAGACACCCATTTTGAATTAATCACTTAACTAAATTAGTCGTTTCTTTCTTGACTTAAAAATAAATAAATAAATAAGTAAGTTTACAAAATACTTCATATTGCAATATTTTTTTGTTTCTCCCTTAAAACGGTATTAACTATAAAGTAGTTCACTTTTGCAATTCAAGATAAGTTAAAATATTTTAGCCAAATAATTAATTGCCGGATAACCGCATATTAGCGGGCATTTCGGGTGCTTTCAAACCCTTCCCGAAATGCTAATAAGAACCCCCGAACCCTCCCTTAAGTATTTTCAATTGATTCCCTGTTTTAATCCATTGAAAATCAGTTTTCTTGATTTTTTCTTAAAAATTAAGTGGCGACTCTTAAAATCAGTCTAAAATATATTTTCCAAATAAAACAAGAGAAAAATCAAGTATCTTCGCACAGACAATGGCTTGGAGTTTTGCAGTGAAGAGTTCAATGATTTTTGCAAGGTTCATGAGATCGCAAGACATAAGGCAGTCAGGCACACACCACAACATAATGGAGTTGCCCAGAGAATGAACAGAACTCTTCTTGAGAAGACTCATTGTATGCTCTTACAAGCCAAGATGTCCAAAGTATTTTGGTCTGAAGCAGTTCATACTGCTTCTAATATTGTCAATCGATCTCCAACATCAACGATTGACTTTAAGACTCCGAATGAGGTATGGCCAGGTGAAACCTCTAACTATTCATAGTTGCGAATATTTGGGTGTCCAGCTTATTATCATGTTAATAAAGGAAAGCTTGAACCAAGGGCTGAAAAGGCCATATTCGTAGGGTATGTAGATGGAGTAAAAGGGTACAAACTTTAGTGTTTGTCCTTACTCAAATTTGTAGTTAGTAGAGATGTTACCTTTGACGAATCCTCTATACTCGATCCTCATAAAGTTTATGTAGATTTATCAAGAAACGAGAACAACGAGCAAGTGGAGCTACTAGTGGAGCTTACCAAGGAAAATGATCAAGAGACTCAAATTAATGAGTCAAAAGATGCAGATCTTGAAGAATTTGTTGTCAATGAACCATACACAATTACAAAGGGAAAGGACAAAAGGCAATTACAAAAACTGGAACGTCTTATAGAGCAAGAAAATTTGATTGCATATGCGTTCGTAGCTGCAGAAGAAGAGATTAAGGATCTCAAACCCTCCTCATATGTTAAAACAACTTCTTGTAAATATGCTGCACAATGGCAGTTAGCCATGATGGAAGAGATGGAGTCTCTTCACAAAAATGAGACATGGGTCTTAGTTAAAAGGCCAAAGGGGAAGAGAACAGTTGGATGCAAAAAGGTCTACAGAAAGAAATAGGGTATTCTAGAAGTGGAAGATGTTAGGTTCAAGGCGAGATTGGTTGCAAAGGGATTCAGCCAGAAGGAGGGAATTGACTACAATGAGATCTTCTCTCCAGTCGTGAAACATAGGTCAATTCGCGTAGTACTAGCATTTGTTGCACAATTTGATTTAGAGCTTCAACAGCTTGATGTCAAAACTGCTTTCTTACATGGTGATCTAGAAGAGACAATCTATATGGATCAGCCTGAAGGTTTCCTAGCTGAAGGAAATGAAGATCATGTATGCCAACTGAAAAAGTCTTTGTATGGTATGAAACAATCCCCTAGACAGTGGTATAAGAGGTTTGATGCATTCATGACTACACATGGATTTTCGAGGAGTGCATTTGATAGTTGTGTGTATCACATGGAAGATGTCTGGTAACTCTATGATTTATCTATTGTTGTATGTTGATGATATGCTTATTGTTGCTAACAACATCACAGAGATAAATATTTTGAAGAAATTATTGAGCAAGGAATTTGACATGAAGGATGTGGAAGCTCTACAAAGAAAATCCTTGGAATGAAGATTCAAGAAAAGACGGTGTTGTACATCTTTCTCAAAAGAGGTACATCGAAAAGGTTCTTGAGAGATTCAATACGCATATGAGCAAGCCTGTACGTACACCGTCAGCTTCTCATTTCAAGCTTTCAGAGTTACAAATTCCCTAGTCTATGGATGAGATGGAACATATGTCAAAGGTTCCTTATGCGAGCACAGTTGGCAACATTATGTATGCTATAGTGTCCACACGTCCAGATATTTCTCAATTTGTAAGTGTGGTAAGCAGGTGCATGGCAAATCCAAGAAAAAGGCATTTGGGAAGCTGTGAAGTGGATATTGAGATATCTCAAATGAGCTTTTGATGTTGGCCTAACCTTTCGGAAAAGTGAAGGCATTTCAATTCTCGGTTATGTAGATTTTGACTATGCAGGGTGATAGCATCCAAGGAAGCTCTACTCCATTGAAGGACAAGTATGAAGCTTTAGAAACTCCAAGGAGGCCCATAACAAGATCTCAAACCAAGGAGTTCAATGATAAGCTCAATGGGCTTCAATCGCTGATCCAAAGGTTTCTTATTTGGGAAGAAGAGCTCAAGCCCAAGGGAGAGGAATTGTCCAAATGCTACAATTATTTGGTGGCCCAAATTCAAGCCCAAGATGAGGAATTTTAAGGTCCAATTTCGTGCAAATAAGGTCAAGAAAAGTCCAAGAATCAGCCACAACAAGAGTTGCTTTCTGCCCAAGTTTTGAGAGAAGACTAGTCAAACTTTCCAAGATTGTCAAGATTCTTTTCCTAGTTGGGATTTACCTTATTTCTTTATTTATATATAGGTTATTAATATTTTCTTTAGTCTATTTATGGTCTCCTAAGTACCATTTAATGCTTTCCTAGAAGTACCAAATTTGTTCCTAGTTAGGTTACTTTATTTCCTTTCTAGAGTAGGATTCCTTGTAATTGTCTTTTTAGGGTTTGACATAAGGGGTCTTGGACGTTTTCCCCCCCTTCTCCTATATATAGAAGTCCTTTTTATTCATTAAAGACAATTTAGATTGATATTAATAATATTTGAAAGAGTTCTTTGAACCTTTGTGACTTGTTCTTTGAGAATTTATCTTTAAACCTTTACTAGTTTCATAGTTTAAGGTATAAAGTAATTTCTTCTTGTGATATCTTTGGTTTCTTTTTGGTATTCTTTAGAAGGTGATTAGTTTCTACATACTAATTATTGTCTTTAGTTACTCATAAAGCGGTCAAGATCCGAATCTATCGTTTTGATTCGTTTTCTCAAGTAAAGGCGTTAGATTTCTTCCATAAATCTATACGTTGTTACTTGGATCTTTTCAAGGCCTTAGAACATCTAATCCTTGGAAATTCGTGGATCTTTCCTTCGAATTTCCCATATCTTTAGTTAGTTTTTTTTGTTTCTTTTCTTTGTGCTTCCGCATTCTAATATTCAATTCTCTATTTGTGATATCCCTTAACCTTGCTGTTATCACAGGGGATCTTGATAGAAGGAGGTCCACAATTGCATATATCTTTAATTACTCTCGTTGGTAGTGTCGTTAATTGGAAATTGACTTTACAATCGATTGTCGCTTTGTCTACAATAGAGGCAGAATATATGGCCGCAACGGAGGCAGCGAAAAAAGCTATCTGGTTGAAAGGTTTGGTGGCAGAATTAAGTTTGATTCAGCTGGAATCAACTCTAAGATGTGATAGTCAAAGTGCTATTCATTTGATTAAAAATCAAAGATTTCATGAGCGCACCAAACACATTGATGTCAGATTCCATTTTATTCGAGATGTCGTAGAAGAGGGAGCTATCAAGGTTGCCAAGTTTGCACACTGCAAAGACTTGGCGGGAGTATACATCAAGTGATGCCACTCAGGGAGAACAACTGCTAGGTGGAGCTAATATGTTCAACAAAGGTTTGATTCTTCTTGTTTCTTACAACGGGATTGCCCAGTAAGCTTAGAAGTTTTGGATGGAGTTGGTTATACGCATGCTCGGAATGCAAACCAAGGTGGAGATTGAAAGAGTTGGTTTGGTCCTTGTGGAATCAAACTCAATAGAAGATGAATTAATATGAAGATTTGGTAGGAAGATAATTAGTACAAAATAAAAGTCAAGATAGTATCTTGATAGGTGAAATTTAGGTAAACCATAAAATGGTTTCACATATTTAACCTTGACATTTTTTGACACATAGGAAGAATTTATTCCTATAAATAGGTAGCTCTTAATTCATTTTCAAATCATCCTCTCACTTGCCTTCTCACCTTCTAAGGCATTTGATGTTCTCTCTTGTAGTATTTCATGTGTATTCTTTGTAGAGTGAAATAAATATTGGTGCAGTTGTTCTTTGGTGGACGTAGGATCATTTTGATCTGAACCACATTAAATATTGTTGTTCTTCCTTGTTCTTTAATTTCACGTTTTAGCTAACACATTGATTTACGAGTATTTCTTATCTAAAAAATATTAGCAATTTAAAAGTTTGAAATAGACTTAAATCTTCCATAGCACCCATTAATTTGCATATAAATCTCTCAACTTTTCCCTTCTTCAAAAACTTTTTAATTTATTATTGTTCAGATTATAAAAGCACGTGCAAATTCATTATAAAATAGAAGAGTCAAATATAATAAATGCAGTAATCCTACCCATTGTGAGAGGCATCTTCCACTTTGTAATAAGTACGATTGAAAAAATATTTTGGTCATATTAGTACCGATTAATTAATAGTATTTGATAATATAAAAGTTTTGCTAATAAGCTATACTGATCATTAAGCTTTCAAAGAATTGTACTTCGAACTCTACAACGAATAGTTACTATAGTAAAAGATAGAGGTGTCCAAGAATAATGGTGTGTTGCTGTCAAAATAAAACAAAAAAATATTGTACTATTTGAGGTTCAAATCCAAAACTTCTTAATTTGGATGGGCATACATTACCACTATGCCAAAGCTTTAACTTTTGTTAAGGGTGCCGAACTTTAAATATATATATCCTTTAAATGTAGAATTTGACATAGCTATGCCCCTGTCGTAGATGACTTCGTAGATGAAGTTTCAGAGACTATGCTGAAAAGCCTGAGTTCTATGATTGGAAACCACGAGCCGTATATGCTTTCACGAGTCGTAGATAGAGTTCATAGATGAGATTCAGAGATATGCCAAAAAGCCGAATGTTTATGAGTGGTAACCATGACCCATAAATATTTTTCCTAGATTTTCTTTCGCATTTTACGTTTGTTTTCTGATATGAGACTAAAAGAAAAACAAGTCCTTAATTTGTTTGTGTTATTGAATTTGGCGAGAATTCATACTTTGATTCTTGGATTTTGACTTTGAGTTATAATTCAAGATTTCAGGTTTTTACTATTTATGTTGTAAGTGTATGATTATGCATTATTCATTAATCATTGTTCGTATATGTAACGACCCAACCCGCTAGTGATATTGTCCTCTTTGAGCCTAGGCCCTCACGACTTTACAATGCGTCATCACTAGTTGGTAAAGTCTGATTACTTATACACCCAACATCTCTCCTGTGTTTTGCCAATGTGAGACTTATTATCTTAAGTTGGGGCGTCACATACACCCCTTCTATGGACTCAACATTCTCCCTTCCGCTAAGTAGTCAATCATATCAAGGGTTCACTTGGGGATCAACAATGGTTATCGATGCCGGCCACGTCCAGGATGTAGGCTCGGGGCGTGACAGTATCGTACAATTATGAGTAACTAAACCCATAACTAGGGTTGGGGGAACTATGAAGACTTAACTAAGTAGACCTAATATTTAGTAATATTTGAATGGAGTGCATGCGTATATTGTTTTTCCCTTCGTATTATTTTTTAACGGTTGCAAACGTTAGAACTCACCTTATTCTTATTTGCATGACCAAAGGGGTAACAAATTGGAAAATGGACTATATAACAGAGATTTGAGACTATCAACCCTTATCTAATAGCCTGACCTTGCTCAAAAATATTAATTTGAAATCAAAGATAAGGGTTAGTAAAGCAAACACTCGTAGACGAATCAAGTTGCGTGGTGATATTCAACTATTCAGGGGACCAACTACTTAGGTGAAATTAACTTACCGATGTGGCATGCTACACACTAAAAGAAGTTACTAATATGCGGTCTTACTTAGTTATGACTTCATCGGCAAATACACAATCCTAATTTCATCCCTCATTGATTGATAAACACATTTACTTGATATTCTATTAGTTTCTACTTATGAAAAACATAACGATTGCTTGTTACACTCCTCCCCCCCCCCCCCAAATAGTACGATATGATTAAGAGCATATTTAACCAAATAATTATACTAAAAATAGAAGAAAAATATTATCTGGCGCTATGGATCCAGAATCAGAGAGTCAAAGGGCAGAGTTAAACCGAGAGCAAAGTGGAAAAAAGACAAAGATTTGCAATATTACACAATCAACATTAGACAAGAAAGATAATTACTGAAAACTAGAAATCAGCATTGGATTTAAACAAGTTTTTGGTGCCTATCACATTACAACAAAAATAGATGTTAGCGGCAATTATAAATATGCACATTAACAAAGAGTACTAAAGTATTTACTGAGATTAGTTAATCACCATAGGATTCAATGTCGCTATAGGCTTTAAGCACATTTACAAAAAATGTTAATTTCCTCTAAAAAACATATTTAGTGACAATTAAGTTATTGTGGCTAAATTGTCACTAAAGATCATTTTTGGTGTTCTTGCAAAACAAGTATGTTACTTTCATTTAGGTACCCAAGTAGTCTTGGGTCTCATGTTTAGGTTTCCATACCCAAGCAGGCTATCCAGAGGATAAAGTGAAAATAATGTTAATCCTTTCAGATGTGAGGTGGAAAATATTTACCTCTATTAATTAATAAACCAATAATTGTTGTTCAGTATTTACCTACCATTATTAATAATTCATAGTTCATATTATCAGTCAATTAGCCAATAGGAATGAAACATAACTATTAATTATAATAATTATGCATAATTGTTGTTTACCTACCATTAAATAAATTATTTAGCAATTAGTCAGAGCTGATACATACACTCTGATTGCGCCATTCAAAACTCTTATTATTTTTTGATTCCCTTGTACTAGACAACTCCTTGTGGTAGATTCAATTCATCATCATTGTGGTGAGTTTGTTGATCCATAATTATATTTTTCATACTTCAGAAGTTTTTTAGAAAATTTCAAGAGATTATTCATCTACTGAAAAGTGAAACCTAATAGATCTTGCTAGATTATGTGAATTTGTTGGTAAATACTTATTCGCACTGGTTGCTTACATCAAACAATGTAAATTCACTCTAGTTAAGTGATTTAATGAGGTGAGAGTGCATGTTAATTATCGAATTTGGGGGCTTTAAGGAGAGAGAGAAAGGGGGCGCACGTAACTTCGCCCACCAAGGCTTAGACTAATTGGGAGGAAAGTGAACCTAAAACTTCTTGGTTCTCTACCCAATTTCATTGACTACTAAGCTACACTCTTGGGTGCAATGCTATATCTGAAAATTCTTGATCATTTGAAAGGAATGTTCTTGTGCCAATAGTAACCAGTTGGTTAAGAAGTCTCTAGGCTTGACCAACAACATAATTGATTGTGCTAGCTTTGTACGTAGGATAAAAGTGCCTATTTGTTCAATTTTATACAAATTTAAGTGTCTACTTATGCACATGCAAATTTAGAGAACATAGATAACAACTGAAACCAAGTTAAATTGTATTATCCCCTTCTTTCTAATTGAAACCTATTTAGGTCGCGCATATCCCAATTTTATGATACTCTTTTCACATAAGGACATACCAAAATGTACCAAGACAAAAATGACTAACTTTGAGCTACCACCTAAAGCAACTTGTTGATGATAAGAATTATATTAGACCATCTATTTGTAGCATATACATTTTGGAGACTCTTCTTGTTCCTCCAAACCTCGAAAATATAGAATAAACTAATCAATTCCTAATTTTTACGAGCCTCTCCCAAAACCAGACAAATTTAAACAATTACTATGGATATGGTCTTGTATGGAACAATATGAACACCGGAAAGCATCTTCAATAGATTGTATTTTAATTACTGGAAAAAATCATATTTGCTCTTGTACTTCAAGAAATAATCTATATTTGTCCTTCTTTATATTTTTTTTGATATATTTTCCCTTGTTGTGTGAACTTGCAGGCATTTTCTACTTTATCTACAGAAGATGGCTGAAAGTGGCATTGAAGTTGTGTTAGATCACCTAAAAAAAATCAAATGTGGAGGCAATATGAATAGCGTCAAGATTGATCAAATGGAGCTAAGATTTTTTAGAACTTTTATCAACTACTCTGATACTTTGGTGCGTAATGTCTTTTTCATGGTCAAAATGAAAAAGAAGGCCCAATTGATTGAGGTGATGTTTTACTCTGTTCATGGCGAAACCGAAACTACTACATATCTTAATGTGGAAAGGCTAGTATCACAGTTGCGGGAATTTGTTGAAGGTAATACTAGTTCAAGGTTGAATTATGAGCTGGATGATTTCCATCTGTTAGAATATATGGATTATCTCGACAAGAATCTAAATGATGCACTGAGGTATCTAGTCAAGTCTGGCCGTGTTTTGATAAAAGAAATTAAAATGCTTCAGAAGAAAATGAGATATCTAAGATACTTATATGGCACAGAGTTAAATGGTTATGTCGACCACGAGAAGTTGAAAGGTTTGCATACCCGAATTCAGTTTATGGCTAAAAATGTGGGACACTTCTGTCTTTCTATTTAGGTTTATAATGATGATGCCGATTTAAAAGAGGATGAAGAAGATGTCGATTTGAAGGAGGATGAAGATGATGCCGATTTAAAAGAGGATGAAGATGATGTCGATTTAAAAGATACTGATAAAGATTTAGAAGAGGATGGAGATGATACATTTTGTTTCGAGATTAAGCCTCCTTATCTACTATTCTTGGTTGTGCTAGTGGAGCTGGAAATGAAGAAGATTTTTCTAAGTGAGCTAAAGGCATCAAAGTTAACTCGATCAAGAACTTTCAAGGACAAGAAATTACTAAAAATATTTTCACATCATCTCTGTAGTCTTCTGGTGTATCTTAGAGATAAAAAACCTAAGAAATTCACAACTGATGTATCTGTTCAAAACATTGATGATGTGATAGAGTTTTTGTTGGTTTTTCTCGGTGAAGTGCCAAATGATGTTATTAATGAAAAGAGGTTGAATGAAGTCTTAGAAATGATTAGAGTTCTTGTGGGCAACATACTATGTGTAGTTCAAATGCTTCCTGTAGGATCTACAATCAGAGAAGACACCAACAAGATATTGGAGAAAATTGAAGATCTAAAGGCACGAGTGGAGACGTACTACAAATCCTTAAAATTCATTCCATCTCATGAGTTTCCCACTGTTGGTGGATTGAGCTTTGTTGATTCTCTGCTTAGAAAATTGAGTGAGATGTTGAAATCTGAAACAGGTTTAGGTTTCATGATGAAGCCTCATATTGGCATTTTAGAGAAAGAGCTCTCATCTCTAACATATGTTTTTAAAGATGCTGCAAAGGTGCAGCACGAACATGAAGTTCTTAAAGATTTTCAGAAGTATACTGTCAGTTTGGCATATGAAGCTGAAGTTGCTATCGACTTTATTCTTGTTCAATATAATGTTCTTGAACATTTTTTTTGTTCACTTCCTGGTATCATAAAAGAGATCAAGCATATCTATACGGAGGTGACCAAGATATGGTCGAAGAACCTCTCCGTTAGGCCCTACTCTGTGGTTAAGCTATCTAAACATCTGCCAATTGAATATAGCAATCTTGTGAATGACGAGGAGATTGTAGGTTTTGAGAAAGCGGAAGAAACAATAAGCCATCATCTGACTCGAGGGATAAATAAACTAGATGTCATCCCTATTGTTGGGATGGGGGGACAAGGCAAAACAACTTGTGCTCGAAAGTTGTATAATAATGTCAGCATTGTTCACCATTTTGATGTTCGAGCATGGTGCATCATTTCCCAAACATATAATCGAAGAGAGTTATTACAAGTGATTTTCAGTCAAGTTACAGGTTCCAAGGACAATGGAGATAATGATGATGTCCTTGCCAAACTGTTGAGGAGAAGCTTAATGAGTAAGAGATATCTCATTGTCTTGGATGATATGTGGGATTGTATGGCGTGGGATGACTTAAGGCTTTGTTTTCCAGATGATGGAAATAGAAGCAGAATAGTAATAACAACTCGACTTGAGAAAGTCGGTGCCCATGTCATGCACCATTATTGATCCTTATTTCCTTCCATTCCTCACACCAGAAGAGAGTTGCCAATTGTTGCAGAAAAAAGTATTTCAGCAGGAAGGTTGCCCACCCGAACTACAAAATGTGAGTCTAGCACTTGCAAAAAGATGCAAAGGACTGCCTCTTGTGGTCATCTTAGCTGCTGGAATAATTAAAAGGAATAAAGTGAATGAATCTTGGTGGCGTGAAGTTAGAAAAAGATCTATTTTCCTATCTTGATTGTGAGACTGAAGACTATAGTCGGGCAAGTATGCTTTTAAGTTATGATAACTTACCCGATTATTTAAAGCCTTGCCTTCTCTACATGGGGATGTTTCCGGAGGATGTGAGTATTAGAGTCTAAATTGATAAGCTTATGGATCGCAGAAGGATTCATTCAAAACAGTGAATCTGGGAGATTAATGGAAGAGGAAGCTGAAGGTTACTTGATAGATCTCATTCACAGTAATGTGGTAATGGTTTCAACGAGAGGATATAACAGTAAAGTCAAATACTGCCATGTCCATGATGTAGTGCTTCACTTTTGCTTGGAGAAGAGTAGAGAAGAAAAGTTTATGCTGGTAGTGAAGGCAAATCGTTACCAGTTTTGACCTTATGATTGGAACGAAAGTCGAGTGAGCTTCAGTTTCAATAATGAGCGTTCCAAGTTTGCATCTCTGAGATCCAAAACACGAACCAAGACTTTCTACCAACACTTGAGGTCACTGATAATGACGAATGGAGTAGGTTATGAGTGGAATCCCTTCCGTCATGATGTTTATCAATTGATTCTTGTTAAGGTCTTGGATTTAAGTTCTCATAGTGTGGCTCTTTTGCGGTCAGCTCAATTGCAACCACTAATTCACCTGAAGTACCTCGCAGTTAACACACTTAGCTTTAGTTTTCATCCAGAATTTCATCTGCCCCATCTGGAAACTTTATTTCTGAATTGTCATTGCGCGTCTACATTGTTACCAGCCATTTTTTGGAAAATGGAAAAACTAAGGCATGTTGAGATTTCTTCTGCTGAATTTGATTTGGAAAATAACAAGGAGGGCATCTTTGAAGAATGCTCTAAATTGGAAAATTTGAGGACATTAGGGAATGTTGTATTTCCAATTGATCAAGTTGATAGCCTGGATGTGTTGTCACTGAGGTGTCCTAATCTTCAAGAACTTCACATCTCTGTTAACGGAGTTAATGATTCTGCAGAGATTTGTCTCAAATTGGAGAGCTTTAAGCAGCTTCACATACTTCGCCTTAATTTTATTAAGTCGTCCCAAGCTGTATCCAAGCTACGGTTGCCTTCAAATTTAAAGAAGTTGGTATTATACAGGATTCATATAGAAAGCATGATTCCTGTCATTGCGGGACTACCAAATCTGGAGTATCTCCAATTAGCAGCTGGAGATCTTATTCAATCCAAAGAATGGAGCCTTGGAGATATCACATTGCATAAACTTAAGCTCTTGAAACTTGTGTCATTAGGTATCTCAAGGTGGGATGCCTCGGAGGAATCCTTTCCCCAGCTCGAAACACTTGTTATAAAAAGGTGTGATGAGCTCGAGGAGATCCCCATTAGCTTTGCTTATATTTCAATACTGAAACTGGTTAAGTTGATTCAGTACAAGAATAAATTTCTGGAGGCTTCAGCTGAGAGAATTAAGGAAGAAGTCGAAGCAATTGAAGGATGTGACTGTCTTAACCTCATCATTATGGAAGAAAGTAGAAACAAACTCCTATGTGCTGTTTTTGAGTATCTACGTGCATCTAATTTGATAACAATATGTTCAATACAGGATAGCTGGTCATGAATGTAGGAGCGTAATTCAGTCTTTCCTCGCATCCATTGGTATGTTGTTTCAACTGATTGATTTGAAATTCATCACTGATTTTCAGCATTCTTGATCCACAATCTTATTTAGTTTTTCTCCCTGATGGACCAATTTGCAACCAAAATGAAAAGAAAAAAAGCAGCCACGAGTCATAATTGATTGCCTTTTCTTTGATTCTTGATCAGGTAATTGTTGTGATGACTGATGGCAGAGTTGACAGAAGTGTGGAATGTACTTCAACATTGAATGTGTCCATGATGTAGGCATTTTTGTTGAAATTGAGTTTATTTTAGTGACGCGAAATATGCTGCCATCGAGAATGGCAGTGTTTTAGTGAAGACTAGTATGCTGAAGAAGACGAAGAAACCAAAGGTTACTGTTGCTGAGGCTGCTACAATGATTGACAACTCTGATCTCTCTGTTTTTCTAGTTGATATATCAGTAAGTTGTGAATTTGAAAAATCTAATATGTTGTATCAACGGTATTAGAAGTCATTATCCATCTTTTTGACACTAATATTACATTTGAAGCTAATTTCAAATCGTTGATGCCGAGTTTAATAGTAATGCTGGTGAATTTTATGTGTGTGTATTCTCAAAGAATGTCAATATGCAGATTGTTAAGCAAAAAAAAAAATGCCACTTCCCAATTTATCTATTTGTCTTGGCGTGTCTTCTACCTCGGGATGGGTGGGTGTGTTTCACAACCGACCTTGTGGAGATATTATCTTGAGTTGAGTTGTAATAAGTGGCGATCTGATTTTTTCCCCATCATTTTACCATTGAAATTGCTGAGTTCTGGTTGTTGAATCTAGCCATTCAACCTTGTGAAGAGATCATTTGGTGGAACTAAAGAAGGTATTAGAAGTGGTTGAGATAAGTATTCTTGAAGTGGTTCGTTGAAGTTCATAGGAAACTCATTTGAATTTAGTACATTGAAATTGTCAAGTTCTCGGCGTTGGTTCTACCCGTTCAACCCTGCGAAGAAATCATTCTGTGGAACCAAAGAAGGTACTGCACGCAGGTGGTTGAGGTAAGGTGACTCATTTGAATTTAGTACATTGAAATTGTTGAGTTCTGTTTGTTGGCTCCTACCATCCAACCCTGTGAAGAGATCATTCGATTCAACTAAACAAGGTACTGCAAATGGTGACTACAACAAATAATAAATTTTGCGATAATTATTTAGCGACAATAATATAAGTACCACTTTATTATATTTAGTGCAAATAATATAATAAAGATATTTATAATCAACACATTATATAAATGTCACTAAAGGCTTTAGCACTCTGAATGCAATAACATTAACTCAACTGTCGCTAAATGTTTTTACGATATCAATATTTTTGCTAAAAGAAAAATCTATTGCAACTAAATGCTTATTTTGCTATAGTGGGTTGAGGTAAGTATACTTCTTGAAGTGGTTTGTTGAAGTTCATAGGGGACTCATTTGAATTTAGAATATTAAAATTGTTGAGTTCTAGATCTTGAACCCATCCATTCAATCCTGCGAAGAAATCATTTGATGGAACTAAAAAAGGTATTGTTATGGAATGGAAGAAACTAGAAAGGAAAATTAAAGAGAGAATGAATGATAACTCTTTGTATTGATTCTTGCATTGATTCAAATAGAAGAGTACATCACTATTTATAAATAATTAAGGAGAATAAAATATATTATTTTCCTTCTAGATACTAAACTAAAAAGAAACTAAATATTTTACAATTAATGTAAACCCTAGACTTGAAAGGAAATTAAATACTATAGAATATTTTTAGACTAAAAAGAAAAAAGTAAAAAGATTCTACCAAATTTCAACTGGTATATCATGTGGTTGAGGTAAGTATACTTCTTGGAGTGGTTTGTTGAAGTTTATAGGGAATTCATTCTAATTTAGTATATTGAAATGCTTGAGTTCTAGATCTTGATTCCAGTCATTCAACCATGCGAAGATATCATTTGATTGAACTAAAGAAAGGTAATGAAGGTGGTTGAGGTAAGTATAATTTTTGAAGTAGTTCGTGGAAGTTCATAGGGAATTCGTTTGAATTCAGTTTATTGGGATGATTTCTAGAAATGTATTGAAATGTTTCATAAGAATGTGTGGCAATATGTGTATAGGCACATAATAGAAGCAAGTCAAAAATCTGAACACGAGACTAATAATCCCATGTTTAGCATTTGTGCTAGCATCTTGTTGTGAGAAAATCTTCTCTCAATCTTTTGTATCACCATAGCGATAGTTTGAGATTGATACTAAAGATTCCAGTTATTGCTTATGGCATGTGCTTGGGATCCATGGGTTTCCGTCGTTTGTTGGGATATGTGATGTGATATTGGTTGTGTATAAGAATGAAATTTAGATGGATTTGGTTGCTTTTGTAAGTTATGTTTTTGTTTTCTGGTGAATCTTTGAACCTCCTAATCAAGTTGTGAGGAAGAGAGGTACAAAAAGCATGAAAGAGATTAACGAAAAAGTCAAAGTAATGCTATTGATAAGATTGTTAGGCGAAGAACATAAATTAAACGGATGGATCTTCATGCCACATTTATGGAAGCTGTGCAACAACTTGGTGAAGGTGTTGAAATTGAGGAGATTGGCAATCCAACTACTGAGGTGATAGCATCTAAGAAATGCTCAACTCAAGAAATATAAACAAACAACTAAAGAATGTATTGGTTGAGGTAAATATGATTCTTGAAGTGCTTCATTGAATTTCATAGAGAACTCATTTGAATTCAATACATTGGAATGATTTCCATTGTCCGAGAAATGATTAAACATATTGAAATGATGTTCACCATAATAAGTGTCAATCTGATTTTCTATCATTTTGCCATTGAAATGGCCGAGCTCTAGATTTTGGATCAAGCCATTCAATACCGCGAAGAAATCATTTGGTGGAACTAAAGAAGGTACTGCAAGTGGTTGAGGTAAGCATGTTTCTTGAAATGGTTCATCGAAAAATAATTTATCTATTAGAGAGGATTTCATCTCCTTTATGGAGACATTAATCAAAGGGAAATAATCTTCAAGTGGAAGTGCTTTTTTATTTCTCAATTACAAGTTCTTAAATAGATAAAAGTTATTAATAACAGAACACATAAATTACTCCTAATTATTCTGATCTAAACAACTCCACTAATCTTGTAGCCTAAAGACCAGGAAATAACATATTTAGCTTCTAAACAATAGCAACAAACAAACCACTACTGCACAAATAAGCTAGTTATTGTATATATTTACGTAATTATATAGTTGAATATAAGGAATAAATAAAATCAATTAAAAAAATGAAAGAAGGCAAATAATAAAAATAATAATGTGCGTTTGAGAATTTTTTTATATATAAGACAGAGAAACTTTAATAAGTTATATGTATTTGAGAAAATTTTAAATAGGCAAAGAAAAAAAAGTACGTGTATTAATCTATTTTAAATACATTTTTTTAAAGAGGCCCAACGGCCCATTTATTAACAAAAAGGAATTTATTTTAAATACAAGGCAAGCAAAATATTTTTTTTATCTTTTTTTAAAAAAAATTGAACAAAAAACGTATATACATGTAAGGCACCTATATACCACAACAACTAACTGAATTAGGTTGTGCCTCCACATAATCACATAAGATGCAAAGAAATTTTGGGTAGTAGGAGTGTAAGGCATTGTAAAGATAGAGTGTGACTCTGAAATTTCAGTCACAGTTTAAAAAGGATATAAGTGGACCAAAAAGATAAATATAGGGATATTTTTAGCAAAATAGATGAAAACAAGATATTTTTTAACCTTTTCGTTTTCTATTTTTTTAACATTTTCCTATAGTGAGACTTACTTATTTTCTTGTGTGGAGGTATGGTGATAGATCGGGAGAACACAATCAATATGCAATGACACTATATCTGCATCGACGGGATGAGAGGTTCAAATTTTGACTCTAATCAGTGGCGGACCCAGGATTTTCGTTCAGGGGGTTCGAAAAATAAAAGTATAAACATGTAAATAAGCCAACAAAAAAAATATTCAAGAAAGTAGTAGTATATAGTTTATAGGTACAAAAAGTTAGTTTCGTTACAAGAAATCCGAAACTAACATAAGTGATTACAGTGAAACAAAAAGTTAGCCCTTTAAAATATGTCAAATCAACAATAGAATATTATGGGAGATGATTTTAATATTTGAGTTTTGAATGTTGGAGAAGAACAAGAAAGTGATTTAGAGATTTGGAAAGTGAAAAAATTATTAGCTTTTAGGAATGGGAGTATGGGACCCTTGAATTTTTTGGGTTTAACACCACATTTTAGCACTTTTTATTTTTAAAAAAAAAACTAAAAAAAAACATGAAAATCAGAACTGGAACTAAAAAAGAAAAAAAACTGAAAGTAAAAAACTAAACAAAAAGCACTAACCTAGGGATTCGATCCCTGGACGTCAAGCTTTTTATTGAAGGGAGCTGCCACTGGGCTATCTCCTACACCTTGTCATTGAGGGGGTTCAAAATATATATATCCACATATATCCAGAAAATTCACCTTATATATACAGTGTAATTTTTTATTGAGGGGGTTCGGGTGAACCCCCTGGACAACACGTGGGTCCGCCCCTGACTCTAATAGTAGTATCCACAATATATCTTTGTAGAATTTGTTTGCATGAATTTAGGTGAAGGCGATTGTTTAATTTGTGAATTACCAAATGATATCCGCCAGAAAATCCTCTGTTCTCTAACATTGAAGCAGAGAACAGTTGCTTACCTTATTTCGAGAAAGTGGCATCACATGATAGAAATCATTGACGATCGCAAATTCGTGCAAACAAATTCTGTAAAGATATACTATGTATACTGCTATCAGTGTCAAAATTTGAAGCTCTCAGCTTGTCGATGCATATATAGTGTCAATTTCAAGGCAGTCTCTACAAGTTTGGGGGCCTAAAGCCAAACTTCATAGTGAGACATTATTTTATATATATATAAATTGAATAATTATAACATACTTAGTGTAATCCTACGAATGAGGTTCGTAGAGGTAGTATATATGAGGACTTATGAAGTAAGAATGTAAATCATGTAAATTTTTATTGAAAAGTATATAATATAAAATTAGAATAATAAAACGTGACTTTAATAGTAGTATCCACAGCTCATAGACTATCCTCATAAATCCAAAAAGGTGACTGAACAGTTCTACTTTTCTACACTTAGCTACCGAACCCTATTTTACTAGCAAACCAACTATAAAACACATCAAATCTACTAAAAAGAAGCTAAAGAACTAGCCCAAATCCTAAGTTTTAAGAATTTTGACATATATATACAACATAATTTTTCGACGAAAGGTGTCCAGTTCGACACTCTGGGGTGGCTAGAGCTACGCCCCTGTTAATATACCATCCTCCTCCTTTAATTGGTTTAATTAATGAAAAAAAGTTTAAATATGTCATTAAATTTTGAAAAAAGAACTTATTTATGACATACACATGTTAAAAATTTGGCTATGTCATTTCTGTTTGAGAAAAGGTTAATCCATGTCATTATGGATTAACGGAAAACCCATCCAATTTTACACTCATTTTGTCCATGTGGCAAATGATGATTCGTCCACGTCATTTTTTTTAAAAAATGAATCAAATCTCTAAAATCCATTTGATATTTTTTTTAGAGATGCATAAATAAGATTTTTCTCAAAGTTGGATTAGCATATTTAAGTCTTTTCCCTTAATTAATTGATTTCCTTTCTAAGTAGTAGTATATTTTCACTAAGCTATACTCTGTTTCTTGAATTGTTACCTTAATAGGAGTAGTAAATATTTTTAAGTTGTAATAATCTATTTATTTCCTTATTTGGTTCATGAATACACGGTTTCCTTATTATATTATATAGGAAAGCGAGTTAACGGATATCACACTACTTATATTGGAAGATATTGCTTCTTCAACTACACTTGTTACTCATTCTATTTTTTCTACTTTCCAATTTGCAAAAAGAGAAAGAGTAGTTAGTGAGAAATCATGGCAAAGAAGATCCAAGAAACCATCAAATTGTTTGGCGCTGAAATTAATGTGAAGAACGTTTCTTCTTCTGGAGAAGAATCAACAAGTGACATGATGAGTAGTCGTAGTAGTAAGGGAAGAAGATGGAGTGAAGATGAAGAGAGGGTATTCTTCATTGGATTGGACAAACTTGGAAAAGGAAATTGGACTCGAATTGCTAAAGAGTTTGTACTGAGCAGAACAAGTTGCGAGTCATGCACAGAAATATTTTGACAGACAAAAGGAGAAGAGAGCAATCAAACGCAAAAAGTCTAGTGTCTTCGACATTAATTTGAACCAAGAATCCTCAAATACTTGTCCGGAGTTGGTGTCGAAAAGGGCATTAAAGGAAAATAACAAGAAAGGCAAAGAGGTTTTTAATGAAGAAAGTCCAATTTCACCAATGCCAATTAGCTACATACTTCCTCCCAATGGAAGCTATGGTTATTGCTATGTTCCCATGAACAATTATCAGTTTAATTTTGTCACATCATCAACTAAAGCAACTCCATTAGTCCACCAGCCTTCGTCTCAGTGTAGTTCTGCGTCTATGGATGATTTAGATCTAACTCTCTAGCTATTCAAGATACAACATCAATGAGTTTTGTTTTGACAAAATTTACCCAATTTTGGATCTCTTCAGTGATGTAGAAGTTGACAGCTTTATGTTTGTTCTCCAATATAGCTATTTTTGTTATTTTCACTTGTGGTATCAATCAATAGCACTACATTTTCTGGTTTTCATTGGTCAGACCCAAATTTAATTCTTCAAAAGGATAGTCTGTTGCGCTTAGCTCTATGTCTAGCCATATGCTTTAGAGTTGGCTTTTCAACGCTGCATTTTTTGTTGGCTTGTTAAATCTCATTCTGTTTAACCCTTTCACTGTACAAACTGAACTTTATAATGATCAACATTTTTACTGTATTAGTTCCCAATAGAACTATTAATTTGGTGACGTGGTACTACATAAAATACCGTTGCATTATGTAATGGTGTCGACGCTAGAAATGTGCATTTGATCTGCTTGTGATTGATGCCGAAATTCCTATTTCTATCATATTGATTGTTGATGAGTTAATTCCATAATAACCTCAAGATTGTGAAGATTTAAAAGTGAATTCACGAATTAATGAAGCTTTGGCGCGATGAGTCGTTTGAATTGCTAACTAGAATTTATTCGGGAGAGTAAGTCTAGGGACTAGGATATTACTAATTTAAAACGAATTTTCCAGCTATATTATATTATCTGTAAAAAAAAAAAAATTGGGCATCTATCATAAATTTTACAAGAAAATCAGTGAAACATAAATAAATTTGACCATCAAAATAATAAATTTAAATTGGTCATTAAAACAAAAAAAGTGATAAAAAAAATATGTGTGAGGAGGATCAAATATACCTCATATGGATTATACTTTTTTAGAAAAATAATTTTAAAAAATTAAATTAAAATAATTTTTTTCATTTCCGTTAAAGGTTATATGTGAGTCGTATGTATAACCGTAGAGGTATATATGAGACACTTTCTTAACGATGGATTTATGTCAACTCTAGATGACAAAGTTGAGGGATATATCATACACCCTATTCCCTTAAAATTATTTTTGTCATTGGCTTCGTTGTGTGTTATGAACAATAAATCTTACACTTATAAATCATATTAATTATTAATGCCTTAATAGGAGTATATTATGGTAATATTTTTAACTAGTAATAATATATATGTCCTATTTATTTATTTGTTCCGCTCCTAACAGATTAGGAATATCACAGCGCTTATAAATATTTATTTGTCTCCAACTACACTTCACTTTGCAATTTGCAAAAACAAAAGAAGAAAGTGCATCTACTGAGAAAAGATGACGAAAGAAACCATCAAATTGTTTGGCGTTGAAATTAGTGTGAACAATGTTTCTTCTTCTGGAGAAAAATCAACAAGTGACAAGGGCGGGATGAGTTGTAAGGGAAAAAGATGTAGTGAAGATGAACAGAGAGCGTTCTTGATTGGATTGGACAAACTTGGAAAAGGAAATTGGACTCGAATTGCTAAAGAGTTTGTGCCAAGCAGAACACCAACACAAGTTGCGAGTCATGCCCAGAAATATTTTGACAGACAAAAGGAGAACAGAGCACTCAAACGTAACAAGTCTAGTGTATTTGACATTAATTTGGACCAAGAATCCTCAAATACTTGTCCAGAATTGGTGTTGAAAAGGGCATTAAAGGACAATAAGAAGAAAGGCAAACAAGTTTTGAATGAAGAAAGTCCAATTTCACCAATGCCAATTAGCTACAGACTTCCTCCCAATGTTTCGTTTAATGGAAGCTATGCATATTGCTATGTTCCGATGAACAATTATCAGTTTAATTTTGTCTCATCATCAACTAATGCAACTCCAGTTGTCCATCGGGCTTCGTCTCAGTCTAGTTCTGCGTCCTTGGATAATATAGATCTAACTCTCTAGCCTACAATACGACATCAATGATTTTTGTTTTCACAAGAGGTTGAATCACTTCGGCGACATAGGCTTGTATGTAGAAGTTTAAGTTCGATTATGTGGATAGTATGCATTTTCCTGATGATCCAACCATCAAAGGGAGCTGATAGGTTGATATCTCAATTCCTAATGATCCACCCATCAAAAGGCTTTAGCGGCTCAGGAAGGCGGATGCAATGACATTAACTCAATTGCTGCTAAGTATTTTTGCGACAATAAATATTGGTGCTAAAAGGGAGATGTATTGCTTTCTTGTAACAAATTTTCAGATTTCAGTTGCTTGGGGGGACTTATTATATATAGCATTCTTGTAAGCATCTAATTGTATTGTATTCTTTATTTTGTTTGTGTTAGTAGTGGAAAACTCTGAGTATGCTAGTTCATGGGAGCCCAAGTCTATGAACAATTAGAAACATTTCACATTTTGAAATTCTTGTACTAGCATCAAGAATTTTATCTTTCAAAATCAAACACTTACCCCCTATCTAATAAAGTATATTAAAGATAATTACTTAAATAAAATTAGGAATAACTTTTTTTAACCCTTCACCGGGAGTTTCTACATTTTTGTTAGGGTTGGAAGTGAAGGGTACTTACAATTCAAGCAACTCCATCTTATCAGAATAAATTAAAATTTTATAAAAGTGTACGAAAATTATAACAAATAGTTGGTATATCTAAATAATTTGTATTCATTTTCCTATTTATGAGTTTTAAACGGTAAATGTTTTTTTAAAAGTATTTATTAATTTTAAGCAAAGGCATGATAAAAATTTATCTACATTTATAATTTTCATAAAAGTAACTCCAAGAAAATAACAATATATCTAGTGAAATCTCACAAGTGATGTTTGAAGAGGGTAGAATATACACAAACCTTACCACTAACTTGTGGAGGTAGATAGATTATTTCTGAAACACCCTCGGCTCAAATGCAACAAATTCCTATATATAAAGAAAAAGGAGACAATGAAGAGAATAGAACAAGTCTAGTGCGGTTTACATCCTCAAGTGGTTTGCAGGCTATTACACAGTGGCGGTTTACCTCGTGCGCACAAATTAAAGTGCTCACCACAGAGTGCTCACCCCGAAGGATAGAGGCTGTGGCAAAGGTTAGCGGCTGTGGGTTATCCTAGGATTCCAAAAAAAAAAAATAGAACAAATAACATGAAAACAATGCAAAGGTCCACCAGAAAGGAGCCAAAACAACAATAAAAGCATGTGATAATCGACTTCATATATTTTCTTCAACTGCAACTTTTATTTCCTAATCCTATATTTTCTAATTTGGATTTACTAATACTAACCCATGTCATTCCACTCCAAAGTAGGAGAGATTACCTATAAAATAGTTGGATAATTGTTAGACAACTACACTTTGACAAAACAAATCCATAAAAGTGGGGAAAAAAAAAAACAGGCCATATTTCAAGTTCTTATGATGCATTATTTGTGGTGATCATCGGCTACAATTTTTCGGTAATTGTTGAAAGAACTGAAAATCAGATTGTCTGAATTTTGCTGCGCTTGAAAGAACTGAATCAGAGTGAAAGTTTAGACAGTCAATCAATCGAACACTAAAACAACGTTGTTAGCAAACCAATCAGTGGCACTAAAGTACACTAGAATATGTTGTACACTAGAATTTGTCTGTGCTGAAGAAAAGACATCCAGAAACTTTGAGGAACGTAACCCTCTAATTATATTATAAATTATTATTACATACAATAAAATGTACTATGAACATATGTTTATTGTACTTTATTGGAAAAGTCATGTTCTTTGGAAAAATCACAACTTTTCGGAAAAGTCACAACTTTTTGGAAAAATCTCTACCCTTTGAAAAAGTCATAACCCTCGGAAAAGTCACACCTCTTCGGTTTTCTTTAATATTTAGAAAGCACACTCTGTTTTGTTGGACTACAACTTTAATTTCCTACTCCTTAGTTTTCTAATTCGGATTTCCTAATGCTAACATGCCATTCCAATCAAAGTAAGAGAGATTATCTCTTGTAAATGATTGGATGATTGTTCTCCAACTAAATCCTCATACTTTGTTAAAAGAAATCCAAAAAAGTGAGAAAAAAAAAACAGGGCAAATCAAGAAAATGGGGGATAGCAATCGTAGCTTTAAACTATTTGGTGTTACAATCAGTACTGACGATAATGAGAATTCGGCATCAAGAAACAAGGGAAAAAGATGGAGTGAAGATGAACATAAGGCGTTCTTGAGTGGATTGGACAAACTTGGAAGTGGAAATTGGACTGAAATTGCTAAACAGTTTGTGCCAAGCAGAACGAAAACACAAATTTCCAGTCATGCCCAGAAATATTTTGCATGGCTCAAGGCTAAGAATGACAAAGCAGCAAAATCAACAAGTACTGTTGAGTTATCGTCATCCACTACTTCAGAGAAAGAAACTTTGAATGAAGAAATTCCACTTTCACCAATGCCAATTAACTACAGAGTTCCTAATGATTTTGTGCCTCATGTTTCTAATAATGAGAATAATGGGGATTCAGTTGATTTTCTATCAAGAAAGCAAGAAGGAAAATGGACTGAAGATGAACACGAAGCGTTCTTGATTGGATTGGACAAAGTTGGAAGAAATTGGACTAGAGTTTCTAAAGAGTTTGTGCCAAGCAGGACACCAACGCAAATAACGAGTCATGCCCAGAAATATTTTGACAATCAAAAAAACAACGGAGGACCCAAACGCAGTGTCTTCGAGATTAATTTTGACCAGGAATCCACAAGTACTTGTCCAGAATCCGTGATGAAAGGCAAAGAAGTTTTGAAATGATTTTGTGCCTCGTGTTTATAATATTGATCAGTCTTTTTTGTGTGGGAAAAATATCCCATCTGATTTTGTAATAATTAACTCTATTTTTATTGTTTCTTCTGTTAGTCCGAATTAACGGTTTTTCATTTCAAACTGTCATATACCTTTTACTGTTTCTTCAGTAGAATCTCAGAGTAGTATTATTTCACTTAAGTTCTTGCAGCCATCGTATTCTGATAAGAGACGTTGAACTTGATTACACAGGGGGGATGGGGGTGACTCTGGACTGATTAGATGGTTTAACTACATTGTAACCTTTTCAGTTTGGATTTAATAAATATGTTACTTATTCTCATATTGGATCTTTGGCCCGCCAAAGTTGTGATGAAAAGTTTTTCTACTAGTTAAATGTCTTGGTTTTTAACTTTTTGCTTGTAAATGGAGGCAAAGCTTAAATAAGAACGAAGAACTTTTTCACTAACATGGAAGACTTGTTAGTTATGACTTATGAATTATGATGCATTTGTGGTGATCTTTTCGGTAATAGTTTGAATATGCCTTTAAACAACTGAATCTTGCTTAGCATCATAGTCTGCAATGTTTAGGCTTCTACTACAAAGTGAAAAATCAAACCCACCCGATAGTCAATCAACAGAATTACTAAGATTCTCCATTTTAAAATATATAGTAAAGTGTGAATATAGATTTAAAGCACAATAAACTTGCTGTATTGGTATAGTTTCAGAATTTTGACTTACACTTAAAAGGTTCTGTGATAACAGATCAGCAATTGTCATTCCACGGAAGAACCAAGCATGTTCACGTGGAATGTGCTTAGTTGGTAGCTGATGGAAAAATTATGATGAAATAAAAGAGCTAGCAGCAGGGGAAATATATTTAAGTTTCTTCCTTGGTCTAGCATGAATTCTTCAGATTGCAGTTGGGAGTATTTATTTAGCACAAAACAAGACAAATTCAGACACCATAGGACAATAATATGCCAACTTGCAGTCGAATGTTTATGTTCTCAAGAAATCGTTTATTCAATCCAAATACAAAGATAACAAAGCAATTTGTGCATCACAGCATGAAACGAAGCGATCCCTGAAGATAAAACTAGATTGAATCTCTCAAAGCTTAGACATTACACCATCATTGTGGCAAGACTTTGCCACTGTCCCGTTTTCCTTAATATCCGAGTCAGACATGCTGGGAGGAACATCAACAGCTGGGGAGCAATTGAAGAACCCATGAGGCTGCATCATGAACAACATTTATCAAAAACAGAATTAACATAGTGATGTGGAGCATAGGATTTTATTGTACGTGTTTCAAAATGATGGATATCACCATATCCTCGGAAAAGAAAATTATTTTGCTTCAAGAGAAATAAAAAAAAAAACTTGAATGTGGGGGCCAACCTATCATCAACTCAAATGCAGGTACACAAGTCTAGAAATATTTCACCAACATAAACACAAGCTGTACAGATATGGAACAAATGCTGTGTTGAGTGCTAGCAGTGTCACAAGAAACACAGCCCAACCCATTCTCAAACCCAGTTCTATTTTGTAAAGAAGTCATTAATATCCGAGGACTTGTGGGGCACAATCTAGAAATCCGGCATATAGTGGATCCTCCTCAACCGATTCTCCACTTAAATACAAGACTACAGCTCCAGCAAGGTTCAAATCCATGATGTCCCACTAACCCACACATCACATGTTGTGATTAGGAGTGACAAACGAGCGAAGTCGAATCGAATATGAGTCGATCATAAAACGAGTTAAATAAAAATGGATAAGTTACTCGACTCGACTCACATTTTAAATGGGTAAAAACGAATTACCCAATGGATAATATGGGTACCCATATTTACCCATATTATAATAAAAATCTTGTTAAAAGCTTTAAAACAAAAAAAAAAATTAAACTTTTTTTTATCACTTCACTCCACCCCCTACTAGCCCCCCTATCCCAAAAAAGTGTAAAAAAAAAATAACCATCCCACCCCTACCAGCCTCCACACCCCATCCCAAAAAAAAAAATTTACAAAATTTTAAATTTTTTCATTAATTTTTTTTAAAGAAAAAAATTTACCACCCTACCCCCCTACCAGCCCCCAACCCCTACCATTCCCCCCTCCACACCCCATCCCAAAAAAAAAAATTAACAAAAACCACCCCACCCCCCACACCCCTACCACCCCCCCTCCACACCCCATCCAAAAAAAAAATTTACAAAATTTTAAATTTTTTCCAATAAAATTTTAAAAAAATTTACCAACCCACCCCCTATCCCAAAAAAAATGTAAAAAAAAGTTTCATTTTTTTAATATAGATTGTTTTTTTTTAAAAAAAAAAGACTTTTTTACTACTCATCCTTTATCACTTATTTTGTTTGTTTGTGTGAATGCACATCTTTTACCCATTTTATCCATTTAACTACCCACTTTTAATTGAGTATTATTCGTTTTTATCCATTTTTAAATGAGTTGGATACCCAACCCATTTAAAATGGATAAATATGAGTGAATACCCATATTAATTACCCATTCTGCCACCCCTAGTTGTGATCATATCACTCCCACTAGAACAAAGCCTCGGCTCTCCCAGCCCCAATCCATAGTGAAAAGTAAATGGGTGAGAATTAGATAATGCTAAACACCTGTTGATGGATTCACTTAACTGGGCACATGTTTTACCAGTGAAAAGGATTTCTACTGTATATGTGGGATGACACTGCCGATCAAGAAAGAAAAAAGTCATAACCCAATTATTATACCTGGAGCATAAAACCAATGTGTTCCACTGGCATGACAGGCCAGTCTTCTAGCCGTGGAACATGTATTAGTCCAAAAATATACCTGAAAATTTAGAAAACTTGGTCAGCATCCCTTTACAGCATAACCAGAAATATGTAACGAGCTTGATAGCCATAATGTTTCGTTTCAATTTTCAGCTGTACTAATTGGTCTTTTATCCATTTTTTCATCATTCCATTGAACCCTCCCTTCCCCTCTTCTCAACCCCTTTAGTGAATGTCAATAACATATTTTCACTCCAATGGTTGCTCTTTTGTGTATCTCCTCTTTGTGAAGTTCTTTCTATTAGTGCCGGCAAAATGAGCTCATATTTTGGTAACCCATCCAATCAAGCCCATATTTTAATGAGTTGAGTGATTTTTTACTTGGATAAAATTGGGTTTAAACACATATTCAACACATCAAAATATGGGTATTCATTCATGGGTAAACTATGGATTAGCCAAATAGGCTAAGCTTCCAACTAATTATTCCTCTCTATAATTGAAAAGGTGAAGTCTTTGACCCTCCAAAAAATTATATATATTAAATGTACATTTCTTTGTTAATTAAAATTATATTTTTAAGATTTTATATTGGATAACAAACAAGAGTGTAAAGTAAGACATTGATTAAAATGCATCAAGTACGTTTTAATCCTAAAATACAAATATTCTTTTACTTTGAAATTAAAAATATTTTCCCCTTGTTATTACATAAATTTATTTTATATTGAAAAGTCATACTTTTTTTTTACTTTTATGATAGGATAAAAACTAAACAAAGTATTTTAACATTTTTCATCCAAAAAAAGACAAAAAATTTCTCCACATAAGTAGAGTACTATTTACACATGAAAATATGGGTAAACTTGTATTTTACCCATCCCATTTGTTACCCAATCCATTTTTACCCACACAATATGGGCTGGTTGAATTATTACCCATTTTCAACCCGCCCAAATTTGACCCAACCCGCATATTCGCCACCGCTACTTTAGATGATAACCCTTGAAATAACAGATGAGAATGGCCAAGACACAAGATAAAATGAGTAATTAGTATACTTTTTTGTTGCCATAAGAACTTTAATCTGTATTGAGAATGGACTAACCAAAGAACTATTTGCGTTTCTTCTAGGGATCGATTCTGCTGAACCCAAGTAGCCAAACCTTCACCAACACGAGGATTTTGATTTGGAAACTCTCCTCCAGGAAAAATCTCTTCACGAGAGTAAGGGGTGACCCAAAGATTATGCTTTAAGAAGGCAGCTCTCCTCAAGAATTTTGCCTCTGAACCAGCTAGTGGCAGACAGTTTGAACCTGGTACTAGCTTGTAACCAGTTAACTGCCCAGTGCGATTGACTGTTCTTGTGTTCCGGATCTGTATATTGAAGAAAAAAGATACCATTTAACCATTATTTCCAAGTAAAAGCCAAACTACTCCCCATTACACACCAAAGGGGATCACAAATGCACAAGACAATGACGATAACAACAGCTTTAGCAGTTCCAAACAAGCTGGGATTGTATAAGACAGTGACAATAACTTAAACAAGACAAACTTCAGATACAGATGATGGAACGGCCGAATACCACAAAAAAAACTCGTGCTGAATTCACAACTACCATGATTGACAAATTAAATAAACATCACTATGTTGGCCCAAGGTAGCTGGTGGGTTAAATGTAACTGATGTTTATCTGTGGAACAAAGCAGCTATAATCAAACATTTATGGAATCTTGCAAAAAAGAAGGACAAGTTATGGATTGTTTGGGTCCATACTTATTATATTAAAGGCAGGAGACCATGGGAAGTTGCAGGGCAACAAGCTTCTTGGATGGTGAGGAAGATCATGCAAGCAGGGCATTGGATTTCTGAAGCCGGAATACCAATTACAGAGATCATGGATGCAGAAGAATTCACCATTAAAGGTATGTATAAGATACTTAGGGGGGAGTTCACCAAGGTGCCTTGGAGAAGGTTGTCATGTAATAATCAAGGGAGCCCAAAGTGGAACTTCATACTCTACTTGACCATGCAAAGAAGACTCTATACCAAAGACAGGCTAGAAAAATGGGGGATACAAACGGATCAAATGTGTTCATTGTGCAAGCAAGAGCAAGAAACACACCAACATCTTTTCTTCTCATGCACTGTGGCTGCAAGGATATGGAGTAAACTTTTAAAGTGGCTATGTATAACCAGAAACACTGCAGGGTGGGAGGAAGAATTGGAGTGGGCTATTACACATGCCACAGGCAAAGCAATGCAGGATGAAGTGTATAGAATGACTCTCTCAGCAGCAGTTTACTATGTATGGCAAGAGAGGAACTACAGAATTTTCCGAAAGAAAGAAAGAACCACGGAGGTGATCATCAGGAACATCATTCAAGAAATCCATTGTAAAAGCAGTATGCAACCGAAGCTGGCTGATTTCATTCGTAATTTCAATTATTATCCATAGAATAGTAGCTAAGTGGTAAGGATAGTAGAATGAACTCTGAGATTGGGACTATGTCCATATCCAGAAGTCCAAAACTCTTTGTACCTATTGATATATCTGGTAAATAAAGCTTACAGTTACCAAAAAAAAAAGACTGCAGCATTTGAACTAAGAGAATAGCCAAGATACAGCCTCTGCCTTCAGTTTTGAAAGAAGGATAGAGGAATACAGAACATCATCAAACAAAAAATTCATACCATTATATTGTTTAGGCAGAGCATAGAAGCTTTGAGCATTTATGTAAAAGCATTACATAACCCTTATAAGCTTTACTATATCCTTTGATAGAAAAGCTCCAACAAGAGAAAAGGAAACTTACAATCCAATGCCGTGCAGTTAGAGGATTACAATCACGCATTGCCTCCAGTTCAGTTCTAAGCAATCTCTCTTCAGCATAAAATGCATTATTATGAACATTATTTTCTCCTGGTGGTTCAACTCTAGCGTTTACTTCAACCACCTAAATACAATAAACCTTAGGATCAGATTTCACATGAAAGAAACATATGGAGGTAAGTGCATGATATGTGTATGCCTGTATACTAAAAATGGAGTATTGAAGATGCACGTGTCCATGTAAAATTAAGGAAAATCACATTCTTTGGTCATTTTAATATGAAATTTTAGTTCATTTACCGAAAGTAGGGTATACAAGGAGGATATTATTTTGTCCCCAGCAATGAAAGTTAGTGTGTTATACTTGGGCAAATTATATTGGAAACCAAAATTCGGAAACCCATACGTAAATCCTGAATGGACTGCTCATGAACAAAAAGCTAAATTTAGTCTTTATAATTGATTTCCTTTTCATCATCTCAAGTCATCAATACATGAACTGGTTCGAGTGGTCTGTCAATCTCTGATGTAGAAACACCAGTCAAACAGCATTTCAGTCTTCCAGTCCAAACATAATTTGGATGTTTCACGAACTTTTCCAATTTTAGCAGGTGTCTAACAACAAGAAACATATAGCAATCAAGCAAAAAGGTTACTAGCAAGATAGAGATGAATTGAAAAAGAAATCTACGGTTGAAGTTAAATGTGTTGCATACTGAAGAAATGATACACACTATTCCTAGAAATGACATTAGAGGATCCAGCCCCCGTGATACACCATCACAGTATGTTTAAGGAATTGAATAAAAGCCGCGTGGGAGAAATAATCAGAAAGATCTGGAAGGAGAAAAGTAAGTTGCCGAGAAGAAAAGAAAATATTTAGGTTGTACATCCCCCCAAGGCTCCAAAAACCTCCTCTTTGGTTAAAAAAAGAACATCAGAAAAGTTGAGCGGAGGATTCAAAAGGCGTACCTGATTATGTGATTCCCCTGATTTGCAATCAACAGCCATATCCATGCGAGCCACAAAGAAGTGCTGATGTACAGGTGCATACAAGCCAGGTGCAATAGTTGTTCCATATTTTCGAACTTCCCCTGGTAGAAGAGCACCTAAGCTGAGAATTCCAGTCAGCTTGACCTCAGCCTCGATCTTCCCATCCTGTGGTGAGAATAAGAAATTAATATTTCAATATCCAAATCTCAAAATCAAAATGGACAAATAGCTCCACATTTTCTCCTTCATCTCTCCTTCATAAAGGAACTACAGACTACTAATGTGATTTAAAGTGGAATTCCTGCCCTACTGAAGTAATGAATGTACAGTTTAGAAACATGGAAATGCATGCCCAAATGAAAAGCAAACAATGCTACAAATTGAAGCATCACCACCTTAATTTAGCTAAAACAAGTAAATTACATCATATAGGGAAGAGATAATGAAACCAACAAGTTAGCTCTTATTTATAGAAGGGTAAACTACCTGATAAAAATGCCAGTAAAATCCATATTCATAGTTTGCCACGGTACAGATGAAAGACACGGTTAGTCGTCGGGAACGTCGTACTTCAGCTAAACCTGTTCTCCAATCTTGATGCTTCCATAAGATTCCGTGATCCTCCTCGTGTAAGCAGACACAATTTTCAATTGTCTCAACACCGCCAGTGAAATTTGTAAAATGCGCATCGAAATATTTAATGTAGCCTAAGCAATCACAACCCTGCAATAAAAGTGAACATTCATATGTGATTGCAAAGTTAATTTCACAGAATATTATAAATGAAAGATGCATTTCACAATGCCAATAAGATATTTCCTGACCTTCTTTAAGGAATGTGCATTTTTACCAAGTCCATCTTCCCCTGCATCAAAAGCATTTTTCCTGTAATGTGGCTCATTTGGATCCCCATAGGGCACAACCATTTCAATGAAGCTCAGTCTATGAGCAACAGGTCTACGGCCTCTGCTACCATCAATATATGCAACAGAATAGATAACCAGGCCCTCCCTGGGGGTAAAACCAATACGAAAGTTCCACTGCATAGTATGATAATAATTGGGGTAGAAGTAATTAGATCATCCAGAGAAATACAGCAAAATGATATATTGTAAGAAAAGTACCTTCTGCCATTCAACAAAGTGTCCATTGACACGGAAGCTAGGACCTTCAGGTTGAACAATAAGAAGAGGTTTAACATCACTTCGGTCAACCCCTCCTCTCGTTTCACCGGCAGTGTAATTTCTCAATGGATCAGCCGGTGGTAATGGAACCACTTTACGGTCTTCAAACTCTATCACAACCATATTCTGCATATCAACAACTATATGAATTCCTTCAACTGGGCGAGCATAGCCATTTTCCATCGGACAGTCGCTCTCAGTTCTACAAAAGATAAGAGGTTTTCCTAGACGGCGGTTAGGTGCATCAGCCTCACTGAAATAACCTGCACACCTGAATGACTAGGAGTGTTATTATATCTAAGCCATACTATAAACAATGCTATTATATATTATAGTAAGAGATCTCATGCAATGCTGTTTACAGAAAGATTTAAAGAACAGAGCAACCAACCAGGCATCGACCATCACAAGATCCATATCATCGATTCCTCTCTTCTTCATTGCGTCACGAAAAGGAGGGAAATCCTTCACCACGGCTTCACATTCAGCATATTCAACAGCGTCCTACAATTCAATTTACAGATGATATTTCTCTTTTGGGTGCAGCAGTAAAATAGGGTTCTAATTCTTGTGTTGCCATGAAACATTATCACTGTATTTCTTCCATTGAGACAAAAAGAAAAGCCACCAGTATGTTGAGCACACAACTAGTGCAGCCACTGTTGTGGCTATCTAGTCACAAGTAGACACAAGCACAAAAGTACTCCAAACATCAAAATAGCTTTCTTATAGCTCTTGATAATTCACTCAGACCCAATTTAGTGGAAATAATTGGTGGACATGTTAATCAAGACCCTGGTAAAATCACCTAGCAAAATTCTTAAAACTTCTAACATGATATTCAATTTATAAGTTAACATAGGCACCTACCATTGGTGGCTGTATATCAGGCACGACTTTAGATGAAATGACTTTGCCACGGTGGTGTCCTCCTCGAGTGACAGCATGAACCTGTGAGAGCTCAACAATCCATATGCTGGTCTCGTTTGATTTCTTGTTATAAACAATCAGTTTAGCTTTCCTTGGAGGAAGCTTACTGGGAATTACAGGCCCACCTTTTGTTCTCGGCAATAAAGATGGTTGAAAAGGAGGAAAGAAGTATGCATCAGCTAAAGCAACCACACTCTTATCTGGTTCCACCAAAACAACCTCGACAAAGCGCATGCTATCTCTCACCTAAACATCAAAGTACACTGTTAAGTTTGATGATTAGATAATCAGAAACAAAAAACATCTATATGCATATATAATAAATAATGACCTCAGGAGTGCTTCCAGCCGCCCTGACAGTTGCCACGGCCACAGAAATTTCAGCAGCAGTTAAGGGGTCCAAGGGATGGTGAGTTTGAGCCCTCAATAAGATAGGCAGGCCTGTCAACATCAAGTTAGAACAATTGTTCATAAATGAGCCACAAATTTTCTCAAGATTCCTTACACACCAACTCTTGATATAAACTTGTCATTCCAAGTTGATGACTAACAGTCCAAATAACTAAAATACTTTCCGGCCAAGCCATGGATTATTTGGAAGCCTCAACTCTCGAGCTCTGACTGAACTGTCCAAATATCTTTAGTGCATTCTGGCCAAACCTTGGATTATTTCAACTCTCAAGTTTTGCAATTATGTAATCAAATTTGTTCTATAGGTTTGGCTTCCAAGTCTTGACCACTTTGGTAGACTTCAGCTATATAAAATATTCTCTGGTGCTTAAGTTGTGATTGAGCCGAGGTCTACCGGAAACAACCTCTCTACCCATGGGAAGGTGTGTGTACATCCTACCCTTCCCACACCACTCTTGTTGGGTATGTTGTTGCTTAAGTTGTGATTAAATGATTTAAGGAAAATGGAAAAGGCTTACATTACAACACACTCCACTGTGACATATAAGAATAATAATTTCATATGTATACGCCACAATAGCATAAGATTTTTTAGGCATTTGGATCTGAAAACGTTTTCTGGAAAAATCAAAATTATAGGAGAAACAAAATGTCTTGAGACACTTTCTGAAATGAAAAGCCAAGTCATCTTCCACCTGGAAAGCACCAACTTTAAGAACATTTCAACCATACAAAAATGTTTATCTTTTACACACTTTTTTTTCTAAAATATTACTACTAGAAAACTTTTTCCAGAACTTGTCAAACAAAAAAGAAAAATGAAAATATGAATAATTTCAAGCAACAATGAACTCGTGACTGAGATAAGGAGGAAGACGGCGAGTGGAGGATATCCCTTGCCTGGGAACAGAACACGAGAAAAAATTGTGATTTACATAGATCCACAGATAATACAAACAGAAAAGGGGACAAATAAACAAAATCAGTCACGATTTTTCACCCTTTGTATGCCGTTTTTTCTTTCTTTTTTTTAATGCTACCTCCAAATTAAATTTAGTAAAGGTGAATCGGCAATCAAGGTGAAGGATGCAAGTTTTATATGCTGAAGAGAAGGAAGAAGGTTAAAACCACTAAAATACGGCTCCGCACAAAGAAACAAAACTAGCTTGAAAAGTCATACGTATTTTCACACGCTTTCCGTCAAAGTTTAACCTATTAGCAACACCAATTAACATTTTTCAGCATCAGTCATCATACAAATAGCCAAAAAAGCGGCACGATCGAGATTCGATACATTTCACTCCTGCATGTACATACAGAGCAACAAAATAACTACTCAAATTATGAAAGATACCTTTCACAGCAGGCTGCTGGTTTGGCGCAGCAGGACGATCAATAGAGTCAATCACAGCCGTCAAAGTAGACGGAGCAGCTGAACTAGCCGATCTAGTGGATGAAAGATCGGAAACTTCAGCTACGGTTCCACCGGCAGTCCATTCGGTTTCAGAAGCGGCGGAAGCATTTCGTGAAGGGGCAGAAACCGTCGTCTTTTCCTGAGCTGAGGCCATTGTAATGGATTGGTAAGTTCACCGTAACCGCCGTAGTACTTGTTACTGTAATAGTAGTAGTAGTAATCCTCTGACATACAGAGCTTCACTATTCTCCTTCTCCGATTTCAGAAATTCACCACCTTCCGAAAAGCCCTACTGATTCTTCTCTCAGCGAAAACTTGTTTGAGTTTTTCAATGGAGAATAGTGAAGACGAAAAGCGTGAGTGGAGTAAATATTGGGTGGTGGGGTACTTATAGTGGAGAATGAAAAGGAAAAGAAGAAGAGAGCCCGGGGGTGGTAGGGTATCTGGATTGCGAATACCTCTCTTTCCAGAAAAAAACGTAGTAGTCCAGCTCATCTTTTGAGCCTTTGTTTTCATTTTTATCCACGTTGGTCATTTATTTTTATAAATATGCGTTTCATTTTTATCCACGTTGGTCATTTATAAATATGCGATTCATTTTTATTTGTTCAGTATAATCAAATAAATTTTTAATTTTAATTATTAATCTTTTACACATCAAAATCAAAATAGATGAATAAAAATGAACTAACAAAGTATTTATTTATCTCTCTCTCTCTCTCTCTCTCTCTATATATATATATATATATATATATATATATATAATAAAATAAACCTGGACATAATTTTAAAAAAAAGGTAACACATCTCTTTAATTGGTATATACATTTATCTTTTAGCAAATATTCAAAAATGCCTTATTTATTTATTTCATAAGGTAGCACATCTCTTTAATTGGTATTTACATTTATCTTTTTAGCAAATATCAAAGATGTCTTATTTATTTATGGGGAACTTTCGCAAATAGCCACTATAATAAACTTAAATATGTTTCATAGCTATAGTTTACAGATTTATGGGCTATAGCTACAGTTAAGCTACTTTGTTTGTATAATTCACGGATTTGTATAATTTGCAGGTTTGTATAATTCGCGGGTACATTTGTATAATTCAGTTATTTTTGTATAAATTCGAAATAACGAATTTATACATTTACAAACACGAGAATTGTAAACAGTGATACAAATTATATTACATAAATTTCAAATTATACAAAAGTTATACAAATTCTGAATTATACAAACGTGCGAATTATACAAAACTAAAAGGCTGAGCCGCGTAATTGTAGCTAAAAGTAGATCGGAAATTGTAATTAAGAGAAACTATATCTATGTTAACTAATTAACTAAAATATATTTGTTTATACGCGTAATTTTCCCTTTATTTATTTCATAAGGTAACACATCTCTTTAATTGATATTTACATTTATCTATTTAGCAAATATTCAAAGATGCCTTATTTATTTATTTCTTCATTATTGTTAGTAATCTTTTACCTTATTTATTTATTTCTATATAATTATTACTACTAATCTCTTTTTCAAAAAAAAAAAAATGTGCTTTTTGTTTTTTATATAATTATTTTCTTTGTTTGTAAATTGTTACGAGCCTCTTTATTTCTATGATCTCTATTAAACAAAATAAACATGTCTTTTTAGAATGGGTGATGTGACATTATTATCATTTTTTGCTAATATAAATATTTATCTTTTTTTATTTTCCTCCTTATAAATAGCAAATATCCAAAAGTGCGTTTATTTATTTATTTTGGTTTATTACTAGTAATCTCAAGATAATTAGATGTTGAGGAGTCTCTCATTATTTTCTCTTCCTGTTAAGATGTTTTGTGATCTTGAGACATTTCCAGATGTTCATTTGTAAGTTTTGATTTAGACTTTAAATTTTTAATTATGCTTTTGAAGTTCCCATTTTGCTTGAGTAAGTCTTCCGCTAAGTAGTTAGTCAGGATAAGGATTCGCTTGGGGACCAGTGATGGTTCTCGAGTGGCATCCACGTCTAGGGTATAGGCTTGGGGCGTGATATACACGTCTCAAAGCCATCTTCTTCTTCAATTATATTTCTTATTATTTTTTCTAACAATTTTAAAGAGATATTGGGTTTGAAGAAGATAAACGAGACAACATCCTTAAATTCCTGAGGAAGTGGGGTAGTAAAAAAAATTGAGTGATCTTAAGTATGATTTAAAGGCAACAAGTCATATGCAAAAGTGAGACAACAATGGATCCGAATGAATGACAGAAATCGGGTTTTGCTTTCTTAACTTCTCTTATTATTTATTTATGAAACTTTATTCTTTGAAATTTTTGAGAAATAATTTTTCATAAATGTTAGCATAAATAATTCACTTGTGATGATCTTGAAATGTATTTTAAATAAGTTTAGAAATAACATATTTGGTATGCTTAATATAAATTTGTTATTTAGGCCAAAGAAAATTATTATGGCATAATTGTGTTGCATAAAGTTCATGTGAATTTTATTTTCAAATTATGAAATGATATATATGAATTCCTTTATTTTGATGGATTATATCTATACTTGAAAGTTATTAGAATAATTAGAGATTAAGAGAAATGATAATCTTTGTGCAATGACCTCTATGCAATGATCTCGGAGTGCAGCCTAGTTGAAAATCCCAAGAAGTGGGCATATTTGCTCTGCAAAAAAAGTCTTTTCAATGTATACTTCTGTTGAGTTCGATGAAGATTTGTTCATGGGAAACACAACAATAACAAGGATTGCAGGAACTGAAAAGTCATGTTGAAAATGACATCCGGCAAGGTGTTGACTCTGAACAACATTTTGCACGTTCCTACTATTAGGAAGAATTTAGTTTCTGCTGCATTGCTCGTTAAGAACGGGTTTAAGTGTATCCTAGTTAGTGACAAAGTTGTAATAAGTAAGAATGAGATGTTCATAGGAAAGGGCTACCTCACTAAGGGTTTTTTCAAACCGAATGTAATGGTTGTTGACAGTATTAATAAGAATTTTGCTTCTATTTACTTATTGGAGTCAAATGATTTATGGCATGCCCGTTTGGGACATGTAAATTACAAAGTCTTGCGAAAATTGATTACTTTAGAAGTATTGTCTAACTTCAAGTGTGATAAATCAAAATGTGAAATTTGTGTTGCATGTAAGTTTGTTAAACATCCTTATAAGTCCATTGTTAGGAATTCAAATCCTTTAGACTTAATTCGCACAGATATATGCGATATGAAATCAATACCATCTCGCGGTGGGAAAAACTATTTTACAACTTTTATTGATGATTGCACTCGATTTTGTTATGTCTATTTGTTTAATAGTAAGGATGAAGCAATTGATGCATTTAAGCAATACAAGAATGAAGTGGAGAATCAATTAAATCGAAGGATAAAAGTGATTCAGAGTGATAGGGTGGAGAATACGAATCTCCTTTTGCAGAGATATGTTTGGAATATAGTATTATTCATCAAACTACTGCACCCTATACACCACAATCAAATGAATTGACGGAACGAAAGAATAGGACATTAAAGGAAATGATGAATGCCTTGTTAATCAGTTCTGGTTCACCGCGAAACTTGTGGGGGGAAGTTATCCTTACGGCTAACAAGATACTCAATAGGGTACCCCATAGCAAAACACAATCGATTCCATATGAGTTATGGAAATGAAGGAAACCCAACTTGAAATATTTCAAAGTGTGGGAGTGTTTACCCAAGGTAGAGGTTCTTTTACCTAAGAGGGTGAAAATTGGACCTAAAACAGTAGATTGTGTATATGAAACAATTGGACCACAAACAAGAATAAAAGAAACAATTCATTCAAAACGTGGAAAAGTAATAACAATCCATTCAAAACGAAAATAATTAAAATGACTGACATTACATAACTTTCAATCATTGAATTTACTATGAATAAAGCTTCAAAATTCATTATTTTGGACTAGAAGAAAGAGACAGTAACATTTTCAATCTCATAAAGAATTATCATAGACTTTTATATACATGAAACCAATAAGATAAATATTCTCACCTTGGGCATTTTTGTTTCATAAGTAAATTATAAATAAATTTTGATGACAATACATATAAGATCTTTAAAATTGTTTATAAAATAATATATTATATATGTATAATAATAAAATTATATGTATATAATTTGTCGGTTCGATTCGGTTATTTCTTCGATCTTTTTGGAACAAAACCATAACCAACCTAAATACTATATGTTTTTAAAAATTTAAAATCAAACCATACCTGTAACACCCCAGAAATTATTTTGAACTAAGACTCGAACCGTTCATCGTAGTGAGTGAGATTTTACCGAGGAATTAAAATTTCTTAAGTGTTAAGGTCACTAGATGTTGCACCTTGAGTTCAAAAAAGAATTAAATTGGAAATAGCAAAATCTGAAATTTTGCAAGTTAAGTTAAGTATGAGTTTTGGGTCGACTTCAAACGATCATAACTCCTAGCTCAGGATGATTTAGGTGTTCTACCAGATACCGTAGGAAATATCTTTGAATTATCTTTCCAACGCCGCCAAGTTTGCTAAGTTTCGAGGTCGGATGAGTGAGATATGACCTTTTGAAGATAGGTTGTCCAGTTAAGGAAAGTTAGCCGAAAATAGAGAGGGGTATTTTGATCTTTTCCTTACCCAATCAGAGTTAATTCGTTTTTAGTAATATTTTAAGGGTCTAATCCTATTAGGTTCAGTTTTATAATCCTAAAATTAGCCTAGGGTTTTAGTTGAGAGTTCAAGAAGAGAAAAGAAGAGAGAAGAGGAGAAAAGAGGAGAGGATCAAGCGTTCGTTGAGATTCTTGCGTGTTGTAACGGATTTTTGCCATGGGTTTGATCCCTAAGAGGTATATAAGCTTCCATATTGTTGGGTTAGTTCACCCACACGCCAATCATGTTATTTTCAGCGAAATTTCATTCTTGAAGTTGAAAGATTTGAGTTCTTGATGAGTTCTTGATGAGTTCTTGATAGGTGTTCTTAAAGTTCATTCTAAATCTTGTTGTGTTGGGTTTTGGATGATTTCTTGAGATCAAAGTGAGTGTTTTAAGGGATGTATTGAGTAGATTAGAGTGTACTTATGTTAAGTAATCAATTCTAAGTGATTGGGGAAGAAACCATTCGATTCTAGGCGAAATAGGGTGAGAAAACGAGAAAAGAAACTTGTTGAATTTTCTGGGTTGGGGCCTGGCGCGATGCGCCTATCAGAGCCCCCCAAACCCACCTCTGAAGTTTAGGGGCTGGCGCCCCGCGCCACCCCTAGCGCAAGGGTCGCCTGCCCCATCCAGTTTGTCATCGGTTGCCCCGTTTGAGTTCGTTTAAAGTGCACCTTCACTCATTTTCGATTCTAACTACTCTAAGTTACTTCTAAACACCTAAAATCATTCCTAATATGATCATAACATTGAATTCATAATTCAAATTCAAGGTAGAGTTGAGAGTTAAGTTTTGAGAATTCTTTCGAACATTCTAAGAAAGTCCCTTTGAGTCTTTTTGTGGAGTCTTCTACAACTTCTAGTAACTTGTTTCAAGACTCGAGCAAGTGAGTGCGAGGATGAGGAGAATGTACTCATGAGTCTACTTTGTCATCGTGAGATCTTTCATATCGTGAACCATAACTCTTGAATTCATAATTCCCATTCAAGAGAGAGTTAAAAGTAGAGTTCAAGAAAGCCATTGAGTTCAATTGTGAATCCTTTGAGATCAACCATTGATTTGAACTAAGTCTTGAGGTAGTAAGTAAGAGAATGAGAAGTGTCGTATACATGAGTTCCATGTAGTTTGTAGACCTTCGAGTCAAGTCGTTCATGCCCATAAATTCCGCATGAACTCCATAAGTTGAGTATCTATGAGAGGAGTAATATCTCCATGTCCTAAGTCTTAAGTATTGAGTTTATAACCCATTTGAGATTTTAATCCTAATCATGGGACTATTACTTATTACCCATGAAGGCCATGAGTTGAGTTGTTTATGCCCATAATTCCGCATGAATATTATAAGTCGAACAATCTTGAGATGAGAAGTATCTTTGAGTCCTTGAGTTGAGTAGTTCATGCTCATAAATTCCGTATGAACCCTCTGAGTTGAGCATTCTTGAAGTAAGTAGTATTATTGAAGTTCTTGAGTTCCAAGTATTTGAGTTCTATCTATGGTTATTAAAAACATTGTATTGAGTCGTTCACGTCCATAATTCGGCATGAACCTCATTTTAAGAAGTCTTTTACAAATGTTTTAACTTTGTTTTAAGACTAAAAGTTTCAAGTTAAGCAAAGAGTAAAGAGTTGAGTTCATTTATCAAAAAGCTATAAGGGAACAAAGTATTCCCAAAGAGTTTATAAATGTTTTCACATTCGAGCAAGAAAAGGGAACATCGATTCCAAGAGAGATTTTAAGCTAAGTTTTGAGTAATTATCTCAATTCAAAGAAAGAGTTTTGTTTTTACAAACATTGAGCTAAGTATATTTTGGGAGTAGTATTGAGCACCGATATGGGGATGCGAGTTCATATTAACTCAAGTCTCCATAAACCATGTAGTCATCATGGGTAGTAAAGGATCATACTTTTTAGATGACTCCTTAAGATGCTTTTAGCATAGACTAGTGGATCCACTAAGTTAACCGTTCTATATGACGGCAAAGTATAAGACAGTTCTGGCAGCGTGAGCAAGACGTTGTATCACCACTTAGGCTCATAGTGGTAGTTGTCGGTTAGAGAAACTCCCACATCAGTATTTGCATGGTTCCTCAAGGGGTGCTGCTTAGTATGAATAGGGGTATGAGACTTCATTCATGCATTGCACAAGTAGACTTTGAGAAGGAGCATGGTATGTCTTTTATGATATTATGATTATGAGTTAACATCATGTTTTAAACAGTTTTCCTTTTCTTTATATTGCACTTGTTTTAAACTGCTTTATAATGAAATAAGTTCAGTTAAGTATATATTCATGAGTTGAGTATTTCAAGTCGAGTTTCATATCTTTGAGTCGAGTATCATATATTTGAAGTCGAGTATCTTATCCTTGAGTACTTCTGAGTTGAGTAAGTTTGAGTAGTTTTGAATATCCCTGAGTATTCCTTGAGTTGAGTAAGTTTGAGAAGAGGTAAGTATGTTTCCTTTTTATCAAGTTTCAAGCTTATGTTTATGCTTTAGAATTCCTCTTACATGCTCGTACATTCCACGTACTGAGCCATTTGGCCTGCATCTTCTCATGATGCAGACACAGGTATTCAGGATCATCAACAGGAGATTTGTTGATACATCCGGGAGTTCGAGTTAGCCACAGTGAGCCTCCTTGTTTCCGGAGGATTTCATTTACTTTTCAGTTTAGTCAGGATGTCGTGGGTCTTGTCCCGACTTTCATCTTTATCAGTTAGAGGCTTCATAGATAGTCAGTATAGTTGAGAAGTCTGTATTATTCATTTATTTTATTAAATGTTTTAAAGACTTAAGTTGCCTATTTTATGGCGAGTTGAATATATTATTTTATTCAGAGTTTTTCATTTAAGTTAAAGCTTTGTATTTGAGTTATTGATTTTATTCAGTTTTAAGTTTTGTATGCTTGAATCAGTTTTCCGCTTGTAGTCAGCCAGGATGAGGGTTCGCTTGGGGACCAGCAATGGTTCTCGAGTGTCGGCCACGTCCAGGGTATAGGCTCGGGTCGTAACAATACCTAACCCAAATAAAATCAATTTATTTAATCAGTTTGGTTCGGTTTGGATCGGTTTTTATCCAAACCGTGAAACACCCCTACCCGTGACTCAAACTCGAAACCTCTGATTAAGGATGGATCAGTCTCATCACTGCATCACAAATTCACAATCCATGTTGGTATAAATGTACGTGTATCATTGAAATTTTGTGGGTCTCTACAAGACATGTTTAATTCTAATTGAACTCTATAAGATGTGTTCAATTTCAGTTAGGGTTCTTGGAGGTTACTCATCAACCCTAAACCCTAGTTCATTCCTATATAAATGGTATTATATTCCTAAAGAGGCATCTCGAATATGGAAAAATTACTAGAATATTCAATTTAAGACTTTAATTTACATAATGATAATTTACTCTTTTTATTCACAACATTATCATTTTAATTACAAACCTGACAACTTAATAAATATACATATCTTTATACGATTTTTTTACCTATTTTTTAGCTTAGTGGGCGGATTTTATGTGTTTCATAATTTATTATTTTTACTTTTTTTATTTTCAATCACATATATAATTGGTTACATTATTTTTGCCTTTTTTTTTTCTCTTTCTTACTTAATACAATTACACTTCTATTTTTTCTCTCTCTTCAATTACGTGTTTTTTTTACTTTTTGAATAATATAATGATAAAAAAAAAAATGATATAGAATGGTATAAACTTCTTGTTTTTCTTGATATTATTTAAGTGCAAAATTGGTATATATATGGTGGTAAAATTATGAAATAGAATAGTATAAACATGTTGTTTTTCTTGGTATAAGTTATCTACAGAATAATATATATCGGAAATTAGGATATGGAATGACATAAACATGTTTTTTTGGATATAATTTTTTAATATTGTATACATTATGGTGACAATTTGGTGTACATTACAATTTTTGACGTACCATATTTACTTTGGAATTCTCAATGACAATTATAGTTGAATATGATTTTTTTACTTAAAGATCCTATTTTTTAGGATGCACGTTTCTTTCTCTCATTTTTTTGGTTGATTTTTTCAATTCTAGTATTGATTTTTTGGGGGAGAATTTATTGCCTAATTAATAGGATTTCTACCATTTAATACATTCCTTATTTGATACAATGACTCTTGAATTTATTCTTCTCTCTCTCCATTTTTCGTTTCAATTCTTTTATAAAAAAAAAATACCAATTTAAGTTCCATTATATAAGTACCAATATATGCAAAGTAATAAAAAAAAACATTTGCATACCCTAATAATAACCATTTGCATACCACAATAATTATTTATGCATACTAATTTGTATATCAATAATAGAATTCTTTTAGGTAATATTGTAAAAAAGGAAAATATGAAATCTTATTATGGTGTCAATTGATGTACAATATGCTTTCAATATATATTTTTTTATTTGTAAATAAATTTTACTAGTATATAATTTGATTCTTTAAAACGGTATATATTGTGGTATAGAACTCGAAATTACACTAAAACTATATGACACTATTTACGAATAACATTAAAAATTTATAACATAAAAAATGTACCATATAATAATACTAACATTTGTACTATATAATATACCAACAATTATTGAATTCTACCCCATATCAAAATTGTACCATATAATATGACAACAATTATTGAATTCTACCCCATATAATATACCAATTTAGTTGATATTACGTGCCATTTTTAAAAAAAATGACATTTAATACCACAAGGAAAACAAACATAAATAATAGAACTAATTACATCATATGATTAAATATGATTCTGAAATAAATGTTTAGTAACCAACCAATAAAATTCAAATCCGCTAATAACATTCAATTAGATTATGAAAATAAAGTGTTATAAAAAAAATTAACTCAACAATGCCAATCCTCATATGAATATTTGGTACAAGTTTTGGTATTTGATTTTTTTTTTAAATGGTATTTGCGTCACATATCACTCCTTCAATCTTGAAATCCACATACCTTCCTGCAATACATTTCAAAAAAAATAATTAAAGAACCTACTTAACAACCGTTATAACAATCAAATTTGAAATACACAATCATATTTATTTTACATCACCAAAAAAAAGTTATATACGAAATGATGTATATTATGGTTAAAAATTGGTGTCCACTTCATTATTCTTATAATGAAATTCGAACACCAACTTATAAGTTATAACCAACTATATATATAACATTGATTTATGAAGATTGATAAAGTTGAACATGATTATATGTTACAATTCAACGGTGAATAACACCATGATTATATGATTAAGGTGTTCATTATGGTGACAATTTGGTGTACATTTCAATCTAATATATAATGTATGATCTACACCAAACATTTACACCACAAACTAACCAAAAGTAACTAATTTATTTATATAATAAATTTAATTAAACAATCAACTAAATGCATAATACCATCATATAATAGCTATTTTTTAAAATTTACACAATAACTATAGTGTACTTGAATGGTGTACATTATGGTGTATAATTTAATATGATAAATAATACATATTTTAAACCAATATTACACCATGATCTTACCAAAAAATTTATCAAATTATTTTGGATAACCAAATTAATTAAAAAGTGAGTACATTACTATTTAACATAGATTTCCATATTAATATTGTCATTAAACATAGGTAAATTTATAGAATTCGAGTTATATTAGGTGTTAATCTTGGTTTTGATTATATTTGCAATCCTACAATTCATAATACCATAATCTACAAACCATACGAAATGTTCGTTTTAACAATTATACAAATAACATTAGTGCCATGAATGATTCATCAAAATCAATTTACAAATAATAAAATTTTCATGATTAACCACAACAAAAAAGCCTTAAAAAGAGATTTTTCAGCCACTGAAACATTTGTTTTTTTTTTTTTGAAAAATCAAACTATATAATCTTACAAAAATAAATCGGAAGTAATTTTTAAAAAAACGATGCATACCGGTGATATCTCATATTTATCGTGCTGAATTAAAACGGACACATTCTTGCTTTCAACCATTGAAACGACCTTAAACAGGAGATAAATACTTTGTTTTTGGTTACAATACGTTGTTTTGAGATATGAGAGAGAAATATTAAGTAATGAATATTTATGGAAGGTAACTGAATTGGAGTAAATTAAGGAATTAATATCTTATTTAATATTGAATGATGCATTGCTTCTTCTTTTTTACCGTCTTTTTTAATTTATTTTTATTTTATTTTATTTTGTAAAGATTATATTGCTATGTTGGTGTAAAGTCAAACTATTGTTATATAGAGGTTATTTAGGTGCTTAAATTGTATATTTAAGTTTTTTACCCCTCGAATATTCCGTAAATTCATGAAATATTGACCAAATTCAAATCATCTTATTTTGAGAAATATGCCATTAACGACCCTCAAATCATGTCGAAAAATCTTATGAGAGAAGAATCCAGGAAGGAACAAAAGTATACCCACACTATTATTAATAAAATATTTATATTTCTTCATATTTTATTTGTGATTGTAATTTATTTTCTGTCACATTAAAATTTATTGCAAACCGTACGTTAATATATCTAATAGTCATAGATCATAGCAATTAGAAAATCAACGAGCAAAGGATTCTATAATTCATATCAGTACTTTATAGTCACATAAATTCTGTATGAAAGATACACAAGAATTTCACATAATCGAAAAATCAACAATTAGATCATATTTACCAAAAAAAAAAAACTCTCAGATCATAATAAAAGGGAACAAAAAGTACAAACCGATCAAAAATTAAATTAAAAAAAGTAACATAAAAATTCGAAATTTACGAACCTAATCATCAGTCTACTAATCACGAACACATAAGTAGTAATGATTTGGTCGGAGGCTAATTTTAACTTGTTGTACGTGTAATTATTTATTTAAATGTAAAACTTTTATTTGGACTAAACAATCATCAATCTCGTCATCACAAAAAGTTATATAATAATTTAAATAACTATTCTTAAATATCAGAAAATAATTAAATAAATATTTTTAAATATTAAAAAATATAATCAAATGACTAATTTGTGTGCCATGAATTCTACTTTAAAAAAATAAAGAACAATATATTCCTAAGGAGTTTCTTGCATTCAATAAAATATATTATTTATATTATATTAGTAATTTTCAACTTTTTTTTGTATAATATTATTTTTTATATATATTCGTATCCACTATCACAAAAAGTTTCTTGATGCTGTAACTTTTTGACATTGACATACAATTTTCACTTTCACAAAAATATTTAGGTGCTCTAATAATTCATATATATTAAGTATTGACTTTCAAGTTCCAATTTGCTTATTATTTTCCTCTGTCTATAATATATCATTGAAAAAATCTCTAAGTTTGAAAAGTAAGAGAAAAATTATTTTTTACTATATATTAAATGTTTGTTTTACTAAAAAACTTTTATTAATTATATTTTAAAATTTTAGTTTTGACTATTAATGTTTTATATTATTACTCAAAGATAAGAGTAAGATTAAAAAAGAAAATATTTTTTAAATAAATAAATATTTTATTTTATTTTTGGGAAAAGATGATAAGGGGAAAAAAAAGTTTTTTAAAAAAAGTAGTCTTTGAAATTGCTTTTTGAGACCCTTATCGCTTCGCCAACTGTTATCGCATTGGAATTGAGGGATCAAACATCGCTCTGCTCAACTTTTTAGATTTCGTACAAACCTTACTTTTAAAACTCTTCCGCCCTTTTAAAAGCGCAAATTATTACTACGGCTATCAATCACATGTATGATTTAAGTTTTTATGGCGGTTATTTGACGTTGTTTGTACGACGTAAAGGATGGGGTTCAATAATAAGATTATTAAAGATAATAGCGGAGTCAGAATTTTCAATAATAAATTTAAAATATGAAGAAATAGATATATAAAGTAGTCGAAGGGTGTTCAACTTCTACTACATATATTTAAAAAATTATTTTAATCATATACAAATAATATAATTTTTCGAATTAGTGGCGGATCCAAAATTTTTGTTTATGGGGTTTGAAAGTTTGAAAAAAAAGTAAGCATGCTAATAGTGTTGAGAAATTAAATGGTCGATTTACCTATAAACGGGTTGAATCTTGAATCATATATGAGTGAGTTTATATTCAATATTTTTTATCTAAATTATTTATTTTTATTAAAAAAGTTTATTAAGTACATAATAATATTTACTTGGAAATCAATTTTTTGATTGAAATATTACTACATACTCCATCCGTCCCATATTATAAGTCACCCCTTTTTAAAAATAACTGAACCACAATATATGTCATTTTATAAAATTTATGCATAAATTACCATATTTTGCCCATTATACCCTTGATTGATTAATTAATCTTGAAAATGTATTTACTTTGACTAACCTAGGAAATCTACAAGTAATTAATTTCATTGGGAGAGTACTTCATTCATTAATTAACTACTTTCTTTATTCACTACTTATTCTATAAAATCTAATTTTGAAAAAAAATATCAACAAACAAATTAAAAATAAAAGATGAAAAACAATTCAAAAATAATCTTGAAAGTTGAAGCTTCAACAAATTTTATCAAGGAAGATGACATTTCAAAAAGTTCAAAGGATGTAAAAATAGAAGACGCAACCAAAACATGTGAAGGCCAAATTGAGAAAAATCAATATCCAAATAAAGGAGTTATGCACCATTTAAATAAAAAAGCAAATGATTTGTCGAACTAGAACTAAAATTCATTTGTCGTCTAATTTCATTGTCAAAAAACAAATTACCTTATTTCTTAATGCAAGTGCAAATAGAAAAAATGACTTATAATATGGGACAGAGGGAGTATTAATTTAAGGAAAAAGGGTAAAAAATGCCCTTGAACTATGTGAAAGGAACAAAAATGTCATTTGTTTATAGTTTGGCTCAAAATACAAATGTCCTTTAAAATATGTGAAAAGAACAAAAATACTCGTTGTTTGTAGTTTGGTCCAAAAATGCCCTTATTGTTATTTAATGGGTAAAAAATACTCATTTTTCAAATAAATATATTCTTTTTTTTAACACATTTTTCTCTAATAATGTTTTTTTATATTAGCAAATGTTTATCTTACTTCAATTCAGAAAAAAATAAAAAAATAAAAATATTTCTTATTTTATTATCATTATTTTTTATCGTTATATAAATATAAATCAATGATGGATATACTATGATCTTATATATATGACATATATTATATGTCGAAATGGTACATGAAGTTATTCTATTTTAATTGATAAAATGAGATTAAGAAGAATAAAAAAAATATTTCCTACATTTTTATTTGTTAAAGTGATTTTAGATCAAAGAAAACAAGAATAGTGTTCTTTAATAATATTTAATTAGGAAGAAGATGTGTTTAAAAAGAAAAAATGATCTATTTATTCGGAAAAGGACATTTTTGACCCATTTTGTAACTATAGGGGCATTTCCGGACCAAAGTATTGACTGCAAGGGCATTTTTGAACCAAAGTATTGATAGTAAGGACATTTTTGAGCCAAACTAAAACGAAGGACATTTTTATTCCTATCACATAGTTTAAGGACATTTTTTACCTTTTTCCCCTAATTTAATACTTAAAAAAAAAGTTGTCAAGAGAAGCAAAATTCACAGTGAGCCCACGTCCGTCGACATTTGATCTCAATTATTATGGGTGGATCTTAACCCACCTAACCACTGCACTAAGGGATCGTTTGGTACAAAAATTAATAATATAGGGATTAGTAATGTTGGGATTTGTAATGTTGGGATTAGTAATACAGGAATTAATAGTGCAGGAATTAGTAATGCAGAGATTATTTTTACCAAGTGTTTGGTTTATTGTTTCCCACCTCATCTTGTGTTTGGATTAAAACTTTATAAAAAACTTTTTTCCAATTATACCCTTGAATTATTATGCAATTGGGTTAAGGTAAATAATTGCCGGACAATATTATTTTTTTATGGCCTTCTAACTAGCTATGAGAAGAACAATTTTGTTGTCATGTTTGCCTTTTTTTTTCACTTAAATTATTTGAGGATAAATAATTGTCATCTTAGTAAATTGATCACTTACAAAATGTCAATTTTCAATTTAAAAAAAAAGATAAACTATCAACTTTTAAAATTGAAAAAACGGTAAACAATAGTAAAATTAAATAAATCATCTACATTTACACATAAAAATTGCAAGTTGTAATTTTTATATGTATTCAATTTTATAAATTGTTCAAAATACAAATAATTAGAAAACTGCACAAATATATATCAATAAATTATACCTTTAATTAAGATCACAAACGTCATGTGATGATATATTTGTCTTTTTAATTAGCTAATGTTAAACAACTCACATTTCAAATACTGTATTAATTTGTATTGGATTTATTTAGCAACAAACAACTCTCTCTAAATAATTTGTAAGCTAATTTATTTAAATAAATTTACTAGTACAAGTATAAAACATAAAATCAGGAAAATAATTAAAATGATTTAAGGGATATTTTATCCCATGCATTACTAATACCTCCAAATAAAAGGTAGTAGTAATACATCCTATAATACCATGTAGGAGGTATAACTAATCCATGGATTAACTATACATAGACCCAATTTCCTACCAAACATAGTACTAAATAATACCAAACATAATGCATGGACTATTTGTTTTAATGCGGCCTACCAAACGACCCCTAAGTACTAATGTTGTGTTGAGGGGTTCATCAACATTTAATATATATATATACACACACACATACGTAAATCATAAATTTAATTCTATATATACATTATAATTTTTCAAGTGAGGGGTTCAGGTGAACCCCTCGGCTCCATGTGGGTATGTCCATTTATATGATGAAACTAAGAATTTGAGTGTGAGAAGTGACTCTGTTTGGAGAGAGGTCTTAGATTCTAAAGGTTTCAAGTTAAGTAGGACTAACAGAGTATTTGGAGTGCAAGTTCAATGACGCAACACATAATGTGGAGGTGAAAGTAAAGATCGATGCACAAGTCTTATCTAAGAGGGAAATTTTTAGGTATCTTAGATCCATAATACAAAAGGACAAGAATATTGATGATCATGTTCCACACCGTATTGAAGCGGAATTGATGAAATGGAGGCTCACATTTAGGGTACTGAGCAATAAGAATGTACAATCAAGGTCTAACGATAAGTTCTACAGAGTAATTATTAGACCAACTTTATTGTATAGGGTAAAGTGTTGGGGCAGCCAAGAACGTCCATGTTTAGAAGATAAATGTAGAAGAATGCATGGACATACTATGAGATATAATTAGATTGTGAACACACATCTTAATTTAATTTGTTAGATTTGAATATAAACAATTAAATTTATTTGAGAATATTTGAAATGAACTAAACGAAGATAATAAAATAAGTACAAAAAGTTGTATGAAGCATTAGAACTCTGATGCTCAGCATTTGTGCTAGATCTGACGAGATATAATGATGTTGTCCTTGGTTTCAGGATCACTTTAGTGGGTAAAAACTATAAATTAGTAAAGACTGAGTAAAAAATATGAAAAACTTAGAGCACAAGAATATAAGCATATTGCTTTTGTATTGTTCAAAATCGCATTCCCACACAATTGTATCGATACTAAAATTTATAGGTTATGAAGGTAATACATCAATTAATAGAAGAGTTTCACTCAAACTTTGAAATACTATGACCAATGATTGTCGTTCACGTGAAAATGTCATTATCACTGCGAACTAATATTTCTCTATTGCGAGAAGATCATTTTGTGACTTTGGAGACCCATGGAGGTCTATCTCTAGCAAACATATCTTCGACACTATTAATTCCACCGAACCAATTTCCTTATACATTCTTTGTTGGTGTCATCATGTCCAAGCCGATTTTTGCCCAATATACCAATATTATTTTAAGTCGATTTCAAATATATATTTTCCTAAATTTAATACTCCCCATTTTAAAAGGAATGAACTAGTCTTACATAGCACGAAATTTTAAAAAATAAAGAAAAGTTTTCAATCTTGTGATTCTAAATTAAAATTATGTTAAATCTATCAAATGTTAGACCTTAAATATGTAATGTAGAGATCTGAAATTAAAATATTTCCAAAAACGAAGAAAGAATATTTTTTAAAAATGGATTAAAAAGACAACTAGATTGTTCTTTTCTAAAACGCAAAAAATAATAAATTTTCTCCAAACGTTACTTCAAAATTTCCATCAACATATATCTTTCACCAACTCCCATCTTTTGTCGTTTTGAGCTGAAGTGTCCTATTAGGACTCTAACGTGCAATAATGCAATTTATTTTTATTTTTATTGAAGTAGGAGTTTATGGTGGGGACTCCAAAGAGAGTGGAATCTACTTTTTTTTTATAATAAATTTATATCTTTATATTTGTCTCTATGTTTATGGTGAATATTCTAAACTAAAAATATAGGCAAGTCTGCTTGTATGAAAGGTAGTTGCACTGATATTCTCAAAATGAATAACAATATATTAGATAATTATTTTTACGTGACATCACTAAAGAATGCTATGATTTTGTAGCACTAGTCAATTTTTAATGGAATCCAACGTGGGTGGATAGGGACTCTAAATTTCTTTCAACTAACAAGACATTTTATATCGTAGATGTATCGTGGAAATCCAATGTTCTATGCTTTCAAATAAATAAGAATTTTAAATTTTTGTATATCTTGAACATACTCAAATACAATTTTTTGATCTGTTTGATAATTTTTACATCAATAATTATCTAAGATAAGATGATTTTCTATATATAGTAAATTTTGAATTTTTATATGACTCGAACACATCCAAATACAATTTTTTGATATGTTTGATAATTTTTACATCAATAATTATCTAAGATAAGATGATTTTGTAAATATAGTGTGACAAACAAAAAAATTAGAGAACATATATAGAAAGAACGTACGAGGATGCGCAACATATTTGCCTCCACATATTTTAGTATGACAACAAATAATTTTCTTAATCCATGTTACTTATACATTATTCCTTTACTCTGGTTCATATTAAGTGATCTGTTAGAGTTTCACATTTAAAAAAATAAAAATATTTAAGAACGTAAATTAAATGTTACTTTTTATTATTATCCTTTTGCTTATTTCTAAGTCATGTTATTATAAAAGTAAAATAATTAAGAACTTTATGTAAATATAAAAAAAAAGTTTCAACAATTTTCTAGAACTTTGAATTAGGGATGGCAATGGGGTCGGGCAAATGCAGGGTGAGTTTAAGGCTATGTGGGGTTGGGCGGGTTGCGAGTATATGTGATTTTATGTTGGTTCAAACTTATAAGAGTGATAGAGCATTAGTTATTTAGATAATTTCTTTAAAGCTACTAAAATATTCAAGATAGTAAATGGAAATGGTTCAATAAAAAATAATACAATTTCTTACATGTTTGACATCTAAAAAATAAATTTTTAAGTCACTATCCTATTAAATTAATACAACTTAATGAAAAAATGAATTTATTTTTATGAATTATATTTTTAATATCAAAACTTAACTAGAAAAAAAATATTAAAAAAATTATGCGGGGTGGGGTGCGGCGGGTTGAGAATGAAACAAATTGCTATGCGGGGCGGGACGGAGTGGAGCGGATTAAAAATTTTGCGGGTTAAGCTCAACCCGCACCGCCCCATTGTCATCCCTACTTGAATAATTCACTTATTTTAAGCTATTAAAAAAGTTCAACAATTCACTTAATATAAACCAAAATCAAACAAGTGGGGGCTTTGGTGGGATTGGATAAATTTTGGGTAAAGAGCAATTCCTCCTCTTATCTAGTGCAAATTATCTGAATTTAAATTTCGATTCCTCCTCTTATCTAGTATAAATCTGAATCAGTAAATTTTGAATATCAGGTAAATAATCGTATAAAATAACAAATAAGAGAAATATTCCTAATAGAAGACATTTTCTACTGATAACATTTTTCTCTAAAAAGACAGAGACCAAAGAAACAAGAGATGTAAATGTGATGATAAAAAGTAGTGGGTGACAAGTCCCTTTATATATATATGAGTTGCTAAGAGCCAGGAAATTAAAGTCGAACGTCTAATTAAAATAATTGGGATAAAATGACAAAAATAGTCGTTTAATTACATATTTTTGAGCAGTTCCTATCATTTAAATTTGTCAGAAAGTGTTGATCTCCTCAAATATTTTACAAACTCTACTTATTAAATTAGATGTGAATCATTAAAAACGAAAAAAATCAACCAAAAACACTAAAGAAAGGTCTGTCAAATCCCAAAAGTTGCAACACAAAAATTAAACATGACACCATAAATAAATAGACAAAAGGTACACTAATTAGTAATCAATATATATATATATATATATATATATGATTGTATATGTATTCATATACAATTTTATATATTGCATTTTTTTTCAATCTCAACCAATTCAAGTCTTCGCCAAACAACACTATATGAACTTCTCTCGATGTTTTGATCATTTTGATATATTATTCTCTCAAAACGATTCACGTCTGCGCATATCGAATTTTAAAATTAAGCTTTGAAGAAGCTTTAATAATTAGTGAAGTCTTTCCATTCCGACCAACTCAAAATCTCTTTTTTAAAACCGTCTCAAATTTTATATATGAACTCTTCTTTTTGTTTCGAATCTTTAATATATCATTCACCCAAAACAAGTAGCGAATTTATTTCCTTTTTTACCATTAGGATTAGGAGAAGAACAATTTTTTTTTCTTTGAGTTCATTTTTTTAAAGTTGAATCTAAAAGTTGTGAGTCTTGTAATTAATTGTTAGTTGACAATTTATTTATTTTTTCGTTGAATTTGGTATTATTATATATGTTGGAAAAATTATGTTTTGTCTATTGGGAGAGAATATTTACACCGCCGTAAGCTAATCTAAAATATTATACTCGGCTTAGCTTATGTTTATATATAAATATCTCTTATATATTACTATACGTCACTACATAAAAAATGATCATTAGCGGCAATTAAGAATTAATTCCGTTAAATATGTATTTTTAGCGACAATTAGCACTCTTTGTATATGTCCCTAAAGCCTTTAGCGACATTGGTTCTAATGGCACTTAACTAATGCCGATAAAGACTTTAGCACTCTTTATTAATGTCAATATTTATTGCCGTTAAAAGTTGTTTTTGTTGTAATATACACTTGTATACAAGGTTGACATATTCTGTATAATGTGTTCCTCAGATATAATATTGTATAATAACATATATTGAGTTACGTGGGGTAATATTTTATGTTCGAATGTATATACTTGAAAGTTTCTCTATTATATTTGCATATATGCTAGCTTACAAAATGAAAAAGAAGATGACAAGCATTGGAGTGACGACTATGATATGGTTATGATCCTTTACTTATCGCCTTTAACGCCTCAATTGAATTTGCATCTAAGGACATTATTGCTGAAGCACTAGTAATTTGTACATCTATACGATTACTTGGATTTCAATATTTTTGGTTGAACTAAAAATGACATTGCTATATTATTTGGCTTTTTAAGACCGTTTATGCATTAATATAGTAAGGTTATTTGCTGACAAATGCGTCTTTTACTTTTATATTCTATGTTTCACATTTGAGAGTACTAAAAACTTTTTACCCTTTTAGTCTTGTTTTTATCTAAGTTTTCAAGCATGGTAACAAGTTTCGAAAGCAGCAAAAAGATTATTTTAATATCAATATCAATATCAATATCAATATCAATGTGAGACTTTTCAGTGTGAATTCAGATTTAATTGGGTTCCAAGAGTTTCACAGAAGGGAAAAAAAGATCGACCGAAAAGGCAAGTCTCGGGTTTCACCACATATGTGTGTGGCTTATGTTGTTGAAAGTCCAGCTCATCCTAGCATGACATGTTTGCATTGTATTCCCTGATAATGATCATTCCTATTCGATAGTATAAATAGGTATGTCTGTCAACCATTTATATATGTCAGATGGAGGACAACTTTAGTTTGGAGCTATTCCCATTAGGTTGCTTTCTCCTCAATGCGAGTATCGGACATCGGGTGAAAACCAAAAAAATAATATCAATATCAAGATCATACCTTAATATCAAGATCATATCAACTAATCCATCCTACAATTCATTTACAATGATAATTTGTGTTTGAATAAGGGAATACATACAATTAAAAATGGTGATTGGGGGATTATGTGTCAAAATCATCCAAGAAGGCATCTACATACATAAGACTAAGAGGAAGAAACAAAATTAAAGTAGACATCCACTTTCATGTTGCATTATGTTGTCAAGTAGTAGTCAATCTCATTCAACTTTTCTTTGAAAAAACCTCACCTAATTCAAGACAAGACCTTAGACATATATACAAATTGTGAATTTTATAAAAAATCACGAGATATTCTTCAGTATAATCTTTTTACATAGAATAAACAAACTGTTTACTCTGATATGAAATTTCTTTTTTTTTCTTGTACAAAATTTAAAATAATAGCCTTTTAAAAAAATAAAATGTAAATTGATGAGTCAAGTGTTACATTAAAAAAGTAATATGATATTTAAAATTCCAAATCATGCTTAGTAAAGAATTTGAGATAAAAATCGTGATCTTGTCCAAAAGCTTTTCACGTGCTAATTAGGGTAAATTGTAGATCCATCATTGGGGGTTGAGATATTCGTAGTAGATATATGCTAGTATTATTTACATGAATTATCTATACTATTCAATATTCTTAAAGATTATTATTCCCTGTGTTTTATTTTATATAGCAATATTTAATTTAGTAGAAAATTTAAATGTATTACATACCAAAACATTCTTGGAATTTGAGATTTTTTAATAATTATATATACCATCATATTTTTTATATACTTTATTATTGAAAACACGCCTAGTTATGGAATATTTGGTGTTCACGAAACAAAAGCACTTTGACAACCTAAAGACATAGGTCTATGCATGGAACTCCAATTTTGGGGTCTTTAAATTTAATCGTAATAAATTATGTATTAATTTTTTTTGAAAAAAAAATTATTTAATAAAAAGTATAATATATTAAAATTTATATTATTTTATCCTCTTTAACCTTTTTCGAATGAATTAAGAAAAAAAAGATTTTGCCTTCTTATATTTTGTCGGATAACATTGACGTAATTATGTTATTTTTTTCTTTTAACTCCTTTTATACTGGTTTTCTTCGATAAGTTAGAATAATACTCGATAAAAAAAATACTAGGACAAAATAATTGAAAAGTGTTAAACAAATAAATTATACATTTTTTTTTGTTTCTTTTTTTGATTTTCAAGTAGCATAGTAGTAATTATATTAAAGTAGGGTATACCAAATTATATTAAAGTAAGGTATATCAAATTATTGACTTTTCTATTCATAGTTTATGCTTATAACTCTAGTATTTTTATAAGTTTGTTAACCTATTGCTTATAAAATTATGTTAACCGTTCATGTAATAATATCATTAATGAGAGAATGTCTTTACATTAAGATTGATAATATCTTATGGTATAAAACTAACAATTGAAAAAGAAATTATTAGACATTTTGATTATAAAAAATTATTAGATAATAATTTTCATCCAATAAAATATATGTTTAGATTTTAAGCCTCTAATCCAACTGTGTTGAACCAACCTTGTTGCTACTTTAGATTCACTGTGTGTTAAAATTGTTGGATTAAAGTCCACTCATGTAATCCTAGACCCTAGTTTCACTTTTTCTTGGAGTTAACTTCAGAAAATATGTCTGGTTACAAAATTCTAAAATTTAACTTAAGTTGAATTATAGAATTTTTAAAATTTTGAAAAATAACAAAAGAATGTCTTCATTTTTCTCTCTCCAAATTACTCACAAAAAATAAAAAAATAACTCAAGTTTGTATTCATGGTTGTCAAACACAGCTCCTATTTATAAATAAAACTTCTTATTTTGAAAAGTGAAATTACTTTTTTCAAATTACGTAATGAAACTTGGACAAACACCCATGAAGTATCCTTCCTATCAAAAAAATAAAAAGTTTATAGTAAGAAGTTTTCTAATTATAAAATGGAGCCATCATTTTTGAATCATACTTATTTAATTTGACTTATTTTAAGTATAAATTGTATTTCATAGACATTTTACACTGTTGGTCTCCTCTCCAATCTCTAATATATCAAATTATCAATGAAGAAGTCGGTTAGTTTTCTGCTTATTTATCAAACACTATAAAATAAATAAATAAATAATTTATTTTTAAAAAAAATATTTTCAAAGAGTATGTTCCTGATGCAAAATATTTCTCTTTCCTACCAAACATACCCTTATATTTGTCCTATTAAGGTGACTTAATTTATTTTTAAAGTTGACAGCTTTATTAGGTGAGGATGTACATAATTGTATCTATCTCCAATATTAGTAAGCTACAACTCAACATATGAGGTCAGGTGGGATCACAAAAAAATAGGTACAGTATTAGATTCCTCTATAAATTAGAATTAGAATATTGTCTTGTCCTTTGGCAAGATAGATTTTTGTTCTTCAATAATAATCTAGTACTAAGTTTTTTTTTAAAAATTTCACACAAGGTTTAATTAAATTTAAATTCGCACGATCAAATCTCATATTAAGGCCAGAGTTCTCCTTGACAAAGGCATTAGTATATTTATAACTTGAATTTGAAATCTTTAACTAAGAATATAAAAATATTACTCCATTGCAATTTTTGTTGGTAATTCAATGCTCAGTTATTTATTTATTTAGACCTTATTTATTTTCATTAAGATTAAAATATTTGAATCTGAATTACATCTGAATACTAAGACGTCATGTTAAAGATGATAATACTAAATAGTTAAGATTGTTTGTTTTCTCAATATATGAATATATAAAACTTGTTTTCGTTTAAAGAGTAATAAATGTAAAATTTAAATAAAATATTAAGTTGATCTAATATAGTATAAGTAAAACATTTCAAAAAAATTACATGACAATTGATGGTGATGATGGTTAGTATTACAATTGTGTGTTGATTTGGAATGATGTTGACTGATGATGGTGTTTGTGAGAAGTATCTTATGGTATAGTGGTTACTAGTAGTGACTAATTGTAGTTGTTGTTGTTTTTGGTTGATAATTAGTAGTGGAATGATACTGATAACTAATGTCGATGGTGAATGATGATAACGGTCAGCGATATATAATGTTGATTAATAATAATAATTATCAATAGTGATTAGTGGATGTAATAATGATTGATGGTAATAATTACACATGATGACTAATGGTGATAACAATTGATTTTGGTTATTAACAGTAGTGGCGGTTGTGGTTGGGTTGAGGATGGTGATTGTGGATGATAGATGGTGATAGTTTATGGCTGAAATTCTTAAATAAACATCTTAATATATCGTTCAGACTTATTCAAACTCATTAAATTATTATAAAATATAAAAAACAATCGCCCTTAATGATTTCCAGAATTGATTTATGTTCTAAAAGCTAATTGAAAACTGATTCTAGATCATTACTTTTTTGGTTTGTTTTATCAGATTTTTATTTCACGTTGTTATTTTGCTAAGAATACGTGGCAAAGCCAATTGATGATGACATATCAATTATCATTCATAATTACTGAAATTAATGACGACTATGAAGAATCAATAATAGTCTATTTTTCACTGCAGAGTGATTATTTAAATAAATGTCATAATAATCTTATATTTATTTATGCAAGAATCGTAATTTGAAAAAAAGCAAAAAATTGTGGGTCTTTAGATTTATGGAACCCTCACGTTCAATCCTTAGGCAAAATGTCTTTTTGTGATATTATATAAATTTGGGAAAAGTATACAACTACGCAATTAATTACCTTGATTTTGCACCTCTATGTTACCTCTTTCGGTCCATATTAAGTGAATTATAAGTGTTTAACATAATCTTTAAATAAATTTTTTAAAAAGAGAAAAATCCCACCATAAATAATTCACTTTTTTTGAATTATGGAAAAAGTCTCAATAATTTTGATAATTTTCCTTTGGCTCATAATATTTCCTAAAATGTCCCAAAATTTCAGCCCTTAAATTCATATAAAAATTGTAGCACACCTTTCTATTCTCCTTACTATAAACATGTTGTCTTTTTCTCTTTGAATGTAATGCTGAAACTTTGGCTCATAGTATCTCTTTTGTTTTAGCACCCCTTTCTAGTTTATTTCTTAAAATTTAATTAATAAAAAATATTTTAATAATCTTTTCTCTTTTTTCAAATGAAAATAAAGTAATATTTTTAAAATATGACTCTATCTTTAAATAATTTTTTAAATAAAAATTAACTTGCTAAAAATAAAAAAAGTATTTGAAAGCAAAATTAAATTTAAATTCGCATATAACTTTATGAGTATCATAGATGACTGAGAAGTATTTCATTGAAGGACTAAAGCATAACTCAATGATATCATGTTAGTATATAGATATATTGTGATAGTATAATTGCGGACTGCGAAATATCTCACTACATGACTGAAGCATACCTTAATACCACCATGTTAATTTATGAATATACTAGGCCAAACACATATACAACCCCTCTAACTTGTCCACATTTTTCATTTTGACACTATCTTAGCCTTGTTCCATTTTAACCCTTAAACTCCATTTTTATGTATCATTTTAACATGAAATACTATTTTATGATTTCTTTATTTTTATATATATTCTTCAATTGCAACTTCTTATTTTAAATCGGCATGTGTCAGCTAATTTTAGTTAAAAAAATAAAAATTAACAAAAAATAATTCTTTTAAAAAATAATAATTTCTTTTTAAGAGTGTTATGCATTTTAGTGTGAAAAATAACCGACGAAATTGTGTTGGTTTTCTTTCTTTAAAGTCACTGACAACCTAACAAAGTCAGTCGAGTTTTAACATTGTTTAGTAGTGTTATTAGCAATGAACAAAAGTCTTTTTTTAGTAGTGTTATTAACAAAGTCAGTCTAGTCTTTTTGAAGATGGGATTTTTTATTCGTATTGATTTATATTAAAAATTAAAAGTAAGTATTTGCGTTAAATTTAGATAGCCTAGATGATAAGAAAAAATAAATAAGTAGTGTTATTTAATTTAATTGAATGTTTAAGAAAGAAAATCGATGAACTTTCGTCAATTTATTTCATGCAAAAATACAGAGAAATATCAAAAAATAATATTATTGTTTGAAAAAAATTATGTTCGTTAGCGAATGTTTAATTTTTTTACGAAAATTAACAGGCACACATCTATTTTTTTAAAATAAGAAATTGCAATTGAAGAACATAAATAAAAACAAATCATAAAAATTAGTATAAGTGTTTTAAATGGTACAGAAAAAATGGAGTTTAAGGGTTAAAATGGAACAAGGCTAAGTTGGAGTGCCAAAATGAAAAATGGGGGCAAGTTTGAAGGGTTGTGTATGTGTTTGGCCAATATACTATGATGGCATCATGGAGGAATGTGAAGTGTCTCAATGAAAGACTGAAGTAGACATTAATGATATCATATATATACATATGGTATTATGGAGGACAGAGTATTAAAGAAGACTTCAATGATACATGTCGATAAATAGATATATTGTGATGGTATAACGAAAGGTTGAAGAGTGTCTCATTGAAGGAATAAAAGTATTAAACATAACGCCATGATACCATGTCAATTTATAAATATATTGAGATGGTATCAGAGACGACTGAGGAGTGTTTCATTGAATGACTGAAATAGTCTTTTATGATACCATGTCAATATATATAAATTGTCATGATATCATGGAGGATTGAAGAGTGTCTCATTAAACGACTAAAGCAATCCTTCATGTTACCATGTCATTATATAAATATATTGTGATGATATTATAGAAGACCGATCCTCCCTGAAAATCATCAAAAATTGAAAAAAGTAAAATAAAGAAGAAGGGCAAAAAAGGTGAATGGAATTAAATTATGAAAAAAACATTAGAAAAAAATAAAATTAGAGAAAAATAAATTAGAAAGGAGCTAAAATTGAGTATAAAACTAAATTAGGGTGAATAATAAATAATAAATAAGAAAAAAGATAAAGACTAGATAGAAAAATGAGGAGAAAATAAAAGAAACAAAAAAGATAAGGAGTATAGAAATATATATATAAAAAAAAGAGTGAACGTTTACTATATCATTTTTTTATAAAGTAAAAAAATGAATAAAGAAAAGAACAAAAAAACATGAATAAAATTAGATTACGAAAGAAAAACATAAAAAAAGAGTAAAGAAATAAGTAAACTGAAAAACAAAAAGAAAACACAAAAATGAAAGTGTCAAAATTGATTATGATGAAAGAAGAAAAAAAAATATGGATAATTTCAGAAAGGCCTTCAGAAATCTCTCCTCAAGTTTATTTAGCTCCATAGACCATAATATTCACTTGAGAGTCTTCATCAAAATGGGCTTAGCCCATGGGCCGGTCCAACCTAATTCGTTACTGAAGTAGGGTTGCGATAGGATTTTTTAAACATATTTAAAACTAGGGCTTATAATTCGACCCATATAAGTCTTTGGTCCTTGAGGCTTGACGGGGACGAGACTGGGGTTGGCCCATGGCCAACACTATTTATTTAAGGGTAACTTACAACAATCTCACTAGTATATGAGTTAATTGTTTAAATGCACGTTATATTGTAATATTACGAATCTTACCAGATTTTGATATGTCCAAATACATGTATCTCGGGGTATATGAACTCAAATTAGGTTAATTTTTTCTAGATACACTCTATCAAAGTGGATTAGCATGTATCTAGGATACATAGACAAATCATGTGCCCTCACCTCCCTCTCATCTCGCTCGTCACTCTCTTATCTCACTCGTGTATCTAGGATGCATCATACCAGAAACATGTATCTCGCGTATCTAGTATCCTATATACATTTTAATCACACTAGATTTTTTGCTAGTATTATTGAAACAACACTATTGTTCGCCATATTTGATTTGAAAATCTTCTCATTTTCTTGATGTTATAGAATTTTATGTTTGAAAAGAAAAATAATAAAAGAAAAAAAGGACTAGTCCATCCTAGTCCTCAGCCCTTCTAGGGATGGGTTGGGTTGAACATTAATTTTCAGGCCCTTCCACATGAAGGGACGGCCCACCCTAGCCCATTAAATTTTTGGCCCGCAAAACTTGGATTGGGTGGGGCTGAGCTGACCCTTTTTGACAACTCTAATTCATATTTTTTGTTGTTTAAGATGTTACACTTACCTCCATTATTTTGATTTATCTATAACAATTATTTTAACCTACGCTAAAACAAAGGAGAAATAAAAGAAAAGAATCAAAAAGAAAATAATTAACTACAAAAGATGCAATGGAGCATATGCATAGTTAGATTATAGGGAGCATCAAAGTAAAAGGATATAAGTTTGCTCCTTGTGAATAATTATACATTTTTTCCTAAATTTTGTTGAAAAAATTGTGGCCCAAAACCATCCGGGCATCTAATTTATAAAAATTGGTCCAACCCGCTATTTCTATCAATTTTAATATAATTTGCACAAATTTTGAAATCTTTGAGCTAAGTGAAAAGGGATAGTTACAATCTAATGCCTATAATATACATAAGTAATATATAAATTTATATATATCAACAATATTGATAAATAAATTTGACTAAACTGTACATATATCCCTTCAAATAACTATAAGATCTCAAATTTCCTCTTTATTCTTAAGATTTCATCCAATTTATTTTTCCCTAATCTCTCAAATCTTCTCCCCATATATCTCTATTGTTATACTCCTTGCCTTTCTCCCTCTCCCCATCCATATACATTTTACAAAAATAGACATTATATTCTCTTTTATATCCAATAATTAATTAGTTTAACTAAATAACTATTGGTTTTTTACATCAAAATCATACAATGCATTAATATCACATACAGTATATAAAAAGTAAATTGACTTTGGTATTTCATTTCCTATTATTTTTTAAGTATGCTTAATATAGTGTGATTTTAAGGGGGGGGGGGGGGGGCATCATAATTTTAGGAGAAAGAGTATTTTGCTCAACATGACTTTAGAGATTGGATACAAGATTGGCTAAGAATGCCAATAATTTTTAGGCTTAAGTTGCAAAACAAAATTCTGGGTTAAGAATATGTTAATTATACATTAAGATTAATGTACATGTCAAATCCCAAAATAAAAAAGCTATATGGTGCAATAATCTGTATACAACCTAATGATATCAAATGCCCATACAAGAAGCCCTTTTAACATTATGAAACTGGTCCTTTAGAATATACACTTCATTGGGCCTTTACAAAAACAAGATAGCCCAATGTAGGCATGTTCTCTATTAGGTGGGAAATTTTCGCAAATATTCATTATAATAAACTTAATTATGCTCCATAGCTATAGTTTCATACTTAGGAAAAGTGTCTCGTTTGTATAATCCGCGGGTGAGTTTGTATAATTCACGGGTATATTTGTATAATTGAGTTTTTTTTTGTATAAACTCAAAATAACGAATTTATACAAACACAAAGATTTGAACTTTAAACAGTTATGTAAATTATATTATACAAAATTACATTATACAAAAGTTATACATATTGTATTATACAAATTTTGATTTATACAAATGTGTGAATTATACAAACTCGAAATAATTATCACTGAATATTGATCGCGAGTGATAATTAACTAAAACTATAGCTATGATGACTAATTAACTAGTATATATTTGCTTAATAACCATTTAATTTTCCCAAGTTCCTCCATACACAAAAATAGGACCATATTTATCTACAATAGCCGTACTTTGGCTAGTGATAACAGTTCACTTAGAACAGGCTTAGTTACTACAAACAACTTCCCTCCAACAAGGTCAAATTAACATTATAGAATGTTGGATTGTACCTATCACTACATGTTTTCTCACATGGCCAATTATATATAATACTTTCAAGAAGAATTTCAGCGGTCACAACGAATCCATTGTTTATGACTGAACAACCTCCAGATCGGAAGATAGGGACATACGCAGGAAATATCGTCTACAAGAGAACATTAGGTGAAATACAATAAATAACAAGTGGGAAATAATCAAACTGGAAAAAACATATACATGTTAGGACCGAAATAAGCAGGTGTAACGCGGAAGTTAGCAAAGCAAACCTCGAAAGACCATGAGTAAGAAGACAAACGAGAAATATACAAAGACACAAAGATTTAACATGGTTCGGTCAATCGACCTACGTCCACAAAAGAGATGAGCAATCCACTATATAAACATGAGATTACAAAATATAGAGATAAATAACCTCAACCAATTCACTCGGAATACATGGGAGGTTCACACAAGTGTAACGTATCAAGCTTGTGACCCACAAATTCTCCCCCTAACCAAAACTCTCAAAGCCCTTAAGACTACATTGTGAATGCTGATTAAGTTAGAAGGAACAAACCTCTATTTATAGAGTCCAAAACCTTTTCCTACAAGAAAAGGACTAACCAATCCAAAACCTTTTCCTAAAAGGAAAACCTATTTATGGTAAGAAATTCAGATAGCATGAAGCTAATGAAATTTTCATTGATTGTATTCATAGGTTGGGGCAAAGTGGAGACGATGGGTGTGTTTGGTATGAAGGAAAATGTTTTCCTAGAAAATGTTTTCTTGGAAAACAAGTTGATTTTTGACTTATTTTCTCATATTTGGTTGGTGAGTAGAAAATATTTTCCGAAAAAGATTTTTAGTGTTTGATTTATGAATGAAAAATGTTTTTGAAAAATTTCTTTTATTTTTACTAGAGTAGAAAATAATTGTTGAAATTGAAAATATATTTTAAAAATAAACTTAATTTTTTTTGGGGGTGGGTGGGGGTGGGGGGTGGGGGGGGGTCGAGGTAGGGGGGAAAAATTGAAATTTTGAAGTTAAAAATATTTTTTAAAAACAAACTTAAATTTTTTTTTGGGGGGTGGGGGGGGGGGGGCTGGTAGGGGGTGGAGGGCGTGGGGGGTTGGGTGGGTGGGGGGTCAAGGGTAGGGGTGAAAAAAATGAAATTTTGAAGTCGAAAATATTTTTTTAAAACAAACTTAAAATTTTTTTGGGGGGGGGGGGGCTGGTAGGGGGTGCGTGGGTGGGTGGGGGTGGAGGGGGTCGAGGGTAGGGGTGGAAAAAATGAAATTTTGAAGTCGAAAATATTTTTTAAAAACAAACTTAAATTTTTTTTTGGGGGGTGGGGGGCTGGTAGGGTGGGGGGGGGTCGAGGGTAGGGGTGAAAAAATGAAATTTTGAAGTCGAAAATACTTTTTAAAAACAAACTTAATTTTTTTTTTGGGGAGTGGGGGGCTTGGTAGGGGGTGGGTGGGGGCTGGATAGGGGGGTCGAGGGTAACGGTGAAAAAATGAAATAATATTTTTTTAAAACAAACTTAAATTTTTTTCTTTTTGAAGGGGGTGGGGGGTTGATAGGGGGGGGGGCGAGGGTAGGAGGTGGGGGCTGTAAAAAGATAAAAAATTGAAATTAGAAATATCTTTTAAAAACACCTTTTAATATTTTTTTGGGGGGGTGGTGGTAGGGGTGAGGGTGGGGTAAAAATATTGAATTTAAAAACAAGCTTTAATTTTATTTTTTTTGGGGTGGTTGTTGGGGGGGGGGGGGCTGGTTTGAGGGTAGGGACCAAATAAATTGATTTTTTCAATTTTTTTTTTTTAATTGGAAGTTGGAAGAGATTTTGGAAAATGTTTTCCTTAAGTTTTGAAGGAAAGCCATTTTTCTTAAATTTGAGGAAAATGAGATGATTTGGAAAATATTTTTCAAAACATTTAACCCAACCAAACATGAGAAAATTGGAAAACATTTTTTTCCTTCATACCAAACACAACCGATATGAATAACACCACACAACTACCAAAGAAGTCCGTTACTATTCTGTATAACTTGTTAATTATAATTAGACTACAATGTTTTCAAACTACTTAAAAGGGGTCATGTATTGCAAGGCACGACATAACTAAGAAGCCAAAATGTCAATTCATGCTAAGTTAGTAAGAAATGGACTTAAACCATCACCACAAATTGCATACAACTTTATAGTCGAGCCGGTCATTAACGCTCTATGGATCCATCAGGCTTGTGTTTGACACGAAACACCCATTTTCACCCAACTACATTTTGAGAGGGACTAGATGGAACCAATGACCAAGTTTTATTTTTAAGTAAAGCGATGTGTTCTTCTGTCATAGCAGCCTGCCAATATAGGATATTGGGATGCTTGACTAAAGGTATTTGGGGTAAGCGGAAGGCGTTTTACTGTGGAGGTTGCAAGGTAATCAAAAATCACTTTGGGTTTGAAAATATTATTTTGAGACCTAGTGACCATTCAATTTGATGGTGTATCAGGAGTTGGTTATGGAGATGTATATGGACTGTTATTTTGAGAAGGAGAAAAAGACACAGAATGTGTAGGAGGACTTACAGTGGAGCTGGTTGGCACGTCATCTTGATGGCCCTGAGTGTGCGATCCACGAGTAGACATGGAGTTGACCAAATCAGTAGTAGCAGGAATTGGAATTGGGTCTGCAACAATAAGAGGTGAAAGAGATTGTGAGGAAGAAGAAGAGTCGGAAGGGTCATCTGGACACAACCATTTTTCCATGTGCGAGACTTGTGGACGAGAGAACTGAGGATAGTTGGTTGTGAATGGAAAAATATGTTCAACGAATACAACATGCCTAGAGATATAGATTTTTAAAGTGGCAAGGTCTAGGCAAGCATAACTATTAGTGGCAACGGAATATCCCATGAACACACAAGGATTGGACTTAAGATCAAGTTTGGTTGACGTGTAGGGCTTTAACCATGGATAACAAAGATAACCAAAAACCCTTAGTTTAAGAGGGTTTGGGATAGTGTTAAAGAGACATTGAAATGGAGATTTAAGACCAAGGAGTGGTGTTGCTAGCCTGTTAATGAGGTAGACTGCAGATTGGAATGCGAGAGACCAAAATTTAAGAGGGACAGAAGCATGGTGAAGAAGAGTTAAAGCGGTGTCCACAATGTGGTGATGTTTTCTTTCGGCAGTGCCAACTAGTTGGGGAGTGTATGGAGGACTTATAAGATGCTGGATCCCAAAATTCAAGAGAGTTGATTTAAGGCCAATGTATTCACCGCCCCCGTCAGTGTATAGCGTTTTAATTCTCAATTGAAATTGGTTTTGAACCATTTGAACGTAATTAATGAAAATGTCCTTAACGTCTGATTTGGATTTGAGAGGAAACAACCAAGTATATTTCGTGAAATGGTCAACAAAAATAACATAGAATCTAAAATTATCAAAAGAGATAGTTGGAGAGGGACCCCAAACATCTGAGTAAACAACATCAAAAGGCCTAGAACTTGTAATTGAATTGCGATCAAATGGTAGACGATGACTCTTATTGCATAAACAAGAATTACAAAATGTAAAAGACTCGGCATGGTTCACTGGTAGGTTGAAAGAAGAGACACAAGCTTTGGTAATACGAGGTTGAGGATGACCAAGACGAGCATGCCATAGATGCAATGATGGAGTTGTTGATGCATCAAAATGTGCTTGAGGACGAGGTGTGACTGATTTGGTCATGTCCGTAGGCCACTCATAAAGATCACCATTACTCTTGCCTTGAAGAAGACATGCCCCCGTGCTCAAATCCTTCACAACAAAAGAAAAAGGAAAAAATTCAATGGAAGTTAGATTTTGCCTACAAAATTGAGCAACCGAAATCAACTTCTTTTTTATAAATGGAGAACAAAGAACATTTTTTAAAAGAAAGTTGGCAACAAGATTAGGAAAAGATAAAGTAGTGTGACCAATATGAGTGATAGAAATTATTTTACCATCACCAACAATTATCACATCCGTTCCAGAGAACTCAGTTGGAGTCTGAAGAGAGTGAGAGTTGTTTGTAATATGATGCGACGCTCCGGAATCCACAACCCAAGGGCTTGGAGAATTGGAAGCATAAGACTGACGGTTGACGAAATTAGCATATGCTTCAGTAGCACTGTGTGATTTGGACCTACATACCTTTGCAATGTGACCAAACTTATCACAAAGTTGACATTGAACTCGTTGATTGTTGCTTTTGGTGGTATTCTGCTGGGTGAATGAATTGTTATTCGTGGCAGAAAATTGATTATGAGAGTTGTAGGAACCTGATGGAGGAGTGATCCTACGATTGGAAGAGTTAGGCTATCTATTTTTGGGACCATTATTGGTGGAATGCTGATGAAATTGAGCAGTGATCATGGGTGTGTCGACTTTAGGTTCTGAGTGTTTGATGAACATCTTTTGTGCAAGGAGTTTATCAAAGAGTTCTTCGAATGTGATAGGATTATCACGAGCTCTTATTGCTGCAGATAACTCCTTGTACTCAGGACCTAGACCACTCAGGACCTTAATGACAAGTTCCTCGCTGTTAACGGGTGAACCACTGCAGGCCAAATCATCTGCAATGGACTTGATTTCTCTCATATAATCACTGATTGAACGTGCGTCTCGTTTGACATTCACCAGAGTATCGCGCAAACTGAAAATTCTTGAGTGCGATTTGCTCGCATAAGTTGTTTGGAGAATATCCCAAGCTTCTTTGGCAGTGGAAGCATGGGCAATGAGGGGAGCGATTGTAGCGTCAACAGATGCCATAATGGCATTGCGAACACTATTGTCTTATCGCTGCCACAATCTCAAGTTGGGGTTAGGGATTTGGGTATTGTCTTTGTCCATAATCTGTGCAGTTAGGATGGGAAGTGAACCATCAACAAAAGTAAGAAGATCGTAGCCAAACAATAGAGTGGTAACTTGGGATTTCCAAGTTGGATAATTTGCACTTCCTGTTAGCTTGAAGGATAGCTGAGACGCAGGGTTAAAAGAGATCAACTGAGAGGGCTGAACGATACCCCCTTGATTGAGAGAGACTGCTGGAGAGTTAGGAGAGGAGGAAGTAGCAGTGACACACCCCAAATCCGAATGTGATGGCACGTATCCATTTCCCACCGGACACGTCAGCCTAACCCAACCATAACGATAGAGAAGTAGAAATACGAGAATAAAAGATAATAAATAAGCGGAAGACTTGAATTAAAACTCAACACTACCCAGAATTTGGTTGTCACATGTACAAACCTCTAAATACAGAATTCAAATAAAAATATACAAGTCTCAGAGTATAGTTCTCGAATAGAACAAAACTGAAAGTAAAGATAACTCAAGGGCACGTCTGGAATGAACCGCTACCTCTCGAGTATGTCCCGAAGCTTAATCTGCTAAAGAAAATACTAAGCCGAATCTGAGAGAGAGCTGTCAACCTACACAATTGTGTAGAAACAAGGGTGAGTACCGAAAACCACAGGTACTCGCAAGTAACTCTAAACTAAGCAAAACTAGCAGCTACAAACAACTCCTTTCAATCCCAATCGAACCACCGAAACTTCAATCTAACAGCAAACCAACCAACCTATACTAAACAGATCATATTCAACAGCCAGAACCAACAGTATATCCTCATCAACCTCAGATCAACAAATAAGAGCAAGTAGATCAAATTCCACATAAGAAGGGTAAACCGATACAATCCACACATCACAGACAAAGATAAGGCAAATGCGATGCAAAATGCAATAATGATGTCATGTAGTCGTGATGCATGTCTGTCCTACAATACATATCTGTTGACGTAATCAATCCGCGCTGAATACTTAAATCAGAACCCATGGGGGCCACACATGGACCATGTATCACCGCCGGAACCAGATCCCATCGGCATCCAAATCGCTAGCCGGAGCTAGTCCATCTCATATATCTCTAGCCGGAGCTAGTCTCAACTGTGTCTCATATCCATCTATCCTCATATCAGTGTCTCAGAACTCATGCAACAGATAGTTCACACATGGGATGAATAATAAATATGCACATGTCATCAATCACAATCATATAATAGTATTACACATCATCTGTCTCAATCACAACCATATCACGACCACATCATAGTATTACACATCACATGTCTCAATCACAACCATATCACGACCACATCATAGTATTACACATCACCTGTCTCAATCACAACCATATCACGACCACATCATAGTATTACACATCATCTGTCTCAACATTAATGTTTGTATCAATCATAGCCTACTCATGCTTTTCTATCCCCTCAATATCAGTTATCACATGACTTATTCAACAAATTCAAGTCACATATAACACATTTAGCTCGTTTTATTCCCCATCTTTCATTTACAACAATTTCAATCAACAAATAAAACCCATACTCAATCCCCATTACTCCCCAACACAATTAGGAAAGTAGTCATGCGTAGTCTAAGAGTTTTACAAAGTTTGGAAGCCACTTGCCTTAAAACGAACTCCAAAAGTTACTTGACTTGAGCCTTTCCTTTCCGAGTATAATCCGGATAACGATAATCTATTCAAACAATTATTCACAATCACAATTCGAGTCCAATGACACCAAAATCAAGAAATTTAGGGAAAAAAGGCAAAACGGTCCAAAAGTCTCATACCGGAAAACGATACCCAAATCTGGAAATTTTAATTATCCTTAAAGTATTTGGAAGCTAATGGTGAAAACCAATTTGAAAACGGAGTTGAAATCAATTCACAAACTCAATTTGAAGGAAAATCCATGTTCTTGAAGAAGCCTAAAATATTCGGATCTGAAATCCCGACTCGAAAATGAAATATTTCTTGAAAAACATCTTACTCATGCTTAGATAAGTTCAAATATGAAATTTCATCAAAAACGGAGTTAAGATATACCTTGAAATTCTCAATTTATCAAACTTTAACTTTACCGGAAAAGTCCAAATTGTACGCGGTTAATATGATGAAAATAATCGATGAATCAATAATTTTTTGTTAAAATCAGTTTACCCATAACATAAGGATCGTAAATATACCTTTTTCATCAAAAAGGGAGTCCAAATCGATAAAACCCCAATTTTTCCCAAGAAATTTACGGATAGGGAAAAATAAACCAGATAAAGAAATTATGAGAAAATGTCGAATTGAAGATTGAATACTAACCCTCATATTAATTCAAGAAGAAACCCGTAAGAATCACTCCATTGCGATCTCTAGAACTCCCGATATGCTCAAAATACCAAATGAACACAGTCTGAGATTTTTATAATAGTACATGGCTGTTATGCACCAGAAAAACAGCAGTTAATCTTTCACTAAAAAGGCCTTAATTTCCTCATACGATAGTGAAATGACCCGATTCTTTTTTGTAAATGTCTTAAATAATGATACGGACCTGCTCGTTCAATCGGAGCTCAATTTCATGCTCGTTTGCCTAGTCAAATATCATTTCTACTCGGTAAACAATTATTTCTTATTTGCGATAAAAGTCCAATCTCGGGTTAGCGAAAATGCACCAAAATTTGTAGATAAGTCTTATAATTCATGCTCAAAATTTCAGAACCTTCGGAATAATTTTTTGACCTTTAAAACTAATAATGAACCCTTTAGTTGGCACAATTTGCTGAAATAGTGTCAAAGCATCCAAGAAGCTTAAAAGCTCACCCAAAACTCATTTGGTACTTCCCGAACACAAACCAAATATGCTACTAGCTTGAAAATGACATTTCGGACTCAATGAAATTGTCGGAATTTGAATTCGAGGTCTCCTTGACCCGGTATCCGATAAGGCGTTAAGAAACTAACTTTAGGCTCAAAAACTCGAAACGCACTCGGGGACTCTAAAAATTCAACCAAGACTCATTCTAGACTTAGAATCACCCCCTGAATCCAACGGTGCCCTCGGAATTCCATTTCGAGCATCAGAACCTCGTTTGTTGACCAAAGTCAACTTTTGATCAAAATTTCACAATTTTAGCAACTTAGGACTTCAAATCTTCGTTTTAACTCCAAATTTGTCTCCGTAAATTCTCATAGACCCGTTTCGACATTCTAAAACTACTGGAATCGACGGAAATCCGATTTGAGTCTCGAAACTCCAAATGACTCGAAATAGCACTTTTAACCAAACTTTAACTCTTAAAAACTCAACTTTCCAAAAACTCAAGTTTTCATCAATTTTCCTTCAAACCAACTTCGAAAATACAATAATTAGGAGTCAGGGCAACTATCGGGAGGGGTAAAACGGTCATTTTATGAAAATTTTCAAAAATGACCTTTAGGGTCATTACAAGCAGGCATTCTGGAGAGAAAAAAAAAGGAGTTGGAATCTAGAAAAAAAGAAGACGATCAGATATACTCGTCAGAGTGTTTAGGAGGCTCTTGATACCATATAAGAGTTGTATATGATTATGAAAGCGTTAAGTATTATTGATACAATGTGTGGTATTTATACATGAACAAGTATAGAAGATAAAGAAGTCTATTGAACGTAAGACACCTAAAGAGAAGAGAAATAACTACGTATATGACTCAAACATACTAACGTACTAGGACTCTATATCCTTATCCTTATCAGATACTAGTTTTAATTGAGATTATGCATACAACTTTAAAGGGCAGTGACTTTATAGTCGAGCCGGTCATGATACTAGTTCTAATTGAAATATCTAGATGAATTATGCATACAACTTTAAGGAGCCGTGCTTAAGCGTAAATAAAATAAAGACAATTGTCTTCCTCCTCCCACTCCCCTCCCATACAACTTATCTCCCCCATTCTCCCTCTTCTCTCCTCCTCTCTGCATTTTAAAAAAAAAAAATTTCTTTTATTCATTCATTTGTAGTGTAGTTTTCATAAGTTCTTTCTTTTTTTCTTCATTGACATTCTTTTCCAATTAAGTATGTATTTGTAGAGATTTAAAACTTGAATTTATGGGTAAAAAAGACAAAAAGGAAAGGCCCCTCAAGAAAAAGAAAGGGTGGGGTGGGGTTCACCCCTATATTAAAGTAGATCTTGGTTGGGCCTCACACAATCCAAATAGTAGTACCACACGCAGTTCATATTGGCTAACACATTGTAAATGACATTCATCAAATGATTACAAAAATTTATATTTTAGCCAAAAAAAAAAAAGAATTGTCATTTTAAACTTTGCAAGAAAAGCTCATACTCCACAGTTCACATGAAGAGATTATCCTGTGAAATAGTTATATTAAAGAATAACTAGTTATTACTATGGTTGATTAATAAAATTTTATAATATTATGTGTTTTAAAAAGTTTGTAATTACAAACATTTATTTATCAAACGAACATGAAGTTATGCAACTGGCGCGTTAGAATATTCTAATTTATTTACTAACTATGATTTGCTCATTTGGCAAGACTATATAAGAAATGAGAAAAAATTGATAATTTTCACAACTTATGAGATTTTCATATTTATATAAAAAGAAATACAATTTAATTTTTAAAATTAAATATCCAATCAAAATTTTAATTTCAAATCAAATCAGGTCCTAGTGGGCCTAAGAATTTATTAGAAAAAAAATACACTTTGCAAGTTGACACAAAACGGGGCAAAAATGGATTTCCCAAGGCTAGGAGCCTATTTACGTTACGTATGCCATGACAAGAGTTGATAATAAAGGGATAAAATATAAATAACCAACAAATATAAGGATTTGATTACAACTTTGTTTGTTAAAATAACTACAAAATCATATCTACTTGCCATCTCAGTCCAAAAGAAACTGAAACACTTGTTTAGTATAAGTAGTTCAACTGGAACTTCAAAATATATTAATTTGACCACTTTTCTCTTTTTGTTCTATCATTTAGATTTTGAACTCCCATTCAGCCTTTCTCTCAATCATTTGTTCACGTTATTTATGTATTATTTTTCGTATAATTTATATAGTGTTTATTAGGTAGATATGAAATAAGTTATTCATGTATAAAATTAATATACGATATTTGGTTGATAGTTTAAGAACACGCATAACTGATACATGTATAAGCTATGCGTGAATCTCTCTCTCTCTCTCTCTCTCTATATATATATATATATATATATATTTTATGCATGATAGAATGTGGAATAATTAATACATGAATAACTAATCTATGCATAACTAATATTTGCATAAGATAATATATAGATTAACTCATAATTAATCTCCATATTACTAATATCTGCATAACTCTAACCAGCTACTAAACGAAAAGGACGGAAGATAGATCCATCATTACACCCTTGAGCACCAACATCAATCAGAAATATAGTACTAAGATAAAACTTACGTACATTTCTTATTAATTATGTGTAACAAACAATTAAGTTGGGTAAAGCTTCATATCAGAAGTTGCAGAAATAGCTGGGGCTTTCTAGTGTACTATAGTATTCTGCTCCACAAAATCTCTATTTCTAATTAATGAAAATTTACTCATCAACCACATGCATGATTCAACGTTGCATATGTACTCATACAATTAATGATTTGTCTTCTATTTTTGGTGTATAGTTTTAATTAATTTATAAAAAATAAATAAATATTACTATTGTAGTTAAAATATTTGATCCTCTGCATCTTGGTTTGGAGAGAATAGAAAATTAGTCCACCATTAAACATCAATATCTGCTAATTAAGATCTCTATTAGACACATAAAAAACAAAAAAGGATAACGTGGTTAATTGCAATTCTCAATCATAATTTCTCTATTAAATTAGGTTTCAATAGGTAGTAGGTACATTCTTTCTTTAGTATTAGTAAAAAAATTAAAATGGATCAGGCATAACTCAACCACCGACATTGTGTGACTCTTCACATCTCCTACCCTCATAACTAAATATCTGATGCGTGGATAATTAACGAAAGAAATTATATCATTAGACATACTTTAATATCATATATACTATTATTGCTTATACTTCATATTACATATTTTATCACTAATTAAAAGTTTCTTATCATATATTGAGGAAGATACACCTAGATACATGTATTTTGCTATCAGATACACTAAAATAAGGAGAGTTGCGAACGAGATTTGTTATGTATTTCAAATACATGCGAACAACACTAGACACACACCAAATACATTATTTAATTTGTATGTATCCGGTGTGATTCACATGTATCTGGGATACTAGATACATAGAAGAGTAGCGAGCGAGATAAGAGGGAGGCGAACGAGATTTATTATTTATCCCAGATACATGCGAATCTACCTGGATATTGTGTATCTAGAATAAATTAACCTAATTTTGACCATGTATTCCGAGATATATGTATCTAAAAGTATTTGGATGCATCAAAATTTGATAAGATGCCTAATATTACAAATTGGAGTGTATCTAAGTAATTAGCTTTTAAATTAATGAAATTTATATTAGTTTCCATAATTAAATAAGGGGGGACATTATTCAAATAATCATTGATACCTTTACCTCTTAACGTGGTGATTGTTGACAGTTGAGCTAACGCTACTAATACTATTTCAGTATTGGTACATTTTTTTACCTTTTAAGGAGTTATAAAATTTGATTATAGAATCTCAACAACCAAAACAAATAGTTCCAAAAATCATGACCTGGTTCATACATGGCTGAAATAAATCAATCTTTAAGTCCCATTTCATAGTTGTTTATTTAGTTATTTAACAAAGTTATACCATTATCATAAAACTACATGCATAAAAGTTATTAGAGAAAATACATAATTACTCCATTAAATTTGTATCCTTTTTTGAAGTAGACACCTAAAGTTTGTGGGGGTCTTATTACCCCATGAAACTATTTATATTCATGATAAATACACTCTTTTCAGCTATTTCTACTGCAATTGTGTTCTCACGAAAATTGGGCGCGTGAAGGAGTAGTATTACAGCCCCAAACCAGTGTTAAAATACCATGTGGCATTTTTAATTTGATTTTTCTAATTTATAAATTAGACCCATCTTCCCCAAATCACCATTAATAGCCTTTTAAGAAGCTTTTTCAACAGGCCAAAAATTAAAAACCACCATTCTTTCTCAAATTTTGTATTTTAAAATGGGGAAAATGCATAAGTACCCCCCAGCCTATGCCCGAAATCCCAGAGACACACCTAACCTTTATTAAGGTCCTATTACCCCCCGAACTTAATTTATCTGTAATATTCTACCCCTTTTCTGCCTACGTGGCACTATCTTGAAAAAAATGTCAACATGCATTGGGCCCACAAAGATAGTGCCACGTAGGCCAAAAAGGGGTAGAATATTACATATAAAATAAGTTCGGGGGAGGGGGGGTAATAGGACCTTAGTAAAGGTTAGGTGTGTCTCTGGGATTTCGGGTATAGGCTGGGGGGGTACTTATGCATTTTCCCTTTAAAATGTGATATTATTAGATTCTATCTTCTTCTTTTCAAAACTTAACTAAATAGTTCTCTTTCCTAAAACTTAAAGATAAAAAATGGTGATGCTAATAGATAAAGAAGGCGATTTAAGATGAAGATGATAATTTAAATTTTGATTTGATAGAACTTCTAATTTTCATATTTGATTATTTGTCATGATGTAGTAGTGATTAAGTAGTGCAATGATGGAGTGTTGTCACTATGATTTGTGGTGGTGCAATTCAAAAAACAAATTTGTGAAATCAGAGGCAAAGTAGAAATTTAAAAGAGAAAAAAATCAAAAAAGAAAAGTAAAGGAAATAAAATAGAAAATTAAAGGCAAAAATGAAAAGAATTAAAAGTTAAATAGTGAATGACAGGTGGTAGATTAGGGTTGGTGCGTGGTTTGCACTTGCCTTATTTCAACTGGGAATGACCGAAAAATGAGGTATATATGCTAGTTTAAAATAATTTTGTGGGGTAATAGGACTCGCGCAAATTTTAGGTGTCTACTTTAAAAACTGGTATAAGTTCAATGGGGTAATTATGTATTTTTTCAAGTTATTATAATGCCGAAAAATGATGATCTTAATTTACTAAAAATTCATAATCAGATAATAATGATTAAAGTGAAATCCCTCTTGGGAAAGAAAATCAGTAGAGACTAGAGAGTATAAACAGGGAGGCCAGCGGAATAGCTTACAAATGATATAGTTTGAATCTTTTTTAGTAGTGAAAACGAATTAGGTCTGTTTGGATTAACTTATTTTTAGGTGTTTAAGATTTTTACGTAGTTTTTTTTTATTTTAAAGGTGTTTGGAAAGGTAAGGTTTTAAAATAAGTCAAAAATCAAAAGTAAGGGACCATCTACTTATGATTTTTATTGTCTTATTATAAGTTACGTTTATAAGCCCATCCAAATATGCCCTTATTTTTTTAAAGCTTTAGAACACGTTTGGTATGATGGATAAAAAAATATAATTTTTATGATACATTTTTAGTGCACTTTAATTCTTTGTTTGGTTACAAAGTTTAAATTAACTTATCCTAAGATTAATAATTAATACTGGATAAGTTATTCCTGTCTTTGAGCAAAATAATAATTCTGAGATAACTTATTCTGAAATAAAATAGTTAAAATAACAAAAATACACCCTCAAACCCTTTTTATACATCATTTTTCACTCTTTTAATTTACACTTATAGAGGGTATTTTTGTAAGAAAATAACTTATTCTTAGAAATTATGCTATGTATTATTTTTAAGGAAAAACTACCTATCTAGACATACTTCACTACCATATATACATATTTTACTTAGGTCCAAAAATCATGACCTGGTTCATATACATGGCTGAAATAAATCAATCTTTAAGTCCCATTTCATACTTGTTTATTTAGTTGTTTAACAAAGTTATACCATTATCATAAAACTACATCCATAAAAAAATATTATAATGCAGAAAAATGATGATCTTAATTTACTTAAAATTCATAATCAGATAATAATGATTAAAGTGAAATCCCTCTTAAGAGAGGAAAGAAAATCAGTAGAGACTAGAGAGTATAAACAGGGAGGCCAGTGGAATAGCTTACAAATGATATAGTTTGAATCTTTTTAAGTACTGAAAATGAGAATTAGGTCCGTTTGGATTAACTTATTTTTAGGTGTTCTTTATTTTTAAGTAGTTTTTTTTTTTTTTTAGTTTTAAAGGTGTTTGGAAAGGTTATAGAATGCTTTTAAGCACTTGCTTTTAGGCTAAAAAAAGTTTTAAAAAAAAGTCAAAAATCAAAAGTAGGGTACCATCTACTTTTTAAAAAATAAAAATAAATAAAAATTAAGCCATCACCAGGGTTGTGAGCCCTTAGTGTGGGGGGTTAGGCTTGACTGTTTGTGGGTACCATCTACTTATGATTTTTATTGAGTTATTATAGGTTACATTTTATAAGCCCATCCAAACATGCCCTTAATCTTATTTTAAGCTTTTAGGACACGTTTGGTATGATGGATAAAAAAATATAATTTTATGATACATTTTTAGTACACTTTAATTCTTTGTTTGGTTACAAAGTTTAAATTAACCTATCCCAGGATTACTAATTAGTATTGGGATAAGTTATTCCTGTCTTTGGGTGAAATAATAATTTTGAGATAACCTATTCTGAAATAAAATAGTTAAAATAACAAAAATACACCCTCAAACCCTTTTTATACATCATTTTTCACATCTTTTAATTTACATTTATGGAGGGTATATATTTTTGTAAGCAAACAACTTATTCTTAGAAATTATACTATATATTATTTTTAAGGAAAAACTACATATGTAGACATACTTCACTACGTACCATATATATATAATTTACCTTAGTTTTAAAATATTACATATAATACCACTTTTTAATAATTATACCATATATTTTAAAAAGTTGAATAAGATATACAATCCCATTACATATGGTATTGAATAATAATCTTAAAATTATATCTCCTTAATTAATGGGACATTAACAATTCAAATTACTTTCTCTCTCTTCAATTTAATCGTTTCCCTCCCCAATCCTTCAAACCGTTTGTATCTCACCCCTACTCCCCCATGTAATTCTCACACATCCACCATTACCCCTTCTTCCTTAACCATCTCAATACATATTTGCATGTACTAAATTCATAACTAGCTCTCACATTTGCTCAAAAGATAGTATTTGGAATGGTCCATTCACCCTGCTTATAATGTCTCATTACAAGCTATGGAGAACTCAAAGAAGTAAATAAACCCTAATGACACTGGATCCCTCCCTCCACAATGACAAATCCATAATCAACATTATATAAGGTAAAGTAAGATTTTGTTAAGTTATTTTGAGATAGTTTATTATATCTTTGTTTTCACTATTTTCATGAACGGATGATTCTTGTTAAAGATTAATTCAAATTAATAAATCGTGCATCTCGACTTTAAAAATTGTTGGATACATGTATCTCACCATTAATGATTCAAGCCGATGAAGAAGATGAAGAGGTTGATCCAAATTAATAAATCGTGTATCTCACCATTAATGATTTAAGCCAATGAAGAAGAAGAAGAGGTTAATTAATTCAAATTAATAAATCCGATGAAGATGTTATGTTAATTCAAATTAATAAATCGTGTATGTCGGCTTTAAAAACTGCTAATACATGTATCTCGCTATTAATGATTCAAGCCGACGAAGAATATGAAGAGGTTGATCCAAATTAATAAATCGTGTATCTCGTCTTAGATACATGTCTGTCCATTAATGATCCAAGCCAATGAAAAAGATGAAAAGGTTAATTAAAATTAATAAATCGTGTATCTTGACTTTAAAAATGTTGGATACATGTATCTCGCCATTAATGATTTAAGCGATGAAGAGTACAATAATAGGATTAATTGGGTTCATGATTTCCTTATTTTAGGAAAACTTGTTAGAGTTGATACTTAAGATCTGTAAATCTGTTGGGTTGTTAATTAGTCAACAATTAATTCTTTGATTAAGGAAATAAGTTACACACTCTTTAATTCAAGTTAATAAATCGTGTATCTCGGCTTTAAAAATGGTTGGATACATGTATCTCGCCATTAATGATACATGTATCTCGATGCCAAAATATGGTATAAAAAATAATATTAAAAACTATCAAAAATTCTAGTAATTAGGATCTAAGGTAGTGGGATTAATGTTACCACAAATCAAACATTCATTAAGAAATAATATCATCATGACTAATTGCAACATAACTAATCTCGATATAACTAATCATATCATAACTAATTTCATCATAATTGTCTTCAAACCAAATGACCCGATAGGATTTATCGAGTTTTACCAACAAACTTTTGTTTCTTGAAAATGATTGAGTTAAGTGTTATTAGTTTTCATTAAGATTAATTAGAATAAGAAAAATAAATGTACTAAAAAATTAAGATTCAAACCTTGAAACAAACATGCTTAATTATTGAAATATGAATAATGAAGATTAACATATTCATTAAGTGCAAACAAATGAGACCTAAGACATATCTCAATACACATATGAATGAATATGTTGTCTCTAGATCTAAAAACTTAATGATTAAGATTATTTATTTTTTAACATCAGAATATGCATATTTTTTATATATATATAATAAATATACAAGTCAAATAAAAAAATTGAATATTAAAAATGTTAATGTAATAAAATTAAATAATTATTTAATACGAATGTAAACCATTATGTTTGCTAGTGATGATGGAAATGTTTTATAGTAATGATGATGATGATGATGATAATTATTAGTGTTAGTGGATAGTAAGAGTGATAGTGATAGTTATGAAATCTAAGCAATTAATATATAGCTACAAATTCCAAGCTATGAATTTAAAATTCGTAGCTATTGTCTAGTAGTAATAGCCATAAAAATTCAATTTTCATAGTTATTTACAAATTCCTAAACTTACTCATCCATGAAATTCAAATTGACAAAGCTAATTCCTCATTTTTGTTACAATGACAAACAATCGTGTCAATAATTTCATATATAGCTACAACTTTGTCAATACCCTAAAAATTTGTAGCTAATCATTAGTTTTTTCCACGTGATAAAATTATCGTTGCAATAGTAATCTTTTAGCTATAATAAATTGTTTAAAGCAAAATATTATAGCTAAATAAATATGTTTGCTTCATATATTTTAAGAAAAATAGTGGCTATAGTCAAATATAATACCCACATATTGCGCGCTATAATAAAATTTCGTGATTAAATATTAATTCTTTTCAGAAATTAAAACGTATTGTAGAAATAATAGTATTTTAACCACAATAAATTATTTGAAACAAAATATTATAGGTATAAATAATTTTGCTTCAACTTATAAAAATTTGTGGCAATGATTAAATAATGTAGTCATAGATTTTTTATTACAATAAAATTTCATAACTAACTATTAATTTTTTCCACGTGTTAAAATTTGTAATAGCAATGCTAGCCATTTAGCCATAAAAAATTATTTAAAATAAAATATTGTAATCAAATAAATGTTTTTACTTCGAGTACTGTAACGACCCATTTGGTCGTTTTGAGTACTAGAGCTTTTTGTTGCATAAAAGACTCTTTCGATAGATTTTAAATGAGTATTTTGGACTATTCGTAACTATAATTATAAAATTAATGAGATGGTTTTAATAATTTATTTAATTGGTGGTTAAAGAAAATAACATTAGAAATAATAGTGGGTGACTTTTACCATTATTTTTATAATTAGTCAGGTATATTAATTAGGGTAAATAAATAATCTTTAGAAGACGAAAAGAAAAGAGGGGAAGAAGAGAATTACAGAAAGCGGCGTTGGCATCGATCAAAAGTGAGGTATGAAAAATTTAGAGTTTTACGTGGGGTTAGATTACTCAAATTATGATAGATGACTTAAGAATGATGTACAAGGTGAGATATAATTCTACATGGTTATTAAGAATTTAGAGTTGGATTAATACTACTCTATTGATGGGACTACATAGAATGTTATGATGCGTTACATAGACATTTGATGGTGAATAGAGGTTATGAGCTTATAGTATACATAATAATTTGAGTGACCAAGAATTTCCCTAAGTGTTGGCATGAGGTATGTGATGGTTTAGAATGGTAGCTAAAGCATGGTATGTGGAAGTGGTGTGAAGTTGACTTTGTGTGTGATTTAATAGTTTTATCTCGATGGAAAGGTTCTATCAAATTTGAAATTAGTGCTATTAGCCTTGTTTGGGACTCGTATTTATCATGAAATGCTTAAATAGAAAGAGAGATAGCCATAGTTTGAACATGTATTTGATAAGAATACTTTGATACTAATGATGGTTTGGGAGTGAGGTAGATGATCGATGTGGTTATGATGTTTTGTTAATATTAAGAGTGTTGACTTCAGTGGATGTGGGGTTGAATAAACCAAGTATGTGTGCAATTATAATAGGGACTAAATTGGTGATTGTGGTTATGTCACGACCCAAGCCTAGGGCCTAGACGTGACCGGCGAATGAGGAACCCGAAGGAACCCCAAACAAGCCTCATAGCATATCATTACACATCCTTGGTCGCGGAAGCAATTAAAATGACCATAAACGATAAGCATAATCAAGGGGGAAATCGGGACTAAGGGAGCAAGAAAAAGAAGAAGAAATGATACATAAATACCATACATGAGTCAAGCTCAAGCATAATACACAACTTGTCCAACACCACCTCTAAACATAGGTACTTTAGCGGGGGCCAAGACAAACAACCGGGCTCACCCTCAAAGTCAAAACATAACTAAAAGGAAAAGTCTTATACATAGCAAAAGATCATAAGCAACGTCCCCGGAATGGAGGACTCACCAATAACCTTGATAGAGAATCGTATTAGCCACGCGGAGGACGAGGGTCAAGCGGTGCTCCGGTCCCTACATGGTGACATCATGTAGGCATAGAGTATGCGTTAGTACGTTTGAATGTACTAAGTATATGGGATGCAATGCAATGCTACAATGGATGGACATCATAGGAAAAATGCATAATCATACCCGATAGATAGCACATTAATGAAATGATATATATAATGACGCTTACACAAAAATCATATTTAGTGGGACGTAGTACATGTGTGGTGAGTGACCATCAATATAGTATTTCCAAGGCCTACCACCCCCTTGGAGAGGCGAAAGAGGTACAAACCCCTCAATGTGGTTACCCGGGCCTACCACCCCCCGAGCTAGGGATCAAGGTACAAACCCCTCGATGTGGTTATACAGGCCTACTACCCCCCGTACTAGGCAACCAAGGTACCAACCCCTCGATACGGTTACCCGGGCCTACAACCCCCCGAGCTAGGCTTGGTCGACTCACAACATTTATATAGAGACAATCATATACATGTATCCATTTCATCATCATTTCAATGATTATATGACCATCCGACTCGTAGGACGTACATTGAACCTTCCATTTCCTAAGAATTCTATAAGTGAGCATTTTATCAAACACATGGTGGGCTATTGTTCATGTAAATGAAATCATGTATTTCAAGAGTACTAAGTCCAACCAATTCCGAGATACATATAAATCAGCCCACCAACAACATACATATATATATATCAACCTTCATAATTTGATCATGGAAGCATGAAAACCATAAACATTACATAATAATTTCATTTCATGATAATATGCAAAAATAGACCATAATAGGATGTGTAGTAGTAATTCCATAATTCAAGAGTTCATAAATGATCATAAGGATCCATAAACTTGAAGTAAAAATAGAGGATAAATGGTTGGACTTGTGGAAAGAAAGGTTTCCACAATCAACCCACATACCTCAATTTTGGAGGATCCTTGATGAAGATTGGAATGGAGAATTGAAACTTGAGATTGAGTCTTGAATTCGGAATTAGAACTTGAGATGTTTGAATTTGGTTGAAGATCTTGGTGGAATTTTGGAGAGGGTTTAGAGAGTGTTTTTGAGTGTTTTGAAGCTAGAAAGAAATATAACTAAGTATGGGACATAACCTCTTTTTATAAAAGAAAAACGTCCCAGCCGCTACAGTGATTCAGCTCACTGGAATTTGCATTTCTGCCCGGACAGGTTTTACGAAAATGGTCATAACTCCCTCATCCTAACTCGGAATGAGGTGAAACCAATTGCATTGGAAAGCTAACTCGAAGGGCTTCAATTTAATAGGTAGAGGCCCTTCCAGTTCCTTGTGTGCTAAGAGATATGCCCCTTTAAAGTTGACCCTGAAAATCGCATCTTTTGCGATTTTCGAATTTTGATACGGTTGCTCTAAAATTCGGGTTAGACCCATTTCCCACTCAATTTGACCCCCTGAATAAGAATATGAAGTAGAATTTCCGAAATCATGCACGGATTTTGAGATATATGGAAATTACAATTATAGGTGTTTCCGAAGCACATTTTCAGGCATTTTTGGGGTCGTTTCAGGGTAGATAGAAAATCAAAGAGATAGAGTTAGATGAATGAAAATATTTGCTATGGGCACTATGGAAGGAGTATCTAGAGTTATTCGACCTTGGTTATGTCCATTCTTATGTGACCAACTACTTCATTCTGGGCGTGGTTTAGAGTATGATTCACTTTCTACTTCCGTGTGTGTTTTCGCTTCTATGGGTGAGTCCTTAGTAGTGGATCGGGTGTACCAATTTTGTGATTGTCATCCTGGTAGGGTGACATCCTTGGTTAGACTTGTTCATTCCAGTTATGGAAGATTTGATGTTGTTTGGGATAGTTGAAGTATACTAGTGAGTCAACACACACAACTTTGCTTATGATAATTTATAGGAGAGCTACCATGAAAACTTTATATTTGTTCGATAGACTTAAGATTTATCTCATCATCATGTTTTGGCTATGTGTGATTGAATGAGAGGACCATTGGGTCTTGTTTTGTCATTCTTAAGGTTTGTCTATAATAACTACTAATCTAGCATTTCGACAGTGTTATTAGAGGTTCTGTATGCTTGGGTGTATCACGTGATGGTGGGTACTTGATCATTTCCATCTTTGGATCAGATGAGTTAGATTCTCCTTGATGATTACTTGATGTCTAAAGATCATATTTTTATAGCTTAAGCTCGAGGAAATATTATGTTGTGAGGATTAATCTTGATAAGATCTATGATGGTTTGTGCATTATGAGTGTGTGGTGGCTGGTTCAGGTTCAATTCTCATTGTAGCCAATATTGATTAAGGATTTTATCATGGTTATGTTAGATAAAATTTATCCTGAAGGTTGTGTCAAGGTCTAGTTGAAGAATCGGTCAGTTGAAGTGGAAAGTCCACTTGAGAATAGTTTTGTTGTTAGTTGAGTTTACATACAACAACAGTTATCATTAGAGAGTGTTGAGATGGCCCCATTTGAAGCATTGTAGGGAAGGAGGTGTAGATCTCCAATTGGTTGGTTTGATACTTTTGATATGAGACCTTATGTACTAATATTTTGAAGGAATTGTTGAGACAACTACCCTTTCTTACCCTCACCTTCTTTTGATAGTTCGAGGACGAACGATGGGTAAATTGATATCTAATGTAACGACTCATTTGGTCGTTTTGACTACTAGAGCTTTTTATTGCATAAAAGACTCTTTTGATAGATTTTAAATGAGTATTTTGGACTATTCGTAACTATAATTATAAAATTAATGGGGTGATTTTAATAATTTATTTAATTGGTGGTTAAAGAAAATAACATTAAAATTAGTAGTGGGTGACTTTTACCATTATTTTTTATAATTAGTCAAGTATATTAATTAGGGTAAATAAATAATCTTTAGAAGAAGAAAAGAAAAGAGGGGAAGAAGAGAATTACAGAAAGCGGTGTCGGCGTCGATCAAAAGTGACAAACCCACTTCTGGTAAATTTCAAGTGAATCTTCAATTCTATTTCTGTTTGTTACATTGATTGTTTCATATATGAGTAAAATTAAATTATTATTATATTATTGGGAGGAAGCATATAGGATTATGGTGTAGTATGCACACTGCACGTGAACTTGGGTCGGAAAAGAGGTAACGTGGGTGACATAAATTGAATAAGAAAAGCTGGAGACAAGTTTAATGATTAATGGTTAGAAATAGTAAGTTAGGAAATTAAAGATGGCCAATGACAAGTTAATGACCAGAGATATTAGATTAGATTAAAGTGACTTAGGCTTCAATTTGTGGTTATGATAGTTACGGGTTTCATGAATTAGTGGGCTGATTTCGTTTAAACAAATATTTGATTATTATATTATTATTATTAGGGTGCATTGTGGATTGGAGATGAATTTGGTAGGTGTTGGTTGCCACTGGTTCCGTGACCAGTGGCTTCAGCTTTAAGTTTTGTAATTATATTATTATATTATAAACTATATTTTGATATATTGAGATAGGTAATTAAATATTAGGTGTATCGAATTATTTAAATTCCATTAAAGTTATGTGAATTTGAGGAATTAAGACTTACCCTTAGGTTTGAACTTTAGGAAATTAATTATAGAATTAGGTGAGTTCTTGGGTTTAGGTTAGACATAGAATAGTATGAGTGTTTATAGACTCGTTAACTTACAAATTATGCACATATACTTGATAGATTGGAAAGGTTCGGAGGCATTGAGGAAAGGAAAAGCATTGAAGAAGTAGTTTGCTTGACTTCGGTTCTTCGGTGAAGGTAGGTTATGGTTTATTCTATTTGATAGATAGACTCTTAATAGTGATTGATATGCATCAAATGATATTGTGAAGTTCTCTATGTACTTGATTGTGTGGTTGTGTAGCTTGGTTGTGTGGTTTGTGATTGGTCTGAAATCCTGAGACCGTAGAATTTATAATCTTGAACCCTCTCTATCGAAGTGATGCTTTGAATAAAGAAGGCTTGATGAAATATTGTTAATGAAGTGAAAAGTGGTGATAATAAATGATAAATTAATGATATATTGGATCGGATGCCACGAGCCGGCATGGTATTATTGGATCGGGGTGTCACGTTCCGACACAATATTATTGGATCGGAGTGTCACGTTCCGACACAGTATTATTGGATCAGGGTGTCACGTTCCGACACGGTAACATTAAAGAGAAAAACATATTGAATTAACTGAATGTACTCAATTCCCAAAATAGCTTGGTTTGGAGGCATGAGTCCTCATGTGTGATCTTGATATTGTTGATTGATTACGTACTTACTTTAGTGTTGTTGACACTGGTTCATGTTGTTTGTTGCTCGCCACCTGCTAAGTGTCATAGTTGATTTTATACTATTATTCATTACATATTAGTTTCTATTTTGGGTTGGCCGATGATATCTACTCAGTACATGTTGCCCTGTACTGAGCCCTACTTGTGTTTTTCTTTATTTCTTTTTGTGGAGTGCAGTGAGTGTACCAGTGACTTCGACTCACCCTCAGCTCTAGCCAGTCTCCAGCACATCAGGTTCCAGTGTGAGCTATTCATTCTAGCTCGTGTTGGATTCTCTAGGTCATGACATGATGTCCTTAGATTTTGGACATAAACTATTTTATTCATTTATTTTGGTGTCTTTAATACTCTTAGACTTGGTATTTGAAGATTAGATGTCCTTGATGTGATGACTTTCAGGTTTTGGGAATGACATATAGTATACTTTAATGGATTTGTGTTTCTTACACTAATAAGATTTAAGCTTCCGCATTATGGTTAGTATTTTGTAAGTTGAATGATTAATATATGTTGGGGTTTGGATTCCTTGGTTCGCCCACCTAGGAGGTTAAGTGTGGATGTTACTCATAACTTGTTTTGGGTCGTGACAAGTACTAAAAAGACGTGGCAATAATTTGCTTAACAACTATAATTATTTGTCATGTGAAAATGATATAACCACAAATTTGTTATTGTGATAATATGTTATAGCTAATAATTATATTTACCACGAATTGAAATTTGTTGTAGCAATACTAATCTTGTCACGACCTAACTCACCGGGCCGTGCAGGCACCTACTCTAACACCTAAGTAGGAGAACCCTCGATTCCCAAACAATTTAAGACATGCGAAAGATTAGGAAACTAGAGATAAAAGACAATTCACGGATCTTTATAAAATAAAGAGTTTTTCAAGATTCAAAGTTAAGACTTGTAAAGTAATTAACACCCCCAGAGATCTACTCTAAACAGGTACAAGAGCTCCTAAGATTTACAAGTATATAACATCATAACAAATGACGCAGCTCCCACCACTTGGAAGGAAAAATAGAAGTTGCTGGAGATTGCCTTTGTCTTCACCTATGAAACATCACTGACCCTGCAACCAGACTATGCCAAAAAGTCATAACAAGAGTAGTATCAATACAAACCACACGTACTGGTAGGCATCATCGGTCAACCCGATGCCCACCGTATAATATAAGAAATCGACTAGTAGAAAACATGCAATAAGACTGTTCATTTCTCCACCTTGTTATCCTCCTGCCCTTACCATTCTGAATACTTAAGATATACTAGTACACTTGATTCTAACCCCTCACTCACTCCATTCTTAATCATAGCTTAACCATTCTATCACTAGAGGAGTGTCCGGATGTAACCACTACCAACCCGGACAACCATTTACGATGTACTCTTACTTCTTCCATATCACCACTTAACCCTTGACCCCGTAGTACATTCTATCAAGGTTCGCTAACCGTTCAATACGTATCCCCTTCCAAGGTAAGACCTAGCTACTTAATGTTCACGACATGAACACCTCCCCACTTTTGAGAACACAATTATCCTCTCTAATGTAATACATAGCAACACTTGGAACTCAGCCTCCACTTACCCTACCACACCCCGATTTGGGTCTGACCATTATCGTTCATGCAGTAACGAGATATATAACGAGTAACTGTAATATGGCGCACACACATATACAAAATACATAGTTCATTTAGTATTTCAAAAGCAATGTACAATTCCACATTCTCAATAACAAGTAGTTATGACATTCAATGGTCCTCTCATGGAACCCATACCCAAACTGTTAGTGTGCCAAAACGTGACACTCGATCCAGTATATGTGTCGGAACGTGACACCCGATCCAATATATGTGTCTGTACGTGACACCCAATCCAATATATGTATTTGTGTCTGTACGTGACACCTGATCCAATCAGCACAATCACAATCACAATCACAATCACAATCACACTCATAATGAACATACTCATAATCATATAATCAAGTATTAGGTTCATGGCATTCAATTATACATATTTAGTCTTTTCCTTAGGTTCGATTCATAATTCTCTAATCCCATACATGTATGCATATAACGAAGCCATTAACATGTTTAGATCACACAACCTGGAAATCAAACCATCACCTAACCCTAGTTCACAAGATGAAGCTTTCTCCCAAGGTATTCGTCTGATGTAACAACTGCGAATACATGTACAACTGTCCTTTTTTCGATGCACGAAGGCCTAGGCATGAATTCTACCGTCAATTAACAACATACTACGCAGTGAACATGAATTTAAGACTACTCAATTAAATAAACCTAGCCTACCTGGGCACCAAGCAACTGCATGGGGTTATAGTTCCAATCCTGGTTTTCAGACCCCGAGACAGTGGATTTGACCGAGAATCCGCAAGTTATCGTCATTCTTGCACTAGAAATCTCTTTCTCCTTCTTTCCCAAGCATAGAGCAGCCTTTTGAGGGTGTCTGGGGTGATCCTCGCCTCTTTATGGTGTTTTTGGAAAAAGAAGAAAATAATACTTCGCATTATTTAAGTTTTGTCCCATCTATCCCGATCTGGTGTGAACTCTTCCGCTCTAGCGCCGCCGCCCTAACGGCATCTGGCCCGCTATGGCGGGATAATAGGCCTAGTTTTTCTTCGACGTTTTGCCTTTCCTAAATAACGATGGTTCGGGTCATTACAATAGATACCACTTTACCCTTCGTTCGTCTTCGAACGACCAGCGAAGGGATAGACACGAGTCCCTCTCGGAGTACTTCTAAACTAGCGGATTGGCCCATTACGGAATCATGAAGGATGGTGGTTTTCCAAATTTTTTAAGCATGAAGGGTTCTATACTCAAGGGACCGGTTAGGGAAAAGAGGCAACACACGGAGAAAAGAAACGCGTCCCACTGCACAGCCTGACCTCGCCAGAGCAACAGTCTTCCCGCTGAGGCAGGTCCGTTGTGTCGAGGAACCTTCCGCTATAGCGGGAGATTGGAGACAGTAAAGGGGGAAAGGGGTATGATTTCCCATTTCCTCCCTTTCTTATTCAAAAATTCTCAAAACCCTCTCAATCACTTCTCTCCGAACGTCGATTTCAAGGTAATGTTCTCGTTCCTTACACTATTTACTTCAATACTTACTTAACTATGATTGCATGACGTTAAACAATTGATTAGAAGGACCTTGGGGTAGTTATTCAACATTTTTGAACATATGATGCTTGATTCGTTAGTAAAACATAGCATGGACACTTCCTTTATGTTCACAACGTCTTCACAACGTTCTGAGCGTAAGGATTTCATGAAAATACGGTTGAAACAATACTGAAATGGGTGGGGGAAGTTGAAAAGTTTCTTGATGTAAAACTCGAATTTAAACATCAATTAGGGGTTATTTTGCTAAAATAATTGCATATTTAAGTACTAGGGAACTTTATAGACTCTAATCTACTGAAATTCTATGAAAACGAGGTTTTTGGGATGAAGGGGAGCCATGATCGTGCCTGAGGTTCGTCCCAGATGAAGGTCGCTCTAGCGACCTTCATCCCATTGTGGCGGCCTCCTTCATCCCGTTCTGGCGGGATTTAGTGGGGCAGTGGCCCCCTGCCACTCTTATTATAAATCAATTGTTTCCCTTAGCCAAGTGTTTACTAATTCCATAGAGTCCTAACGTGTACCTTTCATAAATTTTGCAGGCATGTCTACTCTGATTGGGATAAATGAGGAAAACTTGCCTTTCATTCAGTTTCCTAATGTTGTAAGTCGGGAGAGGCACTATGACCACCGGAATACCAAATTCCTATGCGCGAGGGGTTTTCACTTGCTGAACCTAGAAGAGAAAGCGCCCGCCTTTTATGCTTGACTTATGGAGTTCGAATGGGCCCCACAGACAAAGGCTCCCCCAGCTGCGCGCTCTACATGGGTGAGGGAGTTCTATGCCATCTTACCTACCGTCCGCTGGAATGACCCTCACCCTACTATCCGCATTCGAGGAGTTGACATCCCCCTGAACACTCCATTCATTAATGATGTGCTCGAGGTACCAGAGGTTCCCAACACAAAGTATGAGGCCAGATTGAATGATATGGATTTGAGTTGGTTGAAGGATACACTGGTTGAGCCTGCGCGTCGGGATCGGGTCTACTAGGCTACTAATCAAGGAATCTCCAGCACTAACTGGTCACCAAATGCTAAGAGGTGGCTACACTTGATTTTTAGGAGGATCCGCCCGTCGGGCAACTGCACCGACGTGACCTTTCCCCGGGCATTAGTGGTGGCTTGTGCTATACAGGGAATTTGACTGAATGTGAGCACACAAATTATTTCTGAGTGAAAGGTGTTCTACCAGGGCAACAAGAAGGCGTTCTTCCTACCTGGACTGGTGACAACGAAGTGCAAGCGGGCGGGGGTGCCACTCTTGAACACCGATGAGGTACTTCCCATGGATCTTTTTTTGCACCTTCTTTTGATTAGGCAGGCTTCCACCTCCGGGAGTAAGAGGAGAAAGACGGATAACGCCGGTAGCAGTCAAGTAACTACCGAGGTGGATGACTAAGGGGAAGGGGGGGGGAGGAGCGGAAAGACAATGAGGGTGACGACACTCTCCCTACCCAGTCCCATCCCCCACTCTCAGGTGCTCATGTAGAGGAGGACCTGGTGGCCGTCCGGAGGAGATTGGGTAGCTCCTATGCTAGCACCACTTTAGTTCCACCCTCAATTGCCCTTAAAGTTGAGATGCTTCGCCGTCAGTTGCGACATGAGATGAGGAAGAGTATAGAGAGGAATCGTCTGATGGCACGAATGTAGAAGATCATTAAGGTCATCTTTACTTGTGTCGCCCCGCAGAGGGAGCTTCTTTGACTTAAGCTGGGAGACTACCGAAAGTTCCCTTGGTTGAACGAGGCATCGTCTGGCATGATACCCCCGGAGGACCTGTAACTCCGATAGCGACACTTCTCATTCCCAGGGTTCCTAATTTAGTTTTTTCCCCTCTCGGGCATGTAATGAACAAAGTTTCTATTTCTCTTTCGTTTTTCCTTAAATTTTTGTAAGCACATGGATGCTGGTTTTTGCTATTTTCATAACCAATAATTAAATGCTAGGGGTATAACCTATTGTTCTATTGTTGAGTATTGATTGGATTACATGGATTAATCTATCTACGAGAGATCTATAGGTGTGACTAGGGAAAAACATGAGAGATAGGGCTCAGATTCTGTCTCGCCATGTCCCACTCTGGCGGTCTCGCCCCGGCGGGAATAATCCCGCCCCAGCGGCTCCGACGTAAAACAATACCCAGGTCAACAAATTCCTGGGGTTCTTCCCGTTTCTAAAGTCTTTTATTGATTCCCAAGCTGTAACTAAGCATTTATGATCATCCTCTTAGCTAGGATAGTTATTTCCTACCCCCGAGTCAACCCAATGGTACACACGCCAAAATTTCTTTCCCATTAATCCAACACCACAAACACGCACATCCCAGAATGTGCCCATCACTCACACAGTTATAGTCTGTCGTAACTCACATCCAGATTTTGCATACGAATCACATCGTAGTTTATCTAGACCCTTGCACCTAACCTAGTGATGACTTTCTTCTCGACAATAGGTTCACAAAACCCAGGCAATTAAGACTCGCACATTTTCAAACATTTAGGCTAGCATATTGCACCCATCGAAATCCAGACAAGCATTACTATGCACATATCATATCATACCATCCAAGTAATGTACCTTTCACACCAACAGTTAATTCAGACAACCATATGCACATATTCACAGTTTCAAGCTAGAACTCACAGACAAGCTTAAGTTATTGATTAGTTCGCTCCATAGATGATCATTATTGATCATCCATGTATTTATGCCGCCCCTAAGGTCAAATACCAATTGAAACCTTCTTAGTTCCAATTTACCCTGCTTGTGTTCCTTCAGCTGTGACTACGGCATCGAGTTCATTTTGTTGAGATACCAATTGAAATCAGGAGATATCAATTGGACTCAATTCATACCACAAGCAACAACTCGCACGAGAGGAGAGAAAAAATGGAACGACTTCCTAGAATGCTTCATAGCTTCCTGCAGATTAGATTACGTCAACACACCAATCCGCGGGAGTCTATTCCACATTTGCTCTTGTACTGTGAGACTGTTAACTTGGGCTCTGATACCAATTTGTCATGACCCAACCAACCGGGCAGTGCGGACACCTTTTCTAACACCTAAGTAAGAGAACCCTTGATTCCCAAACAGTTTAAAACATACTGAATATTAGGAAAACTGGAGATAAAAGACAATTCACGGATCTTTATAAAATAAAGAGTTTTTCAAGATTCAAAGTTAAGACCTGTAAAGTAATTAACACCCTCAGGGATCTAGTCTAAATAGGTACAAGAACTCCTAAGATTTACAAGTATATAACATCATAACAAATGACACAGCTCCCACTACATGGAAGGAAAAATAGAAGTTGTTGGAGATTGACATCGTCTTCGCCTATGAAACATCACTGACCCTGCAACCAAACTATGCCAAAAAGGCATACCAAGAGTAGTATCAGTACAAATCACACGTACTGGTAGGCATCATCGATCAACCCGATACCCACCGCATTATATAAGAAATCGACTAGTAGAAAATATGCAATAAGACTATTCATTCCTCCACCTTGTTATCCTCATGCCCTTACCATTCCGAATACTTAAGATATAGTAGTACACTTGACTCTAACCCCTCACTCACTCCATTCTTAATCATAGCTTAACCATTCTATCACTAGAGGAGTGTCTGAATGTAACCACTACCAACCCGGACAACCATTCACGATGTACTCTTACTTCTTCCACATCACTACTCAACCCTTGACCCCGTAGTACAATCTATCAAGGTTCGCTAACTGTTTAATACGAATCCCCTTCCAAGGTAAAACCTAGCTACTTAACGTTCATGACACGAACACCTCCCCACTTTTGAGAACACAATCATCCTATCTAATGCCATACATAGCAACACTTGGAACTCAACCTCCACTTACCCTATCACACCCCAATTCGGCCTGACCATTATCTTTCATGTAGTAACGAGATATATAACGAGTAACCGTAATATGACACACACACATATATAGAATACATAGTTCATTTAGTATTTCAGAAGTAATGTACAATTCCACATTCTCAATAACAAGTAGATATGACAATTCAATGGTCTTATGAAACCTATACCCAAACTGTTAGTATGCCGGAACGTGACACCCGATCTTAATTAGTGTGTCGGAACGTGACACCTGATCCAGTATATGTGTCGAAACGTGACACCCGATCCAAAATATGTGTCGAAACGTGACACCCGATCCAAAATATGTGTCGGAACGTGACACCCGATCCAATTTATGTATTTGTGTCGGTACGTGACACCTGATCCAGTCAGCACAATCACAATCACACCCATAATGAACATACTCATAATCATATAATCAAGTATTAGGTTCATGACATGCAATTATAATATTTAGTCTTTTCCTTAGGTTTGATTCATAACTCTCTGATCCCATACATGTATGCATATAACGAAGCCATTAATAGGTTTATATCACACTATCAGGAAATCAAACCATCAACGAACCCTAGTTCACAGGATGAGGATTGCTCCCAAGGTATACATCTGATGTAACAACTAGGAATACATGTACGACTGTTCCCTTTTCGGTGAACGAAGGCCTACGCATGATTTCGACCGTCAATTAATAACATACTACGCAATGAACATGGATTTAATACTACTCAATTAAATAAACCTAGCTTACTTGGGCGCCAAGCAGTTGTACGGGGTTATAGTTCCAATCCTGGTTTCCATACCTCGAGATGGTGGATTTGGCTGAGAATCCGCAAGTTATCGTCATCCTTGCGCTAGAAATCTCTTCCTCCTTCTTTTCCAAGCCTAGAGCAGCCTTTTGAGGGTTTCTGGGGTTATCCTCGCCTCTTTTTGGTGTTTTTGGAAAAAAGAGAAAATAAGACTTCGCGTTATTTAAGTTATGTCTCCTCCATCCCGCTCTGGTGCCGCCGCCCTAGCGGTATCTGGCCCGCTGTGGCGGGATGATGGGCCTAGTTTCCCCCCGACGTTTTGCCTTTCCTAAATAACGATGGTTCGGGTCGTTACAAATCTAAACTAGTGATAGGTGTTAATCGTTGATCGATTTGATTCAATTTTATAATCTTTCCTTGTAAAATTTAAATATGATATTAATAAATAAATAAATAATTATATCTAATTAATTTTAATTGATTAATTATATCGAATTTAACTAATAAAGTCTTACTAAAACTTATATTGATCAAATACTTCCAAAATTGTTAGACACAAACTTGTTCCATCAAAATAGTATCTTGATAAAAATTAGTTATACCTATCAATCCACTCCATAAATTGTGCACATGCATTAACTGATTTCTGATTCTTTCCTGAATCCTTTATCCAACAAAGTTTCTTTCCTTTAGTGTCAAATTTTTACTTTGTTTTATTTGAAATTATTTTTAAAAATATATTTTCTATGAAAAGGGATTAAAAGATTCTTAAATTGTGCAAAATTATATAAAACATTCTAAGCTAATAGTTTGATTAAAAAAATGCTCTTGTCATCAACAGTTTGATCCAAAATATCCCTATTATTATTACTTAATGATAAAAAATGTTCTTTTTTCAAATAAATATAGTATTATTTTTCTTTTAGATACATTACTTTTCTAATGATGATTGTTTTAATTAGAAAATGTTTATCCTACTTCAATTCAAGAAAAACTAAAAATAAAAGTAGATTCTATTTTATTAGAATTTTTTTATCGTTATCTAAATGAAAAATTAATGATAGAGTTACTATAATCTTATATATATATATATATATATATATGACCTATATTATCATTTAAAAACGCACATAAAGTTATTCTATTTTAATTGTTAAAATGAGATTAAAAGAAGAGAACTTATTTCTTACTTATTTATTAGTTCAAGTGATTTTAAAAATGAAAAGAATACAAGAATAATGTTCTTTAGAAGTAATAATTTTATTAGGAATACAATAAATTTAAAGAGAAAAATAATATATATATATATATACACACACACACGCTAGGGGAGTTTCTTAATCAAACAGTCAACAACAGACACTTTTGGACCAAACTATTAATTGAGGCATTTTATTCAAGTTCACATAGTTTAAAAATATTTTAAATCTTTTTTTAATTTCTCAATAGTACACGAAATATGGGGCCCCAAAGTTAGGAGGCCTAAAGCCCGTAATTATTAGGGTAACATACATATATCGCATTAGTTTATGAGCTAATTACTTAGATTCACACTAGTTTGCAATATAACGAATCTTACTAGATTTTGGATTCTGAATACATATATTTGGTGCGTCTAGATACATCCAGATGCATATATCTCAGATATATAGTGTAATTTATTCTAAATACACTGTATCCAAGTGAATTCTCATGTATCAGACTCTCGTTGCTCGCATTTCTTCTATCTTGCTCGTCATTCTCCTATTTCCATGTATCTGGTATCCCGGATATATGGTGTGATTCATATGTATTTGAAGATCTCGCCTCCCTCACATTTTGTTGGCCTCTCTCCTTTTCTTGATCGCCTCTCTCCCTATTTTAGTGTATCTAGTAGCAAAAATATATGTATCGACGAATAGAATTGTATACACAAATATAATTATATCGTTATTGTAATTCGTAACAAATTATATTTGTATTCACATGCATTTGTATTCATCTGTTGCCTTGTGTTGTAGATTCATATATCTCAGATATATAGTGTAATTTATTCTAGATACACTGTATCCAAGTGGATTCTCATGTATCTGACTCTCGTTGCTCTCCTCTCTTCTATCTTGCTCGTCATTCTCCTATTTCCATGTATCTGGTATCCTGGATATATGGTGTGATTCATATGTATTTGAAGATCTCACCTCCCTCACATTTTGCTGGCCTCTCTCCTTTTCTTGATCGCCTCTCTCCCTATTTTAGTGTATCTAGTAGCAAAAATATATGTATCGATGAATAGAATTGTGTAAACAAATATAATTATATCGTTGTTGTAATTCGTAACAAATTATATTTGTATTCACGTGCATTTGTATTCATCTGTTGCCTTGTGTATTGTATTTATGTATTACCATATGTGTTTGTGCTAGAATTTGTATTTGTATCATTGATTGTTATCATTTGTATTGTAGAGAGATAGAAAGGAAGAGGCGGGAGTGAGAGAGGGACAGAGAGGGGGGGGGAGAGGGAGAGAGGAAGAAAGGAGAGAGAGGGGGGAGGGGGGGGAGAGGGAGAGAGGAAGAAAGGAGAGAGGGGGGGGGGGTCTTTAACATTGCTATATATATATAAAAAATCAGTAGCTGTCAAAAGTAATTATTTCAAATTATAGTGATGTATTACTACGTAATTTTTCCTTCATTTTTAACCGATTAAAAAAGAAAAAATATCACAAGACAGAAGTAATAAGAGGAACCAGGGGAGGATCTAGGGTGTAGGGAGGGGTTCACCCAAACCCCATCGATGATAAATTATATTGTATAAATAAGATATTTTTTAAAAGAGTTATGTGTATATATATAATTTGAATTTCCTAAATATAAGATTAGACATTAACTCAGTGGTTGAAATGTTCAAATTCACCTTAAACTTTCAAATTCAAATCATAAATAACTAAGTTTTTTTCTAACCTCCTTAGTCAAAATCATAAATGGTATAAGACTTTGAGTATACTATACTAGAAGAGTAAGTCAAATATGAGTATCAACATGTGTGTTATTCATTGAACCTTGCATTTTCCGTGACTAGCTAGTTTAATAAATTTGAAATTTCTAGCCATACAATTTTTTTCCCAATTCAACTAATTGTATTTTTCTTATATAGTGTACTAAGAAAGCCACGTCTGAGCAGTTATTTTTGTTAGGGAAGTCATGAGGTTATTATTTTTATAACATTAATTTGATTATTATATATTTTAGTAATCCTTATGTATTATAACAATTGGAAGTTCATGATTAAGAAAAGTTTTTGCTTGCTTTACATGCTGTGATTAAAAAAGAAAGTTAAGGGGATGAAAGATGAGGCAATTTTTTAAATTTGTTTGTTATTTTAGTGTATAAATTATTTACAAAATATCCGTATCAATCAGAGTGCAGACCCATCTTGAGTTGAAAATTTGATTATGTCATTCTTGATAGTTGGTGTCATTTCTTATTCCCACACAATATTGTATATTATTAATATCCACTTCTTACTAATTTATGTGATATATAAATAAATAATGTGTGCATATATAAATAAATAGTTTACACAAAATGTTTTAATTACCTAGAGCATAAAAAATAAGGTGTGTGAAATGAGTCGGTTGCATTGAAATTAGAGATACTAAAATAGGTTGATATAGAAATTGAATTTGGTCATGATCCGTCCAAGTTTTCTTTAAGCTTAAATGGACTAAATATCGGGTTAGGTCATGACCCGTAAAAATTGACCAACTTAATCTCAATAATTTTAACATTGTTATTTAACTTTTATAACCACAATTTGAATTTCAACTCAAGGAAAAAAAGTTACAAATGAATAAATAAATCCTAGAAGATATAAAATAGATAGTAATTCATACTTTCAATATAGGAACATACATTTTATCAATGTAAAAAAACGTTTTAGTACGAATTGAATCGGAGATTAAATTGAACTCAATTGAAGATTCTTTTTAAAATGAGTTAAGACATAAATTGTTTGAGATTGAACCCAATTCAAATTATATATATATATATATATATATATATATATATATATATATATATATATCCACACCACTACACCAAAAATGATCTTTAATAACAATAACTTAATTGCCACCAAATATGTATTTTTAGTGGAAATTCACTCTTTATAAATGTCGTTAAAGCCTATAGCGAGATTGGATCCAATGACGATTAACTAATGTCGGTAAAAGCTTTAACACTCTTTGCTAATGTGTATATTTATTACCGCTAAAAGTTATTTTTGTTGTAATGCACACACATAAATATAAAATAAATCTTTTAAAAATATAATAAAAGTGTAAGATAGGAAACAAATAATGCAAAAAGATATATAGTGTCATATAAGTTAAGAAAATTCATAGAATTAATTACTCATCCTTAGGTGTATATCTCCATATATATACTGACATACAACAATCACTCTGTTTTATTTTATCCTTTCAATGGAAGACCACAACTCTAAGCAAAATGAACCTCTTCTTTCACAAACAGAAATCAGTACATCTGATCTTAATAATAATAATAGTCTCATAAGAAGTTCTTTTGGTTCTTCATTTGTTGCTGATGCTGATGATATTCCACCTATCACTGGAATTCAAGATTTCTTTAGAGAGTTTACTGTTGAATCTAAAAAATTATGGTATCTTGCTGGTCCAGCTATTTTCACCTCAATTTGTCAGTACTCTCTTGGTGCTGTTACTCAAACATTTGCTGGTCATCTTGGCACTCTTGAACTTGCTGCTGTTTCTGTTGAAAATTCTGTCATTGCTGGTTTCTCTTTTGGTGTTATGGTACGTTATTCTCGCTGAAAAATGTTCAGTAGCTATTGATTCGGTGAGAAAAGAAAAAAAAATATTATGTTTTTTTTTACAAATTGTCAGTTATTTCATTGAGAATCTGTTTTTCATGATGTATTTTTCTGGTAATAAGCTGGTTTGATGTGTGTGGTCATTGTTACATCTCATAATTATTTGTTCATCTTAGATATTAGTTGTTGAAAAAAGAAAGTTAGTTGAGAGGAAAGAGATTGATAATTAATTTCATCTCACTCTGGACCTCACCTCACAGAGTTTATCATATTAGGGCCACCCTAATATCAAAAAAGTCACGATTTAAAATTTATGAATTTTTATTTTTTTATTTTTTTAGGTTATTGGTTTTCAATGATTTTCAAGATGGATCAAGAATACATAATTATTTTATTATAATATATAGAAATAAGACATTGTCCTTATTCTTGAGAGATTTCCTTTTTACCTCTTTCATATAGAGATAACTATTGCTTTGTATATGTTGTTGTTTTAATAGATAACTACACTTTGTAGTTTTCTAAATAAAAATACAAAAAAAAATTGTATTATTATCTTAAAACCTTATTTTTGTATTATATGCCAGTGGCTTAGAACTTACTTGAAAGGCAGATATTGACTATAATTTCATGGACCTCACATAGTTTATCATGTTAGGCGCCTCATATCATGTTGTAAATGCGGAATCAGAGTTTGAAATTTATATATTTATTCTAAATTAATTATTCATACATATTAAATAAATTTTCAAGATATATATAATATTTGAACCAAAGCTACTAGAATCAGCTGTCATCATGTACTAGATATTTAATCCTTGGTGTGCAAGGTGTTAAGCCCTAGATTAGTTCGTTATGAGTTATTTCCCGCCTTTAGAAATCTTTACCTCATGAATTAGCTTTTCGGATTGAGTTACACCCTGAAATCTATTCAATTTTTTGTTTTGTTTTGTATGGACAGTTGGGTATGGGAAGTGCACTAGAAACACTATGTGGACAAGCATTTGGAGCAGGACAAATTGACATGTTAGGTGTATACATGCAAAGATCATGGGTTATTCTCAATTCAACAGCAGTAATCTTAATGTTTCTTTATATTTTTGCTGCCCAATTTTTGAGATTAATTGGACAAACAGAGGATATATCAAGGGAAGCAGGAAAAATGGCTTTATATATGATTCCTCAATTATTTGCATATGCTATGAATTTTCCAATAGCTAAATTCTTACAGGTAACAGAGACGAATTCACGATTTAAATTTAATACATATAAACATAATGTGTTGAACATTTGATATTTTGGTGATTTTTAGTCGCAAAGCAAGATTATGGTGATGGCATGGATTGCAGCAATAGCTTTGGTTTTTCATACATTTTTTAGCTGGTTGCTTATGTTGAAGTTGGGGTGGGGCCTTGTCGGTGCCGCGGTGGTGCTCAACTCATCATGGTGGTTCATAGTGGTGGCGCAAATGTTATATATATTTAGTGGTACTTGTGGACAAGCATGGTCAGGTTTCTCATGGAAGGCTTTTCTTAATCTATGGGGCTTTGTTAGGTTATCTCTTGCCTCTGCTGTCATGCTATGGTTAGTAAATTAATCAACACTCCATTTTCGACATATTCAGTATAATCTCAATAAGTCGAGTTTAAAAATGATCTAGTGTATGCAGACTTTATGCCTATTTCGTACAGTGGCGGACCTAGGATTTTCGTTCAGGGGGTTCGAAAAATAAAAGTATAAACATGTAAATAAGCCAACAAAAAAAATATTCAAGAAAGTAGTAGTATATAGTTTATAGGTACAAAAAGTTAGTTTCGTTACAAGAAATCCGAAACTAACATAAGTGATTACAGTGAAACAAAAAGTTAGCCCTTTAAAATATGTCAAATCAACAATAGAATATTATGGGAGATGATTTTAATATTTGAGTTTTGAATGTTGGAGAAGAACAAGAAAGTGATTTAGAGATTTGGAAAGTGAAAAAATTATTAGCTTTTAGGAATGGGAGTATGGGACCCTTGAATTTTTTGGGTTTAACACCACATTTTAGCACTTTTTATTTTTAAAAAAAAAACAAAAAAAAAACATGAAAATCAGAACTGGAACTAAAAAAGAAAAAAAACTGAAAGTAAAAAACTAAACAAAAAGCACTAACCTAGGGATTCGATCCCTGGACGTCAAGCTTTTTATTGAAGGGAGCTGCCACTGGGCTATCTCCTACACCTTGTCATTGAGGGGGTTCAAAATATATATATCCACATATATCCAGAAAATTCACCTTATATATACAGTGTAATTTTTTATTGAGGGGGTTCGGGTGAACCCCCTGGACAACACGTGGGTCCGCCCCTGATCTCGTACGATATAGATGTTGTTTCAAACAAAATATTCCACCTTGAAACTTATAAAACCAACTTTTTTATTAAATACCCTTATGAATAAGAAGGCTACCATCCATATACATAGTTGATAGACATATAAGACCAAGACACATATTAGAGTCCAAATTTGTTAAATATTTGGGGATCTTTTCTTTTTGCAATTTTTATAGTCTTTGAGAATGACAAGAGCAATTATGCAAGAAATCAATCTACCATAACTTTCTTCATTATTTCCTAACACGAAAAGTATACTCTTTTTTTAAAAGATCAAATAAGATAATATCATCAGCAGTACCTTTGAGACTTTTGGTCTAAGTCGTTAACTATTTTTGACAAGTGTAATTATTATGGTTTTGTTGATGTAACTATTATTAGAGTAATAAATGCCAATAAGACTTAACTAAAAGTCTCGAGTTTGATTCGAGTCTTTCTGAGTATGAAGTCATCTATTAGACAGTGTTTTACCTTAGAATATGGACTTTTCGGTATAAATTTAAATTTAATCGGACTCCAATCAAAACAAAGGAAAAGTTAAAGTAATAAATATATATGTTTATGCAGCTTGGAGACTTGGTACTTTATGGCGTTAGTCCTGTTCGCTGGTTATTTGAAGAATGCAGAAGTCGCTGTTGATGCCTTGTCCATTTGGTGAGTGCACACAAATTACTTTTGTCTAAAAAGTTGAGTCCTTTATAATATTTATTTATTCATTACCATTATTGCTATTTGTTACTCCCTCCGTTTCAAAAAGATTGATCTGATTTGACTTGGCACGAAGTTTAAGAAATTAAAGAAGACTTTTGAATCTTGTGGTCCTAAATTAAAGTTATGTCAAATGTACAAAATTGCCCTTAATCTTGTGGTCTTAAACATGCCACGTGGAAAGCAAAAAGTAAAATGTTACCAAAAAAGGAAAGAAGTCATTTTTTTGAAATTGACTAAAAAGGAAAGGAGGTCATTCTTTGTGAAACGGAGGGAGTATTTTATAGTACTATATTTATTTTCTTCTTCTTGCTTTATGGTTAGAGAGATGTATTGAAAACGTCCCTAAATTTGACATGAATTGTTAGTTTTGTTCATAAATATTGACAGTTTTAAAAAACATTCTTCTATTTGACAGCTTAAATGCACCCCTAGTTGCTACATGACATAGCAAATGGTCTCAAATTCTTGTAGGAGCGTGAGATTCTTAATAAAAAATCGAGAAAAATGTTAAAAATACTCTTAAACTTAACGTGAATTTAGGGATGTATTTCACCCATGTGACAAGATCAGGGAATGTATATAATTTCAGTTAGTCAAGTAGAGGAGTTTTTTCAAAGTTGTCAATAATTTTGGGCATAATACATAAACGTGATCCTTAACCTGACTTCAACTGACAACTATGACTTTTAAATTTGCGTGTGCACAAGTAGACATTTAAACTTGTATAGAATTGAACAAATAGACACATTGACCCTATATTGCATTCTACTTGGCAATTTTGTGTCCTAGTGGCGTCCTACGTATATTATGTCACGTAGGACACATGTGTCTACTTGTTCAATTTTATACAAGATTAAGTGTTTACTTGTGCACACCCAAAATTGAAGGACATTAATGTCAACTAAAGCCAATTTAAATAGCATATTTATGTATTATGCCATAATTTTAAAAATAAAACTAATAATTCACATCAAATTTAAAAGCGTTCTCAATACTTCTTCCTCGTACTTATTCTATTTTAGTGAACAGCTAGATTAGACGACAAATTATTGTTTGACAGTCCCACATTTTGTCCCTTAACATTTGGAGTAGGTGTAAAGTAATTTAGAGATCAAAGATTCTAATAATTACTAATAGTAGACCCTACCCTTTATGAATTATTTACTCCAATATAATAAAATATCATTTTCAGCAGAGTCTGCCTTTTACTGCTAACTAGTGTTAAAAGGCAAAAACAAACTTTGATACGGCAACGGAGAACAAATTTAATATACCTAATTTTATAACTTGTATATACCAACCATTCACATGAAATTTATATTTAACAATATCAATATGCAAAGGTTATTGAGCAAGTAGTTGCATTAAATAATTGTATTGGACGTTTCTAAATTCTTGTTATCCTTGTTAAAAAGTATAGTATTTGATCATTTTAGAAAATTAATATAATTAGTTGTTTGTTCCTATTTTTACCTACTATTAAAAAGTCAATATTTTCCCACTATTATTTAATTATGTATGGAAAGATTGAAGTTATCACTATTTCAGTAAAAAATTTTATTTTTTATCATATATTTTTCTAATAAACTGGTTAAGTGGAAAAGATTTTACCATTTATTTGTAATGGAAAAAACTTTTGTTTTTAGTACTGAACCTTAGCCATAACTATGAAGAGATGCTAATATAGTGCAAAAGAGAGAAATATTATTTTTATATTAAATAGAAAGAAGTAATAAATTAAATAAGAATAATTTAATCAAATTACTCTCTAGTTAATATTTTTTAAGGAATGTGTAAAACAAAATAAGACAAGTATTTGAAGAACGGAGGGAATACTATACTCCAAGAAAGTAATAATTGGACAAACTCGGAATTAAACAAATCAACTTTAAAAAAAACACAGCTAACGTTAGTCTAAACAAATCAATAATTTATTTTTGGATGCAAGAATATATCACTATTGCCCCTTCAATATTTTGTAATCTAGGATTAGTAAGGTTTTAGTATACAATTTTATTTACACCTTGTTTCTAGTTAACCGATATCCATTTTTGTTTTATTTTTTAATTTTTACTTCTAAAGTTAAATTAATTAATATGATGCAAATTTTGGGATAATAGGTAAAAAAAAAGGTATTTACCTAGGCTCTAGACCCCAAAATATGCACATTTCTAGTTCATGTTTGTCTAAAGAAATTGTGGAATTGCAGCATGAACATACTAGGATGGGCAGTTATGGCAGCTATTGGATGCAATGCAGCTATAAGGTTTGTTACAAATCCAAAATGACTATATTAATTATGTACTAGAATCGTTTGATAGCTGGATAAGAAATAAGTTATTCATGTATTAATTTCCGTATTACTTATATGACGTTTGGTTGACGATTTAGAAACTCACATAACTACATGTATAAGCTATGAGGGAAGGTGAAATAACTAATATATGAATAACTAATATCTGCATAACTCTAACCAGCAACCAAACGACCTTATAGTACGTCTCTTATACATACATCTAACATGATGAGATAAAATATGTTTCAGTGTTAGGGTGTCAAATGAACTCGGGGCAGCTCATCCAAGAACGGCTAAATTTTCAGTGGTGGTGGTTGTGTTCTCTTCATTCTTGATTGGGCTTCTCTTATCGGTGTTTCTACTGGTCTTTCGAAGTCAATACCCTAGCTTATTCGCGGAGAGTGAATCAGTTAAGCGTCTTGTTTATGAATTGACACCATTACTAGTATTTTGCATGGTGGTTAACAATATTCAACCAGCTCTATCTGGTGTTGCTATTGGAGCTGGATGGCAAGCTTTGGTTGCTTATGTCAATATTGCTTGTTACTATTTGTTTGGTATTCCATTGGGTTTAATTCTTGGCTATAAATTCAACATGGGTGTCCAAGTAAGTGCAACATTTCAATTTTGTATACGTAAAGTAGACCTTTTAATATTTAATTAACCTATTATTTAAGTACTTACAAATTTTGTTTATGATGTTAGGGAATTTGGTATGGAATGGTTAGTGGAACAGTAATTCAGACATTTGTACTATTTTGGATAGTTTACAAAACCAATTGGAACAAAGAGGTAAGTAATTACTTGTTATAATAGAATGTACATAGTAACAACGCGAAAGAACTTTATATTGTTGATGTATATAAATTAAATCATCCGTCCCTTGTAATTGAGTTGTCTTAGTTCCCTTCCCCCTCCCCAAACTCATAAAAATTGCCCTAGTACAATAAGTATTGAGAAAACAAACTTATAGTGCAACAACTTTATTTCAACAATAGATTTAATGGTCTTCTTACCTAAGTTTTAGGCAGGCTGAAGTGCATATATATCCAATTTTAGCGCCATTTTTTAAGTTATGCCTGAGTTTATAACTTCAGATATACGGTGTCTGAACTATACATGATTGAAGTTCAGACATTTTGCTTGAACCCTAGGGATATATGATTGAAGTTTAGTCTTTTTTGTCTGAACTTTAGCCATATATGGTTGAAGTTCAGTTAGCTTATCACATATGATTGAAGTTCAATCATTTATGCCTCAACTTCAGATAGAATATCAGAACTTCGACCATATGAAACTTTAGATTATTTCTTTGACATCAAATGTCTGAAGTTGGTCGATAGGTGGTAAACATGCAAAAAATTTAAAAATTTAGATACCACATGAAAATTTTACAAAGTCATACTGGACATTGATATTTATTGGGCTTCTTCACTATCTATCAAAGTTTTGTAACACAAAGTATGAAAAATGCAGGCTTCTATTGCAGCAGCAAGGATTAAAATGTGGGGAGGGGAACCAGCAAATGAAATAGAGAAATAAACTTTGACTTGGCAAGTAATTGTATTAATTAGGTCCATCAATTGTATTTGGAAATTTGAGTTGCTTTTGCACTATTCAATGTAACGTTGCTGCTCTCAGTACGTATTATATATTGAGCATTGTAAGGTACTTTTGCCCAAAATTATTCTTTTTTTGGAAGCTGCAAATCAAACCTCTTATACATCAATAAACAATAATATACAAAACTCTGATTATTTTTCTTACAACAATATTTAAAAACTTGATATATAATATTATACACCCAATATATAATATTATACAAAATTATAGGAAGTGTTTATACACTCATATACAAATTCAGTACTCTACAAAATTTCGACTTCGTCTTCACCCCTGAATCCAAGTATCAGATTCATCCAAAAACTATATTAAGTCGCCGAAATTTTAGATTTTAAGCTCCTAGATACGTAACTGATATTTTGTAATAATAACCATTCAAAACAGAGCTTATTTAAAGAAATTCAATTTTCAAACTTTGAGCTTCAACCATGTCTGACACCAATTTTTATTTAGGGAAAAATGAAAAATATACTTTGAACTATCGTAAATGGTATGTAGATACCCTCCGTCATCTTTTGGAACATTAGTGTCCCTGCCGTCTAAAAACTAGAGCATATATGCCCTTCACTCTAACGGAAGACTAAATAGGGACACGTGGCATAATCTTATCCGTCCATCCAATATTTAATAAATGTCGGATCGGTGGATAAGATTATGACACGTGTATGTCTGTTAGTATAAAGGGTATATATGCTCTAGTTTTTGGATGGCAGGGGCACCAATGTCCCAAAAGTATGACGGAGGATATCTGCATATCATTTACGATAGTTTGAGGTATATTTATCCTTTTTCCCTTTTATTTATAATTCGATCAAAACTTCAATATAAGTTGTGCTGGTTTAATAGATCTTTCTATTAGTTTGTCTTGTAATAGTAATAACATTAACTTGCATAAAAAACCTCCACATTTTTGTTTTTTTTTTTTAAATAGAAAAAAAGCTACACGACTCAATAAATCTCAGTCTTATAAATATTTATAATTTAGAGTTGTCATAAAATTACGCTAATTTAGATAAACATTAAATTAAAAACCTTGATTAAATCATGTAAAGTAACTTTATGAACTACGCTAAAGCATAATTATCTCTTCTTTTTTTCACTTAATATCGATCCCTATTCATTGTAGAGATGAAAAAGCTTAATATCTTTTTGGTAAAAAAATCAGGATGATAGTTTGGAAAAAAAAGAGATGAAAATTTTCGGAGGAAGCTGAAAATTAATTTTCATATAAATTTGATGGATTGAGATTTAGGCCCGTTTGGTCATGCGATATAAAATCATGATTTGAAGTTGAAGTTTTGTTTGGACATGCGATTTAAACTTTTTATGTTTTCTTATCAACTCAAAGAAAAGTTATCACCACTGCTTCACATTTAATCATAGGTATCGGATTTAAGTATTGAATATAAAGAAAATTATGTTGAGAGCGCCTTTTCCAAATGAGTTCTACAGTACATAATTCAAATTTAGTCGAAATTCTAATATAAATATCATACACACCGAGGAGGGAGAAATAAAAAAAGAAAAGAAAAGTTAAAGCAAAGTGTTGACTTTCTCTATTCTTTTTCCTAGTAGTGTTTGACCACATCACAAAAGAAATATGTTGTTCTTTAGAGGACAATATTGAGGCCTACAAAAGGTAAATAAATATTTAGCTCACAACTATTCCAACAACAAGATCTTCTTCACTGGTGTTTTTCACAGGTTCAAGAATTTATTTTATTAAGGGAAAAGGGTCAAAAATGCCCTTAAACTATGTGATAGGAACAAAAATGTTATTCGTTTAAAGTTTGGCTCAAAAATATCTTTGTCGTCAATACTTTGGTTCAAAAATGCCCTTGCAGTCAATACTTTGATCCAAAAATGTCCCTATAGTTACTAAATGGGTCAAAAATGCCCTTTTCCGAATAAATATATATATTTTTCTTTTTAAACATATCTTCTTCCTAATTAAAATATTATTAAAGAACATTGTTCTTGTTTTCTTTCTTTTCAAATCACTTTAACAAATAAAAATATAGGAAATATATTTTTTCTTCTTAATATCATTTTATCAATTAAAATAGAATAATTTTATGTACCCCTTTCGACTGATAATATATGTCATATATATAGATCATAGTATATTCATCATTAATTTATATTTATATAACGATAAAAATAATTATAATAAAATAAGAAATATTTTCATTTTTTATTTTTTCTAAATTGAAGTAAGATAAACATTTGCTAATTTTTTTTAAAAAATTATTCCAAAAAAAAAAGTGTTAAAAATAAATAAATAATATATTTATCTGGAAAATGAGCATTTTTACCCATTAAATAACAGTAAGGGCATTTTTGGGCCAAAGTATTAACGGCAAGAGTATTTTTAGACCAAACTACAAACGAAAGACATTTTTGTTCCTTTCGCATAGTTTAAATGCATTTTTTACCCTTTTCCCTTTTATTAATGTGTATCACCATTATTATTATTAATTAGGGATATCAATCACATAAAGCACATAAAAAATTATCTCACCAACAAAGAAAGGGGGGAAAAGAAAAGACGCCAATGATGACCCCATGCCAATAAAAGTCTATATTTATCATGAGATATTTTCCATGAAATTATGAAGTTAATAAAACTTAGTTTGATTAATATTGTTGAAAATTACTTTTGAATAATAAATAGTTTGAGTTGTATGACGAGTATTTGATTAAATTTAAATTTGAATTTAGTTGAGATAATTTAGATTTTTAAATTTTATTCCGGAGATTTATTTGTTTTCAAATTAGAGTTTTAAAACCTTCCATGCTTAATAAAATCATTGGGAGAAAATTTAATTTTCCTTCCAACATTTTTTCTCCACCATTTTTTTAAAAAAAAAATCAACATATAATATCTAATTAATACTACTACTTTTTTAACCATTCAAATGAAAAAAAGATACTCCCTCCGTCCAATGATATTTGTTGACTTGACACATACCGTAAGAAACAAAAATAATTTGAATATATTAAATTTAATCTTTTAAAAATTGTATTAGGTATTAAATATTATTTAATAACAAGAGTAAATGTACATAAATTTTTAAATAATTAATTGATTTTTCAAACTGGACAAATATTATTAGAAAATTATTTTTAGTATAGTGGTCAAGTAAAAATAAACGATAAGAGTAAAAAAAACAAAACAATTAAATATTGTCCCTAATGAGTGGTATCAAAAAGCTCATTAAACGACACTTTCAACGATCATCGTGATAAAAGTAATTCGATTTGTCTATTTAAGAACTGTTTAATATAATATACTAAAGAAAGAGGAAAAATTGAAAAGAATAATATATCTATAATCATATATAATTTAGACATAATAATTTTTAAAAAATAAATAGTAAATTCATCGGAATATTTATATAAAAATCTAAAAAGATTCTCAAAAATTAACCAAAACCTTAATACTACAAACACTTACAAGAAATATAAACAACCTAAGGATAAATCTAAATAATTATTTGCAAAAGGCTCAAGAGGTACTTTCGCAATGTTTGCGTGCAACCCCCAGAACTTTATTAGTATTTGTTTTGTTTGTTTCTCACTCGGTATTTGGAGCTCTGCATTGGAGTTCCAATTAAATTTGGATCACGTATTACACAGTCTATTTGAAAATGGCACTCCTAACAAGATTTTTTATTGTTCTTCTATAATCCCTCTTATTTAAGAAATTACATTAAAAAATTATTTTCCATAATTACTTTTTTGATTATCCTAAAACTGTTCTCCCAAAACTCCGTAAAGCATTAAAAAAAACTCAATCAAATGAGGGTAAATATGAAGAGAAAAAAACTCAACAATTCTCAAATTTTGAAAAATTCACTTATTTTAAACTATAAAAAATATTTCTAACCCTTCACATAATATGAACTAGAGAGAGTATTAACATGGGAGGATCTAATCTATAGTTTTACATATGAGTTAGTGAGAAACCATAAATCATTTTGCCCTAATATATTGTGTTACGAAAAACTTATTCAATATCTAAAAACATTTGGTCGGAAATTCAATATCGAAATAGACTAGAGATTTAGAGGAATAAATAAATTATAAATCTTGAATCATTTATCGAGAAAATAGTACAGTTGAATTTGTTACGAGAAAATAGCACAGTTGAATAAAAAACTAATGAAGCAAATCAAATAAAGTGATAGAGTTTTGTTGCAATAAGTTGTGGAGTTGGTTAGGAGTCATCGATCTCAGATTAGAAGACGATTCAATATTAGCTGTCTTAGGAGAGAATATGGAAATAGTAGAAATTTGGAGCATCAAAATATTATAGTATATTACTATAGTATTGTCAAAAATTCAATTTTCTTATAAGTATGTAAAAGATATTTATATGATAAATTACACAATTATCTAGTTAAAATAAGACTTGTTTTTTAAGAAGATATTTAAACTTTGCAGGGTAACGAAATCAGTATCAAAATAAATTGAGACTGAGAAAATATTTATTTTAAAATGAAACCAGTACCAAAATAAAATAAATGTCCAACTATACCTAATTAAATTTCTGTCAGTAGAAGGTGTAACGCATCATTTAAGCACGTTTAATGCCCAGGCCGGTTTGGAATGCTGTCAGTTACAAATTGAAATTATTAGTACTTCCTTCACTCTGATATAAATAAAAAATAAATTGTTGGGTGTGATACAATTTTTTTGAGAAAAATATTTTAAAATATTAATTAAAAGATAATTTGTTATGTTATTCTTTTAATTTATATTTATATATCTATATAAAGCTGGATATCAAACATGTTGATGTGGCGCTCTCTAAGGCCAAGAAAATCTATTTATCTATTTTCTCTTTTTTAAAATATTTTTTTTATGTTTTTCCTATCAAATAAAATAATTATTTTTACCATCTAATTGAAAGTAATTACCACATATTTATTTCTTAATTTAAAGTGGTACATCATAAGTTATAACAACCCTTTGCCTTCTTCTTTGTAACAACCCAATTATGACATGTCTTTTGGCCTTCTCCCAATCCAATTAAAACATTTACGTGCTTAGTTATCACCTTCTACCGTTTTATTTTGTCTTGGCCTAATAGTGATTTATTGTATTAAATAGTAATATTTAATGATCCGTTTTTTAATTAAGAGTGAGTAGTATTTAATTATGTATATATATATTTTGAAAATCAGAAATTTGCAAGAATACTATTCAAAACTCAAATTCATAACAACATTCTTCATATTGCTAATTTTTTTAGATCTTTATTGTGCGAGTCAATCTACGATCAAGAAAGAATGGTTTTGCTCGACGAAGAATGATTTTGATCAGTATTTGACAAAAGAATCGACTGAGAGTTATGTTTAAAAGAGGAGAAGGGGCCAAGAAGCTCTTCAAATATCAGAAATTCAACCAAAACTTCCACACATTTATTTTAGTGAAATAGGACTTGTGGATTATTTTCGTATTCTTTGAATTTTTTTCCAGAATTTGTTACAATTCAAGTACAAGTAATTTCAAGGTAGTTTTGAAGTAGGTTATAGACATAAATTTAATATTGATATTTACATATCTAAATGTTTAGTCGTTATTCTCATGATAGCTCTTTTCTCCTTTTCAATAAATTTATAGTAGTAGTTCTTACGGTTTTTTTTTGGTACAAATGTAGTTCTTATGCTTAGTAGCATGTTAGTTAAACCTTTTGTTTAGATATATAAATTTCTGAAGTTAGTGTGGCGAGAAATCTATATACATTTTTTCTTTCTTTTTTTATTTTTACCTTTGTAATTAATGAATTGTTAGCTATGACTTGTTTTTCTCCTCCTTTTTTAGTTTTAATATGTTTCTTTGTATGTGTAAATTAGTTTTAATGTGTAAAGTTTTATACTTGATTAGACTTTCTTATCAGTGCAAAGTTGGAGAATTTTGGAGCTCACTCTCCTTTCTTATTTGACAATTGTTATAAATCATTCGTTTGTTACATGAATAAGGTAGAATATCAGAATCAAAGTTGAAATTAAATTTATAATTTATTTATTTGAGATATAAATTTAGATAGAATTATAATTTTGAAATAACTTTGTTCGCAAACCAAAAAATTCTTCAAGGACTATGTTGGGAGGATGATATATTGATTCAATCTCCTTCTTTAGAAGGCATTTCGCAATACAAATTAGCTAATGTGTGGACATATATCTATAATTTCATGAACGAATATCTTTTGAATATCGAATATTTTTAAAAAAAATGACTACAAGCGCAAATCATTATTGTGATCACTAAATCTACATCGTATTTTCGTTAAGACAACTTTGATTTAGTTGTTATATCAATTTCCGGATTTCCATTTTCTTTTTTATAGTATAGATTTATATGATATTAGTTTTTTATGATTTTATTTAAACATGACATGTAATTCTTTTCTTCCATTTGTAATCTTCCCCTAATTGCTACTTTTGATTTTAAGATTGCCATCTCTTGGACTAAAAATCACTAAAATTCTCTAAATTCTTTTGAGACCAAATGTGTCTCTTATTATGTAAACTAGGGGGTGAGTGCCCCGTGGCACGGGCAAAATTTTTATTGATGTGAAAATAACGAAGGCATGATTGTATTTAGAAAATATATTACATACGTGTACAAGGTTATACAAGAAGCTTAATGTAGAAGATAAAATATAGATATTAATATTGCAATTGCATGTAAGGTTGTTGAAGCTGAATAGGAGATGAACCAATGCACGCCTCAAGTCTTTGCTTTGAGCTTAGGGATGATTCCTGATAGTTCCATACGCCTCAAGATTTTTATATTTTATATATGTATATCTTATATTTATATTTTTTATCAATTAAATAAATTTATATATATTGCGCGTAGCGCGGACAATTTCACTAGTTCTTCTAGAAAGTAGAGATACTTATTTGAAATATAAAGATAGTTTTAACAAAACTATAATTCTAAAAATAAATAAATTAATAGGTATATTTTTAAAAAAATTAAAAAACCATTGAGAAAATGGTCTAAAACCCCCCCAACCTATACCCGAAATCCCAACTACACACTCCAACTTCACAGGTGTCCTATTACCCCCCTAAACTTCATATTTCTCTATTTTCTACACACTTAAACGCTGACATGTCATAGGAGGTGTTCTCACCTCCCTTAGGCGCGTAAGGATGTATCCAAAACACATTATCTGCATTTTGGAATCCACGTGTAAGTCCAAATCAACCTAAAATTAAGTCTTTCAATTACAACTTGCATTTCTTAGCTTTTTTTCTCCCACAAATCTTCCATCTTCTTCCTTTCTTCTGCCATTTAAAAAGCTTGAAGCTTAGGAACGATTGTCTTTCATTTCAAAGCTTCAATGGTAACTTCCATTTCAAATCTTGAACCTTTAGAATTTCTAATCTTCTCTAAAAAAATCGTTATTAGATTCAAGATTCAAAGTTATTTTCCTCACTCATAAATATAAAATTGCAAAGTCAACTAGATCTAGCTATGGAGCTTGAGATTTCTTTTTCATGTCAATGCCCAAAAATACTTTATTTCCCTCTTCAATTCATAAATATAGAACCACAACGTATGTACACCCATTCTTTTCACCTTCCTCCAACTCCTTCACCATTACATCTGAACTTGAAGATTTACTGATTTAGAAAATACCAATTTGCAAGATCCATTTTTTCATTTAAAGATCGATTTTATTTATTTTTTAAAAGATTACATCACATGATAAATGACATTGTTAAAATTATCTGGGTGGCGGAGCAAGTAATCTTGAAAAGAACAATTCTTGGGTCACTGTGACTTGCATTACTTGCTAAGAATAATGTAGAAGAAGAAGAAGAAAGGTTGATATTCAATTGAAGAGTAGACATGTTGTTGGTTAAAAGAATAAGTTAAAAAAAGTGGGGTCTACTGCATCTGAAATAAATAGGAAAATAATATTGAAGAAAGTGGGCCCACCTAGCGCGTGTATACAAGCATATGTGTATATCTGGTAATGACAAAAATTGAGCGTTTAAGGGTTATAAAATATCAAAAATAAAAGGTTCCGGGGGGGGGGGGGTAATAGGACACCCGTGAAGTTGGAGTGTGTAGTTGGGATTTCGGGTATAGGTTGGGGGGGTTTTTAGACCATTTTCTCAAAAACCATTCATTCTTTGAACTACGAAAGAATATCAATAATCCATTTATATTGAACTAAAAGAAGGTACATCATTAATGAATTTGTCGTGTTTCGCACAAACCTTCTTATATTTATGATTTTTTTTTATATTCAAATGTTAAAGTAAAAAAATATTAGAAAGTAAATAATTGATAGTTCAAGTATATTTCAATAAACATGTGGCGTTAGGTCAGGTAGAAAACTTTCACATATATGATAGTTTAGGTATAGAATTAAAAAAAAAAAAAATATTTTAGATGTATTTTTGACCTTAATTTTAATATTCTTTCCATTCATTTTTATTTGTCACATTTGAACTTGACTTGCCCTTTATGATAGCAATAATTGATATGATTATTTTTCTATACTATCCTTATTGATTTATGTTTAATATTAGATCTTAAAAAATAATTTAAGGAATAAATTATCAATGCTAAGTATAAAACATGCAAAAAGAGTTATCTTTTTATGTGTTAAAAGTAATAAATAAAACTAAAACTTATTTTTAAAATAACGAATAAATAAAAATAAATGGAGAAATTATTAAAGGAAAAAGCTTAAAATATGTCATCGGACTTTGAAAAAGACTTATTTATCTATGTCATTTCCATTTGAGAAAAAACTCATTCATGCTATTATTTGTTAACTGAAATAACATAGTTGAGCCAAACTTTAAACGAATGATGTAGATGAGTCTTTTTCTCAAAGTTTGATGACAGATTTGAGCATTTCCTTTTTAAAAATTGATTTAATTAATGAGACCACGTGTAAAAAATGATTTTGCAAAAAAAATAAAATTAGTTAACAAATAATGACATGGATGAGTCTTTTCTCAAACGAAAATGAAATAGTTATACAAAACTTTAAACAAATAGCATAAATAAGTTTTTTCTCAAAATTCGATAGCATATTTGAGCCTTTTCCTATTATTAAACATCAAAATTAGTATCATGTTTATTGTTGCACTTAGTTACAATAGATAATTTTTCATGATATACCATAAAAGGATCTCCTCTTTTTTCCTCTCTACAAAAATCATTCAACCCATATCAAATGTGGATCCAATAATTCTAGAGAAATTAATGCCATTGTTATTGCTTTCTAGATTTAAGCTTGATTGTAATGAGTAATTAGGATCTCTCGACTATTTACAAAATGAACAGAGGAATATAGCCTTTAAACGGATTTATGAACAATCTATATATATATATATATATATATATTAAAAAAAAGGAGAAACATAGAGAATGTGATGCGACACATCTCTATGGTCTCCATTTATATGTCTTTTTTCTCTTTTTTTTTAAAACTATTTTTTCCTTCATTATTTAATTATTTTATTTTTAATATCTCAAAAAGTCTTCACATTCAATTACTCAACTTTTCACCTATTCACACCTCTTCAACTTATAATCTTAATAATATTCATAACTCTTTTTTTTTTAATTTTCATAATCCCCAAAATTAAATTTATTAGTTTATGACACCTTATGGTATTCCTCATCTTTTTCTATATAAATTAATGTTTTGTAGCAAGAAAAATTTCATTCAAAGTTTCTCTATCACCATATCATACATTAGGTTGAGGAAGAAATGCTAATCATCACATCATATGGTTGCTTTCAACAAAGTCATAAAGAATCTATGGGTAAAAATGCTTCTTTTAATTTTTTAAATTATATTTTTTACTTTAATAATTTATGTGATGTTATTTATTTTGTTTAGTCAACTTAACTAATCTTTGAAACTAAATTGAATAAACTCAATCCAAATAAAATCATGGAGTAACTAACATTTCATAATATACTATTTGTGCTTGTAGGGTGAAGAAGAAAGTTGAGGAAGATACAAAAGTAGAGAAAATTGTGAATTTTGAAAGAAGATAATGTAGTTACAATAAAATTATTATTATAGTAATTTGACCTTTTTAATTTTTCTTTCCTATTCTCTATATTTCATTTATGTACTTTATTGAAAAACTTAAAATACAAAGATTTTTTTTCTTTTTCTTTTATATGACTATAGTTGTATATACATAATTCATTAGGTTAAATTATGGTTAGTTCTTCTGAATTTTTATCATGATAATTTTTTGCAACATTGTAAAACGAACATTATGTACTTGATGTTACTATTTATTTCTATGCCGAAGTGCATTCCTAAATACGACACTAAGATTAGAAGCATTTTAAAGAGCGAAAATTTGATAACTTACAAAAAAAAACATTATTCGAGCAATGAATTTAAAAAATTGACAACAAACTTGGGTATTTGTATGATTCTAATGAAAAACTAAAGAAACTATTAACATTATATGCAATACTTTCGTTTTTTTTTTTAAAAAAAGACAAAGATTCTATTTATTTTTTTGATAAAGTTCACTATATTTTAATTTATTATTATTATTATCAAAAAAGTGTCAATTATCACTCTTTCCATTTATTTCTATTATATATTGTAAAAACTTAAATGTCTCAAATTTATTATTCTACTTATTCCTATTCTTGATTGTAAATTTAAACGCCTAAATATTTAACTCCAACCTTTCATTCTCCAAGAAGAATGAAAAATATATATGTATATATATATATATATATATATATATATATATTATAAAGCTAAAATATTTAAAAAATGATTTGACACCTCTCTTTGGCCAATGATCCTTATTTATTTATTTTTATTTTTTAATTGTTTTAATTTTCACTTTATTTCTATTTATAATTACTATTAAAAAATGTGTTAATTACTATTTCCTTCATTAATTTCTATTATTTATTATAAGAATTTAAATACCTCAAATTTTACTACTCCACTTATTTCTATTATTTATTGTAAATTTAAAGGCAAAAATATTTATCACTCAAATCTTTCATTTTCTCCTTAACGAATGAAATTTATTAAAATAGAGTAGTCTAATGAAATATCATTTCAAATAGCTTGAAAAAAGTTAAATCACCCCTTTAACTCTCCTAATTATGAGATTTCTCTTCTAATTTTCAATAATCTAAAAAATATTTACATAATTAGTCAATTAAAGAATAAGATAATTGCTCACTAAATAAATTTTAAAAATGGAAAGGCGTAACTCTCCAAAAAAAACAAATTCTGACATCCATTTATACTTATTACGTTTCATGATAAACTCATGATTAAAGTTGACAGTGAAAAAATATTGCACTAGCCAAAAAAGATAATTTTTTCCCTATTTTCTTATTTATTTTATTAGTTTATAAGAATAAAAGTCACAATTATTATCATTTATTGTCCGAAATTTTAATATGAAATCGTTGATATTCACTTTTAACTTCTTCATCTTTATGTAGTGTCTGGATTACATAATTTATTCGGTTTCTATAACAAATTGATATTTGAGCTCTCTTGTGTATTTATTATTTCTAATTTTTAATGTAAATTTTTAACGAAATATTATTTTTTATGCCTTTCGTATGAAAATTTTGTGTAGATATATAACAAAAAGGTTAAGCTATTAATTTTATCAATTAAACAAATTGATATGCTCATATTTTGAAGTAGTAATTGTGAAAAATTTAAATTATAAGCAAAAAAAATTACATGAACTCTAAATTTATATAGTTAAATAAATATATAAACGTAAATAGTATTATATAAAGGAAATTATTAGTGATATAACATAAATAATTTAAAACACTAAAAAATGAGATAGCAACATATATAAAACTGGCGCATAAAGAAATATGTCTTTGTATTGTTCCAAGGAAAAAATATAATTCTCTTCTTATTTTTCTTGAAACTAATTTAATTCTATTGTTTTTTCTTTTATTGTTATTTTTTGTTTGATTTTTTCATATATATATTTTAGTATTGCAATTTCTTATTTTTTTTTTTTATATCAATTAATATAGAATATGACTGCGCAAAGCGCGGTTTGGTTAACTAGTATAATAGTAAGACAAATGTACAATTAAAGTAATATACATTATACTGAATAAATGTATTTAATAAATATTCTCTCTGTCCAATAATATTTGTCCACTATTAACTTTGCACATTTATTAATAAACTATAATTAGAAGAGTAAGTTCACTATATCACCTTTTGAATAAGCTCTAATAAATACAATGTCTTGAAAAATGTAATAGAGAAATGACTATAAATTAATTATAAGGGTAAAACGAGTTAATTCCAAGATAACTTTTGATTGGCATTTAATTTGTTGTTTGGTTGCAAAAGTTGGGATAACTTATCTCAGGATTAACAATTAGTTTTGGGATAAGTTATCCTTCACTGGGGATGGAATAGTAATTCCAGGATAACTTATCCTGGGATAAAGTATGTAAAATAACAAAAATAACCCACCTTGAACTCTCTTTTATACATCACTTTCATATTTATTTATATTAACATAATTTTTAACAACATTTATAATAACATTCAGAACCTTAATAATTCGTTGTTTTTATGATAATCTATTTTTCTATTAAAAAATTACATTTTATAAATACAATTTTTATTTATGAATATATTATAAGTTGAATTTATTTGTCTAATTCTTATGTTTATTTATATTTTGATTTCTCTTAAAATGTTATTCCACTACTAAATTACATATTTTTAATTAAATAGTTTATTATTCACTTAAAAAAATATTTTATATATCAATTAAAATGTAGATAATTTTAATATAAATTTTCTCTCACTTTAACAAACTTAAAATGGAAGTTTTATTTTTAAGCTAAATAAGATGAAAGTTTTATTTTAAAACTAAATAAGATGAAAGTTTTATTTTTAATCTAAATAAGATGGAAATTTTATTTTTAAGTTAAATAAGATGAAAGTTTAACTTTAAAAACACTCAGCACAATCATGTAAATGCACACACAAAAATATTTAAGCTAAATAAGATGAAAGTTTTATTTTAAAAAGAAACGGCACAATCATGGAAATGCACACACAAAAATATTTAAGCTAAATAAGATGAAAATTTTATTTTTAAGAATGAAATAACTAAAGTTTGCAAAAAAATGTAAAAAGAAAAATTAAATAAGGTGGAGGGTATTTTTGTAAACAAACAATTTATTCTTAAAAATTATCCAATGAATACAAGTTTGAATATGACAAACCAAACAAGCAGTAAAAACTAATCTCAGCATAACTAATCTCATCATAACTTATTCCAATATAACTTATCCCAGCATAACTAATTCCAACATAACTTGTATTCAAACCAAACGACCCCTAAGTGTGAAATTATCCATTAATTTCATAAAAGTGGACAAGTATTATTAGACATAACAAAATAGTACAGTGGACAACTATTGTTAGACATAGAGAGTAATATATAATACGTATCGTATAATTATTAAGGGAAGATGTCATATTTCCTTTTTGGCCTGAATTTTTATTTTGTGGTCCACCGATCAATTACTCCATCCGTTTATTTTTATTTGTTATTGTTTAACTTGACACACTCATTAAGAAAATAATTATTGATATAAGTAATTTATCATACTATTCTATTCCCTATTAAATGATGTTTAGTATTGTGTCTTGGAAAATGATTTGGAGAATAAGTATAATGAAGGTAAAATATGGAAAAGAATAATTGTCTTATCTTAATATGTCAAAAGTAACAAATAAAAATGAACATTTATTTAAAAATAAGTGACAAGTAGAAGTGAACGGAACGAATTTTTGATATCCCATTTTTATTTGAACCATATTTAATGAGATTCTAAAAGGGACCATTCTAAAATTCTTCCCCTCATTTAATGCTTTGAAAATTTGGTGCAACAATTGCTGAGATATTATTCTTTTAGTCCGTGAATTGTCAAAATTGATAAATTTTTTAGAGTTTAAGGGAATTGTCAAAGAATTTTTTTTTCATATTTTTTAAAATGAAAATTTTAATTGTTTTACATTTTTAAAAAGAATAGTTTAAGAATAATTAAAAGGATAATAGTAAAAATTAGTTTTAAATTTTTCTTCCAAATATTATTCTTAAAAGGTGTGTCATACCTCAATAATTATTACTTATTATAGACCAGAGAAATTATCCCAGATATTCACTCGGCAAAACATAATTTTCTTAAAAAGTCAATTCTTTTTTGTTTATACCTAAAAACCATTCGACTAATATTTCACCTACAAAAGTAACCAATTTATTTTATTAATTCTTTAATTAAATTTCACTAACATGAGATTTTATGTAAAGTCAATCTTTTTTGAAATAAAAAGATATTCATTTCAAAACTCGGCCAATCCGCTAAAAATATGGGAAAACTGTATTATTAGACATACATTCATATCATATATACTAATTCTACTTATATTTTCAAATAATTACATATCTTACCAGTTACCACTAATAAGAGTTTTCTATCACATATTGAGAAAAATACACCTAGACACATACATTTTTTCTATTAGATACACTAAAATACAGAGAGATGCAAGCGAGATAGGGAGGGAGGCGAACGAGATAGTCATGTATATCAAATACATGCGAATCACATCAATACATGTATCTGGTCTGATTAAAATGTATTTGAGAATACCAAATACATAAGAGAGTAGTTAGCGAGATCGGAACGACACGAACGCGATTTGTTTATGTATCTCAAATACATGCGAATCTACTTGAATATACTGTGTACAAAACAAATTACACCTAATTTTGACCTTATGTATAACATGTATTCTGACGTATTTGTACGCACCAAAATTAGATAAGATTTGTAATATTGTAAACTAGAATAGATCTAAATAATTAGTTCTTAAACTAGTTGAATTCCAAAAAAAAATGAAAAACACCACAAAAGCTGTTTTCATTCTAATTATTCATAAAAATTCAAAAACTCTAATTTAATTATAATAATGCCAAACTCAAAAGAATTAATTTTCAAATATCATTTTTCACGAAAATATATATTTTCTTGAATATTTTTACGGGGAGCATCATTGCTGCCATATCCATCATTGTATGTATTTAAAGCCAAGGCTCAGAAAATGCACTAGGAAATGTTGGAAGGGAATTCAATTTGATGTTTGAAGGATATCTACTGAAGAATTTATATTTTGGATAGTACAAAAAGAGTAAACTAGTGATACAACTAATTTATTTTTTTTGTATTTTGGTACTATAAATGATATGCAGAGAAGATTCATAGAAATCTATATTCTGTCACTCAGTATTTATGTGGACAATGTAAGAAGTAGGGGCTTCACAATCTTCTATCCATATATAATTGTAGAGGTGAAAATAGCTGCGTGTCAACACTATAATTTTTTTTATATAAATTATTGAAACTAAAAATAAAATTAATTTAAAATTTAAAAATAAAATTACAAACACTAAAAAATAGAAAAGAAAAAAATAACAAATAAAATACTAAAATATCTAATTTTTACTAATACTTTAACTTTTTACCGTTTTTTAAAATTCAGATTTTAATAGTTTTTAACTACCACATACTCTTCTTTAAAAAATGCTTCTAAATTATAGGGATACGTTAAAAGAATAACTGAATTATCTTCTCTATTCAAATTCAATTAAAGTTGCAAGATCCTTTAATCTAAAAAAAAAATGTTGTATTACTTACTGAACATATTGATTTGAGTTTGAAACACATTTTTTTAACAAAAAAAAAGAAACTTTTTTTTTTGTTGTATAAAATTTTCACTCTTCAAGAGGAACATATAGAAAATTTTCTAGGAAAGTATAGAAATAATTTTAAGAACCTATTTCGTTATATTACTTATTGAACAATTTTATTTTATTGAAAAGAATTTTTTTTAAGAAATTGAAATTTAAATACTTAAAATTTGAATTAATACTTTACAGTTTTGGAGATGGCCACAACGTTCTCATTTTTTAGAATAGTTTTGTGATAATGTATTATGCGATTTTATAAATGTTCATTTATTTGGTAAGATTGTATAAACAATTAGACAATTTTGATATTTTTACAATGTATAAAGTTTTTATATTTATGAGAAAATATATAACATAAAAAGTTCAAATTGCATGTTTAAACAAAACTTTAACATCATCCCATGATTTTATGTCACGATTTTGTATAATGATTTTAAATAGTAATTTTATATCACATTGCCAAATAAATTAGTATCAACAAGGATGTCAATTTTTTGAGTAGTTGCATATATTAGTTTTGATATTTAATACTAGAATTATTTGGGTTTAGATTGAATAATTGTTGTCCATCTTGAAGAAATTGATAAGAAACAACAAAGTTTAATGAGTATTTTCAAACAAGAAAATTAAAACTAGTAGAGAAAATAGAATTAGAAACAGATTAGAAGCAATATAAAAATATTTTTCTCAAAGAAAGAAAATCAAGCCCACTGAATGCACAGTGTCCCCTTAAGGAAATTATTCTCCTCAAGTACCCGAGGTTAACAGATATATCCTCCCAGGATAGAACAATCTTACTCACCGGTGTATTGGTACCTAAAACCACGGTGTCAGTGAACCACTCAACGGCAGTAAAGTACACTTTGAATACTAGATTTAGTAGTAGTAGAAGAAGTCCAGAAAAATTAGTTCAACTAAAATGAGAGGAAATCCCTCAATTTATAGAAAACAAAGGGTAGTGTGAAAAGGTTCTTATTATGCCTTACCGAAAAGGTCACAAACCTTTGAAAAAGTCACAATCATTTGGAAAGGTCACAACCTTTCATAAAAGTCACAACTTTTCATAAAAGTCACAACTTTTCATAAAAGTCACAACTCTTTATAAAAGTCGCAACTCTTCATTTTCCATTCACACCTTTTAAAACCCAACAATCCCCCGCATGAATGGGGAATGACTCCAAGACAAAGAAACGGACAAGTATGTGTACTTTACAAGCAAGAATTAATTGCATCTGGATAAGTAGGTTTCCCCTTGGACTTTCCGTAGTGAACATATGTCGGATATACTCGGTCAATCGGTAGATGTGATATCTTTGAACCGTCGAGCTTTGGTGTATACCTAGACAATCATATGTCACACAATTAACCCTTTATCATTTATGGTTCTTACGATTGTGTTCGTTTCAGCCATGAACACCTCCTGGTTTCATGAGGGTATAGAGAGATGGGCTTTTGACAATCATCCTCTTTGAAGAGGCTTACACTTCACACTCACATAGGTGATTTCTAAACGTGTTATCGCGTAGATACACTATTTGGTCAAATCTGCCAAACTTAGCAAATCATTGAAAACTTTAAGTTTTATTAACTCATTAACAAGCCTTAATGTTGTATCATTGTTCCTGAGCATTGTCTTTATCATGGGAATGGATTGAGTTGGTTGACAATGCCGAATCGTCAGTCACAACTTTGTTTTTCTCCATGAATCTAGCTCTTGGGATCTCCAGTCTGCTAGATAAAGTTACCGCCATGATGACTTGTCCTAAGCCGTAAACCCATTCCCTTAGATGATCTTTCAACTTTCTCTCTAGTTAGGCCTTTTTGTAAGTGGAATACATTATCCTTTGACTTTACATAGTCAATTGTGATAATTCCACTAGAGAGTAGTTTTCTAACGATATCATGTCTATGTCTTATATGACGAGACTTTTCGTTATACATCATGCTCCATGCCCTACCTTTTGCATCTTGACTATCAAAGTGTATGCATATTGATGCCAAAGGTTTGGGCCAAAAAGAATATCTATCAAGAAATTCCGGAGTCTTTCAACTTGTTCACCGGCCTTATCTAGAGCACCTAGCTCAGAATTCATTGTAGAGCTAGCGATATATGTCTTTTTGGAAGATTTCCAAGAGACTGCTCCTCCACCAAGAGTAAATACATATCCACTTGTGGATTTTACTTCATTTGATCCCGGTGATCCTATTTGCATCACTATATCCTTTCAATACTGTAGGATATTTGTATAATGCAAGACATAGTTTTGAGAATGTTTTAAATACCCAAAAACTGTTTTCATTGTCATTGAATGAGTTTGATTGGGACTATTCATGAACCGACTCAGTTTATTAATAGCGCATGATACATCTGATCGCGTACACTTTCTGATATACATCATACTTCCCAATACTCTAGCATAATCCAATTGTGAGTCACTTTCACCTTCATTCTTTTGAAGTGAAAAGCTCACATTATTGGACTCTTGACAATATTAAAATCCAAATATTTGAACTAGTCAAGTACCTTTTCAATGTAATGAGACCGTGACAATGCTAAACATGTTGGAGTTCTAAGAATTCCTATACCTAAGATCACATCAGCAACTCCACGATCTTTCATATGAAAGTATCTTTCTAGCATATGCTTAGTAGCATTTATGTCATTAGTGTCTCTACTGATGATCAACATGTCACCAATATACAAACAAACAATGACCTTGTGATTTTAATGTAAAAACATTTATCACTTCCATCATTCTTAAATTCATTTACCAACATAGTTTGGTCAAATTTCTTATGTCATTGTTTGAGTGCTTGTTTTAGTCCATAAAATGACTTAACAAGTTCGCACACTTTCTTTTCTTTACCAGGAACCACAAAACCCTCGGGTTGTTCCATGTAAATTTCTTCCTCCAATTCTCTATTTATGAAAATTGTTTTCACATTCATTTGATGAAGTTGGGGGTCATATACCACAGCTAATGCAATTAACATCCAAATGAATGTAATTCTAGTTACTGGCGAGTATGTGTCGACAAAATCAAAAACTTATTTTTGTCTACAACCTTTGACAAAAAGTCTTGCTTTGTATTTATCAATAGTTTCATCAACTTTGATTTTCCTTCTGACGATTCACTTGAACCCAAAGGTGTATTTTCTGGAAGAAAGTCAATTAATTTCCAATATGGTTGCTCAAGATTGAATCAATTTCACTATTGACACCATCTTTCTAAAAGGATGAGTCTACAGAAGACACAAGAAATGTTACAAAATCATATTCGAAGGAAGTAGATGTCCTTTGACATTTACTACGCTTCTCAATCTCTTTATTAAGTACATTCTCCTTCTTTTTTTTTCCAAGGTCTTTTAGACCCTTCACTAGACTACTCGAGTCTAATTTTACAGTCCACAGTCATAGGTCCTATTTTAATTCTTTTAGGAATAGGAACTTGGATTTTGGATAGACACCCCCACACTTTGAAATATTTCAAGTTGAATTTCCTTCCTTTCCATTTATCATATGGAATAGATTGTGTGCTGAACAAACAAAATTTTTTATTGCTTTCTTTCTGAAAAGACAATTTATTTTTTTTGTTCCCTTTTGCTGTAAGGATAGCTTCTCCACACAAGTTTTGTGGTAAACCTGAACTTATAAGTAATGTAGCCATCATTTACTCCAAAGTTTGAATTTTTTTTTCCCATTCTGCAATTCCATTAGATTGAGGTGAATAGGGTAGTAGTTTGATGGATAAATCCACTTTCCAACCATATTTCTGCAAAAGGAGATTTATATTCTCCATCCGTATCACTTCTTATCTTTTTCCCAACTGATTTCAACTTCAATTTTATATTGCCTAGATGTTTCTATTGCTTCATCCCTACCATCAGCAAATATACATAACCGTTTCAAATGCAATTGTCAATAAAAGTTATGAGATACTTTTTCCCACCACGAAATGGTGTTGACTTCATATCACAAATGTAAGTGTAAATCAACTCTAAGGAATTAAATTTCCTTTCAACAGATTTATAAGAATTCTTAGCATACTTAGATTTCACACAAACTTGACATTTTTATTTGTTGCACTCAAAGTTAGACAAAACTTCTAAGTTGATCAGTTTTTCTTACAAGGTTTTGTAATTGACATGTCCCAAGTGTTCATGTCACAAACAGTTTGACTCAAGCAAGTAAGAACAAATAAAAATATTGAGTTCGAAAAGCTCTCCGCGAGGTAGCTTTTCCTCACAAATATTTGTTCCTCTTTCTTACAATTTTGTGTGAATACAAACATTGTTTAGAGTCATCACCTTGTCAAATGTCCTTTTCGGAAGGACCTTTCCATAACTTTCAATTTGATTGTTATAGAACTACCCATGAACAAAGTTTCATCGGGTCCAATAAAGGCAATATAGTCCAAATGTTTCTTTTACAAAACATGACAAATGACTATTCACCAATATTCATGTCTATACAAATAGTTATATTTAATAGACATATCTTTTCATGAAAAATCATAACATTTTAAGTGACACTTTATCATAAAAGAACTCAATCATTTTGAACAAGTTTACATATAATTTGGTAGTTTCATACTAGTCATACCATATACTAGTAAAAGAGAAACTCAACGACCACAATATCAAATATACTCCAAGAATTTTGTGTGTCTAACATAATACAAAAGTATCATCGAATTTCATAGCTTGTGCTCCAAGTTTAAATTAGACACTAAGTCTAATTTTATCTTTGTCATAAGCAAAGAGCCCTCCACATTTGAAAATAGTTTTTCCACATATTTTTTTTCATGCTATCAAAGTGTCATTGTGTCATTGGCAACATGAAACCTCTTTTGAAAATATTATTCTACAAAAGAATTATAGTGCTTCAATTCCATTTGACAATTTTTACACAATAGTAAAGTTCATTCCATAGAGGCACAAAATCACAAACTCTAAGTCACTGATATTTTTCCTCCATCACAAATAGACATACCACTTAGTATTTATAATACTAACAATAAAGACAAAAAATTTTGTACAATTTATTTCTATATAACAGTGAAGTTTAAAGAAAATCAAAAGTACAACATTGACTTATTATGTGAAGTTTTCATATTCATCAAATCAATTGCATAGTCTAATTTATCCGGAGTAGAAAACTACAAAAATTTTTAGTCTACAAAAATCAGTCACAATCAAATTTCACATGGAGTACAAAACTACAAAAGTTTTTTTTTCCAGTCTCCAAACAGAATTGAACATATTCATAGATTATCACATAGACATGCTTTTCTTTTCAAATAGCCTTCCAACTATAACATTTTGACATACTATTTTATCAAACAAAAATGTGCATCTCTCATTCTGCAAACTAAATAATTTTAAAGGAAACACTTTTTGCCAAGGAAAAATCATTCAAAAAACCATATGGTTTGCAGATCTTTTTCAAAGACATACATGATAAATATCAAAATTGTTAACTTTTAGAAACTATTTTCCTCCTTGGATAAATAATAAGAAGGTTACCTGGTGTACTCTTTAACCGAAATACCACCACTTCTTCTAGTACATTCTCACTTCGACCTTGCTAAACAAAGCACTGAATTCTGGAGAAGTAGTGCATTAATCTTCTACTTTCATGATATGTTTCTCTCAATCAGTAGAATACAAGAAATACCAACAGTATACTAATTTCCTTAAGATTGTTGTCTATCTTGTATGCATAAGATACTTAGAACAAAACTTTGAAGAAATTGACAAAAGACAACAAAGTTTAAAGAGTATTTTCAAAACAAGAAAATTAAAACTTGTAGAGAAAATAGAATTAGAAACAGATTAGAAACAATATAAAAATATTTTTCTCAAAGAAAGAAAATCGAGCCCACTGAATGCATAGTGTCCCCTTAAGGAAATTATTCCCCTCAAGTACCCGAGGTTAACGGAATGTATCCTCCCAGGATAGAACAATCTTACTCACCGGTGTATTGGTACCTAAAACCACAGTGTCAGCGAACCACTCAACGGCAGTAAAGTACACTTTGAATACTAGATTTAGTAATAGTAGAAGAAGTCCAGAAAAAATTAGTTCAACTAAAATGAGAGGAAATCCCTCAATTTATAGAAAACAAAGGGTAGTGTGAAAAGGTTCTTATTGTGACTTACCGGAAAGGTCACAAACCTTTGGAAAAGTCACAATCTTTCAGAAAGGTCACAACCTTTCATAAAGGTCACAACTTTTCATAAAAGTCGCAACTTTTCATAAAAGTCACAACTCTTCATAAAAGTCACAACTCTTCATAAAAGTCGCAACTCTTCATTTTCCATTCACACCTTTTAAAACCATTGTTGTCCATCTTGTATTCCTAAGATAGTTAGAACAAAACTTTGAAGAAATTGATAAGAAGCAACAAAGTTTAAAGAGTATTTTCAAACTAGAAAATTAAAACTAGTAGAGAAAATAGAATTAGAAACAGATTAGAAAATATATAAAAATATTTTTCTCAAAGAAAGAAAATCGAGCCCACTGAATGCACAGTGTCCCCTTAAGGAAATTATTCCCCTCAAGTACCCGAGGTTAACGGAATATATCCTCCCAGGATAGAACGATCTTACCCACCGGTGTATCGGTACCTAAAACCACAGTGTCAGCGAACCACTCAACGGCAGTAAAGTACACTTTGAATTCTAGATTTAGTAGTAGTAGAAGAAGTCCAGAAAAATTAGTTCAACTAAAATGAGAGGAAATCCCTCAATTTATAGAAAACAAAGGGTAGTGTGAAAAGGTTCTTATTGTGCCTTACCGGAAAGGTCACAAACCTTTGAAAAAGTCACAATCTTTCGAAAAGGTCACAACCTTTCATAAAAGTCATATTTTTTCATAAAAGTCGCAACTTTTCATAAAAGTCATAACTCTTCATAAAAGTCACAACTTTTCATAAAAGTCACAACTCTTCATAAAAGTCGCAACTTTTCATAAAAGTCACAACTCTTCATAAAAGTCGCAACTCTTCATTTTCCATTCAGACCTTTTAAAACCCAACAATAATTTTATATCACATGGCCAAATAAATTAGTTTCACCCAGGATGTCAGTTTTTTGAGTAGTTGAATATGTTAGTTTTGATATTTTTAATACTAGAATTATTTGGGTATAGATTGAATAACTTTATATCACATCGCCAAATAAATTAGTGTCGACAAGGATGTCAGTTTTTTTGAGTAGTTGAGTATGTTAGTTTTGATATTTAATACTAGAATTATTTGGATTTTGATTGAATAAGACCCGTCATTATTGGTTTATTTAGAAGGAATAAGCCACCTTCACTTTGGTAGGTAGGAATGAGCGTTATATCACTCCCTCTATCTCAATTTATATGACTTATTTTCCTTTTTAGTCAATCCAAAAAAAATGAAACAAGTCTATATTTAGTAACAATTTTATTTTAAAATATCCATTTTATCCTTAATGAAATGATTTATAGTCACACAAATTTCTATCACTACAAATAAAGTGTGAATTAAATGAGAATTTTCCTGGGGATTGGTATGAAAATTTGCAGGAAAATAAATTTCCTATAGATTTTCATACTAATCCTAGGAAAGTCCCCATGTAATTCACACTTTTCTTGTAGTGTATCATTATTTTAGACCACAAGTTTTAGAAGTCTTCCTTTCTTTCTTAAGCTCCGTGCCGAGTCAAACTTTCTCACATAATATGGGAGTACCATTTATTGATGGTGGTCGCTTGTTAAGTGACGGATGAAGTTGCTTTTTTTTTTTAATAAGAAAATCCGATTTTAAATTTTAGATATGAATTATTTTTAATAGGAGGGAAGCATTTCTCCCATTTAGGGCCTCATGCAATACTAATCAGATTGGATTCCAACGTAAATATCGAATAATATGAATGAGCATTAAAGAAGATGAAAAATATGGACCCCACAAAATACAATTCTTCATGCTTGCTGGGACCTATTTATTCCTCGGTTCATTTTTAGCTATCCATTTTAAACTTTTTATGTCTTTTAATAATTCATGATTAATATAATTATTTTATTACAATATTTATATTAATTGATATGTAATTTAAAGTCTTATGAAATGTTTTAGAAAATAAGTAATTAATATTAAATATAAAATATTTTTTTAATATGTTAAAAATTACAAATAAATAAATAAAATTATAAACATTAGACAAATAAAAATAAATGAAAAGAAAAGAATCTCTTCTGAGTTTTATTATAGCTCTAAAGTAGATAAATCAACCTAGTAGTTCATGGGTCAAATAATTAATGGCACCTCACCCCCTGATTGTGCCTCTCCTATCATTAAAAAATATCGAATAGAAACATTAAGTACTTTCGATTTGATTTGACACGAAAAAAATCACGTTTTTTTATATATAACAAGATTAAAAATAGATAAATATCAAAATGTCATTTATGTGTGTTTGGTATGGAATAAAATATTTCATATTTTTCAATTTTCTTATATTTAGTTGATCAAAATATTCTTGTAAAATCGGGTTCCGTCATTATAGAGAAGCCAACGGGGGAAAATTTGTGGCCGAAATACTTTTTCATAGTATTTGGATTTTCCAACCTTGTCCAGATTTGGACGAACTCGGAGTCTTTAAGGCGTAGGGAAATCTGGTAACAATCGGGTGATTTATTTATAATTCTAGTTACATGAGTGGTTAGATAACTCGTTAAGAAATCCGTACGACTTTACGGAATTGAATTCGGGCGAGTAGAACTCCCAGAATCGATCTTAGCGTGAAGGGTATTTTCTGAGTGTTGTGGGTTAGAGGTGTGTTGTGAAATGGGGATTTTGGAATTATTAAAATAGCTCACTATTTCGTGTAAGCTACTTTGGCGCTGGATTTTGTCGCTCTGGCAGGGTCGCTGTGGCGGGCCAGACGCAACTTAAAGTCGTAAATAAACCCCTAAACGACCTCATTCTGCACTTTTCGATTTTTAGAGCTAAGTAACGAACCCCAGGCGACTCCTAACAGTTTTCCACCATTCTTGAGGCTAAAGGTAAGCTTTTCACTCCCCGAATTCGTTTTTCGATTCGTAGAACGTAATAGAATGGGTAATTATCGATGGGGGAGAGTTTTGATCTAGATTCTATGGTGGAACAACACTATTTTGGATAATTGGAATCATGCGTTTGATCTAGGGTTCATAGAATTGTTGGTAATTCGGGTAATTAGTGATTGTTTATTGATTCCGTGTTATTATGATTGTTTGTAGACCAAGAACAAGTGAAACGAATCCGGAAAGAGAAGGATCAAGTTTCTTAGGGTTTCAAACTTGTTTCGAGGTAGGTGATGATTGTGATTCTATGATTGTGTGATGTATGTTTGTTCTTGCTTCATTATGATACTTGCATGTATGCGAATGTTGCATTATTGATCACACTTGCTGTAAATGACATAGATGAATGATGAATGCCATGAATCATGATTTATTTTTATGAACTTGAGAAGATACTTGTGATTATGATATGGTGTGCTGAATGGATCGGTTGCCACGTTCCGGCATAACTAATTGGGATCAATTGCCACGTTCTGACATAATTATGTGATCGATTGCCATGTTTCGACATAATCATTTGATTGGGTACCACGTTCTGGTATGCTTACTGTTTAGGTTTGGGTTCCATGAGAGGACCAATGACTTGTCATAATTGTGTGTATTATTGAGCATGTGATAATCGATAGTGTATATGTTCGGTATTTTGCATGTTTATAATGTTGTATTGACTTGCTTATGTTATACTTAGTGGGATAGCCGCGTGATCCTACCAGTACATTGTGGTTGTGTTTACTGATACTGCACTTGCTCTTATTTTTGTTGAGTACAGGGCATCTTCAAGCGGCTACTAACAAACCTCGCTTAAAAGATCAGTGATTGTCGTTCGAATTCAAGGGTGAGCCGATTCTTCCAGGCTGCCATGAATTCTCCTTTCGTCTATCTCCTTGGACTTAGACAGTTCTATTAGTTATTAGTACATTAGTTGGGGTTGTATCCGTTTTTGTTTAGACATGGTTCATTGTTAGATGTATTGGTACATTGACTTTCAGGTTCTAGGCATTACTTCCGCAATGTTAGTTTATTATTGTTAGACTTTTATTAGAATTTATGGGAACTCTATTTCTTTCCTTAGTATTTTTCCTGCTTTCGCATACTTAAATGCTCACAACGATCTGGGTCATGACAATTTTGAAAATTATTTTCTCTAAAAAAACAAGTTTCTTCTTCAAAAAAAAAAAAGAATTTTTAACGGAAGTAGGAAAAATAAGTTATATAAGTAACATTTTAAGTTTATTTCCTGTCCCACCCAGTGTTTTAAAAAACTTTGTTGGGACTCGCCTCGGGGCTCTAGCAAAACGTCTCGAGACTCAAGTGTGGAGCTTAGTTCCGTAAGACTTACGCCTTAAGCGCCCGACTATACGCCCTAAGCACGTCTAATGCCCAACACTTGGGGCTCTCCTAATAGATCTTACACAAACTATGTGTTAAAATCTTTAGTTAACATTGTTGACCCTCATAATTCTTGAATAAATGAATGATACTTAATAATTTTTTAATCTATAGAGATAAGAAGATTGAGAGTAACTCAAATAACAAGTTGTAGTATTGCATCTTTAATATCTGGTAACACAATAAAGGTGATTATTTAGCACGTAATATTTCTTTTAAAAATACGTAACAAAATTTTACTTTTTTTCACTTATCATTGGTCTTCATGGTTTTGTCATATGTCTGAAAAATTATCATATTTTATTTATCTATTTGAAAGTAATTTTATTTTTATTCATGATGGAGTAATATTTTTATTATAATAGTAGTATAAGTTTTATTGATTATTTTCTTTTAAGGGGGTTAATTATATAGTATGATAAAAAATATTTTTAGAAATAATGATTCTTTTTCTACTTATATATAAGAGTGAGTTTATGATGGGACATTTGAATGTCCCATCATAAATTCCCTATATAATACATAATATAATAATATAATATAATAAATCATTTTTTCTACTATATAATATATATAATATATATTTAGTTTATATAATATATAATATTCTACTTATAATATATAATATAATATAATATAATATAATATAATATAATATATACATAAACTCCCATATAATATATTTTTATTTTCTAAGGGAGTTTATATAATATATAATATAATATAATATAATATAATATATACATAAACTCCCTTTTATTATATAGTAGATATAGTAGAATATAGTAGAAAATAAATATAATATATATATAATATAATATAATATATAATAATATAATATAATAAATCATTTACAAATGACTTAAAATAGTTAATATTTAAAATTCTACCATAAAATAGGTTGACTCTCAAAATTCTATCCGGGTCACATATATTGAGACAGAAAAAATAACATATATCATTTTAAAATTACCAAAAAAGTATTAAAAATAATAATAATTAACAACTTAAAATATCTGGAAGACATTTTAAAAGGGTTAATTTTGTAATTTTATCCATATCACATAAATTAGGAAGTTATTTGAAAGTTACATAAAAATATTATAAATCACAATAATTAATAACTTAAAAAAAAATATTAAAAAACGGTGCAAATTTGGATGACTCTTCAAATTTCATTTGTGTCACATAAATTGAGACAACAAAAATAGCATATATTGTGTCCATTTTAATTTATTTGTCTTAATTTTTTTTTTATATTTACAAATTGCGTAAAAATACTATAAATCATGATAATTGACAACATAAAATATGTTTTGAAAAAGATACAAAAAATTGCACTAATTGTTGAAGTTAATCTATCGTAAAAATACTATAAATCATGATAATTGACAACATAAAATATTTCAAAAAAATATACATATAAAAAATTTCGATTGATTCTTGAAATTAATCTATCGTTAAAATTTATGTATAAAATACAATAAATCGCGATAATTGAAAACTTAAAATATTTATTAAAAATGCACAAAAAAAGAAATTGACTGATTCTTAAAATTAATCTATCAATGTCACATAAAATGAGACAAAAGTAGTAATATGTATTATTTAATGTCAAATTACTGAAAACTACGTAAAATGTATTGTAAATCTTAACAATTAACAACATTTGATTAACTCTTGAAATTTTATCTATGCTACATACATTGAGACAAGTGGAGTAATATATATTAATTAAGTATTTAGAAATTACGTAAAAATATTATAAATTACATTATTAACAACTTAAAATATTTAAAAATCATATTAAATTTAAATAACTCACTATATTTTATCTGTGTCACATACATTAGGACAAAAAATAATTGTTATTGGGCCCGTGCGTAAGAGAGTTTATGCCCAAGTATAATATATAATATTCAATGACTCTCCAAATTTCATTTGTGTCACATAAATTGAGACAACAAAAATAACATATATTGGATCCATTTTAATTTATTTGTTTTATTTATTTAAATTTTTTATATTTAAAAATTACGTAAAAATACTATAAATCATGATAATTGACAACATAAAATATGTTTTGAAAAAGATACAAAAAATTCCATTGATTCTTGAAGTTAATCTATCGTAAAAATACTATAAATCATCATAATTGACAACATAAAATATTTCAAAAATAAATACATTTAAAAAAATTCGATTGATTCTTGAAATTAATCTATCGTTAAAAATTGTGTATAAAATACAATAAATCGTGATAATTGACAACTTAAAATATTTATTAAAATAACAGGAAAAAAAATTGACTGATTTTTAAAATTAAATCGTGATAATTGACAACATAAAATTGTTCAAAAATGTTGTATGTGGGTAGTCTTATTGTGCCTTGAATAGCGTCAAAGAAAGTACAGGTTTGTGATAAAAAAAAACTTATTCCTTTATCCACGCAAACAATCGCTTCAAAAACTCCGTTATTAGCCTCAAATCATACCATTTATGTTATTGGGCCCGTGCATAGCACGGGCAACAAAATCTAGTATTAATAGAAAGTTAGGATATTAGATTATTTATACTTGTATAATCATGTTAGAAGTTTTATTTTCTATGAGTTTCCTTAATTATGTTTGTAATTATTTCAAACTATTAATGTATTTTTATAATTTTGGGTTATTATACTATTATACTTTATTGTAAATTAAAAATTTAAAGATCCATAGTGCTTACGCCCCATGTCTCGAGGCTTACGCCTCGTCCTATACGAAGTAAAATGCCCCGCCTCACACCCTCGCCTTTTAAAACAATGGACTCCCACCCATCCAATCCCATAGTCTCCAATCCCTACTCTTTGACCATCCCACCCCTTCCATTCCCGAACCCTCACTCCCATCCCATCCCATCCCATTCCATCCCACGATCTCCAGAGTGGTTTGCTAGATAACATATAAATGCGCTTGAAATAATATTTTCTTGCTTACATATCAAACAATAGAAAATAAGTAAAAAAAATCCACTTATTTTTCAAGAAAACTCTTTTTAGAAAATCAGTTTTCCATAAAAAATATTTTCCTTTCTACCAAACACGTCATTTGAAAAATTAAAATTAAAAATCTACTAAAAAAGAAAATAATATATTCTAATGTACTATAATAAAAAGAAATAAATTGAAATAAAAAGAGTAATAGATGTGAAATTTTCAAACCTCTTATTTTATTTATGCTTAAAACTAAAAACTCTTATAAAATATTGAGTACAAATTAAACCTCTTAACTATTATAGTGACATAAACAGCTAAAGTATTGTCCCGTACACATCTTTACAAAATCAGAGCTTTCGGCAATAAATGTTGTCGTTGCACACAATTTCTCCTTCACGTGGCTGGTTAAGAATCACCAATGATTATGTTTTTACAGGAATAAAAATTAACTTGACAAAAAATCGTATTCTCTAGTCTCTGCTGATTTTCTCCCCCCCATGAATTTTAAGTAAATTAAGATCGTCATTTTTCTGCATTATAATAATTTTTATGCATGTAGCTTTATGGTAATTATATTTATATACCTTTGTTAAATAACTAAATAAACAAGTATGAAATGGGACTTAAGATTGATTTATTTCAGTCAGGTATGAACCAGGTCATGATTTTTGGAACTATTTGTTTTTGTTGTTGAGATTCTATAATCCTATTTTAAAACTCCTTCAAGGTAAAAAAAATGTACCAATACTGAAAATCACCACGTTAAGAGGTAAAGGTAGCCAACAACTGATGAATTGTTTGTTGAATCATCCAATTCGCGCTTGCTCTAAAAAAATAGGCTATCCACAGTATAAATAGAAAATCAACAATCCGGTACAACATCACATTTGACACCTAAGAAAGGTACAACCCAATTACGAGGTACATCAGCAAATGCTACAATAAAACGTATATGGCTCTTTATTGGTAGAACCACTCTATTATTTCTGATTTTGGGATAATAGCTTCGGTTGATAGGGTAAGCGCTCATTTCGTTCTTGCTTGCTTTCATTCTGTTATGAGAATGATTTGATGAAGACAATTAAATTAATAATATTTTACGGAGCAAGACCATTTTAATAATGGCCCCCCTTATTTAATTATGGGAAACTTATATAAATTCATTAATTTAAGAACTAATTACTTAGATACACTCTAATTTGTAATATCGTATCCTATCAAATTTTGGTGCGTTCAAATACGTTCAGATACATGTATTTCGGGATACATGGGTCCAAATTAGGTGTAATTTATTCTAGATACACAATATCCAGGTAGATTCTGGGATACATAACAAATCTCGCTCGCTACTCTCCTGCATATTCGGTATCCCTGATACATGTGAATCACACTAGATACATACAAATTAAATACATGTATCTAGTGTACTGTGTCTAGTGTTGTTCGCATATATTTGAAATACATAACAAATCTCGCTCACCTCTCTCTTTATTTTAGTGTATCTAGTAGCAAAATACATATATCTAGGTGTATCTTCCTCAATATATGATAAGAAATTTTTAATTAGTAATAAAATATGTAATATTTTAAAAATATAAACAATGATAGTATATATAATATTGAAGTATATCTAATTATATAATTTCTCCTTTAATTATCCACGCATCAGATATTCAGTTATGAGGGTAGCAGATGTTGATGTTTAATGGTGGACTATTTTTCTATTATCTCCTAACCAAAAAGATGCAGAGGATCAAATATTTTAACTACACTAGTAATAATTAATTTTTTATAAGGTATCTCATTCCACTTAAACCCTCTAACATCAATAGTGAAAATATAAGTGAAATTATAGCCCCCTTTTTCTCCCAATTATGGCCAGTGATAGTACTGTGGTGCCACTTCTAACATCAAGAGTGAACAATCACGAAGATGATGAGCTTCATAGCCCAATATTGAGACCAGTTTCACATGGTTCAGATGATATCAAAGAAATCAATGGAGTTAAAGATTTCGTTCGAGAGTTTTCAGCAGAGTCGAAAAAACTATGGTACCTTGCTGCTCCAGCCATTTTCACTTCCCTTTGCCAATACTCAATTGGTGCCATAACTCAAGTATTTGCTGGTCATGTTGGTACCATTCAACTTGCTGCTGTCTCCATTGAAAACTCTGTCATCGCTGGTTTTTCTTTTGGCATCATGGTACGTATATACTTTCTGATATAATAACTATTAGTTCTAAATTTACCTGAACTCGACCAATTTAGGGATTTGTCTTTACTATTAACGGGGTTTATTGTGATTACAGTTGGGGATGGGAAGTGCATTGGAGACACTATGTGGACAAGCCTTTGGAGCAAAACAACTAGACATGCTCGGAACTTATATGCAACGGTCTTGGATAATCCTCACCTCTACAGCTTTAATTCTACTGTTCCCTTATATTTTCGCCACGCCACTTCTCAGATTCATCGGTCAGACTTCCAATATATCGAAGTGGGCAGGTATACAGAGGTGAATCTAAGATGGATTTTATCTATTCAACTTAACTCATTGACTTTAAAACATTTAACTGTATAAACTCTATATTCTGAATTCGCCTCTACAGGTACATTTGCTGTATGGATGATTCCACAATTATTCGCGTATGCACTGAACTTTCCCATCCAAAAATTCTTGCAAGCTCAGAGCAAGATCATGGTGACAGCCGTTATAGCGGGGTTTGCTCTTGTTGGACACACTTTGTTTAGTTGGCTGTTGATGCTCAAGTTAAGGTGGGGACTTGTGGGTGCGGCGGTGGTGCTGAACAGTTCATGGTGGTTCTTAGTGGTGGCTAAGTTGGTGTACATATTCAGTGGGGCTTGTGGAGAAGCTTGGTCTGGATTTTCTATGAAGGCTTTTCAAAATCTTTGGGAATTTGTTAAACTATCTTTTGCATCTGCTGTCATGCTCTGGTGAGTTTCTTCGGCTAGTTTGTGTATTTACTCCTTTTGATTTTGAACCCACTTAGTAAAATATTATGATTCCAAAGCTCAATTTAAGGTTTAACAATTCAAAATATTAACTAAGACAAGCAAATTGAAGCGGAAGAGCACTAACTTCAGTCTTCAGTATAACTTATACCTTAATCTAAGGCAATAACAGAGCAACTTCCGATTGTAAGGGTATTAATTACGGTTACTTTATTACCTTAGTAAATTAGCTTTCAACCGTAAGGATATTTTAGGAATTAGGAGTTACTCACTATGTCCCTAATTACTTGTCCATTTTGACAAATAAAAAAAGGACAATTTTTTTTACCTATTATATCATCAATTAATTACTTTGAAAAAAGTAAAACTTTTTGAAAATATTAAGTTTTTAATCCATCCACTTCATAATTAATAAGGGTAAAATGATAAACTCATTATATCAATTAATGATTTCTTAATAGGTGTGTCAATTCAAAAGTGGACAAGTAATTAGGGACAGAGGGAGTACTTAAAAAAATAGGAATGATTTATTGCCGCACAAATATATATAATTTACTTTATAAGTATTTTAATTAACATTACTTAAAATTTACAATTTTAATAATATTTATAAATATTTATCACTTAATGAGATGATTTACAATCATATAAATACATCTACATAATTTGTTTTAGATAAATAATTTAATACCACACAAATATATATAGCTTATTTCAAATAAAAATTTAAAATTACTTAATTGAATCTGCTTAAAAGACATAAAAAAAATTAAATAGTTCTTGAAATTCTATCCGTGCATATATATTGGGATAGAGAAAAACATATATTATTTAAAATTTACTTAAAATGTACTATAAATTACAATAATCAACTGTTTAAAAAATTTAAAAGACATGAAATTTTGATTGATTCTAAATTTTTTATATGTGTAACATAAACTAGAACAGAGTAAGTAACATACATTACTTAAAAACAACATAAAATGTACTACGTATAAGTAATAATAATTAACACTTAAAAACTTAAAGACATAAAAATCTATCATTGTCACATAATTTGAGACAAAGAGACTACATATAATATTCGAGATTTACATTAAAAAAAAACTATAAATTGCAATAGTTAACAACTTAATTTAAAGGAATAATGGTCTGAAAAATATCCCAACTTTGGTCGGATTTGATGTTGCGATACTAAACTTTCATAAAGACCTATTACCTCCCTAGACTATTTAATAACATATTTTTTATTCCCTAAACTATTTAATAGTGTATTTTAAAGGTATATATGTGTCCACGTGGACACATTACTATTTATAATTTTACATTATTTTTTATGTCCACGTGGGCAAATATATATGTTTAAAATACGGTATTAAATAGTCTAGGGAGGTAATAGGTCCGTCCTCATGAAAGTTTAGTATCGCAACAGCAAATTCGACCAAAGTTGGGGTATTTTTCAGACCCTTATCCCTAATTTAAATATCTAAAATTACTCTTCAAATTCCATTTTATATGAGTTAGTTTGATTTGATACGAAGTTTAAGAAAGAATGAATGACTTTTGAAACTTGTGATCTAAAATAAATAATAGATATTTGTGTGACTATAAATTATCTCATTAAAGATAAAATGAACATTTTAAAATTAAATTATTATTTTTTATAACATTTTTTCTCTTATTTTTTCTTCTTACATATAAGCCATCAAGATGTGTGCTCATTGAAATTACTCCCTCTGTTTCATAAAGAGTGATCTAGTTTGACTTGACACAGAGTTTTAGAAAATAAAAAAGACTTTTGAATCTTGTGATCCTAAATTAAAGTTATGTCAAATGTACTAAATTACCCTTTAATCTTGTGACCTTAAACATGTCACGTGAAAAACTGAAATTAACATATTATAAAAAATAAATAAAAAGTCATTTTTTTTAAAACAGACAAAAGAAAAAGATGTCTTTGAAACGGACGGAGTAACATTTTGTTGGAGTCTACGTCTGTCCTTTCACTGATATTCTAAATGTTGATTTGGAAAAGCATGTGTTTTAGTATTAAACTACACAATCATTACTAAAGTTATTTTCACTTATATATAGGGGTGTGCATTATTCGGATTAAATCGAATTATCAAACCAAATCAAATCGAATTTTTATTTGGATTGATTTTTTGGTTTTTTGGATTGATTTTGAATTAATAAATTACTTTGTTTGGCTTTTTGGTTTGATTTCGGATTTTAAAAAATAAAAACTAAAAAACCAAAAAAAACCGAATTATATATATATATATATATATATATATATATATATATATATATATAATGTTTAGGTTTAGAATTAAGTTGGAGTTAACCACTTTTGTCTCTTTTTGGTTATTGCATTTCATGATGATTACGTTTATATTTTATGTTTGAATTACATCTATAATACTCTGGGCCTGTTTGGAAGGACATCCTGGTAATTGGATTTGGTGTAATTGGTGTGATTACACTGTCTTGTCCTGTTTGGAAGGACATGTAATTACTTGGTCAACAAGTAATTGGTGTAATTGGCAGGGGGTAATTACACTCTACAATTCACAGGCAGAGGCTGTGAATTGCTGGTAATTACATGGTGTAATTACCACATAATTACTTTTTAATTTCTTTTTTTTATTTCTATTTTTATTTTTTTCTTTTAATTTTTTTTACTTCTATTATTTTAAGTTCTTTTTTTATTTTTATTATTCTAAAAATTTGCAAAAGTTTATTTTTTATTTTATATTATTATATTTCATTTTCTTCTTGTTCTCAACCTTATTTTACGTGGTTCTATGTAATTTTCTTGTATTATCTATTTCTTTATGCCATGCTTATTTCCTCATTAGCATAATTTTATTAGTATTCTAATTTTTAAATTAAAATAGAATTTATTGTTAAGTAAGGTTATAGACTTACGTTTTCTTTATTAAGAAAAAATAAAAATAAATCATATTTATTGCTATGTTGAAATTTGTTATAAGAGTATTATGTTAAATTTTTTGTTTTGAATTTATAACCTATGTTATATTTTCAGTTTCATTTGTTTTAGTAATATTGAATTTACATTGCATGTGATTTTTAATTAGACTTGATAGATTATATTTTTGTCAAACATTTAATAATTTATGACATTTTATTTATATATTATTCTTTTTATCAAACATGCATTTCACGATGTTCGTAGAAACTTCATACTTTTAGTTGTTAGTTTGTTATGATCAATTCAATTGAAATATATTAATTTGAAAAAATATAAATCAATTATTTTTTCATAATATTAGTTACAGAAAATATGTTTATTAATTAATATATTTTCAAAAAAGAATATATATCTTAAAATATTTAATTTAATGTCATTTATAAAGTTTCTTATTTGTCTGGTATAAATTTTAAATAATTAATTTTTATTTTTAAAATTTATTATAATTTTATGATTGCAATTGTGCATCCAAACAGAACATGTGTAATTACACTATGACATCCAAACAGGACATGTGTAATTACAGTGTAATTACACTGTGGCAACCAAACAGGTCAGTGTAATTACACCAATTCCAATTACCAAGTGACTTTCCAAACAGACCCTATAAGTATTGTGTTTTAAGTTTTACTTGTGATTTATATTAGAAAGTCTATTTAAGGGATTAAATATTAGCACTTTGATTAGATTATTAATTATTCACATAACCGAATAACCAAACCGAAAAACCGAATGCACACCCCTACCTATATAAAAGTTATTTTCACTTACATAAAGAGGATTTACAATAGAGGTAATTGAGTTATTTGACCTACGTGTAACAATATGATTGGCAATAAAAGAATCTTACTGCATATCAATAATATATTCTATCTATGTGACATAAATAACACTGATACTCTTCAAATTCTCAAAAATCAATTACACATTTAAATTATTACTCCCTCCGTTCAACAATAGTTGTTCACTATACTAAAAATAGTTGTTCAATAATATTTGTTCAATTTAGAAAATCAAGAGATAATTTACTTTTTGTGTCTATTTTATTCTTGTTATTAAATATTATTTATCATCTAACACATTTTCCAAAGCATTAAATTTAATAAAATCAAAGGATAATATAGTACTAGTATTATCTCTATTATTTATTATTTCTCAAGGGATATGCCAAGTCAATAATGGACAATTATTATTGGATTGAGGAAATATATATTAGTTTATTACACATTTATTATTTTAAATTGAGTTTATTTTCATCCCAGAAGCTGATGTGGCAAAGTAATTAAAAAGAAAAAAAAAGTGTGTAAAGGAGTTAATTAATTTTTCACTAATTGATTTCTTATTTTTCATTATTTTTGTTCTTGAGCTTGAACGAAATTTGTAATGATAATAATATTTGGTGGTGGAAATATATTTATTTAACTAATATAAATGTGTAATAGATCACCATAATAGTTTGAATGTATAATAACTTTCTGAAACAACTTAAACGGAAATTCTATATCTTATTAAAATAAAATGTACATTACTAACTATTTTACTGTTACAATTACTATACTATTATTACTCTTACTTTTTATTATTATTGTTATAATTAAATAAATTATAGCTAATGATCTGACTATGTTTCTAGTCTTAGCTATTTTTGAAATTTCCTTTAATTAAAATGTGATTGTGGGAGTATTAAAGATTATCTATCTGTCACAAGATGTGCTAAAATTATGGTAGCTAATTAGGTTATCTCAAGATATATTTATTATTTATTGCAGCTTAGAGATATGGTACTTCATGGCACTAATTCTTTTTGCTGGATACCTCAAGAATGCTGAAGTGGCCGTCGATGCAATTGCTATTTGGTGAGTTTACATTTATTTTTTTATTTACTTTCTTAATTTCAATTTATTTGTCTAATTGTTTTAATCTTTTTAAAAATAAATATCACTTTTTATATATATATAAATTTAACTTTATACAACATATTTAAGATTATAAAATTAAATAATATTTTGATATATATATTCTACATATTTTTAATTTAAGACCACAAAATTCAAAAAAAAAAATCTTTATTTTTAAATTTTGTTTCAAATAAAAATCAGATAAACAAATTGGAAGATATTGAAATGCTTTCGTTAATTTGGGATGAATCCATATACTCCGATCCTTCTAACATGGCAATTGTGGATATGCAATCAATGTGTGAGTATCATATACTCTAAAATAATACATTTTAAAGGATCTGATATGAATGTAGCTATATTTTTGATAAGTCCAAGCAATATATATAGTTATAGAGCGAAAGGTGATAAGAATCTTTTTTTTTTCTGTTCAATAAGTATGCTATACTTAGTAAATTGTTGACTGGAAGCAATTTTCTAAGTTTAAGTGTCCACTTATATTAATTATATGTAGTCTAGATCGTATAGTTCTCATGAGGGGAGTACTTATATTAATCTCTTAGAACCCATTTTAAGTGATGAGTACATGCAAAATTTAAAGTAACTAATTTCCTTTGAGCAATTAATGAAGTGGCAGTTATCTTTTAGATGATTTGATATTAATAAATTCATTATTTTTTATTTTGACGATTTTACGTACTACTTGATTGCAGCATGAATATCCAAGGGTGGACAGTCATGGTAGCAATTGGATTCAACGCCGCGATAAGGTAATGTAAATTCTAAATGTTGTTATTATAGCAAGCAAGTAACAAACGTTAACTGTTAAAATGTTAACGTACAGCGTAAGGGTGTCAAATGAACTAGGAGCAGGGCATCCAAGAAGCGCGAAATTCTCTGTAATTGTAGCTTCCATCACTTCTTTATTATCCGGCATCTTCCTCTCGATGATTCTACTCGTTTGCCGGAGTTGGTATCCCCCTTTCTTTTCAAACAATGAACAAGTACAACAACTTGTCTATCACCTCACTCCTATCTTAGCAACCACCATTGTTATTGGATGTCTTCAACCTGCTCTTTCTGGTACTTAATTATTATCTTCTACTCTTTAATTTTGATCTTTTTGTACAATTATTTTATTGATCAATCGATACAATGGAAAGAATATAGAAGATTTGGGTAAGTATAGTCACGTCAGCAACTCAGCTTACATAGTATATATCTAGTGTCTCTCATGTAAATGTGGCACATAGTGGACCTTTTTGTTTTGGTTTTAATTTGAAAATGAGTGAATTCATTTTAAGTAGTGTCAATGTTGATATTATGTAAGATGAGTTGCTGATGGGATACTTTTGTGTAATAAATCAAAAGTTTTATGTATGAATCGACTCCAACTAGTTTAGAATTAAGACGTGGTTGATGGTCTAAAATAAAGGTTTGTCATTTAATTTGTTGCAATTGTAGGGGTGGCTATTGGAGCAGGGTGGCAAGCTTATGTTGCATATGTGAACATAGCTTGTTACTATTTGTTTGGTATTCCAATAGGTCTCATACTTGGCTTCTTCTTTGACATTGGCGTTAAGGTACAATTTTTATTTTTATTTTGTCTTCACTTAATTAAAAATAAATAAAAATTCCTAGGACATTATATTATTTAATTAATACATGTTTGTTCATGAAATTTTGTAGGGAATTTGGTTTGGGATGCTTGCAGGTACGGCTGTTCAAACTGGTGTGTTAATCATTATGATCCTTCGAACTAATTGGAACAAAGAGGTAAGGCACGTTAGGATTTCGTCCTGATTTTTTTAGTGAAGTTTATTTTTTCCTTAAAAGAAAAGTTAAAGTATTACTATAAATGCTTAAACTTTTTCTGAAAGGAAAATATAATTCTCTTCCATATTTGGTTTATTCTTTCCTTAGATGAAACGTATGGAATCCTATAAATAGAAGACCCCTCTTCTCATACTAAAAACACAATAGCATCCACAATATAGACGTTTAAGAGTTTAGTTTATGGGGAGATTTATTCTCTCAATAGTTTTAATATTTTTCTCTTATATTAGTTTTCATATAATAATAATAAGTTTTTAGTATAAATTTTTGTCGTCTGATTTATCAACCATAAGATTTGCAATTGTAAGCTTCCGCATGACATCCTAATCACCTTCATACCCCAACAAGGCATACATCAAGAATAAATTGTATACATATGCGTGACAAGTTAAAGTTTATTCCAACGTACTAATTCTAATTATCTTATAAGTGATCTGATTGTAATTTTTTATTTTTTTTTGGGGTCATATCCAATACAGGCTTCCCTTGTTGGACACAGGATAAAACAATGGGGAGGAGATTCAGGGGCCAAAGAAAATGACGAAGATCTTATTAACTGACTGTATACGATGTTTTGTTCGTTTCAACCATGAATGTCTGTCTAATTGCTTAGTTTACTGAAAAAACTAATTTAAGCTTTTCACCATGAAAAGCAAGGGAAGAAACCACAAAGTTTCTTATAACATTTTATGTGTATAAGTCGGAATCAGTTATATGAATTTGTGATATCCATTTTGATTCATTTGAACCTTTTTCATTCTGATACGCCACAATATCATATTCTTTTTACAATCTAGAGATATACAAATATTTTAATTATATAAAATAATATTTTATATCAAATCAAATTCTTAACCCAACTGTTATTTAAAGCAAATAATTGTAAACCTGGTAAAAAGGATAGAACTATAAGTCTGATGCTAAATACAACAGACACGTGGCTTCATTGTTATGAAGTCAATAAGTATTGATTAGTGTTCAACATTATATCGTCAATTTGTGATTGTCAACTTTTGTAGTACTAGTGGGGGCATGAATGACTTCTTCAATTGATCAGTCTTAATTTCTCAAAACATAATTGTAATTTGGTCTTCTGAGAGGAAGTAAATGTTAGGTATATACTATTAATTATATGTTTAGATATAACATTCTAATAATTTTTAGGATTAAAAATTTAAGTGGGAGATTGTTAGGGTGTATACTATTATTAACCATGCATTCAGATATAGTACTGTATAATAATTGTGATGCTTAAAAGTTCAAAGTAAGAGATTGTTGAGATATATACTTTTAATCATGAAATTTATATTATTAACCATGTGTTTATATATAGTATTTATTATAGAACAATTGTTTATTTAGTTTTGATAAAAAAATAATTAATAAATCATATATTCGTATAACTGTTTATTTACTTATATAGTAGATGAGTTTGTAACGACCCAAGGGTACCCCCTAGACGTAACAAGGCACATAATACCCCGAAGGTCACCATGTAAGCCACTTAGCATCTCATAACATAAGGCATTAGAACAATAAAGAGCGAAACACATTTAAGTCCAAATATTTTTATAAAGGAAAGCGGAAGTCTCAACTTGTCTCAATTAGCCATCTATTACAATAGTTTAAATGAAAGAGGCATAGCCTATACAACATGGTTCGAAAATGAAATACTAGAGATGACACTCAAAATGAACATCCGTCCTCGAATCTTGAGGACTCACCACAAGCAAGGAGAATAGTCTAATCCAAGCTTGTATCAAATGAAGATCGCCTTAAGAACCGAACCCTACACTTTGTGAAAAATGTAGAAGAAATATGGGTTAGTACAAAAATGCACCAAGTATGATAGTCATGCATAAAATCATGAAAACCTGCTAAAAGGGGCATTTTAGCTAAATGCATGCAATTTGTAAGTTAAAACATCATTTAGAAGATAATGGAAGAGCATAAGTCATAAGCATGTTCATTACATAAATGCTCACATCATAAGAGAACCATACCATTTGTACCCTCAAAGCATACTTGTGCAATGCATGAATAAGATCTCATAATCCTACCCAAGCTAAGTAAAGCTTATTGAGTAACCATCATTCATAATTCATGTTCTTGTTCATATCCTTGTCATGGTGGGAATAAGCCTTAACCGACATAGACCATGTGAGCTTAACATGGAATCCGGTGTTGCCCACACCGAAAAGGGGTGTCCTACTTGCCTAAGGTAAGACCATGACTTGTTAGCTTTTAGGTGGATCCACTAGCTAAATAACCTATGGGGGCACATAGTTATGGGATAAGGAGATTGTTACTAGAAACCCCAACCTTGCTTAACGGGGGAGCCTCCATCTCATGAGATTTCTTTTGGAAACCCGGCCTTACTAAACGGGAGAGCCTCTATCTCATATTAAATAACCACTTGATGCTAAGCATTACTTCCCACAATTACATGTGTAATTAGTCTTGAATTAAGTTCATATGTGTGGAAGTGTCACGACCCAGATCATCGTGATTGGCACCCAGACAAACCCTCCGGTGGGAGAACCGTTACTACAACTCAACTAACCAAATTAACGAAAACTAAGCATTTAAAGATAGGGAGTTCCCATAAACTCTAAAGGTTTAAATAAACTAGCCAAACTAATGCGGAAGAACAATTCCTAGAACCTGAAAGTCATTGTACCAAAATATCTAAAGTGCAACAAGTCTAAGAAAAAGGGGTACAACTTCGAACTAACATAAGCAAGCCTATTTAAACAGTCTGAGTTTGAAAGAATGGACTAAACGAAACTGAAGGATCAATGGTGGCTTGGAAGAACTGGCTCACCTTTGAATCCGGTCTTGATCACTGATCTCCTGAACGAGGTCTGTCAGTAGCCGCCTGAAGATGTCCTGTACTCAACAAAGAAAGATCAAGTGCAATATAAGTACACAACCACAGTGTACTGGTAGGATCACTCGGCTATCCCAGTAAGCACAACATATATCAGAATTACAACAAGGTAAACACATACATGCACAAAATATATATATCGATTATCATTTCATGAGCAATGCACAATTCCACATTCTCAATAGCAAGTAGATATAACAAATCAATGGTTCTTTCGTGGAACCCAATTTAATGGTCCTCTCATGGAACCCATACCCAAACTGTTAGTGTACCGGTACGTGGTACCCAATCTAAGTTAGTGTGCTGGACGTGACACCCAATCCCATATATGCGCCGGAACATGACATCCGATCCATTTAACAAGCCACAATCACAATGTACATTCTCATAATCCTACAATCAAGTGTTGATTCATGGCATACAATCATTCATTCATGCTCAATTTCATTATGTGTGATCAATAAGACTTCATTCATATACATACATGCATTACAATGAAGCAATTACCAACATACATCACGCAAACATGAAATCACAATTATCACCTACCTCGAACAAAGCTTGAATCCCCTAAGAAACTTGATTCTTCCCCTTTCAGATTCTTTCCGCTTGTTCTTGGTCTACAAACAATCATAATAATGTGAGGATCAATCAACAAGACCTAATTACGTAGATTATAATCAATCAAATCAACCCTAGGTCGAACCTTTGATCCACATACCCAGATTAGAGTTTCCTCTACCATAAATCCCAGATCAAAACCCTCCCCCATCGTTAATTACCCAAGAAATTAAGTTTTACGGATCAAAAAATGGATTTGGGGAGTGAAAACCTTACCTTTAGCCTCAAGAATGATGAAAAGCTGTCAAGAAAACACCTGGGTTCGTTCCTTAGCTCTCAAAGTCGAAACTTGCAGAATAATGATGTTTTGGGGTTTATTTCTGACTTAAGTCGCGTCTGTCCTGCTATGGCGGCCCACATCCCGCTAGAACGGCCTCGTCCTGGCGAGAATAATCCTTCCTTGGCGGCTTGCATGGAAACAGTGAGCTATTTTAAGAGTTTCAAATCCCCATTTCACAACACACCTTCATCCCATGACACTCAAAAAATGCATGTTCACGCTAAAATCAATTTCGGGAGTTCTATTCGCCCAAATTCAATTTCGTAAAGTCGTACGAGTTCCTTAACGTCTTATATATCTACTCATCTTATCAAATTCATAATTAGATCTCTTATTCATTACCATATTTCCCTAGACCTCACTGATTCCGATTTCATCCAAAATTGGACTAGGTTAGGAAATTCCAAGTTACTACCAAAAAGTTTTCTGACCCCAATTCTTTCCCCATTGGTTTTTTCCTAACGACGGAATCAGGTCATTACAAGAAGTGTGCCTTGACACTCAATCCAATACAATTCATAAGATAGCTCATAGATTCAATAGGTGAGAATGACCTTTCAACCTTAGAATCATCATATTATGAGAAAACCTTTCACATTATGTTCATTATGTGTCTATGAGAATGACCTTACAATCAACACAACAATTATATTATAATCACGTTCATAAAGCATATATAATGAGTCCACAATCATGTATAATTCTCATGTTTTACCCCTCTTAGGTCAAGGATCATATTCCATCCAACACATATAGATTTACTACATTAGATATGGATAATAACAAGATTCAATTAACTAATTTACTACAAGCACAATCTCATAGTGTTCTTCTTTCATCTATTCACCCACATCACAAAGGCATAAATTGGGAATATGGGGATTATCATGGATTCGTGAGAGATTTTATCATAAAAATCACAAAAATCAACAATTCAATCATAACATAAAGTAATTAAACCAGTAAAATTGATTTTAGAAAGAATTCATGTCTAGGAGTGAAAACCCTAGCTTTTCGGGAATTTCTAACTTTGAAATTGAGAGTTTAAGGGCTTCATGGATGAAAGTTATCCATGGATTCAGGACTACCATACCTTGGTGATTGGTGAATAATCCCCCATGAAATTGAGAAGAAAACTCTAGCTCTTTGAAACCCTAGGCTCCAACCTCCTTCTTCTTCTTCCTTGAGTTCGAGAGAGAGAAAATTTAAGAGAAGATAAACTTTTGGGATTTGATTTGGGGGTATTGGAAATAATGGGGTGAATGGGTGTATTTTGACTTAAAAAGACTTATATATGTGTATAAAAGTAAGGCAAAATGACTCCACCTTAATAGGACTTAAAAAGGAAATACCCAAAACGCCCCTCACTTTAAGTGAGCTGCCAGGGACCACGTGGGGCTCTATGAGTCGTGGTTCCATCCATGGTCTTGAAGCAGTAGCTAGGCAGCTTGTGCCTTAAGTGTAACATCTCGCAAATTGAAAGAACTAGAAAGAGCTAGAATTAGAAAGAGTGATCTTTGGAAATAATAAAAAAATCTGGAAAAATTGGTTAAGTTAAGTTAAGTTTGAGTTTTTGGTCAGCTTCAAACGACCATAACTCCTAGCTCAAGATGAGTTAGGTGTGTTTCCAAATATCGTAGGAAATATCTTGGCCGAGTTTGCACGATTCGCAGACTTGTTCCTCAGAAGTGTAACTTTCTCTTCGCGTCGCGGAGAGGTCAAGGACCTCTCTGCCTCAAAAGTTATTTCGCGACCAAATATTTAAATGCGTCTCCGTGTCGCGGACTAGTTTTCAGGCAGTGATCTTAATCATTTCTCATGTTTAACTATCTAAAATCATTCCTAAACATCATGAGATCTTTCCTATCACAAATCACAATCCTTGAATCCATAATTCAATTCAAGGAAAGTTAAGAGTCAAATCAACAAAAGTTAAGAGTCAAGTCAAGAGAAGTCAAGAGTCAAGTTAAGAGAAGTTCATAATGTTTTTCAAAAGTATTTTACAAATATTTTAACTTTGTTTTAAGACTTGAGCTTTGAGTTTGAAGTTCATTTCCTCAAAAAAGTATATCGGGACTATGTATTCCCAAAGAGTAAATGTTTTCACATTTAAACAAGAAAGGAAACTGATGCCAAAGAAAGAGTTTTGTTTTTACAAACATATGAGCTAAGTATATTTTGGGAGTAGTATTGAGCACCAATATGAGGGAGAGCTTGAGTTAAGATAACTTACGTCTCCATAAACCATGTAGCCATCATGGGTAGTAAAGGATCATACTTTTTAAATGACTCATTAAGATATTTTTAGCATAGACTAGTGGATCAACTTAGTTAAGCGTTCTATATAACGGCAAAGTATATGACAGTTCTAGTAGCGTGGGCAAGACGTTGTATCACCATTTAGGCTCATAGTGGTGGCTGTCGATTAGAGAAACTCCCACAGAAACTATACTACTTAATTATATGAGTAAAGTTGAGTTTGTTATTGCATTTTCTTTAATGAACTAAGTTTTTTTCTACTGTTTTAAAGGCTTTCTTTATGTTGCATGTGTTTTATTGCTTTATATTGAGTTAAGTTATTCAGGAGTTGAGTAAAGTCAAGGTAAGTGTTTCTTTCAGATTTCAAACTTAAGTTATGTTTAGCATTCCAACTCACATACTCGTACATTCAATGTACTGATGCCAGTTGGCCAACATCTTATTATGATGCAGACGCAGGTAACCAGGATCAACATCCAACACCTCGTTGATCTAGTTGAGCACTCAGAGTCAGTTGGTGAATTTCCTAGCTTTTCAGAGGATCTTTTTTTATTGCTTTCAGTATTTTAGTTCATTAGAATGTTGTAGGTCTTGTTCCGACGTCCATCTAAGTTGTTTAGAGGCTTCATAGACAGAGTTAGTGATGTTAGTTCATGAGTCTTTACTTTCCCTTTTCAGTTAAGTTGAGACTTGAGTTGCCATTTTGGCAGTGAAAATAACATTCTAAGTTATTTATTGAGAAGTTTAGTTTATCTTTTAAAGTATAATTATCTTGAGCAAAGTCTTTCGTTGAGTAAGTAAGCTAGGCCAACGGTTCTCTTGAGGCCAGCAATGTTTCTCGAGTATCAGTCCCCCCAAGGATGTAGGCTCGAAGCGTGACAAACTTGGTATCAAAGCACAGAGTTCAAGAGTCCTAGGGAGTCTATGAAGTTGTGTCTGTAGAGTCCTAGTTATCATTGTGAAGTGTGCCACATCTATATATAGTAGGCTGCAACATTTGGGAATTGATTCACTTCTTTCATACTTATTTCGTGCGATTGAGTGTATCTCTATAAAAGTGTCTTTCTAACTCGTGCTTACGCGTAACTGATTGTGAGCTGGTATATGGTCGAGAGTGCCTTCATGAAGTGTTTCTTTCCTCATGAGCTTTGAGAAGCAAAAAGATGGTTACTGATATGAGGAGTAGAATGAGTTTATCTGTTGCTGGGTTGTCTCGTCTGTCAAGTAAGGAAGGTAAGACAGCCATGCTAATAGGTTACATGGGCATAACACGGCTGATGATCCATATGTAACAAGTTGAGAAGAGTCAGTTGAAGGATAGAGAAGAGTTTGAGAATAAGAGGGCTAAGACATCAGGGAATGAATCGGTGCAGCAAAAGAGTAATGCGAACCGGTCTTCTTTCCAACATAAGCAGAAACGACCTATTTTATCATCTGCTTGTGCACCTGCACCAAGGAACATATGTGAGTACAATAGTTAGAATTCTCAGAACTTCAGAGCTAGACCTGTGCATTCGCAAGGTAGTAAGGCACAAGGGGGTACTAAGACTCCTGCATGTGCTAAGTGTGGTAGGAGCCACTCAGGGGTGTGTCGTGATGGCTCCACTAGTTGCTTCAAGTGTGGCCAGAACGATCATTTTATGAGAGAGTGTCCTAAGAGTAGACAGAGTAATGGTAATGGGGGTAATAGAGCCCAGTCTTCTTCAGTTGCTCCACCAGATAGAGCTGCATCTAGATTAGCTACTTCAAGGGCAGACGGAGAAGGAAACCGTCTTTATGCTATCGCTCGTCGCCAAGAGCAAGAGGATTCGTTAGATGTTGTCACTGGTATGATCCAAGTTTTCAATTTTGATGTTCTTCCTGAGCAACTTCTTGAGCCCTTCAGTGTTTCTACACCTGTTGGTGAGTCTATTCTAGCAGAGAGAGTCTATTGTGATTGTCCCGTTTCCGTCAATCACAAGTGTATCATGGCTAATTTAGTTGAGTTAGACATGGTAGAGTTTGATGTCATTCCTGGTATGGACTGGCTTCATGCATGTTATGCATCAATAAATTGTAGAACTCGAGTAGTCAAGTTCTAGTTTCCAATGAACCAGTTATAAAGTTGAAGAGCAGTTCAGCAGTGCCTAAAGGTTGTTTTATTTCGTACCTTAAGGTGAGAAAGTTAGTTTCCAAGGGGTGTGTCTATCACTTAGTCCGAGTTAATGACTCTAGTGTTGAGATACCTCATATTCAGTCAATTTCAGTAGTAAAAGAGTTTCCAGAAGTCTTTTTCAGATGATCTTCCTAGAGTCACTCTTGAGAGAGCAATAGACTTCGGTATATATATTAATCCTGATACTCGTCCTATCTCTATTCTGCCATATAGAATGACATCAACAAAGTTAAAAGAGAAGTTAAAAGATCTTTTTGAGAAAGGTTTCATGTGACCAATTATCTCATCTTGGGGTGCTCCGATCCAATTTGTGAGAAAGAAAGATGGTTCCCTTAGGATGTGTATAGATTACTGTCAGTTGAACAAGGTTACCATCAAGAATAATATCCTCTCCCAAGGATTGATGATCTTTTCGATCAGCTTCAGGGTGCTTCTTATTTTTCTAAGATAGACCTCAGATCTGGCTACCATCAATTGAAAGAAAGGGAATGTGATATTCCCAAGACAGCATTCAGGACCTGTTATGGTCACTACAAGTTTCTGGTCATGTCCTTTGGTTTGACCAATGCGCCTGCAGCATTCATGGACCTTATGAATAGAGTATTCAAACCTTATTTAGATATGTTTGTTATCGTCTTCATTGATGACACTCTAATATATTCAAGGATTGAGGAAGATCATGCTAGCCATCTCAGAATAGTTCTCCAAACTTTGAAAGATAGAGATTTGTATGCCAAGTTTTCTAAGTGTGAGTTTTAGCTTGAGCATGTGGTATTCTTAGGCCACATTATGTCTGGAGAGGGAATTAAAGTTGATACTCAGAAGATAGAAGCAGTGCAGAATTGGTCTAGACCCACATCTCTAACTGATATTAGGAGTTTATTGGGTTTGGATGGCTATTATAAAAGGTTCGTCGAAGGGCTCTCGTCTATTTCGTCTCCTTTGACCAAGTTGACTCAGAAAACAGTTAAGTTTCAATGGTCTGAAGCTTATGAGAAAAGCTTTCAGCAATTGAAGAAGAGGTTAACTACTTCCCCAATTTTGACCTTACCATAAGGCACACAAGACACTGTTGTTTATTGTGATGCGTCTAGAGTTGGCTTGGGTTGTGTGTTGATGCAGAATGGTAAGGTTCTAGCTTATACCTCCAGACAGTTGAAAGTTCATGAGAAGAATTACCCAACCCATGATCTAGAGTTGGCTGTCGTAGTATTTGATTTGAAAATATGGAGCCATTATCTTTATGGTGTTCATGTAGATGTGTTTACTCAAAAAGAGCTTAATCTTAGACAAAGAAGGTGGTTAGAGTTACTCAAGGATTACGACATGAATATTCTTTACTACCCAGGTAAGGCTAATGTTGTTGCTGATGCCGTTAGGACGTTATCTATGGGTAGTACCGCCCATGTTGAAGAAGAAAAGAGAGAGTTAGCAAAAAGTGCGCACAGACTAGCGCAATTAGGAGTCCGTTTAATGGATTCCACAGAAGGAGTAGTGGTGATGAATGGGGCTGAATCATCATTAGTGTCAGAAGTAAAATATAAGCAAGACCAAGATCCTTTATTGCTTGAATTAAAGGCAAGTGTTCATAAGCAAAAAGTGATGTCATTTGAACAAGGGGGAGATAGTGTTTTGAGGTATCAAAGTGGATTGTGTGATTGACTTTAAGGGTAATTGGGATGATCACCTACCTCTCATTGAGTTGCTTACAACAATAGTTACCACTATAGCATCCAGATGGCTCCTTATGAAGCTTTTTATATGAAAAGTTGGTGAAGCTGGGTTGATAGGACCTGATTTAGTTTATCAAGCTATGGAGAAAGTGAAAGTGAATTAGAGTTTGAAGTAGATGATTGAGTTTACTTGAAAGTTTCACCCATGAAGGGTGTTATGAGATTTGGTAAGAAGGGGAAACTTAGTCCCCGGTATATTGACCTTACAGAATATCCAAGAGGATTGGCAATGTAGCTTATGAGTTAGAGCTACCACAAGAATTGGCAGTAGTCCATCTGGTGTTCCATATCTCCATGTTGGAAAAGTGTATGGGCGATCCTTTATTGATCATACCAACTGAAGATATTGGAATCAAGGATAGCTTGTCTTATGAGGAGATCCTGTTCAGATTCTAGATTGCCAAGTTCGCAAGTTAAGAACAAAAGAGGTAGCATCAGTCAAAATCCTTTGGAGGAACCAATTTGTTGAGAAAGCTACTTAGAAGCTGAGAAAGATATGAAGAAGAGATATCCATATCTCTTCGAATCCGGAGAAGTTCCAAATTAAGGTACTAGTCATTTTCTTGGCTTTTATTTATAAGATTAGCATGTTGTAATTTCATTGCTTGTTGGGTGTTTAAGCTGAATGCTAAATGTTACACCCTTAGCCCATAAAGAGTAATCTCATTCGAGGATGAATGTTCGCAAGGGGGAGATATTGTAACATCTCGAAAATTGAAAGAACTAGAAAGAGCTAGAATTAGAAAGAATGATTTTTGGAAACAATAAAAAAATATGGAAAATTGGTTAAGTTAAGTTTGAGTTTTTGGTCAACTTCAAACGACCATAACTCCTAGCTCAGGATGAGTTAGGTGTGTTTCCAAATATCGTAGGAAATATCTTGGAATAATCTTTCCAACGCCGCCGAGTTTACGTGATTCTGAGTTTGTACGAGTGAGTTATGCCCATTGGAAGTTGGGTTGTTCAAATAAGGAAAGTCCAATCCGGATTTTAGAAGGGAATTATGGTCTTCTCACCACCCAATTAATTAATTTCATTTTTGGTAATTAAGTTGGGGTCTAAACTGATTGAATTCAGTTTACGCTTTTGAGAAACAAGTTAGGGTTTTGAGAGAAGAGAAAAGAATAAGAGAAAAGAGAAGAAGGAGCAAGGAATCGTCAAGTTCTTGAAGCTAGGCTCGTGGATTTCGTCAAGGGGTGATCCCTACGAGGTATGTGAGTCTTTCATAGTGTTGGGTTCATTCACCCTCACGCCAATCACGTTTATTTCAGCGAAGTTCGTTCTAGAAAGTTGAAAGTTGATGAATCTTGAATGGTGTTCTTGAAATTGGCCTTCGTTCTTGAGTTAGGTTGAGGTTGAGGTTGAGGAGTTCCTTGAGGTTAAAATGTTGTTTCCTTGAGTTGTTTGAGTTAGATTCTTGTGTATACATACTGGGTATCTGAATCTAAAGGAAATTTGAGAAAAAGAACCGAGTTTAGGTTAATTGAGGTTAGAAAATGAAGAAGGAACAAATTGGGGGCAGAAACTAGGTACCAGGTCCGCGTCGCGGACCTGCTCCTCAGAAGTGTAACTTTCTCTTCGTGTCACGGAGAGGTCATGGACCTTTCTACCTCAAAAGTTATTTCGCGACCAAATATTTAAATGCACCTCCGCGTCGCGGACTAGTTTCCAGGCAGTGATTTCTTGATCATTTCTCATGTTTAGCTATCTAAAATCATTCTTAAACATCATGAGATCTTTCCTATCACAAATCACAATCCTTGAATCCATAATTCAATTCAAGGAAAGTTAAGAGTCAAGTCAAGAGAAGTTATGAGTCAAGTCAAGAGTAGTCAAGAGTCAAGTTAAGAGAAGTTCATAATGTTTTCCAAAATTCTTCTACAAATTAACTTTGTTTTAAGACTTGAGCTTTAGTTGAGTAAAGAGTAAAGTTTGATGTTCATTTCTTCAAAAAAAAATCGGGACTATGTATTCCTAAAGAGTAAATGATTTTCACATTTAAACAAGAAAGGAAAGTGAGATTTCCAAAAGAGCCTTTGAGCTAGTTTTCAGTAAAGAGTAAGAGTAAAGTTTATTCTTCAAAGATTATACAGGAACTAAGTATTCCCAAGAGTTAAAAATGTTTTCACATTTGAGAAAGAAAGGAAACCGAGGTTTCCAAGAGAGCTTTTAAGCTACGTTTTTAGAAATTATCTCAAACCAAATAAAGAGTTTTGTTTTTACAAACATATGAGCTAAGTATATTTTGGGAGTAGTATTGAGCAACGACATGGGGACGAGCTTGAGTTCAGATAACTCACATCTCCATAAACCATGTAGTCATCGTGGGTAGTAAAGGATCATACTTTTTAGATGACTCCTTAAGATGCTTTTAACATAAACTAGTGGATCCACTTAGTTAAGCGTTCTATATGATGGCAAAGTATAGGACAGTTCTGGCAGCGTAGGTAAGACGCTCTATCTCCACTTAGGCTCATAATGGTGGTTGTTGGTTAGAGAAACTCCCACAGAAACTATATTACTTTATTATATGAGTAAAGTTGAGTTTGTTATTGCATTTTATTTAACGAAGTAAGTTATTTTCTATTGTTTTAAAGGCTTTCTATATATTGCATATGTTTTATTGCTTTATAGTGAATTAAGTTATTCAGGAGTTGAGTAAAGTCAATGTAAGTGTTTCTTTCAGATTCTTTCCAAGCTTAAGTTATGTTTAGCATTCCAACGCGCATACTCGTACATTCAATGTACTGATTCCAATTGGCCTGCATCTTATTATGATGCAAACACATGTAATCAGGATCAACCTCCAGCGCCTCGTTGATCTAGTTGAGCACTCAAAGTCAGTTGGTGAGCCTGCTAGCTTTCCGGAAGATCCTTTTTATTGCTTTCAGTATTTTAGTTCATTAGGATGTCGTGGGTCTTGTCCTGACGTCTATCTCAGTTGTTTAGAGGCTTCATAGACAGAGTTAGTGATATTAGTTCATGAGTCTTTACATTCTCTTTTCAGTTAAGTTGAGACTTGAGTTGCCACTTTGGCAGTGAAAATAACATTCTAAGTTATTTATTGATAAGTTTAGTTTATCTTTTAAAGTATAATTATCTTGAGTAAAGTCTTCCGATGAGTAAGTAAGTCAAGACAAGGGTTCTCTTGGGGCCAGAAATGGTTCTCGAGTGCCAGTCTCGCCCAGGGTGTAGGCTCGGGGGGTGACATTAAGCTCACAAGCCCAAGGCAATTCCACGAAGGGCTCCACGAGCCATGGTCAAGACCACGAGCCGTGGTCCCTCTCGTGTACCTTGAGGCAGTGGCTAGGCCAAGCCACCCTCAATGGACATCCCACTAAGGTAAGTCAAAGACCACTCCTACGAGCCGTCTAAGGCTTCAAGGGCAGTGAAGTGGCTCATGTGGAAGGTTCTCTCTTGAGGCAGCCTAAGGAGGCTACTTCCTCCACCTCCACGAGTGGCACCACGACTCGTGGTGCCCACTACGGGTCCTGAAGACCCTCGTGGTCTTGGTTGGCAGTGCTTTGGACAAAATGGGCAGCCCCTTGGACCTTGCCCATTTTCCTTAGCCCTTGATCTTTTCCCTTGACGTTAGCCCTCACATTTTAGTTCTAGTTTAGCCTACTAGTTTCCGAGGAGTTACAATTTAATGTATAGAGTTTTAGCTTATACACAGAGGATTAAATCATCGGTTCTTATAAGTATAAATTTTTTTGTTCACAATCTAAGATGAAAATTGGACATGACATCAGTACAATTGCAGTATAAGATTATATATAATTTTTCATGATTATGGGAACGGTATAGTTCTAACATTGTGCTAGTCCATTTTGTATATATTGAACGGGACCGAGTACAGATAATTATTTTAGATTGACTGACAAAAGTATATTCTCTAAACTATTAAATGTACTTATATTATCAATCATGATATAACTATTATGATTTGTATATATTGATTATCATTTTGATTTATTAAAATGTGCTATTCTGATATGAGTCTATATGCCTGGTAGATTGGATGAACGATAATAATATATATTTGTGAGATAATAAGTTTGTTGATGAAGTCCATATCTTGATATAGAGATTGATGATATACCTTTTTGAGAAGTTTAAAAGTTTTCATCGTGTCAAACATTACAAGTAAATTTATGAATCTCTCATAAAGTAAGTTAAGCAGTGCTGTAAAGAAAATTAATCTTTGAATTAAATTCGTCGATAAGTTAATTTATTAAGTAGTATCTGTAATCTTAACATGAGTATTACATAAGTGTTTAATGAGTAATTTTGAAATATAAATGGAGGAGTGCAATTACAAATTTCTAGTGGAATGATTTGTAATTTATTATGATAAGAATAATTTATTACGAATTTCTAGTGAATGTTATTTATTACATTCTAAGTTAATTATTGAGAATTTTAGTTTTTCTTTTAAAGTATAATTATCTTGAGTAAAGTCTTCCGCTGAGTCAGTAAGCCAGGTCAAGGGTTCGCTTGAGGCCAGCAATGGTCTTCGAGTGCCAGTCCCGCCCAGGGTGTAGGCTAGGGGCGTGACAAACTTGGTATCAGAGCCTAGAGTTCAAGAGTCTTAAGGAGTCTATAAAGCCGTGTCTGTAGAATCCTAGTTATCAGTGTGAAGCACGCCACATCTATAATTAGGAGGTTGCAACATTTAGGAACTATCTCACTTCTTTCATACTCATTTCGTGCGTAAAGTTTGATCTCTAAATGTTTCCCTCTAATTCGTGCTTGCATGTGTTTCCAGATAATCATGCATCCACTAAGAGCAATCAGAGGTCGTCCTGCTAGGAGAAATGTTGAGGAACAAGGGGTACCTAATGCACTAGAATGCAACCCCAAGGAGAGGTCACCAAGATTGAATTTTGTGAAGCTATCCAAATGTTAATTCAAGTTGCGACCTATCAAGTTGGATAGAGAGATAATCGTCAGGAAATGGCAGATACTTCAAGGATCCGTGAGCTTTTAAGGATGAACCCACCAAGCTTCACAGGTTCAAGTGTCACTGAGGATCTGAAGAACTTCACTGAGGATCTGAAGAACTTCATGTTGCCGATACGGAGAGGGTGGAACTGGCTACATACCTAATGAAAGGTGTCGCTAGAATCTGGTTCGACCAATGGAAAAAGAATAGGGCTGAGGATGCGCCAATAGTGAGTTGGGCCGTGTTTGAGAGTGCTCTCATTGGGCATTTCTTTCCTCGTGAGTTGCGAGAGGCAAAGATAAGAGAGTTCTCACCCTTAAACCGGAGTCTATGAGTGCTCATAAGTACAGTCTGAAGTTCACACAACTTTCCCGCTATGCTCCTGAGATGGTTGTTGACATGAAGAGCAAGATGAGTTTATTTGTTGATGGGTTGTCTCGTCCAAGGAAGACAAGGCAGCTATATTGATAGGAGATATGGTCCTAGCAAGGCTTATGATTCATGTACAACAAGTTGAGGAGGATAAGGTGAAGGATAGAGAACAGTTTAAGAGCAAGAGAGATAAGACAGGGAATAAGTTCGGGCAGCAGAAGAGTAATGACAACCGGTATTCTTTCCAACAGGAACAGAAGGGACCTGCTCCATCATCTGCTAGTGCACCTGCACCTAGGAACAAATATGAGTACAATGGTCAGTTCCAGAGCTAAGCATGCATATTCTCAAGGTAGAGTGGAGCAAGGGGGGAGTAAGCCTCTTGTCTGCGCCAAGTGTGGTAGGAACCATTTAGGTGTTTGTCGCGAGGGCTCCATTGGCTGTTTCAAGTATGGTCAGAGTGGGCATTTCATGAGAGATTGTCCAAAGAACAAGCAGGGTAATGGGGGTAATAAAGCCCAATATTCTTCAATCGCTCCACCAGATAAGACTGCACCTAGAGGAGTTACTTCTGGTATTAGCGGAGGAATAAACCGCTTGTATGGTCTTAATAATCGCCAAGAGCAAGAAGATTCGCCAGATGTTGTCACTGGTATGATTCAAGTATTTGACTTTACTGTTTATGATTTGCTAGATCCACGAGCGAGTTTATCTTTTGTAACTCCATATGTTGCTATGAATTTTGATGTTATTCCTGAGCAACTTAGTGAACCATTTAGTGTTTCTACACCTGTTGGTGAGTCTATTCTAGCCGAGAGAGTATATCGTGATTGTCCCATTTCTGTCAATCACAAGAGTACCATGGCTGATTTAATTGAGTTAGACATGGTTGATTTTGATGTTATTCTTGGTATGAATTGGCTTCATGCTTGTTATGCCTCAGTTGATTGTAGAACTCGAGTAGTCAGGTTTCAGTTTCCAAATGAGTCAGTTTTAGAGTGGAAAAGAAGTTCAGCAGTGCCTAAGGGTCGTTTCATTTCGTACCCTAAGGCAATGAAGTTAGTTTCTAAGGGATGTGTCTATCTCTTAGTCCGAATTAATGACTTAAGTGTTAAGGTACCTCCTATTCAGTCAGTTCCAGTAGTAAAAGAGTTACCAGAAGTCTTTCCTGATGACCTACCCGGAGTCCCTCCTGAGAGAAAAATAGACTTCGGCATAGACATTATTCCAGATACTCGTCCTATATCTTTTATGCCATACAGAATGGCACCAGCCGAGTTGAAAGAGCTTAAGGAGCAATTGAAAGTTCATGAGAAGAATTACCCAACCCATGACTTAGAGTTGGTTGCTGTAAATTTTGCTTTGAAATATGACGCCATTATCTTTATGGTGTTCATGTGGAAGTGTTCACCGCTCACAAGAGTTTTCAGTATGTATTTAGTTAGAAATAGCTTAATCTCAGACAGAGAGAGTGGTTAGGGTTACTCAAAGATTATGATATGAGTATTCTTTATTACCCATGTAAGACTAGTGTTGTTGCGGATGCCTTAAGCAGGTTGTCTATGGGTAATACCACAATTTCGAGGAAGGTAAGAAAAAAAAATTAGAAAAAAGATGTGCATAGACTTGCACGATTAGGAGTTCGATTAATGGATTCCACAGAAGGAGGAATAGTGGTGATGAATGGGTCTGAATCATCATTAGTGTCAAAAGTAAAAGAGAAGCAAGACCAAGACCCCATTCTTGCTTGAGTTGGAGGCAATCGTTCATAAGTAAAAAGTATTAGCTTTTGAACAAGGGGGAGATGGTGTATTGAGATATCAAGGTAAGTTGTGTGTACCAATGGTAGATGATTGAGTTACTTGAAAGTTTCACCCAGGAAGGGTGTTATGAGACTTGGTAAGAAGGGTAAACTCAGTCCCCAGTATATTGGCCATTACAGAGTATCAAAGAGGACTAACAATGTAGCTTATAAGTTAGAGCTACCACCAGAGTTGGCAGCAGTCCATCCAGTGTTCCACATCTCCATGTTGAAGAAGTGTCTGGGATATACTTCCCTTATTTATACCAACTGAGGATATTGGTATCAAGGATAGCTATCTTATAAGGAGGTTCCGATTCAGATTCTAGATCGCCAAGTTCGCAACTTGAGAACTAAGGATGTAGTATCAAGTCAAAGTTCTGTGGAAAAATCAGCTTGTAGAGAAGCTATTTGAGAAGCTAAAGAGGATAGGAAGAAGAGATACCCACATCTCTTCGAAACTGGAGAAATTCCAGATTTAAGTTACTAATCCTTTTCTTAGCATTGATATTAAGTTAGCATGTTACACCCTCCGACTAGTAAGAGTAATCTCATTCGAGGACGAATGTTCCCAAGGTGGAGATATTGTAACATCTCGCAATTCGAAGTAGCTAGGAAGAAGCTAAGAATTTGAAATATTGATTTTTGGAAATAATTGAAATCTGGAAATTTGTTCAAGTTAAGTTAAAAGTGAGATTTTGGCCAACTTAAAACAGCCATAACTTCTAGCTCAGGATGATTTAGGAGCACTTCCAGATATGGTAGGAAATTTCTTGGAACGATCTTTCCAACGCCGCCGAGTTTGCGCAATTCCGAGTTCGTATGAGTGAGTTATGCCCTTTGGAAGTTGGGCTATTGGAATAAGGAAATGTCCAATCCGGATTTTGGAAGGGTATTTTGGTCTTTTCCTTATCCAATTAATTAAATTCGTTTTAGTGAATTAATTAAGGGTCTAAACTGAACTTGTTCAATTTACGCTTTTGGAAAAGAGTTAGGGTTTTAGAGAAGAGAAAAGATGAGGAGAAAAGAAAAGGGGAAAGCAAGGAAATCGTCAAGTTCTTCAAGCTTCGATCGTGGTTTTCGTCGGGGGTGATCCCTACAAGGTATGTGAGTCTATCTCAATGTTGGGTTCGTTCACCCACGTGCCAAGTATGTTTGATTCAGCGATTTCATCTCAAAAAGATTGGATTTTGAATGTTATAGAATGTGGTTCTTGAATTACTTTCGTTCTTGAACATGAGTTGAGTTTTAGGAGTTCTTGATGATTAAGTTGTGAGTTCTTGAGTTCCTTTAGTTATATCCTTGTGTATATGATTTGGGTACATGAATCTAAAGTGAATTTGAGAAAAAGAATCGGATTAAAATGATTTAGGATCAGAAAAGGAGGTCAAAAATTCGTCAGTTGGTGTCTGTGGGAAGGCTGGTGCGACACGCCCCCATAGCGCCAGGTAGGCTTGGGCGGCGCGCCAGCAGTGCGCCAGATTTGAGCCTTAGTAAGTTGGGGCTGGCGCGGCACTCCCGGGATGCGCCCAAATCGTCGTTTTTCACCAGTTTTCGTTGTCTAGCCTATTTAAGTTCTTCTAAAGTATACTAACACTTTCCATTGATTCTAACTACTCTAAATGACTTCTAAACATCTAGAAATCATCTAGAAACATAAATCATACCCTTGAATCCATAAATTCAAATTCAAGAAAAGTCAAGAGCCAAGTCTAGGAAGTTCTTAGAGTCTTTTCAAGAATGTCTTTTGCAAATGCTTTTAACTTTGTTTTAAGACTTAAAGATCAAGTTGAGTAAAGAGTAAAGGTTTGAAGTTCATTTCTTCAAAGAAGTATATGGGGACTATGTATTCCCAAAGAGTTTAAAAGGTTTTCATATTTAAATAAGAACGAAAACTGAGATTTTCAAAGAGCCTTCGGGATAGTTTTCAGAAAAGAGAAATAGTTTTCTAAATAAAGTGAGTAGGGAAACTGAGATTTCCAAGATAGCCTTTGAGCTAAATTTTTGAGAACTAATCTCAAATCACAGAAGAAATGTGCTTTTAAACATAAAGAACTAAATATATTTTTGGGAGTAGTATTGAGCACCGATATGGGGATACGAGTTCATATTAACTCAAGTCTCCATAAACCATGTAGCCATCATGGGTAGAAAAGGGTCATACTTTATAGATGAATCCTTTTCGCATAGACAAGTGGATCCACTTAGTGAGTTAGCTTCCTATATTACAGCAAGGTATAGGATGGGCCTTGGCAGCGTGAGGTAAAACGATGTATCATCACTATAGTTCTTAAGTGATGGTTGTCGGTTAGAGAAACTCCCACAGCAATAGTTGCATAGTTCATCAAGGGGTTCTGCTTAGTATGAATGGGGGTATGGGACTTCATTCATGCACTGCACAAGTAGACTTTGAGAGGAAGCATGGTTTGTTTTTTTATTATATTATGATTATAAATTGACATCATGTTTTCAACAGTTTTTTTCTTTATATTGCACTTGTTTAAAACTGCTTTATAACGAAATGAGTTTAGTTAAGTATTCAGGAGTTGAGAAGAGCCAAGGTAAGTGTTTCTTTCATTATCTCTTCCAAGCCTATGTTGTTTTAGCATTTCAACTCGCATACTCGTACATTCAATGTAAACTGATGCCAGTTGGCCTGCATCGTATTATGATGCAGACACAGGTAGCTAGGATCGGCATTTTGGCGCACCGTTGATCCAGTGAGCAGTTCAGAGTCAGTTAGTGAGCCTTTTTGCATTCCGGAGGATCCATTTTCATTTCAGTTCTAGTTTAGCTCATTAGGATGTTGTGGGGTCTGTCCTAACATCCATCTCAGTTGTTTTAGAGGATTCATAGACAGTCAGTCAGTTAGTAGTTCAGTTGTCTTTATATTACCATTTTCATATGTTCAGATATGAGTTTCCATTTTGGCTAAGTTAAATGTTTATTTTAGAACATTATGAGTTCAGTTTGAGGCAGTTAAGTTGTTTAGCATTTGAATTCTTTTCTTATTGCATATAGTCTTCCGCTGAGTTAGTAAGGGCCAAGGGTTCACTTGAAGCCAGCAATGGTCTTCGAGTGCCAGTCCCGCCCAGGGTCTAGGCTAGGGGCGTGATACATGATTAAAGCATTTAGAGGTTTTGGGTTTCCTCCCAAACAACGCCTTAGTTAACGTCGTGGCACAATGCGGGTTAACGCCTAAACTTCACTTTTGGGGTTAACCAAAACATCACTTGGCAACCCCCTGCTTTGTGTCAGATGGAGATGAGGCATTACATGACCCGTAAGGTTCTCGAGCAGCTGATTGGAATTGGAATGAGAACCAATCATTTGTTTCATTAATTTGATGTTCTCCTTCACTTCTTCCAGCACCCTATCATGCTCACTTACCTTGTCGAGAATGATTGAGAACATTCCCTCAACACGTTTACTCCCATTGTCCTTGGGGTTTCTTCACTCATGAGGGGGAACATATTTGTCCTTCATTTTGCATTGGACTTCAATCTCCACAATATTTTTGGCCAACTCATCCATCTGAGTCATCAGTGCGGCTAGCAAGAAGTCCTTCTCTACTTCTTAGTTTGCTTCAGCCATGTGATCAAGCAGGTGGACTGCTATCGCATAGGGCTGATGTATAATACCACCCAAAATTAGTCAGTCAGCCAATGCTTTGTTTCCGGGACCAAGACTACTGTAAAAGCATTCCAGGAGGACTATATCGGGAATTTCATGAGTGGGGCATCGAATCTAAAGCGATTTAAACATTGCCCATGCCTCATGAATCCGTTCACCTTCCAATTGTTTGAAAGTTAGAATACGATCCCTGAACATCATTACTTCTAATGGAGGGAACTCCATTTGCTCACAAGTACTGCTTGGCATACTCATATGTCTGTTGAAACACACAAACACTCAAAATAAAACTAAAAATTAAGTTAGTAAAACTACAACTATTAAAAACAGAAATTCTACGTAACTAAGAATTCCCAAATAGCACCACTCCCCGGCAGCGGCGCCATTTTGATGTTTGCGTAATCAAGACACAACTTCTGATGCAACTGTCTACGATCGTACAATAGTTTAGTAACCCAACCAAGGGTTGGAATCGTTCCCAAGAGAGTGGTTTTGAGAATTAATAGTAAAAAAAAATTAATTCTAACTAGTTGTAGCTAAAGACATTAACGATTAAAAACATTGAAAATTAAAGGGGGACACAAGAGTGTCAATTAACAATGGGGTTTTGTCACTAGTATGTAAAAACAACAAAATAAACAAGGATTTCTAAGTATTGAGAGGGGATCCTTGGGATGTGACGGGAATACAGGTTAAACTAGATTATTGGGTACATGCTTTCAATAGAAGATTCATAGAATAATTGTGACTAGGCTAAACTTTAAGGGGGATAATCTCTCTCTCAAGCAACTTACCCCGTTTAAATGCGTTCCTCTCGGACACCCACTTACCGCATGAAGACCAGTCTACTCCTTAACCCACTTACTCTCTCGAGCTGAGTGTGTGGAAATGAGACTAGGATTCACTCTCTCGAGCTGAACCTCATGTCGACCCACTCCCACCGGCCATCCATTTAGTAGTTTTAGTTTTACAACCTCTCTCTCGAGCAAGCCGAAACACACATAAATAAACTTGTATTCATTAAATTCATCCATAACTACTAAACGAAATCACAATTAAACTACAATTAACCTGTCAACAAGCAAGACCCAACAATTATCTTAACTCATATTCGCTAAATCACACCCCAAGAATTGGGGGTTTTAGCCACACATGTATAAGAGATAGAAATTTATACCAAATTGAGCTCGCATTCAACTGGGTATGAAGATTTAAGTCTTGATACAGGCCAAAATTAAACAATCCAAGAGACCCAAACCCAAATCTTGAAGATGAAACCCTTTGGATCTTCAAGTTTTCAAAACCCTCTCAAACTTTGAGCAAAAATATCAAAAAATACCATTCTATATGAAAATTATAATAATTGTTCGACACTTAAAACTACAACTCTAACTAGTATTTATAGTTTTCAAAGATTTGTGCTGCAGCGGATCATTCGGCGTCGTTAGTCGAAATCACCGATCTACTCGGCGATTCACCTTTTGGTGTAGTTCATCGCCGTCTTGCACCGTCCTTTAGCATCATCGTGCTCTGGGTCATTGGGCAACATGGTACTGCTTCGTAGAACATCTCGGCGATGCGACGACTGCTCTTTTTTTCCGCCGACTTGATCCTTTCCTTCAGGGCTCAGCACACTGGAACAAAAGGCGAAGTAAGACCCTTCGGCGACTCGCCAAGTAGACTCGGTGATCCTCATGCCTTTATTTCTTTGTTCTTTTCAGCCTTTTTGTTCCTTTTTGCAACGTAGTGTCCATGCTTTCCTTCAAACTTCAAATACCTGAAACTTAAGGGTTTTCATCAGATATTGAGATAAAATAAGCATTTTAGGACACAATTTCTATTAAAATATATCCCTAAATGAGGCCAATTTGTGTACTCATCAACACCTCCAACTTAAACTTTTGCTTGTCCTCAAGCAAACTCAAATTCAACCGTTAAAAAAGGGTGTCTCGATTAGTGCTACACAATATTCAATTATGAATGCACACAACAAGACTCAATTTACTTATGCAAAGATCAATTGTGTACTCAAAGATTCAAGTTGTGACACACTATTACCAAAAATTCTCAAGGTCACAATACTTGCTTCAAATGCAAGTTCAAGCTCAACAAAATCCTTCGAATTCCCTCACACAAATGATGATTCCATTTTCACACACAAAGGTATAATCAATTTAAAGTTTCAGGAATCAAATACAACACTCACACTCACAAAGATGAACACAATACATGCTTTCACCCATAGGTTTGCCTGTATTTTCCAATCAACATTTGTTTCAACTTTCTCAAGATCACAAAGGTCTTAACAAGGCTTGTAACGGGGCTGAGTGTAAAGGTATGGTCATTTAGGCTCAGTGACATTTATCCTCATGAAATGTGGTGCTCTCAACACTTTCTTTTTTTCCTTCATCATTTTCATTAGTGCATCATAGGTCATCCTATTATTCTCTTCCCATGGATTGTTCGGAACCCTATTTCTTTGGTACTTTATTCCACAACTTTCTCTTCTTTTTTTTTATTCTTTTCTTGTCTTTTTCTCTTTCTCTTGTTGTTTATACAGAAGGGTTCCATTTTTCTCAACATCATGGGTTAAAGGAGACTTTTCTTGCACTTCTTGACTTTTTCTTTTTATTTTTCACAACACCCCCAACTTAGGCTTTTGGCCTAAGTTGGCTATTCAATTAACCACAATTCAAGAGGATTATAGGTAATGGATTAAGAAAGGTCTAGTTTTCATCAAGTTTCTTCTAAAGAAGGATAAGGCTCGAAAGGTGTTCAAGAGAGAATCATACACTCACAAGTTAGGTCACAAAATAGGTATAAGTCAAATTGGTTCACACTCTTCGAAGTTACCTAAAATCATATCAAGAGAAAGTCTTACTTAGTTGGGGCAAATTCTAGGTGTTGTCATGCATGGTTAGAGGTAAGCTTATCACACAAGGCATCGACACTTAAGTTAAACAAGACTCCACGCTTTTGCTAGTGTGCAACGGTCATCACAAGAGAATCGATTTGATAAATGGCTAATCACAACGAGATGCAAAGAGTTCACATATTGTCTATGCAATTTTATTTGGCTTCATCGTAGCCGTACATTCATGTTTGTTCGATTGTAAGCACTATTCAAGTCATCGATATTAATTGAAATCGAGACTCAAATTTGCCAAGGAACAACCACATTCACGAGCATATAAAGGGTGGCAAAAATGTGCGAAAAATACAAAAAAATTTGGAAGGGTCAAAATCATTTTGCAATTTAAAATAAAAAAAGAAGAACCATAAGCTCGAACATCCACAGAAAATCAATATTAACACAACAATAGCTCATAACCCAAATACTCAAACTAAACACGATTTACGAGTAGCACATAAAGGTGTGGGACTCACCCCACCACAAACAAAAACATTTGTCCTCAAATGCAAATAAAAGTATCCAGAATGTAAATTAAAGGAAGACAGAGATGAAGGTAAAGAGGGGATCTTGTCTAAGTAGATGCTCCATCTGTCTGGGCATCAGTGCCCGGAGTGACCCCAGAAGGACTAGTTTCACTGGATCCAGCAACAGGAGCCTTTGCCAAGGAAGCCTGCACAGCAGCATCTATCATGATTTCTTCAATCTCGGCTATGTCGTCCCCTGTAGCTCCCTCAAACATCTCTTCGTGAGTCTTTGCCTCTAATTTAGGATCGGTTGTATGCTCTATTCCATCCCCATATCCTGTGGTGGTCTGAGGCATTTCGGGCACATCTGAAATTTCCACTATTCCAAAGATCATGGACATATCGGTGGACTTTAAGTAGTCCACAACTTTCCTCAACTCTGCAATGGCGGCCTTTAAGGCTGTCACCTCCTATGTGGCTCCTTAGTCGTGCTCACACACTCTTATCCTAGCTGCTAGAGCATCAATAGTAGTGCTCAGTGGTTTCACAATATCATCGAGGGCATCCTGAACCATACCTGGAATAGAGCTTTCTATGTTGGCAGCACGACAATCAGCAGATTGGGAAAGATGTCCCATCCGGATCAAGGATACCTAAGTGATCGGCTCATAAGAGGCAACAACAACAGTAGGTCTGGGTGGTAACGCAGTTGTAGAGGGGATTGGAAGGTCAACATGAGTGGCAATGGCATCAGATATACCTGAAGTCCCAAGGGTCGGAGTAGGCAAATATGCCTTTGCAGGTATAGATCCAGTGGCCACAACTTCCTTCTTCTTCTTTTTCGCTTGGTCCTTAAGATATTCAGCTTCGATCTTTCAGAAATTGGTGGAGGCAATGGCAACCAATTCCACATCCTTCTTTGCATCTCTAGGCACCCGAGCTCTTTTGCATAATGAAATGATTAATATCGGGAAAAGGAGAGATGTCTAACTCTTCTTTGCACATATATGGATCTCAGAAGCAATGATCATCCCTAGATTTATCCTGATTTTCTCTATGATGCATATAAGACAAGCTGCCTTAGCAGGGCGAAGGATTGATTCATTTTGCGATGGCATAATTATGTGCTGATGAACCCAAACCAGTATCTTGTAGCTACGTTCAGATCTTTCTTTTCAATCGAAACTCCTTCTCCTAATCATTTCAGAGCATTATCATCTGAGATTAGCGAGGCTAACCACTTTTTCATCTTATCCAGCTTCTCTGTTCTGATCAAGTGCAGGCAGTGATCATTAATCTTATTGGACATACCCAAGGCTGTGTTTATAGCCTCACTGTCACAAGCTACTTTCCTTTCTATGACAACCACGTAGTCAACTACTTTGAAAGACAATACTAGCGTCTTCTGTTGAGGTACCAATGCACTGTATGCATTGTAAAATTCTCTGACCTAACTTGGTATGTAAGAGCCAAGGGGTTTTGTGAAGATTTGAAATTTGTGATATTTCAGGCACTCCATTATCTCGGGATACCTATCGATCACCCCATCTATGGACAGCCGTTTTTCCTCAATGATCATTCTCAGCCACTCAAACTTTAATCTATTTGTTGATTTAGATGAGGGGCCTTGTGCTGGAGGTGCCAGTACTATTGCCTGCTCTGGAACTACAGGAGTCAGAGTGGTGGATCGAGGATTTCTGATCCGAGATGGGTCGTTCAACTGTTTAAATCGTAACTCATTCTTATGTGCCTCTATCAGTTCATCTTCATCAGAACTCATACTCTCACTGTCATATGTTGTTGGGTCATTGGTGTAAAAACCAGTACTGTCGGAATTTGCATCTGATAGCTTAACGGTTTTGTCCTTGCCCTTGCCCTTGCCTTTCCCACCAGTTGTGGAAAGTTTAGTGGCCTTGTTCCTGGATGCAGTTGCATCCTCAATGATTGTGATCCCTTTTTCTTTGTTTTGAGGTGGTCTGTTGCTACCTGGTTTGTTAGGTTTAGTCATATCTACAAAAGATTGGGAAGAGTTAAGGGACAAATCAAATAGAAGCACATGCAATCTACTACAGGAAGACTCGCCAAGTGGATCGGCGAGTCGCCGAACCTCTTTGGCGAGCTAACCCAGGCTCGCTGAAAGGATTGTTTTCAAATTATAGCAAGTCGGCGATGGGAAGGTACTTTTGGCGAATCACCAACTACTTTCGGCGAGCAAGGGTTTATCCGCCGAAAGTTACCGTGCATTAGGGGGCCAGAATAGCATACAAAGGGCGATCAAGAGTACTTTTGGCGATTCGCCAAGTGCTATCGGCAACCCATGGCTTCTCCTCAAAAGTTACAGACTCAAACATCCAATTTGTCAAGATATTAAGGGTGAGATGGACACATTGGGCGAGCCGCCGAACGATTCGGCGAGCTCGAACCAGCTCGTAAAATGGCCCAACGAGCCCATTTTCAATCCACCTTCTCGAATTTAATCCCACAAACCCCGAAAGCAAAATCAAAGCATGCACTAACGTAATTCAATTAGGATCCACACCACCCATTGCCCCGGAATACTCAAATTTCTCCCAAATTTTCCTAATTTGGCCATTTGGCGATATTTGCTCTTAAGAGTGGTGTCACCCGCTCTATCTTTGAGCAAATTTTTGACATTTAGCGCAAACGTGGGCTACTCAGACTTCACTCAGTCAATCTAATGACATGCAATCACAACCCAATTCATTAAAAAACACAAAAATTACGGGCAATTGACAATCAAACAATACAGGCAAGATTTTCAAATTAAATTAGGCATTTAAGCATTCTAAGCCTATCAGAGAGTCCCAGCACACATCAATACGATACGATTATTACAAAGAAGTACAAAGTTTTCAAATGTAAATTTGGGATTTGAAAACCAACCTTTTATGCTGATTAAAACCCGATTGAAAAGCTATGCGGCAAAGAAATCCAACTCCGAGCACCAATCAATAACTACAATACTAATGGAATAGAAAAATATTAAAGATAATACCTTATTATGGGTTTGTGAAGTTTAAAAATGAGGGAAAGTGAAGGATTTCAAATTCTAAGTCTTTTGGCCATTATAAGCCGTCCAGTTCGCCCCCATTCGGCGACGTTAGTCGCACTAGCCGATCTAATCGGCGATTCGCCGAATGGTCTCCTATCTTGCCGAGATTTACAGGGCTTCCAGTTTACATGGAGGTCCAAATGGCGGACACTAGCGGGATTGCCAACCTGTTTCGTGATTCGCCAACTAGATCCTTATTTTGCCAACCTACATATATCAACACTTTCCAAACTCAAACCTTCAACATCAACACACCATTATTTCTTAAACAAGATTAAAGCATTTAGGGGTTTTGGGTTGCCTCCCAAACAACGCCTTAGTTAACGTCGTGGCACGACGCGGGTTAACACCTAAACTTCACTTTTGGGGTTAACCAAAACATCACTTAGCAACCCCCTGCTTTGTGTCGGCTGGAGATGAGGCATCACATGACCCGTAAGGTTCTCGAGTAGCTGAATGGATCTAGAATGAGAACCAAACATCTATTTCATCAATTTGATGCTCTCTTTCACTTCTTCCAGCACCCTATCATGCTCACTTACCTTGTCAAGAATGATTGAGAGCATTCCCTCAACACGTTTACTCTCATTGTCCTTGGGGTTTCTTCGCTCATGAGGGGGAACATATTTGTCCTTCATTTTGCATTGGACTTCAATCTCCACTATATTTTTGACCAACTCATCAATCTGAGTCATTAGTGCGGCCATCATGAAGTCTTTCTCAACTTCCTAGTTTGCTTCAGCCATGTGATCAAGCAGGTGGGCTGCTATCGCATAGGGCTGATGTGTAATACCACGCGGAATGAGTCGGTCAGCCAATGTTTTGTTTCCGGGACCAAGACTTATGTAGAAGCAGTCCAGCAGGACTATATCAGGAATTTCATGAGTGGGGCATCGAATCTAAAGCGATTTAAACCTTGCCCATGCCTCATGAATCCGTTCACCTTCCAATTGTTTTAAAGTTAGAATACGATCCCTGAACATCATTACTTCTAATGGAGGGTACTCCATTTGCTCACGAGTAATGCTTGACATACTCATATGTCTGTTGAAACACACAAACACTCAAAACAAAACTAAAAATTAAGTTAGTAAAACTATAACTATTAAAAACAGAAATTTTATGTAACTAAGAATTCCCAAATAGCACCACTCCCCGGCAGCGGCGCCATTTTAATGTTTGTGTAATCAAGACACAACTTCCGATGCAAGTGTCTACGATCGTACAATAGTTTAGTAACCCAACCAAGGGTTGGGATCGTTCCCAAGAGAGTGGTTTTGAAAATTAATAGAAAAATAAAATTTAGTTCTAACTAGTCATAGCTAAAGACATTAACGATTAAAAACATTGTAAATTAAAGGGGGATACAAGAGTGTCAATTAACAATGGGTTTTTTTCACTAGTAAGTAAAAACAACAAAATAAACAAGGATTTCTAAGTAATGAGAGGGGATCCTTGGGATGTGACGGGAATACGGGTTAAGCTATATTATTAGGTACATGCTTTCAATAGAAGATTCATAGAATAATTGTGACAAGGCTAAACTTTATGGGGGATAAGCTCTCTCTCGAGCAACTTATCCCGTTCCAAATGTGTTCCTCTCGGACACCCATTTGACGCATGAAGACCAGCCTACGTCTTAACCCACTTAGTCTCTCGAGCTGAATGCGTGGGAATGAGACTAGGATTCACTCTCTCGAGCTGAACCTTATGTCGACCCACTCCCACCGGCCATCCATTTAGTAGTTTTAGTTTTACAACCTCTCTCTCGAGCAAGCCGAAACACACATAAATAAACTTGTACTGGCAACTACAAATTCATTAAATTCATCCATAACTACTAAACGAAATCACAATTAAACTACAATTAAATTGTCAGCAAGCAAGACCCAACAATTATCTTAACCCATATTCGCTAAATCACACCCCAAGAATTGGGGGTTTTAGCCATACATGTATAAGAGATAGAAATTTATACCAAATTGAGCTCGCATTCAACTGGGTATGAAGATTTAAGTCTTGATACAGGCCAAAATTAAACAATCCAAGAGACCCAAACCCAAATTTTGAAGATGAAACCTTTTGGATCTTCAAGTCTTCAAAACCCTCTCAAACTTAGAGCAAAAATATCAAAAAGTACTATTCTATATGAAAATTATAATAATTGTTTGACACTTAAAACTACAACTCTAACTAGTATTTATAGTTTTCAAAGATTTGTGTTGTTGCGGATCATTCAGCGTCATTAGTCAGAATCACCGATCAACTCGGCGATTCGCCTTTTGGTGTAGTTCATCACCGTCTTGCACCATCCTTTAGCATCGTCGTGCTCTGGGTCATTGGGCAACAAGGTACTACTTCGCAGAACTTCTCGACGATGCGCCGAATGCTCCCTTTTTTCGCCAACTTGATCCTTTCCATCAAGGCTCCGCACACTGGAACAAAAGGTGAAGTAAGACCCTTCGACGACTCGTCAAGTGGACTCGGCGATCCTCAGGCCTTAATTTCTTCGTTCTTTTCAGCCTTTTCGTTTCTTTTTGCAACGTAGTGTCCATGCTTTCCTTCAAACTTCAAAAACCTGAAACTTAAGGGTTTTCATCATATATTGAGATAAAATAAGCATTTGAGAACACAATTTCTATTAAAATATACCCCTAAATGAGTCCAATTTGTGGACTCATCAGCCCCTTATAGCTACCAAGCTCCACAATACCAAAATTTCCAAACACCAGTACCTACTCGCCAAAATCCTCCCAGTTACCGCCAAGTACCTCCATCTTCACGAAATAATTACAATCTTTCTTGTTAGGAGTTTTTGAAGAAACCTTCTCAAGTCCTTACTTCTTTGGTTGGAAGTCGAACCCAACTCTTTGAGAGATTGAAAGTGGCTGGTCTAATACGAACAACTGATCCAAAAAAATGTCAATGGCAATTCCAGACTTTACAGGCCCGATCTTCATTGAGCTTACCATTCAGGAGGTGCTAGACATACCACTGAGGATTGCATCAACTTGAAGCAAAAAATTCAAGACTTGATTGATCAAAGAATTGTCACCATTCAAGCGGTCACTTCCAATGACAATGGTGATTCACTGTTGAATCGTGGATGATTCACCATTAATATGATTGACCCAAAGTCTCAAGCACCTCTCCATCAAAATGCTCGAAACTATCGGCAAATGCCTCCGCCTCAACAAGGCCATTATGATCCTCCTTGTCCACGTCTTGAGAAAAAACATGCTCGAAATTTTAGTCCTCTCATTGAAAACAGGACAAATTTATTTGAGCAATTGAGTGCGGCATGTATTATTCATTCGGTCAAGCCCAAGCCAGTCGATACAAGCTCAAGATTTAACCGAGTCGATTGAAGGTATGCGTATCATTTCAACACATGATACTGAAGACTGTATTAATTTGAAGCACATGATCCAGAACTTGATCTACCAGAAAGTGGTTAGGACCGTTGTACCCAACGTCAACAGTAATCCTTTGCAAAACCATGGAGGTGTCACTATCAATATGATAGAGACGGAAGATGAGTGGTGCATGGGAAAGGCGATAGTTTCGGTTGGTCCTCACAACCTTGAGAAAGTTGTATCTTCTCCAAACATAAGTGATAAACTCAATTTTACGAGCATGACACATCATCAAGCTTTTGTTTTAATGTCAACAGAGGGTCAGAACAAGAAGGGAATTAATCATGTTCCACCAAAGTCTTTGCCTCATTTACGTCAGTCCTTTCTGGTAGAGGAATATCCCAATGATGAGAGTTTTAGAGAAGAAATTGGGGATCTTTTTAAGAAGGTGATGTTGCATCCAAGAAGATAATCGAGACACCAAGTATACAAGATGTCGAGCCAATAGAGCAAGTTCTTAATTGGACTTCCACTCCGCTCTTGATTTCTTGCTCATCTTGATAGACAAAGATGAATTTTAAGTTATTTATAAAATTGGGGGTAGTCCGAATTAGGTCTGAAACCCACATTTTATGTTATTTTACCTAATTATATTTTAATTTCCCTCGTAATGTTTTGAACAAGGTAAAATGGCTCATGGTCATAGCCAAAGTTCGTATTTCCTTATTTTCAATGAAAGTCTCTTCTATTGTGAATATTTATTTTGCTTGCTTTAATTTTTCTATCTAACAGTCTTTGTTTTTCATTTCAGAAAAAACAATTTTTTAAACCTGTCAATATCATGTCATATCACAAGCTGAATGAACAAACTAAGGTCGATGAAGATAAGTTTGAAGAGTATGACGATGAGATCATGATATTCGAGCACCTTGTCAAAAATTTGAAATAGTTCAAGACTCTAAGTGGAATCTGGATGAGACAAAAACTGTAAATCTAGAAAATGATGACTGCCTCAAAAAAGTCAAAATCAGGGTCCATCCGAGAGAAGCTTGGAAAAGAGAACTAGACAGTTTACTTAGAAAATATATCGATGTATATGTTTGATCACATGCCATGGTTGAACATAGACGTTCATCTCAAGTTGTCAATCGACTCAGATGCTATCAAGAGTTGTTATATTTGAAGATTTAGAGTTTCTTTTATTTCCTCCCCTATAATCGCATCTTTTATTTGTAATCGTCTTATGTTCTGTTAGAAAATTATCTCTTGTAATGAACTACGTTTAACCTGAATTCTTAAAAATGAGATACGTAGGCGGCCTTTGTCGGCTTCAGTCACCCCTTCATATATTTTCAATATTTCCCTATTGTACTTGAACTACGTTCGACCTGAATTCTCAAGAATGAGATATGTAGGCGGCCTATGTCGGCCTCGATCGTTTCCTTATCAAGATTTTCAATTTTCTGTTAATCATCGATTGGAAAACTACGTTTGACCTGATTCCTGCCTCAACGAGATACGTAGGCGCTACAACGGCTTGGTCATAACTCACATAAGATTTCCATTTTTTCCTTAAGATAGAAACTAGGACAGAATTTTTGACAGGGACTCAAAAATTCTCAAGAAGAAGATCTCACCAACAAGTCAAGACTGAAGTTACTTTGAAAATTGTTTCTGGGACAAATTTTTTGAGAAGTTCCCAAAAATTCCAAGATTCATTCATCAACAATTCGAGATACCCCCAAACTTCTAACTGGGGCAGAAATTTTTGATGATGGCATCAAAAATTTCTTTAAACATCACTAGAAGTTTGTAGTAAATTTCAAACATTTCAAGCATGATTAGAAGTTTAAGGCTAACTGCAAATGATCTCTAAAGTTTACAGTCAACTTCTACAATCTCCGGCACCGTTGAAGTTCAGAGTCAACTGCAAAAAATTTCAATTATAGTAGATTTCAGCAAGACCATGTCAGAGATTTTCAAAGCTTTAAGGATCAATTGAATTATCTAGAACAAGCTATCAGACACGCCAAAGTTTCGAACCAAGGGAGTTCATTAAGCTTGGCGTGACATGATACTTGGCATCGACCCTTTTCAATTACAACTTTTTGAAAACCTTTTTTAAAAAAAAGATGTTGTCTATATATTTCAAATATTTTTACATAAAATGTTTTGTCTTGTCTATTAAGAAGCAAGAGATCGGAGCGATCAACTAAATATAGCAAGACGAGGAGTAAGCACTTGAAGAAGTCAATACAGATCAATTTGTTTTAAAAACTAACAATTTTTCTGTGGTTGCAGGTCAATAAGATCGCCTCAAGTTCATCATATCCCTTCATTCATCGAATATGAAGAAGTCAAAAAGGCGAGGAGCTCCCCAAAATTGACAAATTTTCTGTGGATGCAGGAAAGTCATTGAAGTTTTTTAGAAGAAAAAGAAACAATGCAGAATACGAGCAACAACACCCCGTTCAAATTTCCAACAAAGCATGCGTCAATATGAATACAAATGTTCAAATATAAACAAGTGAAAGCATCACTCTCAACATGTACAAACATCTACAATGACATCAAATTACATTTTTCAGCATCAAGAACATTTGAAAACTATTTACAAAGCACGTCGATATCAGACGCGGTAATGAGAATTACCTAGAATGACATTTCTACAATATTATCAAATGAGATAGTACCACCACCCAAAGGGACAGATCATCATCCTACTAATGGATCATCAACGACGCATCATCATCCTATCAATGGATCAACATTATCCTGCCAATGGATCAACATCATCTTATCAATAGATCATCAACGAAGCATCATCATCCTATCAATGGATCAACATCATTCTGCCAATGGATCAACATCATTCTACCAATGGATCATCAATGAAGCATCATCAACCTATCAATGGAGCATTAACATCATCCCGCCTATAGGTCATCAATCATTATCCTATCAATGAAGCATCGACGTCATCATTATATCATTTAGCAGTGTTATCCTACCAATGGATCATCATCATCCTATCAATGAAGCATCGTCATCCACATCATATCAAGTCATCATCTACTGCGTCAAAATTGATGGAGGCTCACGTTAGAACATTTATAGAAAAGAACATGTGTTGAATACAGTAAAACATATTACTTCTCTATTTAAATTACAGTTTCTGCTACCAAGTTTATTTCATTTGTTCATCAAGAGCATCCGAGAGGATGAATTCTCAAATCAAACCACAGGTGCAGATGACATAAAAAAAATATAGCACAACGTGAAACTTTTCCTTAGCGCAAGCTGAGGAGTGAATATTCATCGAACCATCCACCTCGTTACAATTGGATAATTATCAAGTCATCCATCTCGTTACAGTTGGACTATTATCGAGTCATCCACCTCGTTACAGTTGGATAATCATTGAGTCATCTACCTCGTTACAATTGGATAATCATTGATCCATCTGGCTCGTTGCAGAGATCACCAGAGTTTTCCATGTAGAAAACAAGCAATGGCATCTCCAAATCCTCAACAAATCATGAGTTGTAATGGACATACTGTGTTCGAAAGCGGTATCCATTATCTTTACTCTCAATACCTATTTATTTTCTCATCTAGTTAAAAAAGATGTTTATGCTTATCCATTATGATATATTCATTTGTTACATGAATGATCCTTCTTTATTTTTTTAGTCAATCCGCTAGCTAAAGCGGCACTATGTCTACTAATTATTTACTTTGAGAGTGCAGACATATACTGAACATACTTATGTGACATCTTTCACAGCAAGAGTAACTGAAAGCATCGTAAGAGATGCTACCACTTTTTCCAATTACAGTTTCTACTAACAAGTTTATTTCAGTTTTTGTCGAGAGCATCCAAGAGGATGAATTCTCAACCACAGGTGCGGACGACATCAACAAAAATGCAGCACAACGTGGAACTTATTCTTAGCAGCGAACTAGGACATAGTCCGAGGAGGAGTAACAAACTCTTAGGACGCGAGCTGAGGAACGACTTCCACCACAATCAAACAACACCTCTATCAGAAGGCATGTGAGTTTTTCTTTAGGTTTATCGGTTTTGTTTTTGTATCCGGAAAGTTCTTGGTTTTCACCGAAAGTGGCTTTCCAATCTGAGTGACAATGCACCAAGAGCTTTGGAAATTATGTCCGTGTAAGTTCTTACTTATATATGTGAAGAGCTCCGCATTCATGGCTAAAAGGTTGCAAGCCTCTTTTTCATTCTCGACTTATTTGTCACTTCTCCAGAATCAAAGGTTATCTTGCATAATAGATTTCCTTTTCAACCAATAGAGTCGAACTACAAGCAGCCTGATTTCCTAAGTTGACAGATATGTAGGCGGGATCAGTGTTGAAAAATATGATGTATTCCAACATTCGCCCTTAAAAACTTATTCTCGAGCATTCTGGTCCCTTCATAATTCGATATCGAGATGACTTTTGAATACTTTCAAAATTGTGCATCAAATTAAGCGCATCAAACTGCAAGTGGCCTAAATTCTCATATAGCCTGAGATATATAGGAAACTCATTTCTGGGGTTCGGTCATAATTCTTAAAGTCCACACCAAAGCCATTTTTCTAAAGGATGAAGATGTGGTCGGTCAAAATTAGATTCGTCAATTTCATTTGTATCGAATTTCTTTCATCAATCCAAGTCAAACGAGGGACAGTTGTTGACACCCAATTTTCGACCTCCATATATAGATTAATCATCGAGCTTCTTCAATTAGAAACGATTTTAAAATAATTAGTTTTTATAAAATTCAAAATAGTTTGCGAGTTATTTTGAATAAATTCATCATTTTTATAATTTTCAATTATATATGTCATTTTATATTTATGTATAATTAGTACATTTTATGCATATTCAAAAATCATTTTAAAAAAAAGATTTTATTTTTTACTTAAGTATTTTGGTAATTAACTTATACAATTATAGTTTACATTTTGAATTAATTATTTTATAATTTAGTTAATTATTTTATTTCTTTAAGATTAAGAAGCTCATTAATTAATTTATATTAATTCGTCTTATTTAGTTTTTAGTCGAATCATCAATTAAACTAAATTTGGCTAAATTCTTATTTCCCATTGGCCAAAATTGCAATTCAGGTGGCCATTTCATAATTGTGGATTTAACCACATTTTAATTTTCCTTAATCCAACTTCCAGCCCATATATACAATTCAGTAGCAAAGAACTCAACCCAAAGCCCCTCTTATTTCTTTACAAAGCCCAACATCAAACCCAAAACAATTTTCAGATTTCCCAGCCCACCAATAATACCAAAACATTACATTTAGTAGCCCATCAATTAAAATACCAAAGAACCCATTCTTTCAACAATACAACAAACCCAATAGCGTCTAGCGTATAATACCAAACGACCCCACCTGCGTCTTCGTCTTCTGCTCCGCGAGACCCAAACCCGACAGAAAATTGCGACCCAAAACTCTAGTCCAGCAGCGACTCAGCCCAGAATCGCGAGCCCAATCCAGCAAAATTGACCCAGCCGCGCCGTTCTCCCCTCGTCCTCTCCTCTCATACAAGCTCGTACATGAATCTTCCAGGTGGAGCGATCTCACATTTTCTTCGTCCTTCCTCCAAAATCGGACGGCTGCCATTCTTTTTTCGTTGAAGAATCGTACTAGAATCGTACTATTCCAGCTCTTCAATCTTATCCAAAGAAAAATCAAATTTCAAATGGGATTTCATCCAAATTTCAACTCGATTTTCCCCTATAAATTTGCCCTAGTTTCCTCCTATAAATACCCCTTTCTTATTCATTGTTTGGGGTTGAAAAAAAGTTGGACGAAAAAGGTTGGGAAAAGTTGGATCTTTCTACTGATACAGATAGAGAGAAAATAGATATAGAATAATATAAATATATAGGAGATATAATCAAAATAGCAAGGAAGACCATTTTTCGTTCCTTTTCGTTTTCACTCGCCTTCTTTGTTTATCAGAATCTTCGAGGTTTACGTTTGTGGTGGTGGAAGCTCAGTATCTTTAGCTCGTGGTCCCTCATTCGCTGCCCGAAAAAAGGTAAACTTTTTCCTAGTTTTGTTTACTTCATAGTTCTTTTATGTTTTTCTATTCAGGTGTTCTTAGCTTTCTTTTAGTGTTCATGAGCTAGACTCTGGTTGGATATTTGAGTAGCTATTAATGTTTTTGTTGTTCTTGTTGTTCATATTTCGTTATAAGTACTCCTAGCTTTCGTGTTGCTCATCTAGTTTGTTCTAAAGAGTATTGGGTATTTCAATTCTAGTCCTTACACTTGTTCCTGTAAATATTAAGCATCTGATTTTGTGTTTATGCATCTAAAAAGTGTCACATATTTGGTTCGGTCAATCTGCCAAGAGTTTCTGATTTTATCTTCCTTTATCATGATTTAGTTGTTGTTTGCTTGGTATGTTAGGTGTTAATGTCTCTTCTGTTTTAAAAAAATATAATGTTATGATTTTAAGAGTATTGGATTAATTATTGATTATGAATTAGTGATGTGGCTTATTAATTAATTCAAGTGCTCTTTCAACTCATTGTTTGGAGTTTCGTTATTTCGCCTACTGTCGTTAATTAATTCAAGTGCTCTTTCCTTATTTCGTTTAATTTCACCAGGTCGTCTGTAGACTGTAGATCACTTTGAACTTCTGTTTCAGTTCCTTATTTGCAATATTTTTTTAGTAGAATTTCGTTTAATGTAGAGCAGCAATGTTTGGGGTTTGTTTAATATCATCGCATTACACTAGCGAATCGGCTTTGCTTGTTACTCTTTTGGTTTATAAGGGTTTTTTTTTTGGCATAAATCTGAAAGTTGCATTATTATATTATATAAATCAACTCTCTGTTGCTCGAAAAAATTGCGGGTTTTTTTTATTTATATTTTATCAATCTAAGTTAAGTTACCATGGATTTGAGTCTAGCACAAAGTAAGTTATGATTCCTTTTGTTAAGAGCGAGTATTTACCCTGCTCTCGGTTAGTTTCATGACTCCAATATGGCCCTATCCTGACTATGACTATGACCCAAATAGCTTGGTTAAATGTTGAGTTTAAATAGTCAATATGTTAGAATACGAGAATAAAATAAAATGTTCCTCTCTTATCAGTAGATATATTACTTCAATTCTAAATGAAGTGGCAAGTGAATGTGCATATTCTTTCTTTAAGTTATGAATTGACTGATTGTTATGTTGTGCTAGGGTCACATCCCTCTTTTGTTTAAACTTTGTTTTAGTAAGGTTATGAGCTCATATGTCTTCATAATTGACTGACCATTAGATGGCTTTCTTACATTGTATAGTTAAATTTTATCAATTAAGATTTTGTTAGTCTTCTGTTGACTATGACTATAACATTCTGATGGTGTTAGCCACTTTGCCTTTAGATGTTCTCTTTAGTGAATATTAATGGTGTGACTTTGTCTGATGAGAGCTTAATCGATATTTGTTCATGATTAATTATTAATCCTTATCTTATCATTTTTGTTGCATGTGAATTTACCCTGAGTCCCACTGATTTCTTTCCTCATTTGCATTTCGATAATCGGGCCACGGAGGCCCAATTCTTTCCTTTTATCAAGTCAACCAGCAAAGGGAATAAATGTGCAAGGCTGAAAAAAACACATTGATATACAGTGTGATACAACAATATACATCAGCCGTATACGTTGTATATTACATCAAAGATGGGCTAAAGGAGCCCCAAAATTTCAGCTTTGTGTTTTTGTAATTATTGGACCAAAGGCTCATTTATTTTGATTATTTTGTTAGTTTAGAACAGGTGAAAATTGAGGAATTGAGACAGACATACAACTATTAATTGGCAATATATAGCCCAAATTAATTAGCAATTAATAGCCTAAAACAAAATTAGCACGTAGTAGCCTAAAATAAATAAAACCAGCTTTTTATAGTTTTTTTCTTTTAATCATGTGCAACCAACCCGCATTAATTAAGGAGATGTGAGATTATTTTTTCTTCCTTGTTTTTAACTCCTATAATTAAGGAAGTTAGCTTTTCAATTTCTTTAAATTCTCAAACTCAACTTTATTTAACTGTCTATTTAAAAAAAAATATTAACGCAATTTTACAGAAACATAAAGATATATTTGATTGTAATTTTATGAAAAAAAATTTTACCAATCAACAATACTTAGTTTATTAGAAAACTGATTGCCTGCTTTTAAGAAGTGAAATATATATATATTTATTAATTAACCCATTAATAAAAGGTTACACCAACTTTTAAGGAATGAATTTTTTAAAATTCTTTAAATAACTTATTAAAAGATTGTGACTACTTTTAAGGTAAGAAAATGTATTATTAATGCTCTAACATGTATTAATTATCACATAATCGACAATAATAAATCATATAATATTAAATGACATTTTATTAGAAACTGTAATAATACATATGCATAAATTATACAATAATTAAAGTTGCGATTACATAATGTATACATAAAAAAAAATATTTATTCACAAAAAAATATTCATAAAAATAGACATGTAAATTTTATTGATGTATACAGTAATTGTAGCATGTATACATAAACTTTATATTGTATACATAAGAATATTACCATCAATTATGCGTATTACTATAATGAATACAAGAATGAGATTAATATGATACATATATAAATTTTAATCATTAATTGTACATGTGATTTTGTTTATGTATACGGTAACTACACTATGTATACATTAGTTCATATTCATCGTGTATTCAGTGATTTGTATTCACATAATAAACTTGTATACTTTAATTTAAATTGAGATTGGAATCCATTGGTATACATTTGGTTGTATTCATCAAAATCAACATTCTGATTTTTTACGAAGATCTAACGAGAATCTTTCTTACCCATGAAATTGAGAACAAAAATTTCAAAAAACTATTACCTGAATTTTCGCCAAAAAAAGCTATAAAAACTTTAGTTCCACAAATCACGAAATTTCAAAATTAATGGGGCAAGAAATGCTACATAATTATGTATTAAAAGAAATTATTGGAAGGATCAATAGATAAACATATAGTTATATCTGATTTTCATAGATAGAGTAAATTAAGGAGAATAAGAGAAAATTTAGAAGAGAAGCAAATATACATACGAAAAGGATTTTAGAAAGAAAACAAAAGAAGGTTGAATAACCTAAATTTTCGCAAAAACTTCAATTCTACAAATCATGAAATTCACAATTAATTGGACAAAAATAAGATTATATATAAAGATGATTTTTAGAAGTATCCATGAAAAAACATATTGTTATATCTGATTTTCATAAACAGATTGAATTAAGGAGAAGAATTGAAAATTAGGAAGAGAATCAAATATACGTATGAAAAAAATTCTGGAAAGAGAAAAATGAGACAAAAAAAGAGAAGAACTCTATTTTAAAACTGTTGACAAAATAATAATAATAAAAAAGATAAAATAGGGATAATAAAACAATAAAAAAAATTCAAGAAAAAAAAAAGCAGTAATCAAACGTGTGTTTGAGAAAAATAAGGAGGACAAAAATACATTTTTAAAAAAGAAAAGAAAAATAACAATTCAATGCCAAATAAATAAACAAATTTTTTTTCTTGCTAAAAAATTAAAAAAAAGTGGGCTATTTATTGCTAATTTAGTCTATAGGGTGTCATGCTGTGCCATTTTGTCGTGAAAATTGGGTCTAAGTGCCCAAAGAGAAAGTCAATTGTTTTATGTTTAGTTTTAGGACAGGTACAAAATGGGTCAAGGGTCCAAAGTTGAATTTAGGCCCAAGTACCAGCCCAGACAGACAGAAACCGAACTTGGGCCCAAGCTTTCTCTTCCTTATTATTTAATTGTTGATACTTGTTTGTTTGTTTATTTGGTTTTGAGGTTTTCCTAATTCGATTCCCTGAAGAAACCATTTTGAGTTAATACTTATATTTTCTAAGATTAAGTAAGATTATATATTTTCTACTTAACTCTCTTAAGAATGTTTGCAAATTTTACTTAAATATTATCCTTATACTATTTCCTTTTCCCGTAAAAAATAATTTCAACTCTTAAGTTTGTTTATTTCTAAACTAATCAGGTATGCTTATCTTTTAAAAATGATTAGCCAAATATTTCAATTGTCGGATAACTGCGTGTTAGCGGGCATTTCGGGTGCTTTCAAACCCTTCTCGAAATGCTAATATGAACCCCGAACCCCATTTTAATATTTTCATTAGATTTCTATGTTAATCTTTTGAAAAAGTAATTTTCTTGATTTTTCTTAAAAATTAAGTGCTTACTCTTAAAACAAGTTTTTTTTATAAAAAAAAAAAACACTAGATACAATAATTTTAATTAAAATTATGATGAGAGTAAAAACTTTGTAGTTGCAACAACTAAAACTTCAAATCCAACTTGTTTTGTTAGGATGCCTAATTTGGAGATATTTTTATTTTTTAATTTCTTTTTATGATGCATACTAATTAGGGAAAATGTAGACTTAAATATGGTCTTTATATTTAAAATTAGATATTCATTTTTACTTGTCACTTTTAACATATTAAAAAAGATAATTGATTTTTCCATGCTTTACTAGGGATGTAAATAGAGCGTGGCAAGTCTTGACCTATTAAGATATTGCGCCATCTCACTCTGCCCTTTTTAGCATTCTTAAGAGTCTTGTCTTGTAATGACCCGGAAGGTCATTTTTTAAAAATTTCAAAAAATTATCATTTTATCCATTCTGAAAATTGTCCCGAGTCATTTTTTATCAGTGTGTGAAGTTGGCTTTGAATTTTAAAATTTCAAATCCAACTTGAGTTCTGAAAGGCTTAAGTTATTTAAAAGTGGTTTTCGATAACAATCGGATTTCAAATCTCGAAATGGAAATTCCATCAGCGTAGAATTTGATTTAGGAGTGTTGTTGTTTCTGATTCGAAGGTGTTTCATTATAATAATTAATAATGTGATGCAATAAAATATTATTTAATAATTACATAAAAGAATAATGTAACTCATAATAATTTACAACTTTAAATATTTAAAAATTATATATTGGTCGTTCTTTGTATCACATAAATTGTGAGAAACAAAGTAACATATAACACGTGCTATTATATCTATCATCTATTATATGTATAGCGGCGTGGGGAAGAATAGAACTCTAGAATTTTTAACTTCGTGCTTTTGTGGTCCTGGCCTATTTTTTTTGGAAAATTATGTGAAATGACAAATATCTAGAGTATTCTATATAATATAGCTACAGTTTTTTTTTATTTTTAATTCATAGCTATAGTTTTGTGAAATTTTGTTATTCGATTTCTAATTATATAAATCTAGAATTTATATAATTCGGTCCTTGATGGTATAAATTTAAAATTTGTATAATTTGATTTTTAATTCTATAAATCCAAAAAAATTTATATGCTTACCCTAGTTATTTGTATACGATTTATAAAAAATTCATAATAAATTACTCTGTTTATATATTGACAAGCGAAATATACAAACGGAGTTTTGAAAAAATTCTAAATGTATAAATACAGAATTTGTGTATACTTACTATGTTTGTATATTCGCAAGCAAAATATACAAATCACAGCCTCCATAGCAGACAAAACTAGCTATGGAGCGTAAATACCAAAACTATAGTTATAGAACTTTATTATGTCTATTATCTTTGCTATTTTCTAAATTTTCTCTATTTTTTTCCACAAACCCATCCATCACCTACCCTGTCCTATTTAAATTTTACCCCGCCCCACCTAATCCCCAAATCCTCTCATGTTCTGCTCCATTAACAGCTTGTCCTGCGCTGCCCTGCCCTGCCTACCCCAATTGTCATTTCTACGTAAAATCATTTTCAAAATTTAATACTAAACATTTATTAATAGGAAAAATATTATAAAATAGTCATGTTATGTTGGATATTATTTTTTGGAGACGACGGCACTATCGATTACTCACAATTTGAATTTTATTATATCAATGTAAGAATCCGCTTCAGTCTTACAATCTTGATCACACTTGTTGCTTGCTTCAGCAACACTCTTGACTTAGCACTCACTCTTGTTTTCTCTCTTACTTTCTTTCTTGCTTTCTTACTTTCTTTCTTTCTTAGTTACTTATCAAATGAACCACCTCTATTTATAGGAGGATATGGAAGAATCTAGAGAGATACATACTACTCTCTTCTAGAATATTCCTAACTATCTTTTTTTCTAGAACTATCAATTCTAGAACATTTCTAGACTTTTTTTCTCTAGAATACTCATTCTAGAGATCTTCCATCAATTCTCTACAATTCCGAAATATTCTAGATTTTTCTTGACTTATCTTAAGTAAATAATTAAGTTGGTGATGAATTCTTAACATGTCAATTATTATTTTTTGTCATGTCTAAATGCGCCAAATAAAAATGAACAGAGAGTATTATTTAAAAATAATCTTTTGGGACCATGAATCCACTTATCAAAAATATTGGTCATGTGACTCATATAGTAATAAAATTTCTTGAGTAACCCCCACCCTATCATTTATTAGTACATGGCAACGATTGCCATTTCTAAATTGTAACACCTAGAGTGAACACACAAATAAAATATGGCAACGATGGAGAATGATAGTGTGGTACCACTTCTAACATCAAGAGTGAACAATCACTCAAATGGTTCTTTTACTAATAATTCTTCATTCAAACCAGATTCATATGATATCGAAGTAATCCATGGAGTTAAAGATTTAGTTCGAGAGTTTTCATCAGAATCGAAAAAACTATGGTACCTTGCTGCTCCAGCCATTTTCACTTCCATTTGCCAATACTCAATTGGTGCCATAACTCAAGTATTTGCTGGTCATGTTGGTACCATTCAACTTGCTGCTGTCTCCATTGAAAACTCTGTCATTGCTGGTTTTGCTTTTGGCGTCATGGTAGTCTTTATGATATAATAACTATTAGTACTGAATACCACACTTATTATGAACTCGATCAATTTAAGGATTTGTTTATTGTGATTACAGTTGGGAATGGGAAGTGCATTGGAGACACTATGTGGACAAGCATTTGGAGCAAAACAACTAGACATGCTAGGAACTTATATGCAACGATCTTGGATAATCCTCACCGCAACATCACTAATTCTAATGTTGCCTTATATTTTTGCCACGTCACTTCTCAGACTCATCGGTCAAACGTCAGATATATCAAAATGGGCAGGTATATGTTATATAGGCGAATCTAAGACAGATTCTATTCATTCATTCAACTTAACTGACTCTATACTCTGAATTCGTATGTACAGGTACATTTGCTGTGTGGATGATTCCACAATTATTCGCGTATGCACTAAACTTTCCAATACAAATATTCTTGCAAGCTCAGAGCAAGATCATGGTGATGGCCGGCATAGCGGCAGTTGGACTTATCGGACACACTTTGTTTAGTTGGCTATTTATGCTCAAGTTAGGGTGGGGACTGTTGGGTGCCGCGGTTGTGCTGAACGGTTCGTGGTGGTTCGTAGTGGTGGCTAAGTTGGTGTACATATTCAGTGGTGCTTGTGGAGAAGCTTGGTCTGGATTTTCTATAAAGGCTTTTCAAAATCTATGGGAATTCGTTAAATTGTCTTTTGCATCTGCTGTAATGCTCTGGTGAGTTTCTTGGTTTAAATTAATTATTGCACTATTCATTCGCAGGAGGCTCAATCATATCAGTAGCTATATACATATATAATGAAATTGTCAACTACGTGCACACATAACCTATCGAGGATTTTATGTTTCCTTTAAACTTAGTTTTTTGTATTATTTACTTTCTCATTAATTATATTATTCCTGATAAATATATATATATATATATATATATATTAGTTAAAACACAATATATGCAAACTGATGCTTATTCATTTTTGCATCCCAAACTAAAATACATGTAAACTACTCTCTCCGTTTCAAAAAGAATGACCTCCTATTCTTTTTAGCCTATTTAAAAAAGAATAATCTCTTTCTTTTTTTGGTAACATTTTGTTTTCAGCTTTCCACGTGGTATATTTAAGGCCACAAGATTAAAGGACAATTTTGTACATTTGACATAACTTTAATTTAGGATCACAAAATTCAAAAGTCTTCTTTATTTTCTTAAACTTCGTGTCAAGTCAAACCAGATCATTCATTGTGAAACGGAGGGAGTACTAGAATATATAGTAGATCAGATATTCAATTAATACTCCCTCCATTTCACAAAGAATGACCTCCTTTCCTTTTTAGTCAGTTTCAAAAAAATGACCTCTTTCCTTTTTTGGTAACATTTTACTTTTTGTTTTCCACGTGGCATGTTTAAGACCACAAGATTAAGGGCAATTTTGTACATTTGACATAACTTTAATTTAGGACCACAAGATTCAAAAGTCTTCTTTAATTTCTTAAACTTTGTGCCAAGTCAAACCAGACCAATCTTTTTAAAACGGAGGGAGCATTATTTTTCTCTCCAAGTATATATTCAATCATTTTCATCATAATTTAGATATGTTTAATTTCTTTTTTTTGGTAGAAATAGGTTTAATTTCGTGTCTTGTCTCATTATGAATAATGACACGTAACACAAACTTTCAAGTAGATTGATATCATAGAACTAGGCTCCCCTCTGGTATTTGTTCAGTGGGTCTTTAATCTACTGACATCTGTCATTTCATAATGTAAAGGTCAATAATTAGTTAATCAAATTAACCTCTTAATTCATGGTTCCGTGAAAGTATTTTTATAATTTATTTCTTTTCCATATTGACAAAATGTATATGGAAGAGAATCTTGCTAAATCACTGCTCCGTTTTCTTTATCCGACGACAAAAATTAAAATAATTTTAAATTTTACTGTGTAAATCTACAAATTAAATTAATTTCCACCCCTAAATCCAACCTCTTTCAAATTAAATGTTCCATTCTTTTCATATTATTTAGTAACTCTCCCCATATTTCTTCATATATTCAACTTCTTTTTCTTCTTTGTGTTTGAAATATAAAAAGTAAACAAATAAAAAGGTTAAAGAGATTCAACATTTACTAAACATACATAAAGGTTATTTTAACCATATATAAACGGTGTAAGTTTCTTTCCCTGTTCATAATGATAACATTCCTGTTCTTTTTAGTTAAGCAAGAAAAAAAAATATGTAGTAAATATGTTCATAATTATCATGTTCCCCTGTTCTTTTTCAAATAGCAAAAATGAAAAAACTGAACCACATTATTATTGAGCAACAAATTTGTGCAGCAATTGTTGATATTAGGCAATATACATAGAAGCTTTCTCTCTTGAACAAATATCATCCCCGGTAAGAAAATCTTTTTCCCAGCGAAAGAAAAATCCTGCACCAAAATTTTCGGATCTGTGTAATTAGCAGAAATTTTTCAGCCACATTCTCAGATTCATTTACTATGTTGAGAAATTGATAGTAAGCCAAAAAGTTTTAGTAAACTTAACCATGGTTTAAGAGGTTATTTGATCGCATTATTTTTGACCTTTAGATCATTATGGGACAGATGTCGGTAGATGAAAGCTCCACTGGACAAACTGGATACTTCTTCTACTGGAGGGGAGCCGAGTCCGATATCATATACTCCTTCTGTCCCTAATTATTTGTCCGCTTTTAAATTGACACATTTATTAAGAAAATAATAATTGACATAGTGAGTTTACCATTTTACCCCTATTAATTATGAAGTGGATGAATTAAAAACTTCAGTTTTTCAAAAAAATTTACCTTTTTAAAAGTACTTAATTGAGGGTATAATAAAAAAAAAATCTTGATTTGTCAAAATAGATAAGTAATTAGTGATAACTATAAAAGGAAAAAATGAACAAGTAAAGTACTATGCTATCAATAATGCATCTTCAATTATATGTTTCACTAGACTCAAACATTAATTCGTTAATTATTAATGTGAGATTAAACATTGAGTGATGTGATTAAATGTCTCACTAGACTCAAACATTAATTCGTTAATTAATAATGTGTGAGAGTGAACATTGGGTGATGTGAAGAAAGATGAAACAATTTATTGACTTAAAAATAAAGTATGCACATGTTCTGTAATAGTACACTAGATCCACAATTTTAATATCGATATTCAATGGCCAAGTAAATGACGCTGCTGCACTGATTGAAAAAAAAAAAGTTGATTGTAATAAAACATTTAAATTATTTTATCATTTTACGAGTTTTACACCAGAATTATTTATTATTTTATGATAGAAGTGTTGAAAATACTCTTAAACTCGGTGTGAATTATTAGTTTCATTCTCAAATTATTGACAGTCTTTAAAACACTAATTTACTTGACTAACTGAACTTAAATATATTCCGATCTCGCAACATGAGTGAAATACATCCCTAAATATTTTCGTCAAGTTTAGGAGTACGGTGTTTTCAACACTTCTCTTTGCTTTTATTAAGAGTTCCATGCTCCTACAAGAGTTTGAAGACCACTTGTTATGTCATGTGACAGATCAGAGGTGTATCTAAGTTTAGTTAATCAAATAGATGGATGTTTTTAAGACTGTCAATAATTCGAGGACAAAATTAATAATTTACGTCAAGATCATGGGTGTTTTCAATCCTTTCTCTTTTATTTTATTTTATATACCTATCTAAACTATTACTTCATTTATATCAAAAACATACCTCATGAGTTAGCTTTACACTTTTGTTTTTAATTGAGAATAAATATTTTGGACCAACTCAGTATTGAGATGTGTTTTAATATAAGAAAGAGTATTAGTTTAAGTCGATAGACATAACAATAGGCAGTTTAAACATGAAGAGATCAATAACTTAAATATATCCCGATCTCGCAACATGAGTGAAATACATCCCTAAATATTTTTCGTCAAGTTTAGGGGTGTTTTCAACACTCTTCTTTGCTTTTATTAAGAGTCTCATGCTCCTACAAGAATTTGAAGACTACTTGTTATGTCATGTGATAGATCAGAGGTGTATTTAAGTTTAGTTAGTCAAGTAGATGAGTGTTTTTAAGACTATCAATAGTTCGAGAACAAAATTAATAATTTACGTCATGATCAGAGGTGTTTTTAATCCTTCTATTTATTTTATTTTATATACCTATATCTAAACTATTACTTCATTTATATAAAAAACATACCTCATTGTTGAATTAGCTTTACGCTTTTGTTTTTAATTGAGAATAAATATTTTGGATCAACTCAGTATTGAGATGTGTTTTAATATAAGGAGAGTAATAGTTTAGGTCTATAGACATAACAATAGGTAGTTAAAATGGAAACTACTTTTATTTGCAATAAGTTTTGTTTATTTCTCTTCTATTATTTTTAACTGATTAAGTTATTTCTTCAATAGAAAAAAGAGAAAAATCTTCTTGAATTTCGGCACCATTTGTGCAGAGTATTGTGCATCTCAAAACCTATTTTGGGTTTCGAAATTCTTGTGCAGAAAAAAGAATAAACAATCGTCTGATTTGACTAATTTTATTTTGGCAATGAAGATTCCAGATTAAAATGTGATTTTAATAAAGATAATTCATATATGTTTCGCAAAACTATGGCATATAGTATTATCTCTCTCATATTCACCGATTTGCCATAGGTTATAGAGGCGGAGCTAGGTGGAGGTTCATGGGTTCAGACGAACTCACTAGCTTTTCCATAGACTCTGTATTTGTATTAAAAAATTAAATAAATATATATGTATATTAACTTGTGAACCTCTTAATAATTGATTGACAACTCAGTGTAGTGGAATAGAAATATCTTTCACACTAGTGTTGTGGGTTCGAACCCACTATCAATCTTCTATGCTAAAATTTAAAATTTAAAAACTCTTAATTTTAACTCCGCCTCTGATAGGTCACCACAAGTCGCTTTCAATAAAATGTGCCTTACCTGGCAACTTGTATGATAAGTAATTAATGAGGATATAAATATCATGATTTAATATTGCAGCTTAGAGATATGGTACTTCATGGCACTAATTCTCGTGGCTGGATATCTCAAAAATGCTGAAGTGGCCGTCGATGCAATTTCTATTTGGTCAGTTCACTGTTTTTTTTTAATTAATGTGATACTGACATGATTTATTTAATTTGGCACGAATATTTAGGCTTTTGATAACATCTTTTTCTATTCGATTTAAGTATTAATTGACCATAGTAGTAAGTGGGATACCCTAACTCAATAGTATATATTTAACGAAAAGTACAACTGTTAATTTTAAATATTATTTATGTGTTGTGTGCATGCTTATTACAATAAGGATGTGATATAGGGTAAGTAATTTATTTTTTATTAGTAGTTTCAGTTATATTAGATATAAAGTCATTTTTATTAGGAACGTTTTTTCTTTCAAATTAACATGATGAGATTTTCTGTGTGAATCTGGATAGTGATGGCCCTAATATGGATTTCGACATCGGGTGAAAAACCAGAAGAAAATACATTCTTAAAGAAAAAAAACTTTTAACTGATCATTATAAGATTTATAAAGATATTTTTATGCGCTATACCATTTGACCCTTATAATAAAAAAAAATGAACCCATATAAGTATATTACCTTTTTTTTTTAGTCCATTTTGTATATATTTTGAAATATTTAGGAAAAAAACAATAATTTCTTACTTTGTGATTATGATTTCCATTTTGTATAATTACAAACTGATTGAGAGTGATATTCATGTTTATCATCATAAATTTAAATTTTGATGGGTCAATTAAAGTGAAAAACTAAAAACTCTGTTGTTGGGTTATAAAAGCTTGAAAACTCACAAATATATTTTATAATTTATTGAAATTTTTGATAAATTAATGATTGTGGTTCGTAAACGATGTCATTTGAAGTTATGGTTAAAAGTTAAAAGTAATTTGGTGATTTTCGTGGGTTGAAGTTTGTAGGAGACGAAATTTAATTTTTGTATAATTTCATATAATAGAATAGAAGTATGCACATACACTTCTTATATACAATTTATACACTTTTATACACGATTAATGCATTGTTAACAGTAACTATATAATATTATATAATCTTATAAACCGAAAATATACACATTGTTGAAAAAATTATTATATGAGTGTGAACTAAAATTATGACCAAGTGCAATATATTACGTTAGGCTATATATTATTGAAAAATCACTTGGGCAATAGCCTCACCTATAGTTATTTTTAGGTGACTTAATATATCAGTGTATTAAAGTTAAGTATTATCTTTCATTTTTTAACAATGATATTATCATTTGATTGTAGTATGAATATCCAAGGCTGGACATTCATGGTTGCACTTGGATTTAATGCTGCAATAAGGTAATCTTATATAAGAGAAAGCATGCAAGTCATCAATCCTTGAACTATGTAATATACTTTATTTGTTGGGTTACGAACTAGCATTTCACTAGAGGTTTCTTCTAATCTACACAACTTTGTGTGATTATGTTTATGTACAGCGTAAGGGTGTCAAATGAACTAGGAGCAGGACATCCAAGAAGCGCGAAATTCTCAGTAATTGTAGCCTCCATCACTTCTCTTTTATTCGGGATGTTCCTGGCAATGGTGCTTCTTGTTTGTCGGAGTTGGTATCCTCTATTGTTTTCAAACAATGAACAAGTCCAACATGTTGTGTATGAGCTCTCACCTATCTTAGCAGCCACCATTGTTGTTAGCAGTCTTCAACCTACTCTTTCAGGGGTGGCTATTGGAGCAGGATGGCAAGCTTATGTTGCATATGTGAACATTGTTTGTTACTATTTGTTTGGTATTCCAATAGGTCTCATACTTGGCTTTCTCCTTGACACTGGTGTTAAGGTACCATTTTCTTTGTCTTCACAAAAAAATAATTTCTTAAGATATTATATTATTTAATACATGATTTTGTAGGGAATTTGGTATGGGATGCTTGCAGGTACGACTGTTCAAACTGGTGTGTTGATCATGATGATCCTTCGAACTAATTGGAACAAGGAGGTAAGACTTGCATCGAGAATCAAATTCTTGAATCTAGGATAGTTATCACTTCTAATTGTAACTTGATTGTAATACAGGCTTCCCTTGCCGGAGACAGGATAAAACTATGGGGAGGAGACTCAAAGGTCAAAGAAAATGGTGAAAACCTAACTAACTGACTGCAGACGAGATCGATATCATACTGTTTGTTTAGTTTGGATGCCACAAAAGCTCTGTGTGTGTGTGTGAGAGAGAGAGAGAGAGAGAGCAATTTTAATACGTAGTTTGCACGTGTATATCAAGATTACCCGGGGCATGTGTTGGTTGAGACATGAATAAGATGAGTAAATTCCTCTCTTCAACGCTGTCTGCACAAGGATGACATACACAAATCGAGAATGTTCTCTACATATTTACAGTATCTCTGCCAAAAAGAATCAACTAGTTTCTTGCCTGAATTGACACAATGGATAGTTACTTTTACTCTCTCAGACGTTGTCCAAGAAATGAGTGTAAACAAATGCAAAATGCAGAGCATAGCAGAATTGATATTTGCTAATTATATTTAAACAAGGGTAGAAATATACAAGAGGAATTTAGAATGGTAATACACATTAGCCTACATACTTATCAATAAAGAATAGAAAGCTAAACAACAAACATCTTTACAAGTATATATATATATGCTTCATTTTTGCAAAAAGAGTGCAGCTCCAACCAAGGCTATCCATATTGTTAAAATTGCCCAGAATGATTGGCTTTTCTCCAAACCAACTGGGGGCTTCCAGACCAGAAAATCTCCCACCCAGTCCCTGCTCGATGGAAGCTGATTTGTTGTAGACCGACTTTGTCTTTCATCTTGGTCCTTCTTTTTGTCAGTCCATGATCCAGCGTAACTACACAAAAAAAGGAAGGGAAATTAGTGCTGATCTTCAACAATGCTTGGAACCACTCAGCCTCAGGAAGCATGAGTACCTTAAAAAGCTAATAACCTGTTCAAAATGCAAACCTTTTCTATCAGAAAGATCTATGTGAAGCTGAGAGGCAAGTTTGTGAAGATGACAGGGAGTCAGGGAGCAGACTAGTGTGTCTAACCCAAGGTACCCCAAAATGGATCTTTATGCTGAGGCTGGCTGCTCATCGAAGTCTCTACACTAGAGACAGACTAGCTCACTGGAGTGTTGTTGATAACCTGTATTGTCCCTTGTGTAGCTGCAAATGAAAGTATCTCTCACCTTTTCTTTGAATGCGAGTATATCTGCTAATATATGGAGTAATATTCTTCAATAGCAGGGGATACAGAGGCAAATGCTGCTTTGGCAGGAAAAGGTGCAGTGGACAGCAGTAAATAGCAAGGGAAAGAGTTCAGCTGCGGAAGTGTATAGAATGGCAATGACTCGTTCATTATACTATGTTTGGCAAGAGTGGAATATGAGAATCTTCCAGGGAAAGCAGAGGACTCTGGGAGCAATAGTCGGGATGATTATCCAAGGAGTTATCTTTAGGGGAACCTTCAAGGCTAAACTAGCTAAGAAGATGGAAAGCTTGAACTACTATCCTAGCAGAATCTACTATATGGACTATCAGATAGTTTAGCATTATTCTCGTAGTTTCTTTTCCTCCGATTTCTGGTTCTACCTGTTGTTTTTGTGCTTCAATTATCGCAGTATTTTTCTGTTGTTAAATGCAACATAATGCTTTCCCTATTAATGCTATGCCTTCTACTTTTGGAAGAAAAAAAAATTAATCTACTTTGATATGCATTGCTTGAGTCGAGGGTCTCTCGGGTACAGTCTCTCTACCTCCACAAGGTAGGGAGAAGGTCTATGTACACTCTACCCCCACCTGTCGGATTTTACCAGGTATGTTGTTATTGAACTATGTTGCTCAAACTCTTCAAAACTTTTGACAGGTACAAGTCAGATCCTCCAAAACTAGTGCATTTTTGGAGGATCCGACATGTGGGCTGCAGCAATTTATGGAGAGTTCGAGCAACATAGGTTGTTGATGTACTATAGATAGAGGAGTGCATGAACCAGTGGAAGAGTAGCTTACAACTGATGTTGGAGCCATTTTGCTCAGCTTCAATTAGTTTCAAGTGCTTTTTGACTGTCTTGTAATATTCCAATTGGTAAATATAATTTATTTTACTTGCCCCAAAAGCAAAAGACAATTTCAATTGTTCAACTTTCCTGCTACATCTATGCTTTAACCAATAGAATAGATATCATGGAGGCATATACTACAAAATTTTCCAATAATCCATGGATGCTAAAAGTAGCACACAAATAACAGTGGTGCAGTAGTCAGTTTTGCTGGACTGTTTCACCACATACGTGTACTACCTCCAACCATTACATACAGGTAGCAAGTAACTTCCCCAATGCTTATCACGGCTTCAGCAGATAGGAAGAAATCACCTAGATTTTTTCGTCTCTGCTGGAAGTTGAACCATGGTTTTCAAAGTTCACACCCACTTCATTTACCACTAAAGTACATTCTTGGGTAAAGAACTTTAATTAAATTACTGTTACAATTATATTGATGCCAGCTAGTAACTTTATGCTCAAGTCATTATCGTATTAAAACGACAAACCACTAATGTAACATATTGATTGCCCCAGGCACTTGCATAACATGCCCGCTGCATAGAAGCAAGTAATTCATACTGTTTTATTTAGCTAACATACACAATATAATATTAGATGAATGGGACTTACCTATCATAGCTAGAACCAATAAGTGGTATAGTAACCATTTCTTCTTGAGATATCTTCAACTTAGGTGCTTGCAATATATAACGAAGCTCTGCAGCTTGACGTCGGATGCTGACACTGGGATGTTTCCTTTCTAGTTGCTTATACAAATCGATGCAGTCTGAATGGCGGTTATTAGCTTCATAAGCCATAGCAAGCCATATTTGTATCTGAAAGTTCAATTTGCAAATGCAATTAGTCTTAGAAAAAAAATTAGCACATTCTGTGTGCGGTTACTCAGGAAGTAGCTTGCCACTAACCTCTCCACCAAACAAGGTTGGTCTAGGAATGATAGTAAGAGCACCTTCTAGGAACTCTATTGCCCGTGCATACATGCCCTTCTCATAAGCCTTCTGGCCCAAATCGAACATTAATTGAGCAGTTTTTCTGCGTTCTGATTGCTCCTTTGCCACCTAAATTTCAAACCAGAGTTAAAACGATGATTTTGAGACTAAAGGATCTAAAAAATTTCATCAGACCATTTTTTAGCCAAGTAATTCGGAAAATATTTTCACCCTTACTAACTCATCATAATAAAGCTTCACCATATAAAGCAAGTCGTTTGGTAGAGTGTATTAGCAAAAATAATGCATGCATTAATTTTGTGTATTAGTACTACCTTATTTGGTACATTTTTTCATGCTATGAATAACTAATGCACTCTATTGTGTATTAAGGTGTGTATTACTAATACCATGAATTTCTAGGTATTAGTAATGCAAGGGTTTTAATGCATGCATTAGCAATGATTAAAGCCCTTCAAAATCTTTTTTACATTTTTTTCACCATAATTGTGAAGGGTATCTTTGTAATAAATAGTGTATGCTATTTTTAATACACCAAACCAAACAATGCATAAGAAATATCTATGTATTATAATTAATGCAAGTATAACTAATTCAAGTATTTTTAATGCGAGTATTAATAATACACTCTATTTAGCATTATTTTTATATACTCTACCAAACAACCCCCAAGTATTTTATGAAGCATTCAAGAGAAATATATGCAACAACAGTTGTTAGGATAATTTGCAGCAAATTTCTACTGTCACTACAGCTCTTTGAGGGTTTTGCTTGCAAATATATATTATTCAAATTAGAAAACCATTTCCAACTAGTGGAAAATAGATTTTAGCCATTGAAGCACTACAAAATATGGTGCTACGGAGTATTCTGAAATAGTTAACTCATTTCTGCAATTCCAGATACAAATTTGTAGTTGTAACCCACTACAGTTTCCTTTCTTTTGCTCACTGGCTAGTGGCTACCACGATTCAAAATAAAATTACTACTCCATCCATCTCAGAATGAGCACAAATATTTGTTCCAACTATACCCTTGTATTAAGGAATGCTCAATTCTCAAGAAACATCTAATAAATAGGGTTAACTTAGTAAACTATACCTTCTATTTATTATATTATATTTCTTAATAGGCGTGAGATGAGCTAAAGTAACACTAATTTTAGGACGGAAGGAGTACTTAACAGTCGCCAAATCCAAAATTCAACCCGAGTACAGTTTCAAAAGTGATGCTATAATGCCAGTTAGTCAAACATAAACGAAAGTTGAATAAATTATTATTAGCACACCGGAAAAAGCCATGTTGATCCTATCATAGCTAGGTGCATCAGCTATTTATCTCCAAGAGCTAATACTTAAAACAAGTAATTAAATAAAGCATAATATGGATGCAAGATTCAAGTTCCTTTGGTTCATCTTCTCGTCTGCCTAAATCTAAGATGGGCGAAAAGTAGCAGATACGGGGTGGATGATTGGTGGTGTGCACAAACTGGCCCGAACACTATCATTATAAATAAATAAGGCATGGATTGTTACAGCATCAATAATAATAAGGCATCACCTTTTCGAGCTCCCTTCGAACTCTTTCCCGCTTCTCCTCTTCAGTCTCTTCACTAATTTCACCTTCTTCACCATATTCCTCATCAACGCGATTCTGCAATTCCTCAGCTTTTTTCTCCAATTCCTTCATTTCCTCTAGCTCCTTAACTCTCCTCTTCATTTCTTTCTCCCAATCGAACTCTTCTCCTCCTCCTCCACCTTCTCCTTCATCTTCAACACCATTTCCATTCTCGTCATCACTTGAATTCTCATAATCAACCGCACCCACTTTCGAATTCGCTTTACCCCGAAAACCCACTTTCGGATTTACTCTTTCTCTTTCATTTTCAAACCCACTAGAAGCATACATGCTCTGATTCTGACATGGGTCTTTCTTCACAAAAAAATTCAACAGAATATCCCTTGTTTTCCGATCTGGTAAGACGACTGCACGTGGAGTAGTCACGTGAGTTCCGTCAAGGAGTAGTGCTATGTTTCCGACTACTACCGCCATCTCCGATGACTACACAAATGAGTGAAAGAGGAAAACAGAGTTGGAATTTCAAACTGGGAAGAGTAGATATTTTAGCATATCAGTGATGAAATGACTAAAAAGACCATCCGTTTGTGGTTTTGTGATGCCAAGTTAGTTGTAAATAGTGAGAAATTGTCTGGGTATTAATGGGTGCAAGAAAATGGAGACGTGGCCCATCACTATAACAAGAGCCGTGTGGCAGTGAATGCAATTGGGTCTAAGAATTGTTTTGTCACGGCGTCAGCCTTTTCTGCTTTCACGGATGACCCACTATTCTCCGCCGTCGATGTGGCGGAGAAAGCACATCAACGGCAGAGAATGAAACACGATGAACCCTCAAAGACTAATCCAGAATTTTAGTTTCCAGCTTCGGAATAAACATGTTAGTATATGTTGGTTTGTGTTAGCATTTTAATATTAATATTCTATAATATTAATTTGCTTAGTTTTGGGGGTTAAAATGTTGCCGTTACTAATGTTGAAATAATAACATTACTCCATTTTTGGAGTTAATACATATGTTACTAATGTTGAAATGTTAAAAGAATAGAGAAATGAATCATGTACAGCTATCAAATTCTGTTATAACGGAATTGATAACAGGACTATTAGTTAGTTAGTAAACTAAATTGTATTAGTTATAAATAGAGGTAGTTAGCTAGATATTTTCTTAATTCATTCAGTTGTAAAGGATCAGCAATTATCAATACAAAGCAATCAGTTTATTTACTCTCAAAGCTCCATTCTAGATCTTAAGGTTCATCAGAAATGGTGGAATTCAACATGGTATCAGAGCTCGGCTAAAAGATTAGGAGCTGGTAAATCACTGACGACGAGCTTGTAATTGAAGGTGCTGGTTCAATCACTCTTCTTCCTTCTATGGATTTTTTTTTGCGATTTGAATCTGAGGATTAACAATGGCGACATTGGATGTTAGTGATCCTCGACATCCTCTCCATTTGCAACCATTAGATAACCATAGCAATGTGATAATTTCGATCCGACTGAAAGGATCTGAAAATTACTCAGTCTAGAGCAGAGCAATGAAAATTACACTGCGAGCTAACCGTAAAATGGGATTCATCGATAGAACGTGCACTAAGGATCTGTACAAGGATGGTCTAGAAGAAGAATGAGAGCGAGTTAATGTTACAATTCTCACCTGGATTATGAATATGATGTAGAAGGAGTTAGTAAATGGCATCATGTATGCAGATAATGCGCATGCAGTATGAGTGGATCTTCAGGAGCGTTTTAACAAAGTCAATGGATCAAGGATCTACAATCTCCATAGGGAAATAGCCACAATTTCACAAGGTACATCTGATATCTCCTTCTATCATTCACAATTACGTTTACTGTGGGATGAATACCAGTCCTTAATTCCTGCATTGTGTGGATGTGTCACATCGAGAGATTTCGTAGTACATCTAGAACAGCAGAAATTGTTTCAATTCATGATGGGATTAAATGAATCATATAATGCAATTAGGAGTCAAATTTTACTTATGGCACCATCTTCTTCTGTTAGTCAAGCTCATGTTATGCTTGCTCATAAGGAGAGTCAAAGGAAGATTTGTGAGACGAGTTCACAGGGAGGTATAGCCAGTGACTTACATGAAAGTACAGTGTTAATGAGTCTACATAATAATCAGCACAGGCAAAAGGGATTCAATTCATATAATAATTCAGGATACAGTAGTTATTCCTTTTGTGATCTTTGTAAGAAGAAAGGACACACACAGAACATATGCTACAGATTGATAGGCTACCCACCTGGATATCAAAGGAAGAAGAAACCTCTGTTTAATCAAGGGGATAACAACATAGGAGAAAATGCTTGGGATAGACAAGTTAATATGGTCATACAAGATACTGTAAATGAAAGGGAAGATGCTGGTCATAGAGGTAATAGTGCTGAAACATTGAAAATGGTCAAAGATAGTATAATCAAAGGATTAACATGGTTCATGTTGCTGGGGGAGGTGAGATAACACAAAGGTCACAGTCACAAGCTTCTCATAAGCCAAATCCTGATTTTTGCAACAAATAAGGTTCAAGGGGACCAAACTATTTTATTGATCAACAGTATAGTCAAATAATGAGCATGATAGACAAGGGCAAAGGGGTTGAACAAGCAGGCACCATGGCAGGTAATGTTGCTTCTCATTCATTGCAGAATTGTATAGATGCTTGGATAATTGATATTGGAGCCACAGACCACATGACCAGTAATTTGCACTTATTGACTAATGTGACCAACACATATGACACAATAAGGAGTAATGCATATCTTCCTAATGGTAAGATAGTTCCAGTTGATTACCAAGGAACATGTCATATTGCAGGTGGCTATGCCATGGGAAATGTCTTATATGTGCCTGATTTCAAGTATAACGTATTATCAGTATCACAACTAACAAAAGAATTATCTTGCTCAGTGATATTCTTTCCACACTTTAGTGTCTTCCAGGACCTTTATACTGGGAAAGTGAAGGGGATTGGCAAGGAAGAGGGTGTCATCTATCTCCTACAACCAAAAGGTTCTGAGAAGATTTGCAGTAGAACAAGAAGCAGCCTTACAGAAAAGGTCATAGATGATGTTCAAACATGGCATAAAAGACTTGGACATATCCCAACTGGTGTTATGCAGAAGTTGTCTTTCCTACAAAGTAAAGTGTCAGTCTGCAGTTTTGATAATTACACTGTATGTTCTACTGCTAGACAAACTAGGAAGCCATTTCCTCACAGTGTTACTAGATCAGCAGAATTTTTTCAGTTGCTTTATATAGACATTTGGGGACCCTACAAGGTTCCTACTAATGCTGGTCATAGATACTTTCTCACTATTGTGGATGATCATTCTAAGATGATATGGATTTTTCTGATGAAATTGAAAAGTGATGTTGTTGTTTTGCTTAAATCCTTTATTAAAATGACAACTGTTCAGTTTGATAAGTATGTTAAGATGATAAGAACAGATAATGGTGCAGAATTTTTTAGTAAAGAGTGTACAGATTTCCTACTCTAAAGTGGAATTGGGCATCAAAGTAGTTGCCCACATACTCCACAACAAAATGGAGTAGTGGAAAGAAGACATAGACACATTTTCGAAGTGGCAAGAGCTTTAAGGTTTCAAGGGCATCTACCACTCCATTTCTGGGGAGATTGTGTTTTGACAGCAGTCTACTTAATCAATTGGCTACCATCTATTGTATTAGCTGGAAAATCACCATATGAAGTTTTTCACAAAACTGAGCCTTCATTTTCCCATCTCAGAGTTATTGGTTGTTTGTGTTTTGCAACTGTTACTGAAAAAGTAGATAAATTTTCTCCTAGAGTTATTGCTGCAGTACACATGGGCTATTCTGCTACATAAAAGGCTTACAGACTTTATGATTTTAAGTCCAAGAGGTACTTTATGAGCAGGGATGTATCCTTCAGGGAACATATATTCCTTTTTCTCCAGTTGAAGCATGGTGATAACAACAGACTTTTCCCAGAATTAGAGGGTACATCTAATGATTGTTATCCATCTCCTGTTGTATCTGAGGTTGTTCATTCCCCTGATGAGCCTGTTTCTGCATCCAATTCCCCTTTACAAGAGTCATCAGTTCCTATTGAGACCACTGATGGTCCTCTTCCACCTGCAAGAAAGTCTTGTAGACCTTCTAGACCTCTTATTTGGATGACAAATTTTGTTTGCCCTTCCAAAGGAACCAAAACTTACTCTTATCCCCTCTCCAATTATGTTAGTTATGCCTCTCTTAATCTACATTGTCAATCTTACATGGCTTATGTTTCTTCTGAAGTTGAGCCTTCTTCTTATGTCAAGGCTGTCACAGATCCTAGATGGCTTGCTGCTATGCAGACTGAGATCACAGCCCTTGTTCAAAATAAGACTTGGGAGGTGGTTGATCTTCCTAAAGGGAAGGTTCCTATTGGATGTAACTGGGTCTATAAGATTAAGTATCATTCCAATAGAGATATTGAAAGGTTTAAAGTTAGGTTGGTTGCCAAGGGGTACAGTCAACTTGAAGGTCTAGATTACCAGGAAACTTTTTCCCTTGCTGTCAAAATGGTTACAGACAGGGTTGTTATTGCTTTGGCTTCCATGCACACATGGAACTTATACCAAATGGATGTCTATAATACCTTCTTGCAAGGTGATCTTGAAGAAGAGGTTTATATGCAGTTTTCTCCTGGATTTGGTAGCCAAGGGGGGAAAAATCAGGGTTGCAGGCTTCTCAAATCCTTATATGGTCTCAAACAGGCATCCAGAAAATGGAACCTTAAACTTACTAATGCCCTATTAGCAGTGCATTTCAGTCAGAGTCAACATGATCATTCATTATTCATCTTAAGAAGGCATGGAAATCAGGTGATTATATTGGTCTATGTAGATGACTTACTGATTACGGGAGATGATGAGGGACTAATTCAGGAGGCTAAGGATGTGTTACATAAAGCTTTTAAGATAAAAAATCTAGGATCTTTGAAATACTTCTTAGGAATTGAAGTTTGCAAGTCCAAGAAAGGGATTCTATTGTGCCAGAGGAAGTATGCACCGGAACTAATTGTTGATCTAGGACTGGCAGGACCCAAAACTGCAATGACACCACTTGAACAAAATCAGAAGCTCACAAGTCAGAAGTATGACTAGTATTATGGCCTGCATGATGATGCACTGCTGAGTGATATCAAAGGTTATCAGAGAGTGATAGGAAAATTGCTATACTTTACACTAACCAGACCAGACATTGCATATGGTGTTCAAACCTTGAGTCAGTTTATACAAAATCCTAAAAAGTCTCACTTAGAAGCAGCACACAGAGTTGTAAGATACATAAAGAATGAACCAGGTCTGGGAATCTTACTGAGTGTAGAAGGAAGTGATTCTCTCACAGCATATTGTGATGTTGATTGGGCCAGTTGTCCAAATTCAAGAAAGTTAGTGACTGACTATATTGTGAAATTTGGACAATCCTTAATCTCTTAGAAGTCAAAGAAACAAAGCACTGTGGCAAGAAGCTCAGCTGAGTCAGAATACAGAAGCATGGCACTGACAGTATCAGAATTAATTTGGCTGCTGGGATTGTTTAAGTTTTTGGGAATGGAGATAACTACACCAGTTCGACTACTTACAGATAGCAAAGCAACAATACAGATAGCAAGCAATCATGTGTTTCATGACAGGACAAAGTACATAGAAATAGATTGTCATTTCATAAAAGAAAAGGTTCAGCAAGGGCAAATACATCCAGAGTATGTTTCGACAAATGAGCAGGAGGCAGACCTATTGACTAAAGGACTTGGAGGAGTTCAACATTATCATTTGATGTCCAAGCTAGGCGTCTTAAACATTTTTTCACCACCTAGCTTGAAGGGGGTGTTGAAATAATAAAAGAATAGAAAAGAATAGAGAAATAGATCATGTACAGCTATCAAATTCTGTTATAACAGAATTGATAACAGGACTATTAGTTAGTTAGTAAACTAATCTGTAGTAGCTATAAATAGAGGTAGTTAGCTAGATATTTTCTTAATTCATTCAGTTGTAAAGGATCAGCAATTATCAATACAAAGCAATCCGTTTATTTACTCTCAAAGCTCCATTCTAGATCTTAAGGGTCATCAAAAATGGTGGAATTCAACAACTAATTCTTTGCATGTCACCAACGGTTGGCTTGACCATTCAGTCAAGAGAAACTTTTGTAACTTCTCATTATTCTTCCTTCATTATTCTTCCTTCATTATGTAACATATGTAATTTCTAGGCCATTTATTTTCACTATTTACTACATCATTATCTTCCAATTCATTGCTAGGAAGACTTCTTCTAGTATAAATGGTGGTGGTCTTCATTTGGTTTGGGACACATAACAAACAAGAAAAATATATAGTGCATTAAGTTTGTAAAAAAAAAAGAGTTCTTATTAGTTGAAGGGAGGTGTTCCTTTTTGTGGAGCTTTGGACTCAACTCTTGTCCAGAGTTGTTGAGTTATACTTTGTGAAGGTTATTGTATCCTGGAGGGGACAAGTCAAGAGGACTACTGCTGGACCGGTGAAAAACATTTGTTGCAGTGGGCTTGAATCTCCTTAAAGAGAGCGAGATATCCGCGCCTCAGCCTGAAGAGATTTATTTTCTTCATTTTATTTTCAATTGTAATATTGTATTTTTGTTATCTTATAAGTTTTCACTAACAATTTTAAGGAGATTCACTAATGGCTACAATTGAAAAAACTGCGGATGTCAAGATGGGAGACCTTAACAAGCCATTTCGGTTCAATGGTAACCATTTCAAAAGATGGAAAGGTAAAGTACTTTTCTACTTAAGTCTTATCAATATTTCTTATGTGTTAACTGAGAAGAATCCTGATAAAGTTGATGATTCCTCCATGGATGATGATGAACTTATTTCTCATCATGAGAAAGTGGAAAAGTACGATGGTGACTCATCTATGTTTCAATATTATCTTCTTAATTGTCTAGCTGATAATTTTTATGATTATTATGATAGAACTTACTCTAGTGCAAAGAAAATTTGGAAAGCATTGCAGAGTAAGTATGATACCGAAGAGGTGGGAGCGAAAAAATATGCAGCTAGTAGATTTTTTTGTTTCCAAATGGTGGACAGTAAATCAGTGGTAGACCAAGCTCAAGACTTTATAATGATTGTTGGAGAGCTTAGGTCCGAGGAGGTTAAAATTGGAGATAACCTTATTGTTTGTGGCATAGTAGATAAACTTCCACCTTCTTGGAAGGAATTTCAAAAAACTAAGCGCCACAAACAAAAGGAAACCTCTCTTGAAACCTTGATAATGAAAATCCGCATGGAAGAAGAGGCAAGGGGCCAAGATGCACTTTTACAAACAAAAGAGAGCAACATCACAACGAAGATAAATTTAATTACTTCAAATAATGTTACTCCTGAAACTCAAAAAAAATACTTCTTTGAAGCCTAAGAAGAAAAAATTCAAAAAAAATAATAGTAGACCTCCCAAGAAAAATAATGATGAAAATAACCAAGCACAAAATCAACAAGTTCAAGATAAATGACCATGTTTTGTTTGTGGCAAGAGTGGGCATATTGCTCGATTTTGCAGATCCCGGAAACGTGGTCCTAACCCTCAGGCAAACCTTATCGAAGAACCTTTTGTGGCGGTGATTACCGGCATAAACATGGTTGATAGTGTTGATGGATGGTGGGTTGATTCTGGTGCAAACCGTCATGTCTGTTATGACAAAGATTGGTTTAAAAAATATACTCATTTTGAGGAGCTCAAAACCATCATGCTTGGTGATTCTCACACAACTCAAGTGTTTGGAACGGGAGATGTCGAATTGTGTTTTACCTCTGGAAGGGTGTTAACTCTAAAAGATGTACTTTATGCTCCTTCCATGAGAAAAAATTTAATGTCTAGTTTTCTTCTTAATAAAGCAGGCTTTAAACAGATTATTGAATCTGATCAATATGTAATTGTGAATAAGGGTATTTTTGTAGGGAAGGGGTATGTGTGTGATGGGATGTTTAAACTGAATGTTGAAATGAGTAAAGTTTCTACTTCTGTTTAAATGCTTTCTTCTACCAATTTTTGGCATGCTCGTTTGTGTCATATTAATGATCGTTATGTTGGAATCATGAGTAGCTTAGGATTAATTCCAATGGTTAAAAAGAATTTTGAAAAGTGTGAGGCATGTAGTAAAGCCAAAATCACTAAAAAGCCTCATTTTCAAGTTGAAAGAAAAAGTGATTTGCTAGAATTAGTTCATACTGATATTTGTGAACTTGGTGGAATTTTAACTCGTGGAGGTAATAGATATTTTATCACTTTCATTGATGATTTTTCTAAGTTTACGTATGTTTACTTGATGAAAAATAAAAGAGTTGCTTTTGAAAATTTTAAAACTTATCTCTGTGAGGTTGAAAATCAGTTTGGAAGAAAAATAAAAAGAATTAGAAGTGATAGAGGCCGTGAATATGAATCAAAGGATCTATGGAAGTGGGGGCTTGTCCCCTGGAAGACAAGTGAGTCTTAATAACATAAGCGAGAATGCCGAGGTAGTTTAATTCTTTTGTTAGATCATTGGGAATAATTCATGAAATTACTCCTCCTTATTCTCCTTCATCTAATGGTGTAACGGAAAGGAAAAATAGAACTTTGGTTGAATTGACTAATGCCATGCTTATTGTATCACATGCACCTTTAAATTTTTTGGGTGAAGCTATTTTGACTGCTTGTTATGTGTTGAATCGTGTGCCTCATAAAAAGTCTAAATTGACACCTTTTGAATTGTGGAAAGGTTACAAGCCAAGTTTGGGATATCTAGGAGTTTGGGGTTGTCTAGCCTTTGTGAGGCTAATGGATCCCAAGATTATACAATTGGGTAAGAAAGTTACTACTTGTGTTTTACTTGGTTATGCTTCAAATAGTTTAATCTTGAAGATAATATTGTGATAGAATCGGGTGATGCTATTTTTCATGAGAATAGTGTCCCCCAAGGCCTAGCTCGAGTGGCAAAAGGTGGAGGATTTGTGGCTTAGGTCACAGGTTCAAGCCCCACACCATGCAAGTGAATCCCGGTATTTAAGTGGAGAAGGGTAGAGGGGCGGGCCACATTATCCACCGAGTTTAGAAGGCGGTGATTGGTCCAAAGAGCGGGTCACATGTAGATTTCTCGGTTATCAAAAAAAAAGTGAGGGTCAAAGGATTGAACAAAATATTTTATCACTACCTAGTTCTTCAACTTCTACTTTGAAAAATAAAAAAGTTAATGATTTTGAGTTAAGAAGAAGTAAAAGAGCTAGAGTAGAAAAATATTTTGGTCCTGATTTTTATGTGTTTAATGTTGGAGATGACCCTCTCACTTTGAAAGAAGCATTATCTTCACATGATTCTATTTTTTTAAAAGAGGCTGTAAATGATGAAATGGAATCACTAATTTCTAATAAAATTGGAAGTTAGTTGATTTACCACCAGGTTGTAAAACTATTGGTTGTAAATGGGTCTTAAGAAAAGAGTTAAAACCGGATGGATCTATTGATAAATATAAGGCTAGACTAGTTGCAAAAGGTTTGAAACAACTAGAAGGCCTAGAATTTTTTGGTATTTTTTCACCGATAACAAGAATTACATCCATAAGACTTTTAATTGCTATGGCTGCAATTTTTAATTTGCAAATTCATCAAATGGATGTAAAAACTACTTTTTTAAATGGAGACCTAAATGAGGAAATTTATATGGAACAACCCGAGTCTTTTGTTGAAGCAGGCCAAGAAAGCAAAGTGTGTAAACTTACTAAATCCCTATAAGGCTTGAAACAGGCACCAAAGCAATGACATGAAAAATTTGATTCTTGCATGATTGAAAATGATTTTAAAACAAATGAGTGTGATAAGTGCATTTATCATAAGTCTTGGAATAATTCACATGTGATTATTTGCCTATATGTTGATGATTTATTTATCTTTGGCTCTAACATGAATGTTATTGATGAAGCTAAAAATATTCTTAGAAGCCATTTTGATATGAAAGATCTTGGTGAGGCAAATTTTATTCTTGGAATAATAATAACAAGAACATGTGATGAAATTTTCCTTGCCCAGTCACATTATGTTGAGAAAATTTTGAAAAAATATAACTTTCATGATTGCAAGCATGTTGTAACTCCTTTTGATTCAAGTGTTCATTTATTTCCTGTTGAAAGTGAAAATGATGTAATAAATCAAAAGGAATATGCTAGCATAATCGAAAGTTTGAGATATGTGATTGATTGCACTAGGCCTGATATTGCATATGCAATAGGAGTACTTGGCAGGTTTACGAGCAAGCTAGGTAATGAACATTGGCATACTATAACAAGAGTTATGAGATATTTAATTGAAACAAAAAATTGTGGTTTGTTTTATAAAAATATCTTGTTGTACTTGAAGGCTTTTGTGATGCAGATTGGAACACCTTATCAGGTGATTTATGTTCTATCACTAATTATGTATTTACTTTGGGTGATGGTGCTATTTGTTGGAAATCAAAGAAACAAACTATAATTGCTAACTCTACCATGGAGGCTAAACTAATTGATTTAGCTTCAGTTAGTGAGGAAGCGAATTGGTTAAGAGATTTATTATTTCAAATACCTTATTTTGAAAAACCAATTCCTCATATTTTAATTCATTGTGATAGCACCGTTACGATTGGTAGAGTTCAAAACTGTTATTACAATGGTAAATCCAGACATATAAGAAGGAAACACAATAATGTAAGTTCTTATTGACAAATGGTATCATTAATGTTGATTATGTTAAATCTTGTGATAATTTTGCAGATCCTCTTACTAAGGCCTTAATGAGGGAAAAGGTCTGGAGCACATCGAGGGGGATGGGATTGAAACCTATGAATCCTTGAGTCATATATGAGGAAACCCAACCTAGGGACTAGAGATCCTATAACCAGGTTCAAAGGGAAAAACTAATCATATGATGACTTGTTCTAAAAAATGCACTATCTTTTTATTCCTTCCCTATGATGTGAGTGCATTGTTTCCTATAGTAAATTGTGGAGGTTGAGTTTTCAAAAAACTCCTAATGAAAAATATGTAGCCCGTATGGGTGAAATGTTAAACTTACAGGAGCACTCTCGACAGATAACACCTATGTGAGTGTGGAAGTAGGTCGCTTCCTATGAGAATTGACTTATTTTCAAAAGCACTCATGAAACCGGGATAACACAAGGCCGTAACATGCTGGCTTTAAAGCTCATGTCAACACCTTGATTATTATTTGTGAGCAATGATATTTTATTTCCCTTAAGCAGTCATAGTTCAAATTTGAGACCACTACGACTCTGGAGTAAAAATTATTGTTTCACTAAGTGGAAGTTCAATGCAGAGCACACCTTCATTATGCATGATAATCTTCTTTCAGCTGATAGACTCTCTAATATAATATTAAAATGAGTGGGGAATTGTTGGTTTGTGTTAGCATTTTAATATTAATATTCTATAATATTAATTTGCTTAGTTTTTGGGGTTAAAATGTTGCCGTTTGGTTGACTTTCTCGTGTGCTACAGAAGTAATGAGAATTATTGATTACTTAGTGCATTACTCCATTTTGGAGTTAGCATTACTCCATTTTTGGAGTTATTGCGTATGTTACTAATTCTTTGCATGTCACCAACGGTTGGCTTGACCATTCAGTGAAGAGAAACTTTTGTAACTTCTTCATTATTCTTTGCAACTTATGTAACATATGTAATTTCTAGGCCATTTATTTTCACTATTTACTACACCATTATCTTCTTATTCATTGCTAGGAAGACTTCTTCTAGTATAAATAGTGATGGTCTTCATTTGGTTTGGGACACATAACATACAAGAAAAATATAGAGTGCATAAAGTTTATAAAAAAAAGAAAGTTCTTATTAGTTGAAGGGAGGTGTTCTTTTTTGTGGAGCTTTGGACTCAACTCTTGTCCAGGGTTGTTGAGTTTATACTTTGTGAAGGCTGTTGTATCCTGAAGGGGACAAGTCAAGAGGACTACTGCTGGATTAGTGAAAAACATTTGTTGCAGTGGACTTGAATCTCCTTAAAGAGAGCGAGATATCCGCACCTCAGCCTGAAGAGATTTATTTTCTTCATTTTATTTTCAATTGTAATATTGTATTTTTGTTATCTTGTAAGTTTTCACTAACAGTATATATTATTACCAACTCATGTTAAGACTAATCAAGATTTTTAAATTTTATTAAATTCAGCCACGAATTTATTGATATCTTTTTTTCCTCCCTCTCCACATACTTTACACACGCTCTCTAACTATCACTTCATTTTATTTTCTGTCCCTTTTTTAAAATTTTGAAGTGATTTTATTACTATAGGAATTTGGTGACAGTTAAGTTGGTGATTTCTCTGATGAAGGTGGGTAAGTGCAGTAGTGGTGATGGCCGTAATTTATTGATTTATTAGTTTTGCTTGTTCAGTGAAATGAATGGTTCCATGTGTATATATATAGCTGAGTGATTGGTAATGACCATTGCTTTTAAGAGAAATTGGCATAGTAAATCATTATTTTATTTTCGTTGTTAGAGTTATTATGAAGTACCATACACAATCATTACTGAAGTTAGGGGGGGATTAATGTTGAGCGAAGGATGGGGTGTAAGTCAATACTGAGGTTAAGCTCACTTTCATAGAGGAAATTAATATTAAGCAATTCGTGGATGAGAACTTGAATAAGCTCATAAATAAGGTGGTGCCCGGGAAGACTCAAGATGTCATTCTTAATGTTGGTGAGGTGCTCAGTTTTAGAGGGAGGATTAGTGTCCCTCGAATTTGTGATTTGATACAAAATATATTGACAGGGTGTTTGGATTGGATTAAAAGTTGGTCAAATCTATTTTTAGGTCAATTTTTTACTTCTGAAAATGTTTTGCAAATATAAAAAAAAAAAAAACTTAAAATAAGTCAAAAATGACTTAAAATAAGTTATGAAGTGTTTGACAAGGTGAAAAATGATTTAAACTAAGTTTAAAATGACTTTAAATAAGTCAAAAACCAAAAGTAGGTCTCCCCTACTTTTTATTTTTTGACTTAAAAGTCATTAAGTTTGACTTTTTTCTTTTTTGACTTAAAAGTTACTTTTTTAAGTCAATCCAAACGGGCTCTGAGTCTCATGTTACGCAGTACTCAATTCATTTGGATATGATCAAGATCTATCGGGATTTGAGATAGCTTTATTGGTAGCTTGGGACGAAGAAGGACATAGTTGAGTACGTATCCAAGTGTCAGAACTCTCTACAGTTTGCTTCAGAGTGTGCCCATTTCGGAGTACAAGTGGAAAGGATAGCCATGAATTTATGTGGTGGGGCTTCCCAAGACTTTGGGGAGGGTATAACTCAATTTGGGTCATTATTGACAGGTTGACTAAATCACCCTACTTCATTCCGGTTAGAGCGGATTACAACTCCCAACAGTTAGCTAAGATTTATGTCAAGGAGATAGTAAGGTTGCATGGGGTGCCCCTTTCTATCATTTCACTGTGACACTCAGTTTACTTCTAAATTTTGGGGTAGAAAGCTTGAGGTGTTGAACACTCAACTCATTTTCAGCACAACATTTTACCCAAAGATAGGTGGTTAGTCGGAGAGGACGATTCAGGTATTAGAAGACATGTTAAGAGCATGTGTAATTGACTTTGCGGGCCATTGGGATCAATTCTTACCATTATGTGGGTTCTCTAACAATAATAATTATCACTACAGTATTGATATGGCACAATTTGAGGCACTTTATGTCACGACCCAATTTTGGAACGTTACCGGCACTATGGGGAAAGGATTTCCCAAAGCAAGCCTTAACAAATTCCACAAGGAAAAGTTTCCTTTATTTTTTATCAATCCAAAATTTAACAACGCAACCAACCAGTCTCATCAGTAATCCACCTTATTCACTCATAGACTATTCGAAGTATAGAAATGCAAAGTCCATCTCCAAGAACATAAGATTCTAATATTGGACACAAGTTTACAATATGAACGAATACTCATGACTCTAACAAAAGAAATGACTACGGAGCAACTCTAAGAATTTCAAGATATGTCTGTAACAACTAATAAGCTTGTTGTCCACGCGAACAAGTGCGGGGCTCACCAGAAATTATCAACTCATGAGCTCTAGATAAAGAAGTCCATGCCTTCTCTGTAAAAACATTAGCGAGGGGTGAGACTCTAGCTCAGTGAGTAATAACATTTAACCACAACTATTTTTAACGAGAGACAAGTCAGAAAACATGCTAGTATGATAGTCAAATTGATCAAATCAATGTCTTTTTCAGAAACGATAACAATATTCAATCTTATTTGCCTCATGTAAGCAAAATCAATGTAAACACTTAGTAGTAAACTCATAAAAATACTTTCATATCAAAACTTATATCTGGGAAGTTTCCAAGAATGAATCATGTAATCAGTGTGACCTTCTCTTTAAGAAGTAACCAATAGCAGTGAACTCATCATAAAGGAGTTAAATATTCATATCAATAGATCCCTACTCGAGGGATATCCAGTGGCGGAGCCACCCTATTATGAGGGGGTTCGTCCGAACCCCCTCCGGCGAAAAATTATATGATTTACACATGGTTAAAATATTTTTTTAAGTATATATAGTAGATGTCGAACCCCCTTCGGCTACTTCGTGTGTCTATTTTTTTAGATTTTGAACCACGTTATTGAAAATTTTGGCTCCGCCTCTAGGGATATCGGTAACAATATGCTAGTTCTACCTTCCCACTATAGCAAGGGCTTTATCGGTAATCCATAACTACAATGTGCACCAGGTCTAACAAACCCGTCGTTAGCTACGGGATTCATCAAGGTCTACTCCCATTTATACTTTTCTTGTAATCAGTAGAAGCATTTCAAAATCGAACAGAGCATTTAAATCTTATCACATCATTTCAAAGTTTAACAATCACTTGTCCAAAATATCATTTCTCAAATAAGTGTAAAACTCTTTCAATAACAGTAATCATATCATATAAGAATGAGATCATCTCAAATAATCCTTTTAGTATCATATCAAGTAAAAGACTTGTCCCACATGCAAGTTCAAAATAGTCGGTAACACATTTACTTTATAAATCGTATAAAAATCATGAATTTTGTGAAATACAAATTGTAGTAAGATTACTACTCACAGTACTCATGTTGAAGTACCAAATTGTCACTTGGGCAATCTGTATGACTTCCTTCAATCAATCTATAATCACATCATATCGGTCTCATAATACTTTCTTCGTTTAGGCTAATTCATACTAAATTCAGAATACCTAATCTTCGAGATTTTATGATAGACTCTCAATCTATCAATTTATATCAAATTGGTGCTTCAGATCCCGCAAAACAATCTCATTGTTGATTACTTCACCCTATAATAAACAGATTTAATGTCATTGTCCAGCAATTCTTCTTCGGTTTATGCCGAACTACAAAAGTTTGGTCCAAACATTTAACATACTCACTCAAACCATAAGATAATAAGAGTTTAACAGATTCCTTTATTCCTTCTAAACCCTTATTTTTTTTCAAACCCTCAGTTCTCAAATTTATAGTCAGGAAATATACAAATTCAATCTTTAAACTAAGTTAATTAAGAAACTTACCTTGAAATTCATACTTGCAATAGCAAGAGTTCCACTTCACCGGAAGAGACACAAAGAACGTGCTGCTACTTTTTTTTTTTTCAAGAGTCGCTTTTTTTTCTCTCCTTTTCCTAGAGTTGCTGACAAAACTCTTAACTTCAATAATCTCTTTAGCTTAATTTAAATTTTCCCTTATTAGGTTTCTGATGGGCTAAGGCCCATTCGATTTATTTATTTATTTGGCTAATGACTAATATGTCCTTGTTTAAAATATGGGATATTACACTCTATGGAAGGGTGTACCGTATACAGATCGCCTATAAGGTTGGTTGAGACTGGGAATGTGAAATCTTTGAGGGTGGATTTAGTAAGGAAAAAAAAGTATTCAAACTAAGTTTTTGCCAGCCCAGGGTAGACAAAATAAGTAAGCGCATCACAAGGTAAGAGACATGATATTTCATGTTGGAAATTGGGCTTTATTGAAGGTGTCACCTATGAAAGGAGTAATGAGATTTGATTTTTAAAAAAAAAAATAGTAAGCTCAGCCCTCTTTATATTGGTCCATTCGAACTTTTTGACAAAGTGGGACTGGTGGCGTACATGTTTACGTTGTCATCTAACTTGTCTGAAGTTCATTCAATTTTTTAAATGTTTATGCTGAAGAAGTACCATAAGAATGGAGATTATATCGTCAAGCGGGACTCAATAGTGTTGGACAAGGGCTTGCACTATGAAGAGGATTCAATTGCGATTTTTGATCGGAGTGCTAAAGTTGAGGACAAATGAGATCAAATCAGTGAAGGTGCAGCGAAAGCATCGTCCCATTGAGAAGGTTACTTGAGAAATCGTGAAGGACATGCGAAACAAATACCCTTCTTTGTTTGAGGATCCATGTACTATACCTTTATGACTCAGCCCCAATATTTTTTAGTTATTGCAAACTTTAATTGCTCCATTAACGAGATCTATTTATAGCCACCAGTGGCGAATCTAAAGGTAAAAAATAGTGCACCGGAACCTGTGGTCTCTTCGTAAAACTAGATATTTTATGTATATATTTTCTAAAATTTGTATATTATTATATTCTTGCACCCGTGCTATAAGAAGTCTATCTGGTCCACATGGTTAAATGTTGAGCTTTTTACCTTGAGGATGAAGAATCAATTCTCACTTAATACATTTTTCTTGATGCATCCATGTTCAGATCAATTCCCACTTAATACATTTTTTTGGGTGCACCCATGTTTGAAAAATCCTAGATTCGCCTCTGATAGCCACCGTGTTTCATCAATCAAACTATATTTTTCAAATAATAAAGTCATAATTATTTATGACTAATCCAGTCATATGTTATATTTATAATATAAATAAATTTATATTATTACTAATTAGATATTTTGTGTTTTATGTGGCCTATAAATAAAGAATAGTTTTTGTTCCGAATTTCACTCAAGCTTTAGCTATTTCTACGATATCTATCATAGTAAATATTTTTTAGTGAAGTTGTAGTGGGCACTCACCATTATTTTTTGGGTGAGTAACATTTTTAAATAGTTTTTTGCTTATCAATTTAATTTTAAAAATATTATTTTACTTATTGATTTTAAAAGAATTATCGAGAAGGTATATAATTGTTGCATGATACATTAACCAACTTAATAAATAGTTTGTTTGATCAAAAATTTAAAATTTCTTTATTTTGAAAAGTATTTTTTCTCCTTTTCAAAAAAAAATCACAATTAATAATTTGTGTTTGACCAAGATTTTGTAATATTTCTTAGAATAAAATACCCTTTTTATCTTCTAAAAAATGATTTTTCTATTATTCAAAAATTTGGTAGAATACCTCAATCACTAAAATAAGATTAGAAAAATACTTTTGAATTTTCAGAAAATTATTCTAACAGACTATTATATGCTCATATAGTATTCTTTGATAAATTAAATTTCATTAATTTTTAAGAGTCAAAAAACTATACCCCTCCGTCCTTTGCATAGGACGATAATCTTCTCGAGCTTTCATTTTCCCTTGAGCTAAAGATAAAGACGAATATAAAGTTTAATATATTATTCATTAGAACGATTTTAAATAATACACAATAATTACTAACTTCATATTCAAATATTTATATTATCCTTATTTAGAAGTTATTTAGAAGTGAGAGTTGGAAAGGACCAACACTGCATTAATACTCTTGTACAACATGCATACAATTTTGTACATTAACTTTTGACTGCATTAATTAGTTGTACAACGTGCAAAAAGAATTGTACATTAATAGAATGACTAACACCAAGGACTAACATTGCAATTATTATTATTACTCATTACCTAGAAGGACTAACATTGCAATTATTATTATTACTCATTACTCCTTATTAGAATTATTATTATTACTCATTTGGCTCTTTATTAGAGTTGACACTTTAAAGCACGAACACGGCACTACCATGTTGTACACAAAGCATTTCAAATTGTACTATAAAATTAATTGTGCCTCATTAATTGTACACGTGCCTTTCTACATATACAACAACCCACATGAAGAATTAATTTTCTGACAATTTTGGTTATATTTTTCTTTAAAATAATTATTGCCTCGATTTTTATTTTATTTTTAAACATTTTTTTTTTAAAAGATTGGAAATTTTATGTTAAAAATTTAAATAATAGAAAAAAGGATTTATTTAACTTTTATCATCATCAATACTACTAATTTATTTGACGTTTTTTCTTAATCTTCATCTCATCATTAATGTTATTTATAGAATTTTCTTAAATCACTTATTTTTTCTTTTTTAACTCTTTTATATTTTATTTTACTCTTATTTAAAAATGGGACTTTGGAGGACCAACATTGCACTAAAGAGTTGGACTAAAAACTATAGAAATTGTACATTGAGGCCCACCAAAAAGATGAACTAAAGTAACTTCATCTACTTCTACTTTTTCTACACATATTTTTCTTTAATAAAATAATTATTGCCTCCATTTTATTCTTTATTTTTAACATTTATTTTTAATTTTAAAATATTGGAAATTTTATGTTAAAAATTTAAATAATAGAAAAAATGATTTATTTAACTTTTATCATCATCAATACTACTAATTTATTTGGCGTTTTTTCTTAATCTTCATCTCATCATTAATGTTATTTATATAATTTTCTTAAATCACTTATTTTTTCTTTTTTAACTCTTTTATATATATAAAAGTTGGATATGTAAATGATGATGTCACATTTCTTAGAAGCTAAGATTACTCTCTTATTTAGAAGTGAGACTTAGAAGGACTAACACTGCATTAATACTCTTGTACAACATGCATACAATTTTGAATTTTGTGCATTAACTTTTGACAGCATTAATTAGTTGTACAATGTGCAAAAAGAATTGTACATTAATAGAATGACTAACACCAAAGACTAACATTGCAATTATTATTATTACTCATTACTTAGAAGGACTAACATTGCAATTATTATTATTACTCATTACTCCTTATTAGAATTATTATTATTACTCATTTTGCTCCTTATTAGAGTTCACACTTTAAAGCACGAACACGGCACTACCATGTTGTACACAAAGCATTTCAAATTGTGCTATAAAATTAATTGTGCCTCATTAATTGTACACGTGCCTTTCTACATATACAACAACCCACATGAAGAATTAATTTTCTGACAATTTTGGTTATATTTTTCTTTAAAATAATTATTGCCTCCATTTTTATTTTTATTTTTAACATTTATTTTTTATTTTAAAAGATTGGAAATTTTATGTTAAAAATTTAAATAATAGAAAAAATGATTTATTTAACTTTTATCATCATCAATACTACTAATTTATTTGACGTTTTTTCTTAATCTTCATCTCATCATTAATGTTATTTATATAATTCTCTTAAATCACTTATTTCTTATTTTTTAACTCTTTTATATTTTATTTTACTTTACTCTTATTTAGAAATTGGAGTTTGGAGGACCAACATTGCACTAAAGAGTTGGACTAAAAGCTATAGAAATTGTACATTGAGGCCCACCAAAAAAATGAACTAAAGTAACTTCATCTACTTCTACTTTTTCTACACATATTTTTCCTTAATAAAATAATTATTGCCTCCATTTTTATTTTTATTTTTAACATTAATTTTTAATTTTAAAACATTGGGAATTTTATGTTAAAAATTTAAATAATAGAAAAAATGATTTATTTAACTTTTATCATCATCAATACTACTAATTTATTTGACGTTTTTTCTTAATCTTCATCTCATCATTAATGTTATTTATATATTTTTCTTAAATCACTTATTTTTTCCTTTTTAACTCTTTTATATATATAAAAGTTGGATATGTAAATTATGATGTCACATTTCTTAGAAGCTAAGATTACTATTTATCTAATTTCTCCAAAAAAAAATTAAAAAAATTAAGATATCATACGCAAATTTATGGTTAAACTATTTGATTCTCGAAAAATAAAAAGTCTCACATAAAATGGGACAGACGAAGGATAACTCTCAATTAAATTTATTTCACTTTTTATTTTCCATTTTTAACATAATTTTTCAAGTTGGATTTTTAGGAATTCTATAGTAGACCCATTTAAATTTTACTTTTTTGTTTTAAATTACAGAACTTGGCCGCACTTCGCGCGATCATTTAAATTAAATATCTTTGATTAATTTTATATTTACTTTGTTGTTTAATCGTAATATTATTATTTGTCTTAATAATATGAAGATTGTGAAAAAAAATAAAGCTTCACAAATTTTACATCTATTAAATGAGGAAGAATATATTTTTTATCAAATAAGTTAAAATATATTTGCTAATAACAAATTCTTCCATTGCATGAAGTTCATCCTTTAATATATAATATATATTTCGGTGTACCATTCTCCTTAAATGTCTAAAAAATATCTCATAATGTCAAATAAGACTGTAATAATCCCTCTGTCCCTAATTACTTGTCCACTTTTAAATTTACACATTTATTAAGAAATCAATTAATGACATAGTGAGTTTATCATTTTACCCCTATTAATTATGAAGTAGATGAAAAGTTCTGCAATTTTCAAAGTAATTAGTCATTTAATTGAGGGTATAATAGGTAAAAAAATATTCTTTCTTGATTTGTCAAAATGGACAAGTAATTAGAAACAACTATAAAAGGAAAAGTAAACAAGTAATTAGGGACAGAGGGAGTACTAAACAAATGCATCAACAAATGAAATTTATATTAAAAATATATTGAATAATGACGTAATGATACCTTAATAGAATTTCCTATCCATTTACAAAAAAAAACCTTCACCCTTTCAATTTCGTTATATCTTCTTATTTAGTAGAAGAATCATCATTTATTATATTCTACTCCACCTTAATTTGTACCATCAGAGTTTTAAGAATAAACATTAAATTTTAAATCGAAATAAAAATTCATTGAAAAATGACAGAAAAAATAATAATAGTATATGAAAATTAAAATAAGGTGCAACAAAAGCTTTTTCACGATAATTTTTTGAAATATATTGACAACAATTAAAATGAAGCTGTTATTTTATCTTTAAAATTAAGTTTGATTGAATTGAATTAGTACAATGAGAAAAAATATTAAACTAATAACTTTTTCATGTTATTAAATGCATTTTATTTTTAATTCAGTAGTAGATTAAAAGTTCCGAATTAGGATATTAAAATAATATCTTACTCTCTCCTTAATTATTATGGTATTGCAAACATTTATTTTCCTTAAATCGTAATTCATTTTCCATTTACAGTTATATCCAATTAATTTCTAATGTATTGAATGTGGTTATGGGATATTGAAATAATATCTTTATTTTTCCTTAATCATAATAAAATTATAATTTAACATTTATTTTTCTGAAATGATAATTTTGTTTTAATTCCTAGAACATGTTGTTTACTATATTGAATGTAATTATAATAAAACATATTGTATTTAGTATGACAAAAGAACTCAAAAATTGGAGAAATTAGATAAATAGTAATCTTAACTTCTAAGAAATGTCACATCATTATTTACATATCCAACTTTATATATATAAAAGAGTTAAAAAACAAAAAATAAGTGATTAAACAAAATTATATAAATAACATTAATGATGAGATGAAGATTAAGAAAAAACGTCAAAAAAATTAGTAGTATTGATGATGATAAAAGTTAAATAAATCATTTTTTCTATTGTTAAAATTTTTAACATAAAATTTCCAATCTTTTAAAATTAAAAATAAATGTTAAAAAAAATCGAGGCAATAATTATTTTAAAGAAAAATATAACCAAAATTGTCAAAAAAAATTAATAAAAATAAATAACTATCTATTAGTAAGAATGGTGTCACTACATTTTCTATTTTAACTTTATTGTTACGTATGGATAGAAACTTTTACAAGAAGAAATGATCCAAAAATTTAAAAATAATGATTCCTTAAATGGTGATTCCTTTTTCCATTTACAGCTTTTCAATTAATTTTTAATGTATTATATATGGTTATGGATATTGGAATAATAATTTTATCTTTCCTTAATCATAATAAATTATATTTTAACCTTTGTTTTTGTGAAATGATAATTTTCTTGTCATTCGTACAACATATTGATTAATATATTAAATGTAATTATAATAAAACATGTTGTATTTAGTATGACAAAAGAATTCAAAAATTTTAAAAATTAAATAAATAGTAATCCTAACTTCTAAGAAATGTCACAAATATATATATATATATATATATATATCTAAGAAAATGATATAAATTACATTAATGATGAAATCAAGATTAAGAAAAGAAGTAAAACAAATTAATAATAATATTCATGATGATAGGAGTTAAATAAATCATTTTTTATATTTTGTAAATTTTCAATATAAATTTTTCAGTCTTTTAAAATTAGAAAATGCTAAAAAAATAAAACTAAAACTAAAAATCGAGGCAACAATTATTTTAAGGAAAAAATAACAAAAAATGTCAGAAACATTGATCAGAATAAATAAGTATCTATTGCTAAGAAGGTGTCACCCCACATTTTCTATTTTAGCTTTATTATTACATATAGATAGAAACTTTAAGATGAAGAATGATCCAAAATTTTTAAAAATAACAAATCAATTATGTAAAAATACATGTGTAATTCTTATAAAGTTATAATAACTAATTTCTTCAAATAAATAATTAAATGAAAGAAAAAAAAGTAATTAAGAAAATAATATAAAAAACACTAATTATGAGATTAATAGCATTGATGAGGAAAGGAACTAAATATGATCATCTTTTTAAATTCTTTTTTAAGAATATATATATAAACTTTAATTAAAGATAAATAAAAAAAAAAACTTTAATTAAAGATACAAAAAATCAAGACAAAATAAAAGAAGAAAGAAATTAGAAGAATAATGAGGTTGAAAGAAATAATATCTAATTTTCTCTCTTTTCAAATCACAAAATAAATTTTTGCTTGTTCTCCTCCTAATTTGATACGAATTCCATAAACAGAATGATTTTTTTTCCAAATAATTTTTCTTACCCTTTGAAACACTAATCAGGCTTCTTATAAATTTGTCAACCACAATGAATTTTCTCTCCTTGTAGGAGGAATAAACATTTTTTCAAAAAGTCTTTTATTTTGAAAAGAATTTTTTGTTACATAATCTCTTTCTTTACATCAATGTCCTCACAAGAATAATGAGATATTCTCTCTTTCTCTTTTGTTAAAAAAGTCACATGACCTAGAAATTTGATGGACATCTTAGCGACAAAAGTTGATACCATATATTGATCATTATCATCATCAGAAGAAGAAGAGCCAAAGTGAAGAAATTTGTTCTTATTTGTTACAAATGCTCAACTATTTTGTTTTTATTTTATAGGCTAAATAATTATAAACAGTTATAAAAAAATGAATAGTTTTTATCATTTCATCTTCCATTTTCATTTACTTAAATCTATATTAGTGTAATGGATGTTATAAAGGGCATAATTAATCGGGTATGACATAAATACTTTTTTTTTAAATACAAATAAAAAATACAAAACAAAGATAAAATGTCAAAAAAAGGAAAAAAAAGATTCATACAAATACTGGTCATAGAGAGATGCCACATCAAATTGTCAATATTCAGCTTTATATATACATATATAGGTTCATGCCCTTAGATGTTATTTTATTACTTTAGCTGACATCGACATTTTTGAAAATCTGATATCTACTTTATAACATTTTATAATGTGGCATAGGCTGACAATTGAGATCATAAATTTAAAATAATAAAATTTAATTTATTATAATACTAATATCAATATCATAAAGATATATATATATATATATATATATATATATATATATATATATATATATATATATATATATATATCATTTAAAAATTATATAAAAAGTATTATAAATTGTAATAATTAACCGCTTTTTTTTAAATCATATAACTAATTTGATTTACACTCCAAAATTCATAGGTGTCACATAATTTACACATTAATTCTTCATTACTTAATATATGTAATTATATCAATGACATATAAATTGAAATTAAAAAATACAAATTTTTTTTGAAAATCACATAATAGTACTATAAGGTATAATAATTAACAACTTAACATATTTTAAAATTTTAGTTGACTCTCCGAATTCCATATGTCTCATGTAATTGAGACAGAGAAAAACATATATTGGTTTAAAATTAATAAAAATATTATAATTATAATAATTAACAACTTAAAATTTATAAAAAAAATTCCTTTAAAATTTTTTAGTTGGCTCTCCAAATTCAATCGGTATTACAATAATTAAAATATAGAAATAAACATAGATTGGACTCCTGCTGACATTTATGTTTCCTTTTTCTAAATTTTTTCTTTTATACTTTATATAAATAATTTTTTTACGTAAAAAGTATTATAAATCATAATAATTAATAGCTTAAAATATTTCAAAACATATAAAAAGTTTTTGTTAACTTTCAAAATTTCATCTATACCGCATAAATTGGGAGAAATATAGATATATAGATATTTTAAGTTGCTAATTATTGTGAGTTATAGTACGTTTTATGTAATTTTCATATATATTACTCGGTCCTGATTTATGTGATACAAATAAAATTTCAAAAGTCAATGAATTTTTTATAAGTTTTTTTTTATATTAACTTGTTAATTATTGTGATTTCTAATATATTTACGTAAAACATACTCTAAATACAAATAATTAGCAACTTAAAATATATAAAAACATACTAAAAATTTGATTAACTTCAAATTTCATATGTACCACATAAATTAAAACAGAAACAGTAACATATATTGGGCCCCGTGCTGGCACGGGGTCCCATATCTAGTAAAAAGATAGACGATACTTTTAAAAAATGTTTGTTTTAAATTTTATTGGATGCTTATACTGTTTATCATATGGAAGATACTAATAGAATTTTTATTTTTTTTATTTTTTATCATTGTTGTATATATATGTAGTTTCATTTTGTCACGATCCCATAATGGATGTGATGATGCTCGACTTATCCCACCAAGACAAGTCAGCCTAAAGCCCAGATATCACAATAGCATGCAAAAATAAAATAAAAATGAAAGTTTAATACTCCCTCCGTCCCATTTTATGTGGCAACATTTGATCGGGCACGGAGTTTAAGAAATAAATAAAGACTTTGAAATGTTTACCAAATTGCCCTTTAAAAAGTAGACTCACTTTTCTCTCTCCTCATAAATGTATTGGAATATTATTTTAAGATTAAGTGGGACCAACAAGGGTAAAAAAGAAATTGTACCTTTAAATACTTTCCATATAAGGAAATGTGACATTCTTTTTGGGACTGACCAAAAAGGAAATGTTGCCACATAAAATGGGACGGAGAGAGTAATAATTAATAATGCGAACAACAAGTCAACTTAACTAATCCCCCAAACCCTGGTTGTCACGTACACAAGCCTCTAATGTATTGCAATAGATTTGAAAGAAAACACAAGTCTCAAATGATCTTGTCTCTAAAGTAGAACAAAATCATAATTAGGACTTAGGAGTAAGAAGGTCCGCTGAAATGACAAATAACTACCTTACAAATCTCCATGGGAAGCTTCAAACAAGAAGAAGATAGAGAGTATTACGAAGATCCGGGCTCGTAACCTATACAAATGTAGAAGCAAGGGGTGAGTACCAAACCACACAGTACTCAACAAGCAAACTTCTAAACACAAAGTCAGGTAATATAGAATACGGGTACTCTTACCACTCTACCTGGACCTCCACAACTACAAGCTACATAAAATCAGCCTAACATAACAATTCATAACTTACATAGCACACAACTCAACAACAACACTCCAACAATTACAGATCCTCAACAACAAACACAATATTCATCAACCACAAGTTACATAAAAAGGCACTCATTAGTTCATAATGATAAGGTATGCAATACAATGAAATGTGATGTTAAGTATCGTGATGCATGTCTGACCTAGTGGTATGCACCAGTTATCTCTCAGTTCGGGACTCATGGGGGACATATATGTTCATGCATCTGTTGCAGCGTGCGACACGATCCTTGATAATAAAATTTATCGCGGCATGCGACACGTCCCTCGAATCATAATATTTGTCGCTACGTGTGCCACGTCCCTCGAAATGGTATATTTACTTTAATTTCTTATTCTTCCTCAGTTCACACAACACTTGTCATAATCGTATTTCAGAACCAATGCAAATAGGCATGTTCAAACAAATAATGATGAGGTGATCATTTCCATAACAATGCACAATTCACATCAACACAATCGTAATACAACGTCAATAGTGAATCAATTATGACCAAGAATTTCATTCTTTCTAACTCAAATTCCTTTATACAATTATTAATCATTATAAAATCTTAATTCTTGGCAGTAGGATTTTTAAGAAACTAATTAAAGAATCTCAAGAAAGGTTTTCTTGATCGTTCTTCTTAAAGTTGGGGTTCTTCTTCAAGATTCATGGTTCTTTTAATGTATGTAAGACTATTCATAGTGAAGGACTACGTCCGTCCTCACACCCTACATCTAAATTCAGTCAGCAACAGTTACGTTTAGAGTTATATCCACAGTTTCTTGAAAATTTGTATTTAGTTTGCATTTCTTATTTTGAGTACCGATTTTTTAATCATCGAGAAATCTCTTATGCATGTTGATTTTTAAACTGTTGTTTATGCTTCATTATTACATGAATTTTATTTATTGAAGTCATATTATTATTTTTTAAATCCTATATGAATTTTCCTACACATTGATTTTGGTCTTGGAAAGTGAGTCCATGAGTATTTTAAATGCATAATTTAAAACGAGTTTCACAAAGAAAAAAGACATAAGTGGTTTGATATGTACTATTTGGAAATTGGGAAGAAAAGAGCGTATTTGACTTTTTGAAAAATATTTCAGTAATGGTTCCTTCCCTGAAAAGGGTAATTGAGCATATTGATTTTCTGAAATGTATTTCAATAAAGAAAAGTGAAGAAAAGGACAACGTTCTCTCAGAGGATTATATATTGAGCATATTGATATTGATTATTAAGGGAGTAGTATCGAGCACCGACTTGAGTAAGAGTTAATTTTAAACTCGAAGCCCCATAAACTACGTAGCCAACGTAGGATAGGACGACACCGACTTGCGGGCGACTCCACACTACCTCAAGAAGGCTTATTGGATAGATCCATAGTTATTTATAGTTAGCATCCTATACCCCGACAAAGTATAGGATGGTCGCTAGGCTCATAGTGATGGTTGTTGATTAGAGAAGCTCCCTAACAGAGTAGCGTATATTTTCATATTGCTTTTATTAAATATCTTATTGTAAAACTTAAATGTTTTTTCACTTCATATTCATGTATTGATTCAGTTGAGTTGCTTTCAATTTTTCAGTTCTGTTATTTGTTTTATTCGCCCCTATTACATACTGTACATTTAATGTACTGATTTCATGATGCAGATTCAGGTACTTAGGATCATCAATAGGCGTTCCATTGAGAACACATCATCCGCTCATCAGCTTTTGGCCAGACCTCCTTGATTTCAGAGGTCTCCAGTTTATTATTTGGTTTTAGTAATATTTTGAGGTGTCAGGGTCTTGTCCTGTCACCTATCTTTAGACAGTAGAGGTTTCATGGACAAACAAAGTTAGATAGTTTTCAGTACTTTCTCAGATGTTTTGCTAAACGTTTAACTATTTATATCAAGTATTTTCAAACATTATTTAAGTTCTTTAAATGTTTTAAATGCTCATTTGTTAAAGCTTCCACATATTCTATTGAGCCATATGTATTATAGTTAGTCAAGTCAAGGGTTCGCTTGAGACCAACAATGGTCTCCAAGTGCCGCCACATCCAAGATGTAGGCTCGGGGCGTGACATTAATCCTTCTATAATATAGGGATTCCCCAAATACAAGGGCCCCACTAGCCCTGTTAACCAATGTAAATACCCTGGACTATCCTAACTTAAAATCACCTAAAATATATCACTATAATAAGACTTATATTTTTTTTTTAGTTTTTCATTCGGTGTCCGGTACTCACATTGGAACCTGACTAAATCCGAATGAGAAGTTCCACACTGAGTTTGATTTTTCATCCGGTGCCCGATACGCACATTGAAGCCTGACTAAATCTAAATTTGCCCCACATTGGGGGTAAAACGCTAAAGCACTCCCTAACAAATGTGACTTTGTACCCAAGGAAACTTGAACTCGGGATCTCTGTTTAAGGATGAATAAGTTCTTACCACTAGATGACAACCCGACTCATAATCTACTGACATAATATATAGACATAATACATAAATATGCTCTTTAACTTGGTCTCATTTCACATTTATGCCCTATAACCCTGGGTATGCACAAGTAGACACTTAAACTTGTATAAAGTTGAACAAGTAGACACATGAGTCCTATGTTGCGTAATACATGTAGGACACCACGTAAGACTCATATTGCCAGGATGCCACGTAGGATACGTGTGTCTATTTGTTCAACTCTATACAAGTTTAAGTGCCTACTTGTGCACACCCAAAGTTGGAGGCATCAATATGAGCTCAAGCCAAGTTAAATGACATATTTATGTATTATGCCTGATATATAACATGTTTTTTTAACTTAGCTTTATCTTACGTCTATGCCTTTCAATTTAGAGTGTACACAATTAATTACTTAGACTGTATAAAGTTAAACAAATACACCATGCGTCCTACTTGACGTTCTATGTGGCGTTTTATATCTATTCAACATATTATGTAATGTCCTACATGTATTATGCCACATAAAACGCGTAAGTTAAAATACTTTGGAGCTTAAAATAGAAAGAACCAATATTGCAAAAGAATTACCACAAGGTGCAGTCTCTGGTCTCCTTCTGTAGGCTTGCATAGCAGTTTGCCACCCCCACCTTATTCTTCAACCTAAAACCACCATTTCTGCTTCTCCCGTCTCCACCAAGTACTTCTATTTTCTCTTTCTCCACCGCCGGTAACTTCCTCGGCCGGCCACCTGAACAACAATCGGCGTCTTAAACCCTCAACCCAACTGTCAAAACCCTAAAAAGGTATGGACTTCCAACATCAGCATCCGTACAATCGACCACCACCACCACCACCACCGTTACCACCGCCGTCCATGGCGGATCCCCACTATCAGCTCCCGCATTCTCAACGACCACCGGTCCCGTCACCTGGTTCATGGTACACAAACCAATTCCAATACCACCCACCCCCTCAGCAATCTCCCCCTCCTCCTCCTCCTCCTCCTCAGCTGCAGCAGTGGGGTCCACCCCCTCCCCCCCCTCCTCCATTTCCTGGACCTCCTCAGGGAGCTTATCCACACCATCATATACAACAGCAGGCCCAGTATCCACCTCCTCTTCCCCCGCGGCCGCATATTCCCCAATCTTCTCCTCATGGAAATCAGGTGATATACTGTGTTTCATGTTAATCCCTTTTTTCTTGAAAGAATTTGCACCTTTTTATTTTGCTTACCCTGCTTCCTAAAGGTCCTTTGTGTATGACTTCAAGTTGGGATTGTGTAAACATTTACTGTCAGGGCATAAAATTTGAAATATGATTATTGTACTATTGTCTAGAAAACCTGTGTGCTAGTGCTGATAGTTTGGAAAATTAGTGAAAACTTGAATATTTTTGGGTAACTAGTATGAGAGAGAGAAGAGAAAAACAACCAGTAATGTTAGATGGGGGTAAGTGTGGTGGTACGGTTGCCATCTAAAACAGCTGATTCAATGGACAAGTGTATCAAGAATTGAGTTCATAGAAGACTAGACGAATGCCCTCTCCCTCTCCACTCTATCATTTGGTGCATAAAATCCAGTTAAATGCCAAATGCCAGTAATTGACTTTTTTTAATGAATGGACGTGTCAAAAACTTTTAAATCAAAATACATAATATTTAGATCTAATGAATTCATATTTAATTTAATATGAAGTGAATGGATGAAGCAAAAAAACAAAAGGTGTGAAAGAGAGGAGAGTTTAGCCTAAAAAGAAACCACTTTTAGACTTTAACCTTTCACCAGCCTCTGCCAACGATAACAAGGAGACACAAAGAACGAAGTTCTAAAAAAATTAGTTCCGTGTGGAGCATTTTCGCTTTCGATTTTGGCTAAGTTGAAGATTTTTTTAAAGTTTTATTTAAAAGCCTTAATGTTAAGTAAAAGAAAGTCAAAGACTCATCAGGTGGGAATTCAATTGACTATTGATACTTTTATTCTTTTTAGAGAAACGTTTATGAGAAAATCAAATCTCTTGGCCACTTACTAAGGAATAAAAGAAAATGACCTTTTAAGATCTCTTACGTGTAAAATGAAGATCTTTATGAAAAGGTTATAGTTAAAAAATTAAGGATTATTAAAGAATAACATTAAAAAATAATAGATTAATTACCCTTCGGGGTGACCTAGTGGTTTGGGCTTGGGACTTCCATGTTGGAGGTCTCAAGTTCGAAACTCCTTGCCAGCGAAAGCAAGGGGTTTGCCTTCTGGGTCGAGCTCACCGCACTGGGCTTGTCTAGAGCGGGTTACCTCTCCTATGTGGTTTGCGAGCTATTGCATAGGAGCGGGGGTTTTACCTTGTGCGCACCCAAATGGTAGCGGCTGGGAGTTTTTCTTGTCATAAAAAAAATAGATTTATTATCCTTACATGCACAAAGTAGCTTAATAGTAGGGATCAATTTGGATCCTTATCAATTTATTATTGAGATAAGAGTAAAAAACACACCTAAACCATACATTTTTTTGAGTTTCATACCTAAACTATTGAGTGTGTGAGAAACACACCTAAACTATCATTCATTAGTTTGAAAAACATCCCTCGAGTAATATGTGATGGTGTGTGTATTACACTCTCTCTATTTTTATTTAAAAGAAAATGCCACATAGATTGCCTGGTGGGAACAAATTCCACTGGGGCAAAAAGTTTAAAATTTCAAATGAGTATTGCAGTATATCTGAGATGTTATAAATATGTGATGTAGCGCATCTGCCTTCATTTGTAGGTTCACACATTTTGTTTACTCTCTCAGCCAGGCTTTCATTAGAACAATAATGGAGATACACCTTTGCCTCTAACTGGAGCCAATCAATTTTCTACTTCAAGCTACTTCCAATGATTTCTGCTTTATTGACTTCCGTCCTTAGCTGCTCATTGTTGTTTAAATTGTCATAATCTGGAAATGATTGATGAAGTAGTCTTAGAAAGCTACAATTCAATAGAAAGAAAATAGGCTATGTTTGGTAGCATAATGATACCACAAATAGCATAATTGAAGACAAAAGCAATCCTGTGCAGAAAGTTCAGATGAATTGTATTCTTTTGTTTCATTTTTGGTGTAAAGAAAACTATGTAAAGGAGACTGAATCACTAGTTAATATGATAGGTTCCTTGTGAAGCTGTAATCCTAAGCATGGTTGGGTTTTTGTAATTGTAGATGGCATTGTTATGGTGCAGATCTAATATATATATATATATATATATATATAGTTTCAAAAAAAAAAAAGTCTTCAGTTATTAAAAAAATAGAATCTGATATAATGGATAATCATTCACGACCTCAAATTATTAAAGCTACCAAACGGCACTATGGATTCCTTGTATGGCATCATAGATATACAGATATCAGCCCCCTTTGAGCTTACATAAGCAACTGCTTGTCATATATTATTTAAGGTGTGTTTCTCAAACTTATGAGTGATAGTTTAGGTGTGTTTCTCACCCTCCTAATAGTTTAGGTTAGGTTTGTTATTGACATTTTTTTTTCCTTAAAAAAATGAAGAAGCCATGTGGACGAAAATCAAGGCCACACTCACGTAGAAGTGTGTATACACACACATTTAGTCCAGTCAGCATTGAGGTGCGTTTTTCAAACTAAAGAGTGATAGTTTAGGTATGTTTCTCACACTCGAAATAGTTTAGGTATGAAAAGCTCAAAAAAGAGGGATAATTTAGGTGTGTTTTTGACACTTAATCTCTTTGTTATTCGGTCTTACAGAGCAATAAAGTAGGTAGATTAACTGTGTGATGCACTTTAAACAAAAGCACAAAGTAAACTAGCAGGTTTTGATAATCAATCCTGCGCGCCCAAGGACACCAGGCTGTTCTTGAATACCCTTGACCACTGAGCTACCACATCTAGTTGTTTTCAGGGTGTTCAAAATATAATATATACCCATATCTAGTAGCATTTTACCTATATACATGGTATAACTTTCTGATGAAGGGTGTTCGACTGACCACCCTTGACACAATGTGGCTCCGCCCCTGGATTGAAGATATGAAAAGAGGATGAGGTATCTGCAGAAGGTGAGGTTGCTGGCCTCCTGTCACATGCAATACCTCTCTGTCTCTCAGTGGGTGGGGTTGTGCTGGTTGTGGGGGGGGGGGGGGAGTACACTCATAAATAGTGTACTGGACAATATTCCTACATATCCCATGGCTATTATCTCAATTTCTAAGAAAGATAATTAAACAGCGGGATAAGATCAGATCAGGAGAATACTTACGTTGGAACAATGCAATAAGGGCACAAATATCACCTGGTGAGCTGATCTTAAGTCACAACGTCAAAACATGTTGGTGATCTGCGCATTAGAGACCTTACTGTACACAACAAGTGCATGTTAATGAAGTGGTTGTGCAGATATAGCCAAGGGGGAATGCACTTTGGAAAGAGGTGGTAAATGAATGGCGCCAAAATCACATTGGTGTATAAAGTTATCTGGGGATCCTATGGTGTTAGTCTATGGAAGAACAATAGGAAGCTGTGGAGTGTTTCTTGCATAATATTTCATTCAGGTGGGATATGGTATTCACATCAAATTCTGGTAAGATAGTTACTAGATGGTTCTATCCTTTTTTTGACATAGGTAACTGTTTCTATTTCTGTAACACAGTACATGGGTTGTACTGAAACCATATTTACAAAAGAACTCAAAATCTACTATCCTATCCTTAGAATAAGTCTAAGACATCAATGATAGAGACAGTATCATTAGAGTATATCTGGTTACACCAAAAACATAAAGTCAAAATACAATTCATTTTGACTTGTTCTATAGTATTCTCCATATTTTCAAAGACTCTAAGGTTCCTCTCCTTCCATATTGTCCACCATATAGCTGCAGGTACAATTCTCCAGTTTCTTTTTTTAGCGTGAACTCCTGCTTCTTCCCAACTGGTTCTATCCTAATAAATGAGTTTCCCCATTTTTCCAAATAGCTCTTGACCCAGACTTCACAATCTCACAAAATAGACAAGGCAATTTCTGGGACTTGCAAATGTTACTTCTCAAAAAGAAAAACCCTTCCGAGACTTGCACTTTGAGAGAAATGTTCAAGATCAGAATTTTCTGACTTGAAGAACTATTGAATGTACTTGCAAAATTGGGGAGCTTGCACAATAAGTGATGATGCAGTTGAGAACATGAAGTGGGGTTACACAAAGGAAGGTTTATACACTGTAAAAGCAGGTTACTCGCACATGCTTTCAAAATGAATTATAGAAAGCAGGCTTTGGAAACTAATCTGGAAAGCTAAGTTATGTACAAAGGTTATTTGCTTTAGCTGGAGAGCTTTATAGGAATATTGTAATATGTTTCATGTGTCTCCAGCATTCAGAAACCAACAAATGCCTCTTTCTCCGCTGTCCAATTGCTGTAGATATTTTGAATATGTTTCTTTATATTTCTGGGCTCAGGTGGGTCATGTTTGGGCATCAAGGATGCCTATGAATGCTGGAGTTTGTGGAAAGTTGATAAAACTATGTGGAGAATCTGGATGATGATATCATCATGATTTTTTTGGTGTGTTTGGTAGGATATCAACTTTTAACATGTCTCCTATGGTCATATGGTTGGCACAACTTTGCTCCTGTAAATTGCCCTATTAAATTTTTTGACTTTGTCAGCTTCCTAGCCTTCTCAGTAATGGAAGTGACCTCTATTATACTGTTTATCTTTTGTACTATCTGCATCTTCTTGATTCCATTAATGAAATGTACTCATAAATTATTGTAAGGAATCTTCTTATTTTGATTGGAGAGTTGTGCGATAATAAAAAACAGAGACAGTCCCTGTTAGACATATTAGAATGAGTCCAATATTGTGCTAAATGGATATTGAGGATTGATATATAGCCTACACGAAAAGTTGGGATTGAGGTGTAGTAGTAGTTGTTATTGCTGTGTTATACTGCTTCCTATTCTGCTGATGGATTCGTTATAACATGTTTGGTTAATGAATGTAAGATTCATGTGCTTGCAGGACTGGGGCAGTATGAACTGGGGTCAACAGCAAAATTGGGGAAACTCAGGTTTGGAAATATAGTATTGATTGGAATCTATGCTTGTTTAGCAATTCAATATGCTGGGATGCATCTGCAAGTTTCCTGAAACCCATTTATGGTTGAAAAATGTTTTGAAGCTGATGCAAGCCGTGTCTTCTATTTTACTTATACTATTTCTCAGAGTCTAGGCCGGTTCCTAAAATTTATTGATGTTTAACTTTTCTTTACTGCTTCGTGTTCTTTTTGTGGCATCTCAGACATGCTTAAATGTTACCAGAAAATAATTTGACTTATGTTGTTTGTTAGAATTCTGGATTATTTAGGAGTTTCATCATTTTACATTCTCCAAGTTTTATTTAGCTCTGCAATGGTCTCCACAAGTGTCTGTCGTGTCACGTGGAACTGAACAATGCTGTCTTTTCTTGAGTCAAAAAGATAAAATTCTAGCTGTTGATTGAGGAGGTTTGCTAAAGAAGGTATTAATCGCTTAACAAGGTCAAATTCTTATTTAAAAAATCACATTAGGTTTTAGAAGCTCAAATATGAAACCTAGTTTATTGTTTATGAGAAGAGGTCTATTTACTGTAGTAGAATTTAAGGGGCGGTCTTTCAAATTAAAACTCTGGGATTGCATCCCTCTGTCAGATCCTTCCTTTACTTTTTTTTTGGCTTTTATTTCTCTTTAGCCCTGGCTAAATTTCTGACTCTGTAGAAGCAGTATGTAGTTTCTATGTGATATACACTTGCATATTATATTACCTTCTAGTTTTTCCATCATGGAGGACTCCTCCTGCCGTTGGTTAATAATATAGAGATCGTATGCTCTTTGCCTTTCCACCCCCCACTCCCCCCTCAGTACTTCTGTTACCTAAAGGTTAAATCTACTATTAACTAGTAGCACCTAGCAATGAAGATTGGGCTGCAAAGGCCCGAGCATGGGCTGCTGACAAGGCTGCTAATGACCATCAGCACCAGAACTCGCAATTTACGCATGATAGCAGGCCAGAACAGCAGAGTCATTACTATGAGCAATACACTCAATCTGCTGATCAACATCTCCAAGACATGCAACAACCACCAGTTCTGCCGTCAAGTAATCATCACTCCATAACTCCTGTGGCACCTCCTCAGAGGCCATCGTTTGGCCATTTGCAGGAGCCCTCATTCTTCAGCCCTGGGCAATCTCCTTATGTTCTACCTTACACTGCAAGAGATGGAAATTTCACTGGAGATTCAGTTGCTTCATTCCCCCAGCAAGGAAACTCATCCATAAGTCCATTAGTCCATCAGCAGGAGGTACCTTCTAGTTATTCTTCTATTGCAGGTAAAAAATTTAATTAATATATCAATATTGCATCTGAAGTTACCGCGTCTATATAACTTTGTCCTGCTTGTGGTTTCTAGTTACTTGTTTTAGCAAGCTATGTTTACTGAAGCCCCTTGAGACCTAAGTAGAATTTCATCGTTGTTGGATCTTTTCTTTTTTAAAGCCTCTGTGTGACTTAATTCACTTCAGATAATTGACGCTATTGTATTTTGATTTCATGGAATATTGGTTCCATCGTGCTGACATGTTCTTTCCTCTGTCCATCCTGCTAACTTTGTGTTCTGTTTTTCAGGAATACTTTTGTTTATGATAACTTTTTCCCAAGGATTACAAAAAAGAGGAACAGTTGAAAATTAGATACTATTTTGAAGTCCACTTGGATTGATGTTAATCAAGCTATTGGATAAACTTCTAGGCAATAACCTTACCAAAAATAAAAAAGAGAAACTTTTACGCAATTTGCTTTATTCTATTCAGCTAGAGTAGGCAAAATGGAAATCAATGATCTGCTTGTACTTTGTCAATTAATCCTGCTTGCTTGCACATTCCTTGAATGTGTGTCTGTTGAGTTTTCTGCCCTTCTGGCTAATCGTGAAACAACAGATTTGAATGCTGACATGGCAGAAACTGTCTCCTTTTGTCCAATAATTTTTTCCTCGTCCATGTCTTCTCTATTGAGACTAAATTGGCAGAAGAGAGGACGATTTGGCTGCAAAGTTTTTTGGTCTAGTGAGTGTGATATGTGGGTTAGGCTAGCACCTAACCCTCACGGTGCCACAGATAAGCATGATATTAAGTGATGAAGAGGCGGGCCCATTATCCACCTAGTTTTGAACCGTGCACCAGTGGTCCTTGTATTTCTTGGTTATCAAAAAAAAATTGGTGGAGAGGATTCAATTTATTTGAAGATTTGGTTCTTATTTATTGCATCAAGTGTTATCTCAGTAGCTTGACAATTATCTGAGTGATTTAGCAGAGATTACTGTCACAGCCTAAAAGGAAGTGAAAATTGTAGGAAACATTTCACTTCTGAAGGAGTACAAATATTATGGACACCTGAAAACGGAAAATTAGAAGGGCAAAGTGTACTTCTGCTTGCAAAAACAAAACCCAGCAGCTCTTGCACTTGAAGACACAGTTGCTTAGAGGGTTTTACGTATTCAAAGTTTTTTTTGTCCATTTGCACTGTGTCTTTGTTATTGGTTAGCACTGTGTTGCTACCTATACAGCTATACCAATACAAGTCTTCTAATTGACTAAAATATCAAATATTGTAATTGAAAATTATTCATTTATTCTTCTTTCCCTCAAACTAATTGTTTTGTTCCGCCGTCATGACTTGGAAGGCTCTGTAAGAGATGTCAATTTTATATCTATAAAGTTATTGAACAAGCAACAACAACATACCCAGTGTAATCCCATAGGTGGGGTCTGGGAGGGTAGAGTGTACGTAGACCTAACCCCTACCCTGTGGAGGTACATAGGTTGTTTCCGAAAGACCCTTGAATCAAGTAATGCATATCAAAGAAGTTTTGAAAAGGAAAAGTACAGAAGTAAAGAGGAAAACTTATTGAATAAGCAAAGACCAAAAATTGAGAACCAGAGTCTCAAGCAGTAAAAGTTAGATGCTGCTGACAGAGAGGCTCTTTTTGAAGTGTTCTTCTCTATATAAGATTGTTTTACCTTCAACACATTGGTCGCTTGTGTAGCTTAAGACTGTTGACTGATCAGCTATGCAGGGGAAATAATAAGCTTAAAATAATAGTTAGTCGAAAGATTGAGGTTCCGTTGAAAAAATACATTATTATTTAGTTATAATGTACAGTTTATGCACGAGATATAAAACTTTACCTCACAGAGAAGCTTCTTTTTTATCGTCTCAAAGCTGTTTGACATCTCTTGCACGATGGAACTACCTTTTTCATAGGAATCAGTAGGCTGGTTCTTCTAGCATTTTTTTTTTGAGAAAGGTATCTTGTATTATGAACAAAGGAATACTCTAGAAGTATTCCAGTAATACTTACAGCCAAAATACAGGGAAGAGAAAACTACTGCTAGATCACAAATAATCTAGAATACTAGGAATGTCCTCTTCTTCTTGAGGATATTCATGTTTACACCAAAAAAAGGAAAGGACCAGACAGTTCATCTTCAGTTTCTGCAGTGAGCAGCTCTTATTTTCAAAGCATCTCTGGTTCCTTTCCATCCATACAGTCTACTAAATGCATGCTGGGACAATCTTCCATCTCTCCCTGTGTCCTGACTGATTTCCTTCTCAATTCCAACAAGCTAAAACTTCTTTGATGCTCCTTGGCATAGTCCAGCTTATGCCCCTTAAGTTAAAGAAAATCTGCCTTAACTTCACAGTCTCTATACAATGTAGAAAAAGATGGTTTATTGTCTCAATCTCACATTCACAAAAAGAGCACCTAGAACAAATTTGAAAGCCTCTTTTCATTAGATTGTCCTGGGGGAGCCGTGAGTGTAACCTGTTTGGCTAGAAGCCAAGTAAAACATGCTACCTTGAAAGGTATCTCGACTTTCCATATCATCTTCCAAGGCCAACTACTACCATGTGAGTTTGATCTTTTGTAACCTTCTGTAAGCTGAACCCACCGTAAATCTTCGTTTCTTGTCAGGCTTCCGATATAAATTGTCCTCATTGGAATTTAGTTCGTTGTATTTTCCCAGAATATTGAATAGCTCAGCCTCTCTGTTGATTTCCCAATCATTCAGATGTCTTCTAACCCTTAGGTCCCACCCTTGACTGTCTCTCATTTCTCTGATTGTGGATAACTTTTGAAGAGTTAAAATGAACAAATCAGGGAACTTGTTCTTCAGAATTTCGTGTCCCACTCACACATCTTCCCAAAACAGCGTCTTTCCGCCTTATTTGTCATGTTTCTGAACATATTACAGAGTTGAGAGTCAATCTTACGTCAGGAAATGTTTTTGTTACCAAAGTCTTGTGGTTGCAAATCCAGTTGTAGAGGTTACAGAGAATAGTTTCCGTTGATTTGCATGTATGTACTTTCTGAATGCCCATTCTATTTTCAGGTAAAGAAGAGGCTGGGAATCAACATGAGGCGTTCTATGGTTCTTCACCTTTGCCTGCCAACTCTTCACATCATCATCATGCACAACTAATGCCAGCACCCAATAAAGCTGCAGCGATGGAAGAGCGTCATTACGTGATGGGTCCTGATCTTAGTGATCAGCCTTTGGATTTTGCACCTCGTTTTAGTCATGAGCATGACCGGCATTCCCAGCCCTATTATGTTCGTGCTGATTCAGGAGGTTCTGATCCTGTTTCAACAATGCCTTCCAATTATGTGTGGCCTTCTTCTGCTGCTCCTGGTTCTGCGTATCCTCCTCTTCCTCCAATGCCTCCAGTTGGGTCTCAGGTTTTAGTTTTAACTTCAAAGTTAACTTAAACCCAATGATGCTGTGATTGAGCTTTCCTGTTATCACTTTTATACCGCAGGCTGATCCTTCTGTTGTTGGAGCTTCTCCAGCCACTGAACATACTGCATCACTCTTTGGAAGGGCACAGGGTTCAAGCTTCCATCCAACTGTCCCGTCAGTTGGTGCACATTTTGGTGTTGGTGCGGGGGCCACTCTGCATCCTGCAGCTGCTTTTCCTGCTGATGCATATGGGATTTCTGATCGCCCTAAGAAGGTTTGTATACTTGTTCTATGGGCTTTCAGTTTGTAAACTATACAGTAATGATTCATCTGTATTATTTGTCTGGTCTTTTCTAGGCTGCTGTTCCAAACTGGCTTAGAGAGGAAATAATAAAGAAGAAAGCTGTCATCACAACTTCAGCTGCAGAGCTTCCAAAGGAGGATTCTCAATCTATTGAAGATGAAGGTGTCAATAAATCTTATCGGAAAGGTGACCAGGCTGATAGCAAAAGCATCGATTCTTCAAGGTCAACCGAGGATGATGATGATGATGAGGTCGTTTACTTTTCCTTGATTACTCATCTGACAGAAGATGTTACTTTTTTGTTGAATTTGTTTCGTGTAAGAAGTCTGTTTACTTGGTTTAATACCCTTTGTTGGACTATACTGTTCCAATGAATTTATAGTGTTGAAGCTTTCCCCTTTCTAATTTTTCTTGATTTATTCCTTTTGGGTTGTCTTTAATTATTATCTTATTCACGTCATACCAAGTGTAGGCTTACCTGAATTTTTATTGGTCCATGCAGGTTGAGGTGGAAGCAGCACAAACTGCAGCAATGAATCAAGAAATAAAGCGTGTCCTAACTGAAGTTCTTTTAAAGGTTATTGATGATAAATATGTGATCGATTTCTTTACGTGGTTTTTGCAGAATTATTGACTGGATGCTGTTTTTACAGGTTACTGATGAGCTATTTAATGAGATTGCGACAAGGGTTCTTAGCGAAGAGGATCTCACTGTTGATGGTTGGTGTCTCCCTTTTTCAATTCCTTTCCTCTTTAAATTTCTTCCTTCTCCATGTCTTTGCACTCAGGTCATTTATATTTGAGACTAAGTTGATCTTCTTCCTCCCTTAAGTTGAGCAAAAAACTGGTTCTTCAAGTCAGAAGGTGTTAACATCTGTTCAAGCTGTTACAACTCCCAAGGCCTCTGCCAAGGTTCTGATACCACTCAAACCTAAAGATACTCATTCTGTTAATGCCAGTGAAAAGTCTACTTCCACTTCTCCTGGGGATCTATTAGGCCTTGCTAACTATGCGTCAGATGATGAGGATGACAACGAAATCCAGAGTTCTGATAAACAAAAGCCCAAAGAGCATGGAAATGGAAAATCACGTGAAGAATCCGAGGAGCATGATAGGTCTCCTGCCAACCTGGAGAAAAATCCTCACAAAATGAGTCCCAATGTTGGCACCGATGACGGGTCAACTAGATATTCTGCACATGAAGATGCTGGAGGCTCCTTTAAGACTGAATCTAGAGTTCCAGAGGATAAGATGCCAGGTGGGAAGGATGCTGTGAAAACTGAAAAGCCATCCCAGACTCTTGACTGCAAAAAGACTAAGATAGATAATTCCAGAAGCGAAGACAGAAGAGATAAGCCAGATAAGAGCGGTAAACGTGAAGTTAGAAAGGGTTCTGGCACAAATGATAATGGTATGTATACAAGCTCAAAGGACAGAAAAACTGAGATAGATGAAGGAAACCATGGGAATCATGAGGAAAGACTTGCTAGAAAGGAAAAAGTGGGTGATCTAGATGGTTCAAAAGATATTGTGAAGGAGAAAAGCCATAAGTCAGGGGAAAAAGCCAAGGAATCTGACTCAAGGAAAAGGCCCTCGCCCTCTAATGTCAAGGAAGAAAGGAAGGAAAAAGAAAGAGACAGCAGAGCTGGTGTTGTCATAGATAATGGTAGAAAAAGAGAGAGAACGAAGGATGAAAAAAGAGAAAAATCTAGACGTAAAGATGAAAGGGGCTCCAGCAGACGTAAAAGACATCGTTCATCTTCTAATGATAGCAGGGGTAGAGAGAGCAAGGACAAGTCAACCCGTGCCAATGATCCCGGTGATGAATCTTCAGATGATTCTAGAAGGTTCATTTTTATTTTCTTCTATTTGTGATGCAATAATCTGACCCTTACGTAATAGCTCATCTTTTTCTTGTGGAGTGCAGGAAGGCGCAACCAAATAGACACAGATCACCATCACCACTCAGGTCAAGGAAAAGGTATCTTTTGAAGGGCCTGGATGCTCTAAAGTCTAATTGTTTCCATTAACTCAAAAAGCTCAAGATCATACTAATTATTTTACTATTTGTTGGTCATGATCTTCTGCCTCCCTGGGAATTGACATCTTTTTTCTTAATTTTTTTTTGAAACTGGTAACTTTATATATCCACAGGTATACTACAACAAAAGTGTAGCTTCCCTTCAAAAGTGCTACAACTTATAGAGAAAGACGGTCTTAATCTAAACTACTGCCTGTAAACAATCTAGCACATCAAAGATGTCTTCTGTCATAGTTAATATATCTTCTTTACACCAAAAATAAAAAAGAGCTAAGCAATTCATTTTGATTTTCTGTAAGTTGTTCTGCACATTCTCAGAACTCCTGTTGTTTCTGTCTTTCCAAATTGTCCACTAAATGCATGGTGGGACAAGTTTCCATCGATGAATTCCCTTCTCTATTCCAGCTGCTTAGAACTCCTTTAATGCTCTATGGTTTCACCCATCTTGTCCCCTTTAGACAGATGAACATTCTCCATATCTGTTCTGTCCATGTACAATGCAAAAAAAGATGGTTAATTGTCCCTGCATGCTCTCCACATAAAATACATCTAGGGGCCAACTGATAGCCTCTTTTGTTTAAATTTTCATGAGTCAAAACTGCTTCTTTTGTCAACAACCACACGAAACAGTTTACTTTATAGGGTGCCTTTGGTTTCCAGATCATCTTCTATGGCCAATCTGTATTGACCTTTGGTGTCATTCTTCCAAATCGGCAAGTCCTTTTCAGTGAGGTTGCTGAATAAGCCTACTGAATCTTGAAAATCTGCCACTTTGTCTATCTCCCTGTCATGAAGGTTCCCTCTTAGGAACAAATTCCATCCTTGTCCTGTTCACATTGTAGCCACTGATGTTGGCATAAAATAAACAAATAGGAACTGCCCCATTCCATTTGTCCTCCCAGAAGGATGTCTTTAAACCACTCCCACTTCTACCCTGGTTCTATGATGTATCACTGGCCATAAATTTCTGATTGCCCTCCAAACAGTGCATTTATAAGGAGTACTTATCATTTTAGTCATCCACTTATCTCCCATACCATATTTTGCTGTGATGACCTCTTTCCAGAGCATGTGTTCTTCATTTGGAAACTTCCACAACCACTTCATCATTAGGCTCTGATTTTATTTCCTCAGGTTTTTGATGCCTAGACCTCCTGTATTCTTACTCACAATCAATTCCTCCCATTTAACTAGATGGAACTTCTTCTTATCTTCACTGCCTTGCCATAGGAAATTCCTTCTAAGGGCATCGATGCTCTTAGATACATTGTAAGGCATAGGAAAGATAGACATCATATAAGAGGGTAATGCATTAATCACACTGTTGATTAAAGTCAATCTTCCTCCCCAGGACAAGTACTGGCTCTTCCAGTTAGTAAGTCTCTTTCCACATTTCTCCAGGACCCCATTCCATATGCCTTTGGATGTGCTTTTAGCTCCCAAAGGCATGCCTAGGTAAGTAGTTGGGAGCTCCCCAACCTTGCCTCCTAGTCTACTGGCCAAAATATCTGTAGTAAGCACACTGTTGATAGGATAGATGAAGCTTTTCCACCAGTTTATGTGGAGATAAGAGACAGCTTCAAAAATGACAAAAATAACCCTCAATATCAGGATTAACTGTTCACTACTTAATTGGGTATTTGGGTTAGTAATGTGAGGGGGGTTGTTCTGAGAGTCCCGAGCCTAAATAATGGACAAAAAGACAGTTGACCAAAATAAAGTGTCAGAATAAAGTTTACATTTTTTACATGTAGTGCACTAATTTAGTGTGCTATACGAGACTTGGATAATTGCCTTCGTAAAAATACGTTCCACGTATTTTGCACTGTTTTCCTAGCACTCTAGTACTGTTTAGGTTCCACACTCTAGAACTGTTTTCCTTTCTCTTTTTGCATTGTTTTTCTTTGATCTTTAACTCTATTATTTACTATTTCTACCGTATGCAAACATTTCGGATTTCCTGTCTATCTTCCGTTCAACAAGGTATTTGAGTTTTAAGAGATATTGTGGGAGCAAACTAACATCAGGCAAAGATCTAGCAGACAACTTTCTGCTGAGTGAAATTTTTTTTTTGGGACATACTAAAAGTTTCTTCGGATCTTGTGGATTTAAACATGCTAAAGTTAGACTTCCATATATAGAAAAGTGTCACTCTGTTCGGAAAAGATTCCAGACTTTAAAGGAGCGTCCTAAAAAATGAAATGAAGCATTTGTGTTTTTTTGATTCAGAGGAGAACTTTAACTGAAGCTAGTAAAGACTTTACTTTAAAGTTTATTAGTAAATATATAACTAGTGTGACCTTATCAAAAAAAATATATAACTAGTGTGATGAATTATTTCATGAAGAACATCCATGGAGGTGTGGACTAATGAAAACAACACATTCCCATGGAAAAGACTGCACTGTTGAGTCACTACTAATTAAATGTACTTAGGAGGCTGTACAACAAAAGGCATGATGAGGGTTTACTCGTTACATCCTGGTACTTGTGGGTCAAAACAGCTAAGCACATAACAGAGTAATCCTACTTCTCCTTGTGAGTACATTAAAATAGCTGATAGTTTGGACTTGCAATAAGAGCTAATGTCAGAAGAAAATACTGAATAATGTGTCACTGCCACCGACTCCTAAGATGGATTTCTGTTAGTTTCATCATGGTGTTATTACCTGGTTTGATAGTTTTGTTACAATCAATTTAGCATCACTAATTTGTAAGTGCATCTCCACTGCAAGTCTTGTACATGTCATCTATCTGATTTAACATTTAAGCATTTTGTAGAGTTGGAAGCTCGATAGGTTATTCACCCACTTAATGATGCATTGCCCTTGTTGGATGAGTACTCCCTTGGTGTTGTTTGTATCATTTAACATATTAACAGTAGTAATGCCATTTACCTTATAAATAAAAAGTACTTATACCATGTCTTCTAGTGATCAATACATTAATTACTCAAATTGTGTACACTGTTGTCACCTGCTTTTTGCCAGAGTGATAAGTCATTGCTTATGCCGTAGTGAATGGTCCCTGTGGACATGATTATTAGTCTTATATTTTCTATGCCATAAAAAAAAACTAAAATGCTTGATAGAGAACTCCTATTTATGTTACTTACGTAAAAGATTCATAATTAGGGTATTTGCTTGCGATTCCAAATTGTTATGCTCATGACTTGTGAATTCCTTTAAGGTGGTTTTTGAAGGAGTGATGAGTTATGTCAAGAAAATTTATAGGAGTTGGACCAATTTCTTTGTTGAATATCCTTCATGCCGATTTTAGCCCTTTGAATGAATTACCCAAATCTTTTAGAAGGGATGACTTTCAGTTGAATTTTTTGAGGTTTTCTTTTCACACAGAATATTTAGGTAAGCTTAAAAGTTTTCATAATGTGTTTCCTCACAAGTGACTCCTTAGATAGTTTGATTCATTTTCAAATGCTTAGAAGGATTATGCAATTTTATTTTCAAACTATAATTTTGCAGTAAATTAGTAGACATAGCTGCTGGAAGTTATTTAAAAGGGTTACAAATTCCGCAATTATAGCTGTTTTAGAATTGTTTACCAAACGAGTAGAGTCATTCACTTCATCAAGTTGACTTAAGTGTAAATGAAATCCCCGTCACAGGGTTTCCTTAACATCAATTTTTTTTTTTGATGACTGTGGTGTCCGGGCCAACTTTCGCACACCTCGACTAATTCCACGGGATACCTCACCACCTCCCAGTAGCAAAAGGTACCAGGTAACTCTGTACATCAATGCTAGGACAGATGCGAGCATTTATTTATATATAAATCTAGGCAAACACTATGGGGTTGGTTGTAGTGGGTGGGGTGGGGTGGGTGGGAGGGATTGGGGGTAGGGATGGGGAGGGTTGAAACTGTCAATTTGGGAATTGGAGAATGTTTCCCCTCTTGGTAGAGAAGGCATTATTCTGAATTTGTTGGAAAATGAGTTTATAAGGAAAACATTTTACCAAATATTTAAGCCAACCAATCATGGAAAACATTTTTCCTCTATACCAAACACACCCTCAGCACCATTAATTGTAAAGGAACTGGTAAAGAGGCTTAGCTATCTATTAGATGACTTTTTGATTCAAAATTATAATGATAATGAAATGACTGCTTTATTGTTTTGATAAACTCTTCTTAAGCAGATACTGTTACAGGATTTTGGACCAGGAATTTGTACTCTCATCAAGAGGAAAAAACTATGAACTGCCACCACTGTTTGAATGTGGAATTTATAAATTCTAAGTCCTTTTCATGATTGAGGCAATTTCACCTCAAAATCCTTTGATAATGATCATTAGCTATATATAACTTATTAAAAAAGGTTGCAACCATACGGAGTTCAAATTCTTCTAGAGCCTGAATATATATAGTAGGTTGAGAATTTGTATCCAAAATATTGTATCTTTTTGTCACCACTTACTTGTTTAGCATGTAATCTTTTTATTTTTAGACACGTTTCGCGGTCTCCTCATAGCAAGCACTCTCAGCGCAGGCGTTCTCCTTACCCTGCTAGTGAAAGCATCAGGTATCTTGTTGGGTGTTCTTAAATTTCTCTTGATATTTTTCAACTTAGTCATCCATCAGCATAGCTAAGAACATATTGATACAGGTGAACTAATCTAATAAATGCACTTCAGAAATTTTATCTTGTTTATAAACTGGTCCATGTAATTGCAGGGGAAGGAGGTCAAGGTCGAGATCAAGATCAAGGTCTCCTAATCGCAGGAAAAGATGAGCACACAAGTACCTGGAGTCAAGACAGAGTACTTAAGGCTAATGACCTTGCATATTCTTATTGGCTACCGCCTTTGGCTGTTAAGTAGATAGTGGATGCACCAGTTGACCTGTTCGAAATCCTCTGTACTGCCTTTGGCTGTTAAGTATGACAATAGATATGCAAGTTGACCTATTAAAATCTTGGTTTCAGATTGTGGTTGACAGGAGTAAAGCTGCGATACTCTCGTGCAGTGGACTAATGATATGAGAGGTTTATGGTGTCTGTATCTGTTATCAGCTTGTCTGTTGTTGACATTTGCGACAGTTTTAGTTATGATATTGAGGTTGATAAATTTTGTTAGCTGTACATTGTATTTGGAGGTTGAGGTGTGTCTAAAGAAGAGGTGAGCCAACATTTGAACATCCATGACCTTTTTCCATTTGGTACTAGTATTCGTTGGAAGTTGGGGAGTCCCAGATCCTCATTGTTATGCAATCTTATATAATTATATATTGTTTCCTTGTGAGAAAAAAAACAGAATTTTAGGGATTATGTAATGAAGAAGAGCATTGTGTTTGGAAAAAGTGAACGAGGAGGGATCTATGCTAACTCGTGGACATGCTTATAATGAAAAAATGTCAGCTATTTAGTTGTGACTGCTTCCCAGGGTTGCTATTTTATGATAGGGTGGCTGATAAATGATCCATGTAAAGTGTAAATGCCTGTCTAAAAAGGAAAAGGAAAACTTGGTGGAGTGTGGATCAACTTAGAAACTGTAATGATTTTAGAATGTGTATTTTATTTTGGTTTATCACAAGTAATAAAGAGACTCGGAAAAACTTAGAATGGTTAATCTGTTTTTGTGTTCTTGTATCAGACCATACATTATTAACATGCTTTTCAATTTAAAAGCAATTTATATTTACGGATGTTTTATAATTTGCGTTGAATTATAAATTATTTACTTGTATTAGGATGAATTGGGGGTTTAATCAAATTGTATGTATATGAGGAAATCCTCTCATATGATATTTGTGTCTTCATTACGTTGAATCTTTATTTCTATTTTTTAGATCTTCAATTTTCGAAAAATTCACCATGGTTGATACCGATTACTGACCATCAACCCACAGTTCCCAGTTTTACCCAGATATGTGAGTGTGACCAATTATATTGTGTGTATTGAGGTATGCTTAAGTTAAGATTGTCATTTTAATATCTTTGGACAGTGTCTTTAAAATTTATAAACTACATTACCTCAAACACATAATGAGGAAAGTGTAATGGAGAAAGGAAGAAAATATAATACTTTCTCCGTCTAGTCCGCTATCCTAAAAATAGATTTTTTTCACTTTTATTAGTCACGTTTGACATATCATTTTCCTATTCCATAATGGAGGATTGGAAGTTGAAGTTCCACTTCCAATTGATAGTTGCATCTGCACTCACTCACTCACCATTAAAATAATACTTAGTGAAGAAACGTTGACCCTTAAAACCTACGGCTGCCTAACGCATAATGCCTCACATGTTTTTAACTTCCCCTCCTCCACTTCCATGCTTTTCCCACGGCGTTGCTGCTGCTGCTGCTATTGTCAACTTTTTTTTACTTATTATAGACTTTTATTCCGTTAAAGCTCCACAAAATCATGAAATCTCCAACCCCTTCTTTTCACAAACAACAATGAACTTCTTTCAATCATTTCTCTTCTCATATCTCCACAACAAGAAGGTACATTTTCAACAAAGCTTTCATCTTTATGCATTTACTACAATCAAGATTCATTTCTTTCTCAGTCTTTATGCTTTTACTATGCTATTGTGTTGTTCATTGCCACTCAACTTCAACAAAGTTTTCAACTTTTATGTATTTAATTAATATGCTATTGTGTTCTATTCTTTATCCCCTTTCTGCATTTACTATGCTACTATGTTCAACAAAGCTTTTAACTTTATGCATTTACTACGACCTTGTGTTCTTTATGCTCAAATCAATGTTGATTTTTCTTCTTCTTCTCTCTTTTGGTGGATTTAACAGGCAAAGCTACTTGGGTTGTGGTTGATTTGGGTATGGGGATTTATCTTGATTGGTGTCTCCTTTTATGCTACTCAACTTATGCCATTGCCATCTTATTTTAAAGGTCAGATAAAAAAGACCATGATTTTCAATGGTGAATTGGTGGATGGTCCTAGTATTACCTTATTTACAGCGCCAAGGCCTTTTGTGGGTACTGTTGGGGAAAGGCAAGCTCTTGCTATTCGATCTTGGCTTGGCTTGTCACCAGCTATTAGTGTTGTTCTTTTCAGCCAAGACTCTTCCGTTTTCTCCTTTGCTGAATTATTAAGCCACAGGGTATCAGTTGAGCCAAACATCGATTTCACGTATGAATTTTACTTTGTTTTCTTAGTTAGTCACCTTTTTGCAAGTACTTTCGTGTTTTCTCTGGGAAATAAAGTTGCAAACTATATTAACCATAATAGTTAAATCACCTTGATGGATATGTTTGTTGTTATAGTGAGGACGTTTAGGGACTTGACTCTTATAATGGATAAAGTTCAGTTACTTTAATAGGAGAAATGTTAGTTGTCTTTACTGATATTGTCCGTAAAGTTAAGTTACTTAAACGAGACAAAAATAGTTTTGTAATTTTACGATTACAATGGATAATTTTAAGCTCAGTAATCATACCTGAAATTTAATTGTTTTCTTGCTGTTTAGCGAATTTGACACAGTCAATCTTGCATAAAAAGGGACTCATCCTGTGCACAAAGTGCTTTTGGTTAGTAAGAGGAGAGTGGGTATATGCTGTTTTGTTGCATTTTTGCAAAGAGGCTGGATATAATCTCTGGCACTATGCTGATACTGGAATTTTTTAATGCCAAAAAGTAGGACTTCTAAATTAAGTTTGGTTTTGAACTTGTATTTATATCTCCAATGGTCGTACATGTTTATAAATAGCACAAACATTGAGCATACGCAGAGAAATAGGATATAGTCACATGGTTAAGTTACTTTATGACAAATGGTCCAAGTTGGTATTTCATCCCTTAGTATCAGGATTAATCTTACACATTGTATGTAGATTGACAAATGTATTTTTTTGCATCAAATAATAACTTAAGAGCTTAGTAGCTGAATGAAAGAGTTTGAGAAGAGCATCAATTTGGTGATCACTTTGCTAAGAACCTGATTTATTGGGTTGTATGTAAACTTACATTATTTTTGTCAGCTTTAGGTTTTAATTTGATCTGGAAATTTTGAGCTGTTACTATAATTTTTATTTTAGGTTCCTAGGCACACCATTTTTTCATTCCATGGTTGCAAGGTCAAAAGCATCTTCTTCAGATGTTTCTGTTGTGGTTGATCCATACACTGTACTCTTGCCAGACTTCATTAAAACTATCAGACATGCTCATAGACTTGATCATGATTGGCTCCTTTTTTCTTCATCAAAAAGTGTGCCCCACTTCCCATTTCACTTGGATGCAGATGGAAAACATTGGCTCCGAGATGATGGAAGCCGAGTGAAGACCCAAAAGGTATGGTTAAAAAGGGACCTTACAAATGATTTGAACAGGATTAGTCTTGAGGAAACTTCTTAATTTGAGTATGCTGTTCCTGTAGTTGCAAGATTTCCTTTCACAAGAATGGAAATGGAACCTTTGTGAGGAAAAAATGCTAATAGCATGGAACAGTGGAGATCTTCCCTTGCATAAAGGAGTCCTTCCCCCTTTTCTATATGGGAAGGGGCTTCATAATCGCTGGCTTATAAATGAAGCTCTGCTATCTGATTTCAGATTTGTTTTTGATGCTAGTTGGGCCATTTCCAATCTGTACCTTAATGACCTTGGGCAGGATTTCGATCGCACCAGTGGCGATTTTCTTGGCCTGGCTACTGGAAAAAGGTTTTGGGAAGTCGCTGGCAACTCCAATTTGGCAATGCTTTATGGATCATTATATTTCCATGAACAGAACTTCTCTAACATATTTAGACTTTTTCAGTGTGGAGGATACTATCTCTTCATAAACTCCGCACAAATGGTTGTTTACCCTTTGAGGTATAAAGGATCATTGAGTTTAAGAAAAGAAGTTATGTTCAAGTCAACAAGAGAGAAGAATACTTTAGAATGCATTGATACTATCAGATCAACTGAGGGAGCTAATGACTACTCTGTGAAGAACTACTTGAATGTGTCAATGCCAATTTCGCTTTCCTTGTCTTTAGAAATATTACTCTCACTTCGTGCAGACAAAAATAAGACAGTTGTGCTAGCAGTTGTTGGGTATAGTTACAAGGACATGCTAATGAGTTGGGTCTGCAGGCTACACCATCTCCAGATCTCTAACTTTTTGGCCTGTGCTCTTGACGATGATATATATGAGTTCTGTGTCTTGCAGGTAAACTATTTTGTTTGTTAACTAATATTCTCCACACTAAATGTGATTGATAGGTTGAACCATTTCTGCATCTTAGTAATAGCTCACTCATTTATCTTTCCGACTAATATGCCTGACATTTATTATGACTACCTCAATTTCTTGGGAAAACTATATGTCTGACCCCATACACAGAATGTTAAGATGTCATCCCCCTCCCTTCTGTTTTACCAGTTACTAAAATACTAAGATGAACTTGTGTTTCTAGGGCCTACCCGTCTTCAAGTATGCCAATCTTGAAACCAAGATCAGCTTTGACAACTGTCATTTTGGCACTGAGTGCTTTCAGAAAGTAACCAAAGTCAAGTCCAGAATGGTTCTGCAGATACTGAAGCTTGGTTACAATGTATTAATGAGCGATGTTGATATTTATTGGTTCAAGAATCCACTCCCCTTGCTTAGCTCGTTTGGCCCTGCAGTTCTTGTGGCACAATCAGATGAATACAAGTTGACAGGTATTTATGTAATTCCCTTTGAAGGAAACTATCTTTTCTTGTTGAATCCTGTGATTTGGAGTGCTAAAAGAGTACTCCCTTCTTTCAATTTGTTTGGTTTTGACTTTTGAAAGTAAAGAAACTTTTGAATCTTGTCCTCTTAAACTAAAGATATGTAAATGTACCAAAATGCCCTTTACTCTTGTGGTCTTAAACATGCCATGTAGAAAGTTGAAATAAAATAGTTGCCAAAAAAGGAGACATTCTTTTTGAAATGGACTAAAAGGAAAGTCAGACATTTCAGGGAGTAGTTAATTAGTGGGATTCATCTTCAGGAGGAAGATATCTACTTATCTCATGCATGTGTGTTGGAAGATAAACTGTTACCACCACTTGATTTAAGCTAAATGTCTCTTTATTTGCACATATGTATGGCTCAACTACAGGACCTATAAACCTACCTCGACGTCTGAATTCTGGGTTCTATTATGCTCATTCGGATGCTATCACTATTGCTGCACTTGAGAAGGTTGTGGAGCATGCAGCAAACTCAAATCTCTCTGAGCAACCAAGCTTCTATGATATGTTGTGCGGGGAAGGTGGATATAATCGCATAGATGACAGCAGATGCTTAGAACCTCAAACAAACCTGACCGTTCAATTCCTGGACAGAGACCTCTTTCCAAATGGTGCATATAAAGATCTTTGGCAGGAAAGAAATGTGAAGGAAGCCTGCTTGATAAACGGTTGTTTTATCATTCACAACAACTGGATTAGTGGGAGAAGGAAAAAGCTAGAACGTCAAGTGCCATCAGGGCTCTGGGAGTACGATATGAGCACAAGGATGTGTTTGCAGACGTGGCACAAAACAAAATTTGTATATTTTTGAAACAACAAAAACTTGGATGCTTTATCATGGAAAACTTTGGTTTTGCCGGTTGAGGAGAATACAAAGAGATTTTATTGTTGGGGGATATAATTTTCTATTTGGCCTTTGGAGTTATCACTTAATTCAATAGAGATAATGTTAAAGTTCATAATGGCTGGCCTAGAGAAACAAAATATGTTATTATGCTGGAGACCTTGTTTATATAGAGATATCTGACAGCAACTACACTCCTAGTTTTCTGTTTCTGATCCATGATGCTGGTAATTGTTGTAGCGGCCTTCTAATTGCTGGAAATGCTGAAGCTTTGTGGTAACAAGTCAGGAAGAGGCCAGAATACTGACAGAGAATCTGAAAAAAGGAAAAAGTTGAAGGAAACTGATTATTTTAGCCTAAGTTTGCAACTTAAGGATATCACAGTGCGGATAGTTCATCCTGGTGGGAAGGTAGATATGTACGACTGTGCCATTTCTGCAGCTCAGTTATTAAAGAACTATCCAGGAAGGCATGTAGCTCTGCCGGACTTCTTCAATCGTCCCCATGAATCTCTTCTCACTGCAGAAGATATTCTATTGCCAGGGCAAAAATACTTAGTAATCCCATCTAGTAGTGTAGAGAAACTGAAGCACAGACACACTCATAAAGCAAAACATCCCACTGAAATCGAGGAGCCTAAGTTTGATGGGGAAGTAGTTGTGAATGTAAACGGAGTTTGTTCAGAGGACTCTATAAGTCTTGCAAAGCACTTTTATGCCTCCAAAGAGAGATGGTCTGGTTGGTTATGGAAGAAAATGCAGCAGGAGAAGAAGCCATTTGTACCTCCTATCCCGACTCTGACATCATGGAGGGATTCAAGATGGGAACCTAATCTAGAGTCAATAGAGGAGATTTCTCCATGAGTATCCCTTTCACCTGATTCTCAACCCGTTTTAACTAGTACCAAATACATCTGGTATGTCAATTTTCTTATGCTGTTTTAACTGCAATGGTCTATCTTTTGCTAAGGAGAGATCATGGTCTTTTTGTCTCAGTTTTGCAGGATTTGTTTTCTATTTTCGTTCTTATCTCTCAATTCTTATGAGTCATTATTTGTATTGGTTACAAATGTTACCTGCTGGAAAACACTGGACAGACAAGGAAGGAGAAACCTCTGTACCATGTAATATTCTGCTATTGTATATACCACATAAACATTCGCAGCTCTGAATATCCAAGAAATAAAAGGATCTTTATTTTTTATAATTATGGCACAATATTTCCTGTTTACATTATGCATGCACAGTGTGATCAAATTGGACAACATTAGATTTTAACCATTTTGTCGAGTTAGACTGATCCCTTTGCTTGGATAAAGAACAAAGATCCACTTTCAGACATTAGTTTGCCTCCTCATTTTCTTGTGTTCCCTGGACTGCCTCCCTTCATCATTCACCGCAGACCGTATTTTTTGTTACTCATATGAAATGACCCTACTACCTGTGCTTTCAGTCTACAAGATCTTAATTTTTAGTCTTTTGTTAATTGGTAACTGGAGTGCTGACCTACTGGTCCCAAGCATGTGAATAATGGTTTCAAACTTTAATGTCTAAGATCAGCTACCTGACATGGAAGCAAAATTAGAGGCGAATCCAATATTTAAGTTTTAACTGATTCAACATCTAAGGTTGTTAGCATTGAACCCATTATATGTTTAAAGTTGTGAGTTCATATCTACTATTTGTTGCAAATTTTTGTGAATTTCTACATATAAATTTATGCTCTGGTTTTGAAAGTACTAGGTTCAGATGAATCCGGTGTCGTTATATGCTACATCCACCTCTGAGTAAAATACAAAGAAACAATCACATTTGCTTAAATCCAACAGAAAATTTAGAAACTCATATAGGATCTTTTGGTTCCTTAACCACCTTTTTTATTACAGTCACCATAGATTTACTTGGGATGCTGTCAATATTAGTATCCTTGGTTTAGTACTTAGTCGTATAGTAAGTGAATTCATGCGCTTTTAACTTCTTTTATATTCATTAGCCGTAGAGATAATATCTTTTGAGGCTTAAATATTTTAGAGAAACTTTATGATATCTGTATATTTGGTGCTACGCCCATGTGCAAATTTTGATGGTTGCTGATACAGCTTGATCGAAACTTTTAGTGTGGTCTCAGAGTTTTTGGCAGTTGTTCTATGTTGTAGAAATCCACAGCTTGAGCCAAAACCAACTGAAGCAATATTTTAAGAAGCAAAATTCATAGGAAAGCAAATTGCTAAACGGACAACAAAACAAATTTCTTGTTCTTCATCCAAACGAATGGACTATCACTCTCTCGCTCATGGATCAATGAGGTTAAAAAATTTCAGTTCTCAAATCACGACAGGAAGTCCATCTATGTGATTTCCTAATTAATCACATACACCGAGAAGTTTTTGCTGCATTGTCTGTTAATTTACACTCAGAAAAAGTATGCCAAGAGCTTAGTGAATATCCATGTGTAAATAACAGCAAAGGTAGCACCAGCCGGAATTGTCACTGCCCAGGAAGTTGCAATCTCTCTTACTGTCTCTGCTCTTACACTGTTAAATCCTCGAGCGAAACCAACACCCATGACTGCTCCCACCAAGGTATGTGTGCCTGAGATTGGTAAGCCCAGCTTGGATGCGCACAAAACCACAGATGCGGCTGCAAACTCAGCTGCAAATCCCCTGGTGGGTGTTAATTCTGTTATCTTCTTTCCAATAGTTGCAATCACTCTGTATCCCCACATTGTTAGCCCTGCCACAATTCCAAAGCCTCCCCATGCTAGAACATCATTTGGAATAACAATATCGGCTGCACTGAGCCCACCCTGAAGAATGGATAATGCTGCAGCCAATGGCCCTATTGCATTGGAGACATCATTTCCACCATGAGCAAATGACATGAAGCAGGCTGATAAGACTTGCATGTAGCCAAAAACACCATAAACTATTTTCAGTTGTGTTCCTTTAGGACCTGCAATATCTGAAAGAAATCCAATGTTTTTAGTGTCAGTAGTTTCTGGTTCTGGTTCTGGTTCTTTTGAACTGGCCTTGGCCAGGAGGTGGCCAAGTTGGCCCCGGATGATCCTGTCAACTGCAAATGCACTAATGGCGCCACAGGTTATAGCCTGGCCAAGAGCTAGATTCAAAGTCTTGCTCAGAGGAAGAGCTACGAAAGAGATTCCAGTGACACCAAGAAAGACAGAAATTGGTGCAGCTGTTGCAGCCGCTTTTCCTGGGTTCCGAGCACTGTACACAAACTAAAAATAGTAAAAAACACCAGGATTAGGAATGGTGAATTGGATTAAGAATTGTGACTAAAGCCCAAGACAGAGTATGCACATCAGAAGAACATACCCTCCGTATGCATTTGTACACGAGAAAGGACACCACTGCTCCCAGTAAAGGTGAGATCACCCAAGAGGATATTACCCTTGCCAGTGAACTCCAAAAGACTGCACCAGTTCCCCCATAAACAAGACCAAAACCAACCATGGATCCTACAATACAATGTGTTGTGGATACTGGCAAACCATAATATGATGCAACCTGAGCAAGAAAACAAGGAGCTAACCAGAAACTTCATACGAGAGTACTTGGCGAATTGCTAAATGGACAACAGTGTTTCATCTGTGAAATGCGTGATCAGATAGATGCAGAGTGATATAGTGGAGATTCATCTGAATGAAACATGAAGGGAAGGCAGAGATTCTAGCTAAGACTTGATAGCCATTTTTTAGCAATTAGAGTCTGAAAAGTTATTCGGTCGGGCAATTTAATGTTAGGGTAGTCTGTGTTTCCCATGCAATTTGAACTGAAGTTACATTTGTGTCATGTGAAAACAACCAAGAAGTTTACATGTGAAAATGTTGATGTTTACTATTTGTCAGCTCAGGCTAATGATCAACATTGATAGTCAAAACACAAGACTTTCTTAATTAATTACTTATGCCATTCCCATAAGAACATAAAATAAAGTTATGTCAAGCACATTTATTAAGTCCATCCATAGTTGATTTGGATGGATAATCTATGCACCATCAGTCCAAGGGAGCAATTTCCTTGACAATGTTTCTTAGTGTTACAATTGAGGCCTAAGTTGTTCTTAGTTTTATCTAGTGACAAGAAACTCAAGACGACTTAGGGGGGGTTTGAACAAGGGATAATAATCCCACAATAAAATGCAGGACTATTTTATGGGATAGTTACCAATGTAATCATTCGGCCATCTGGTTAACCAAATTTTGGCTGAAGTATACACTACATAATTTTCTGTTATATTATCCAATATATATGGTGGGATAACTAATTCCACGGATATCCCAATCTATGGGATAACTTTGTCTACCCCAATGCCCATACTAAACAACCCCTTAAAGGTCAGGCATTTCAGTGGGTTTCCCATTCATGTCACTGATTCATTAGTTTTTAATTACAGTAGTGTTCAGTTGCCTCCCACTAGCACAGGTTTCGGGTAATTTCGTTCATCAAAACTTAGGCAAATAGAAAAACAAATCATTTACTGGTTGATCTCCAGGGACTTTTCTGACTTCATTACCCCCTAAGCCACACTTATGTTACTTAATTAGTACTTGTTTAAGTTCTATGTACTTGTGGTGTATGAAATATCTACACAATCATGTTACTTGTAAAAGGTACTTGCAAGTAACTCTATTTAAAAACATATTCATCAGTAATCTATGCTAAAGGGAATGCACCTGCAACCATGTCCCTGCAGCAGCCAAAGAAGAAAGCAGGCCAGCAAATAGTAAAGTATCTTTTCCTTGGAAAACATTAGTCACAAGAATACCCTTCTGCATTGTATTAGTAACATGTGTTCCCATTAACAGTGCCCCTGAAAATTCAAGAACCCCAGCCATGACAACCGCTTGTCGGAGACTCAATGCCCCTGAACCAACAGAAGTTCCCATCGCATTTGCCACATCATTAGCTCCAATATTCCAAGCCATGTAAAAACCAAACAAGATTGTTACATAAGACAAAATCTTGTACTTGAATCCCAATCCTTGACCCAAAGACTTCATGAAAAATGGCAAAATCAGTGCAGCTAATGCAATGCATATTGCTATAGCAGAAGCTGTACTTGAAGATATATTAAAAGCTTGTGCCATTCCAGGTAACTCATCTTCATTCTCAGAGGAAATAGCTTTTTCTTGGTGGGATTTGACTTCAAAGTTCTCACCTTTTTCATCATCTGATTCAGCAAAAGATGATAAAGCAGCAAAAGGGTGTGTAAAGCTGGATTTTTTAAGTCTCAAAAATGAAAAAGAACATGTCTGAGGCTTGAGTACAAGAAAATCTTTCTTGGGAAACTGAGTTTCATTGGTAAACACACACAGCCTCTGTCTTGGAAAGAAAAGATTAGAATTGTTAGCTACAAATTTAGTAGAGTTTCTAATAGAAGATAAAGAGTAGGAAGAAGTCATGACTCAAATTCTTTTTTTTTTTTTGTTGATAAAACAGTAAAGTAGAATAAAAAGGAGTTATTGAGGCAGATTCTTTGCCATGGGAGGAAGATGAAGAGGAAGAATTTTGTGACAGAACAATTTGCATAGTGTGGTTTTGTTCCCAGAGGGGACAAAAGCTAAGGGTGAGAATGGATTGGGATGCTAGATTTGGTTCTATTTGTAATGAGTGGTGGTCATATCTTCTCTAAATTGGAATTTCATCAACATGACCACTAGTTTTTCAACTCTAAATGTGACACATTTTTATTTAGAATCTTGTTTGAGAGGGTGTTCTACTGATGGTAGGCTATAAGTACAAATTTTTACCTTTTTAAAAAATATATATTATTTACTATATTGTAATTAAATTTGAATTAATATATGATGAGTTTATATTCATTAAGCATAATTTATTCTGTCATTGTGTAGGATGTGTTTTCAAGATAATGAATGAGTTTGAAACTAAAATAAATGATTTGAGACTTCTAAATATATCTTCAAATGTAGAAAGTTTAAAGAAAAAAACTATCTTTATTATTGGTCATATCTTCTCTAAATTGGAATTTCATCAACATGACCACTAGTTTTTCAACTCTAAATGTGACACATTTTTATTTCGAATCTTGTTTGATAGGAGGGTGTTCTACTGATGGTAGGCTATAAATACGAATTTTTACCTTTTAAAAAAATATATATTATTTACTATATTTTAATTCAATTTGAACTAATATATGATGAGTTTATATTCATTAAGCATATTTTATTCTGTCATTGTGTAGGATGTGTTTTCAAGATAATGAATGAGTTTGAAACTAAAATAAATGATTTGAAACTTCTAAGTCTGACAAATATATCTTAAATGTAGAAAGTTTAAACAAAAAAAAAACTAAAACTGTCTTTATTATTGGTCAAGTCGATTGTCGAGAGACACGTAAATAAAAGAAGTTGTTATGATCTTCGCGATCATTGAAGAAGGTTGTACAAATTAAATCATATAAAAATAATTAAATATTGGAATACTCAAAAATAGTAAAATGTGTGCTACGGGATTCAGGATTTTCACTCGGGAGGTTCGAAAAATAAAAATATAAATGTGTGAACTAGAGGGCAAAGTAGTTGTGCACCCAACGAAGAATCAAACCTTCACAACCCAAGTTGCACAATCCAGTACCACTAAACTATCTCTCTTCTTTGATTGAGACAGTTCAAAATTAGTATATACAAAATTATTGAAAATCTACATTATTCTGCTACATGAATTGAGGTGAAAGAAGTGATAACACTAATTTAGCAGATTAAGCTTTTATTATATTAAAATAACTTATTTTCTTATACCTTAAACATGTCCTAATTTTGGATCCCATATTTAGTACAAAGACAAATTTCTGAGAAACACTTTTTTAAACATTTAAAAGGATATTTTCTTTTTATTATCATTGTCTTGACTACAAGAAGATTTTCTCCTTGTTCTTTCATCACATACACAAATTTCGTTACTTGCAGTTTGACATTCTTGATATTTTCCTAACACCACACGTGATGGTGAACCTATAAAAACAAAATAAATGTTAAGAACAATAATTCAAGTTAATTCATTTATAATACGTAGAAATTAAAAGTGTGAATATTCTTCATGTAACACCTCAGTTTTAGAAAGAGCTAATTTTAGAAAGAACTAAATTGGAAAGAACTAATTTAAGATTTGTGCAAGTTAGACTTCAATTGTAGGTTTTGGGTCAACTTCAAACGATCATAACTTTCAGCACATGATGAGTTAGGTGGCCCATGAGATATCAAATGAAAGATCTTTGAGTCCTCTTTTCAACGCCACTAAATTTTCTAAATTCCGAGTTCGGGTGAGGGAGATATGCCCGTTTGAGTTCAGCCTGTCCAGTTCAGGAATTCATCCGAATTAAGGAGGGATAGTTTGGTCTTTTCCTTACCCCACTAAGTCCACACGTTTTTTCACCCAAATTAGGGGTCAACGCTGATTAAAATCAGTTTACGCTAAAGTCTAAAACGTTTGGAAAGTTAGGGCAAAGTTCAAAAAGGAGAAAAGGGAGAAAAACTTCAAGCATTCAAGATTTCCTTGTGAGCTTTGAGGAATTTCGCCAAGAATTTGATTCTTTCGAGATATGTAAGGCTATCATAGTGATGGACTGAGTTCTTCCTCACGCCCTACATCTACTTTCTATCAATAAAGAGTAATCTAGGGTTACATCCTTAGTTTTGATAATTCTTGAGATGGGTTTGTTGTTGAATTCCGAATTGTTATTCCTAATTATCGAGTTGCTATATATTATGTATTGAGATTCTTGAGTTGATTATTCATGCCTATTTTCCAGCATGAACCCTATTATTTGAAGCATTCACTGAGTTATTGATGAGAATCTTTTTAATCGAATAATTATCTTAAATTGATTTTCTCATAAAGTAAAAAGGAGTTTTTGAGGAAAGTTTAAAGACGCTTTTTGAGTAAAGCTTAAGGGAATTATTGACTCCCAAATTTATCATTTTTACATTAAGAAAAGAGAAACTTTGATTTCTAAACGAGTAATGAGTTCAGAATTAATTCAGAGCAGTTGCCTCTTTTAAGAGGATAGTTGAGCAATTATCTCAAACCATAGAAGGGGAAATGTTTTATACATTGAGCAAAGGTAAATATTATTGGGAGTAGTATTGAACACCGATATGAGGGAGAGTTCAGACAACTCACAATCCCCCATAAACCATGTCTTGCCAACATGGGTGCAGGATCATACTTTTTAGATGAATCCTTAGAGCCTTCGGGCATAGCTTAGTGGATCCACTTAGTTGAGGTGTTCTATATCTCGACACAATATAGGATAGTTCTGGCAGTGTGGACAAGACGTTGTATCATCGCTTAGCTCATAGTGATGGTTGTCGATTAGAAAATCTCCCAATAGAGTTAAAGTGTATTGTTATATAGCACGTATTATGTTAAAGTTCAAAGAATGAGAAAGTATTTGTGTAAAGTTTTAATGGTTTCACTTCCTTATTTCTTTACATTCAGTCGAGTATATATATATCTATATCTATTGCAGCCTTTTCATTCAGTTGTTTGCTATTCAACTATATTACATACTCGTACATTCAATGTACTGATGTCATTCGACTTGCATCTTTTATGATGTAGATACAGGTGTTCAAGATCATCAACAGCGTTTCGTTGAGATCACTTTGCACGTCAGACAGCTTTGGTGAGCCTCCTTGCTTTCCGGAGGATTTCACAATTTACTTTCATGTTGTTGAGTTATCGTGGGTCTTGTCCCGACTTCTATTCTAGTATTAGAGGCTTCATAGATAGTTAGAGTTGATGAGTCTCTCAGTATTTCCCTTTTGTTTGAGACGTTTTGAGATTGCTTTGCAAAGTATTATTATTATTGCACTTAAATATTTTCAGACAATTGAGTTAAGTATTTACTTGAGTTTGAATGTTATAAATTCTATTTGTAAAGCTTCTTTATGCTTGAGTAAGTCTTCCGCTAAACAGTCATCCAGGTCAAGGGTTCGCTTGGGGATCAGAAATGGTTCTCGAGTGCCGGCCACGTCTAGGGTGTAGGCTCGGGGCGTGACACTTCAAACTACGACTATTATGTTTATTATAAAAAATCAACTAATTTATATTGATATCTTGTGATCTTAAATGTGTGAATGTTTTTCAAGCTACTACTATTATGTTTATAAAAAAGTTCTATCAATTTAAATAAATATCTTTTGGTCTAAGTCGAGCTTGTAAACTTCAAATAAATAGCAAATAAAGAAATATACATTCCCTCTATTCCACTTTGTACGTCATACTTTAGCTCAACATGAAATTTTAAAAGTAATGATACGTTTTAATTTAATGATTTGAAATATATCATAATATTTATGTGATTATATCAGTTTTGACTTTGAAATTTATCTCGATTGATACATAATCAATCAAAAGATCCAAATTAACCCTAAACTATCAAATTAGTTGTATGTATCCTCTATAATATTGTGATGCATGCCCTAGAGAAATTAAATAGAATTAAATATACACTCAAATGTTTAATAAATATCCAACCTGCTTACACAAGTTCCGTTAAATCAATTGAGTTAGATCCGTTCTTCTATGATAGAATAAATTATTCGTCGGGGAAAAATATTATAGACAAAAGATAACGATATGGACCTACATGTAAACAGTAAACATATGAAAAATGTAAAGATAAATCATAAATATTGACCTTTTTCATATACATATGTGCATATATCCATATGTATATATGTATAAAGAAGAAAATTTACTGATATACCTTATAATAAGTGAGAAGTAAAAATGAGAGAGAAAACGAGGAGAGGGAAAAGAAAAGAAACTTAACCTAGCAAAACGAACACACAAATAAAAGCTAACACATTGATTGATTCCTTGTTCTTTATTTTCTACACAATTACTATTTGTCAAATTTCAATTATAATCCATTTATTTGGTATATGAGATCACAGTAATTTGTACAACAGCTCATTAATTGAATGCATCGATAATTTTTTAAATCTAGAAGATATAATGTTATATTAAATGTAATAGTCAACTTATTTAAAAGTTGGAAAAGAAAATTAAATAACATTTACTCTTATTATTTAAAACTTAAATAGAAGTTACATTTATCAAGTCTATATCACATACTACTGTTTAAATACTCTATTTGAATCTTGGACCAAAATATGTTAGAATTTAACAATCATATTTAACATCTTAAGCATTGTGCTTGATTACACGAAGGATGTATATAAATTTCCAAAATATGTTAGAATTTAACAATAGTATTATTAAATGCATGATATTGAAATTTCCATTTTGTCTGACATAAATATTTATCTTCACATTTTAGTGAAGTTTCCAGAGATGAATTTTTTATTTATTTTTTTGAATTAAAAATAGTTGAGAGTGTTTTGTATTTTGGAAATGAAAAATAAGTATAAACATATAGCATAAAAATATAGGTATCGATTTTGTAATAAAAAATTATATTTTCAGATGGAAGAGGTAAACACCCGCTATTTACTTACATTCTCTTTTGAGATGGGAGGTTCTAAACCCCCGCTATTTACTTTTATTTTCTTTCAACTACAAAACTCTCTGTATTTAATATAATTTGTGGAGGATGTAGCTAACCTCCGCTATTAAACCCTCACAATTTAGACATTTTTTTTAAGTGATTCTTTTAGCATATTAAGATTGATAACATAAACTAATAAGTGCAGTGCGGTAGTGCCACCACAGTGACCAAATCTATTAGTAGGTGAAAAAAACTAATGTCGTGTGAGTGTGCACAAGTATGTTACATTATATATATCATTTATAATACATAAATGTGACCTTTAAACTTGGCTTTAATAGACAATTATGCCCTTCAATTTCGAGTGTGCACAAGTAGGCACTTAAATTTGTATAAAATTGGACAAGAAGACACACATATCCTACATGGCATAATATATACATGTAGGACACCACGTAGGATGAAAAATTGTCATGTAGGGTGCCATGTAAGACATGTTGTCTTCTTGTTCAATTTTATACAAGTTTAAGTGTCTACTTGTGCATACTCAAAGTTAAAGGGCATAGTTATCAACTGACGTCAAGTTAAGAGTCATGTTCATGTATTATGCCTAAGTAGATGCTAGGATTCTTGCATTTGATTATTATGATGGCATTAGTCATATATATGCATTATACTTTACCGTTATATATAATGTAACATAAATTAAATTTTCTTTTCAGTAATTTTCTTAACGAATATAATTACTAGAATGGGACATACGAGAATATCTTATATATGAAATATTCTTATATTACAATTTTAATTAAAAGTAAATTCAAACTACTCAAAATATATAAAGTTACATTAGATATTCTATTTTGTAATAATATTTTGAAATTAGTAGGAGACGGAAATTTTAAAGAATATTACATTAACCTTGATTATTATAAAATATTTCATAAGTTCTTGTGAAGAATAGATATGAGTGAAAAATGGCTCTAATAATCATGACCATTGTTGACAAATTAAGATGAACACATCTATGAATTTTATGAATAAATTCAAACATTTTATAATATTTTGATTTAAATTACTAATTTTGTTGAAGTCGTAATAAAGAGTACATTATAAATTATAACATCAAAATATTTTGAAATGAAAATCATTAGAGTTAGCTAGGAAAAGTAATTAACTTTATTTTTAAATTATATAAAATAATTTAAATTTGTGTAACTTTAGAGTTGAGAGTAAATTAAAGGTTGTTATTTTAAAAGTGACTCCTAGATGTAATATGGCGTATAGAAACTCGAAGGATTCCATACAAATCACTTAGCTCTCATGACATATATAAGAGATAGAACAATAAGAGTAAAAATAGTTCAAGTCCAAAACATCAATCAATATATATATATAAAGCTGGAAAAAATATCGCTGATGTGGCATGCTTCATTGGCCTCTATTACTATTTATTTATTTTCTTAGAATTTTTTCTTTTATTTTTTGTTCAAAAAAAACTTTTTAAACATCTATTCTCTTTCCTTATTATTATATTAGCATTTTAACATTTGCCTTTACTATCAAAATAAAGTATGTAACAGCTAAGAACATAGTGGTGTATTTAGTATAATTACAACACGTAGTAATTTCTCCAATTAAATTATTGTTAAATATTAATGGAATTAAAACATTGATTAATTAACTCCATACAAATGACAGTAACGTTAATTTACTTTTATTACAAAATAAATGATAGTTTAATTTGACAATATATTTAAAATTAAATTAGCAATAGGACGTTTTCCTAATCCGACATAACTGATTATCTATAAATTAGCACTAATTAGAAAAGTTTTTTTTTTTTAATAATTGCAATTAATGATTATATTTAATTTCTAATAGCTATTTAAACTCTGTTAATCCTCACTATTTTTCTAAGCATATTCTCTCTACAACTAATTAAATTCCTTCCAAGGCTTAAAGGTACATATTCATTCTCTATCTCATTAACAACTTCCCTCTTTCATTTCACATATGTAATCAGTTGCTAGGCTCTTTGATCTCTTAGATTTTTTTTTTATATTTATACTATGTTATTGGCAAATAATTACTTATTGCTTTATATTCTATGCATAATTGTATTGTTAGATTATTATTTTGAGTGTTTTGATCTTATTATGAAATTTATGTTTGTAGAAAATGTATCAAATGAACATGATCGAAAAAAGAGGTGATGCTGGCTCCTTTTGAAACAAAGGAATAACGATTGAAGGATAACTAGGTCCTTGCCTCGCGAGACACACATGTGAAGAAAAAAACAAGAGATTTTAAAGTTGATTGGACTTGCCACTGGTCCTCTTGAAGTACAAGCCAAAAAAATCATCTCAATGAATTTGGATTAATGATTTGATTCCTAATGAGGAAAGAACATGTGAGTTTTGATCCATTTTTTGATTTAGTAGATGTATCAATTATTTGTTAATATATATGGCTTCCAAGTTCCAACTAATTATAGTCTCCTTGTGAATTATCATTATTTTATTTATTTTAAAATTTTCATCATTGAAATGATCTAATTGTCCATTCTTCATAAATATAATAGAAATTGTTTCATTAATTGAGAAATGCGTATATTTACAAATTATACAAAGAATGTCTAAGAATTTTCTTCTATTATTTGAATTAATTAAATTGTTTCAATTCACATAAATGTAGAAATAGTATGAGGATTTTAAAAATATGATTTTGAGAAAAGTTAAGAGGAAGCAGGCAAGAAAAAATTGAAAGCAATTAGAGAAGGGGTACATTAATTTTGGCTAAAAAAATTTCTTACTGAACAAGTTGAGGCTTATAAAAATCTGTGACATTGTTTTTCATCAATACATTTTTAACCCTTTTAAATTTTACGGATTATAAATTAGGAGAGGATAAATATTTCATATTTTGAATATTTTACAAAGTTAGATTTTTTTTTTTCCTTTTACTTTGTAAGCTATAGTTTTTTACATAAGACATGGGTTATATTAGCAAATATTTTTAATGTTAAAATATCTACTTTTAAATTTAAAAATTAGAGAAGTTTGTAATTGCAATTTTTTAAAAATCTAAGCTATGAACTTAATTAATTATAAAATAGGTGATGTGCAAAGTTTTCAAATTAATTGAGACTATAATTAAATTTGTATGCATAAATACATGAAGATTTTATCCATTAATCCATATTATATCTTGGATAAATTTGTAATGAGGTCATATCATATTCCTATTGTACTATTTCTATTATCTATTTTTTTCACTTTTTAAAATCTTTTTCTCTCTTTTCCATTCATTCATTCGTACGAGTCAAATGATAAAAATTTCGATCAAAATTTAGTTAATATATATCTTCTTACTCATATTGATAAATACATGAGTAAAATTATAATTTATAGTACTTTTCATATATAAGTTTAGAGAAAGACATTGTCAGTTGACTTAATTTTGATCATAGGATAATAACTAAGAAAAGCGTTTTAAATACTTATAATTAAATAAAGGAAAAATATTATTTCAAAATTTTAATCTTATAATCAAAAGACGTTGTAGTAAATACCTTTTAAGTTTTAACCGTCTAATTGAAGAGGAGCGATTCCATTGTAGTGGGTACTTATATTTCTTTTTTCCCTTTATATGTTTAGTTTCATCTATTTTTTATTGTTTTATTCTTAATGAAGGAAATTTTTGGAAAACAAATATGTCATATATCTGATGAAAGAAACAAACCTACTACTATTAGAATCACATACACAAATAATGTATTTAAAAATGAAAATATTTTTATATATTTTCATTTTTTTTGAAGATATAATAATAAAAAGAATGCCATTCATCTAACTCTTATTTTAATAACAAAATTATATAAGAAAGATTTCATGAATATTTTTAACTATTTTTTTTTTTGCATAGACATGAAAAGTTTTGTCATATTTATTTGACAAAATTTATATTTTAGAAATATTTTTTAAATTGATTAATTTACCGCGCGAAGCGCGGACATGTTTCCTAGTTGTTTATAAAACGAAAAGCGAAAAGCGAAAGTCTAAACTCTTGTCTCATCATAACCATCTAATACAATTGAATGAAATTGGGCCTAGCCCATATATCATGTTCAAAAGAGAAATACATGAAATGGAACTGAACAATAAATTCCGTCCTCGAAGCATGAGGACTCACCAAAGCTCGAGAATCAATCAAATCACCCACTAGCCATGAACTGAGCACCCTAAATATCGGATTTGAAAAAAATGTAGGCAAAAATATTTGTTTCTTATTTCTTCCGATCTGAATATCCGACCTTCATTTCAGCTCGCCACCAAACTTACTTACATATTTCATGTATATATAATTTGTCTAAAGCCTTTAATTTTTGTCTTAACTTGAAAAGACTTGTGTAGTCATACTTGTAGCTATTTCTTTTGCAAGCATAGATATTTTTTTTGCAAGCATAGGTAATATTCAAGTACATTTTAAAAAGCGTTAAATGATACTGTAAAATATGTCAAAAAATCTTCTGATTAAGACAGACTGATATCGAAATCAAGCATTCAAAACTCTTAACCATGCTACAAGTCGTTGTATTCATTGTATTCACCACAAACATGACTATGGAGCTGCGATATATTTAAATTTGTATTTTTCTGAGGCATCAAATAGAGATTACATTTCAAAATGAAAATTTAAATCCTTTTTAAGCACGATAAATTTTGTGAATCATACTCTATACCTATCCTCTCATTGTTAGTTCCATCCTTACCAATTTTATTGTGATACTTGTAATTCAAATCATGCTAGCGGAATAAATTCAAATACTATTTTTTTTTTTTAAATCTTTGAAAATGATAAATGAATAAAAAAATTCAATCCTCATATTACCCATCTTCTTAAGACTCTATTTTATTTTTTAACAAAACTAAACGTGGCAAAGGCCACCACCATTTATTCCAAAACAATAACGAAGTTCAAAAAACTCAATTTGGCTAAGCCCAATCTCTCCACAATAAATTGACTAAATCTCAAGTTGTTATATCAGATCTTTGGAGTGGAAAAATTATGGATCTTACATTCGAATTTTGAAAAAGTTATCTAACAATGTTAAAATAACAAAAAAATAGAAGATGCTATTGACCATTTCCAAGCAGAGGCCACTAAAGGGAATAAACAGGCCTTCATTTTTTGAAATAGAAACCTTTTTTTGTTAGACTTGAAGGCAACCAAAGATCCCCTTCCTATCTATATGTCCTTGCTAAAAATTTCAACAATTACCTTCAAATAAAAGAGGATTATTAAAAAATTAGATCTATGATCAATTGGCTTAATGATAGTGATGCCAATACTAAATCCTTTCTGTTATCAATAAAAAGAGAAAAAATAAAATTTCTTACTTTAAGCATGAGAATGTCACGATCCACACTGTCGTGAGTGACATCCACCCTAAACAAGCCGATGGGAGAGCCATCTAACCCGAACCGCCCCAATACCATTTAAACAACTAAGTCTAACTTATATAAAATAAGGGAAATAATTTAGACATAGAAGAGTTGCGTTTTATAATACCCCGCAACTTCTAAGCAAAGATTCTTACCATCCTTCATATGCGTATAAATCCGAACGCGATGATTTTTAAGTTGTATACATATGTTAAAGTCCTTTACTAAGTGTAGTAAGTGCATAAGACGTGCTTTAGGGTCGTAAGGTGCCTGAAGCACCAAGTCAAGTTCTTTTCTCATGAGTTCATATTAAGGTCAACTTAAAACGATCATATCTCTTAGTATATAATGAATTAGGTGACCCATGACCTATAAAGTAAAGGTCTACGAGTCAACTTTCCAACTCCACCAAATTTGCCTCATTTCAAGTTTGAAGGAAAATTTATGATAGTTTTACTAGAGACTATCACAACAAAGTTTTCAGAGTCAGTGCCTAGCTATGAGCCTCAGCTACGGGTTATAGAATGCAGTACGACCCGTATTGTTCACTCGAAATCAGATGTATCTCAATTGAGGTCTCGAATCAGCCGTTGGAAGATTTGTTGCACTCAACAAGAAATGAAACAATGCATAACTACATGTCTCATATGATCATAATGCAAATACTAATCCGCTCATGGGACCTCAAACACATATCTGGTCCTCTCACGTAAACCAAACTAAACTTTAGTATCATACCAAACGTGATATCCTAACCAACTGTATATATGCATATCAGGCGTGGTATCCGAGTTAATCAAGAATCACAATCAAACATGCACAATCACATAGCGCAATGAACAAGACTACTTGAAATACCACAATTATAACCACCAGTTCCTTGCATGAGATTACCTACATTATGTCATTTCATATATCCCTTCATATCATGCATTGCACAATATGATACTACAAGCAATAAACATGCATACATACATAAATCAGAATATATAACCTGACCTGCATCAAATCAAGCCTCTTGGAAGCTCTAATTAGCTCGAGTTTTTTCCTTGTGAAGTGCCTTGGCTTGTTCTTGGTCTAAAATAAGCAATGCAAACAATAATAAATCACTAATTAGTGACCTATTAATTTACCCGAATTACTAACAAATCACAACCTCGGCTAGAATGTGATCATCTTCCCCAACTTAGGGCTCTTTTCCACCATGAAATCATGCTCAAAACATTTCCCCAATGTTAACTAGAGCTATCAATATGGGCTGGCCCATCCCATCCGGGCTAACCCATACAAACTTTGAAATTTGACGAGTCAGGCGGGGCTAGCCCATTTTTTGTGTGGGCCAAAAAATGGTCGGCCTAGCCCATAAGTACGTGGGCTACGGCCTTTGCCGGACCAGCCCTCTTTTCTTAAAAGTATATTTTTTATAATTTTTTAAATTAAATTATAATTTTAAAATATTATCATAAATATCGACAAGACAATATCAATGGTTTTAGTATTACTACTTGTTAATCAAATCCACAAATAAAATTATCTTTATAATATATATTAAGTTTGATTTCAAGTAAAAGCATAAATAGTTAAATAGAAATATTAACGTAATTATTTTCCAATGATCATAATAAAACACAAAAACTATGACAATATTCCATAGGCTACGGCCTATGTAGTGATTCCCAAGAAATTTTAGGGAATTTTTATTTTATGTAGTACATATTTTATAAACATACTTTGTATTTTGATTGTAATATTTCAAACTTTAAACAAATTTCGAGTTTAGACTCCTATTATTTTTAATACTCTATTTTATTTTTATTTTTAATTAATTTTTATTTGGCCCACGGGCCGGCCCTATCCATATTTCTCAAGCCCCACAAATCGACAGGCTTATTCAGGTCGGGCTACAAAGCTTTTTTCTTAAATGGGCTCTAAAAATTGTAGCCCAACCCTATCAAATCACGGGTTAGGCCAGGCCGACCCAACGGGTCTAACCCATATTGACGGCTCTAATGTTAACCACCAAGTTTCTAAAACTTAAGAAATAGTTTACAAGATTAGGGAGCCAAATTTTTACCTTTATCGGTGATTTTCATGGAAAATTTGATGCAAGCTGCCCAAAATAGCCCCTCTCTGTTTTCAAGAACACAATTACAAAAACTAGAGGTTTTGAGCACGTTTCTGCATAAAATCCTGATTCCCTCGCTATAGTGATGTCAGTCTCGCTATAGCGACAACTTACCTCGCTATAGTGGTCTGAGCAACGCTATAGCGGGAGGTTGTCCACTATAACGAGATCGACACAAACTCTTCCCTTGATGAGTCAACTCCTACTTTTCACGTCAAGTTCAATTTCAGGAGTTCTACTTACCTGAATTCAATTCCAAAAGATATTATGGATTCCTTAATGTCTTGGCTACAAGTATACATCAGTCAAATCTCAAAGCAAAACCGCACCCATTTCCGGATTGCCTTAGACCTCACCTAGCCCAGATTCTATCTAAGGCTAGCCTAGTCAAGAATTTTCAAGTTACTATCCAAAAAACTTTTTGGCCCAAATTCTTTTCCTATGGACATACTCATAACGACCAGGTCAAGTTGTTTTAGAGAATGATGCCTAGATAACTGATAATAACAAAATTATGCATCATAACTTCAAACTTCTACAAGAATGCTTTAATCACTAATCACAACTCCTTCAATGGCAAAGACATTTAAAATGCCACTAAAAGCTTTCAGACTCTAGACCTTTCCCCTCTAGATGACCTTCTTTTGAAGTTACCCAAGCTCTATTCTCCTTCAAATCCTTCAATGCACTAAGTCCATATGGCAACCATTCGTTATTATTTTTTCAAATTCATTGGGACACAATGAGCTAAATAGTGATGGATTGCTACCATCAGATTTTCCAAACCCAAATTATTTCAGAATGCCTTAATAAAAACCTCTCTTTGCCTTATTTCTAAATTTAAAAATGTCGTAATTTAAAAAAAAAAAAAACTGTCTCATTAAATTGTGCAATACGTTTTATATAAGTGTCATAAAAAATTTCACCAATCAAATTAAATCTTCTTCAAAAGCTCATTGGTCTTTGTCAAAATAGTTTTCTAAAAGGAAGAAGATCTTGTGATAAATAAAAGAACTTATGAATCAATCATCTTAATCATACAAAAAGTGCAAAAGAAACTCTTATGCTAAAATTTGATCTAGAAAAAGCCCTTGACCGTATTGAGTTATTCTTTGTCTATAAAACTCTATGTTTTAAAAAATTTCCTTCTAAAATTACTAAGCTTATTTTGAGTTGCATAACCTCAATTAGCATTACAAACATTACCTTTGACTTTTCAGTTAAATCAGTATGAACAAAGGTTAGGATGGTTCAAAAGATTTGATGAGTTCAAAAAAAGAAAAGAAAAAAAATTGCATGTAGCAACAATGAATCAAAAACAACATATGATAATGATGTTGAATCTACGTCCATGGAAGATGTTGAAGAGTTTGAGGTATTTGTATAATTTTAATTCTCATTTTATATCTTTTATACTTGATATATTTTTGTGATTTATTTTTGTATCAATTTTCACATTATGTTCTATATGATTTTATGAATTTGTTGAATCAATGTTTATTAAAAAAATTTTGCTTTTTTTGTATTATATATATATATATATATATATTTAAAAAAAAATTGAAGAACGTTAAAGATTCTTATTAACATTTTAAAATGGTTTTAGGGGATGGGGAATTTGGGTTTCAGGCCCATTTAATTTGGACTTGAGCTTCTGATCTGCTTTGTGGCCTTTGGCCCAGAATAATTAGCAGATACAATTTTGGCTACATAAGACTCCAAGCTAACTAGTGATCAAGTCATCATTATGTCAACTCCTTCTAATAATATTGAGACAACACTAAAGGAAGATAAAAGATGAAATGATTTTTGGTAAACTAGTGGCAATATCTACTTCTTCTTTTTTTCAAATCCATCAATGATGGAGGGGTTTAGCTAGGGGTGTGCAAGTCAAACCATAAAGTCAAATCGAACCGACAAATCAAATCAAACCAAAAAAAAAACAATTTGTGATTTGGTTTGGTTGGGTTTGGCGGTAGAAAAAAATAACCGACCACTCTTGGTTTGATTTGGTATTAAAAGAAAAAAAGTCAAACCGAACCCAAACCAAACCGACATAATATATATATATATATATATATATATATATATAATTTTATTTTATTTATAGATAAAAAATATTATTTATAATCTACTTTGTTATTATATTTTTAGTTAGTTTATAGTTTTCATGTTTATATATTTTATTCAAATTTGGGATTGGAAAATTTTGTATATATATATCTATTATATAATTTTATTTTATATATAGATAAAAAATATTATTTATAATCTACTTTGTTAATATATTTTTAGTTAGTTTATGGTTTTCAGTGTTTACATATTTTATTTCAAATTTGGGCTTGTAAAATTAGTAAATATTTTATTTTGTATTAAGAGCCGAAGTTACAATTATATTGTTATAGTTTTTCAAATTCAAAGTTAACAATTTACTTTGTAAATATTTGTTTTGTATTCAGTTTGCATGTAGTCTTTAATCTTATTAATTTAACCTAATGAGCGTTGATATTTCAAAAATAATAATTTGTACTCATGTGAATTTTACCTTCTTTTCAAAAATTTCTATTCATTCAACATTTTTTAAGTTTAGCTTATCACACAAGTACGTAAGTGAAAATATATTTGATCTCTTTTTCAAACACCGTATAGTTGTAAAAAATCGAAAAACAAAAAAAAATGAAAGAACCGACTAAAGTCGAAACCGAAAAAATCAACTTTATGTGGTTTGATTTGGTTTATAGATTTAATAAACCGATATAATTGGTTTAAGTTTTTTTTAATGAAAAACTAAACCAAACCGACTTATGTACACCCCTAGGTTTAGCTATGACCCCGACCTATGCATTGCTTCAAAAGATCACGCTTACAAAAGAAGAGAGTGGTTACATGGAGATTAGAGGATGTAGATTTCCTCTTTGTACAAGAAATGTCCCCTACTATTAGGAATGAAATAATCACATATCTTCAGGTATTAAGTTAACTCGTCTTGACTCTTGACAACCTTTCTATATATCCAAATATTTGTAGTTTAAAATACTTTAAATTTTTATAATAAACAATTCTGATCTCAAGCACTTATCACAATTTTTGAGTAATTCTGATCTATCGAAAGCATTTACAGTTGCTTCAACGGAAGCTACGATATTTTTTATGATCCACTCGTCTTCAATCAATTAATTCCGCCCCGACATATAACACAATCAATAAGCTAAAGATCAAACATCGACCCGACCAAGCGCAATTTCTTTGTTTGTACACTTTTTCGACAATATATTCTAATATATATCTTACAATTCTAAAAACTGATACGTGTCTTATTTTTTCTTTACCAAACAACTTCTTTGTTAACCAAAATTTTGACATATTTATTTTAAAGTTAGGGACATGATCATGTTTTATGTTTTAGACATTGATGTCTCATATGACTACTTTTTTTTCTTTCTTTTTTTTGGATTTTTATGTTGTTGTATGAGAAATGACCAAGTTATGTTATGTAAGTGGATTTTCGGTTGCCATCCATCTATGTTTGCTTTAAAATAATACATATGCATGTGCTTAATTAGGTATTGTTGATGTTTTGATTTTCCTTTTTGCAAGCTAAGTTATCTCATCCACATGTTTTTTCTAAAATAGTAGGGTATGAGGCATGTTGAGAAAGAATTCAAAATGAAAGATCCGTGAACTGTTGAAACTATTCATGTTTAGGCATTTTCTAAATTTATCAAATATATCTACATTGGTTTAAAAATACCAATGAACGACAAGAAATAATATATATACCTCTTGATATACAAATTTCATGCATATTTTATTCGGTTAATATTCATCGGAAACAAATTAACATTATGGATTACGAAAATATTGTGTATATTTTCTATATGAAAACAAGTATTTCAAAAAAAACAAAAACAAAAATTGACATCTATTTTAATACCAGTTCATACGTTCTTTTTTAAAAAAAGGTTTGACACCATTTTGCAAGCTAAGTTAGATTGTCCACATGTTTTTTTTCAGAAAATATAACTTTTTTGTATTTCTTTGGTCTCCAATGAATTAGAGAAAATTTGTGGAAACGAATAAATAGAGCATGTTAAGTCAAAAAATATTGATGATAATATTTTATATTGGGGTTACGTTGCTGATGAGACATACTAGTGGTTATGTTTTGAAAATACTTGGTGATCATTCTAATGGTTAAAAAAAAAATCACTTGTAGCTTGAAATATTGAAACAAATTAAAGAGGAGGGTAAAAATGATATTAGAGATGGGTATATAAGACTCTCGTTTGAATTCACCTAGGAGCGGAGTCAATATTGTGATTACAAATTCGATAAAATTCAACTACTTAAGCTTAAATTTTGTAAAATATTTATCAATATCAATAAAATCAAGATTTGCTTCTGTTTGACTATAGATTTTGAATTTGAAACATGAAAAATTGAGTGTTTTTTCTTAAGTCGTGATATGTGATATTTAAATTTGTGTTTGGATGCGAATAGTTTCAAAAATTGGTCTAGGGCAGTTTTTGTAAATAAATAATTTTTTAACAGATATTTGAAGATAACTCTGACAAACATTAGGTAGGGTAATTCAATGGAAGAAAGGATATTTTTTGTATGTAAATGATGAGAAAACCATCGTCCTCAAGTTTTTATTGGGAATATGCACATGTCATTTCCTCTCGACTCATCGAGATTAAAAGGCTAGCAATATTTGATGCCCCACAATCACTTGTGAACATTGAGTACCATGACACTTGTGGCCTCGTAGACTTTGCACTATTCCCACAAAATTGGTAAAGATTAATATTGGTTGCACTATTTCTTCCCCTCTTGTCAATTGTCTTTTTGAGATATATACTTGTGGAAATATGATAGGCTATTAACTGTTTGTGATGGAGTTTACCATAAAAATCTTAAGCCACCCCTTCCTTTGAGAAAAACCAACCATTTTATTTATTTACGAAACTGTCGAAACCAAACAAGTTAGGTGCTTGTCAAACTTGGCCGGTGCATCAACGACTTGATTGGTATGAGCATCAAGTGTTGTAACCATCAAACGATTTCTTAGTGAATTGAGTCTTAATTAATAAAATCATCACAAAATATATATTTTTTTTTCATATTTGATTGGTCAAATTCTTAAAAAAAATATTCTTCCCATAGGGGAAGGATATATTGTTATGTACTAATTTTAAGGGGAGGATATCTAGGTCTTTTCATTATTTATTAGTTAGAATGTTAGTAGTTGTTAAGATTATGTTAGGAAATGAGTTGTCACTTGATAGATGGTTAGGAAGAGTAGGCAAATAAACACAAAAATGCAAACTATATATGATGTAAACATTTTTCATCGATTCAAATATTCAATATATACATCTTTCTCGATTTTTCTATATCTCATTCTTATTACTGTTCAGAAGTCATCCTTCCATTGGTTTCTTAGGCCTTGTAGAATTGTGCTTGTCAATTAGCACGTTACATATTTAACTTGAAGAGAGGTAACACTATAATAAATAATATTATTGTTGCTATACTTTATTTGACAATAATAATAAATATAAGCATGATAACCAACATTCTGTATAAACGTTTGGATGCAATGACAATAACTCAATTGCCGTTAAAAGGAAAAAAAGAATTTGTCACTAAATATCTCTTTTACTATATTATTATATGGATTATGGGTTACCTCGAACTAATTAATTGCTCTCGCTTTAACCCTCGTGTAACATAATTCGTTATTTTTATAACATCTCAACTTAAGATAAGAAGTCCATATCAGCAAAACACAGAAAATCTTGAGATGTTGGGTATATAAGTAAGCAGGTCTTATCAATTAATGACACATTTTCGTGTTGTGCGATTCTAGGTCCAAAACGAATAATATTACTAGCGAATTGGGTTGTTACAATTTTCCACTTTACGTATTCAAGAAATAGGGTATATGAGGTGACATGTCACGTTTGTGTCAATGAGACTACTAATTTGGAGCTACAAATATAAATGGGATCGAGCTACTCATCACATTATTGATTTCTTAGATGCCCATATGTCCACGTATTGAACCTAGCCACTTGCGACAATTCCCTTAATGAGAAAAAAGATAAGAAGATAAAAATGTGGATTTATATTCCAACTCTCAAGCTCGCTCTTTTTTTTTTTTTTGCAATTAATATTCCAAAAAATAATACTTCAACAATGGATGTGGATATAAGTTTTTTTTTTTCCAAAATATTAACTAACTAAAATTTGAATTTATTATCATAAAGAGAAGTTGGTGCAATGATATTTCACTTTCACTCTTGAAATAATATTGAGTTGGCCTTGTAGAAAAAGGAAATATGAAAGGGAAATAAAGTAAACAAGGAACAAGAGTGGAAGGCATTGGAATTTAATTTGGATATGCAAAGTTTTGGCCCCCAAAAGGTGGGAGCCACAGAGGCATATGTTCAAAGTTCAAGTGGCAGCCCAATGATAGATGCCATTTTTAATTGATAATTGATGAAAAAGACTCCAATCAATTTTTTAAGGGATGATTGGTTGTTAGAACTATGCATATATTATTAACTTCTTGTGAATTTTTAAATTGCAAAATCACACGTCATTAAGGGAAATAACGTGCGAATAAGCAAACATTTACTCGCTAATTAGTTAATATAGCTATATATAGTTTAACTAATTTATAATTCGCCACTAACATTTAACGTTAATTATGTGGGCTTTGATTCAAATTTGCATAATTCCCTACGTTTGTATAATTCGTCACTAATAATTCTTCGTTTGATTTGCATTTGTGTATGACGGTTTGTATTTGTATATGCGATGATTTCCTTTGATTTTTCAATTTTATCATCAGATACATCCAATCTTTTTTGTATAACTTTTTTAAGTTTGTATAAACGTGTAGTTTTCAGAATTGTATAATATAATATGTATAACTTTTGTATAATGTAATTTGTATAATATAATTTGTATGATTGTTTAAAGTTCAGATGTTTGTATAAATTCGTTATTTCAAATTTTATCATATTTGTATAATTTCAGAATTTGTATTACTTCGGAAAAAAGATCCAATTTAGATCTACAGGTGTATCCATATATATTTGTATGAATCTGTAATTGTATATGATTGTATATTCTTTATTTTACTTATACAAAATATATAAGTACAAAAGTCTACCAACATAATTATACTTATACAAATACGGACGAAAATAACTCAATTATACAAACAAGGTGCAAAACTGCAAATTATACAAATGAGTAAGCCATAGCTACAACCTATAAATATGCAAACTATAGTTAAGAAGCCTAATTAAGTTTATTATAGTGGTAATTTGCGAAATTTCCCCATTTTATACATGAATAACATACCTCCTACACAACTACGTCCAAACATGATATTACTTATGTAAAATTTAATACATGCATAACTCACATCCAAACCAGCTCCCAAACGATTCCAAAATTCAAGAATTTGGATTTCGGATATTGATTGGTCCAATTATTTCAAATGCATGTATAGTATGCTTAAACTCGAAAGTTATAATTGAGAGGTGAAGAATTTTATCAAATTCATGTATTATTATATTTTATTTTTTTAGCTCCCAATAAAAAAAACTAGTACTTCATTTTGAAACTTGAATTTGTAATCTCTTACCTAAAACTAGTCTCAAAGTATGACTATACTTTTTTAATAAAAATATATATCTTTACCTTTCTATTTCAAGTTAAGATATTCAAAATAATTCTTCTATTAGTTGCGGTCCCAAAACCATTTTTCAACATTTTATTACTTTATAAATTCTACTAACTTTTTTTCTGGATTATTATTAAAAATATCATTGTTATTATTATAGGGCTAAAATAGTCACAGGACATGATGCATCTAAGCTTTGATTCAGTCTTTACCAACCCCCATTCCCCTGCCCTCCACACAAACCAATTATATTCCTTTCCAAGCTTATGGGATAGGACATTATTGGTAGTGGCTTAAAGGGACCACATTCACATTGGTGAGACCCAATGGTAGATATTGGACTAAAACATTGTGGTATGGGATACTGAATTTTTAGATTTAATTAATATATATACCTCATTTTCAATATAATATATATTTTCTTTGTTTTAATTTATTTGTATGATTTTTTATATATATATATATTTATTTGTCTGATTTTTATTTTTCTGAAAGTATGCATTTTGATGCGGAATATATATTCTTGAAACTTTTCTAAAGTAATGCACTTGAGGCAAAGTACACTTTCTTGAAAAATTTCTTTAAAATCTTGAAATATCCTTTACTCATGAAAACAATGCCATAAGAAATATTATGACAAAATTTTCAAATAATCTTGACTAGGAAGTGGTCATGTGGTAGAATAGAATGAACCCTGAATCAATCAAGGATCATTAACAATCATAAAGTATAATGATTTCAATAATAAAATAAACACTAGCATATTCAAAGTAGAAGAATTCAAAAATCGTGGATTTTGAGGTGAAAATCATAACTTTGATCTTACTAATTGAAAGTATATATGTAAGGCGCCTAACTATGATATCTTAAACGCTCCACAGGTCTTGAAGAAGAATCCTAACTTGATGAAAAACAATCAAAAATTTCTTTCTTGAAATTCTTGGATTCGTTTCTTGAAAATCCTATGGTCAAGGGTTAAAATTTATATAAATAATTCATGAATAGACAAAGAAACTTGAGCTGAAATGCTTGAAATCCATAGATAAAGACTTACTTTGATGAATGAGGAGAGAAAAAATAGTTTAGGGCTTGAAATAATAGCCAAAAGTGAGAAAAATCGAACTAAAACTGACATAAATGATTTTCCATCAGCCCATCAACGTTTTCACCATGAAACATCTATAAAAAATTGTTCAACGCAGGTAAATACATGTCCAAAACAAAATGCCGGACTCTTAATATTTCTTCAACTAGCGTTAGACCGGCGTTTCACCAATTCAGAAACACCGGCAAAACGCCTGTCCAAAACAGTATGTCTCTGTCTAAACTAAAATGATCATAAATTTTAGACTCAAACATTGGATTGATGAGAGGTTGATGTCGTTCTAAAGAAGACTCAAAGACATCAAATTTTATGGTTAATGTGACACATAACTCTTCATATTCTAAGAGATATGATAGTTTGAATTTGACCCAAGTAAAATCTTATACTGGAACTCAATCGGTAAGGAAACCTTCAACTTAACTTTGCACTAGAGGATTCTTATGACCTTAATTCATCTCCAAAATAATTACCATACTTAGTAATTGATCTTAATGCCTATTCACCATTAAGAATCCCCTGTACGAATCTATACACATACACATAATGGTTTGGATCTTAGCTTAGTAATGTTTGGGGTGTTACATATTTGTTGATCTATAACCATTTTTCTTAATTCTTTTTCATATGATGTCTCTTCATCTATCTTTTATCTTTGTTATTAGTGTTAGGATTTCGATTTCTATATTTCGATGTTGTATCAATCACGATGGGGAAAGTTTCCGCTGATAGCGAAAAAATTAACAAACTTATAATTAATTGATCTTGTTGAACACATTGAGCATAGAGGATTCGATTGAACATCTGCAGATCCTTAAACTGCATTTATAGAAGAAGGACATGGTTTTGCGCTAGTGATGAAACCATGGAGATTATTTTCAGAAGAGGTAACTACTCTACGTAAGTTTGAGTGAGATAAAATATCAAGCTTGGGAAAGAGGGTTGGAGGTGAGTGAGGTGTTTTTCTAGGGGTCGTTAATGAGGAGCCTTTCCCAGAATTGTCGTGCTCTGATACCATATTGACGTTAGTAGTCTGTTGAGAAGACGATGTAACAAAAAATTAAACCTCAAATTATATTGTATTCTTATATGGAATATATGTAAATGTGGTTGTCGTTGTTTGCAACAGATTTTAAATTGACAGAAAAAAAATACAATCACCAAAAAATATGAAAAAATAAGAATATTTTATTGATAATAGTGCAGGTACAGTTTTGTTGATCCCTTGATTCTTCTCTCCTAGGGTGATTTGGACATGATCTCCATGAAAGGATTGGTAGATCTACTTGAAATATTGTCAAGAAGAGTCTGTGACATATTTTGATGATCATATTCGAGATTTCTTTGAAAATGACAATACTTGGTGTCTTCATGATCTCTTTGTGAATAACCAATAATTTATGAGATATTCGAGATGCATTTTTAAGGAAATATAATATCTCTTATATAGGCATAAGATAGGATTTAGGATGGAGTAGCCTCTAAAAACCCTAACTAAAATAGAATTCGTATTAATAAAGTCCTAAAAAATTTCAATATCTACTACAGTACATTAAGAGGAATTAAAATTACAAGTCCTAATTAGACATATAAGAATAGAAAAAGCATTGGCATAGTAAAAGACAAGAACTAGGATACTTTACTATCCACCAAAGAAAGAAAAAACAATAGAAAATATTTATTTTTTCTTAAATAATGTATAATATTTATAGTTTCTTAAATACTCTCCATATGCTGCCAGAAGCGGCCAGCCAATCATATTTCAACAACTATGTCAGCCCTGCAATTTCAATCTCTAATTGCAAATAAAATAGGTGACAAAACAAAGTGTCGTATTCTTTGTGTATATAGTCAAGATTTGAAATATTAGAGAAGCCTAAGTCTTAGTCATACAGAAATTTACAATTTGACCGGCAAATATATATTTACTTCTAGTTAATGATCTCTCGTACTTATAATATGGTGCATAATTAAGATTAAATAAATAATAAAAAATCAGAGATCAACTCGTAATATGTTATATGTAAGCTTCAACTTTATTTGATTATAAGTTACAAATACAACTCCAATATTATGTTGTGTATATATAATTTCTACTTGATCCTTGTATCTTTAAAGAGAATATTCTATTATATATCATATGATAATTTAGTAGCTACCTAGCTTCTATAATATAGTAATATAAGAATTACAACACGCAACGTCATTGACAAAAGGAATCGTCCAAAATCCATCACAGTAATTAAGGAATCTCTGTTCAAATTTGTAATGATCATGAATCCAACATAGCCAGGGCATGGAACTATTGTTTTCACATATACAAGTATAATAAAAATACTCTTATTATCAGGGGCGGAGCTAGCCTTTGAGATATGGATTTGACTGAACTCGGTAACTTTAATTCAAACTCTGTATTTATCTTAAGAAATTTTTGAGCTAGCCTTTGAGATATGAGTTCAGTCGAACTCGCTAACTTTAGTTCAAACACTGTATTTATTTTAAGAAATTCATTGAGCGAGCCTTTAAGATATGTATGGGTTCAGGCGAACTCAGTAATTTTAGTTCAAACACTGTAATTATCTTAAGAGATTCATTCAATATGTACAAATTATTAATTAGAAATCAATAACTTAAAAGGGGTAAAATTTCAAACACATAAGCTTCAAAACTTGGCTCCGCCTATAATGAAATCAATTTCTGGCCCAAGCCAATGACATATTCATAGAATATACTTTGTTTAGATAATTAGAGTGGTGGCTTTCTGTTTGATAAGTTGTAATCCTATCCTTACATAATGGTTAGGGTGCAGGATGCTAAATTCAACAAAAAGAACGTGGTCGGATGAATAAAACTTCTTCGCTCTTTATTAAGAGATTCGATTTTGAGCACCAAGAATTTTCTAATAGGAAGCTTTTCTAGTTAAATGAGCTAAACGTAACGTCATACTGAATTAATCGAATCAACAAATGTCTAACTATCACCATAATTTAAAAACATGTACATATCTATATAATTCTAATTCTAATCTAGTGACCTAAAAAAATTTAGTAATATGATGTTATATCGGCCATATGATCATATAGTTTACTTTACAAATACGTAATCTAGTAACCAAAATTCTATTAATTGTGATGACAATTCAACCATTTTGGACACCACTTGTTTAAACTTTGAAAGACAAAAAAAGAAAAAGAAATCTTAATTAAACTAACAAGGGGCCCCACCAATATGGGAATCTTAGGTGACGTGTTCAAACATCAAAGTGGGGTCTCTTTCTGGGTTTTTCTAACCCGACCCGATCCAATTTTCCTCTTATCTTCTCCCATTCCCCAAAAAAAACAACTCTATAAATAAGTGCTAAAGGTAACCTTACTTAGGCTTGAACAACCAACTAAGGCCTCTTCAAAACCCCTTAAATTATCACATATAACATCTCCAATACTTGCAAAATAGAAAAGAAAAAAAATAAAAAGCATGGTTAGTCCATCCAATAATTCCCATAATTTTCCTCTAAAATTCCTTTGTAGCTATGGTGGCAAGATTATGCCCCGTCAAACCGATGGAAAACTCCGGTATTATGGTGGCGAAACACGTGTCCTCTCCGTTGATCGTTCCATTTCATTCACAGGTTGTTATTTATTTCATCGTATAATTTATAATTTATGTTTCATCGTTTTGATTTTATATGTCATACTATGTTTCAACAAGGTACGACATTTTCTTTTTACACTTTTACGACATATTTTATTATATCATATTTAATTAATTTAGATATATATCAATTTTTATTTTTTCAGAGCTATTATTGAAGTTAGGGGAGATGTCTGGATCATCAGTGAGTTTAAGGTGTCAGCTGCCAAATGAAGATCTAGATGCACTTATATCGATAACATCTGACGAAGATTTAGTCAATCTCATCGAAGAATATGATCGTGTTTCAGCAATATCATCGTTTCTCAAGATTAGGGCTTTCTTATATCCACCAAAATCCACAAAAAAAGTTGTATCTCCTACACCTTCCATTTCTTCTACCTCATCCACCAATAGTACCACTATTAGCAACCCCGATGCCACGTCATCACCAAGTTCACTTTGTTCAACCATTACTAGCCCTCCTGTGTCAACGAGGCATCATGATTGTCCAAGACCATATAAGAAAGTGACACGAAATTCTTTAGATGAAACAATTAACGGGCGCATACGTCATATTAGAACAAGATCATCACCGGTGATGTTTCCTATTTGTCCTGAGAAAGTCACGGCCAAGACTCCTCAATATGCTTATCATCATAGTCATGGGAATAATAGTAGCCATATTTATTTGATTCACCATGGCAACCATTGGCAATAACACTTGATATTTTCTATTGGACAAGGGCAATATTGGAACATATATATACTTTTTATATAGAGAAAAAGAAAACCCCATCAAGAAAAGAAAATAAAAAGAGAGGATGAGATTTTATTTTATTTTTTATGTAAGAAGAGAGTGTATATGTCAATAACAAATTGGTAGTTTTTGTGTCATATATATGAGTCCAATTTATTTTTTTACTACCATGGATGGATATTAACTCACCTCTTTATGTGATGCGTGCCACGTTAAATTTTTTTCTTTTAAAAAATTATTTTATATATATTTTTTATTTTTTTTAATCTTGTTGGCATTTTCCAACAAATCACAAAAAATGAGTCCTATATCATGTTTGCTTCCCCTCTACATTTTCTAATCTTTTACGTCTTTATATTTGTCTCTTTAGAATTTCTCTGCCTCGAAGAGATAATTATAAAATTTGCGTATAAGATTTTACTGAATATGTTATTGTTATTGTGTTTAGTATTTTGTCTATTCATTTTCTCTGTGTTAGTATATTGTATCATGATATGCAATTATATCACGTCTCTTCCTTTGGTGCTAAGTTTCTATCTTGATTTTGTGTACTGCAGGTATATGATGATGAAATCAATTGAAACTCTCTTTCATTTAGACAGGAAATTCTAGTAACCTCAAGATGGGAATTAAGAGGCGGAGTCATTTGGTCTGAATGCTACATGAAGAGGCACACATAGGTAATTATTACATGTCTCTGTGTTTATATTTCAAATTAAAGTCGATATGAATGTTCGTTATATGCTATAAAAAAAAATTATTTTATTTTATTTCTCACTTCATATTTGATACTCTTTTTGTAGATTGAAGTTCACGTCGGAAAGTTCTACTTATAATTAAAGTGTTCCTTATCAAAGACGAGTCCATTCCTAAGACTTGAAATTGATAACTCTAATTAAAAATGAAGAAAAACTTATTACTCCAACTACACAACTGGCCGGATCACAAAAATTATGTTTTAGTATATGCAAAATAACTACTCCAAATGCTCCATTGAACATAAAAGGTAGTAAAGAGTTTTTAACTTTTCTGAATTGATCATTTTATAAAAAGTTTGTTATCTTTTTTAAAAATTTAACTATATGGCTCGTACAATTATTGCCACAAAAGTGCATACTTGAAATGATAATTAAATCGATAACGACATATATACATACTAGTTTAAAACAACATTTGCCTATAATACGAAAATTACATTTAGGATATCTCAAATCTCAATATTGATTTTCTAAAGTCCTTGTATACATTATCTCTAATCTCTCTCACCTTTTCACACACGATGCAACTTGTGTTTCATTTGATGTGACTTTTCTAGAGCTTATATTAAGAGTAATTTTTCTTAATTAGTAACGCATATTTAATTTAATTATTTACTCCCAAGAACCTTTTTTTTTAATTAGAAGAAGCTTCGAAAGAATCATGATATTTAGCCTCCTATTTTGTCTTACTTAAATTTATTAATGGGTTGATATTTCGTTGCTTACTTGCTAGTGATTATAACCATTCATGACCAATTGTTCCAATTGGTGGTTTTCCTTTATGAGCATATATTAAAGGGAAGAAAAAAGAGCTTTTAGCGACCAAAAATTAAATGAACTAAATTGGATATCGCAGTTGGAGGGAAATTAAGTTTTGTTCTTTTATAAAAGGGCATAATACAAAAACGTTTTCTTTAATTTGACCTCAATTGGATTTTATGTCCTCAAATTTTGGGTGTGCACAAATAGGAACATAAACTTGTATAAAATTAAAGAAGTACACACACGCATTTTACGTGCCAATTCACTTGAGACGTGATGTAAAACGCATGTATTTACTTGTTCAATTTTATATGCCCATCTAGGTGTTATGTCTTTATAAAAACTTTGAAAACTTTATTAAAGTGAAGAAGGTATGGTGCCATCACCATGGGTCCATGATAGCCTGTAAATGAAAAGAGCCATTCCATGGAAAGAGATTAAAAACTCCAATTATTATTATTATTATTATTATTATTATTATTATTATTATTAGTATTATTATTAGTATTATTATTATTATTATTATTATTATTGTTATTATTATTATTATTATAATAATAATAATAAAGGATTTATAAAAAAGCAAAAGTGAAGAAAAGGACTTCTTTTTTCTTTTTGGCCTTGGAGATGTGGAGGAATAATATCACCATAAATTGTGGAGTTTGCCAATTTCTCAGTCCATTCAAATGAATTAAGCAAATATTTTTCAAAATAGAAAAAATAAAAAAAGAAGAGAGGAGGAAAATGATTTGATGAAGATAAAGAAAAAGTGGTTTAAGGTAAAGCTACCCCACCAATGCCTGATCTTTTATGATCTTAACACATTAGTATTTAGTAGAAAGACAAAAGAAAAAAAGTTTTGAATTCTCTTTGACTAAGATGGTGAAATGTTTAATCACAAAAAAAAGATTCACTGATTTGTGAGAAAAACATTTTTTCTAATAGTGACATAATTAAGCTACTTGAATAATTTCATGACTTGACTATTCTAGTAGATGAAATTCAATTATCATACATAAGAAAAAAATTAATACTCTAAATTTATTTTCAAAATTTTAATCATAATTTTTTACTTGAAAAGTTTTTATCTTATTTCTTTTGGCTTTCTATACAGTGTTCAGTATCTACATTGAAGTCTGACTATTTTGAATTCGCGCCGTGTAGGACCCATTCAGGAGGAAACACTCTTTATCAAGGATTTTTATTAAATTCAAGGTTCGAACGTGAAACCTCTAGTGAGGAGTAGTCTCCTCCACTGCAACATACCCTTTGGTTGTGAAAAACTTTCTATCTTGCCGGTATTAAAAATAGTTTCAAATGCCATAATTTCACCAACAAGAGTTGTGGTGGAGTGACAAGTATTTCATCATCCTTAACTAGATGTCTTAGGTTTGAGTCTCCTTGGGTATGAATATGCCTTTATTAGGAAATGTTTACCTCAATGTGGGACTTGTTGACGAAAATCTAAATGTAATCGGGTTTGAAACTCAATAGCAAACCAAAAAGAAAAGAAAAGACGGCACTAGAAACGAATGTATAAAGTTTAGCGAGATGAAGAGAATGGGGTTAAAGAATGACAAAAACTTCTGCAATGATTAATGAGATGGGTGAACACTTTATATGGCTTGAACAATCATTCATCCTTAAAGCTACTTTTGAGATAGAGTTAGGCTCAAAATCTATTTCTCACATATGGCAATAGGAAGACGACAAGAAATATGAACAAGTTCAAAAGTCTTGAGATCAGATTCACTTTCCCATCCAATTAAAGTCCAGCAAGAGACAATGTACAACTTGTATAATATTAAACAAGTAAATACACGTGTGTTTGCAGCAAATGTTAATGTGACAGAAAATAAATTGCAATCACAATAAAATAAGAAGAAACATAACTTTATTGATAAATATTGCGGGTACATATCTATTGATCCCTTGATTCTCCTCTCATAAGATTTATCCATGATTTGAGGGCCGTTAGTGGCGTATTTCTCGAACTAGGGTGATTTAGATTTGACCTCTATATGAATATTCCATTACTTTTGTCGAATATATTGAGATATTCGAGATCTCATTAAGGAATTTTCGAGATGTCTTTTCAAAGAAATATAGTACCCTTTATATAGGGGTACTGAACTAGGGTTTAGGGTTGAGTAGCCTCCAAGACTTAATTGGAATTGAACCCACCTTATAGAGTCTCAACTCGAATTGAACATGTATTGTAGGGTCCCACAAAATTTCAATGTCTACAACGTGTTCTACATGTCAATTCGCGTGAGATACACTCATCTTACATGACAACTAGTTTGTATTACGCCACGTAGGACATGTGTGTCTACTTGTTCAACTTTATACAAGTTAAGTACTTACTTATTCACACTCAAAGTTGAAGGGCATAAACGACAATTGAAGCCAGCCTAACTTTGAATTATTGGTCAATGTACCTACTCTTTTGGTTTCTAATTCCTTGAATGTTTCCTTGTTCTGTCCTACTCAAAATTGAATTCAATAATTCTTGCCAACTTGATGCTTGTTATGTGTGAAAACAAACGAAAGCTATAATTTGACATCTTTAGATTTAGATTGCACGTAACGTACAATGCATTTTCTAGCAACCCAACATCAAAAATATTTGTTTTCATGAAAAATAGTTCCATGGACAGAGAATTAGGGGCAATATGTTGATCAACAACCGATTCAATTAAAAAATTAGTTCATGAAAACATAACTCACCAATTTGTCGATGATCCACCCACCTATTGATTCTATCCAATTTAACGACTCCTTTTCCTCCTCCCCTGTTCAATATAGTCCATTTATAATTAAGTTGGGTTGATTTGGACGGAATATGTAGTATTAATTGACCCATGAGAAATTTTATCAGAATATTTTCAAAAGACCTTTTTTTATTTGAATGTTTGTATATCAAGTATAGTTGTTATGGTAAGAGGAGGCTCTATAGAAGTCAATTAGCTTTCATGTTTTAAGATATTATGTAAAAATGTTATCCATTTAATTAATAAATCGATTAAGAACTAATCAATAAACGTTATATGCACACCAAATCAATCAATATCGTAATGGTTATGTAAGCGGATTAGTATATTAAAAAAAATGATAAGATAAAATATCAAATCAAGCCACTCGATAGAAATCCCTAAATTAATTGATCAGTTTATATTCAGAAAAAACAAAAATGAGTAAATTTTAGGTTTAGCAAACATAAAAATCATACTTGTATGTTATAATTTAGTTTGTATAATTGCGCTCCATAGTAAACTTTATGTTTGCTATTGCTATTAATCTGTATATTTCGGTATACATATACAAAAAATCTGTATTTGTATATTTTGGTATACAAACTAAAACATAGTAATTGTATATAAACAAAATTACTATATATATACAACACGTATGTATACCAAATGGGTCAATTTGTTTATTTTGGTATACAAATGGGTCTTTAAATTAATTTTTATACAACACATATGTATACCGAATGGGTCCATTTGTATATTCGGTATACAAATGGGTCTTGCAATTATTTTTTAAACAACACATATGTATACCAAATGGGTCTATTTGTATATTTCAGAATACAAATGGGATGGCAAAAAACATTGAGTGTTTGCTGTGAATTACAAATAAAAGAAACTATGGCTATAACATTTAATTTGAATTAATAGTTTGCTATTTCATACAATTTTCCCAACAAAAATAAAATGTGAAATTCAACCAGGAGAAGTGAAAACTGTTGGGTCAAATCTACTGATTTGGTTGAGCCCATAATTAGCTTGGATTGTGATCGTGGTTGGCCCAATATGTGTGGGCTTGTAATTTCATTTTTGAAAGGGAAAATTACGTGGTAAATCACTTTTCAAGAATATCTTCATCAATAACAGTACGTTTTAGTAATTTTATATTTTACTTATAAGATGACAGGTTATTTTTTTTAACCATTTTAGCATATTTTAAAATTATTTATTTTTAATGAAAGACCACTAATTAAGAAATTAACTTAGTTCACTTTTATATGTCCATTAATTTAAAAATAAAAATATATTCATATTTTATCTTTAGCATTAATAATATCTAATAATAAGCATCAATTAATAAGAATAGTATGAAAAAAATAGGCATGTCAATCATTATTTTCTTAATGAGCAAATCAAATCTAAATATTACAAGTAAAAATAAACGAAGGGAACTAGAACGTTGTCCATATGAGAAGATTTTTTTATATACTGGAATTATACAAATTCTAAATTTACACCAAACTCAAAAGCGGAATATTTGTGCACTTGTCCCACATATATCTATGATGACAGGTGAAAAGAAGTGGATCTCAAATCATACTTACCTTGTAGTAGAAATGAGAAGCATTGGCATTGGGCTTACCATTAAATTCATCCTCAAAGCTTCAGACCTGTCCATCAAATTCTCAGAATGTGACAACATTTTTTATTGGACAAATTACTTAACTACACTCCTTTACTTACCTTAATATCCATTTATCCCTACTTATTTCAAAAATTTCAAAAATCTCTTATTTACCTATGTATCCCGTGCACAACGCTATGTATCCCGCTATGTGGAATGTATCAAACCTAATGTATCCCGTGCACAACGCTATGTATCCCGCTATGTGGAATGTATCAAACCTAATGTATTCAGTGCACAACGCTATGTATTCCGCAAACATCATTTTTAAGGGATTTTTGATAAATAGAAAACTAGAAGGGATAGGATGTTATTTACTACTTACAATATGTGGTTCCTATAATTTATATTTTTTTATTTATCTGTGTATTTTTCACGAAAATGATTTCCTATTACTAATTATAATTTGATTAAAGAAAATAATTCTATAATGAACTCATGTATTTTATTTACATTTTTTTATTTTGAAAAATTTAACAATAAGAACAATTTTGTGAAAAAATTATGTAACTAAATCTCACGCAAATCAAACACTCAATTTGGACGCATTTTGATTAATCAACAAAATCATCTAGAGTAAATCTATAATTATGAGTTCACTACAAATTCTTAAATTTCTCTTTTTTAGTAATACGAAAAGTAGTAGTCAATAGGTTAAAGTAGGTAAAGCTTTGAACTTGTTGAAAACTTACGCAATTATTGAATATATTAAATTCTAATTACTTTTTTAAGTTAAAAGAATGGGGACGGAGAAGCAATATAATTAATAAATAAAAATTAATATTGTTTACAAGTATATATACATATTTAAATTTTCCGCACAAATGAACACAATTGATTAAAGAAATAAATATTTGTTTAAATATGTATCTTTTGTAACTCTTAAGTAGAAAAAAGGAAGACAAATTACTTGATAACATGATTAGAATTTTAACATATTTAGAAAAATAATTTATTTTTTATTTTAATTATAATGATGTTATCCCTATTTAAAAAATATTTAAACTTCTTATATAATAATAAATCCTACACAAATAAGTAAATTAAGATAATTTTGATTTTGATGCGGAATACTATAACTAAAAATGAGAAATTTATTAATTATATAAAAATTCACCAAAAATATTTTCTTAAGAAATAGGTTAATTTTGTTCGAGAGGATATTCCTAGAAGCAACTCTGACTTTCTAAATTAATGTCGCTTCTCCCTAAATGTTTTAACCAACTATAACATATTACTTCAATAGTATAATTTTAATCAATTTTAATAATTATTATTTCCAATAAAAAATATTTCATTCCCTTATCAATAAGAATCATTTATAGTTTTAATTTATTTTTTTATAATTATATAGTATGAACTTTTTAAATCAAAATTATTTACTTTCTCATTTTTTGAGCAATAATAAATACTTTTAGCTTTCACACAAACTTACAAACATACTACTAGTAAAGATCTCAATTTGAAAAAAAGAAAAAAAAAACTTATGGAAGCTTACTTTTTTCAAAGGTAAACATGTGATAAGTAATTTCTTTGATTAACCAAAAAAAAAAAAAAGTAATTTCTTTGAGTTTTGCAGATTTTCTGTTTTTGGACAAACATATCAATTCATTTTGGCGGCGTATCTAATCCCTTTGTCCCTATTATATTTATTTGACCTCAACATTCTCTTTTAATTCCTCCCTTCAAAAACATTTTGTTTTATTTCGTTTATCAAGATTTAATTTAATTAATTTTTAAATTAAATAATATTAAGTTAACAATTAAAGTAAGGATTTTGATACGGAATAAGTAGCGGTATGTGAAAATCGAAGTGATCGATAAATTAAGTCGGAAAAATTATATTATTTATTGCTATTGCGTTAATTGATTTATGATGATTTTATTAAAAAAATGTTATCGAGTTATCGATTTGGTTTTGTTTTTAATAATGGGTTATTGGGTAAATCGGTAACCCATTAAGACTATTGTAATTTATTACTCCATACTTAATTTCTGCATAAATATTAAATATTAATCTTAGTACCTTATTGGTTACTGTCTTTATCTTTTAGCCTTCAGTTCACACTTTATATAGTGACTTGGAGTTCACAACTTCATATTATTGAAAACGTCAAAACCTAGAGTAAAAAAATTATTTCTCTTAATTTCCCTTCATCTTTAAAATTTATATATTTCGAATCAATTTTTTGGTTCTCAATCAAATAATGACATATGCGAAGAAGGTGGTGGGGAAAATAGGGTAAGATATCATCAAAGATTATGATATAATGGATGAAACTGTTTCTTTCTTAATCAAAAATCTCAAATCAAGTCATAAATATGAAAAAAAAACCTTTGATAGGCGGCACTTCTCCAAAATAGGGCCGCATGCTATGTAAAATCGAATTATCATACTTCAATATATATAAATATCGAACATTAGAACCCGAAGTTAGGAATAAGAAATAAACCCCATATCAAGAAAGGTGGTCCATAGTGATGGATAGGTATATTAACCCTCACGTACCTAACATTATCGTAGTAAGATTTTTACGTACTACTACTTTTTATTATTTCAAACATAAATAAAAACATCTACTGCAGTATTAAACCTTCTACCCCACCCCCACCCTAGTTAAACCCCTAGTGAATGAATAATGATGATTAATAAAAGCTTCTTTATAAGCCTATAGTAGAAAGTAGAAACCGTGTGTGTGTGTGTTAAAGTAATAACACAATTACAGATATTGTCTTGCACGCCTACCTTATTCCATTGGTAGACATTGTTTACCTTTTTACTTACTTATAACAACAACATCACTACTTTAGTTTTAACTGCTCTGTCTCTCTCTCTCTCTCCACGTCACAACAAAACAAAAATAACACACACAAAAAGGGAAAACGAAAAATATATCTTCAAAATATAGTAAATAGTATGCAGATATCATTTGTCATACTTTTAGGACATTAGTGTCCCTGCCATCTAAAAACTAAAGTATATGTACCATTCATACTAACGGACATACACGTCATGATCTTATCCACTGACCCGACATTTATTAAATATCGGATCGACAGATAAGATTGCGTCATGTGTCCATATTTAGTCTTGCGTTAGAGTGAAGGGCATATATGCTCTAGTTTTTGGACAGCAGGGGCATCAATGTCCCAAAAGTATGACGGGGGATATCTGCATACGTCAGTTTGGGATATATTTGTCCTTTTCCCCCAAAAAAAAGGATTACTCAAAATAAAAGGTATTATGCATTGATAAACGAGAATAAATTATCTCTTGTTTTTTTTTTAAAACTTGACAAGTATGAATGGATATCTATTTTTCATATAGTGAACGGAGGGAGTAAAAACTAACTATTTAAAGTAGTTCATCGTTGATAATATATATTCCCTTCGTTTTAATTTGTTTATTTGGTTCTGACTAAATCACCGTTGAAGAAAGAAAAAAAAAGTTTTTGAATTTTATGATTTTAAACTAAATACGTAGAATATAATAAAATATTCCTTAATCTTGTGATTTTAAACATGTCATATGAAAAATTACAGTAAAGAGTTGCCATAACATATACTAAAAAGAACATTCTTACTAAAAACAAAAGGAAGAAAAATAATTTAAACAAAAGGAATAGTAAATATATATCATGATCCATAAGTAATTTGTTATAATAGGTTAAATTACTTTAATTTGCTATTATATATTTTTAATAATATTATTTAGTGTATATATAAGCTAATTAATAAATAATGATGGAATAGGAAGTCAACCCTACTCCATGAATTATTATGAAGTACACGGATGCCTCTAATTAATTAGGCTATGCACTTTTTTAATTTATAGGGATTTTAAGTTTTTGTCGCTTTAATTAAACACAAAATAATTCTAATTTTAATTCACCCTCGTGGACCATTAACTCATCGTTAGGTTTTATGTTGCACAAGTTAATTGATATGTCCATTTTATTTTAACATTTGTGTCATTAAAATTTTAATTATAGTTGTATTATTTTGCCAGCTAGCTTACCTAAATCAGCTTGATCACATTGTTATTATGTGCTATTGGTAAGTATTTCTTAAATCTTTTCATAATTTTTATTTCAAAACATATTATTTTAGATTTGAACTAATTACAATTTTGAATTGTTCAATAAGACTGTTATAGAAATACAACTCATAAATTTATAGTAACTCAAACACACCTCATCTTTAATCATACCCCCTCCATAGCTATCATTTCCACCACCCCACATTCCACATTCCTCTGATGTCTCCAAGCCGGTCATAATAGAATAGATAGGCGAAGCAGTCAATAGCAATCTGTTCTCGCCTATCGATAGATAGATAGCAGGTTGCTTCCAAGCTCAAAACATTTGAAATGGAGTTGCTACGAGAATCGTAACTCAACACTACAAGAAAGTGGTAGAATAGTGCATGTTCTAATGGATCATTAGTTGTTTTAACAACTTTGAGAAGTACAAATATGGAAAGTTTGTGTAGCCATTAGGTTTCATTTTTGTCTCTTCGTTTTTAACCTGCATGCATACAGGCTACACCTACTACATATAAACATAATGTACATGCAAAGATTTGAAGGTTTAATTTTTAGCTTTAATATTTTGCAGCTTTTGTTTTTTAATTGACTTCTCTGGTAAAAACAAAATATTAATATTTTTAGATTAGGATGCAGTAAAATTAATTAATAGAGTAGGGAACAAAATGATCAGAGGGAACTGCATGCACAAGCATGAGTTCCTTTAATTTGTCTTCCCCTTAATTCCAGACCACTAATAAAAAAAAATTAGTGACTTATCATAACATTCTGTTAGTAGAAGTAATTTTATAACGAATTAACGATGAAATTCATAGATGATAATATTATGCTAGTCAAGAAACGCATTCTATTTTATCATTATTAGAAAATAAGAAATTAGCGTTGGATAAAATTTTATAGCTAAATAACAAATGTCTCAGGCTGATCTTATTAGGGATGAATTATCAAAAGATTTAATTAGCGAGGAAATTTTTAGATGGATTAGCTGGGGATTACATTATTTATACTTATTATACATTATCACAGTACAAAATTAAACTCATTGAACTTGAGTCTAGATATGGATATCGTGTTAGGATAGCAAGTCCAAGGGTAGATAATTCTCTCCAAAAATACTTTGTAGTTAAAAGTTTATTACTAGTATATCAAATTGATTTCTCATCTGATCATTCAACTAATAAAATAATTATTTTTTCAAAAAGTAAATTTTTTATTGAAAAAAATGAAATTAATAGTAAAAAAAATCTAAAATATTAACTAAATTGAGTTTTAACTAACTGAGAAATAAACTTTGACTACTACATAATGTTTGACACGCTGAGGTGTTATACTTTTTAAATCATACCACCAAGTTGGCTAGAGTTAGAGTTGGTGCATCGGTCGGTTTGATTCGATTTTATATATTATCGATTTAATTCATCGGTTTTTAATTTTAAATATTACAAATCGATACAAAAAAATTATCGGTTTTTGGTCTATCATTTTTTGGTCGTTAACAGTTCGTTAGGTTTTTGGTTTACCCAATAAGAAATGCTCGTAGAATAAATATTTGACTTCCTACTTTTCTAATAATTTAGCGCGCACTACACTGAAACAAACAAGGTAGTTGTAAATGGTTTGATATGGTGAAACAACAAAAGATAATATTTACTTATGTAGATTGTAGTGTAGAGTACTAATATAGTGTTTAGTTATGTTAAATTATTACTAATATTTAATATTTTTGAAGGATAAAGTAGTAAATTATTATCGTCTTAATGAGTTATCCATTTACTCAATAACCCAATACTAAAAATCAAGATCAAATCGATAATCCAATAAATTTCTTTTATCAAACCATTACAAACCCGTTAACCTAATAATCCAATAACATTTTTTTCGATTCGATTTTTGCACACCCCTAATATCCTCCTCATAATAATAATAATATTAATACATACGTAAACCTTACAAGAATTATTATTTTCTTCAAGCCTTTCACAAACCATTGTGCTGGAAAGTTTATGGTTTTCTAATAAAAAATTTCCATAATTAAAAGAGCTAGAGGATAAATAATTAATAGAGGTACAGATCAAGAAATAAATTCAAATGAGTTATTTTAAATCAAACGTGATCACGAGATAGATTAGTGCTCCATAAATCGCAATAATAAATTTATTATTAGCCACCATTCTTTAAAGTTCATAAATCCCTTTTGACCTTTTTATATATTTCGAAGATAGGACAGATAATATGATTGTAATGCTGTTGACACCGTATGGAAATCACTTGAGACTTGAGAGTATAAAATATTTTATATGTTAAATTAATATTTAAAATATTAAAATATTACTTTTTTAAAGCCGGTTAAAAAGAAGAAAAAAAAAAATTAGAACGGAGGACGTATTTATTAGTAATAAATAAAAATAGGAGCAATAGTACAATATTATATACTCAACACATTTCACTTAGACCGTATATTGTTGAGTTCGGAGCCAAAAGGATAATTTTTTTCTTTCAAAAAACTAAAACGGCACATCAAAACAAAAATTAACCAAAAGGGCAAAATCGCAGGAGTGATTTCTTCTGACAAAAGTTGACGTCGTCCGTTAAAAAAAAAACAGCGATTTTCTCATAAAAACAAATCTTTTTTTCTTCAAAATCGTTGCTATAGCAGCAATTTTGGTTAACAATAGGCATGAATAGGCATTTTTATATTATTAATAATTAACAATAAGCATGAATAGACATTTTTATATTATTAATAATTAACAATAGGCATGAAAATAATAGCACTAGGCATGAAAAACGATGCCCCTGCAGCGATGTGTAAGGAAAAAAAAATCGACACAACGATTTTTAATAAAAAAAAAGAAGAAGAAGATTTTGGACAAAATAGTCATTGTGTCAAAGGGAAATCGCTTCGTCAGGAGCGATTTTTCCCTTTTGGTTTTAAAAAAAATTGATGTTCCCTTTTGAAATTTTAGACAATTTTTTTTGTCTTTTTGGCTCCGGACTCGCATATGGTTCTTTGCGCTGCAACCTTTTATAATGTAGATTCAAGCGTTCATTCTCAGACTCTTGCCCAGATAGATTGCAACTTTTCAATCAGTGGTTGGCGTGTCCTCCTTATTCGGAAACTTCATGGATTAGTTATTAGATATACTTATCGCTAGTTCTATTATTTGTTTTAAGATAGTTGGAGGTTATGTCGTAACAAACTTGTTTTTTCTAACTATAGATAGTATCGACTTTATTCAATTTTATGGATTTATTGATTATGTTACTTGGACTTATACTTAGTACATGTTTTAGTTACTTAAGTTTCAACTTCTGTTTGCATTTTATAAAATGTCATATTAGTTCATTTGCAACAAGCAGTTCCAAAGGTTTGTTTTGGGTCATTTATGATCTTGAGTGGCGGCCAACACTTAAGATGTAGACTCGAATCATGACTATTTTTCTAGAGATTTTAGATGAGTAATAGTGGGGAATTGTGAGGGCAATGAATTAACCATATGTCGAAGTTGAGTAACCAGCGGCCGGCATGATCATGGATTAGGATTTAGGGTGTCAATTAGGGTAGAAGAGAGAAGAGAACGGTTTCGGAGAAAAATAGAGAAAATTTTGTAATTAGGCAAATATGTAATATGTACTTACAATACACTACTATGGTTTGAAAAAATTACATTTTGTAGCTAAAGTTGTGATTTTGTTGCTATTTTCTCTCTTTTTTTCCTCTCTTTTATCCCCTCACTTTCTCTCTCTCTTCACTCTCGCTTGCCTCTCTTTTCTCTCTCGCTCTCTCTCACTCACTCACCTCTATCCATTCTCTATGCCATATTTCTTTAGCCTCTCCCCTCTCTCTACACCCTCCTCCCTCCACTCTGTCTCTCACCTTTTTCTGTATCCTCTCTCAATATAAATTTAACTGATCAATCAATTATACAAATATAAGTGTTAGTAGTCAATTATACAAATACAAATGATAAATGTTAACTATATAATCATTTTCAGTAATACAAAATATAAATGCATGTGTACTCGTTGATATAACACTGATATAAATGATCACAATCAATTATACAAATACAAATGTTGAACTTGATACAACCTTGCTACAAATGTATTCTAATACAAATTGTATGTGTTAATACAATTGATACAAATGATAACAATTAATTATACAAAGTCAAATATTAAATTGATACAAATTGTAGTCAAATACAAATTGTATTCCTTAATACATTTGTATTCATTGATACATATATATATATATACACTAATTACATATATGCAATTATCTAACTGATATACAAATATAATCATTGATACCTATACATACCAGTTACTTATATACAATTATCAAGCAGATATACATATATAATTCGTCTCTCTCATTTCTTTTTCCCCTCTCTCACTCACCTATCTCCTTCGTCTCTCAACCCCCCTCTCTCTCCTTATAACATGTAGCTATTTTTTAAACTTCCATAAAAAAATACTTCCCTTATTCTAATATATGTGGTACTTTTCAGTTTTCGAGAGTTGAACAATTTAAGTTTGATCAAAAATTTACGTATGAAATCTTCAAATTTTTTGAAATGAAATTTATAATATATTTGTAAACTACATAAAAGTACTATAAGTCACAATAATTGATAATTCAAAATGTTTAAAAAATCTATTAAAAACTTACGATCAAAAATAAATTTATTTGAATATCAAAATTTGAAAAGTGTCATATAAAATAAAACAGAATATATATTTTTGACCTCTTGAAGCTTTGATTGAATCATCATAGTTAAATTGTGGAAGAGAGCTCCTCAAGAGATGTCACGCGCATGGTTCCTTGTCAATCTCCCTTCTCTCTTCCTTTCTTTTTCTTTTCTTAACTTATTATTTTCATGTTTGTATTTCCTCTCCCTTAGTTATAATCCTTTTTTTTTTTTAATTTAGATCATATATTTGCTTCCATTTTTATTTGTATAAGATTTAAATCATTTTCCCTTTTATGATGAACTATTTTTCTTTTCTTTTTTAATTATTTTTTAGTTTCCCACCCGATATCGGGTACCCTCATTAAAGTCCGACTAAATTCAGATTCATGTCAAAAAGTCCCACATAAAGGATAAATCACTCCTAACAAAAACTACTTGGATTACTACTTGGACCACATATTCTAGTTTGGTCATAACATACATTTTAGTGCACCAAAAATTCAAATAAATTAAACCTAATTGGACCAATATTAATTAAACTGCCTAATTAACTTTCTTGACTTGTGTAACTTAGCATTAAACACAATTACATCCACGTGCATTGAATCTTACATCCTTGTATTTATCCATAGTATTTCTTGGCATTACGATAATAATTCTAATGTTATCCTTATTTAAAGTATTAAGACTTATCAAAAAAAATAATCAGAAACGCTACACACACACACACAACCCCCCACCCCACCCCACCCCAAATTTATTTATATTTTATACCATCCATCCTCATAATAATAAAAAAAAAACAGAAACGGATATAAAACGAAACACACCTAAAAGAAATTATTACCTTTTCTGTTTCAATTTATGTTATTCATTTTTATTTTTAGTCAATCTCTAAAATAATGACATATTTTTATATTTAATAACAATTTAATTTTAAAATATTTATCATATCATTGATGAAAATGATTTATAATCACACAATAATCTATTACAGTACAAGTTTTTATGACTTACTTTAACACACAAATTTCAAAAAACATGTAACCAAACGAATATCTGTAACTTATTTTGAATATCACAATATGAAGTTAATCTTTCTTTTTTGAAATTTTATATTAAATCAAACTATATCACATAAATTGAAACGGACAAAAGAGTATAAATTGAAAAGCAATAGACAGGAAGAAAAGGGCAGAGAAGATAGGTTGCTCCAGTTTGGGTATAAGAATCTTGATACTATCTGTAACAAAGGAATTGATTGGGATTTGCTAATGTACGGTTCTCCAACATATATTGCAGTATTTTTATACTGTAGTAAATTAAACCAACATCATATCTTATATTCATTTAATGATCTGATATCACATCACAAAAAGAGAAACCACTTTTACTCAGAAACAAAATCACCCACCCATCCCCCTGCTTCATTTAACCTAAATTCTTTCATGCAAATGCATGTTTAATGCTTTCATGCATCAGTTACTATGATCTAAGGGTTATTTCTAATTTTTTGACAAAATTAATTTCACCCAAATTTTCTATTTTACTCTCTTAAAAAAGAATTTTATTTTCTCTCCTAAATATTATATTATTATTTCTATTTCATCCTCAATATAAATTGATTACTTTTTTTTGCCAAATAATCAATTTATATAATTTTAATGTGATATAAAATTTTATTTTTTCAAATTCTGTATTTAATATAAAATTATATTTCATTCTAAATTTATAAGTTACATAAATTGCAAGCATATACAAATTTATGGACAATTCAAATTAAAATGAAATAATTAATGAAATATAATTACATAAACATTACATAAATACTCAACTTTAAAGATTATTATGTTGCTCCCGTAAATATTCTATTAACTCATTACGGAGGTCAAAATAAGTATTTTTGTCCTTAATTTTTATGTCTAGCTAAAAATTGTTCAAATCGAAAATTTTCATATACTACCATTTTTGTCGTTGCAGATGGGTGCATTAAGATCACGTTCATCCTTGATTATCATGTTGCCCTAATCCATGTAGTCATTATATTATGTAACACTTTCTTTCTCAAAACATGTGATTGTCCTGTAATAATTGTAAAACTCCAAATGCACGTTCAACATCTTTTCGGCACGATTCTTGTTTCATCGCAAAATATTTCTTTTTTTGGAACTTGAATCACAAATAATTTGAACAATTGTAGACCATTTAAATTTGTGCATTTTTTTATAGTGAAAATTAATAATAAAATCAAATAATATTAAAGTGACAATTTTTTTCGAAAGATAAAATATTATTAATTCGAGATGAAAGTAGTATATATTAAATAATATATTTTTTAGAATATTATATTACATTTAAAAAGAATTACATATATTAGAGATTTAATTAATGACCTTATATGAAAAATAACGTGTTAATTATAAAATAATAGAGATTATAATAAAATAATTAAAAGTGAAATATTTTTTGTTAGAGAAAGTAAAGAAAATGGTGTTAGATTCTATGAGAAGACATCAATGGTGAATTTTGTTAGCCACGCAAGGTCTATAGTAAAATTTAACACTTTTTTTTAAAAAAATTTGTTAAGTTCATGGAAAAGACCAAGATAAACACATTTTATCATACATTAAGAACCATTTCAATCAAGTGAGATATATTAAGGACCAAAATAAACACTTTTATTATATATTAAAGACTATTTCAATCATGTGAAATACATGTTATTTAGGTGAATAAATTATCCCGGAATAACTTATTCATCACTATGATATAAATGATGAAATAAATTATTCCAAACATGACAATCGAACAAAACACCAAAATTTTATCCTATAACTATTTATCCTTATCTCTAACACCAAAGGATCAAAATAAAGCATTAGTTATGTATTAAAAATCGTTTTGATCATTTTCTAAAATTAGTACTAGTAGACAAAACCTGCAAGTGTAAGAGTACATGAAAGAGTAATTAAAGATAAAATAAAAATAAAAGGTGGAGTTGGTATAACACCGCCACCCTCCGCCTCCACTACTTGATACCTTTTACATTACTACTACTGACACTACCTACTCATGTCGTTTAAGTATAATCTCCGTGTTTCTCTATCTTTTACTTTTGTAGTTCGATTTAACACGAAATTTAAATTTTAAAAAAATAAATCTTTTGGGTTAAATTCTTTTATAAATGTTTGTTTGACTGTAAATTACTTTTTTAAAGTTAAAATAAATATTTTAAAATTATCATTAAGTATAAAAATATATTATTTGACCGATTAAAACAAAAAATGAATCATAATTGAATGACTTAGGGCCCGTTTGGCCATGCGATATGGAATCATGATATGGTATCATGATATGGAATCATGATATGAAATTGAAGTTTTGTTGGACATGCGATATGAAATTTTTGTGTTATATATTTTCTTATAAACATAAAAATTTCATAAGTTGTAAAACTATTAAAATTGCCCCAATTGTTTATTCAATCTTATCAAATAAACAAAAATTTATAAAATCTCATAATAAATTATTACAAAGTTATTTGTTCTCCACTTAAGTAATTGTTTCATCTAACTAAATTAATAAAAAAAAAATTGAACATAAATTGTAGTGTACTAGTTTTAATATAATCCTCTCACATAGTACGAACAATTTCCTAACATTAAACTTGCATTTCTCGATCATGTGATCGAGAAAACAAACCAACATTGTTACTTTGAGTCATTTGTCGGTCAATATCATCTGCAACTATATTTTCATGCTCATAGACCATAAATATTTCATCAGTACTTTGGTATTCTCGCAAATAATTATGTAACACTGCACAAACTATGACAATTTTCACGTGTGTATCAATATTATAATGGTTCATGCCTTGTTTCAGTATTCTAAATCTATTTTTCCAAGCTCCAAAAGTCCGTTCAATCACATTGCGCAGAGATGAATGCCTATAATTAAATAGCTCTTTGACATTTTGAGGCTCTCTTTCACTTCATCGATAATCTTGCAAATGATAGCGTAGTCCTTTGTATGGAGCTAAAAATCCTCTTGTGTTTCAAAAACCAGCATCAACAACATAATATTTATCTACCAACAAACATTTTATAAAGAATTACTAAAAGCATATGTGACGTAAATGAGACAACTTTGTGTAAATAAATAAGATTTATTCTAAGGATGTAATTTAAAGTTACCATGTGGCGGAAATGGAAATTGTGACGTTGGTTCAGCAAGTGCATTCTCAAGTACTTTATTATCATGTGCAGTACCTTCCCATCCAACAACAACAAAGGTAAATTGCATATCAAAATACAAGCACATAAGACTATATGTTGGTGAAAATAATAAATTTTATATCGGTGAGAATAATAAATTTTAAAAATTAATGATGTGATTATAAATTTTATTTACATATGAAATAAATGGTTAGTAGATATAAATATGGGATTGTTTTAACAAAATATAAACTCGTGGATCAATTTTTGTATTAAAATATCTCAAATCATGATACGGAATTCTCATACAATTCCATATCATGTTTTTTGGAGAATGTGGAATCACATCTCATGATATGGAATCATGAGATGGAATCAGCGTAAAATCGCATGTCCAAATGCTGATTCCACATCTCACGATACCATATTGTGATACGATATCGCATGACCAAACGCCTACTTAGTTTAACTTAACATAAATTTTAAGAAAATAAAAAACATTTTTAATATTAAAATTCTAAATTACAATTACATCTAATATATCAAAAGATAATAGCCTTCACGTGAAAAAGTTGAAATTAAAATATGAATAAAAACTTATTCTCTTTTAGATAAATTTAAAAGAAAAATATGTGATTCTTTTTTTAAACAGAAAAAGTAATATCTTCCGGTTCATATTGGTATTTATTACTAAAATAAAAGTATTCTTGAGTTCTAATTCAAAACCTCCCATTTTACATATTCAATTAAGTGTTTTACACTAAAATAAAAGTAATTTACTATTCGAATTCAAAACATCTCATTTCCTTAACTCATATAAGTATTTAATGTAAAGATAATAGCATTCTCGAATTTGAATTCAAAGTCTCTCGTTAAAAGTGAATGAATTCCTTTTTATAGTTCAAAGTCTCTCATTACAAAATTATAAAAGGAAATTCATTCACTTTTAATTTTTTTTTACAATTTCAATTCCTTATGCATTCCTTTTTATAATTTTATAAAATGTTATTTATAAAATTTAAATTACAAAAGTGACTTACATATACCCTTATCGTTATAAAATTTGCTCACATATACCCCCTACCATTACAAAAGTGACTCACATATACCTCCTACCGTTACAAAAGTGACTTACATATATCCGTACCGTTAAAAAATTGGCTCACATATATCACTATCATTACAAAAGTGGCTCACGTATACACCTATCATTACAAAAGTGATAAAATTATTATTTTAATTTTAATCTTTTTAAAAAATAATATATCTAGTCTTTGTCACACAAATTATTTTTTGACTTGTTTTATTATTATTATTACAAGATATTTGAGTTTCTTATTCTTATTCCATTTGTTCTTTCATTCTTTAGTGTAAAAATATGATAAATAAAAAAAAGAAGCGTGAATGAAAAAAATATTAAAATTAGTTTTTTCGGCTATATTGTAATTTGGTTTTTATTACTGTAAAAAAATAAAATTGAGGCATCTATAATAAATTTTACAAGAAATTAAAGAAAAAATAAATTTGTCCATCAAAATAATAAATTTAAATTAGCCATTGAATTTAAAAAGTCATAAAAGATGTGAAAATGATCAAATATACCCCAACTGAATTAAATTTTAATAAAAAAATTTAATAAAAAATATTTTTTTAAACTTCCGTTAGAGAAAAAAAGTATATGTGAACCATTTATATAACAATAGCGGTATATATAAACTATTTTTATAATAAGAGATATATTAGTTCTAAATGACAAAATTAAGATGTATATCATACCCCTGTCCTTTTACTAAAAACACCATCCTAAGTACGGAAGGAGTGAGTTTTGCTTGTGTATTTAAAATTTTAGGATAGGGGGTAATTTCTACTTTTCTTTCATACAGAATATAAATATGTATCTATTAATTTAATTTACTTAAAAAAAAAACTAGTTTGTATTGAACCATAACTTCAATCAAATGTGCCACAGATTTTAACATATCGAATATAGATTCTAGTTTTCATATATGTTGACAACAAATATAAAACTAGTAATTAAGCCTAATGCACATTATATAAACAATGAAGCAACATAATCAATAAAAAAATATTGCACATAATTAATCCCCACTTACTTTGGAGTGAGAAGCAATCATCGTTAATGTTGTTATATTTGTATTGTAAAAAAATAAAATTTAATGTGTAAATATAAAGTATTGCGTTAAAGTATAAAATTTAACTAGTTTGATAAATAAAATATTTAAAAAATTTAAAAACTTTATTAGGAAAACATATTGGTAGATGTTTCTTGAAACATCCTAAAATGTCATATAAATTGAAATGAATAAATTACTAAATTAGCGCATACACTATATAAGAATAATCATCTACTTATATACTAATTATTTTTTCAAAACAATAGACTCTAAACTACTGAGGTCAAAGTATATTTATTTCTTTCGTTCAAAAAAATAAATAAACAATAACACTATTTGTTTACTAATCTGTTTATAATATTAATGACATTTTAACAATAATTTAATTTAAAACTTCTCATTTTATCCTTAATTACAAACAATTAAGTCAGACAAGTCTCTGAATATGCATATTTGAGATTGGAACTTACAAAAAAATTTATAGCTACACAACTATTAGAATACTTATAATGATAAGTGTAATTAAAGCCTTTATTTTTTAAAATAAATAAATTATAACCAATCAAATATATATAAATTGTAAAATAAAGGAATAAATGTCTGAAATATATCTGAACTTTGATTGAAATTGTTGTAACAATATCAAACTTTGGAAATGACCTTTTAACCCATGCACTATTTAATAGTGTATTTTAAATGTATATATGTGCCCACGTGGACATCATAAATATTGCATTATTTAAAATTGTAATGTGTCCACGTGGACACATATATATACCTTTAAAATACAATATTAAATATTGCAGTGGGTAAAAAGTCCTCCATAAAATTTACTATCGTAATAGCAATTTCGACAAAAGTTTAAAATATTTTTCAGACTGTTTTCCATAAAATAATAAATAATATAAAAATATTGTAAAATATAATTTGGCGTCTCCCACTTTTATGACCCACCTTCGTCCTCCACCGTCATTTATTCTCCTCCGAATAGAATTTATTTTTGGCAATGTCTTGTCCAACTTATTTTTACTCACGCTTCTCTATACAAAACTTATTACCTAACTTTTTTATTTATTTTATTTACTATTCGATATTTATATTCAAGTTCAATTATATTTGAATTCATATTGTATAAGAATTCATTAAAAGAATACATTTCATACTAAGAATTTTTTTCATATTCAAAATTTAAACATAAGATAACTGATTCTTCAGAAAGAAGCAATTTCATCCATTGTATTGTATCCGTCGATGAGACCTAACTTATTAAATAGACAGATGCACTTTTATATTTTTTTTAAAAAGCTATTACTCCTATAATATAGTATAGTATTAAATATGTGACCTCACCTAAGTCGATTGGATACTAAAGCCATGTAAAGATATCGTCATCTGTTTCTTTAATTTAATAGCTACTTCGTCATCAAATCAAAGAATCCCCATCGTATCTATTCGATGTGTATACTTGTCCTCTCTATGGTAGATTTTATTTATTGGCTATTAACTTTTTTATTTAATGCACTCATTATTCTTTATACTTAAAATTGGGAGAATTTAAAATTTAATCGTTGATATTAAGAAAATTATATTTATAATATTTCAATTTTTATGTAATATTGATAAATTTTTGTATATAAATTTATGTTTTATGTTAAAAGCACGAGATCTCAAAAACTACCTCCTCTCGTGGTGTAGTGGGGTTGGCATTTCATCGTTCTTGGAATTTAGGTATCTATCATATTTACATTTACTATTGGCATGCTATAGACTAAGCCCCATAAATATTCGGGGTTGTTTATGGAATTAAAGGTGATATATATTAGAGTGAAGATTATTTTAATGGTGATATCTGAATAATAATTATTTTAGATTTTATATCGTTTAAATTCATATCTCAATCCTTAAAGTCTGTTTGTTTCAAAATTTGGATTTATATTATTCATATTTTAATTATTAAGTGTTTTTTTTTTCTTTCTTATTTTACAATTGTTTAGTTAGTCTAATAGATTTGAATGATTAAAACTAGGGAAAATTACGCATATAAGCAAACATATATTAGTTAATTACTTAACATAACTATAGTTTGTCTTAATTACAATTGGCGATCTATTTTTAACTATAATTACACGGCTTAGCTTTTTAGTTTTGTATAATTCGCACATTTGTATAATTCAGAATTTGTATAATTTGTATAACTGTTTACACTTCTGATGTTTGTAATTGTATAAATTCGTTATTTCGAGTTTATACAAAAATAATTGAATTATACAAGCCTGCAAATTATACAAATCCGCGAATTATACAAACGAGACAGCTTAAACTGTAGCTACATTCCGTAAATATGCAAACTATAGCTATGGAGCATAATTAAATTTATTATAGTGGCTATTTGCGAAAGTTCCTCAAAAAACTATAACAAAGAACAATATATGAGGACACTCTGAAACCAAAACTGAAAAAAAATAAAAATCAAGGTCTATATCACGATTATCAATTACTATAACATATGATCCTACCCATAGTTACAATTATCAGTTAACACCATTCTAGATCGATACACACAGTGATACTTAGTCATTACCACCAACAATTGACATATAAAATTTTAAAAATATTTTATTGATGTAATATTAACTTAGTATTTTGTATTTATATTTTTTTAAAATAAAGATAAAATTTTATATATTCATATATTGAGAAATGAATTTTCTTAACTTTTTAGTACTCAAATCTTAATATTCAGATATGTATTTAAATTCAGATGTCTTAATCTTAAATTAAAAAATAAATGAGGCAAAATGATAATTCTCCTCGTAACAAATACGAATGAACTTTTGCATCCTATGGCCCTTTTTGGACATCATTTAAAGTAAATAACTAGTTTAACATTTTGATTTGAAATTGAAATTTTGTTTGGACATAATATTTGAATTGGAAAAGGGCTAAAAATACCCCTGTACTATTTGAAAAGGTTTAAAAATACACTTCATCTACCTATTGGGTTAAAAATACCCCTCAGTCAACCTTTTTGGTCTAATATTACCCTTTAAACTAACAATCTTCTATTTTTTTATTATTTTTTTAATAATTATTACGTGGCATCTTTCTATTGGATAAAGTTAAATTCCAACCTACCAAACTTTCTCCTACCCACTTGACCCATATTGATATTCCTTGTCCCAAATCCAATTAAAAGATCCATAAAAAAAAATTTGAATCTCTTCTCCCCTGAACCTAATTTCTATGTGGCAACTTTTCCTTTATCTCTTAATTCTTCATCGTAAGCTTCTCTTTTCTTGATTCTATGGTTTATCGATTGGGTTTGTCAATGTGGTTGCTTAAAGATTTAATCTTTTTTATTTCATGAACATACATTTCGTTGTTGGTGTTAATCTAATGAAATTCATGTTAATTGTTTGTTATTGATAAATTTATTTACATGGGTCATTGTTAATTTCTGCTCTAAATAAGCTTAAATTTGAGAATCTTCTTTATCGCTGAGAGCAGAAAACTTGACTGAATCCTTCATCGTGAGCTTCTGTTTAATTGATTCTATAGTTTATGGATTTAGATTGTTAATGTGGTTGTTCAAAATTTAATCTTCTTTGTTTCATGAACATACATTCCGTTGTTGGTGTTTGTTAATCCGATGAAATTCATGTTAATTGGTTTAGGAGGAGAAGAGATGATATCTTTTTTATTTGTGATGGATCTTTTAATTGGGTTTGGGTCAAGAATTGTCAATATGGGTCAGGTGGGTGGGTAGGAGAAAATTTGGTGCATTGGAATTTAACTTTATCCAATAGAAAGACGTCACGTAATAATTATTAAATATAATAATTAAAAAATCTAAGATTGTTAGTTTGAAGCTAAGGGTAATGTTGGACCAAAAAGGTTGACTGAGGGGTATTTTTAACCCAATAGATGGATGAGGGGTAATTTTAAACCTTTTCGAATAGTATAGAGGTATTTTTAGCCCTTTTCCGTATTTGAATTGATTAAGTTGTATTTATTTTTATACAAAAGGAAATCTTACAAATTGTAAAATCTATCAAGAAAAAAAATCAGTTATTGCACAATCTTATCAAAATAGTAAATTATAGTTCATAAACAAAATATTAGAATATCATAAGACCATGCATTGTAAATTGCATATGTTTGGTTTCTTTTATGAATGAATATTTCTGATTACAATCTTTCAAATACAAATAATTTTACAAAAAATCAATAGTTAATAATAAATATAACTTGTTATTCTTTTGATATAATTATGAGGCTCCTTTTTTTTCAAAAATAAAAAGATGAATATATTTTATATAAATTATAAACTTATAAAAAAAATAGCTCCTTGAAGTTTCTAATCTAATCATAATTATTTAAAGGCGGTCTATTATTAATATTATTAGTATAATTATTATTCTTATTATTATTTATAAACTATTTATAAATTATTTATGATACTTGATTGCGGAACGACTTTTTAAAAAAAAGAAAAAGATTTTCGAAGCCAGATCGAATAAATCATCAATTTTAAGTAGCTAAAAATTGATCTAAAGAAATAGAAGGATTGGATCAATTAAAAGTTCATGAAAAAATTGAGCATGTCCTTGATTTTTACATTTTCAATATATTTTTATAATTATTGTTTTAATATAACATCTTTATCCATCGGTTATTCCGGCGTTATCTCTCATGCATATTTGCACGAATATTTTTATTTGGATAAAATTGAAGAAATCGACTCAGAGTTGATTTTTGCAACAAAAAGAAAAGAATTATTATTTAACAAACTTAACTCTTTTAGTCGTTTTATTTAGTTAAGTGATATTTAAAAAAAATAAAAATAATGATATAAAAAAATATATTTAATTTAATTTTAAAAATCGGCGGACATGATTAATTCTTTTATCATGATCGGATTAACTCATTCAATATAAAAATCGATGGACTATCAGACTCTATCAGTCATTTTTTCTAAATTAATTTATAATCCAAACAGATTTATTTCTCTCTCTTCTAGATTTATCTGACTGTAAGTTTTTTTTTAAGAATATTGTTTAATTAGTGATTTATCATATTTAAACTTATTGAATTGTTTAGAGTAGGAAGATAGTTAGTGTAAATTGTTAGAAGTAAAGTTATGAAGTTTTAAATTTTGGTAGATTTTGTGGATTCTTTTAGGGATTTTTTTAAATATTGAATTTGATGTTTCCAATCAATAATTAGTATATTATTGGTGTTGCAATGAATTTAGAATTGATTTGACAGTAATTAATGTTGGTTATAGTTGTATATTGAAGTGATTTTAATTTTGTAGTATCATTTTTTTTCCAGGAAAAAATCGACGGTAAGGGTCCATTTTGTCCGCTGATTTTGTGGAAAAGAAAAAATCAAATGCAAAAAATTCAAAAAATTGACTTTGTCCATTGTTTATGAACATACATTCTAATAATTGATTCATCTTCTTTCAGATAAATAAGATTGAAGCATTTCAAGATAAAATATTCGATTGAACAAATCTTTTATGAGGCAACAAAATGGTTATATCCAACCTACACTTTGTTCATGAGGCTAAGATTTATGTCCTCCTCTGTGTAATTATGATTTTTGGTATATATACAGGTCGGAGGCATGCCTAAACTCCTCCGTCATTATGATGGATTTTTTGAAAAAATAAATAAATTTATCTAACAAATCTTCCATCCACTTTTTCAATTCATGCAATTCAATTGGAGCCATAGGGGGAATAAAAATTGATCAAGTATTAGAAAAACATTATTCGTTATGAGTCTTTTCTTTAACTTTTATGATCTTAGCTTGGAGAGTAAAATTTCATTGACTTACCAACCTTCCATTTTTCCTTTGTGGTTATGATTGGATCTCGCGATTGTAGTAGAATTTTTTTTAATTTTACGTGGTTATTTGTTGAAATATCTCGGAATACTCTTGTTTTTTCAGTCTGATCATCTTAATAAGTCCCAAGTAAGTATACAAACTTATTTAAAACCTAAAAAAAAACATATTTAATCACAATTTAGTGAAATTAGAAGTTGAGTTATTACATTTTCATGAAGATGAGATGCGCGCGCACACACGCCTCTGACTTTTAATCATATGATGGAAGACTTCGTAAAATTTTGGGACAGCATTGCGTTAAGTCATAAGCCTAACTTATAAAGTGATGCTTTTAATTAAAAGCAATAATTCAATACATTGTTATTACAAGCAACTTGTAAATTTTCTAGCTTATGGACAGAAATAATTGCACTTTAAATTTATTTGTTATAGGACAGGTAGATACTTTGTATACCATTTCTTCCTACTCTCTTCTTCAAATAGAAAAAATTTAAATTAAAAAGCCTCAAAAATACACAAAGAAAATAAAACTTCAGATTGTTTTCTCTTCAAATAATCTCAAAATTATCTCATATCCAATTTCAATAGGCTTGGATATAGATGGTAACTTGGTAAGTAATACGTTCAATACGAAACAAGTAATTTTAGCTCGAACCTGATACATACATTAAAAAAAGAGTATTTAATAAATTTAAATAATTAATTTCAAACACAATAAATATAAACAATTCGATTATATATCATATCGATTTTTCCATCAAAACTTAAAAAGTATTTTTCAAGTGAAAATATTATTTCTCACTCAAATTTTAACATTTTTTTCTTGTGAACCCCAAACATGTTCAATATATATAATTTAAATTTTAAATACTAGTGGTACTTTTTAAAGTAGACAAGTTCCATTATTTTTACTGATTAAAACTTTAGGTTACATCCACCAGCTTTAAAAAGACTAGCTATAAAAACCTACAGTTTGAAGACAATAGCATGTGAACATAAACTCTTGGTTTTCAAAACCTAAAACAATTACAGATAACTTAAAAACAAAAAAAGCAGGGAACATTACCTGTACATAATAGGAAAAATAAATAAATTTAGCCTCATATTTCTGTATATAATGAAACCATTAAAAGTTTTAAAAAAAAGTAAAAAAACTATAGTAGGAAGAACAAATTCTGAACTCCGCCAGTGTAATCATTCAGAGGGATATTGTGTTGAAAAAAAGCTTTTCAACTTCCCCATAAAATTAAATCTTCTTTTTTAAAAAAATATTTAATTTCTTTTGAAGAAAATAAAAATTAATCTGTCATCTTATATATCCTCTTGCCCGTAAATCCCGACTATTTGCTTTTATGTTAGATTTAGACATTCTGATGCTGACCCCTTCTTTTGGAGTGTCATTCTCGACCCTTTTAAGTGTGCGATTCGGATTTAATTAAAGTTTTAATATAAATTTTGTTCATTAAATAAAAAAAAATATATGGCATTGCATGATCAGGTACCGAATTTAAAAAATATAAAAAGACTTTGATATGTTGGTTACCAAAGTCCTTATTAAAGTATTCAATGGGACGCAATCTATATATAATATAAAACTAGATAAAAGAAAAGTGATGTGACACTTCTCTTTGGCCAATGATCCTATTTAATTTATATTTTTTCATTTTTTGACATTTTTTAATTTATTATTATTATTTTACATAAATGACATCTTTTGATATTCATAGAGGCATTAGAAAATTTTGTTACAAAAGAAATGATCAAATTTATATGCATAGTAAAGCTAAAATTAATTAGGTGAAGCCTGCTCATTTTTTTAGCCAAGAATCACAATTTTTTTACATTACTTTATAAAATAGTATTTTACAGTTTATATGTTACTTTAAATTTTTTACTTATATGAGATTTGATTTTTTTATCACGAGTGCCTTTTTATCGAATGGCAAATATTTATCTTCTCCATGATATTTGATAAACGGATCGAATTTCAATCTAGCAATTTAGGGATAAAAATCTAAACAAGCTCATGCAAGATTATTTGCGGAAAGGTATAATTATTTTTCTTTTTTATTTATATGTAAGTCGTATTTCTTATTACTTAAATTTTATTGTAAGAACTTGACAAGAGTTTCAAGTAATGCAAATTTTATACCATAAGCTCAATACAAGAGTCTCTTGAGTTTTGCATCGCTTTGGCTAAGAATTCTATTTATTTTGTTAGATTGTTTTTTTTACAGTTCTTCTATTTTTTATTGTAGAATAATACATATATCAATTAGCCATTCATTCATATTATTTAATACAAAACTTAATGATCGTTATTTTGATTACTCCCATAATTTTTATTATCATAACCTCTAAAATAATTAATTGTTATATTCATGACATTATTTGTTATTCATATTATAGTCCTATAAATCGAAGCATTGGAAGTCGTCGGAGAAATGATCACATTAGCCTTTTAAATTGCTATATTTTCGGTACTTATTTCATTCATTCTTTAATTTGACTTGAAGAATAAAATGAAGGCTATTGAATGATGATCGGCTTGTGAGAATGGATCATGTTGACTAAAGTTCAGAAGATTGTGTATCGATTTCGTGTTTTTTTATTTTTATTTTTAAAAATGATTAAGATTGTAAAAATAATGTTGCATTTTTTATTTTTATTTTGTAAATCTCTTTGTTTTGTATTTTATATAAAAAATTTATTGTCGTAAGTTTATATTTTCTTTTGATTGAAAAGAGTAACTTATGACTTTGTTGGAAGTCATCTAACTACTAACCAAACGATTTTTTCTATGAAATTAATTATATGTATGAACAAATATATAATAACATCTTATCGTCTTTCATAACCGCGCGAAGCGCAGACAAATTCACTAGTAATGATATAATCATAGAGTAATAAAAATGATGTCATTATAGATTTGCCAAGGTAAATTTTGTTTGGAACGAATGAACTTTTTTTTTTTTTTACCCTCCCTAGGAGCTTCCACCCCTTTTTGCTACCTTGTTGACTCGAACTCGCTACCTTCGGGTTGGAAGTGAGGGGTGCTTACCATCCGAGTAACTCCAACGAACTAAAAAGATGTGATAATTATTTTTTATTTGAATTTAATTTTTATACATTTATGCAGGATAAACCCTGGTTCAGTAATAATAATTCTAATTTATTACTTATATCTTCTTCTTGTTTTTTTGTTATTATTGTCTTGAAATGTAAATAATCCATAACATAATTTGAGAAGAATGTACTTTTTGAGGCAAGGATCTAGAGTTAATGCCATTCAATAAAAATATTTAAAAACTTCATAAATATACTATATGTTTGGTACGTGAAAATGGAAATTTTTAGACTGACATCTTAAATAAAAAATAATTGTTTCTAATTCGAATTTTGCAAACACAAGTATACTATGCTTAATGCTAATGTTTACTTATTTCTAGGTGCCAAAAAATAAAATCATTATCAATGAATTTTTTTTTTTTACATCTATTTTAATTTTTCAGAAACTTCTGTTCTCCATTTTTTTTTCACGAGCTCCATCTTTGCCATACCATTTTATCTCACTGTCGCATCCGCGTGGAGATTAATGTGTAAAAAGTTTCATTCATTAATTAGAACATATTTTTATTTTTAAAAAGAATTAAATTGAAGTGGTGTCTTGTTATCTGAAAGCTCGTTTGGTACGAACGATAAGGAATAACTAATTTCAAACTAATTTTTAGGATAGTTTATTTTATGTTTGGTTGGATAAAATTACAAATTAACTTATTCCAGAATTAGTTATCCTAGATTAATAAGTTATCTCAACGTTTAATTTTATCCCATATTAAAAATGGAATAACAATCATAAAATAATTACTTACTAAATAATAATCTCAAAGATAATTTATTCTTCAGTCAAATGAGTCCTCAGAGTAATACAGTAATAAAATTGGTTAGGTATAATCAAGGTAAAACGCTTAAACTGTAAAATCATTCATTAACTAATGAAACACAAAGCTTCTTTGAATACATCGTCAGTAAGACATATTTCATGCAACAATTTATTTTCTATATCTTTTCTTTTGTACTATATATTCCCTTCGTCAACTTTTATTTGTTATGTTACGTTTTTAAAAGTTAATTTAACTAATTTTTAAAATTAAATTAGATTACGTTAATTTGATATTTTAAACAAAAAATTCAGATATTCAAACACAATACGAAAAGTACTAAAAATTACAATTTTTTGCATATCAATATGATGAAAAATACATCATAAAATATTTGTAAATTTTTTAAATAGTTTAATTCAAAAAAGAAAACTACGACAATTAAAAGTCGACGGAGATAATTATCTTCGTGTTGGAAATAGATGAAAGGCTTTTACTGCATGATCACGCTTTTAGCTGTCACATTCCCCCAACTAATTTTTTGGAACGTCGTTCAACCATTATTACTAATTATGAGTTTGTATGTATCAATTTCTACACCACTTAATTATGCTTCACTCGTGTCCAATTAATTGGTTTTCATTTCAATTTTTAAATTATCATACAAACTTAATTATCAAGTTTGTATGATAATGTTACGTTCTTTCCTCATTTTTTTTAAAAAAGTAATTTTTTTAATAATTACGAAATATATTGGAGTTATACGCTAATTAGCGACTTAGCTTAAGGAAAATGTTGCATTCTTTAATTAAATTAAAAATATCAGGTCTCTTGGCCTTTTTAAAATTTGATAAATACATTAGATCAAAGAAAGAAAAAAAACAGTAAAATTGAACTCACATGTTATTATATGAGAAATTTTCATCATAACGCTAGATTGACAAATTAAATACATTATGTTGGAGATAATATAGTAATTGAAAATGGTGGTTGCAACATTTATTCTTTTAATTAATGAGAAATAAACTGGAGCATCGTATAGGATTTGGATGATTATATATTATCGAATATATATCATGCAACGACATCGTTTGTAGGCACCTTATTTTCAAATGACTAGTTTTTTCCCCTTACATTATAATTCATCCATCATTACTACTAAAAATATTAGTAGGTGTAAAAAGTATTTTCAAAATGAAAGGAGTAAATTTTAAGAAATTAAATTCACTAAACGTACTACTTTTATTTTCAAATTTTGATATGTTATCCCTTTAATTTTCTTTATCAAACAACTTTTTAACTTTCTATTTAATGCTACTATAATCATTAATATACATCAAAGTTAAACATTTTGAGAGTTTGTATTCCATCAAATACTCTCATATAAAGTAAATAACATAGACCAATGATATAAAATCATATTTATTCCAACATACTACTTATAAAGGTAATACTAGCACTGATTGGTAAACTTTGAATTACAATTAGACATTTATTACAGGACTATGAGTCGTCACTTATATGTAAAGGTAATTTAGATCGAATTAGAAAAGGAAAAAAATAATATCACCTCTACTAAAACGTTACTATTTTCTTATCGAAATTTCTTACTAAAAAAATTATTCAGTAGCTATCCTACATAGATATTTGGATTAAGTCGATGGGAAAAAGAATAAAGGTATTATTGTTTTATTCAATCAAAATGAGTGAAAAATTACATTTGAAAGCACAAGGGTATAGCCATTGGTTAATGAAGTGGTTGTTGAATCCTGAAATTTGATGTTCAAAACTCAATGGAGAAAAAAATATAGTACTAGGTAATTCTATTCCTATATGTGCAAGCTTGATGAACAGAATTACTTGATACTTGTTGTTGTTGGAAGGTGACAATTAACTCGTAAAATTAATTAAGATGCGAGAAAACTGATCCAACTAGTACAAATTTTAGTGTGGATTTTTTTTTTCTTTTTTCTAGTAGTGTGTGTTGAGTTCCTTTGTAGTACTAGCTGTAGAGTATTTACTTTCTATTTAATGCCCGTGCAACGCGTAAATTCTTCTTTATTGATGCAACCACAACACAAATCCCATTATAAATACAACCTCAAAATCCATATATCCCTACTACTTACATTCTCTCCTGCACAAACAACCTTGTCCTAAGAAAAAAAAAAAAACTCTACCAAATTTTCTTTTGCATTTTTTTCATATTGAAAAAAATAATGGAAGATGCAATGAGAAGACTTAATCAAGAATGTGATCTTCCTCTCCAAAACACTACAAACTCTACCACTCTTAATAAAACTAGATCTTCTTGTTCATCAAACAAAAGATCACTGAAAGACACTACTACTGGTCCCTCGGCGGTAAGATACCGCGGAGTTCGTCGTCGTCCATGGGGACGTTACGCAGCTGAAATTCGTGACCCTCAGTCTAAAGAAAGGAGGTGGCTTGGTACTTTTGATACCGCTGAAGAAGCTGCTTGCGCTTATGATTGCGCTGCTAGAGCAATGCGTGGTGTTAAAGCACGTACTAATTTCGTTTACCCTCCTTGTCCTACTCCTACCCAACCCACTTGTACGAACGATGCTTTGTTTAATATTCATTCGTCGTATAACTCTTTGAAATCAACATCGCCTTATTATCATCAGAGTTCTAATACTCTTAAGGACTTGTCTAATAGACCCTTTTTTCATTCCTCTAGTCCTTATGGTTCTACAGGGCGTGGTCATGTTATTGGTTCGACTTGTCAGAAAAGCAACGATTCTTTGAATATGCTTCTGTTTCGTGAACTTCTGAGTTCAAATTCCAGTAACAATAGTACTGCAAGTAATTTGAACGTGGCTGGTAGTATGAATATGCCTAATCTGTACGAACAGCTGCCGAATTTCATGAATAATCGCAATACGAACAGCTTCTGTTCGTATTTGCCCACTAGCAGCAACACCGTTATTCCCAGCTCTTCTGTCATGACCACTCAAGTCCCCAAATTTGATAACACCATCCATTTTACTGTCAACAACATTAGTACTACGAGCACTACCGCACATGATTCTGCTGCAGGGATGGATTTTTTTCCATCTGAGCCGTCTGATTCTGGATTATTAGAAGAGGCCTTAAATGGTTTTTTCCCAAAGCCCAAGCCCATTAAGTCTCTGCCATCATCATTACCTAATTACTCTACTAAAGAAGAATTTTGTAATATTTTCTCTCAACAACCACAACAGCTACAACAGGAGCAGATTAATGATGGTGGTTTAAACAGTGATTTTGGATTATTATCGTCGTCATCGTCATTGTCATCATTTCCAGTGGATTATTTTCCAGGAAATCTTCAGGTGTCACCAGGAGACAACATGATGGGAGACATATTTCAGTATCCAGATCTTCTCAGTATTTTTGCAGCTAAGCTGCAAAATGCTTAAACTTTGTACTACATCTTGCAGGACTTTTATCTACCTGACTTAATGTACTAATTTTCTATTATATGCTTCTTAATTAATTAATTACTAGTATTTAGAAGGATCTGGATTTGTTCTGTTTCTGGTTTAAACAAGAAATTTCAGCTGTTTAACTTCACTTGAAATGTAAGAGTTTATTCAGTAATATAGCAGTATTATTTTCTTAATATATATCATTCCTCCAGCTTCTTCTTTTTTTCTTCTTCCGTAGCTAAAGCGATTTTATTAGCTTGTTATTTCTCTGAAATGATAAAATCCATAAGGATGCTTTATGAAAATTTAGAAATTCGACGTTTTGAATCGATTGGGATGGACCTTTATTTTTTCTTTTTTTAGTTGTATCTATTTCTGGTTTTATATTAAGGGAATGTTTGTTTGTTACATTGTTTGGTGGTGAACACGTAGAGGTGTCACAAAGTTTTTTTTTTTTTAATCTCTTGGCTACATATGCTTTTAGGGAAAGTTTATTTGGTTGTGTTGACTTATTTTTCAAATATTGTACTTTATGCATGTTTTGTATTTTGGTACAATTAATTTTCTATTTTCTATTTTCTATCTTCGGAATTATGGGCTTTTGGTGTATACTGTCAATCTTGCCTTGTTCTTGCAGAAAACAAAAAAAAATCACCTTTTTTAAAAAAAGGTAGAAAGTGAAGTACTAGTACTGCTTTGGTTTACAAAATAATAAAGAGTTCTGAAGTAATATCCAATTTTATAATTTTTATTTCAACTTGTGAGTTAATTACTTAATTATCTTTTCAAAGTAAAATATGCATATTAATAGTTTACCATGCTTTAGACTCTAACAAGTTAGTTAGAATTGAGTATATGAATTCTCTAAAATTGGAATTGAACTATGAGTTGTTGGCTACTCTCTCTCAGCCCATTTTACTTTTTATTCTTAAAAAAGATTTAGTTGAATTTGTATGAATTTTAAAAAATAAGATATATTGCTTCAATTGAGGTAAATAAATAACTAAGCATATAAGAAATAAGTTAATGACAAATTGAATATATTAAGTAAATAATGGATTAATATAGTTTGAGTCAGCCTTCGAAAAAGGTTAACTTAAGTAATTGATTGATAAGCTAATCGAACAAGTAATGAAATTACCAAAGATATTAGAATATGGAAATTAATGATTCACAAGATGATGATCCTACCGTTTTTATAGGGGTAACTTTTCAGGAATAGATTGTCCATCATTAATTTTTATTATTTGTGATGAATGATATTCAAAAATAAAAATAACGTCAAATATCACTCGTGGAATGATTTCATAATGATTAATGTGTGCAAATGACTTTTCCTCCTAATGGTCATAAGTATTGGTCCGATTTAATTCTATGGGGTGAATTGCTCCATCGATCTCTTCAAGTATTATTATTATTTTGCTCATTTTTAATGTATCCTTGCTCAATTCAACCACACATTTAACTTTACATATGTCTCGATTATTTTTACTCTATACAATTATGCATCTAAAGATTTGAATTAACTGTCACACCCCTTATAGAATTGTCAAGTAGTATATTAAAAGTATGTACTTTTTTCTTTTTACTTCTCTATTTGTTGGAATTAATAATTTTAAAAAAATTATAATTAAAAATTAGTAACCATTTCGTAAATAATTGACGAGAGGGTGTTGCTCGGATGGTAAGCACCCCTCACTTCCAACCCGAAGGTTGCGAGTTCGAGTCACCAAGGGAGCAAAAGGGGTGGGAGCTCCTAGGGAGGGATAAAAAAATAAAAAAAAATTCGTAAATAATTTGAAATATTAATAATCAAATTTTTAGCAAAATATTAATAAGAATAATTTAGTAGACTAAATACTTGAGGAATACTTCTTTAAAAAAATACAAAACACACAAATAAACGAACAACTAAAAATGGACGGTCAGACCAATACTCTTTTTCTCGATGATCATATTTTTGCAACTTAAGGTGTGAATGTGAGAAGTGTTCCCAAATAGTGTTATTACTCCTACTATTTTTCATAAATAAAGAAGAAAGAATGACTATATTCAAATAATGTCATTTATTCTCCAGATTAAATACCAATAATAGCTCTGGACCATCAAATATTGATGAATTAATGTAATAATTAATAAAGTACCTTTATCTGACACGAAATATGTACACGCTCAACGTGCATCAACTGCTTATTAGTCACAAATTATCTTGACCTCAATTTATAATTATCTAATTTAATCAAGTGACATGTGTTTACCCTATACATTTAGCTCATGTTAATTTCACCCTAGGAATAACAACCAAGTTCAGGCGTAAAGCGTTCACCGTCAACGGATGTTGGGTGAGATTGCTCCTTACTTAATCAGAGATTTCGAATTTGAACATTAAATATGAAAAAATTCTTGAAGCTTTCTTCTAAATGGTGCTCTACGCAATGCGAATCCAAAATAGTTGTGCTCCAATGCAATACCAAACACCGAGTGGAAAATAAAAAGTAATTTTAAAAAAGAAAGTACAAGGTGATGATTCAACTCTTAGAGTGACTCAGCATAATGCTCTGAGAAATTGGAACCGGCCTCAAAGGATGTGATCCTGGCTTAGAAAACTCCTCATCCGCCGTTAGAGGATTCATTTGTGACTTCCCCTTTCGGAGAGTTTTCAATCGTAGGATTCAGTCCCGGCAAATGCGATGCAGTGCAAGACGCTGCAGACTATGTGGTCGATGACGTAAAAGATATGCCGACAACTAGCCAACTCCGCTCGAGGAACATGGAGACTAGTTGAAGTACTGTGCTGCAACTGAGATAATGAAAAAATATTTCACCCTTTTAAAGAAAACTAATTCTATATTTAATTTATAAAGTTTTGGCTTTCTAGATACTTCCTTCGTTCCATTTTATATGTCACCCTTTTTTACTTTGCACTTGCACTAAAAAATGATGTAACTTTACCCTTCTATCCTTATTTAATGTTTTCCTAAGTCAACTTTATTAATAAATAACAAGATTAATTAACTATTCTATCAAGGGTATAATAGGTAAAATATGGTAATTTATGAATAAATTTTATAAAATGACAAGTATTGTGGTCCAGCTATTTATAGAAAGGGATGACATATAAAATGAGATGAATGAAGTAAAATCTTAAGATTCAATTTGCAAGACAAATCTAACCAAATTTATATGTGGTCGACAAAAAAATTAATTAATTTTATTTTTGCACGAGCCCAATGTGAGGAAAATGACATAAAGTAAAGCAATTAATTAATAAGTGCGGTCCATATAAGTTTTTTTTTTTTATATAAATTTTACAAATAAGACGTGTATAGAGGCATTAAATATGATCTAAAAATTGATACGAAAATTAAGCAGAGTAATCGTTCGGTCATAAATGGTCCAGTTATCAACTTATTATATCTTATTCTCCATTCTTATTTTTCTCTTTCTCCCACTCTTAAAATTTAATTATTTTATATTAGAATCAACGATTTTTTTCTCTTCATTTTATTTTTTGTATAATAGTGTGGATATACTGTTTATATATCACATATACAGAAAGATACAATATATATATATACACACTATTTCTTGTGGGTTGTGCACATTATAATTTTGTGTTCGGTTGATTTTTCGCATGACCAATATAACCCATTTTAAAAGTAATCTTTCATTTTAATTGAATGCTAGCCTAATACTGAACCATTTTTAAGATTTACTTTAATTTGACTTTATCGTTGAAAATTATAAATTTTATATTTTAAGAAGATCTACCAATAAATATCTTTGAGTAACTTGGTATTGATAAAAATATCTTTAGAGCAATACATGCAATGAGAAATGATTATAAAGATCCTGAAAATATACAATTAGATACGTTTCCACATATACTTCCTTTCAACTAACTTATCAAGTATCAACTAATATAAGCTATTCATTTTATTTTCTTTTGAATTTACATGTAATTTGATTTCACATGTCATGAACTAATAATTCTATTATATATAATCGAACTCAACACAATAACTTATTCAAACATTTTATTTTACTTTTAATAACCATGCAGTGCATGACAACCTAGCTAGAATATATGCTCTACGAAGCATCATTGCATGTACTAATATTTTTCGATGTAGAAATAATATAGATAAATTAGTATATGGCTTTGTGACAAAAATAAAAATAGACACACTATAAACGAAATATCAAAATTAGCTTTGAACGATATTTCGTAGCTAATAAAAATTTATCGCTAAATAGAATTAGCAATGACCTTTGCTATTTATCTTGGTCCGATCCGTCGCTAATTTGTTTTTTTTATTAGTGTTGTATATCATTGCAACCATTCTTCTTTCGATAGACAAACACGACAAGTGGGAGAATCTTAGTAATTTAATTGATTGATTATTTTAATTTTCATCTTAAAGGTGAGGGTTCAATTTTTTTTTTTATCTTGTCATCCCTTTCTTCATTTCCCTTTTTCTTACCCCCAATTTATATATTTTTTGTAAAGGAAAAGGCAAGTGTTAATTAATCGATGTATCGTATTTATGGATGTATAAGTGACCTTAATGAACATGATCCGATGTAAATGTGGGCATGCAGTAACTCAGTTGTGACAGGTAGTAGCGGAGCAGAGCCAAAGATTTCATTCAAGGTGTTCAAACTTTAAAGGGATAAATAATTATTTTTTTCAACAAACTAGGTGCACAAATCATTTTCTTGTTCTTAAATAGAATTGGGTCGGAAGAAGATTGTGTTAAAAAATGGAAGTAGTAAAAAATATTTTTTTGTTCTTAAATATAATTTGGTCCAAAAAAGATTGTGTTAAAAAATGAAAGTAGTGAGAATCAAACCACAAACTCCAAGGACTTAAATGAGCATACACTTATCACTGGACTATCAACCCCTGTGTTCATCTTTTAATATATATAAATGCAAATAATAATGAATATTTTATTTATACATATGATTTAATTTTCCGATAAGAATGTTTTACTGACCACCCTTACTGAACTGTAGCTCCGCCACAGGTAAATAAAATTAGTTGGGTGGAGTGAAAGAAGCAAAAAATCAAATCAATATTAAAGCAAGCTGTATATAAGTTGGAGACAATATTCATTAATCAGGATACAAAATAATGTGACCTACATGACCTCAGCATAGGCAAATAATTTTTGCAAGTACCTTAATAGCTATTTAATAATATTGAATAGAAATGTGGAGTATATCTCCCTAAGAACCAAACACTACAATGAATGCACACAGTATTGCTGGGAGGAATTAAGGATCTCCTTCTGCTGTATGCCATCCCAACAGGTGACACTTAGAATCCCCCTTACATCATTGTCTTGTAAGCAGGTTTATCCGACGATGATAAAGTCAGAATTTTAATTTTTTAGGTTCTGAATTCTATAACGATGATTTTAAGTGTTAATAATAAACTTGTGTATACAAATACAGTATTTAAGCAAAAGTTATTAGGTTCGGCCGAACTCGTATCCGAGCTTCTAGCTCCCCCCTATTTTCCGGATTTCTTTTCAAAAAATTATACTCACTATACCAAAAATGATTAATAGCTGCAATTAATTAACGGTAATAGTTTAATTATCGCTAAACATGTATTTTAAAGGCAATTAACACTCTTTGAAAATTAACTAATGTCAGTAAAGACTTAATTACTCTTTGTTATTGTATATATTTACTGTCGCTAAAATGTATTTTTGTTATAATGATTGTATGTATAAGATCAATTTTTTTTTTTATGTATGTATAACAAGTTTTAAATCTCCTTTGATTTTTCAAATATTTACTTTTATAGTATTTTAAATCTTTTAGAGATAATTAATTCTAACTCCGTCATATATGTGTATACTTGATAAAGTATTTGAATTTGGGTAGTGGTACACATATAATATTATAATACATCCATGTACGTGTTGTTGTCACTATATGACATTATAGTGTTATACTATATACTATATAATATCATTGTATTTGGATTAAATATTGGTAGATAGATATATGGAGCTAAATAAATTGATGCCTGGATTTATTTAGTGATATTGTTGGGTACTTCAGTTATGTTCCAACAAATACAGTTGATGAGGCTTTTGTCCCTCTTTAATTTTGCAAGCTGTGACATAATGCTTAGATATTATTATTATACATAATATACAGTAATACTTACTGATACAGTACTGACAAGTAATATTATGTTAGAGATTTCTTCTACACCATTCATAGTTTCATTTGTGTCGTCATCCCTCTTTTTGATGGGGTCTATCACTGTTCATTAATAAATCCCTCAGACATCACTAATGATTTTCTTCCATGATTTAATACCCTAATAAATATCAATTGCGTTCACAGACGAATTCAGAATTTGAGATTTGTGGGCAATATGATGATGACCAAGAGGGCAGCAATACACTTTGTTAATGGGTTCCCATGTCATATTTGTTACTCGCTTCATTTCAATTTGTTTTAGTTTTTTTTTTTTAGTTTGTTGAAAAAAAATGATTTTTTTTATAGAGTTTTGTCCTGATTTTTTTATATATATTTTTTTCCCTAGAAGGAAAATCAAATTACTACCATAACTGCTTTGACTATTTTTGAAAGAAAATATTAGGGGTGTCAAATGGGTGGGTTAGATTGAAATTAGAGATATTAAAATAGATTGAAATAGAAATTGGGTTGGGTCTTGACCCGGCCAAGTTTACTTTGGACTCAAATGAGCTTAAAAATGGGGTGGCTCTTGACCTGCGAAATTTGATCCGCTTAATCTCAATAATTTTAATATATTATTATGTAAGTTTTATAACCACAATTTGAATTTTAACTCAAGAAAAATTGAAAAAAGAAGTTACAAATGTATAGATAAATTCTAAAAGATGTAAAATAGATAGTAATTCATACTTCAATATATAAACATATATTATATCAATGCAAATAAAGAGTCTTAAAACATGTTGAAATTATATATTAAATTGGGTTCAATTAAGGATTCTATTAAAATGGGTTGAGATTGAACCCAATTCAAATTATTTTGAGCCCAACCCTTAAAATTCTAGTCGGGTTACCTATAATTAGACTCATTTTTGACACCTCTAGAAAATATAATTCTCTTCCATGTAGGAAATGTTTGGAATTCCATAAATTGAAGATCTTCTTCTCATACCAGAAAATAATAATATCCACAGAGAGTTTTGTTTATGGGAGATTTTCTCCAAATATATTTATGCCTTTTCAATTATAATATGTAGACCGTTTAGCCAAACTATATTAATAATATGTTTTTAGTATGCTCTGATTTTTCGTTTGATTTATCGCCAACATAATTTGCAATTGTAAGCTTCCGCATGACGTCCTTATTCTTTGAAACCCAACACCTTTTCCTTTTTAGCAACTTTTTAATTTTACTTTTCACCTGACTTGTTTCTCTAGTTTTAAAAAGGATTTTGAATTGCCATCTAATTTCTAATGATAAATTAGGAAATTTAAATTGTATTGAAATGTAAACTCATTAATTTTATGAAATCAGTGAAATTTTAAGTAAGAATTTTACTTATTCTAAGAAAAGGCGTTCCTTTAATTGAACAAGAAGGGATTTATCTATTTCATTTTATTTGTCTTGATTTTGGAATGGAGGATCTGGGCCAACTTCTTTGCTTGAGAGCCCAACTTTTGCTATTGGTGAGAAGTTTCAAGAAGGTAAAATTATGCGGATAAACAAACATATATCAGTTAATTAGTTAATATAGCTACAGTTTTCTTTAATTATAATTCGTGATTTACTCTTAGGTATAATTACGCGGCTTAGTGTTTTACTTTGTATAATTCGCACGTTTGTATAATTTGAATTTTGTATAATATAATTTGTAGAACTGTTTAAAGTTCAGATGTTTGCGTTTGTATAAATTTATTCATTCGTTTTTATAGAAAAATAATTCAATTACACAAACGTACCAGTGAATTATACAAACTCACTCGCGAATTATACAAACTCACGAGTAATACAAATGAGACAACTTAAATTATAGCTACAAGCCTACAACTAGTAAATATGTAAACTATAGCTATGAAGTATAATTATATTTATTATAGTGGTTATTTGCGAAAATTTCCGAAGAAGAAAGATTTGGGCTTGCCGCATGGCCCAATGAGTTCTGAATATTTGCAACAGTTCAAGCCTCTTTAACAATGTTTTCTGAAAATATACTTTGGGCCGAACAGGCCCAACTCGCTTTGGCCAGTTACTGAATTCCTAGAAAATTGTGATTTGGGCTGAAAATACTAATAACTCTGATTTTAGAAAGTTTGGCCAGGCAGGCCCATATCTGGTTGTACATCCAGAGACCCTTTTTTGGGCATGCATTAATTTGAAGGACGAAATAACAAACATAATAACGCTTTATACCTATAGTTTTGATAATGGGAAAATCACTTACGTGTACACTTTTTAAAAAATATTTACGACATTTGTCAACATTATTCTTTTAACTATATATAACAATTTGGCTGAATGGCAGCACTTTTTGCTAAGTTTAAAGGAACAATGTTTAAGTAAGTATTGCTAAAAGTTGACAAAAATGGTAATAAATTAAAAGTATACTTAAAAGTGGTAATTATTGAATAAAAGACCTTCACTTATGTAATTTAACGTTTGATAATTGAACTCCAAAGCTATAGTTCTGTTTGCTATGGAGGCTTCTGTTTGTATAATTCTGTCTGATTGTATATTTTGCTTGCGAATATACTCATAGGATAAGTATATACAATTTTTGAATTTATACATTTAGGAATTTTTCAGAACTCTGTTTGTATATTTCACTTGCCAATATACAAACAGAGTAATTTATTATGAATTTTTCATTCGTATTCAAATAGCTAGGGTAAACATATACAAAATTCTGGATGTATACAAATCAGGTGAATAAAAAAATTGAGAAAACTATAGCCGCAAATTATAATTTTCTTAAACTATAGCTGTAGTACCTTATATAGGCTAAATGTTTACTATTCTGCATCATAAGCTTTTTACACAAAAAAAAAAAAAAACAATATGAAACCGAATTTCTTGAGGCCAAGATGGCCAAAACCCAACAAATCACAACTTCTATTTTTAAAATTTTGCATTCTTTTAGAATACGTAAAATCTGCACTTTTGAGCTCCCGTAGTATCCTATGTATATCATTTTGTATCTATTTATCTTAATTCTTATGAATATATTTCCATGATAATGTGTGTGATATGAACCATATACAACGTGATATATACATAAAAGACCGACATTTTCTAGGTCTGATTTTGATACATGTCTAATTACTTCTTTTTTAAAAATCATATATATAAAATGAATACTTTGCATACTTGAGAACTAGTTACTTATATTTCCTCTTAGCAAAAGTATACAATCCTTCCTTACCTTCTCTTATTTTCCACCTCTGCTTAAATTTGGAAAGAAATGATAACATCAATATATTATTTGAAAAGTACACAAAAAGTATTATAAATTACTATAATTATTAATTTAAAATATTTTAAAATCATCTTACAAATTTAATTAATTCTCCACATTCTATCTATATCACATAAATTTAAATAAAAAAATAATATATATTAAACTCGTGCTAGCATGGACTCCTGTATCTAGGTTGAAAAAACTTGAGAAGACCAACCCCCTCCCCCAAGCCAGAAAGAAACATGATTACCAACGAGGGTTGTAGTGAAATGGTAAGTACTCCTTTATACTCTTACTCAGATCTCTCGGATTTGAGTCCCTATAGGTACTGAATTATCTTTGTTAGGGAGTATTTTACCCCTCCCCCTCCCCAATGTAAAACTTTCTAACTCGAATTCAAATTTAATCGGGATTCAATACAAGTATTTTGATCGAACACCAAATAAAAATAATAATTCTAAAACTTACTTTTTGCTAAGACCTAATAAAATGATGTGAGAAAGGGGGTCCTTTATAATATTCGAGAACCCACCCATGGGATTGTAATGTCCAAGCCATCATAACAGTTTTGGGACCCCTTTGAAACAAAGTGCTCTAACGTAACCTTATTATATTCATCATGATTAAAACAAAGCAATTTTATTTTTATTTAAAAAAAAACACGATAGGAAGAATTAAAGAAATAAGGTGGTTGACAAAGTAGTTGTAATTTTATCTTACTCGACATTAAAAAATGTGATAAAATGAATAACATCAATCCACTTTTAATTGAAAGCTTTTTTTACTCGATGTAACTTTAGATTAATTGGTCAATAAATTTTGTATAAAAAATGAACAAACAAAAAGAGCTTTTTCTTGCACTAATTTCCACAAAATGCTCTCAAACTTCTATACACTTTTATTAGAAAATAAGGAGTGAACAAATATAGTAGCTAACAATAAAATTTTTAACCTTATCCCATTTAGCTATTAATTAGCGATAATTTATAAGAAAAATTAATTAATCAATTAGAAGATCTTTATCGATGAATTACTTGATGATTATCGATAAATTTCCTAGCTAATGTCCTAGTTTTCAGTAATGATATTTTTTTCTCCACATGTCCACGTACCCTAATCCAAAATATTTAAAAAAAATTAGGAAATAGATTAAAGTTTTCTTGTATTGATATTGGATATTTGGAGTGGTTGAGTGATGACCATAAAGTGATTTAAATTTTGGATGCAGATGGGACATTTTATGGAGTTGATTATATCTCTCGTGACACCAAAGGAAGAAAAAGACTAAAGATATTTGAATTAAAGATGAAAGTTGTATTATGTTATTATATTTATATAATAAATAGATATGACTATAGCTATCTTTGCTTTAATTACTACTATACTGCACTCCCATCACTTTTTTTCCCCTTATCCTTTTAGTTTTACCCACAACCAAATATCCTTATGAAATTAATATGGGTTGTGGTGCAATGGTAGGACTGTTTCACCCTTAATCAGAAGTTTCGGGTTCGAACTCTGAATATGAAGAAATTCTTGTCAGGAAAGCCACTTCCAAATGAATTATACAGTGCACGATCGAATTTAATCGAGGCACCAATACGGAATTCGGACATGAAAAATCGAAAAAAAGGAAAAAGATAACCCTCATGAATCCTATTGAACTATAACTTCCCTTTTCCCAAAGTTCTTATCTTTATTTAAAAAGCCATACCCCAATAATATTGCTAAAAAAACAACTTCTTACACATCCAAGATCAAGTAAGTTCAAAATCAAGGCCATCATCCTAAATTATGAGATTTGAAAATCTTTTCATCTTTAAAAAAAAAGATATTAATCATAGAGAAAACGAAATATTCTCCACCTTCTTTTAATTTCGTATTGGTACTCATCTTAGTGAATTGAGTTGTAATTTTTTTTTAAATGAAATTTGGTGATCTGTTTTTTTTTTTCAGTTAGAAGAGGGAATATGGAAGCTGGAGCAATTACTACTAAGGATATGAAGGTGGAGATTAATTCATCGACGGAACCGGAAAATATATCGCCAACATCGGAAAATGTAACGACGGGAGGATTAGCAAGGCAAGGAAGTATGTCCAAGAACAGTTGTCTTTGCTCTCCGACGACTCATGCAGGTTCCTTTTTAAAAAAAATTAAACTTCGATAAAGTAAGAATCGAAGTTCAGTTATATACACTAACAATAACAATGTAATAAACATTTTAAACATTCTCAATGTAATTTTACTTGTGCTAACAAATTACTTTACTATTTATGCTAAAATACCAATCAATCTTACGTACTCAGAGGCAAATTCGGAATTTATAAACTATGGATGCTCAATCACTTTTAATCTGAAAATTTCAGACAAAATCATTAGTGTTTACTTAGTATATTTGTACGATTTTTTTTAATATAAGTAAAAGAGCTGTGTCCAAAAGTTAGTTTCATCATTGTACGTATTATACAAAGTTAGTGTTGGTAATTTTTTTTTAAAAAAATTGATTAAGCAAATATTTTTTTATATTGTCAGTATATTTAATTTAAACTCGTTTTAATGGTGATGCAGGTTCATTCAGATGCAGGCTTCATCGTGCTCCGACGACGACTAATACGAATCTCCAGAGGACTAAAAGTATTGAATCAAATCCTAAGGCTAATCCCAATGTTTATACAACTTGCTAGCAATCGTGCTTAATTCTATAGTTCTATGGAGTAGGCACAATAAAAATTGGATTATTACTATAAGTCACTTATGTTGAAATCTTGTATTTTAATGTATGTATTGTAACGTTGCTTCTATTTCTTATTAATTGATCTATGTCCTTTGTGTTTTCACTCATCATGTGTAATGTAGGTTCGAGTTCTTAGAATGAAAGGTGGCTTGAAGTATGCATATAAATGTACTGAAAGTTTTTCCCTTTTGTGGTCAGTGGATGTTAAAGGGAAATTTTGGGAAGTTATAGAAAAGGACACATGCATCGAGATATGTTATTAGTGTTTATTTAAGCGTCTAGAATTTGAAGTCGATTTGGCTTTGCTCTTTAATACAAAGATCTCACATTTGAATTTGGGGCCTAATATCATGTTTTTGGCACGGTTTCGATTTGAGTTGTTAGAGGTAACTTTGTTTTTGGTTCACATTTTGATGCTTAATAAAGAGTGAATAACGGATAAATATATTTTAATGAATATGATCAGATGAATAATTTAACTTGTAATAGACAATTATGTAAATATCCAATCTTATACTTTATAAAATTGGGATAATTTCATAGATATCCCTTGAGGTTTCGCTCTATAACACTCATTTTCCTTGTGGTTTACGATATTATGTCTACCTCCCTTGTTTTGATTTTTTTTTTTTATAACCATTCGAAAAAGTTATTGCTGGCCTCTCCTTTTGTTTAATCCTTTCTTCTATGAAAGTAGCATTTAAGCTAAAGTATTAGAGCCTGTTTGGATGGGCTTTTAAGCTGGTCAAGCCAGTTTTTGACTTATTAGAGTGTTTGGCAATTATCAAAGTGACTTATTTTAAGTCAAAACTGACTTATTTTAAGCCAAAAGCTAAAAGCTAGGGGGGGGAGCTTTTTTTTTTTTAACTTAAAAGCTCTTTTGTGTTGACCAAGTATATTACCTTTTTGCCCTTAATTCTTTTATACAATTTCCAAATTGCCCATATTGAATTATTATTATTATTATTATAATAATAATAATAATTATTATTATTATTATTATTATTACTATTACTATTACTATTATTATTATTATTATTATTATTATTATTATTATTACTATTACTATTATTATTATTATATTATTATTATTATATTTATAATTATTATAATAATAATTATTGTTATAATTATAAATATTATTATTATTATATTATTATTATAATTATAAATATTATTATTATTATATTATTATTATAATTATAAATATTATTATTATAATATTATTATTATAATAATAATAATAATTATTATTATTATTATTATTATTATTACTATTACTATTATTATTATTATTATGTTTATTATTATTATTATATTATTATTATTATTATATTATTATTATTATTATTATTATATTTATTAGTATTATAATTATTATTATTATTATAATTATAATTATTATTATTATTATTATAATAATAATTATTATTATAATTATAAATATTATTATTATTATATTATTATTATTATTACTATTACTATTACTATTATTATTATTATTATTTTATTTTTATTATTATTTTATTATTTTATTATTTTATTATTATTATTATTTTATTATTTTATTATTATTACTATGTTTATTATTATTATTATTACTATTAATATTATTATTATTATTATGTTTATTATTATTATTATTATAAATATTATTATTATATTATTATTATTACTATTACTATTACTATTATTATTTTATTATTCTATTATTATTATTATTATTTTATTATTTTATTATTATTACTATTACTTTTATTATTATTATTATTTTTTATTATTATTATTATTATTTCTGAAATATGAATTTATATTCCTCTTATAAGGTGGTAAAGAAATATGTGAATGATAGAAAAATATTATTACTTATGGATGTAAAACATAAATTAATTTTGTTTTAATTTTTTTTTAAGTATAAAAACCTTAAATTAATCAACTTTTTATCATGTTAACAGCTTAAAGGGTATTTCAGACATTTTGATAAAAAAAAGTGCTTACTAGCACTTATTTGCCAAACACATCAACAACTTTTTTTTCAACTGCAGCACTTTTATCCAAACACATAACTACTTATTTTAAAAATAAGTCCAGCACTTTAAAAAGTTACTTTTTTAAAGTCAATCCAAACGGGCTCTTAGGCTTCCTTAATCACAAATTGCCTATTTACGCATCATAGTAATAGTTTAAATAGCTAGCGAATCAGATTTGTATATTTCGTCTTTTTTTATAAAATAATTATATAATATCATGTTTAATTATATATAACTAATTATGCGATAATTAAGGAAAATAATACATTAATTAAAGGTCATTTAGTTCAATTAGAATACGTTACCAAATAAGACTTCTCCATCTTGACGAAATACAGAGTACTCATTGTGTTCATTATATCGAAATTTCTTCAGAATTAGAACATAATTCATTGATTTTTTTGTTGGTTTGTATACAACAATCTACCTATTACAAGTTGTATATTTTTCTAACCACATTCCATTATTATGTATTTCATATTTTTTTTTGGTTAATTTGTGTTTAATTTGCAGTGTTATGTTATTGACAACGAATATCGATTTGAATTGTGTAGTTATTTATAAGTTTAAAATAGTTTTAAGCGTATTAACATTCTATATGAAGTAGTTAGTTTGCTTGAAAATAATTTGTAGATGTATATAATTGGTATCGAATTTCAGATTAAGTTTGTTTGTGCGTGTTTATGTGTCTATGCATATTGTATATTTTATATTTTGTATATAAGTCGTTGTATATTTTAAGTCAACATATATGTATAATTGAATAATTTTTCGTTGACTTATACCAATTTGCATATGTTACTCCATATTATATAGATTGTATACAATTCGTCGTATATTTTAAATCATCAAATGTGTATAGCTGAATGATTTTCGTTTACTTATATCAGTTTGTCTATGTAATATCTCGCTAATTGAAAGAACTAGAAAGAGCTAGAATTAGAAAGAGTCGTTTTTGGAAAGAATGAAAAATCTGGAAAAATTGGTTAAGTTATGTTAAGTTTGAGTTTTGGGTCAACTTCAAACGACCATAACTCCTAGCTCAGGATGAGTTAGGTGTGCTACCAGATACCGTAGGAAAGATCTTTGATTTATCTTTCCAACGCCACCGAGTTTTCTCAATTCGAGTTCGTATGAGGAAGATGAAAGTCGGGTTGTTTAGATAAGGAAAGTCGAAACCGGATTATTAAGGGGTATTTTGGTCTTTTCCATACCCACTTGATTTAATTCATTTTTAGTAAATTAATTAGGGTCAAAACTGAATTGGTTTGGTTTGCACAATTGAAAATTCACGCTAGGGATTTAGAGAGAAGAACTCAAGAGAGAAGAAAAGAGGAAAAATCAAGACTCGTCGTCTTCGTAAGGAATTAATTCCGGATTTCGTCAAGGATTTGATCCTACAAGGTATGTGAGACTTTCATAACGTTGGGTTCGTTCACCCACGTGCCAAACATGTTTAATTCAGCGTGAATTCGTTCTAAAAAGATTGGAAGTTTGAATGTTCTTGATGGGTGTTCTTGAATTGCTTTCGTTCTTGAATTTGGGTTGAGATTGAGGAGTTTGTTGAGATTAAAGTGTTGATTCCTTGAGTTGTTTGAGTTAGATTTTTGCGTATATGTTTTGGGTATCTGATTCTAGGGAGAATTTGAGAAAAAGGATCAAGTTTAGTCGAATTTAGATCAGAAAACGAGTTGAAAAGTTCGTCGGGTTTACCTGGGAAGGGGCTGGCGCGGCGCGCCTCCGTAGCGCCATGAAGGTTGGGGCGGCACGTCAACAGTGCGCCAGAAATGATCCCCAGTAGCTTAGGGGCTGACGCAACGCACCCGGGTCGTCTGCCCCCACCCATTTTTTGTCGTTTAGCCCGTTTAAGTCCTTCTAAAGTGTACGAACACTTCCTATTGATTCTAACTACTCTAAAGGACTTCTAAACACTTAGAAATCATCCATAAACTTGAATCATAACGTTGAATCCAAAAAATTCAAATTCAAGGAAAGTTAAGAGTCAAATCTAGAAAGTTTATAGAGTCTTTTCAAGAAGTCTTTTACAAATGTTTTAATCTTGTTTTAAGTTAAGTAACAGTAACAAATGAAGTTCATTTCTTCAAAAAGAGTATATGAGAATTAAGTATTTCCAAAGAGTAAATGTTTTCACATTTAAACAAGAGAGGATCGGAAACACTGATTTCCAAGAGGGCTTTTCAGCTAGTTTTTGAGTAATTATCTCGAACCGAAGAAAGAGTTTGTTTTTAAAACATATGAGCTGAGTATATTTTGGGAGTAGTATTGAGCACCGATGTGGGAACGAGTTCATAATAACTCAAGTCTGCATAAACCATGTAGCCATCATGAGTAGAAATGATCATACTTTTTAGATGACTCCTTAGTGGTTTTTAGCATAGACTAGTGGATCCACTTAGTTGAGGTGTTCTATATGACGGCAAAGTATAGAACAGTTCTGACATCGTGGGTGAGACGTTGTATTATCACTTAGGCTCATAGTGGTGGTTGTCGGTTAGAGAAACTCCCACATTGTTATATGAGTAAACTGGGTTGTTATTGTATCTCTTTAATACATTGAGTTATCACCTATTGTCTTAGATGCTTTGTATAAACTGCACCATTATTGTTGTTTTTACTTTGCATTTGAGTTGAGTTATTCATGAGTTGAGTAAAGCCAAGGTAAGTGTTCTTTTCAAATTTCTTTCAAGCCTATGTCTTGTTTAGTATTCCCCTCGCATACTCGTACATTCAATGTATTGATGCCATTTGGCCTGCATCATTTTATGATGCAGACACAGATAACCAAGATCAGCATCCAACGCCTCGTTGATCCAATTGAGCACTCATAGTCAGTTGGTGAGCCTCCTTGCTTTTCGGAGGACTCATTTTACATTGCTTTAGTATTTCAGTTGTTAGAATGATCGGGAGTCTTGTCCCGACATCCCTCTTTGTTTTAAAGGCTTCATAGACGAGTAGTCATAGTTCTTTAGTCTTGTATTTCAGATACTTTGCTATAAGACTTAAGTTGCCATCTATGGCCAGTTTGAATGTTTTATCCTTAAACGTTCTGAGTTTAAATTGAGACAGTTGTTTTATAAATGCATTTGATCCTTGTAATAATGCTTAAAGTCTTCCGCTGAGAGTCTAGCCAGGCCAAGGGTTCACTTGGGGACAGAGAACTCGGGGCGTGACAGTCTATGTTACGGTTTGAACTCTATATTATATAGATTGTATACAAGTTGTTGTAAATTTTAAGTCAACAAATGTGTATAATTAAATAATTTTTAGTTAACTTATATCAGTTTGTATATGTTACAGTTTGAACTCCATATTATATACATTGTATACAATTCGTTACATATTTTAAGTCAACAAATGTGTATAATTGAATAATTTTTATTTATTTATATTAGTTTGTATATGTGATGATTTGAGCTCTATATTATATAGATTGTACACGAAATATATAAATAATTATTGAACTTCATTATACAAATAATTGTAGTTGTATAACTGTACAATTTTAGTTTTGTATAAATGTAATCTTACAAATAGCATAACTGAGCATTTATACATATGCTGATTATTAATTATGTAATAAATACAATTAACTAAAATTACAACTCATTTATTATGTCATATACAAATTGAAAAGAAAAGAAAAAAGATAAGCAAGGCTATAACTTTAAATCTTCTGCTTCTTGTTGGCCATTACACCATAATCATCTTTCACAATTGTTTTTGAGTCGTTCTTAATGGAAGATGTTTCTTGTACTTTTCTTTTTCAAGAATTATCAAATCTAAATTATCAACTCTTTTTTATCTTTGGAGCTTTTAACTCTGTCCTGATGGGATCGTTGTGAAACTTAGATCTAATCTTCTTTTTTGCTATGCTTGAGTCAATAACTTTAGATTTGACAATGAACCTGCAATTCCTTCAAGATCTCTGGCTAATTCCAACGAAAAAGATGGACTTTCAACCGAATTTGTTGCATGCAAATCTATACCTCTAGAAATTCTCTTAGATGAAGATTGTTCTTCCATGATTTGAATGAGTGTGATGATTATATTGAAGGAATCAAGATTATGACTATGGAACTATGAAACAATAAGGGGAAATAAGAAATATTATACAAATACAAAAAATTAAAAATTGATGGAAGTTAAAACAAATGAATAGAGATTACTTGGAATTGATTTTGCATGATAAGGAAGGTTGATTCAAATTTTTCAAAATTCGAATTTTGATCTGTTAAGTAATTTATGGGGGTTGAGAAATTTAAGGAGCAAATTAAGTGCGTGTGGTAAAAAGAGATAGTGTGTAGATTTATTTAAAAGGAGAAAAGGAATTCCACACGTTTTGATACAAAAAAGTGGACCTGACTTAGCCATTTTCTTAAACAATAATCGTTTGTCATTTTTTTTTTTGGTACCTGTAATTATATTACCAGATTTTCAAGATGTACAAATTTGAAGCTTAGGACATGGACATATTCCCAAGTCTCAAAGCCCATCACCCTTGCCTTAACCAGGCTCTTATGCTAGAAAACCTACTAAGGATAGAAATTTAAATTCTGCATTGCATTAACCATTCTAGGAATCATGCTACTTCTACAATGAATTTCCTAAATGATTTGTTTTGTAATCTCCTCTATGGTCCTCTCCCTTCGTTGGAAAATTATGTAATTCCTCTCTTGCCAAATGCAGTAAACAGTTGCAGCCAATGTCATTCTGTAAATTTCATCTTGTATAGTTTTCCTATTAGCATGCAGTGTAGTCCATTCTAGCTCTTCATTCCACCCTGCACTGCATCTATTGATGGACAACCAATGAAGCAACCTTTACCATATCACATTTGCCATACTACATGCAAAAAATAGGTGTTGATGTGTTTCTGGTTCTGCTTTACAAAGTGAACAAATTGAATCAGCGTGAATCCCACATTTGTCTAGCCTGTCTTTTGTGTACAATCTCCTTAGTATAGCCAAATACATGATGAAGGTCCATTTAGGACTGCCTTGGTTATTGCAAATCATTCTTCTCCATGGCACCTTGCTTAGTTCACCTCTATGTTTTTTGTACATATCCTTGATTGCAAAAGTTTCTGCCTCCATCACCTCTGTCACTTGTAATCCGGCTTCTGAGATCCAATGTCCTGCTTGTAGTATTTTCCTCACAACCCAAGAAGCTTGATTAGCTTGTACTTCCCATGGTCTCCTATCTTTGATGTAGTAAGTATGGACCCATACAATCCATAACTTATCCTTTTTCTTAGCCAAATCCCACAGATACTTGAGTATTGCTGCTTTATTCCACACATACACATCTGTAATATTCAGGCCTCCAACAACTTTTGGACAACAAATTGTATCCCATGCTACAAGAGCTTTCCCTTTAGTTTGTGTATCACCATTCCATACAACAAAATGATTTTCCTAAACATAAAATTTATGTTAATGTTAATAATTTTTTACATGATCATACTAGAACCAAATAGATATATTAATAAGTAAACAGAACTAACTTAAAAGAAATATTAACTTGTAACATATATATATATATATATATATATATGATTTAAGTAGACTTTGAGTTTTGATTCTTTTTGCTCTTTACTTATTTTTAATATTCTATTCATAGTGCTCAAGTCCCACGAACCGATCCAACTCATTGTGCTCAAGTCCCACAAGCCGGCCTTAAAACACCTATTCTGAAATAGACTTCAAATTTTTAGTTCAATTCTATCAAATAATCACAGATTGAAATGAGCCAGCCAACATACCTAGCCCATATTGATGGTTCTAGTTAGGAGAAATTTCACAAATAACCACTAAAAATAAATTAATTAGGCTCTATAGCTATAGTTTGCTAATTACGATTTGTAGCTACATGTTAGAGGGAGGAAAGAGGCGAGTGAGATTGAGAGATGGAGGCCAGAGGCTAGCGAGAGAGTGGAGAGAGGTGAATTGTATTTGTATATCTGTCAGATAATTGTCTTATATATGTAACTGATATACATATGTATTTGTATATCTAGCAAGTGAGATTGGGAGAGGGAGGAGAGAGGCAAGTGAAATTGAAGAGGGAGGAGAGAAGCGAGCGAGAGAGGGCAGAGAGTGGAGAGGGTGAATTGTATTGATATATTTGTCATATAATTGTATACGTACATGTATAATTTGTATTTGTATATATACAAGAGAAGAGAGAGGAGAGAGAGAGAAGCAGAGGAGAGAGATGCGCATAATTATAACTAAAAAGAAGTCGTGAGTTCAAACTATAGCTATATTAGCTAATTAACTAATGTATATTTGTTTATCCGCATAATTTTCCGTTCTAGTGGAAATCAATTAATCCAGTGGGTTCCAATTCCAATAGCTTAAAACATGGATTGGAGCTATACAGTAATTGTCCACCAAAATGAAGAATAATTTCAAAAGTAAGCATGCAATCTTGTTATATCAATGCAACCCTACATCTCCAGTTGCTAACATGAATCATTTTAATTAGTGTAGCCTTAAGAAGGGGCAGCTTTGGATTTTATGCTAAATTATTTGTACCATTTTTACAAAATCTGACATATCCTATCTGGGGTATATTTGCAGTTACTACATTTTTGGTAAACCCAAGCAAAATACTATGAATATGTCTGTCAACAAAATAAAACTCCCACATTATGTATCATGCTTGTTTGGCAATAATAACAATATGTGACCAACATGAGTCGTGGTGCATTTGGTGAGACTCTTCCACCCTTAGTTAAAAGTTTCGGGTTCGAATCAGTGGTGGAGCTAGGATTTTTAACAAAGGGGTTCAAAGCAGGGCCGGCTCTTGCCTTTGTAAAATAAGGCTTATGCCTTAGGCCCCCAAATTATTATCAAGAATAAATTATGTGTTAATTTTTTATAGAAAAAAATGATTAATTATGATAAAAAAATATATTATTTTACCCACTTTAACATCTTTTATACTTCGTTTAAAAATAAGACTTAATAGTGAAAAGTGTTGAACAAAGTGAATTACAATTTTTTTTATTTCTTTTTAAATTTTAGTTTCAAACATTACAACAAGCATATTAAAATAGTGTATACCAAGTCATCAACTTCTTGAATCAGATTTTGTGGTTCTAACTCCTATATTTATTTAATATTTGTCAACTTATTACTTATAAAATTATGTTAACAATTCATATAATAATTGTCTCACTGAAAGGATGTTTTCAATGTTGAGTTGATAAAATCTTACCTAAAATCAATAACTGAAAAACAATATTAAATACTAATAATTTCATCTAAATAGTGTAAGAAAAATAAATTTTGAATAAATATGTATACAAAGTTTGTTTATATTTTAGGCCTCAAATTGAAATTTCGCTTTAGGTCCCCAATTACGTTGAGCCGCCCCTGGTTCAAAGTATGAAGAGATAAACACACGAACTAATCGAAGGGAGCTCGACATCTACTATATATACACAAAATAAAAATTTAACAATAAATAAATAGTAATATTTTCCGTCGAAGGGAACCCCCTGAATGTATGCTGGGTCCGCCCCTGGTTCGAGTCCTCGATATGAAGAAAATCTTGTTGAAAGCGTCACCCCGAATGAGTCCTGCAGTGTGTGATTTAGATTTCGTCAGTGCTGTAATGTAGACTCTGAAGACCAGATGAAAAAAAAAAAACAATATGTAAAAAATTTCGAAACAAAATTGGACAGCCTTAATTCCCAAGCAAAATTTAACTCATATGCATGTGGATACAAATAATTGACACATACCACATGTTACAAATCACCAAGATTTCACAAACGTCGAACTCCTAGATCTGTAAATTAATAATAATCAAGTTGTTTATACTCAAAAGAGACATAATTATTATGATGAGAAAAAATCGAAGCATCTTTTGTTGTTAATAAAACGAGCCATATTAGCTGTTATGTGCATAATTATTAATGATTTAACGAACAAAACAAATTTCAGTATATGCTTATTGTCAGTATAAGTATAATTGTATCTGAGAAAAAAAAATTAATAAGATGGAAAATATTCAAAAGAAAATTATTGCACAACGTACTCCAATTACATGATTATTTATTTAAAACATGTATTAGGAAATTAATTTTAAGATGCATGTATGTATGCTTTTGTTCATGAGCTAGAAAATATGAAAAGTTTAGAATTAAATTATGATACGTATACTACGATAGGCATATGTTAAAAGCACTAGATTTGAGTCCTGAATCACAGGCTATGTATGTACTAGAATGTTGGTCCAAAAAGCACTAGATTGATGAGATTAATTTGGAAGATGGTACGGTGTTGAGATATAATTAAGTAAATAAATTTGTGTGTTTTCTAGCCGCTTAAGTTTTTAGATCTTGAGAAGGTCAAACAATTCAACATGATATCAGATCAGGTAGAAATTCTAGGTTTGAATCTCACCACCATCTGAAATTTTCATATGTTTGGCTCATGAAAAAGAGTTAAACCCACATGTGAAAGAGCGATGATCGGGTCATTGCAAGTATAAGAAATTTAAAGTGAGTAATAATCTATGTGTCAAAATTCAAGGGAAAAAAATCAAACAAGGTTTCTTAGGAAGAACATGTTCCAATCACTATGCTATATGTTAATCCCAAAATTTTGTATAATATATTCCATAGTACAAGCCTCCATAGAAAGGATGATTCATTTAGATCGAGATGAGAGACCAATTACATAGTCAAAATTCATTTTGTATATTTGAAAGAGGTTGACCTTCTTGCTTCTCACATTATACCTGTCATTTTGTCATTCAAGTTGGAACCTCTTTCAGATATGTCAAATCTATCCGATTTAGAAGCTTGGTGTCTAACTTGTAACTCATAAATTGATACATGTATGTACTAATCCAACAAAAGAAGTTTAACACATAATTTTCCCAATATTCTAATTTTAAATTTTGTTGTCCTTTTATTAGCTTAGGTTACATTTTACACCAATACTTAAGCATAAAGATTTGTCTATTCTAAAGGCTACAAATTGTTCTCCAGAAAACTAACAAAAGGAAAAACAAATACTCTTTAAGGCCACAATAATGATAAGATATACATTATCAATTCTTTTCACTTGCAACTGATGATCTATTGTTTGACCATAACTTACTGAACATTTTTTTCGGTCGATTCGGAAGAACACATAAAGCTTTAATTCTTGAAGATTTTCCAATTTCATCTGCATTATGTTCATCCAAATCATCATCTTCAGCTAGCTTCATTTTCAAAGTTGAAATGTTCGACTTTGGAGATTTTAGGCCTGATGCATTACTCCACTGGTCATTAACTGGTGTCATTTTGGCCTTGTTAAAAGATGCTGAAGTCTTGGCTGTGTCATCATGGTTTGCTAGAAGTGCTTTGATGTTACTAGGCAACTCTGTTACATGACCACCAGACATCGCGGTTCTAGCTTGCTCGAAAAAAAGAACTTGAACAACTACCCTTAGTGGAAGTAATTCATTTTGTGCAGCATGCATACAAATATCCATTGATAGTTTCTTGCAGTCTAATATCCTGCAAAGGCGCTTTCTTTCGCTCTTGTTCAGCCCTGGATGCCCCTGCATTTTTCGTTACAGTTTGAGTTGACGTTTTAAAAATAACATGAGTAACATTTAGGACATGTGCAAAGGATTATTTCCATGTTATGTGCAATTTTACCTTGAGATAGATGTCGATGGCTTTGTAAAGATCATCATGATCAAGCCTGGCGAATCCTGGGATTGCTTCAGCAATGGATATGAATTTTGAGAGGAGTAAATTTGTGTCACTAGCAATTTCTTGAAGATATCCATCGACAAGCTTAGCTACCTTGAGTTTTGAGCTATGTGATGCTGAAGAAGATCTTCTACTTTCTTGAAACTCAAGGTCAATATTCTCCGCGGATCGAGACCTTCTCCTCTCAAAATCTCCTCTCCTTCTTAGTGGACTTGTTGGAGGACTTTGAACCTGCAACATGAACTGTTGTAATATGGTAATAACTATATCCACATCATAAATTGTGTCACATGTGTGTGACACACAAGGTATTAACAGATCATTAACACTAGCATCTTCTAATTGAAGTCCAACCCTTCTTGCCAATTCCATTTTAGATGAACAAGAACCCTTCAATATGTTAGTTGCTTTAAGTAGTTTCAACAAGAAACTACAAGAAACAGCCCCCTTTTCAGCTGGTAACAAGCTGATTATTGACTCCAAAAGCAGCCTATGTTTTCCAATTGAATCCGATTCGGATTGATCATGTACTATCTGCTTCTCAAGATTTGCATACTTTGAAATGTTTGGTAACCATCTTGAGGCGTAAATTCGCAATGCATCACCGATAACAGTAGCAGGTACTTTCCCACCAGATTTGATAGCTATCATACTTCTCCAATAAAGGTCTATGCTGAATTCTGCTAAATCTTCAGCCCACCAAATTTTAGATGAATCTTTATTATGTCTTCTGCTATCAGATTCAATGCAAGAAATATCATCCCTGGGGCCTCTTCTCGAGTAGGTTCTTGACAAATTAACCTTTGAAGGATGAGCTAAAACTTTCGAAGCAATAGCTTCAATACATCTGCTTGTAATTACCAAATCCTCAGACCATAAAGGGTAAGACTTTGTACTTTGTAATGTCACAATTGAGTCTTTCCAACCTGAAAGTATGCAAGAATTGAAAAACACTTCGAGTTTGTAAATCAAGTTTCCTTTCTCTACATCCTCTGTCATCTGTAGATACTCTGCAGCACAACGAGCCGCGACAATGTTGTAAGCACTTAGAGTGATGGTAATTCCATAACAGAACTTTGCACATAGCTCAAATGCCTCAATTCCACCTGGAAAATCTGGTAGCTGCACAATTTGATGCTGTGATGTTTCTGGACTTTCAGAACATAGCTTCTGTAGCCTTGAACACTTTGACAGCAGAGGAAACTGTTTAACACAATATCAACTCCAAATTAGTAAGCATTTGGATTCATAATTTTTACATGTCCAAACACAATTTCCTCCAAATTAGCAGGCATTTGGATATGTAAATTCATTTTAACTAGAAAAATACATGTCCAACTCTGAGAAAAAGGTAAAGAATCTAACCTTGTGAAGCAAATATCTACTACCCTTTACTTGAACTATAAGATCACTAACAACTTCAGAATTAACTGACCTGCATCAACAAAAAAGAAAAAAAATCTTTGATTTCTTTGGAACATTTTTGAATTTTTTCTTCTTTGATTTCAAGAAACAGAGGAAACAATTAATAAATTACCTTACAGCCTCAGTAGTAATGAAAGTGTCAGGCCTAGATCCAAGTTTCATAAACTTCATATTCTTGAGTCTTTATTTTTTCCCTCTTTTTGTTTCACAAAAAAACACAAAATATATCAAGCAATATGCAAAACCATGAGAGACAAAGCCAAATTCTACAACAGTTGAAAGGTTCACTTTTTTTAGACACACACCACTACTAGTACTAGCAAATAGCAATAGATATTGTCTAAAAACAAAAAAGAAGCACTAGTTGGTTTAGAATATCCTGTCTAAAAAAGTTTGGTAAATAACACAACAAGATTGACACTTATTTCAACTCCACAAATAGTTGCTAAGGAGAAAATAATAATAATAATAGAGAGAAGAGGAGGGACATGAAACTAAAGGTTGTGGATTTGTTTGTATCTGGCTTGCACTAATGCAATTTATATTAATGATGATGCTGACTAAAATGATATGAATCAAGAAAATTTTAGTTAGTGACATGAAAACAGAAAGAATCAAAGCTACCCCAATTCTCATTTAAATCAAAGGACTGTGACAATATAAGTCAATTAATTTTGAAAAGAGAGAGAAAAATGAAGAGCCACAAAATTTATTCTAATATTAATAATTGAAATTGGAGAAGACAAAAAAAACTAAGTAATAACAAATCCCCTTTCTTATAAATAAACAATAGCAAGATATGTTTAACTCAGTATCAAAATTAGTTAATTTATGATGAATTCTTAGATTGCAAAATATATCAAATTGTACTCACTTAGGCACGTGTTACGCTAAGACGGACTTAAATAAAGTGTCAATCTTGCCATTGGAGTAATTTTTTTTAGGGGAAATGGAAAGGGAATTAACCCTCACTAGTAGTAGAAATTGATAGTCAATCAACTAAGCTACTAAGATTATCTATTAAGTGGAAATCGAACCCTCACCAATAAGGTGGAAGTTTAGGTAGTCAACCAATTGAGTTCATCTTGCCATTGTACTATTTGATATTAAGCAAATTTGTATCGAACCCTCACCAATAAGGTGGAAGTTTAGGTAGTCAACCAATTGAGTTCATTTTGCCATTGTACTATTTGATATTAAGCAAATTGGTCAACTTTTCGTCTAACATTTAAAGTCTCGTTATGCCCTTGACTCTTAAAAGAAGCTTCAATTTGACGATATTTTTAACACGTAATCATAAATTGAGGAGTAAATATGGATATTTTTTTCTTGAAAAAATTTACTCTTTTGTATTTCTACTCATTTCATGTTGGATTTCCATTAATGGCAAAAGCAAATACGAAATGATTCGGTAAAGGCCCAATTATTTATATAAAATGAACCAAAAAAAATTAACAAGGAGAGACAAAATTTGATAATACTGTTTATCATTTCACCTGTTTTGATAGACTTTGTTCAGTGCCAAACTGCCAGCCAGCAATAAGAGAGAGCCGACGCCACGTGCTTATCCTATGCTGGGGCGGAAGCGGATCTAGGAAAAGGCGAGGATGTTTATTCAACTCCTTCAACAATTTTTTTTTTATAGACTTCGAAACTCTTGAACACAAACTTATAAGTGACTCAGTAATTTTGGAAAATTCAAAATTCAAAGCAAAAACTACTTTTTTTCATTTTTCGAACCTTTATAGTGAAAATTCTGAATTCGTACACTATCCTTCTTTCTTAGCAAAGTTTTTGATTATTTTAGTCAAAAACAATCATTCAAGTCATCCTACGCCGCTCTCTTTGTATTAAACATTTACCTTTTCTGTTTATAATACAAGAAATATTATTCTTTTCCTTTTGGGAAAAAAAGAAAAAGAATACATGTAAAGAAAAAGTAATGATATAAAGAAGAGAGCAGAAAGTAAAAGGATATATTGTGTATCACTTTCAAAGTTGGCTTTTAAGTATTCTCACATAAGGGCCTCAAGTTCATGATATATATATATATATATATATATAAATAAATAAATAAAATGGGGACAAAAAAAGTTTGCCCTTGCTTTTCAATATATCTAAATAATAATAACTAGACCATCAAACATTTATTAAAAGAGGGCCATAGCCATTAAATATAATTTGTTCAAACTTGTATGTGAAATGTAGAATTTTGTTTACCTCAATTAGACAGTTTTTTTTAAAGATTAAAATATTGATGTGGGGGATAAAATGCATTAATTTGGCAGTTGAAAGATATGTTGGTCAATTTTGTTTCTGCCTTGGATTCTACTGAAATAATACTTTATTGTAAAATTATTTGATAACAAAATCAATCACAGTGATAATAACTCTGAAGGAAAACTGTAGGGTCCAGTTGATATACAGATGAATAAACTTAGGAAGGATTAAAATTGAAGAGAATTTTAGTATGTGGCCGTGGCATCTATTTTCTATCCCCTTATCCATACAAAAAGAAAGTAAATTTTGTTGTTATTAAGTCTACAGAGTGATGGTTGCCATCACTTCTTTTTATGGTTATCACTCGATATTCGATATTTGATATTCATATTCTTATTGAGGTTTGATTAAATTTGAATTCACCTCAAAAAGTTTTACAATGAAGGATAAAACACGTCCTAAAAATTAAAATAACTCTTAGGTCTCACGTTCAAACCTTCGCAGAGATAAAAAAAAAAAACTAGGTGATTTTTTCCATCTATCTTAGCATTGATGGACATAGTAACTATCAGGTACATGTTGATGGAAGATGGTAAGTATTCCATGGAATATGTGGACAACAGGGTCATCACAAAAAATAAACTAGAATGACTCTATACTCAGCACTCGATTATAAAATCTTTGATTAAAAATGAAGGGCGGTACACCACAAACTATTATTGTTGGTTTAGCAATCACTTATGGCTAAGTTGACTTCCTAAAGCATAGGTGCAAATATTATACTAAGTACTTTCTGTCATTTATTTTCTTGTTAAATTTAGTTTCATTTGTTTTAGTAGTTACTTTTTAGCATGCAAAATATGTAGAATCGTCATCATTTCATAGAAGGCTTCTTAAGAATTGCCAAAGACAGTGACTGAATTAGTTGCTGAATTATATAGTATATATAATAATTGAAGTAGCTAGTGTTGCGTATACCACACTTTTATAACAAAACAAAAGTGTCTAATTAAGTAGGAATAATGGTTGGTTTCCAATTGTAATGATATATGATATATACATACCATTGTCTTTTGTAATACAAATATAATAAAGTATGGTGTTTTGTGATAAAGCAGTAAATCGACCTAATATGTTGCATGATAACAAATAAAGAGATATTGACCCATAGTTGGAGTTGGCACAAGCGGAGTAACAGTTGAACACTCTTTGTCAAAATTATATTAGTATATATCGCGTATGTATATAGATATCTTGAACATCTTTAACAAAGATTTCTAACTTTGCCACTGAACGCCACCGAACACAAAGGCACAAGCAAGCTATATATGTCTATTATCTCTAGCTATTCTACAAGAATTGAATGTGTAATGGCTCTATCAATGTTTGGTGATGGCTCTATCAATGTTTGGTGATGAGTAGCTGGAGGAAACTATATGATGAGTTACCTCTATCAAGGTCCGGCCAGGACCATTACCATTGGCATTTGCCAAATAGGTCTATATCAACATATGTACACCACTCACTTCATTCATATATATATATATATATATATATAATTGTTTATTTATATATTCGATTTAATATCAAAGTTTACTTTTAAATAAGTTCATTTGTATGTCTCTTTATTTGTATATATAGTAGATAATTCAGCGTATAGAGTTTATCTTATACACATAACATTAAATTGTTTGTTCTTGTAAGTATTATGTTTATGTTCACACTCTAAGATGAAAATTGAACAAAGCTATCGATATGACTATAGAACAAGATTTATATATAATTTATCTTAATTATGTGATTATAGTTCCAACTTCTTATGCTAGTATATTTTGTATGTATTGAACGGATCAAGTAGAGATAAGTATTTTATTCCGAGCTTGTAAAATAAATTTTCTAGTCCATTAAATGTACTTCTAATCTGAAATATTCTTAATCTTGATATAAAAGTATTAATTGTTTATGTTGTTCATTGTTTTGGTTTATTAAAAGATGAGATTCTTTTGTGGGTCAACAGATAAATTGGAAGGTGATGACTTACATTAACGAAGTAATTATTAGTTGATAGAATCAATGTCTTAATTTAAAAATTGATGATATCACTTCATAATAGCTTAAAATGTTGGTCAAAGTTCATTTAATTTGACTTTCGAATAACAAAATGCGACAAATAAAAATAAATGAGGAAGTATTTGATTTGTAAAATGAGAATGGATCTAGATAACCAATACTATTCTATAGTAGTATAGTTATATTCCCTGGAGCCATTCCAGCTTTTATAGCAAAAGCTTTTTTTGATCACTTTGAATATCCTTGGGAATATATATGTGCTATAAAATGCCAGAAAGGGAATGAAGGGCTAATGAATAAAGCAGGAAAAAAAAGTAAAAAAACGACGGATCAGAGAATAAGGGAAGAAATAATTGAAAAGGTAAATTCCAAGAAATTCACTTATTAAAAGATTAAAACAACAAAAAATAAAGTTAATGCTAAATGACCAGAAAATTTGGCCATAAATTTAAAAAGTCTATAATATCTTTTTTATTTTAAAATAAACTGATCTTTTTTCAAATTTTTAATTAAAAGGTATTAAAGTTAAAAGGGTAAAAATGTTCATAAAGGAAAAATAACATAGTGTGAAATATGTTATTTTATCATTCTGGCCAAATTTTCTGGCCAAAAGAAATATTTCAAAAAATAAAAATAAATATGAAACTAGCATAACTCCCTAGGGTCAAGTTACTTTATATATTTAAGGAATAAGATTATAATTCAACAATTATTGTTGAATTATCAATTAATTTGTTATGAAATTAAGTAAATCACTATTGAATTGATGATCCAGTAATCAAAAGATTTTAAGCTGATTAGTGGATAGTTTAATGATTTTTTAAATTAGTATAAAATTGAACAAGTAGTCACACATAATATATATATCTACGTACTTATTTAACGTTATACAAGTTTAAGCGTTCACCGCAACTAGGGTTAAATTATGAAGCAAGTGGCAACGGCGTCCGTCTGGGGTCGCTTTCTGTGTTACCCAACGAGGTTACCAGTATTAAACATGTAGGGTCATCATCCTTTTGGTGGGCTCAATGTAGACTAGTGATCAATGGACCCAAAAATAGTTGAAAATATCACTTCACCGTTAGAAAAAAGTAATATATAGTGGAGAGCTAATTGGGAATTAATTAAACTCTGATACGAATAACGAAATTTATTTTTAGAAAGAATTCTAGTGGGAGATTTCATGTCTTATAAGTAGGGGCGCATTATTTGGATTAAACCAAAAACCTAACCAAATCAAATTAAAACGAACCAAATTTTAATTTGGATTGGTTTTTTAGTTTTTTGGTTTGGTTTTGAATTAATAATTTATTTTTTTGGTTTTTTGGTTTTGAATTTAGAAAAACAAAAACTGAAAAACAAAAAAAAAATGAATGATACATATATATATATATATATATATATATATATATATATATATATATATATAGAATTAAGTTGGAGCTAACCACTTTTGTCCCTTTTTAGTTATTGTCTTTCATTAAGATTTCGTTTATTTTTTTATGTTTGAACATCTATAGTTGACATACTTTTAACTATTGTGTTTTACCTTTTACTTTTAAATTTTTTTCTATGATTGATATATTATTATTATTCATATTTTCAAATTGTAAGTATAATTTTGATTATGTTTCTAATTATTGAAATAATTGCATAATCGAACAAAAAAAACCAAACCGAACCAAATTTATTTTGGTTCGGATTGGGTTACACTTCTTCAAAACCAAAAATTGAAAAGTCCAAACCAAATCTAAAAACCGAATGCACACCCATACTTATAAGATCAAGGGTGAGCCATATTGTAGAGGAAAGAATTGATTTCGTTGGTAATAATGTTTTTTTATAAGAGATCTAAAAGATCATTTTTAAAATTTATTTTGTAAATAGTTAGGAAATCTTAATTCATTTTCTGTGTCTCTGCAAATTCAATTGAATTTATTACTTTTCACTAGAATTATATATACATTATGGAAAACATATTGTATACATGTAATATATCAGACTTTTTTTAAACCTGCAATTGATTCTAGAATTTGAATTCATCTATGGATTTCAATTATAGCCATGCTTAGATTCGTTTTACCGATGGTTATTAAACTTACTTTTTGTAACAAAAAAATCACAAAATTATGTTTTAAAACAATACAATCACTAAACTAATTGTTATATTCCTAAAAATACTACACGAATTAACCCACTCTGTTTTTGCTTAAATAGACAAGAATTTGAAATGGGCGATGAATAATTACAATAACTATTACGTACTCCCTCCGTCAATTTAAAAAATCAAGAAAAAAACCAAAATTTTCATTTACCCCTACAATTTATTTATTTTTTAAAAATTGTAGCCAAGTTTGTAAAGTTCTAAATAAAATTACAAGGTAAACTAGTAAAAGTATTTTTTTTATGATTTCTTTAAAAAAAAAAATAGGCAACTAATATGAAAAGGAGGAAAGAAAAAGGAATTACAAGAACAAAAACTCCAGGGGTCGGTAAAAGAAAACAGTACTTAATGATTGCGTTAAATAGTTCCATGAATATATAATTTTAGTCCTTAATCAGAGATCTCGGGTTCGAATCTAAGGTATGAAAAAATATTTATTGGGAGCATCACCTTTAAATGAGTCTTATAGTATGCAATAAAAATTTAATTGAGACTTTAATACGAGCTTCGAATAAGATGAAAAGTCAAATATATATATATGTTCTATTTTTATCACTGGATTTTGCAACAGAAAGGGAAAGGGTCATTTCCATACCTTAATAAAATTCAAGAGTTATCAAGAAGATTAGTCTTACATAATTGAAATGACTGGCCGCATGCAGAGGATAAAACCAAAGTAGTCCAAAGAATGGCCTTTTTCATTCATTTTTTCATTTCACCATACTCACAAACAACTTATTAATTATTATTATTTTCGATGACATGTATTAGTCAGTTTTCACGTATTTTAATTAATTTCATGAAATATCTATCATCTCTCATCAGCAACATATATCAGATAACTATATTCATCAATTAGTTAAAACAGATGTGAAGAATCACTTAGTATTTTTGTCTCCGCTCGCAAACAACAAATTATTAATTCATTTTCATTTTTCAACCAAGCTGTTGGAATTATAAGTAGCTCTACCTTACAAACAAAGACCCATCACCTGCATCTTATATGTAGGGCATGTTAATTGTAGTTTGCTTCCCTTCCTTTTTCTCATAACTATTTTTGTGTGCTTATTCTAAGACAAATATGTACTGATTAAGATTTATGTTCCTCACTCTTAGCTTTCTCTATATATTTTCCATCAATTATAATATTTCATTTCTTCAAAAGTTATACTAATCTTATAAACGTAAATATATTTACTGAAAACTATAACAAGTAGAACCGACATCGACGTGTTAACATCATACCTTTCTACAATTAATATCCAAAGCTCTACAAATATCTATAAAAACTATGGAAAAGTTGTGAAGGCATTTACAAAAAATTTATACATGTAATGTCAAGTTAATTAACTTGATTCGATTTGACTATTTTTAAAATCAAACCACAATTATAAACACGTTTGTTTTCAATATCAAACCAAATCACTAGTCAATGTTTTTCCAGTTTGATTCGAATTACGATTTGAAGTGATTTATCAATTTTGTTTGTAAACCCCTAAGTGGAATATATGGATGTGCCTCTTTTATGGATGTAAATTATGTTACTTTACGTCTTAAAACATTGTATGTATTAGGGGCATGCACACAACTCACAAGACAAACCAATCTGATAATAGATGTGATACTGCTGAGCTTTGACTTGTAATATTCATTCATTACACACACCTCTATGAACTGGCAAAATGGTCATGCAAAAGTCTCTATCATGCCATTTTTTTTTCTTTCATTTTGAGCATAAACCGTTTTTGGGAAAATAACTCCCAAATAAGATCAGTCATCTAGTTTATATATATGTACACCATGTATATTTTAAAGTTATATATCTATAATTTTAAAAAATAGAGATAAAATATATATATGAACAGAAAGAAGTATTGAAAGCATCCCTACACTTGACGTGAATTATTAATTTCATTTATGAATTATTGACAACTTTAAAAACATCCTTTTACTTGACTAATTGAACTTAAATACACATCCGATCTTGTAACATGAGTGAAATACACCCCTAAGTTATAGCCAAGTTTTAGGAGTATTTTCAACACTTATCTCAACTTGACAACTTTTTATCAAGAGTCTCATGCTCCTACAAGAGTTTGAGACCACTTGCTTTGTCATGTGACAGATTGGGGGTGTATCTAAATTTAGTTAGTCAAGTAGAAAAGTAATTTTTAAGGTTTTCAATAGTTCGAAAACAAAATTAATAACTTGCGCTAAAATTTAAGGATATTTTCGATACTTTTCTTATATAAATAATGTGTAAATCAACCATAGATTTGGGGCCACTCATTGTGGGCACTCCCTTTTTGTTAATTAGACGTCTTGTTATTCTCTAAGATGAATGAATACAAGTATGAATCTAGCCACTAAGACAACAGACCAAACACTACTGGCTTTCATCTGCCATTGCCTCCTCAACCTTCTACTTTTCTTAATTATATTAGACGTTTCTTATTTCTTTGTTAGCTTATATATACACATTAAATGTAACATTTTTCCATACACAAGTGTATATATTGAAGACATATTAAAGCACCATAAGGTATGAAGTAATCTCGTTTTAATTGTGTTGAATTTGTAATTATAACCTTTCGCACTACTAAAAAGACGAAAATTTCCAATAATAGTATCCAAAACCCTAATTATCAATTTATATTGTCACCTATGTGGAATGTAATACTATAATAATAGTAAGGGAAGTGCTAAATGGCCAAAAAATTTAAAAAACTATAATATTTTTTTATTTTAAAATAAATGGATTTTTTTTTTACCTCCCTAAGAGCTCCCACTCCTTTTGCTCCCTTGGTGACTCGAACTCGCAACCTTCGGGTTGGAAGTGAGGGGTGCTTACCATCCGAGCAACTCCCTCTCGTCAATGAATCTTTTTTCCATTTTTAAGTTAAAAGATATTAAAATTAAAAAGGTAAAAATGTTTTAAAAGGTAAAATAACATAAATAAAATATCATTCTGATCAAATTTTCTGGCAAAAAAGATTTTTCCTAATAGTAATATACTTATATTGCAGCTTTCTCACTGTCTTTCTTCTTTTGTCTTTGCCTTTTTTTTCCTCATTATTTGCTTTATCCCTCCTTTAATTTTCTAACCTTAAATTTCAAGCACATTCTTGTTATTTGGTGATTATTGAAACCCCTTTTTAAGATTTTCTTTTTCATAATAAATTCTTATTTTTGACTTTTTGGTTAATTCCTTCATTTTCTTGTTTACATAGGAGACAAGAGAAGACAAAAAATTAAAAGGCCAGCGCAATTACACATCACCCAATAAATTAAATTAAATGCTCAATGGAAAAAAAATAAACTTCTAAATTGAAAATTCATCTGCCAAATGGTCAAGTTAAGTACACCTCTATAGTAAGCGTCCACGAGGTTCATCCGAACTCCTTTCGATGAAACACTATATTGTTTATATATGAATTTTCAATTGTTTCATAGACTTGCATCTTTACATTTTGAACTGTCTTAATAACTGGCTCCTTTAATTTGACTTATCACAATTAACTACTATATATGATTTGATGTAAAAACATTGTGTGTAGTTTTATTTTATTTTGATTTATGACACGTTGTTTAGCAATTAGTTTGACAAATGATGAGATGCAAAATTATTATTTTATTGGACACATTTCACCCAACTCCACCCACTTAACCTCTTGTGTTTTGTCAAAGATTCGCGTGCAACGCATGGGAGAGGCACGAATGAGTGTGACTTAACCAATTTGCCTTCAACTTTTTCATCTTCCATCTTGTTGACTCCCAAAACAAACAAAAATAGTCACAAATGTGATTATGATGATGAGCTGGGCTCACACTCCGAGGCGGAGCTAGAAGTTCGGATATAGATTTAGTCAAATTCAGTAACTTTTTGTCCAAATAGTGTACTTTTATTAAGAAATTTATTAAATATGTATAAATATTAAGTTTAAAACTCAGTTGTTAATACACTTTCAGAACTCATAAGGTTAAAAGTCTGATTTAGCCTCGGCTCACACCTAGAAACATGTTAATGAATATGATTAGTACGTTGTAATCCAATTAATCATTATTAGGTTGGTTTGACGTGATTTATATGGATGCTTATCATGATAATACTAATTGAGATAATACTACAACTACTTTCCACTGTTATTGTTGGTGGAAAGAGGAGAATTCGTACCTCTAAGAATCTTATTTGGTCCCCTAATAAGTGCAATTATATATCTTGTTGTCAAGTTTTCCAATAAATCATGGATTAATACCTTAATTAAGATAATTAGCTTGGAAAAAGATGTAATGTCACGACACAGACTATCGTGATTGGCACCCACACTAACCCTCCGGTAGGAAAATCATTAATACTAATTAGCTAACCAAAGAACCAAACAACTAAGACATTTAAGTTACGGAAGCAAGTTAAATAGCTAAAAACTTAAGTTCTCATAAACTTTCAAATGATCTAACAACTATACAATGCGGAAAAATATGCCTAGAACTTGAAAGTCAATGCACCAAAACATCTAAAGTTCAACAAGTCTAAACAAGAAGGGATACAACCCCAAACTAATGAACTAATAACTAGCTAGAAAGTCTAAGTCTGAAATGAGGACATAGACGGAAAGAGAACTCATGGCAGCCTGGAAGAACTGGCTCACCCTTGAATTCGAAAGACGATCACTGATCTTCTAAGCGAGGTCTGTCAATAGCCGCTTGAAGATGCCCTCAATAAAGAAAGAGCAAGTGCAGTATTAGTACACAACCACAGTGTACTGGTAGAATCACGTGGCTATCCCACTAAGTACAACATACATAAGTCAATACAACACAATAATATACATGCATACACTGAACATATACATTATCAACATCATTTACGAACAACGCACAATTTCACATTTCTCAAGATATACAGTTATGTCAAGTCAATGGTCCTCTCATGGAACCCAAACCCAAACTGTTAGCATACCAGTACGTGGTATCCGATCCAATGTTTATGCCGGAACGTGGCAACCGATCTCATAATTATGCCGGAACGTGGCAACCGATCCAAGTTAGTGTGTCGGAACGCAACACCCGATCCATTCAACAAGTCACAATCACAATCACAAAGTACATTCTCATAATCATACAATCAAGTAATGATTCACGGCATTCATCATTCATATATCCTCATGTACAATTAATATGATCAATAATGCAACATTACATACAAACATGTATCATAATGAAGCAAGAACAAACATACATCACACAATCATAGAATCACAACCATCACCTACTTCGAAACAAGCTTGAAACCCTAAGAAGCTTGATTGTTCCCTTTCCTGATTCGTTTCGCTTGTTCTTGGTCTACAAACAATCAATATAATATGAGAATCAATAAACAATCACTAATTACACGGATTACTAACAATTCTAACAACCCTAGATCATACCCATGATCATCATGCCCAGATTAGGGCTTTTTCCACCATGACTCTCAGATCAAAACTCTTCCCCATCGATAATTACCCATTAGATTACGTTCTACGGATCGAAAAATGGATTCGGGGAGTTAAAACCTTACCTTTAGCCTTAAAAATGGTGGAAAATTGTCAAGAATCGCCTGGGGTTCGTCTCCTTACTCTCAAAGTCGAAAAGTGCAGAATAAAGACGTTTTGGAGTTTATTTTTGACTTAAGTTGCGTCGGGTCCGCCACAACGGTCCTCACCCCGCTGCAGCGGCTTGGCCCGGCGGCTTGCATGGAACTAGTGAGTTATTTTAATAATTCCAAGACTCCCATTTCACAACACACCTTCAACCAACGACACTCAAAAAATACCCGTTCACGCTAAGTTCAATATCGGGAGTTCTACTCGCCCGAATCAATTCCGTAAAGTCGTACGGATTCCTTAACGCCTTATCTATCTATTCATGTGATCAATTTCATAATTAGATCACCCAATTGCTACCAGATTTCTCTAGACTTTAATGACTCCGATTTCGTCCAAATCTGGACTAGGTTGGGAAATTCCAAGTTACTACGAAAAAGTTTTCCGACCCAAAAATTTTTCCCGTTGGCTTTTTTATAACGACGGAACCCAATCGTTACGTGTAAACTGTTTAAATACTTGTCGATTGCACATTCATTGATGCTCCTTTTAATTTTACACAATTTTTTTTGTTTTTGTTGTCTTTTATTTACCTTAATTATATTCAAAAGTGAATGATTCAATAAATTAGTATTTTTAGTCTTTCAAATATCGATAAATTTGACTTTGGTTTATATGTGGTGTATCGGATTAAGTGTATTTTATCTTCAATTAATTGATACGTACACTTTTGATCTCTTGTATAACGTTAATTTCCACAAATTTAATGAAATGTTTGGTAATAAATCATCCAATTATTGATGTATTTGTATTAGTCGCCGAATTGTAATTTCTTATTTATTAAAAGTGTTTTTTTTGCTTCAAATGATTCTTTATGTCACGGGAGGAGTTATACATATTTTATAAAATTCTTAATAAAAATATACTTTCTCCGTTTTAAATTGAGTGACTTGTTTTGATTTGGCACGGAGTTTAAGAAAGTAAAAAATACTTTTAAATTTTGTGGTTTAAAATTAAAGATCTGTCAAATATACCAAAATGTCATTCAATCTTGAAATTAAAAAGTTGCTAAAAAATGTAAAGAATATTTCCTTTTCAAACAGACTACTAGAAAAGTAGATAAAACAAATTAAAATGGAGAAAGTAATATTTTAATAATAAGTAATTGAATTTAGTCGAAAATCGTCCATTTAAACAACTAACTATGTCCCTATCTTATCTAGCGTGAATCTCAATTAATTAAAAATTCAAAGCAGATATTGAATGCCGAATGAAAAACTTAAAAGATGAAAACGAAATCATCTTTGACCCTATAAACTCTTTTAATAGTGGAACAAGATCATGCCATCATTCTAAAGTTGTGAAAGATTCAACTTTTATTGGCAAGCAAATAGATATACCTTATGTTAAAAGATAAAGAATAAACTCAATCGTCAATATGACTCAAAATCTTATAATTTTACGTCTCAAATTAAAAGAGTGCCCTTTACTTTTTTTTATAATAATAATTGAAAGCTGGCTAGATCTCAATCATTATTAGTCATAACATTAGTTCATTCAATCAAACAAAGAAGCCGTATTATAGTTGTCTTTAAATTCTGAGATCTTTTCAATATAATTTTATTTAATAAATAAATATATACATAAAAGAAAGAAAGTATTGGAAGTTAAAAGCTATTGCCTATACATATGTTTATAGCATAGGCTTTCAACTGTCCTAGAATAGTTTGACAATAAGAGAATGAATGGATTTAAAGCTGAGACTTGAGAGTGGGCGGCTTTTATATTCTATTTTTCATAATAATAATAATAATAATAATTAAAAAGAATAAAAAGCTTTTTGTTCTATGTGAGGAAACAAATTCCACATTGTACAACCAAAGATAAACTCAATCGAATTTAGGTTTATCAAGCTTTCGAAAGTTGCATCACTTGCATGCATTTTTTAAATTATTACCCCCTCTGTTTAAATATAATTATCTTAGCTTGATCAACATAGAGTTTAAAAAAAAAAAAAAAACTTTGAATATTGTAATCTTAATTAACTAAATATATGTATTATGTAACAATAGTCACTACAAGAAAATGTATTTATAGCTACGAAATCTAAGCTATGAATTTGAAAATCGTAGCTATTACTTAGTAATAGCCACAAAAATTCACAATTTGTGGCTATCAAAAAATTCGTCAAATTTCATAGCCACGGCAATTAAATTGATAAAGCTAAATCCTTACTTTTGCTATAATTGCTAAAAATTGTGGCAATAATGACCTAAATAGCTATAATTTTACTGTTACAACAAAGTTCTATAGCTAATTATACGTTATTGTCACGCGATAAAAGTCATTGTAGCAATAGTAACCCTTTAGCCACAATAAGTTATTTGACACAATATATTGTAGCTATATAAATACTTTTACTTCAAGTTATATACTATTGTAGCTATAGTTAAATGAAATAGCCATAGAGTTTTCACTATAATATAATATCGTAGCAATTGAATATTATCTGCCGTAAATTCATAGTAATAATAACTTTTAGCCACAATAAATTATTTGAAGAAACATTTGTAGCTAAATAAATAAGTTTGCTTCAAGTTATAAAAAAAATTGTGGCAATAACTATAAGATATAGCCATAAAGTTTTTGCCATAATGAAATTTTATAGGACTGTGATTTTTTGCCATAAATATAAATTTTCCGTACTAATAATAACTTTTTAGCCACTATAAATTATTGGAAGAAAAACTCGTAGCTAAATAAATATTTTTCATGTTCAACAAATTGTGGCATATATGTATATATATAATTATATTGTTTTTTCTTTCATTTTTTACTTCAAAAAATATACAAAAAAAATCATGTTTTACCTTTAATATTAATTACTTATTTCTAAAAAATATCAAGACCTAAACATTGATCAATGAATATGGATATTTTTTTAAAATAGTCATACCAATCATTTTTTTAATAAACGTGGAACGTCCAAAGTGGATAGGTAAAAAAACCAAAGGAAATAATATACGTAATTTTCTTTTGTTCAAATTTCATAATTATCAAATTAATTAAATAATTTATCAATTGAAAAAAGAGATAACTACAATATTATTTATTATTGATTATTTAAAGGGTGTGAGCACAATTAAGGTGAGACATTTTATCTGATACGGGGTGAAATGTAAATCTTGGGGTGCTGCATGTTTTTTCCGAACCTCTTCTATCAAACAATACATTTATATAACTAATTTAATTAGAGATGTTATACATTCTATCTTACAAGATCTTAATAAATATATTTAAAATAAATAGGAGTTATGCTCAATTAATTTTGATCGATTAATTATATCAAATTTAAATATTATCAACTTCACTAATTCCACCACAAACTTCATCTTGACAAGTGCTTTGAGAATTGTTATTTGATTCGAACTTATTGTATCAAAACAACATATTTTGGTGTAATAATAGGTGTTCATTGTTCAATTTAATTCAGCTTTACAGATAAATATATTTCTAAGTTTCAAATAGGGAAAAAGGTTTGAAATATCTAAACTTTGACCGAATTTGCTGTAACAATACCGAACTTTGGAAAAGACATTTTACCCTCTTGTACTATTTAATAGTGTATTTTAAAGGTATATATATGCCCACGTGGAAATCATAAATAGTGCATACTTATAAATAGTAATGTGTCCACGTGGAAATCCACGGGGCACATATATACCTTTAAAATACACTATTAAATAGCACAGGGGGGGGGGGGGAATGTCCTCCATAAAGTCTGGTTTCATAACAGCATATTCGGTCAAAGTTGGAGTATTTTTTAGACCCTTTTCCCTTTCAAATATAAAATATTATTACATTAATAACATAGTTAATTCTTATCTTTGTATTCTCAATATGTATGAGCGTTTGGCCATGCAATTTATTCACTTTTTTGTAGTTGAACTCTGAAAAACATATTTGACCATAAATTTTTGGAATCTAACTTGAAGTTGAATTCTAGAATTTAAAAAAAAAAAACAATAAAAAAGGTGTTTTCACTTCTTTTTTTCCATTCTTCAGCCAATTCTTGGGCGAGTCATGAGGAAAAATATTCACTTTGACCAACACAAAATATTTATTCACTTTAAAAATAAAAATTATGATTTTTTTAAATTTTACAATAAAATATGATTAAACTCACACTAAACACTACAAAAAAAATAATTAGTGACAAACAAATATTGTAACTAAATAGAAAAATCTCATTAATCATATTTATCATTGAATTGACAACAAAGTTTTCTTCGATAAGAGAAAAGAGCTTTGGATATGATAAGGTCCTAGCTAATTAAAAAAAATTACATATCAATTTTAGATTTTAAATAACATTAATTAAATAAGTGATGAAACTTTTTATTATTATTCTAGTTATTAGGAGGGAAATCCACGAATACACAAAAATCAAAATATAAGTAAAAATATTTCCCTCCAAACGTTTTCCCTCTCATTATTTTATGCCTAAATTAGCTCTTTCTTTTCCTATTTTAATAAGCCAAAACGTAATAAAACTAGCACCCAAAAGGAAGTAAAATCACCCTAACATCACTAATTCTCTTTATTTTAATACATATTCCAATTTCATCTTTTGGTGTTGTGACATTTTACCGTAACGTCTAAACACAAGTACGTTCTTCTTCTTCTCTTTTTTTAATTTCTGTCAATTTTTGAATTTATTTTTTCACTTTTTAAATTTTATGTATATAATTTTTTAATCAATGAAGCGATATATTAGCTATACACTTACTCTTGGTTGATTATATTGTTTATACATGAATTCTTTATTTTATTAAATATGTATCCATGTATTGATTTTGAGTTACATGTTTTTTTGTTTTTATAATTTTTTTCAAAATTGATTATTAAATATATTTTTATATCTTACAAATACTTGTTTGCAGTAAGATATGGGCAGGAATGGTCTTCGGAAAAATAATAATTGCTTGATTGATAATGATGATGTGAAACTTGTGGAACTTCGTAAGAGTTTTAAAATGACGTCGATAAAAGAAAATCTCCCCAAACAACATGTTGAGGAACTTGTTTATCAGGGTAATATAACTTTCTGCAATATTAAATTTTTATTATTATTTCAATTAGAGAAATTTACAAAATCATATATATATATATATAGCTAACTCGTGTTTAATAATTTCGTAGGAAGCATGGACACTCAGAATGAGATAGAAATTAGCTATAATTATGATGGCTATTTTATATTCTCTCCCTCTAGAAAATACGTAAGTGGTCAGTTGATAACAAATTAGAAGAGTTGAGTAAAAGGTAGTAAAAGAAATTTCAAATGATGATTGAAGCTCAAGGTCGACAATCAAATGATACTCTAAACGTAAGTAATGTTTCTTTTTTATAGCTTTTCATATCACTAATTTAGTAAATATGTGATTTATTTATTTTTTAAAATCATATTAATAATTAAATTAAATAATTTATTGTGTCATTTTCTTATGTAATATTTAACTGTGTCTGCAGCTTATGAAGAAGTGATGAGAGCATCAAAATTGACGGGACAAAAATAGCTATTATGTCTTGTAAAATAATGTTTATATGTATGAATAAAATGATGTTTCACTATTTTGAATGACATTGTTGAATCTTTATTAAGTTTTTTCCCCATGTATTGTATTTATTATACAATTCAATTTATTTCGCACATTTTTAATATAAATTTCATGTTAAATAGAAACTACATTGTATGAATTTGTAGCTATGAATTTTTTTTTATTAGGTTGAAAAACATATATAATTTCCACAAAAATATCTTGTGAAGAATATATAATTGCCACAAAAATATCTTGTTAAAAAATGAAGAATTTTTAGCTACAATTTATAACTTGTGACAATGAAGTGTGAAATTTTAGTTATGAAATTTTAAATTTGTAGCTATATCTATACTCCTATAATTGCCACGTATAGAGAACATGGCTAAAAAAATTATTTTTATAGCAAATAGTTTTTCTTAAGCTTCAACGTTGATACTTCTTGGCTAGATATATGAATTGTTAGTTACAATATGAAAATTTTTGTGGCAAATACATTGAGTTATAGCTATGAATTTTTTGATTCATAACTAAATATAAGTATTATTGCCACGAGATCAGTTATAGAACTAGCGACAAAGTTTAAATATTTGTGGCAAATAAATTAAATCTTTTGCTACAATACAACCCCTTATGGCTACTTTATAAAGATAGATACAAATTTTATTTATTGTGGCACAAGAATAAAATAATTTGCTATAAGTATATTTTTCGTGGCAGAAGTTTGTATCCATTGCAGCTATAAACAATTTTATTTTGTAGCTATAAGTATAAAATCTTAGTTACGGACCATGTAAAGTTTGTAGCTAACTATTAGCCACGCTACATCTTGCTACGCATGCTACAAAACAAAATAATGTAGCTAAAGTGTGTAGCTACGAAATTTTTTATATTTAGCTACAATGTATTTTGTAGCTTAAAGTACATTTTCTTGTAGTGAGTCCAATAAGAAAAACTATTTTTAAAATAGACTAAAAAAAGTAATTTAAGACAAATAAATTAAAAACAGATAAAAAATATATTTATAAGAGAAAGAAATCTAAAAAATGATCATAAAATTGTTTTTGGTAAGTGATGATACCATAGTTTATTTAAGAATTGAGGAATGCACCTTGTAGTGCTAGGGCACTCATAGTCAATAAAATGTTGTGCTAAACTACCATAATTTATAAATGTAGTACTTGGATTTACACTTGAACCCCTTAATTATTGGAAAAATCTCTAATTTTATGTATAAAAAATTCAAAATCTCTCTATATATATGCATAAAAAAAATTTAAAAAATATTATATCTACAATGTATTTTTTTATCAAGAAAATTCAGAAAGCTCTTTCACTACTCTCTAAATCTGCCCTGACTACAAGTAAAAGAAAGAATGCACTTAAACTTGTATACATAAGGTAACATAAAATTGCGATTTTTGAACATATTGCTAATTAAAAATTTGCCACACCCCCTTCCCCCTCCCCCTCTCTTCAAAAACAAGATTTAGTATTATATGTTTGTTTAATGGACAACGTAGTACGTGGAGGTGTTTAATAAATGTTTAAATTTTGCCCTACCACATCATATAACTCAATTGCAATTCACCTAACAAATTAAAAGAGGAAAAGATAAACAAGAAAATGACTAATCAACAGCTATATCTCGAACTGCGAGTAATTTACTAGCATTTGGTTTAGTGCAACGCTAGCGAAAACATTTTTGATAGTCAATTTATTCAAATTATATATATATATATATATATATATATATATATATATATTATATAGTATGGTTAGCAGTTAAAATTGGGCCAAAGCAGAAAAAACATACAAGATCAAGATTAGAAATTATTGCATATGAGTATCTAATGGGACACTCATAATTACCTTTTTCTCTCAATTTCCATGTGGGACATTCACATGAATTATTACAACTATATAGGATTTTCTGGAAGAGTTCTTATATATATGTACTTTTTTTTAATTTTTATATCGTAGATACAATAAATCAATGCGAGCATGAGTATATATGTTATTCTGTTTGTTTCAATTCATGTAATACAAATTTAATTCAAAGAGTCGATCAGTCAAATGTTTATATGATTTATATTACATTTTACGTAATCTATAAATAATATATATTATATTTATAGTACTATGCAATTTTGAAATATAACATATTAATAAGGAGCATAAGATAAATAAATTAAATGGAGAAAACAAATTAAATTAAAATATTCAACAAAAAAAAGAGTCAGAAAGTAACTAGATGTCCGTAGTTTCAGCTTTAACTATAAGGCTAGAAGCAGCTAAATCAATTTTTCATACAAACAGATAAAATAAAGATTATGATATAGGCAGGTGAAACAACTAATTTGTTGCTTCTTATATAAGGGAATATACTATTAGTACTCCTTTTATTTTAAAACTATATTTTTCACTATTGCTATTTATGTTTATTCTCAAGTTACTCAAAAGGGTTTGGGATAATGTAAAACTTCATTAAAAGCAAAGGATAACTATGAAAAAATAATAATCAAACATTCAATTATTTTAAATAATGAAAATATGCCCAAAAAATTCACTCATTAGGAAGTGAAGTGAGTTTAATTTTAACCTATCGTAATAGATAAATTACCTTATTTTTGTGTTATATGCAGAAGTTGTATTTATGATTTTTGATATCATTATACTTGATTGTGAAATATGACTGGACCATTAACAAAATAATACAATCCATGCAATATGATAGAATAAACATTTATTCTCAAACCAAAAAAAGGAATGGACAATGTAACTACAGGCATGGATTTTAATATGGTTGATTAAATGTACTTTTACAAACCTAGAAATGAGGCAACAAAACAATCAACACACCAATGCTACATTTTTATTATTTGGCTCTTCATTCTTAAAGGGGACCAAAATTGACTATTACCAAAACTCAAGCTGCTCACATATATATATTAAATAAAAAAGTTTTTTTTTTTTTAAGATTTGGCTTTATGATTTAACCTAAGTTATTTTGTATCATGAATCTTGTTCCATGTGATCAATTCATCTTACCGTCAATAATTAAGTTTCACTGTGATTTGAATCTGAGACCTCGTGACTCTCAACCATTTCATTGACCACTAAGCCATAACCTTGTGTACTGTAGTCGATAATTAAGTTCCACTAAACCAAAACAACTTATGTCCAAAGAATTAAGTAAGTTTGACATGATAATTGATAGCCAAGACACATATAGAACCAAAAAAACCCAGCATATATAACATAGGGCAAATGAGATTGATCAGAACTATTGGGATCCATATGTTAAGAGTGAATGACAAAATGTCAGTCTCATTGATGAATCATGACCAATTAAATATGTCCTTTTAATGAACAAAGAGTTAAACGTCCAATTAAAGTTGTATGACTTATTTCTTTCAATGAAAAATTACAAAGATGAAAACATGGCCATGTGAAGCCTACCCAGTTTGTACTCTAAATATCATAATAATAACAACATATGTAACTGGTTGCAGTGTGCAATCACAAACACGAAAACGTCCAAATGGCTAGTTGGTAAGGGAACATTGATTGAATCATTTAACCAAAAAATGTTATGTTGCACACGTGAGATCATTTAATTTATTTCTTACTCTTATCACAAAAAAAAGTAACTCTATCGATCATAGATAAATAGTCAACACATATTATTTCATTTGTTTTTGTACCAGAATATGACACTTGTTTGATGGGCGCTTGTTGAAAGACATTATGATTTATATATAATTTTTGATGTGATAGTAAATCGTTTAATTCCAATACAATAAACTCTTTTCTTTCCATGGACAACTTACCGATTCGAACAGGTCATTGAATATTCACAAACGAAAAAAACAATTAGAAAAGTAGTAGTAAGATAAATTTAGAAAAAGTGGAGCGTTACATGACACCATATGTCGAAACGTGGTCGTATTTTTAAGAGGAGAAAAATTAAAAAGCATATATTAACCTAGTGTAAAGAATGGGTCACAAAATTATATAGGGGGTCCATTAAATTGTTGGTGCATATACACAACTTTCTTGCTTTTTCTCTTCCTTTTTGGAATATATACATATATAGCCTTTCTTAGGCTTATTCTAGATAAATCCTCTATAATATTCACCAAAAAAGATTCCTATCATGCTATGGTGTTGTCATATTCTATTTTCGAAAGATCCTTATGACGAGAGGGAGTTGCTTGAATAGAAAGTACCCAAATATGACATTAGAGAAAATGCCCACTTTATTATCACATGATCAACAGGCAAATTTCACCGACGAACCATTGGGTTCTTATCATGGGGCCAAAATCATGTTAACAGTGGTACCAAAGTAAGCCCAATATTATCATTGTAGATCCAGTAGGAGGCATTTGGGTTCTTATAAAGCTATTGGGCTAGAAAGCTATATACATAAGAGCCCAAGATTGAGGCCCAAAATTTCACCAAACCATATAAAGCAGCCTTTCGTTGTCGCCGATGAGCTGTTGCTTCTCGTTAAGACATAGGACACATGTATGATATGAAATCATGATACGTAATTGAAGTTTTGCTGGACATGCAATTTCAATTTCTAAGTGTATTTTCTCAAAAATTACTTTCGGAGAAAAACTATTTTTTAACTTCTAAAAAATAAGTTTCTATTGCTCCTAAAAAGGGTAACCTACAGAAATCTCATTAGTTTAGGAGTTAATTATTTAGATTTACGCTAGTTTGTTGTATTACGAATCATACCAGATTTGGACTTCGGATAAAGTATTTCGTATAGACATGGGGTTAAAAGTAGGTGCAATTTATTATAGATACACTATATTCAAGTGAATTCTTATGTATCAGACTCTCTCGCTTGCCTCGCTCTTTGTATCTGGTACCCAGATACATGTTTTTAGTATCCCTAATATATGTATTGAAGTATGATTCACATGTACTTAGAGATTTTTCTCACCTCTCTCCCTGTTTTAAGTATATCTTGTAGTAAAAATACATATATCTAGGTGTATCTTACTTAAAATTTGATATGAAGTTATTCATTAGTCCGACAATATTTAATTATTTCAAACTATAGGGAGAATTAGTAAATATGATAGAAATGTTTGCAATATTTTTTTTAAGTAAAAATTAGGCAAATGACATAGTATAAGAAAGAAATTACTTCCTTTCCCTACTCTTTCATTAATTACCAAAAATCCCTTTTTTTAGTGTTTTTCGGATACATAATATAGCAGTGTGAATACTTAATATAGCAGCGCGGATACTTTAATTAATAACGGGCGGATACTTAAATTATTAAGTTGTTAGCAGCACGGATACTTAATTAACGGGCGGATGCATAATATAGCAGCGCAGATACTTTAATTAATAACGGGCAGATACTTAAATTATTAAGTTGTTAGCAGCACGAATACTTAATTAACAGGTGGATGCATAATATAGCAGCGCAAATACTTTAATTAATAACGGGCGGATATTTAAACTAATAAAGTATCCGGTTAAGTTGAATTGGGGGAAAATAAGGGATTTTTGTATTTTAGTCAAAGAGTAGGGAAATATTGAGAATAGGTAAAGAATTGTTGTGTATTTAAGTAATTTTTCCTTTTTTTTTAACGTTTGACCAAACATCATTTTTTCTCTTAAAAAATAAACAATTTTGAGCTCCCAAACAGGCCAATATGAGATATAGGTGCAGCCCAAACCATTATAAACCTCAGGCCTTAACGAAAGGCCTTGTTTTAAATTAGGGTTTCTTCTTCTTCTATAAATGCTACTACCTCGCCGCAACTTTCATTAATATTTCTTGTTACTACTATATTGCTCACTCCCCAGGTGATTCCTTGCAGTTTTTGTGTATAATTTTTTTTATTTTACCTTGCTCTAATTATTTTCCCCATCAAAATGATCTTCGTTTTACTTATCTAAATTGGGGTATTTTATTATTTTTCTTGATGTTTATAAAATTGTGTTGTTGTTGCGATGATTATAAAAAATTCCTCGTACTGAATGCTATTGCCATGGCATGACAGACTCTTTTACACCCATAGAATATGAGCAACAACCACTTTTTTCATATTATTTTTCTGTATGCAATAATGGATCAATTTTAGTATTGTATAATAAGCAGATCCAAAATTTGTATAAACAATCAAGGAGTTGGCTTCATATTATATACAAGGCAATTTGTTTTGCCTTGTACTTTTAAGCGTCTCCTAAATTGTGAAAAGGTGGTGTTTAAAGCCCTAAATTTTAATTCCAGAAATTGGGGTTACGCACACCTCCAAATTTCTTATTGAAACAATTTGTTTCTTGTACAATCAATTTTCTGTGTGTGTGTGTGTGTGTGAATCAGACGTAAGGCAGGTGTTACCACATTTTATGGTTGTGGAAAACCGTTGAATGTCTGGAACAGTAAAGAGTGTTCTTCGTTGCCCGATAGTTCAATTCTATGACTACTCGAGCTACATCAGAACCCCATATGAACATCTCTTAAGTGTCCATTACCTTTGAGAAAAGAATAACAACAACATAAATCAAATAAAACTTGCTATATCATCTAATCGAAGAGACATTGGTTGAACCAAAAAATGAATTATTAAATGAGTTTTGAAATATATAAGTATCTAAACTTGAAATAATTAGTCTTTTTTTATAGTAAAAGAAGCCAAATGACTGCACTGTGAAAATACAGAGATTACCTGGTGACAAATATGGCTTAAAATTTTATGGCCTGTCCAATTTAGCCCATAGTTATGTTTGGTGTTAGTTCTCATGTACTGGATTGAGGCTGGGGTCATGTGGTTTATGATCCGTTTAGTTTTTAATCCATTTTAGCTGAAACCTTGTCAGTCTAAATTTTGGAATAATAGTCACCCAATTTATTAGTGCGAACTCATTTTAACATGCTCAATGTCCCATTCTCCGTGATGGCTCAGTTGGTAATCCACAAGCCTGACTTGGGATTGATCCCCTCAATTTCTTTTGAGTCAAACTTGATCCATAGGGCACAGAGTGGTGAGTAGTGACTTCGCCCTATGATCTCTATCGCTAAAAGAACTGCTTCTCAATTCTAATAACTACTCTATAGTATATAATTACCCACCTGACTAAAATATGAAATAATAAAACATTATGTCCAAGTATTGTTTTTTCGAAATGAGAATCAATTTTTAATGCTTAAACATAAAGAATTGAAAATAGTGTATAATAACTGTATAATTAATGTATATGTATATTACAAATTGAGATGAGAACAAGGACCATTTCACATACTTTATGAGTAAATTCGAACCTTTTTCCTTATTTTTTTTTTCTTCACTTGCAATGCCACTTTTTCTCTTAAAACTAGTTTTTTTACGGGGATAAAAGAAGTAGAGGGAAGAATGAAATAATGACACTAGAAAACAGATATTTATTTATTATTTTACACCATTAATCTTTGATTAAAGAATCATTTAGGATTAGAGAAGATTATATAATGGCATTAATTTAGAGAATCAAGGTTTTGACTTGAAACCGATCCATGTGCAATTGTGCTTCATCGACATAATTCATATTGAATGTTGATGCTTTGGGTCAAACAATTAGCAATGAATGTAACACTATGAACTGGCACAATACCAAAATAATAATAAAAAATCTATGCATGCTTTAGAAATAAGGGTGCTTATTGGTTTGATTTTTCTCGTAAGAAATAATGGCTACATAATTAATGAATAACCATTAATTAAGACATAATTATTCTGGATACATTATTATGTATTTGAATAATTATATTCTTCTTTTTACTTTTCTTATAAGTATGATAGATGTATTTATGTACCCATGCACAGATACATTGAATACATTAATGTAATTTTTATATTGGATATATAAAATACTTAATACTGGATACACTGGATAAAATTGATATACACTGATAATAAGTACAGATATACATGAAAAAATGAAATACAAATATAGAGAAATGAAGGGACGAGCAAGCGAATACAATGTATTTAGAGCTACATATAAATGTATTAAATAATTAGCACAAATACTAGTGTGATTTATGAAAGTTGCTCAAAATATAGCTCAAAACTTGCATTTCAAATCTTTAACCCAAAAAAACAATAGTCTATTCCCGATACAAAAACGGTTTTGCCGTTATTTAGGTAGTCAAATTTTCAAGTTTTCAGTTGCATAATCATTATTTTCTTTTAACAATGTTTAAAAAATTCGGTACTATTATATATCCGAAATACAACAATATACAAAGATTTAATTTTTTTTATAACAATATTTTAAAAAAAATTGATAAACAATATTATACACTATATATAACATTCTATAAAATTATAAGAGGCATTTATACACCCTATATACAATAGGGGAAAAAACCTGATATAACTTTCAATTTTGCGATTTAGAGTTGATATATCTTGGCTCGTATTGTTACATAAATGAACCAAAGTTGAGAGGTAATCAGACTCTTTCCCTATACAGATATATACAAAATATATGAAAGGCAGCAATAGCACAACACAGGTTTACAGGATGTGTCTGGCAGGTACCATTTATATTATCACTTGTGGATAGAACGTAATTGTAGAATCTTTCAATCCAAGCAGAGAAGTGAGGACTACATGATTAGGCATATCATTAGAGAAATATATGGAAGATGAGGAGGATAGGAAGTAGACTACAACAACTCAATATGTATCTTAGAAGAGATAGATTAGAAAGTCTTGGAGCAAGATTGTCCAAGTCTGCTATTTTTTTTTAGTTGTTATGTAATGTTCACTTTGATAAATAAGATGTTTACTTACCAAATATATATATATATATATATATATATATATATACACAAAATAGTAGATCTCAATATCATTCGACTTCAATGTCACCAAGTCTCTTTAAGCGATGAAAGGGTAGAATACTTTTCTATTTGCTCAACTCAAGTGGAGGAAAGATAAACAAAAGTTTGCTGATCTTTTCATGAAGAAGTGATACTACTTTAAAAGAGAAACATAAATTGGTATTTAAATTCTCGAAATAGAGAAACTCAATGAATGAAAAATATTCATCATAAAAAATGTGAAATTTTGTATAGTTGAGAATTCTTTAAAACAAAAATAATAATAATTTTAAAAGCTAAGGGAATATGTTAGTTTTCAAATAAATCACATGCCATTATTGTTTATGAATCAATAATTTTTTGTTCTAAAATAAATGTTAATACAAAATCTATAAAAACACGTTGAGTAGTTATTTTGATAAGAAATATTTGGAGAGAATTATTTTTTTCAAATGAAAATACCATAAAGTATTTGATATATTTTTTTTTTGATTGATCACATTGTGTAGAAAAACATTGTGATGTACATTGAGTTGTCTCACTGAAAGTTTGTTATCTTAAATTAGAAGGAGGTCTCGACTTCAAGCCTTTTTCTTTTGTAGTCTCAAAACACTCTTTACAAAGTCATGATAAAAATTTGCAACCCTGGGGTAAAACTCCGTAAACGTTTTTCTTTCTCTCTTTGAAAATGTACTCTAAAATCAATAGATGGAATCCAAAAAAAATACAAAATCAAAACATTCAAAATAGAATAGAAAATTACTCGATTATTGAGTACTTTTTAAATTTTTTTGGGAGAATTATATGGAGAGAGAATGAGAGATTTATTTTCTTTTTGATAATTGGAGGGACTATATGGAGAGAGAACAAGAGATTTGTTTTTATTTTCTGAAAATTGGACTACATGCTTATATAAAATCTAAAATACTTTGTGTGATTATCTTGTTTGCTTAATAATAAGACTCGTCCGTTCATCTTTTGATTTAACAGTAAAAAAGTTTCTAGGGTCAAAAATTTTTAAAATAGATTTTGAGTTTTAATAGTCTAATTTCTATTTTTGTTTCTTTTATTCTTTTGGTGTTATAGTTATTTCTTTTTAGTTGAGTTTATCATTATCAACAAAATTTGATTTTAGTTTATTTTTCTGTTTACTAGAGCCATGCATGGTGTAGAGATGTAGTAGTCATATACCTCTTTGATATATCTTGTGGGAACATTCATCGAACAGTTGAATTTCGATGTGTTCAGGGCCTGGTGATTCTTCATCAAGCATTTTGATTGGAGTCTTGAGTTGCACCTCTGCGGTTACTTTTTTGGTGAAAATTCTAGTTGACATTTTATCGAGCATATTGTCCATCATGTTAATCGATAGAAGTGTCAAATAACTTCGGATCGGATGACTCTTGACATTATCCACAAAGCTTAAGTTTTCTTTGGGCAAAGAAGAAATAATCATTCCGCTAACAATTGTAGAAATACTACTATAACTTGTTGAGACGTAAATAAACATTTATCCTCCATCTTCTGTAGCAAATCTTGACTACTTTTAATTTGAGCGTCTACCTTGCATAGGTTCATTTTCGAAAATGCAAGGCTAACTTCTTTTTAAAATGATTTCAATCAAAAAGTTAGTATTTGTTGTGAAACATTCGACGGAACCACTTGAGGGGCTTACAACCAAGATATAAAAAAGGAAGAGGCAACCAATGTTCCTCAGAGAAACCAAGGAAAGTGAAGTATCGCTCTGCCCTACAAATTTGATCTGCTGAATCACCATGTGATATATACCACCACTGCCAATAGAGTATGAAATTGAAAGCACTAATGTAACATATCAATTCAACATAGACACAAAATACATTTATAATTACTGAACTCAAATTACAACTTAGAATCCGAACAATAAGGTAATAGCAACAATAACTAAGGAAAGTATACAAAGTAAGAAGGTAATCAGAAGGGGATGAGATACTAGAATTGGGAATGGATGATAATTAGAGATAACTGACAGCCAAAACTTCGACATAATTTGCGTAACCTCTTATATGTATTCCTAAGACCTATTCAACCAATTGATAATCGAGCGTGAATTCCAAATAAAACCCTCCAAAATTTTAATTAGCCCAATAATCTTAAATGAATTAGTCTCATTCACTCCTTCCGGCCCATAAATCCTTAGATAGTCAATTTGATTCACAACATATTATTATTATTATTATAAACAAAAGATATTTAACCGAAAAAGGAGATTAAAAAAATACATTACCTTACCCTTATATAGAAATGACAGTTTGGTGTACCAACACAACTTACAAAGTTTGTACTATCTTGCTACGTAAGTACTTTTAAGTGTAGTTTGATTCCACTTCCACTTCAATTATCACATTTATTCTCATAAAGATACCTATATATGTGTCTTTGGCATACGCAAGTGTATATAATCGCAAGTAATAACGATTAGAAGCATTCTCTGCGTAGTAATAGTTGTTATCATCTGCTTTGATTCTCAAGTGTTAGAATTGAAGTCGTTTTTGTGCTTCTGTTTTGTCTTTTGTGATTTTTCAGTCATATAATTATATCTTTTGGTATTTAAAGTTACTTTTAAAACTTTGCAGATTGATCTTCCACAAGAGAAAGTTGAACTCTTACATTTTAAGAAGTTCATCACCACATGTATTGTTGATATATTAATTTTCCCACTCTCAAGTTCGTAAATATACGTGATGTAGGATTATATAAAATATCTTTATTTGGTTTATGTTGCTACAATTCAATCAATAACACTTAATTATAACGTAATGACATTATCATACTTACTGTGTTTACTAATTGTTTTAAAAGTGAATTAGATAAATTAGATCAACAAATTAGTCATGTTGGGCCCGTACATCGCACGAGCTTTCCCTTCTAGTAAAGAAAATAAGAGGGAGAAAAGAACAAATAAGCACTGAAAATAATTTAATTGGTAAGAGGTGATAGAGAAAATATCACGTGGTCATAGTTTTTGGGTAAACTTTAAATGAAGTTACTTTCCATGTAACCTAACTTAGATTTCATTTTAGATTGACTTAAAAGTTAGTCAAATATACTTTTAAGTTATTTTTAATTTTTGAGAGTGCTTAACAAAGTAAAAAATAATTTAAAATTACTTAAAAAATTAAAAGTTAAAAGCATGCACTCTCCTATTTTTTTTTAAAAAGTTAAGCCAAAAGGACTCTTATAACACTATAGGAATTTAAAATAAGAGATAATAATTTAAAGAGAATATCACATAATTTTAAGTATATAAAAATATTTTTCTTATTTTAATTTATTTATCTTAATTTTTTTCTCTTTCAAAAAGATTTTCTTTTTTACAATTCTTAAATTTTATATTTAATATTAAGATGCTTATTTTGTCATTAATGAAATTCTAGTAATAAATTATTTATAATATATTTAGATTTCAAAAATCTTTCTGACATTTTAGTTCTATGCCAAATTAATACACCACATAAATTTAAATAGAGAAAGTATAATTTAGAGAGATATTAAATATTTTCCTAATGAAAATTGGTGGGACACCTAACATGATTCGCTCTGGCCATGACAGTGACATTAGCATATTAGCGGCAAAGTTAAATTGCCACATGTCCTCAAAATTTCAAACTTTATGGTATGATTTAATATTTAATTTTACTATAAACTTTTAATTAAAACGTTACATATTCTTAATTCCCATTGTATTAAGCCACACGCGACAAACACATAAAGTTGCATCGAGCCAGTCAATTCAACACGTCAAAAGACTTTGGCCTTAAGGTAAGGAGCATGCAAAATAGTAAATGACTAAATTGCCCATACATTCAATTAACAAAAAATAAGGTTATACTTATAAAATGGAGGATTAAGTTTATATGAATTAAATTAGTCTCTTATTTATAAAATAAATGAAGAATAGTAATGATATTTTAAGTACAAGGTAACATTATACTCATTCTGTCCCGATATATATAATGACTGAAAAGTCAATTTAACTAATTTTTGAAATTAAACTAGATAATCAATTTAATATTTTAAAAATTAAATTTTACATGTTCAAAATTTATATGAAATTAATCTAATATCAATATGACTAAATAATATATTTTAAAATATTAATCAAAATTTATAATTTGAATCTCGAGAAATAAATTATATACATGTCTGGAGATGGAAATGTTCTCTTAATTTTTGATAAAATAACATTGATAATTGCACGATAGTTTATAATACTTCATCAATACTAGGTATTGTCATATGTATAAAATAAAATAAACAAATGAATTAACTAAAGTATGTCCAAATATAACAAGTATAGATACTTTATCTTCAAATTAATTAATGTCTGATTATATTAATTATTAAATTTTCTGTTTCTATTATATATTTCTCCTGCTTTAATTCGTTTTCCTATTTAAATTTGGTACAAAATTTAAAAAGTAAGATTTTTTTTTGTATCATAAGCTCTTAAATTAAAAATATCCATATATATATTGTAGCCTTAAATATGTTACGATAATTTTTTTTTATAAAAAGTTATATTTCTTAAAAATAGACTAAAATAAAAAGTAAAACACAAAAATCTAAGTATTATTTTCACTTTATGTCTATATCTAGTCTAAAAAGGATTAATATCAGTATATGTAAGGTAGTAGAAAAAAAAAGTATTAAAAAAATCTTTGAACTTGACGTAAATTGTTATGTTAGTTTCATCCTTAAACTATTGATAACTTTAAAAACAATTTTCTACTTAACTAACTAACTTTAGATACACCCCGATTTGATACATGACATAACAAATGGTCCCAAATTATTGCAGGAGCATGAAACTCTTGATAAAAAATTTGACGAGAATTTAAGGATTTGTTTCACTCATATTGCAAGATCGGAGATGTATAAAGGTAGTTTTAAGACTATCGATAGTTTACAATTGAAATTAATAACTTTACCCTTAGTTTCGAGGTCTTTTCAATACTTGTCTAAAAGCAAAAAAAAAAAAAAAGTGTAAAAAGGGTATTATTGTCCTATTTTTTATTTTTCTAAAAAGGAAAACAAATGATTAGGGAAGGAAAGGAAATAAAATTAATTAATGATTTGTATTAGCCGGTAGAGGTGGGGTACTAGACAATAGAAACGGCTTCTTTGTAATCTTCTTTACAACTGCCATCTCTCATAAAAATATATTTCATCCTTTCTGGCCTATATTTTTGTCTCTAAATTTCATTCTTCCACAAATTCCTCTCTATTTTTATTTTTTGTGACTAATATTCTGCTTCAACCATTTTTTTCAGGGTCACAAAAAAATCTAACAGTTTTATTTATTTTGTTGTTTATCTATAAATCTGTCCATTTTTTTCTGTATCTGAATTTGTGGGTTACATTACAAGTGGATTGATCTGTATTACAGGGATTGATAGAACCATAGAAATATAGTTAAAGAAGGAGAAAGATGTGGGGTATCACTAGATTTTTGGAGAAAGTTTATATTTTTGAAGAAGGGGGATCTGGGTATTGTTCAAAGAAGAAGGATGATATTTGTAATGAGGTAATTTTTTCTCTCTCTTATGTTTTTCTGTGTTTGTAGTTATTAAAATTTCAAAGTTTTAGGTTAATTTTCAAAAGGGGGTAAATTTTTGTTATTGAAATTTCATAGTTTTAGGTTTATATTTGATTTGATTCAAGGTTCTGTATCCCTTCCTGTAGCTTTTCTGTTTTGAATTAGTAAAGAAGAAGGAAATTGTGAATTTTGATTCTAGATTGTTCCTTTTCATAGTCCTTCCCTTGTGTTTTAAATGAAAGTGTCCTTCCAACAAGTATTTTTCTACTTTTGCTTGAAGCTTAATTTAATATATATGACATTACTCATCTTGGGGTGGTAACAATCAGCACAACACAATTTGGTAGGTACTTAAAAGAACTATGTTGCTCGGACTCTTCAAAAAATATATATTCGGGTGGGTGCTGGGTCTTCCAAAAGTAGTACTGTTTTGAAGCATGTGACATGGGTGCTGCAACATTTTTGAAGAGTCCGTGCATCATATTCTTGAGTCGTGTCACATATTACTTTACCATGGTTAAGTCAACTATTTTAATTAATTTGGGTATGGTCAATTTTGGGACTTATATTGCTTCTCTTAATGTGTGTTGTTCAAACTCAACAAGTTTATTTTTGCTATTTAATAGGTTTTTTGCTTATGAATTAGAGCTATGTGATACAGGATGTGTCTTTTTTTTTTTTTTGTATCCTTGGTGAGTGTTATCTCAGTTTTGCTTTTCTCTAACTGTGAGGTTTTGTTGACTGCAGGGAGCTGGTCGAGCATTGAGCATGTCGAGACTAAAGTGCGCACTTCGTGGCTTGGACCTGAAAACATATATCTTCCTTTTTTTGTTTGTTCCAACATGTGTGTTTGGTATATATTTGCATGGACAGAAAATCACTTATTTTCTAAGACCTTTATGGGAAAAGCCGCCAAAGCCTTTCCATGAAATGCCGCACTATTATCATGAGAATGTGTCGATGGAGAGTCTCTGTAAACTTCATGGATGGGGAATTCGGGAGTATCCTAGGCGTGTCTTTGATGCAGTGTTGTTTAGTAATGAGGTGGAAATGCTGACCATACGGTGGAAAGAGCTGTACCCTTATGTAACAGAGTTTGTTTTACTTGAATCCAATTCAACATTCACCGGATTGCCAAAGCCTTCGTACTTTGCTAATCACAGAGATCAGTTTGAGTTTGTTGAATCAAGATTGACATATGGGCAAATCCCCGGGAGATTTAGGAAAGGAGAGAACCCTTTTGTTGAGGAAGCTTATCAGAGACTTGCATTGGATTATCTCCTCAAACAAGCTGGTATTCAGGATGATGATTTGCTGATAATGTCAGATGTTGATGAGATACCTAGTAGACATACCATCAATCTCCTGAGATGGTGTGATGACACGCCTCCAGTTCTTCATCTGCGATTGAAGAACTATCTCTACTCTTTTGAGTTCCTTGTGGATAGCAATAGCTGGAGAGCTTCTGTTCATCGGTACCAATCTGGTAAGACAAGGTATGCACATTATCGACAGTCAGATGTCATCTTAGCAGACGCAGGATGGCATTGTAGCTTTTGTTTCCACCACATAAGTGAGTTCATATTCAAGATGAAAGCCTACAGCCATTTTGACAGGGTAAGATTTTCTCATTTTCTGAATCCAAAGAGAGTGCAAAAGGTAATTTGTGAAGGAGCTGACTTATTTGATATGCTACCGGAGGAGTACACATTCAGGGAAATCATAGGAAAAATGGGACCTATTCCCCACTCCTACTCTGCCGTTCACCTTCCAGCTTATCTTTTGGAAAAGGCAGACCAATATAAGTTTCTCTTGCCCGGTAATTGCATGAGAGAAAGTGGCTGATCTTGGAGTGTTAAGTTGTGTTTTCTTTTCGTAAATGTCAAGGGTGCAGTTTTGCGTTGCTCCTTGTGAAGCAAATAGAGGATCCTTAACATGTTCAACATTAACATCTCCATAAACTATTTGGAATGTTTCAAGATGATTTTGGAATTGACGGGTTGTGTTTTGTATATACTTGTTAGAGAAGATTTTCTTGATCAGGCATGGCGAGTTTTCTGTTGGAACTGTGCATAACTCTGTATTCTGTGTAGTATACCATTCCTGATTATGCTCCGGGATAACCTTTTTGGGGGGCTTTTCCTCATGATGAGAATTTTTTGAATAGGGACTAATTTATTCACATATATATATATATATTCTTGTGTTGCATTTTCTCTATGACCTTGTAGTATTCATATATATATATATATATATATATATATTTCATCACAATTCTTGATAATTATTGTGACTCATCAGATTTCACAATCTCCACTCACCTTTGATAAATCTCTTCTTTTTTTCCCTTGCTGATATTGGATTCATTTGAATGTATAAGTAGAAGGAGATTATGTGCAATTTCATCTGAATCCTTCCATTTTTGGTTGGGGGAAAATATGATGTAGTCCGTTGGCCCTTTAGTTTTGTTGGATTGCCACTCTGCATTCAATCTTTTATTTCTTGTCCGTCGCATGTGGTGTACTTACTACATGACAATTTTGCGGTGCCTAACTCCATCTATATTATGCTTTTCTGTTCATTGTTATTTCAGACTGTTTATTTGCATTGAAATAATTGTGTTTCTTTTCTAGTCTCTCTTTTACACATGATCACATCAAATCATGAGATTGTATTTTGGTTATTTCCACACTTTTATATCAATATATGAAGGATAATGTATGACGTCTTTTCACTATTTATATTTTTTTTCACATGAGTTGGGAATCAGAGAGTTAGCATAGGCCCCATCAATTTTTGAGTCATGACAACTTAATTAATTATGCATAACCTGTGTATTTTACTAATAATAATGTAATATATCATATACTTATATGGCGCTTTCAATATGATTTTTTTAGTATTGGATGCCTATTGCACTAGAGTCAGATTTTAGACATGACACTATTAACTTTGTTGAGACTTGAGAGTGTTTATTTAATAATTGAGAGAGTATTCAAAATATTTAAATTGTTTTGTATAAAACATGATTATAGATTAAATAAACTTAGTCTTATAGCCACATGTAAACAACTACAAAGTCTTATACCCGCATGAAATTTTGTCCAAAGTGTTCAAGTCACATGAAGCGATATGAACAATATAAAATCATATAGTAAAAAAAAACTTTGATATTTAAATAAATACTGAACTAAATTTGATTTAATTCTTCACTTCACTATATAGTTACATAAATGATCAAAAGGAAAACATGAAGAAAAATAACAAGAAGAAGCTCACTAAGCAATTTTAAGTTCTTTGATGTTCACATGATTTCTTCTTAAAAGATACGTTCATATCTATCGAACAATTCTTTTTTAAAAAAAAAATCTAAATCACACTTCCAAAACTAAATTATGTACATTTTACTTATTTTCTTACAGCAATAGGAATTCTAACATAATGTTTGCCATCACTCCATGCCAAACTTCCAAAGTTAAATTTACTCTTTCTTTGATGCGTAGATATGATTTTGACCTCAAATGAAATCTTCTTTGTCTTGGAATTAAACTTCAATACATGTGGACTCACTTTAATTGCACTATTTCTTGGAGGTTTAACCACTAATTTGTATATCGACTTGACATTTCCAACATTAGTAACAGTTCTCCGAATAGTAACTGAATTCTCAAGATTTGGAATCGATATTGAAGGGAGATTTAAATCCAACCTAGAAGGTACTTTACTTGGACATATAATTCCTCTTGTAGTAGAATTTTTCGTATTGAAAAAATATGTAGTCGCATTGCGAACCTTTTCATTACTATAACCCAAACTGCAAAGATAATTCAAATAATCATTGTTATCCATATCATAGATTAGTCCAGGATCCATAGCACCATTTGGGTTACAAATGCCACCTCCAAAATCAAATGGATCAGCAATTTTATCTCCTGCTCCTTCTGAAAATATTTCAGATCCATATGTATCTTCATTCCATGCTACACAATCAAAAAAAGATTATTACTCCTTCCTTCTGTTTCAATTTATATGAGTTAGTTTGACTTGACACACAATTTAAGAAAAAAAGCAAGACTTTAAAAACTTGTAATAGGTTAACATATATTGTTAGTATAAAAATAACGCATACAAGTTAAAATCATTTTTTCAACAAAATTTGGAAGGGTGTATACTGTATAGTATGAGTGTAAGTATTTTAGTACCATAGGTAAAATTTATGAATTAGAATTATATAACAAGTTAAATTACACATATATCGTAATTTAAAAAAAATAAATATATTATCAGTATATATAACTTAAATTCATAATATATTACCTGTAGTTACAAGTGCGGATTTAATAGCCGCAGGAGACCAATTAGGATGTGCAACTTTAAGGAGTCCAATAATTCCTGAAATATGAGGAGCTGCCATTGATGTTCCAGACATTAGTTGAAATCCATTATCACCTTCTTTATTAGGAGGAATTGCTGCAAGTATATTTACACCAGGAGCTGCAATATCCGGCTACAATAATATTTGTATTAGATATATTTTTAAAAAAAAAATAATTAAACAGACTTTTAAATATATATCTATTTTTTGTTGTATTTGTATATTTCGTGTCGAAAATATTGAATCTTGATTTAACTGTGTTATGTTATATATGCCACTGATTAATAAAAATTTCATTTAAGACAATATATAATTATATATTTAATTACCTTCAAAATATCTGGGGTAAGTGAGCTTGGACCTCTTGATGAGAACTTGGGCACCTTTAAATATACTTTCTGGCCCTCAAGAACTTCAGATCGACTGATTTTAATCTTAGGATCTAAATTACTGTTGCAAAAAATAAATCAATGTGCACTAATATAATAACAACGTAACAAAAAAAAACAAAAAATTAAAGGTATATTCATAGGGTAGAAGTGAGTTTTCGAAATTTTTTTCTTCAAGAAAATGATTCATTTTTTGAGGAATAATATATTCAGTTGAATTCTTTTTAATTACCGTAACATATTAGATTATTAATACTTATTTAAGAGTCGAATAAAATAGTGATATGATTTTAGAGATAATTGTAAAAGAAAATAATTGTTTTCCGAAAGTGGAAAAACTCATCCCCCCTCCCCCTCAAAATACACTCTGAATTTTCTTAAAACATTAAAAAATAATTTATTTTTGTCATATTAAATACAGTCTGAATGTGTTGTGATAGAATAAACATAAGAGATTATAGGAAAGTATTAAAAACACTCTTTAGCTTGACGCAAATTATTAGTTTTGACTCTGAACTATTGACAATCTTAAAAACACCCCTTTACTTGACTAATTAAACTTAAATACACCCCCAATCTGCCACATTGTATATCCAGTGGTCTCAAACTCTAGTAGAACCATGAGACTCTTAATAAAAAATCGAGAAAAGTGTTAAAAATCCTCTAAACTTGGCGAGAATTTAGGGATGCATTTCATCCATGTGGCAAGATTATGGGTGTATTTAAAGTTCAATTAATCAAGTAGCTAGAAGGATATTTCTAAGGCTGCCAATAATTTAAGAATCAAACTATTAACTCACATAAAATTTAGAGATGCTTTAAATACTTCTGAAAATAATAAAGTGAAACACAAGAGAAATATTTGCTTACCTCGATTTACATTGTTGAAAATAATCAAATATTTGATTTCCTTGCTCCAAATCAACATAAACAAATGGTATAGGGACACCAATAATTTGATTGTAGTCATTGATTCCAATAAGAGGGTGAGTAGCAACAATAAAAGCCAATACCCCACTAGTATTTAAAGTAGTCAAAGATGTGTATATATCATCTTCCGTTTGAAGGAAAAGCATTAAAACTTTTCCTTTCACTTCTTCAACATTAATAGTTTTAATATCTTCAGGACTGCAAATAAAATTAAAATACAAGTATATATTAACAAAGTTAAATATTCAATTAAAAGTTAAGTGCTTAAATCGTATTAACTTTTATTATGTATTGATTTTTACAATATACAATATTTCATGACTTACCTTGTTATATTTTTAAAAGTGACCAAAGAAGCAAAGGCTTGCTCCTTCCCTTGAAAAATTCCCTTACCCTACAAATTACAATAGTCAAAAACTTTCAAAAGACATCAACAAGAAAGCTAAAATCGATTATACGTAGCCTCACTATTTATAATGCGGTCTAGTTCACTATATATCCTCACTATTTGATACAACTTTTTTCCATTTGATTTCAACCCTATCTCATTCGGTGGCGGAGCGGACACCTTTCGTTGAAAAATAATTACGTTAGCACAATGTTTTTGTATTTTATTTTGAAAGTGACACACCATTATTCTTGGACACCCTTGATAAAATTTCTGACTCGATCTCACTTTTAACAATGATAAAAGATGTAAAAAGCTTACTAGTATTGTGTTGTTGTTGGCAAGTGTTAATGGAGTAACAATTTCTCTATCTTCATTACTAGCAGCAACAAGTATGATCCATGGAGAAGTAGGAGTGACTGTATAAGAGTCAGGTCCAGCATTTCCTCCAGCAACAACAAAAGGTATACCATGAGATGCTGCATGAAAAGATCCTATCCCCATAACACTATAACTTCCACTAGTATCAACTTCAGCAAAATTAATTAGATCACCACCAAAAGATGCTGATAATACATCAACACCATCTTTTATTGCATCATCAATACCAGCTAGAATATCAACACCACCACAATATGAATCACCTTTATCATCCATCCAACCTATCTGTTCAAAATATAGTATTAAATAACATGTTAGCATAATATGAAAATTTGTAGTGCATCTAAAGAGAGACCGTTGCTTGCCATTTTTTTTAAAAATAGGTTGAAAAAAGCACGGGTTGAAAATAGCCCTAATGCGTTAAAACAAGTTGAAAAATAGCCTTTGCGGGTTAAAAACAGACCTCACGGGTTAAAATGAGTTAGAAATGGTTCTTTAGAAAAACTCACAGATCATGTAAGATCAATGAAGCTCTTTATTTTTATGACAAGGGAAACCCGCAGCCGCTATCCTTTGGGTGCGCACAGGGTAAAACCCCCGCTTCTATGCAATAGCTCGCAAACCACATAGGAGAGGTAACTTGCACTAGGCAAGCCTGGTGCAATGAGCTCGACCCAGAAGGCAAACCCCTTGCTTTTGTTGGCAAGGGGTTTCGAACTTGAGACCTCCAACATGAAAGTCCCAAGCTTAAACCACTGGGCCACCCCGAAGGGTAAGATCAATGAAGCTCTTGATACTACTGTTGGTTTTTTTTAAAATGAGACGGTAAAAAATATTACTTGAATGTATCTCAATATTTTTATTAAGTATATAAGAGCTTTAAATAACCAATTTGAGCACAAAATTTCTCAACAACTAAAACAAACTAGTAGAAATTCTAGATTTATTATATTAAAAATTTATTACAATAACTAAAGTAAAATTTAACACGTTCTATTTTCAACAATTTAAACTTGTAAATGAGTTAACACTTAAAAAATATACATACCTTATACATAGCTATACGTGCATTTGGTGCTCCTCCTCGTACTGTCCCCATATTAAGACCATAATATTCCAAATTATTAACATAAGAACCAGCAGCTGTATAAGCAACATGTGTACCGTGTCCAATATCATCTAATGGTGATAAATTATATATTTTTTCGACCATTGTTTGATTTAGTCCTCTTTCTTCCATCAATCCTTTTATGTACCAACGAGCACCAATGATTTTTCTATTACAATGTATTGTGGCATTGAAATTTCCTTCAGATTTGCAACTACCTTTCCATCGACTTGGAATTGGACCTAGTCCTTTATCGTTAAACGCTTCTGAGTCTCCCCATATACCTATAATCATCTCAGTATTAATATGTGTATTCAAATTCAGACATCATATGAGAAGTACGTACTAGTTTATAATAAGGAGAAAATTAAACCTGAATCCAAAATGCCAATGATTGATCCATCACCCTGATTTGTTTTGTTGAGAAGATTATTGGGATCATTTTTAGAAAGACCTAAAAAATCCCAACTCCTTGATGTACGTGTTTTATAAACAGGATTTTGTATAACTCGAACCACATTCGATAATTCTGTAACGCAATTAAAAAAACATATACCAATTATGAGAATCTTTTTTTTTTTTTTGAGAAAGTTATATGTCATTATAAATTTTATTTTATTGTGCTTGTATATAAGGTATAAAGACATGATAATGAAATATATTTTTTTAACTAAAATTAAAAAATACCTCCGATTTGTTTGGCTTGATGATCAGTGAGCTTAGCAGCAAATCCAGAAAAGCCATGTCTATAGCTATACACCATTTGTTTTTTGGCTTCTTTCTTACTACATGAGAAGAATACATTTAATGCAAGATTATAAACATTTTTAGTTTCACAATCATATCACTTATAAGGTAGTTATAAGTAGATATTTCTATGTGTAGCGACCCTCAACGACGTCTTGTGATTTTTGCTTCATTTCCCTCTAATTGATCCTTTTCGTAGCTTTGGAATGATATTCATGACTTGAAGAGGTAACTGTCACAACATTTGACGTAATCAGATGTGTTTTGGAAAAAATTGTGTGTTTTGAAACTTTAAAACTTAAAGAGGGTATAGATCAAAGTCAACATTTGGAGTTAAAAGAGGAATCTTTTGGGTTTTGATTACAACTCCGCTAATTCCAAAGGGTGGTTTGTGACTTGGTTGAAAAATTTGCAGGCTATTACGGACGGTTAGGCCCACTTCACCTACCAATATTTGACACTTTGTTGGGTTGGCGGGCTATTATTGGCTGTTTTTGAAAGGGTTTTTCTATTATATCTTCTTTAAACAAGTTAACTCAGAAAAATGTGGTTTACAAGTGGTCCGATAAGTGTGAAGTGAGCTTTCAAAAGCTTAAATCTCTATTGACTTCAGCTCTAGCTTTAAATTTATTAGTAAGGGGTAAGGGTTTAACTGTGTATTGTGATGCTTTCGAGATTGTCCTTGGGTGTATATTGATGTATCAAAGGAAGGTTCTACTCTTTTAGCAAGGTAATGGTTCACAAGAATAACTACCTTACTCATAATTTTGAGTTATAAAGTGGTAGTATTTGCTTTGAATATTTGGAGGCATTACCTTAGTTGAGTTTATTGTGAGATCTTCAAGATCATCATAGCCTACAATACATCTTTGATCAAAATGATCTCAATTTGAGGAAACATAGGTGGTTGGAATTATTTAAGGACTATGATATGATGCTTCTTTACCATTCAAGCAACACCAATGTAATTCCATATGCCTAGTGTAGGAAGGCAATGAGTATGGGTAGACGCACCTTATTATTGGTTGAGGATCATCTTTTAGCTTTTGACATTCAATCCTTAACTAACCGATTTATGGTACTTGGTTTTTGAGTCAAGAGAGTTATTTCTTGTATGGAGTGTTGTTTATACTTTTTGAGCAGATTAACGCTCAGTAGTTTGAGGATGAGAAGTTGTAGTTAATTCGAGATAAAGTGTTGAAGGGTAAAGCTAGAGAGGCAATGTTGAATCTTGAAGGTGTTTTGAGGATCAAGAATCATGTTTGTGTTCCTAGAGTGGGTGACTTGAGTAGATTGATATGAAGGTGGATCACTGTACTAAGTATTCAAGACAGAGAAGATGTGTCGTGACCTAAAGCAACACTATTAGTGGTGTAGGATGGAGAGAGATATTGTGAAGTATATGTCTAAGTGCTTGAATTGTCAACAAGTATGAGCACCAAATACAAGATGTGGTAATTTAAGAGATGTCGATAACCAAGAGGAAGAAGGAGAGGGTAGATATGGATTTTGTGGTAGGCTTACCACATAATTTGAGGAAACTTTACTACTTTGGTCATTGTGGATAGACTGACTAATTAGTTTGTTCATTTCTTGCCAGTTCATATTATGTACAATTCGGACAGATTAGCTGAGATTTACATGCAGGAGATAATTTTTTTTGCATGGGGTGTCTATTTTCATCATATGAGATAGAGGTATTTTGTTCACATCTCACTTTTAGAGTTTGATGCAAAAGGAATTGGGTACATGAGTTGAACTCAGTACAATATATCATTCGCAGACTAATGGGCAGTCAAAAAGGACTATTCAGGTCCTTGAGGATATTTTACAGGCATGTGTTATTGATCTTGGAGTTCATATTGGGACAAATTCTTTTCTTTAGCCAGCTTATATAACAAGAACTTCTATACTAGCATTCAGATGGAATCATTTAAAGTTTTTTATAGTAGGAGATGTAGAATTCCAGCGAGTTTTTTTTAATGTATTGGAAGGCAGGCATTTGGGCAGAAATATGTTGAGAAATTTCATAGATAAGGTGAAGTTGATTCATGACAGACTTCTTACAACTTAGAATAAACAAATAAGTTATGCTAATTGGAATGTTTTGGACTTAGAGTACATGGTTGGAGAGGTGATATTGCTTAAGGTATCACCCATAAAGGACGTCATGGGATTCAAGAATAAGAAGTCAAGCTCAACCCTAGGTTTATCGGTCTATTTCAGATCTTAAAGCATATTGATTAAGTGGATTATGTGTTATTGTTACCTCCAGGTCTTTTAGATATTCACCTTTTGTTTTATATGTGTATTTTGAAGAAATATCGATCAAATGATTCAAAGATATGCGGTACAATTGAATCAAATTTTGGCCATTGAAGAGGAGCCTATATATAGGACTATTTTAGTTAGGTAGATTTGCAAGTTGAGGTATAAGGAAATAGTTATAAAGGTTTAGTAGAAGCATCATCTGGCTGAAGAGACCACTTGATTGACTCATGAGTTAGACATGCGTAGTATATATCCCAAGCTATTTGACCTTTCATGTATGTTCTATATCCTTACATATGAGGATGAACGCACTATAACACTGGATGATGTCATGATCCTCAAGGCCATTTTTTGATTTACTCTTCTTTTCCCCCCATTTGACCCTCTCCATAGCTTTGGAATGATGCAAAGATGAGTGGAATGTTCAAGGTGGTCATTTATGTTTTGGGCAAATTTGTGACTTTTGAAAGTTTAAAACTTAAGAGGGTTGACTAAAGGCAATATATGGGGCTAAAGAGGGTGTTTGAGGGTTTGATGACTCTACTAAATCCAGAGGGTGGTTTGTGATTTACTTAGAAGATTTTAAGGATCCCGAGACACTCTAGAGTGATTTGGACCCTTAGTTAGTTTAAAATTTTGAATTTCTTAAGTTTGAAGTTGACCACGATTAATATTCAATCAAGACTATCTATGATTGGTAAATTCAATCATTTCAACATATGTTTTGTGATGGATTTTCACTGTTGGTTTATGTTCGGGGAACTCCAGATGAGTTTCAGGTGTTGAAATCAAATTTCGAACTTAGCTTAATTTGCTATCAAAAGGACCCTTGGTTGGAAATCTTGAATTTGGTAAGTTTGGAATTGAGCACAATCAATATTCGGTCAAGATGACCTTTGATTGGTAATTCAATAATTTCAATAGGTCTGAAATGTGTTTTATCATCGATTTTTACTATTGATTTATGTTTTAAGAGTTTAGATGGGTTTCAGGTCTTGAAACCAAATGTTGAACTTGGCTTAATTTGCTGTCAAATGGTGCGAGCTTGATTGAACATTTAGAGCGAACTTGCACAAAAGATAGTTTTTTCTATTTCCATCGATACGACTAATGCGAGGGTGAGTTCCTAATACCTGATTGGTTATTTCCCCAACATTTTATCTTGGACTTTAGGATTAAATTAGTGTTTGGGAATTCGAAATTCGATGGTTTTCAACCACAAGATTCTATAATCGATTTTTGAAGGATTGAGGTTTGATTTGATAGCTATTTTAGATTGAAATTTTATATTTAAGTTCCTTATGTTACATGTGTAAAATGATTTGAAAGAAAATTTTAGTCTTGTTGTCGAATTTCGAAGATTGGCTTTTGCGTGAAATTAACACAAATTTTTTGGATAAGATTATGGGTATCAATAGGCTCATATTCACGTATAAAGCATGTTTTTGATAGATTATGAGCGTTCTATGGTCATTCAAAGAGGGGGAGGTCGTTATGTGACTGTTTGTGGCTTGGGGTTTGACTTCGATTTAGATTATGGGTGTGTTTGGTATGGAGGAAAATGTTTTCCTGGAAAACAAGTAAATTTTGGACTTATTTTCTCATGTTTGGTTGGAGAGTAGAAAATATTTTTTGGAAAAGATTTTTGTGTGTTTGATTTATGAATGAAAAATACTTTTGAAAAAAATGTCTTTTATTTTTACTAGAGAGTAGAAAATAATTTTTGAATTGAAACTGAATTTCTTTAAAACAAGTAAACTTAAATTTTTTTGGGGGGTGGGGGGCATGCGAGGGGCGGGTAGGGGTGAGATGGGGTAACAAAATAAAAATTTGAAATTGAAAATATTTTTAAAAACAAACTTAAATTTTTTTTGGAGGGGTGGGGGGGCTGACCGGGGGGGGGGGCACGGGTAGGGGGTGGGGTGGAGTGAAAAAATAAAAATTTGAGATTGAAAATATTTTTTAAAAACAAACTTAAATTTTTTTTGGAGGGGGGGGGGTCGCGCGTAGGGGGGTGTGAAAATACAAAATTTTGAGATTGAAAATATTTTTTAAAAACAAATTTAATTTTTTTTGGAGGGGTGAGGAGCTGATTGGGGGGGGGGGGTCACGAGTAGGGAGTGGGATGAAAAAATAAAAATTTGAAATTGAAAATATTTTTTAAAAACAAACTTAAATATTTTTTTTGGAGGGCGGTGGTGGGCTGATGGGGGGGGGGTCACGAGTTGGGGTGAAAAATAAAAAATTGAAAGTAGAATATTTTTTAAAAACAAACTTTAAATATTTTTTTTGGGGGTTGGGGAGTGGGTGGGGGTGGGCTGGTAGGGAGCTGGCCGGGGGGTGGGGTCGGATGAAAAATAAGAATTTGAATTAGAAAATATATTTTAGAAAAAAACTTTTTTTTTTGGGGGAGTAGGAGGGGTTGGCGGGGGAAGGGGTCGAGGGTAGGGGTGGGGTGGGATGAAAATAAAAATTTGATATTGGAAATATTTTTTAAAAACAAACTTTAAATAATTTTTTTGTGGGGGTTGGTAGGGGGCTGGCGGGGGAGGGAGGTATGGGTGAGGGTGGGGTAAAAAAATTAAAAATTGAAGTTGAAAATATTTTTTTTTAAAAAAGCTTTAAGATTATTTTTTTTCAAAAAAATATTAATTTTTTTTAAAAAAAAATTGTAATTTGAAGTTGGAGGAAAGTTTTGAAAAATGTTTTCCTTAATTTTTGAAGAAAAGTCATTTTCCTTGAATTTGAGAAAAATGATTTGATTTGAAAATTTCCAAAACATTTTACCCAACCAAACATGAGAAAATTGAAAAACATTTTTCGAAAAATATTTTCCTTAATACCAAACACACCCTATGACTTACTTTTTCTCTGACTTTGCTTGGGTGGTAACTTATTGTGAAAAACATGTTATTGGTTGGGTAAAATAAATTGGGTTGAAGAATTATTATGAGAGTGACATCCAAAATAGAGTTTCTTTTCCAATAAATGGCCTGACATTTGTAAAAATAATTTTATGCATCGTAGAGAGAAAATTATATAGTTATATTAAAATTTTAATTATTAGTAGATATTCAGAAAAACATAATATACATACCTTCCAATAATTTGACCTAAAATATCATGATGTGAATCTGTGATAAGTTCATGATTATCGTGGGGCTTGTGTCCCAAATAGACGATGTAAAGCTGTACATCCAAAGAGTATACAATCAAGAATAAAAAATTAATAGTAATTAATTACTAGAGAGAATATTGAAATTTTTTTCAGAATTTGGCGCAAATTATTAGCTTCATTATCTTCGAACTATTGATGGCCTTAAAACACCAATCTACTTGATTAACTAAATTTAGATACACCATCGATCATCCACGTGACATATATAGCAATTGGTCTCAAATTCTTCTAGGAGCATGAAATATTTAATAAAAAATTGAGAGTTGTTGAAAACATTCCTAAACTTGATGAGAATTTAGGGGTGTATTTCACTCATGTTGCAAGGTCGGGATTCAGGAGTGTATTTAAGTTCAGTTATTCAAATAAAAGGGGTGTTTTTAAGGCTATCAATAGTTTAGAGATGAAATCGATATATAATTCGCACCAAATTTCAAAGTGTTTTCAATATTCTCGCTAATTATTATATTCATATGTATCAATTGTCCCTTTTGGCCATCTTCAACATGAAAAAGAGTGGAAGAATATCGTATAAAATCATAAAAAAAAGAAGCTAACTATTCTTACTCATACAATTTTCACGACTCACGTACACAAAAGGATATTACACCCTCCATTCTGTTTTGCTTGTAGCATTTACGACAAATAATTTACTGCAAAATCCTTATTATTTTAGAAAATGTAAAAATAATTTCTTTTTTTCAATTTTATACTTACACCTAATAAATATTGGGAGAGATTAATGTGGGAAAAGTAAGAATTAGTTATAAATTAAAATTGAAGGATAAATAAGAATAATTTTGATAAGTTATTATAGTTAATCAATATTTTTTAAATAGAGTTTAAACAACATGTAAAAGGGAAAGAAAGGAGTACAAGTTTCAAAGATCATTTTTTTTATATAAAAACTTCAATAATAATTGAATTATACCTTAGCATCTTCTACATTTGCTTTTGTTGTTATTGCACATAAACAAGTGAAGATTAAGAAGAAAAATAAAAGACAAGAAGTTGGATTATTCATTTTTTTTTATTCTCTCCTTTCTTTAATAAAAAAACTCTGAAAGGGAGAAAATAACCCAACTTTTAGGTGAATTCAGAAACTATTTTTTAAATAAATTTTAGTACTAGCAATACATCAAGCTTTATATAGCCTACACTCACCACATAGAGTACTTGTATGGTGCAAGAAAACTATGATCCTACTTTTACTCCTTAAAAAAATGTTTGTGTTTTAAATATTTGCGATCGAATGTATACTATATATTTTTAAATGAGTGATAATACATGTGTTTTTCTTACGAATATAATCAGTGACGACGTAAAAATTTTTGTTAACAGATCACGTGAGAGTGTACTTTGGTTCTTGGATTCTTGAAAGAAATGATTTTTTAATTATTTGGAAGATAAATAGTGCATGGTAATTGAAAAGGGCTTGAAATCCTTTCCAAATTCAAAGATAAATGTAACATGTAAAAATGATTGGAAGGTCCCCCATAGTCTCATTATAAGCGGGAATAAATATGCATATTAATTAATTAATTAATAAATAGTGGTAATTTTTTTATTAATAGTAGTTAATTGTTATTAGATTTAATATCGTTATAGGCTTTATCGATATTTACAAAGTGTTAAGAAAAATATATTTAGCGATAATTAAATCATTACCATTAATTAATTGTATCATTTTTGAAGTAGTGCATAGTGATTTCCTTCAAAGGTATAACTCAATGTGATTATATTTTCTACGTACTCCTGAGGTTTATCAATATTCAAATTGAATTGGGGGAATAAATTAAAGCTTATGAGTATTTTTCAATGCCTAAGCTAAGTTATGACAACCGTGAAATAATATACTATACCCCATTTAATTTTTTTCTATAGTATGGAATGAGATGCCTTTCTTATCTAATAATTAGAATCCTCTAGTCTTGATCTGCCCAAAATTATATAACCATATAAATATACCTTAGTCAAGATCACATTATCACCAAACAATTCAGCTTGACATCTTTGGCTAATTGTTGTGTAGCATCTAGCATCAATAATATTCAAAATGGTTGATCTCCAAAATCAACTTGGATTGAACAAGCATCAATCATACTCTCCTGAGCAAAACTATAGATTATGATAGTAGTCATGGCCAAATAATGAGGCCTATAGGTTATTGTTCAACCATGTCATTTTCTCAGCCCACTCACAACAATCACATGATGATAGGCCATGGTTGCCACACCCAACACCATGATGGACATTATGGACATGACAACTATGGTAGTCATGGGTAGGGGTGCACATGACCAGGTTGGTTCGGGTTTTTCAAATATCAAACCAAATCATTTGTGTAAAAATTTTAAATTTATAAACCAAACCAAACTAATAAAATTCGGATTTTTTCGAGTTTTTCAACCTCGGGTTGGTTCGGTTTTTTCAAATACCAAATCAAACCATTGTGTCGAATTTTTAAATTTATAAATCAAACCAAACCAATAAACCTCAGATTATTTTTTCCAGATTTTTGGATTTTTTCGGTAAAGTTTGCATACAAACACATAATTAACTTGTACTCCAAATATTTCTTTAGTCCAACCAAAATACAATTATCTAAGGTGTTTCTTAAGAAAATAACACAAAATATGAGATGAGTGATGACACTAAAATATTCAATAAAAATAATAATGAAATCATCATATAAAATAAATATTGCAAAGTCATAATGAAAATGATCATAATTTAAAAGTACTAAATCATGCTAAAATAAGTTTAATAAGTATTAGTTACATTGCTAAATATTTAAGGAAAATTAAAATTAGATTATGTATTTTAATTGTCTAAATCAATGTAAAACTAAAGAACAAATATTCAATATTATTGTCATTCTTAGTGTTGAATTGTTTTTTTTTTTGCATTAGTATTAATTTGATTTTGATCTAAGTTTTATTAAATCAACATCTATGAACTATAATCTTTATTGGACCATTCCGAATTCTAAGTTTTAAACTTGACATAATATATTAAAAGATAAAAACTATGAAATAGTATAAGAAATATTTTAAAATTATATCAGTGTAAATATTTTTATGTATAAAGTAAAATTTTAAAATTACATATATAATGTCGGGTTGGTTTGGTCTCGGGTTGGTTTCTTTTAGTTAAAACCAAACCAACCCAAATGTAGTCGGATTTTTTTCCAATACCGAACCAAGTCAAACCAAACCACTAGTCGAGTTTTTTTATTCGGTTTGACTCGATTTGCGATTTAGTTCGGTTTTCGATTCGATTTTGTACACCCTAGTCATGGGCATATATATGCTACATGAATCAACCAACTTTTCAAGTAGTGCTACCATGGTCCATAATGATGGTAGCTCTGGTAGTGGGATGCAACAATCATCCCACACGTCGTCCTTGGCGTCCATGGGACATCATGATCATGGTCATGGTTATGGGGGGAGCAACCCTAGTAATTATAGTCAGAGCCAGAAGTTCAACTGGGCACTCAAGATCATATATGGATTGTGATTAAACCAAAGATAAATTTGATAATGATCATATAGTATGTGTGTTTTGGTAGTGGCCTTTTGGCTTTATATAGCACAAAGGGTCTCTTACTTAAATAAGTAATGTGTACTCTCTTCGTTCCTATTTACACGCCGTCCTTATTAAAAATAAATATTTTTAAATATTTGTCATTTCATAAAATCAATGCATAAATGACATTATTTTTCTTATTTTACCCCTTAAAGTTATTAGTCTTGAAAGTATACATTTGACCAACAGAGAAAAACTAAGTAATTCATGTTCATTGGTCAAATTAATTAAACAAAATATATTAATTCATATCCATTTATTGAAAAGTTGACTTCAAGAGAACACTAATTAATAAGGCTACAATGATAAACATATCTAGTTTCTTAAAGAGTGTGAAACCTAAAATGATGACAACTAGATAGAAACGGAGGGAGTACTAAACAATCTTCTTATAAGCGTTATATGGTTATGGTTAAGACAACTAATATAAGCCTTTATCCCAAAACCCAATCTCTGTGGTTGCTTCTTCGTCTTCATTCTTTTTCGTGTTATTGTTCTCCAATTCAACCTTTTTAAAAAAAATAAAAAATAGAAAATTGATGTACCGAAAATGTGATTATTTCGAGCAAATTATATATCAAAAGACTCAAAACAGCGAGAGGATTTCATATCTAAATTTTGGGACTGTTTAGAGTGATTTTGAGTTGATCGATATTGAATTCGTCAGTGTATACTTTATGTATAATTAAAGTTAGGGGTGTACAAAACCGAACCGAAAACCGAATCAAATCGTAAACCGAGAAAAAAAACCCGACTAGTGGTTGGTTTGACTTGGTTTGGTATTGAAAAAAAAAACCCAACTATATTTGGGTTGGTTTGATTTTAACTAAAAAAAACCAACCCGAGACCAAACCAACCCGACATTATATATATAATTTTAAAATTTTATTTTATACATAAAAATATTTACTTTGATATATTTTTTAAATATTTCTTATACTTTTTCATAGTTTTTATCTTTTAATATATTATTATTTCAAGTTGGAAACTTACAATTCTGAATAGTTCAATAAAGATTATAGTTCACAGATGTTGGTAATTATAATAAAGTCAAAATCAAATTAATACTAAAGCAAAAAAAATAAAAAAATCAACACTAAGAATGACAATAATATTGAATATTTGTTCTATGGTTTTACATTGGTTTATTCAAATGCATAATCTAATTTTAATTTCCTTTAATATTTAGTCGTGTAACTAATATTTACTGAACTTATTTTAGCATGATTTAGTACTTTTAAATTATGATCATTTTCATTATGACTTGTTAATTTGCAATATTTGTCTTACGCGATTTCATTATTATTATTATTATTATTATTATTTTATTGGATATTTTAGCATCATTACTCATATAATATTTTGTGTTATTTTCTTAAGAAACACCTTAGATAGTTGTATTTTGGTAGGACTAAAGAAATATTTGAAGTACAAGTAAATTATATGTTTGTATGAATACTTTACCGGAAAAACCCGAAAATCCGAAAAAACTAAAAAATTCGAAAAAACCCGAAGTTGAAAAACCCTAGTTTTATTGATTTGGTTTGGTTTATAGATTTAAAAATCCGACACAAATGGTTTAAACTTGAACCAACCCGGCCATGTACACCCCTAGTCAAAGTATATTTCATGTATAGTTAAGCTATATTCAACTTTTAAAGTGTATCATAATGTATAATAAGTATATACCTAATATATAATAAGTTATATAGTAAGTCGGTGCATACTTTTTATGACTTTTGACAAATTTTATATTGTTTAGTCGGTATATATTTTCTATGACTCTAAACTATTTTTATGTAATAAAAATATGACTATATTTAATTTGTTATAAACTAATTATCTTAATATATATATATATATAAAATTGGCTAAGTGATCAGTTTAGGGCCCACGTCCATGTTAGAAAAGGTAGATATACATCACATTAACAGGAAGATTGGATAGCCCACGGCTTATAAAGGGGTCTTTTGGGATAGCACTAGGTTTAATTAAACCATGTTCGGTAGCTGGTTAGAGTTATGTATAGGTATTAGTAATGTATAGATTTATTATGATTAAATCTATGTATTATTTTATGCAAATTTAGTTCTGAAAGGATATATATTAATTTTACATGTATTCGTTATTCCACCTTCTATTTTGTATAAATAATACATTGCTTTAATTTTCTGATAACTTATACATATAGTAGTTATGCAAATTTCTAAATTATCAACCAAACGTTATATTAATTTTATACTTTAAAACTTATTTCTTATGAATCTACCAAACATCATATTAATTATATGAAAATAAATATATGATTTCTTACCCAGCTACAAAACGATCCTTTTAAGCAAAGGCGGACCCACTCCTATATATGGGGTGCCCATGCTTCCGTTAACTTCAGATTTTTTTTTGTGTGTATATATGTATATCTATCTTGAGAAATTAACAGTACACCCATGAAGAGCATATAAGAGTGTCATTGTGTTGTTGGTACAAGCAAGAGTAACCACCCGTGAGTACACTATTTTATTTTTTTAATATTAGTGCACTCAAAGTCTTCCAATTCTGAGTTCGCCCTACCTTGATTTGCTTCCTTTGGCTGGTAACAACACAAATGACCACTCAAAGTATATATAAATATTCCTATACATATTATGATAAGTTCGTATATAGCATAATGGATTCCATGCATCTACAAGTTGATATTGGCGAATAAAATTCAGTGCTAATAATTTAAATGCATAAGAACAAAAGAGGTACAATTGACCTTAAAATGTGCTCCATTTGTAGCAAAAATGAGAATGAGATGCATTTCTTATCTTATTAGAATCCTCTATTTTTATTACTCTATTCTTCATTCCTAAAACCCTATAAATTTACATCATTCAACATCACATTCTCACCAAGCAAAAACTTAACATCTTTAGTTAATTGTTGTGACGTAGCTACAAACATCAATATTCAAAAATGGTTCTCCAAAATCAACTTGGGCACCATCAAGCATTCTCTCATGAACACAACCACTATTCCGCGGAGAGCAACCATGGACAAATGATGAGGCCTTTCACCATGCCATTTTCTCAGTCTACTCACAATAATCACATGATGGTGAACCAACACAATGGCGGATATTATGGAAGCAATGGCCACGGCCACAGCCATGGCCATAGTAACTATGGAAGTCATGGCCATATGCCACATGATTCAACAAACTTTACAAGTAGCACAAGCATGGTCCATAATGATGGTGGCTATGGTAGTGGGATGAACCAATCATCCCACGCCCATATGTCGTCCATGTCCATGGGACATCATGGAGGTCATGGTCATGGTCATGGACATGGACTAGGTTATGGTGGAAGCCACCAAAATAGCTACAGTCAGAGCCAGAAGATCAACTGGGCTCTCAAGAATTTGGATGACTAAATTTGACACATATATATAATATGTGGTGAAAGTAATATTGTGTGTGTTTGTGGTAGTTACTTTGGCTATATGTAGCACAAAGGTTTGCTACCTAAATAAGTAAACAATCTGCTGCTATCTTAATTTATATTATCTATGTATCTGCTTTATCATTGACTAAAATGATGAATAATTAAAAGTATGTTTATGATTAAAATGATTTATATGAAATTACTTACTATTTTATCATGTCCTGCTCAATTGAAACAAGTAGTTTGAGTATCTAAATTGAAGGAACTATTGTATTCATGAACTCATAAATCTATGCTCTCTATAGTTCTCCACTATTTCTAGCTAAAAATTGCTAGCAACACCTCTATTAATCCGTAATAGTGCAAAAGTTATTTTAGCTAATTAAGACTAAAAAACATATTCCTATATTATTTAGACCAAGAATCATATTTAATGAATTAAATGAGTATCAAATACTAAACTAATTTGGTTTCCTATTCCAATTTTTAATTATTCTTCCAACTTAAATAAAATTTACTGACAAATTTAAGTTGTTATCGATATAGAAATCATAGAAAGAACCGTTTTGCCATCGGTCTATCAAGGGTTTTAATTAGGGTTCGAAAAAAGGACAAATATATCTCTAAACTATCATAAATTGGTATCTAAATACCTTCGTTATAAATAAACTAGTATACGTGCCCGCGCGTTGCGCGGAAATTATTAAAATTTATTTAATTGTTCAAATATATTACATCATTTTGATTTTATTAAAATATAATTATCATCATATTTTTCATGCAATGTACTTAATATCATAAAATTTTATATAACTAAAGGAACAAATCATATAAATGCATGCGCACGATCATCAAATAATTTTTTTGAAAAAACTAAATATGATAATTATATATTTCTTATACAAACGTTTCAAAAATATATTATGATTAAAAATAAATAAGAATGAAAGAATTAAGAGAATATGTTGGTACACTCTCTCAAATTAATATATAAATTTTTTATTATTATTATTTTCTTTCAATAGAGAGATTTTGCTTAAATTAAATAATTTATTCATTTTCAAAATTTTTTCATAATGATTTTAAAATATTTATCTGAATAATAAATTCCTCATGTTAATGGTCAATTTAAAAGTTGTGTACAAAAATACATGACATCTCTTTATTCATTTCATATTGATCAAGTTTCTATTCTTCTACTCCTCTAAGTGTTATCTATGTAAGCTAAACATTTTTTTTTATATATATAAAAGGAAGACTGACTCTTTAATTATAAAAAAAATTATTTTTGAGTTGAAAAATTGTATATCCACAATAAAAGTTAAATATGTGATAGTTATAACTAATAAGCATTACACTAAGTTATGGAATAGTTTAAAATTAAGTACCTTAAAAACATGATTTATATTTTAGATTATATAGCCATATATTATGGGAATGTAGTTAATCATTTCCATAAAAATAGGCTCATTAAGAGTTGAGAGATGATATATTTGAAAAACAGTTATAAATTGTTAAAGATAATATTTCTCAAAAGTCTGAAAAAAATTTAATAACAGTTAAAATTATTTGTAATGTTAATTATAAATACTGTTATTTTAACATATTCATTGTTGCCTATATTTTTGAGGAAACAACTGAATGTATTTCAAATTCATTGTTGTCCATATTAGTAATTATTAGTTTTAAAAATTTTATTTTATAAAACTTAAATTGTTAAATTTTTTAAATTAATTTTGTGAATTCAATATAAGTTTTGTTTTTAAAAGACTCCATTATGTTTCAGCCACGTATTCATAATTAGTTAATACTTATTTGTAATTAGTTAATACGTATTTTATTAATGAAACAATGCAATCTAAAAATACGAACGTGTCTTAATATTTTGGAAATCAATTATTTTTCTTAATTGTTCTCTCCAAAAGCTTTTGCCCTTTTTAAATGTGTCTGAGATTACGCATGTATATGTATATTGTGTTGGGGGTAGAGCTTGGACTTTTTTTTTGTTTTTTTTTTTATTTTTTTTTATTTGAGTTTGCAGTTTTTATTAAAAAAAATTAATTTTTGTGGTGGTTACTGAGTAAGTTTACACATATTTTTAAATTTTAATTAAATTATTTCTTTTTTATTTTTTTTTATTTTATAATCTTAAATTGCAATTTCAAACTATTTAATTTTTAGTTATTTATAAAATAATTTTAAAAAGGATAATGAAATTTTTGGAAACAGTTACGTTGATTGGTGAAGAATTATCCGTTTGTTTGAATATTTTATCACTAACCACTCCTTTTATTTACGATAGAAGTGGAAAGTTAATGTGCAGTTAAAATATTTTTTTATTTCTTATTGTCATTATTATTAAATAAAAATGTGCAGTTAGATGGTTCAAAATTTAAAAATACCTTTCCAAAAAAAAAGACCACAACGTTGAGGTTTTTTAGAAAATATTTTTTTTAATTTTTAATTTTCTTTTTAGTGTTTGAAATTTCTATTTTTATTTTTAGAATTCCAATTAATTTTAATAATTTACAATTTTTTTTTTTTTTTTGGTAGTGCTGACAATAAAGATTATAAATTTTTTAAGAGTCCAAAACGTGTTAAAAAATATATAACAATTATCTTTTTATTTATTAGTTTTATTTTCAATATTTGATGATTTATGTTTTTACTGGTTTATTTTTAAAAAAAATTATTTTTAGATTTTAATTTAATTCTTCTTTGTGGTAAGTTTTTTTTCTGATTTTTATAATATACAGATAAATAATATATCTATATATAGATAATTATTATTCTATTATTATTATTATTATTATTATTATTATTATTATTATTATTATTATTATCTATATTTGTTTTTCTTTATATGAGGAGATTGTGGAAAGATAGTTAAAATTAAAAATATACCTTTCCACAAAAAAAGGACCACAACTTTAGAGTGTTTTTTTAAAAAAATAAATACATACACATAATTAATTTTAATTTTTTTAAAATCTGATTTAGTGTGGTGCTGACATGTGGCACTTTTTCTTCTCCTTTTATATGTGCAGTTAGATGGTTCAAATTTAAAATTTATATTAAATTATTTCTTTTTTTTATTTATATTTTATAATCTTAAATTGCAATTTTCAAACTATTTAATTTTTAGTTATTTATAAACTAATTTTAATAAACTTTATTATAACATCTTTTAAAACAATTTTAGAAGTAGAGAGTTAACGTCTACGGTTAGAATTTTTTTAGTTTTTTCTTTTTAATATTTTATTACGTGTAATTTAGTAGAAGTAGATAATGTTAATAAACTTCATTATAACACCTTTTATATATGCTTTCACTATTTTTTTTTGTATAAATTTTTTTAAAATAGCATTCTTTGTCCGTCTATTTTTTAAATACAAATTAAAAAAATTGATTAAAATTTATAAATTGTATTTTAATTTTAATTAATATATAATAATTATTATTCTATTATTATTATTATTATTATTATTATTATTTGTTTTTCTTTATATGAGGAGATTCTGGAAAGATGGTTAAAATTAAAAATATACCTTTCCACAAAAAAAGGACCACAACTTTAGAATGTTCTTTTTTTAATAAATACATACACATAATTAATTTTAATTTTTTTAAAATCTGATTTAGTGTGGTGCTGACATGTGGCACTTTTTCTTCTCATTTTATATGTGCAGTTAGATGGTTCAAATTTAAAATTTTAATTAAATTATTTCTTTTTTTTATTTATATTTTATAATCTTAAATTGCAATTTCAAACTATTTAATTTTTAGTTATTTATAAACTAATTTTAATAAACTTTATTATAACATCTTTTGAAACAATTTTAGATGTAGAGAGTTAACGTCTACGGTTAGAATTTTTTTATTTTAAATATTTTTTACGTGTAATTTAGTAGAAGTAGATAATGTTAATAAACTTCATTATAACACCTTTTATATATGCTTTCACTATTTTTTTTTGTATAATTTTTTTTAAAATAGCATTCTTTGTCCGTCTATTTTTTAAATACAGATTAAAAAAAATTGATTAAAATTTGTAAATTGTATTTTAATTTTAATTAATAGATTATATAAAATTAATTTTACGTAATTATTAAATTAGTGATCATAATCTGAAGTTGCATATATATATGAATAAGTATAAAAAAAGTATTAAAAATTAAAAAATAAAACAAAAAGTAATGGACTTATAAAACATATAATTAACTTTCAGATTATTTAAAATATAATATATTTAATTTCTAATCTGTACATACTTATACGTATAGATTTTCCTGGAAAAAAAATACTCAAATTTTAAAAGTTTTTGACTAATTTTCTACTCGTTGAAAGAGTGAAAGATTAACATTGAAATATGGAGATGATCTTCATGTAATTTTTCAATGTCACTGAGAGATTCATCGTCACTATCTAGGCCACTAATGTTATTTCATGAAACTATCTTCATTGATGTCTTTTGATTTTATGCTTTGATCAATAAACTTACTTTCTTGGTTGCTTCCATTTTAAAAAAAAATAAAGATAAAACTTACGTGAATTCATGATTGCTTTAAAAAACTTTCAAGCATATATGCAAAATCTTGTAAATATTTAACCTAAAGATAAATTATTTCACATCTAAATATTATCATACTCAATATTAAAAATAAAAAAATAATCCATAGTCACAACATAATAAAAAATAAAAATACATTCATTCATTTTTGAGAGTTTTCAATTTCATTCATAATTTATTTATCATTTTTTAATCCTCTATATAGTACATAAAAAACAACATATTTCCTAACAAAATAGGAAGAAAAAACACAGGCCTCAAAAAACAAAAAAGTGAGATTTTCCCATAATTACCACAAAGTTTGTTCAGTATCATAGTTTCCAACGAACTCCTCTTTCTTGAGATATGAATTGCTCACTTAATTGTTCAACTTCTCTTGATTTTTCTCGATCATTTTTTCTTGACTCGATTATGATCATAAATTTGTGCCTTCTTTTAAGAAGGATAAAGAAACAAAGAAATTTTTGGAAAACAGTTACGTTGATTGGGGAAGAACTATCCGTTTGTTTGAATATTTTATCACTAACCACTCCTTTTATTTTAGGATAGAAGTGGGAAGTTAATGTGCAGTTAAAATATTTTTTTATTTCTTATTTTTTTCACTATTATTAAATAAAAAATGTGCAGTTAGATGGTTCAATTTAAAAAATACCTTTTCAAAAAAAGCACCACAACGTTTTTAAAAAAAATATTTTTAATTTTTAATTTTCTTTTTAGTGTTTGAAAATTCTATTTTTATTTTTAGAATTCCAATTAATTTTAATAATTTACAAATTTTGTTTTTTTTGGTAGTGCTGACAATAAACATTTATAATTTTTTTAAGAGTCCAAAACGTGTTAAAAATATATAACAATTATTTTTATTTGTAAGTTTTTATTTTCAATATTTGATGACTTATGTTTTTTACGGGTTTATTTAAAAAAATATTTTTATTTTTACATTTTTACATTTTAATTTAATTCTTTTTTGTGGTAAGTTTTTTTCTGATTTTTATAATATACAGATAAATTATGGAGTATATCTATATATACATTATTATTATTATTATTATTATTATCTACATTTTTGTTTTTCTTTAAATGAGGAGATTGTGGAAAGATGGTTAAAATTTAAAATATACATTTCCACAAAAAAAGGACCACAACGTTAGAGTTTTTTTTAAATAAATACATACACATAATTAATTTTAATTTTAAAAAAATCTGATTTAGTGTGGTGCTGACATGTGACACTTTTTCTTCTCCTTTTATATATAGATAGATTTTGAGTAGACTTTTAAGATTGACACATATTACTCCGTTAATCCAAAGGGTATATACACTCCAAGACTTAAATGTTAAGGACATTAGTGTCCTCAAAGTATAATGAAGGATATTTAATTACCATTTATGATAATTTAGAGATATATTTATCCTTTTTTTTCGATTAGGATTTAAGTGAAACATATACTAGACTTTGATATGTGGAGAAGATTATACGTGGATTATGGGAATACAGGTATAGTGATTAATAATAAATAATAACATGATCTGACCGTAATATGAGATCATGATAATGTAGAGGTACTAATCATCACGCTCAAATCCTGTTCTAAAAAGATATACAACCACTCAAAATATAATTTGATTTTGACAAGGCAACCATCTATAAGCACTATATATTAAAGATAAATAAATGTATTTATGTGTCAAAAAATTATAGCGTGACCCCCAATAAAAATGGCAATAAATATATATTTTTTAATTAATTACTCGGATAGAGTGTGTTGTATTAGCAAAAAATAAATAGAGGGGGCTAGACCTGACCTCAATACAACACTGATTAGTCACAAAAAACTAGAAGGCTTACAAAATCTACTATAGAGCCTTTTGTAAATTTATGAAGAAGAAAATAACTACCTTACAAAGAAATTTACTCCAAATACTAGGAAATAAATATTGGATATACATGTATGATGTACATACAACATATATTGTTGGTCCGGGTTCTCATTGCATACAACATATCCTTTATATTCATTTTACATATCCTTCACATATATATGATTTGCACATACAGTTTGAAATCACATACAATGGATTCATTGGTCATACATATAGCTGATGCATTTACATATATATATATATATATATATATATATATATATATATATATATATATATATATATACACCGAGCTTATATTTTGAAGACACATACATGCAGATCGAATTAAAATCATTTATTGTATGATTACAATTAGGATTATATATTGCACTTGCACGAATATAGTGTATTTTTCTACCTTATGAAAAAAAAAATTGCTACATTTCTTTTATCGGATCCAGCTGTAATGACCCTCTTGGTCATTTCTGTGTCTTGACTTCCGTGTGTCGTTTAGAGCGTTCCTATAGCGATCCCAAGTCATTTATGACTTGCTGGGACTGACAGTTCGGTCACCTGGTCGTTCGTTTGGTCTTGGTGCTAGTTTTTGTGTTTTGGAGCTTATGAACCTTGAACGATCATTTTCGATCAAAAGTTCAAGAAGATGACATCAGAATCCAATTCTGACGATTCCATCAGCTCCGGAAGGGTCATTTTAAACTAGTAGCATGGTCGACATGACTCCCGAGGTTTTCAGTGTGAGTCGGTGCAATTAGGCGTTTTAACTTTAAGTTTAAGCTTAAGTTTGACTTTGGTCAACATTCTGAGTAAACACGCTCGGATGAGAATTCCGTCAGTGTGGTTAGCTTCGGAATGTCGAGTTTGGTCTAGATTGACCCTTCTTTTGTGTCCCGAGGTTTTCGATATCTTTCTGAGCCCTCTTGTGGGTTTTGACTTAAAATGACCTTTGGAAGTGGGACCCACTTTTTATCGAAATGACCTTTGATGGAAATTTTGACTGCGCCGTTGAGTCCGGAATATCGAATTTGGTATGATTGCATATCTCGTTTGCGTGCACGGGGTTCCGAACGAGATCGGAGCACCCCGTCGTACTTTTAAGTTTTGGAAATTATTGCAGATTTTCTGCAATAAATGCAGAAAAAACCAGCAACATTTCCCAAAACTTAAACCCTCATAACTCTCTCATCTTTTGTCTGATTTAGGCAATTCGAAGTGCGGGAGCTTCGTATTTTCGGTGGCTTCATTGTAGGGTGTTCGAAAGTTGTTGAGTGCGCGTAGTTCGAGGTAATTTCGCGATAAAACCTGATTGCACTACCTTTTTCGAGCCTTTGTTTTTGGTATTATTGTTTTGGTCATATCTCACTCATTTTAGCTCGGTTTTGGGTGATTCGAAGTCCCACATGTTAAGAATTGTCGAGACTTCGTCGTAGAGTGTTCAAAGAGTGCTGGGTACCTTTTGATTTTTGTTTATTTCGAGTTTGGACTGCTGCTGTAGGGTTTGTTTTACTTGATTAAAGTATGATTTCTTGCTTGTTGGTTTTTCCTTTGTTTTGAGCCTCGAATTGTGTTCCAAAATGGAACACATGTTTGGGGTGCTGTTTAGGGTCTCTTGACAGAGTCAAATTCGGACAGTTCGGTGCGGGTCCCACGATTCCCATTTTGACTCTAAAATTGACCCGTCTTCGTTTGTTGTGATTTTGATGTCTAAACGATCGTAGTAACGTTGTGACTCTATTTTTGATAGCGGGCCAGCATTTCGAGACTGTTCGAAAAGGGAATGCTCCGGTAAAGTGATTTGGAGAGCGCGCGATCGGCCTTAAGGTAGGCTACGAATTTCTTTCTTTTAGATTGAGCTTAATTGTGTAAAAACATGTCGATTGGAGTGAATTGGCGGTGGGTACCAGTTTACTACCTTACTTTGATTAGATACCTTATGTTAGGATCGATTGGCCACATTTCGGGTATAGTATCATGTTAACCGGCTTAGTAGATTTGCATGCTTATGTGCTAAATGCTATTGTATGCTATGTATTGTATGCCTTGTTCATCCTTAACCGTAAACATGATGTCCTTAGTATAGGTTAGGCTAGCATTGCCTTAGACTTATGACCGTGTGGGCTGGATAGCCTTGACTTGCTGCCGACGTCGTTCGGATGACTTAGCTCCTTGTAGACTGGAATAGCAGACTTGAGTCTGATATTTTGAGCTACTTGTTGCACTTCTCTATCTTCTCCCTCTCCTTCTGCGGTTTCGACGCATTCTCGAAGGTTTGGTGTATCACTAGTGACGTGGGATTGAGATAGTATAGGCTTGGAGCCTTTTCTGTGATGTCTTAGAGTGGACGACGTTCCATGGTGGTTGTTGTTGGATTGAATCCTATTGGAGATACCATCACCCCCGGGGTCGTTCTTTCTAGCTGGGTTGGGAACGTATCGTTGGCTGGGTAGACTCGGTGATATCGGCGATTGGCCCCGGGCCTCTCTTTCTAGCTGGCCTGGGAGTGTGCTGCTGGCTGGGTGTCCCCGGGTCGCTCTTTCTAGCTGGGCTGGGAGCTGACTGCATGGTAGGATGACTCGCGATATCTACCATCTTTCTAGCTGGGCTGGGAGTGGACTATTTGGTTGGGTGCCCCCTAGGGTCACTCTTTCTATCTGGGCTGGGAGTGCACTGCTGGCTGGGTGAAGTCTGATGGATTATCTTAGTTACTTTGGGCTGGGAGCCCGATTTTCTTCTTTCTCAGTAGACTTAGCTTTTCTGTGTACCTGTCGGGCTTATGGGGGTTCGTTCAGGTTTTATTTGAGCTTGTGCACGAGTGTACATTCTGGGCTTATGGAGGTCCAGTTAGGTTTAGTCTAGTTGTACTTAGTTTGTTTCTGGTATGCTCGTGTGCTTTCTTTTCTTATCTGCTTTGACCTCTCTGTTATGCCGTAATTTTCCTATCTATAGAAAAATCACTTTGCCGTTGCTTGTGCTGCCAGCTGGTAAAGGCCGAGCATTTGAGGCCTGATGGTGAGTTTCAGAGATTACCCATTCCGGAGTGGAAGTGGGAGCATATCACTATAGACTTCATTATGGGGTTGCCTCGGACTTCTAGAGGTGTTGACAGCATTTGGGTCATCGTTGATCGATTGACCAAGTCAGCACATTTCCTTCCTATTCAACAATACTAAGCTAATTTAAAATTTTTAAAACGACAATAAGTGATATTGGAGAGACACACCGTAGAGTATTAAATAAACTCCAAACAATTTTAGCAAAGGTTAAGACAACAAGCCAAATGGAGCATATGAAAGTTAAATTATTATTTTTTTCTTTTAGATAAAGAAGCTACCGGTTAAAATAAGAACAAATGGAGTTTATCATAAGAGCTATTCTTGATGACCAAGGGAGAAATAATGATAACAATCATCCCTTTTATAATAGATATGAACTTTTTAGTGTTAAACCGAGGACATAAGCGGAGAACTGGACAAGTTGGGACTTAAGCAAAATACGGAAGACATGAATTAAACGACTCACTATCCACAATAAATAAACTTAGCTAGTAATACTAACCCACTAGAACAGAAAGCAAAACATGAGCTTTTGACAAAGAAGAACAAATTTAAACCAAGATAAAAACAATAAGATAAGTTTCAACACAAGAGAAGGGCTGAAATGAAACCAAACAGAGGAAAGATTAACTCCACTATATGACACATACCCACCTAAATGCACTTTCCACACAACAACAAGATATGCTAAAATCTAATTCATGAATTCACTTAAGACTTAAATACCAACGAGATATATATAACATACCAAGATAGGAACAGACCGCAACCAAGACAAAAGCAAGATTTTGGCTAAAACATATAAACCAAATTTATACACAAAATTTATATGAGCTTATGAATTCGAGATAACTACAATCTGGTTATTTGAACAAGAGGAGCTACGGACAACGGCCATACGAAATCGAAAGAAATGACAAAAAAATTATTCACTTTTCCAACTTATATCCATTTCAAAACCGAACAAGTCAAAAGAAAAGATCAACATTATTGTCTACAAATGTGCAGATTAGGCAAACATTGAGAGAATCTCTAGTCATGAGTCAAAAAAATTTTAAAAAAAGAAAAGAAAAGAAAAGAAAAGAGAATCAGCCGATAGACAGTAAAGAAAATAAAACCCCGTGATTAACACAATCAATATTATGATCATGAGATCCTTAGCTCAAACAGGAATTTAAGCAAAGCAAAGTTACAAGGATTTTACCTCTTATTGGGCAGCGAACTTGACAACGAGCTGAGAGCAGAGATTCTTCTATCACGAAATCTTAATACGAACAGTAAATAAGAATTCTGGGCAGAATTAGAGCAACTACCTTTTCGGAATTTAGAATCAAAGGACTAAAATGTGAATTCTAAAGTGTAAAACCTATTTGCCGAAAACTCAAACGCAAAAACCTCTCCCAATAGTGATTTAAATAGATGAATATATAGATGGTAATTAGGGGGAAATCGCGTGAAATTTTGAATTTTCAAATTCGAATTCATTCTGCCCCTTTTCTAGACAATCCTAGAAAACTTTGAAAAAAATCCCCTAAAATGGGGGAAAGGGGACGTGAGGGTGATGGGTTTGCAGGGTATGGGTTCTTGCAAGGTAGGAGACGCAATTTCTGGGTTGATTTAGTGTGAAGAAGACGAAGGCAAGTATGGGGGGTGGGGTCGCTGTTTTTCTTCACGCTAAGAAGAAGAGTAGGGGTATTTGGCTTGTTGTAGTATTGTATTGGAGAGTTTTGGATTTGTTATGAAGTTGGGCTGCTGACATTAATGTGAGAAAGGGAGAAATGGGCTGGGAATTTGAAATGAAAATGGCCCCAAAATTGGCCTATTGAATTGGGTATGAGGTGAGGTAAAAATGGTTAGTTTTGAATTAAGAATTTGGTCAAATAGATTGAAATTGTAGCCAATTGAAATTAAGAACTTAGTCAAATTGATTAAATTAGTAGATTCGACTTATAATTAAAGATGACAAGTTAATATAATTTAATTAATGAGCTTCCTAATCAAATCGATTATAAAACAATTAATTTAATTACAAACTAATTAACTAGAAATTATAACTATAACTTAAACTAAAGTAAATTAATAAAATACTTAACTAAAATGTAAATCTTTTGAGATAATTTTTTATATTTATAAAATAACGTGATTGTAAATAAAATTATTAAAGGACGAAATTTCTTTAGAAATAGCTTGAAAGTATTTTGAATTTCATAAAACTCATTAATTCAAAATTTATAACCATCACTAATAAAATATAAAATCTTTTTGAGATGATTTTTAAATATTCATAAAATACATTAATCATATACATAATTATATAAAACATATTTATTATTTAAAAATGATAAGAGTGACAAAACTATTTAAAATAATTTGTAAACTATATATATTATTTTTTTAAGTTTTTTATAAAACTAGTTATTTTAAATCGTTTGAAATTGAAGAAGCTCGATAATTAATTTATATTGTGGAGGGTTAAAATTGGGTGTCAACACTCTCTGTGTCTAGATTCTATCCTTTCTTATTGTTTTTACCCTTTTTGCTCAGTCGGCCTATGATGCCTACTGAGTACCTGTTGTGTTGGTACTCATGATACGCTCTGCATCTATTTCGTGATGCAGGTCTCAGTACCAGTTACCAACGGTGATTAGTTCCAGCTTTCTTTTGCAGCTGTGATTCGGAGACGAGGGCGAGCACTTGGTGTTTTAGGGTTTGTTCAGTCTCCTTCTTTTGTTTTAGCTAGTCTTGTTGCCTTTGAGACACGCTCTGTTATGGTCCACTTTTGGGACTTGTACTCTTTATTAGATAACTCTGTACTAGTGACTTCCAGGTTCTGGGAGGGATTTCTGTATATATTTATTTTGGGTTGCTTCCGCCTTGTTATTCTTGTTAGATTTTTATTTTCACTAGTTTCTGCCCTTTCGTTCATTGCTTGATGTTTTGGGTTACGGGTTGACTTACCTACTGGTAGGGTATAGTAGGTGCCATCATGACTCGAGAAATCGGGTCGTGACACCGGCTCCCCTCCATTACCCCTACCCCTTCCCTCCATTTCGTCAAGTACACGTCTAGATTAGAGACATGTGTCATACTTAAAGTTTAAAGGTCATAAATATATTATATTAACAAATATCATAACCATAGTTAAGTCAACTAATTTTAGAAAACTGCTCTCCAAATTTGATAAGGGTTACAATATATTCTATATAAAATTTGATATTTATTAATATCATTAATTTCATATTATATTTTTGTATTTAATTATTAAATTGTAATTTTTTTAGTTTTAAACCAATTATTTTTAAATGATAAAAGATTGCTATTGTGCGTTCTTTTGATTACATCTTAATTACTTCTGATCAATTCCAATGTTCTCCTTTTCTTTGGATCATTTTCAGCTTATTTAATTCTACTAAACAATTGCTAGAACGGAAAATGATTTTTTTGTTGATTGCTACAGTGCGCTTTTCAAAAAAAAAATATAATTAAATAATTGGAGTGGATTAGTAAGATAAATAAAATAGATATCTTCTTATTTCTTATAAAAATAGTTTAAAATAAAATTAGATTTCAACAAAATTTAATGAAAAAAAAACATTTAAATTGATTGGTTGACTTTTTAAGTGAAATATATTGATAGTGGAGTGATTTTCTAAAAGTAAAATATCAATAGTTGAGTGATTTTTGAGTTATTATCATTAATTTCATATTATATTTTTGTATTTAAATATTAAATTGTAAATTAAAAATATAAGATGAAATTAAAGATATTAATAAATATCAAATTTTGTATGGAATATATTGTAATTCTTATCGAATTTGGAGAGTAGTTTTCTAAAATTAGTTGACTTAACTATGGTTATGATATTTGTTCATATGATATAACCATGACCTTTAAACTTTAAATATGACACATGTCTCTAATCTAGACGTGCACTTAACAAAATGGATGAAAGGGATAATGGAGGAGAACCGAATCCTCTTTATAGTTGTATTTTGTAAAAACGGACGCTACATAGAGCCGAAATTTTCCTCTAATTCAAGCATCTTAAAGTCCACCGTGTAGAGATATCCAACTATTTGTTAGGATCTTTACATAAATTTAGCCGGTTAGATTTACTATTTACTATTCCTAGTAAATATATATAATATACTAATTATACATGGTTGTAAATTTATTTAATTTATGTGTGAACTTTATGTACATATATTAGGGAAATGCTAAATGGCCAGAAATTTTTTGGCCAGAATTTGGCCAGAAAATTAAAAAACTATAATTTTTTTTATTTTAAAATAAACTCTGTCTTTTTTCCATTTTTTATTTAAAAGGTATTAAAGTTAAAAGGGTAAAAATGTTTTAAAAGGTAAAATAACATAGATAAAATATCATTCTGGCCAAAAAAGTTTTTCCCATATGTTATACTCCCACCGTTCCTAATTAGTTGTCACCATTTTAGATTTCACGCCTTTTAAGAAACTAGGAAATTTTTCCTACCCTTATTTAGTGTTTTCTTGAAATCAAGTTTTCAATAAATGAACATGGATTGATTTAATTTGATAATTAATTGATTTGACCAATGAACAAAAATTAATCATTTAATTTTCCTATATTGGTCAAATTCATATTTTCAAGACTAATAACTCACAAGGGTAAAATAGAAAAAATAGTGTCATTTATATATTGATTTTGTGAAATGATAACTATTAAGTAGCACCTCCAGGCTACTTTTAATGCTAACAGTTGGATGAACTATTATTTAAGTTTTAATTATTTTTCGGGTTTCCTAAATGGTGTGTGTTATCATTATTAAGGTCTGATTAGTCTGAACTCGCGTCAGATAAGACCAATTAATGGGGAAACTATTCATTTCAAGATTTTTTCAATATATTCATGGCTCAAATCCAAATTCTCTGATTAAAGTTCACAAAATTACACTAAATAATCTTGAACTTTTGAAAATCAAAATTTGTTACACTTCGAATTTTCCCCCTAGGAAAAACAAAAATTCAAGCTCAAGATGGTCATCTCTGAGGTCATTCTTGTAAATCATCCGTTTTTGTCGATGATATTTTGTGGACTACAAACTTGCAAAACTTTTGGTCAAGAACCATTTCCTAGGACCCTTTGGTGGCTTTTCTCTAAAAGCCTTGTATCCAACTTGGAAATGGTCTTTAATGGAATCTAATCATTGATTTTTTCCCCTCATGAATCGGTAACGAATCCTCACTAATTGTCAATGTTTTTCACGTGAAAAGTGTACCACTTGTTCTTAAAAACCTAAAAAAAATAAAAATCGAAGTGATTAAGTAATTAACCCCAAAAAGCTCTTTAATTAGACCAAACATTTGACATATAATTAATTTAAACAATTCTTCTTATAAAAACGTGGATCCCAGAAAAGCAATGTCTAGGATAGAATAAAATATCTTAATAACTTGTATTTTCTGGAAGAACTCTTAAATTATAAGTTGATCATCTAAAAGAACTCCCTTTATTTTAATTTATTTGTGTTATTTTTTTTTAAATTTATTTCGAAGAAAGTCACTTTCCATATTTAGTAACTATTTACCCTCAACACTCTAATAACATATTTAAGATTACAAAATTTAAAAGACATTTTAATACATTATACATATTTTTAGTTTAAGATCACAAAATTCAAAAATGTTCTTTAATTTTTTAAATTTCATGCTTGAATCAAATTTAAAAAAAAAAAAAACAAATTGAACGGAGGAAGCAGTAACTATAGATAACATGAACTTTATCCATAAAATTGAGATTAGTAACGTGAAAAATAAAATAAATTATCAATTATAACAAGTTAAGCTATGAGTTAATTAATCCTTATCTAGAGCGAACATACATGTACCAAACGCTAAAAGCAAAGGGAATAAAGGAGTGGAGCCCAAAGAGCATTTTGCACCAAAAATAAAGACCAATTGAACAACAAATGGTATTAGATTCTCCCTCATCTTTTCGACTAGAATTAAACTATAAATATCCTATAGATAAAAATGCACAAATATCATATCATCATTCACAAACAAATTATAACTTCTTTAGCTACACAAAAGAAAAAAAAAACTATGTACAAACAAAAAAATTACCATGTTAAGGAAGAGAATTCTTCAAAGAATAAGGAGGAACTCAAGGTGCATAAACTAATTGATGCTCCTCCATATCCAAGTATTACTTACACATCGAATGGATTCGAGGCTTTTAGGCCCGAAAAAGAAAGTAATGTAAGGAAGGAAAGGCAAGAGTATCGATGGAGTAGCAATGGATATGCTAATCGAGAAGAGAATAGCTATGCAAAAATCGCGTATGAAGAAGAAGAAGATGTTGATGCTGAAGCAAATAACTTCATCAAATGGGAGCATGATAAGTTTAATCGTGCTAAATTGATGTCCATGGAGTCCTTTTACTGATGACTTAGAAGCTTATCTTATTATATATAACGACTAGGCTTGAATATTAATAAATAATAAATGAGGCATACGGGACTCCCTTTTATTTATAGATTAAGAAATATATATATATATATAAAAACTAAGCTTGAATATTGATTGCATTTTAGCTAAATAAATTGTAATCGGTTGTGTTTGTATTTGCTTTTATAGTACTATTGTACTCAAGATTGATAGTCGTTGACTTGTGATTTTATGTTTGTGTGTCAAAACTTGTTGGTTATTGAGCATTTTAATATTATTTTTTATATTAAATTTGCTCATTATTATTTTGGTGCCTTAATATTGCCTAATTACTCATGAATTGGCCATTGACTTAGTGGTCATAAAATGCTGGCAGAAACGTTCCAGTGAACGTTGGAATTGGGCAGCATGTTCATTTGCCGTTGGATGCATTTGTTACACTCTCTTTATTTTCATTCTTTACTCTTCCATTATCCTTGTAACATATGTAACTCCTAAGACCATTATCTTCACTATTTACTACACCATTATCTTCTTATTCATTGCTAGGAAGACTTCTTCTAGTATAAATAGTGGTGGTCTTCATTTGGTTTGTGGGAGATAACACAACACATAAGAAAAGTATAGAGTGAAAGAGTTAGTCAAAAAGAGAGTTCTTATTAGTTGAAGGAAGGTGTTCTTTTTTGTGGAGCATTGAACTCAACTCTTGTCCAGGGTTGTTGAGTTATATATTGTGTATAGGCTGTTGTATCCTGGAGGGGACAAGTCAAGAAGGACTACTGCTGGACCGATGAAAAACATTTGCTGCAGTGGGCTTGAATCTCCTTAAAGAGAGCGAGATATCCGCGCCTCAGCCTGAAGAGATTTCTGTTTCTTCATTTTATTTCAATTGTATCTTGTATTTTTTGTTATCTTGTAAGTTTTTCACTAACAATTTTAAGGAGAGTCATTATGGCTACAATTGAAAAAAACACGGATGTCAAGATGGGAGACCTTAACAAGCCATTTCGGTTCAATGGTAACCATTTTAAGAGATGGAAGGGTAAAGTACTTTTCTACTTGAGTCTTCTCAATGTTTCTTATGTGTTAACTGAGAAGAATCCTAATAAAGTAGACATTACCTCTATGAATGATGATGAAACTATTTCTCATCTAGAGAAAGTGGAAAAGTATGATGGTGATTCCTATAAGTGTCGGTATTATATTCTTAATTGTCTATCTGATAATTTTTATGATTATTATGATAGAACTTACTCTAGTGCAAAGAAAATTTGGAAAGCGTTGCAGAGTAAGTATGATACCGAAGAGGCTGGAGCGAAAAAATATGCGGCTAGTAGATTTTTTCGTTTCCAAATGGTGGACAACAAATCAGTGGTAGACCAAGCTCAAGACTTTATAATGATTGTTGGAGAGCTTAGGTCCGAGGAGGTTAAAATTGGAGATAACCTTATTGTTTGTGGCATAATAGATAAACTTCCACCTTCTTGGAAAGAATTTCAAAAAACTATGCGCCACAAACAAAAGGAAACCTCCCTTGAAACCTTGATAATGAAAATTCGCATGGAAGAAGAGGCAAGAGGCCAAGATGCACTTATACAAACAGAAGAGAACAACATCACAACGAAGGTAAATTTAATTACTTCAAATAATGCTACTCCTGAAACTCACAAAAATACTTCTTTGAAGCCTAAAAAGAAAAAGTTCAAGAAAAATAATGGTAGACCTCCCAAGAAAAATAATGGTGAAAATAGCCAAGCACAAAATCAACAAGTTCAAGACAAAGGACCGTGCTTTGTTTGTGGCAAGAGTGGGCATATTGCTCGATTTTGCCGATTCCGGAAACGTGGTCCTAACCCTCAGGCAAACGTTACCGAAGAACCTTTTGGGGCGGTGATTACCGACATAAACATGGTTGAGAATGTTGATGGATAGTGGGCTGATTCTGGTGCAAACCGTCATGTCTGTTATGACAAAGACTGGTTTAAGAAATATACTCATTTTGAGGAGCCCAAAACCATCATGCTTGGTGATGCTCACACTACTCAAGTGCTTGGAAAGGGAGATGTCGAATTGTGTTTTACTTCTGGAAGGGTATTAACTTTGAAAGATGTACTTTATACTCCTTCTATGAGAAAAAATTTGATGTCTAGTTTTCTTCTTAATAAAGCAGGCTTTAAACAGATTATTGAATCTGATCAATATGTAATAGTGAAGAAGGGTATTTTTGTGGGAAAGGGGTATGCATGTGATGGGATGTTCAAATTGAATGTTGAAATGAATAAAACTTCTACTTCTGTTTATATGCTTTCTTCTATCAATTTTTGGCATGCTCGTTTGTGTCATATTAATGATCGTTATGTTGGAATCATGAGTAGTTTAGGATTAATTCCAATGATTAAAAAGAATTTTGAAAAGTGTGAGGCTTGTAGTAAAGCCAAAATCACTAAAAGGCCTCATTTTCAAGTTGAAAGAAAAACTGATTTGTTAGAATTAGTTCATACTGGTATTTGTGAACTTGGTGGAGTTTTAACTCGTGGAGGTAATAGATATTTTATCACTTTCATTGATGATTTTTCTAAGTTTACATATGTTTACTGAATGAAAAATAAAAGTGATGCTTTTGAAAATTTCAAAACTTATCTCCATGAGGTTGAAAATCAGTTTGGAAGAAAAATAAAAAGAATTAGAAGTGATAGAGGCCGTGAATATGAGTCAAATGAGTTTAATTCTTTTGTTAGATCATTGGGAATAATTCATGAAACTACTCCTCCTTACTCTCCTTCATCTAATGGAGTAGCGGAAAGGAAAAATAGAACTTTGGTTGAATTGACTAATGCCATGCTTATTGAGTCACATGCACCTTTAAATTTTTGGGGTGAAGCTATCTTAACTGTTTGTTATGTGTTGAATCGTGTGCCTCATAAAAAGTCTAAATTGACACCTTTTGAATTGTGGAAAGGTTACAAGCCAAGTTTGGGATATCTAAGAGTTTGGGGTTGTCTAGCTTTTGTAAGGCTAATGGATCCCAAGATTACAAAGTTGGGTAAGAAAGTTACTACTTGTGCTTTTCTTGGTTATGCTTCAAATAGTACAGCTTATAGATTTTTTAATCTTGAAGATAATATTGTGATAGAATCGGGTGATGCTATTTTTCATGAGAATAAATTTCCTTTTGATTCTAAAAATAGTGGGGGTCAAAGGATTGAACAAAATATTTTGTCACTACCTAGTTCTTCTACTTCTACTTTGAAAAATAAAGAAGCTGATAATTTTGAGTTAAGAAGAAGTAAAAGAGCTAGAGTAGAAAAAGATTATGGTCCTGATTTTTATGTGTTTAATGTTGGAGATGACCCTCTCACTTTGAAAGAAGCATTATCTTCACATGATTCTATTTTTTGGAAAGAGGCTGTAAATGATGAAATGGAATCACTAATTTCTAATAAAACTTGGAAACTAGTTGATTTACCACCGGGTTGTAAAACTATTGGTTGCAAATGAGTCTTAAGAAAAAAGTTGAAACCGGATGGATCTATTGATAAATACAAGGCTAGGCTAGTTGCAAAAGGTTTTAAACAACTAGAAGGCCTAGAATTTTTTGATACTTTTTCACCGGTAACAAGAATTACATCCATAAGACTTTTAATTGCTATGGCTGCAATTTTTGATTTGCAAATTCATCAAATGGATGTAAAAACTGCTTTTTTAAATGGAGACCTAAATGAGGAAATTTATATGGATCAACCTGAGTCTTTTGTTGAAGCAGGCCAAGAAAGCAAAGTATGTAAACTTACTAAATCCCTATATGGCTTGAAATAGGCACCTAAGCAATGGCATGAAAAGTTTGATTCTTGCATGATTGAAAATGATTTTAAAACAAATGAGTGTGATAAGTGCATATATCATAAGTCTTGGAATAATTCACATGTGATTATTTGCCTATATGTTGATGATTTGTTGATCTTTGACTCTAACATGAATGTTATTGATGAAGCTAAGAATATTCTTAGAAGCCATTTTGATATGAAAGATCTTGGTGAGGCAAATGTTATTCTTGGAATAAAAATAACAAGAACATGTGATGGAATTTTCCTTGACCAGTCACATTATGTTGAGAAAATTTTGAAAAAATATAATTTTCTTGATTGCAAGCATGTTGCAACTCCTTTTGATTCAAGTGTTCATTTATTTCCTGTTGAAAGTGAAAATGATGTAATCAATCAAAAGGAATATGCTAGCATAATCGGAAGTTTGAGGTATGTGACTGATTGTACTAGGCCTGATATTGCATATGCAGTAGGAGTACTTGGCAGGTTTACAAGCAAGCCAGGTAATGAACATTGGCATGCTGTAACAAGAGTTATGAGATATTTAATTGGAACGAAAAATTGTGGTTTGTTCTATAAAAAATATCCTGCTGTACTTGAAGGCTTTTGTGATGCAGATTGGAACACTTTATCAGGTGATTCCTGTTCTACCACTGGTTATGTCTTTACTTTAGGTGGTGGTGCTGTTTGTTGGAGATCAAAAAAGCAAACTATTATTGCTAACTCTACCATGGAGGCTGAACTAATTGCTTTAGCTTCAGCTAGTGAGGAAGCGAATTGGTTAAGAGATTTGTTATTTCAAATACCTTATTTTGAAAAACCAATTCCTCCTATTTTAATTCATTGTGATAGCACCGCTGCGATTGGTAGAGTTCAAAACCGTTACTACAACGGTAAATCCAGACCTATAAGGAGGAAACACAGTAATGTAAGATCATATTTGACAAATGGTACCATTAATGTTGATTATGTCAAATCTTGTGATAATCTTGCAGATCCTCTTACTAAGGCCTTAACAAGAGAAAAGGTCTGGAGCACATCGAGGGGGATGGGATTGAAGCCTATAAATCCTTGAGTCATATATGAGGAAACCCAACCTGGGGACTAGAGATCCTATAACCAGGTTCAAAGGGAAAAACTAATCATATGATGACTTGTTGTGAAAAAATGCACTATCTTTTTATTCCCTCCCTATGATGTGAGTGCATTGTTTCCTGTAGTTTGTGAAGGTTGAGTTAATAAAACTCTTAATGAATATCTGTAGCCCGTATGGGTGGAGTGTTAAGCTTACAGGAGCACTCTCGATAGATTTCACCTATGTGATGTGTGGAAGTAGGTCGCTTCCTATGAGAATTGGGCTTATTCTCAAATGCACACATGAAATCGGGATAGCACATGGCCATAACGTGCTGGCTTTAAAGCTCATGTCAACACCTTGATTATTATGTGTGAACAGTGATATTTTATTTCCCTTAAGCAGTCATAGTTCAAGTCTGAGACCACTACGACTCTGGAGTAAAAGTTACTGTTTTACTAAGTGGAGGTTCAATGCAGAGCACACCTTCATTATGCATAGTAGTCTTCCTTCAACTGCTAGACTCTCTTGGTTAATATTAAAATGAGTGGGGGATTGTTGGTTATTGAGCATTTTAATATTATTTTTTATATTAAATTTGCTCATTATTATTTTGGTGCCTTAATATTGCCTAATTACTCATGAATTGGCCATTGACTTAGTGGTCATAAAATGCTGGCAGAAACGTTCCAATGAACGTTGGAATTGGGCAGCATGTTCATTTGCCGTTGGATGCATTTGTTACACTCTCTTTATTTTCATTCTTTACTCTTCCATTATCCTTGTAACATATGTAACTCCTAAGACCATTATCTTCACTATTTACTACATCATTATCTTCTTATTCATTGCTAGGAAGACTTCTTCTAGTATAAATAGTGGTGGTCTTCATTTGGTTTGTGGGAGATAACACAACACATAAGAAAAGTATAGAGTGAAAGAGTTAGTCAAAAAGAGAGTTCTTATTAGTTGAAGGAAGGTGTTCTTTTTTGTGGAGCATTGAACTCAACTCTTGTCCAGGGTTGTTGAGTTATATATTGTGTATAGGCTGTTGTATCCTGGAGGGGACAAGTCAAGAAGGACTACTGCTGGACCGGTGAAAAACATTTGCTGCAGTGCGCTTGAATCTCCTTAAAGAGAGCGAGATATCCGCGCCTCAGCCTGAAGAGATTTCTGTTTCTTCATTTTATTTCAATTGTATCTTGTATTTTTTGTTATCTTGTAAGTTTTTCACTAACAATTTAAATCTATCTTTTCTAATTTGTTGAGTAACTAGAAAGCCAAAAAAACATTTGCTTCTACAGTGTATTTGGTATGTATTTGGTAGGAAGGAAAATGTTTTTCATTTCTTTTGAAAAATAAGTAATTTTTTACTTTTTTTTAGTATTTAATAATTGTTTTTTTAAAAATATTTTATTGGCTTGTCATCTTAATGCACAGGCAAGTGTATATATAATCGCAAGCAATACAACGATTATTAGCACTATTACTATGCAGAGAACAAGTATTTTCACAAGAGAGTGATTTATTTTACTACTTTTAATTTGCATTATTTAAAGATTAATTTACTAATGATCGATTGGATGGATAGGTTAACGGTTAACACAATATAAGACAAATTCCAGGGTTATGGTGCCTCTATGTACTAACTAACGTTGTGTCTACATCTTTGTTATCATGCTAGTGAAAAGTGACAGGCAGGGGCGGAGCTATCCTTGTTCGTGGTGTCAAGGGACATTCCTTCGTTAGAAAATTACATTGTACAGATAGATCAAATATATTAATGTTGACAACTCTTGACAGAAGGTAAATAGTTCAGTTCAGTGTTTAAGGGGCTGCAAAAGCTCTCGATGGTTGAGTGTTTGATACTGGCTCAAGTTTTTACAGGAGTGTTTTCTTTCATATATTAAATGACACATGTACAACTAATCTCAATTAAAATTTAAAGCACTCAATTTTAAGCAGAGTATTGAAACCATTTTTGTTTAATCGCGAACATACTTATTGATCTATTAGGATAGAATAGAATAGGATAGGTTGCTCCTTCCATAATCAGAAATTTTGAGTTCGAGTTTTGAGTATGAAAAAATTCTTGATAGGGAGTGTTACCCCTCGGGCCTCGAGTGGGGTCCTATCAAGTGTGAATCTGAATTAGTTGGACTCTAATATCAATATCGGACACCAGGTAAAAAACCAATTATATGTATTAGAAAAATATGTAAATTTGCAAATGCAGCCTCCTTATCAATATTTATAGCCTTCACAAAATTTACATATTTTGCAAATTTACATATAGCCTTCACAAAAAGTTTGTTAAATTTATGAGGAATACCCAAAACGATAAAGGAAGAAAGGAAGAAAACAAATCATAACTTTATCCTCTTTTTTAAAACTAAAATTGGTGGGATATAAAGGAATTCTTAATATCCATTTTTTACGATAATAGCTTGGGCGACGACAGAATTAACAATGGAATTTATATTTTTGTTTGGACAACGTTAACCACTGAGCTAAGCTTCTAAACTGTGTCAAGAGAATTTATATGCGATATATAACCATAAAAATCGAATTTGACCTTATATTATTTCTTTAAACTTATTTAGACAAGTACATTTGTGAATCATGTAATACTCTATTGAAGAAGCTCTTTTACATTCTTCAGTTTAAAAAATATAATGAATTTTAACAAGTGTGACTAGTATAGGGAAAATTGCCAAAGACTTAATGAGATATGAAATTGGAAGGATCAATTCCATTTGACTTGAAAGTGAAATTTGAAGTATCAATTCCCTTTGATATGTAATAGTCTTTCTCTGCATTTTCTACCCTAGATTGAAACATTGACCATTCCTTTTCACATCTCTCTCTCACCTGTAACAACAAAACACAAACTCGATTAAAGTTTTGTTTGAACACGTAATTTGATAAAAATGCAACAGAGAATTGCTTACCCCTCGCCATGCAGCCTTCCCGTCTTTTGCTTGCCCCTAAAATACAACAGACAATTAAAAGGTTGCTTTAGGTTTGTCGATGTGATCAATTTAACATATATTTTACATATCAATAGACGACTACATTCAATCCACCGGTTACCTCATTTCCAAGGGAAGGGACACTTTGATGAAGAATCCATTGAGCATCAACAACTCCAATTTTCTCATGAGCAGGCTACAAAAAGAGAAGGTACACTTAGTGACTTCGAATGATTTGGTGTTAAAAACAAAATGCATGCGAAAGAAAGTATTTAATAGATTGAATTTTCATTCGATGAGCTGAACTTACTTCAACACATTTATGAAGGGCAAAGTCAAGTCCCCAACCATGGATCAAGTCATTCTACAAGTGACAAAACAATACAGTCAATCTCAACAAAACAGAATGTCTATGATCTTCTCTATGTTTAATGTGCAAGGTGAGGTACCTGAATCATATGCCACACACAACGCCATGCATCTCGAGAAAAGACAGGAGCCATGATCTCTACAAATCTGAAAACAGAGAACATACACCCGGGGTTAGAAGGACAACTTGACAAGTGAAACAAAATAGCAAAAACAGGAGAGTTATTCATACGCTGCACACGGAGGCAAATGAGGGTCTGAGCATTTGCCTGGTTTCTCTTCTGTTAACCTGATCAGATGAAGCAAGAATAAGAATAATAACTATAGAGAAAACATCAAGAAGTACATAACAGATAACTCGTGGCTCTTACGTATGAACTTCACCATTGCCTCTTCTAATTGTCATTGGCCATGTTGTTCCTTTTCTGGGATCCAAACCTGGCTGTGAAATTTCCAAACCATGCTTCTTGACAAGTTTAATGTACCTGAGGTTGGACGGACCAATTCAGGAAAACTAAGATATTGGATCAAATCACAGGAAATTACACGAAAACTTACTCGTTGGCATCAAAATGCTCAACTCCTAGGTCTTCATCCCAGATAAAAATATAGTCATATGGAGAAACTATGTCTGGATGCAGAAACCTTTTCGCGTACCACCTAATAAAGACATAAAGCTCTTGTCACTAACAAAGTTGATCACTTTTCCAGTCCAAAGCTACACTATCATATTACTTACCATTTTGTTTGTTTACGAGCACTCACGTGGATTGCTCGTTTTGACCACTCAAAGTCATCCCATTCAGTTGTCTTACCATCATAGTGAAAAAGAAGAATCGTGAAGTCGTCTGAGAACTGCACACGAGAAATGGTCAGGATGAGGAGGAATTGGAATCTATGAAAGCAAAACAGACTGATATACCTTCTTTACAGCAGCATCAATGTTATGTTTCTGCTTAACGCCAACAGTAAATGTCACCAGACATTTTGGCTTACTAGGTAGATCCTGCAGATAAAATATGATAAGAAGTTGCCACTTCCCAAAAAACATATTCTTGATTTGTCAGAAAAATGTTCCATTCTTAAGGCTCAGAAATGGAAACAGAACACTTACTTCGCTGGGGTTTCCCCACAATCTCCGGAGATAGTAGTCGGACTCAGAAGCAACGAGCCCTGGAGGTAATCTTTCTGCTCCTTTTGGGTTTGAAGGGACCCAAATCTGATCAGAACAAGGATGACTATGAGATGAAAAATGTGAATAATCTCAAACATCAAACAATGTCACTCAATGTGCATACAAATTCTTTCCAAAGGAAAGATATACCTTCAATTGCTCTGTAGCATTCTGAATTTTGATCGAAGAATCCGTATGATTTTGAGATGAAACAATATTATTTCTGTCTCTAGCAATTGGGAAGTTGCTTACAATACTAGCTGTTATATTTAGCTGCAAAAGAAGTAGCATTATTGTACATATGAAAAATACAGAACTACACAAGTAAAACCACGATATGATTGTATAAAAACGGACATTATATCATCCATACCTTTGTTAATGAGCTAGTAGAAAATGAAATTCCAAGGAATACACCAAACATTACTCCACAAGCTACGGAGAAGATAAGCCTCATAGTTTCAGCTGACTTTAAAGAACTGGAACTGCAAAACATGTTTCAAGAGTTAGACAAACTAACAACATCACAAACTTGGTATGATCACAAGAATTCAACGAACCTTCGTCCAAAGTTCTTCATGTATAAGTACAACCAAAGAAGCTTTACTGAACCCTAAGTAAGTTTATATTCAGTAGAGAGCGCGAACTTAGCAATGGCACGAAGAAGCTGAAATATCAAAAGAAAAGTTGCACCATCAAGCAAAAAAAAGAGATGATTTTTATACTAGTCAAAACAGGATGCTCAGTTGTGCAAAATCAAGAAGCCATCACTGCATCCACACTCATGTAACTTTACAATCCACAAGCAAACATATTTTAATTGTTATAGCAAGTTACCATCAACACAAGACATAAAAGAACTAAGCTTAAAAAAATAAAAATCAACTCTTGCCAACTAAACAAATATAACCATAAAAACACACAAAGATTACACCTTTTACAATCCACAAGCAACTAAAATATTTTGGCCATGTGCCTGGCTTTTGACTATAGCAACTTGAACAACCCCCCACCCCCATAGATCAATCACTAGCTAATTTCAACTCCTTAATTCTTACTCCAATTTTATGCATATAACTTATTGCTATAGTAAAATTTCATAGTTGATCATAAGTTTTTGTCACACGTTAAAAGTTAGTATAGCAATAGTAACATTTAGTTGTCACAATGGCCAAATACATAGGTGGACCCCTAAACTTGTTCAATACTTGCCGTTTGATATCTAAGGATCGTTATTTTCTATACACATTCCAATCTTAACAAGTGCGTACATATTAAACACAAAATGAAATGTCAAATATAGTGAGCGATGGACAAATGAAACATTGACATGTGGCACTTGGGAGTTGGGACCAAAATTATTACTTATAAAAATGTATTTTGAGCAAAAGCAAAGAGAAAAATTATTTTAAAAACCTATTTAACTCATCTAAAATAAAAACATCAAAAAGAAAAAACATATCTCCCTCCCATCTTCCTTCTTCTCCACAACTCCTTCCCCCAAATTGGATTTTCAAAATGCTCTCCAAAAAAACCTTTTTCTTTTTTTCTAAAGTTGAATTTTTTTTTTCCTTCATTATTTAAATTAAATGGAGAAAAATGTATTTTTTTTTTAAATAATTATTATTTAAAGTTCACTTACATCCTCGGAGGTTATGATACATTTTTTTAAAAATCATGTTAGCGTCTTGTGTTTATATGTGTCGATTAATATAGGTGTTCAATTGAAGAAAAATAAAAGTGTATTCAAATGAATCTATATAAAAACTCAACAGGGTTATATAGAAGAAATTTATAAAGTTAGAGAGAGAGAGATAGGCTTACTCAATAATTCAAAAGCTCTTGAGCCTTACTATAAGAAAATATGTAACACAAAATCTCTATTTATAATAAATACTAACAAATCAAATCTGATTAGGAATAGAAAACGTATTCCAATATAAATTAGGACAAATAAGTTCTAATTAGACATGAATTAAATAAATACTTACCAAATAAAAAATCCTAAACAAATTAGAATTTCTATTCTTGAATTATTTTCTACCTCCCTTAAACCAATATCCGAATAGGGTATTTGGTAATCAGTGATTAAGTTTATCCAAATAGGTTGAGGTTTGATTAATATACTATTTCCAAATTCTCCTGCGGGCAGTAATGTGATGGTCGTTATGTATTGTTTCATAATATATTGTATTGTATTATATTGTGTTGTATTGTATTGTCTTGTATCATTTTAATGAATATAATGTTTGGATAGATTGTATCATTTTCCATCGTTACAGAATATCATAATTTGAATATGAATCATTAGCCTACAAGAAAAGTATTGGGTACGGGATAGAACTACTATGAAAGGTAGGATAAATGAAAAAAATAGAATTATTAAATAATAAGTAAAGACAAAAAGAAAATATTAAAGTAACGACGTGAACACACCAAGTCGGTGGTTACACAAAATGGGGTTTTTCGTCTTTGCCTAATGATGAGTTTAAACGATACGATACAGTAAAATTTAAGTAACAATCAAAACAAACATTATATTTAGACTAACCATACAAATATACAATACAAAAACGGGTAACAACCATCCAAACAAGATGCAAATCGATCGTTAATGAGTTTTTTTTGTCGTTACCTAACGATGGCAAAAACTAGGTGATAAAAATCTTTTAATGTATTCAACATTTTTTTGTTATGGAAGAGAGAATGTTGGGATTTATTTTACGCCATAATTTGATGAAGATTCTTAATTTATTGGTATAAAAGTTTCTGTTACAACATTAATATTGGGATTGAAATTATTTATTATGATCCCATAAAATCTTTTTATATTACTGCAAAGTCCTAACACTTGATACACCAAATTATTTTTTTAAATCTTTAATTGCTAACTCTGAACACATTTTGATTTCAAATACTGTTCAATTCGCTCATTTGGCACCACTATTCAAACCTTACCAAAACTTCAAACGGAGTAACTTTTTTTATTTTTGTCCACCATGAAAGTCACTCCTAAGAAACCTCATTTCTTCAAACCCATTTTGCCAGGTTTCAAGGATAGTCTTGTAAGTATTTCATCTTTCCTTGAATTTTTGTTTATCAGAGAAAATATCAAAAACATAAACTAAATGAATTTTTTTTATATCCATTATTTGGCTAGAAAATAGTAGATGGACTCAGGATTTAAATTAACCTTCAAGAATAATACTACATTATGTTATATTGCAGAAAATTCCTGTAGATTTCTTGAAGTATCTGAAGGGACACAAGCATATGAAAAATGCAATACTGAGGAGCGCGGGTAAGAGGTGGGTGGTGAAGGTGAAGCGCGGACGACTAGAAGATAACTGGAAAATATTTGTAGAGGATGTTAATCTTCAATTGGGAGATATTTTAGTGTTTAGACATGAAGGAGATATGGTGTTTGATGTTTCCATTTTTGATTCGACTCATTGTGAGATAGTATCTACAAGAAAAACACAATGCCAAGATATTTGATCTTGTGGTTTGAACCTTCTTTGTCTTTCTCACAAAGTGTGCGTGCTCACACAAAGGACAAAGGTCGTAGGTTTTCCAAAAGTAATTATGTATGACACTATTAAAGAAGCTCTATAATATACTTTCCTTCAAAAATTTATTGTGTATCATAACAACTAACAGCTAACAATTTTACAAGATGGAGCCACCTATTATCCTAGGCAAAATTGCCAGGACTCTTTGTATACTGTCAACTTGATCATGTTGACTTAATGAGATGTCAAATTAGAAGGATCAACTCCTATAGACTTGAAATAGGCTTTCTCTGCATTTGCTACTCTAGTTTGAAACATTGTCCATTCCTTTCTACATCTATCCCTCACCTGCCACAACAAACACAAGATCAATGAATCACACCATAATTCATCCGCTTCGCGTTTTAAAGTGGAAAAGGATGCCAATATAACAAATGTTAACATAGAATTACTTACCCCTTTCCAAGGAGCCTTTCCATCTTTTGCTTCTCCCTGTATAGAGTGAATGAGGAAAGGGCGATAATTATGTTAGATGCCTAAATTAACGATCACTTAAGGTTTGCCATGAGTACTCAATAATTTGTGGGGAATGTAGTATCAATAGTTTGCTTCATTCACTTACCTCATTTCCAAGAGAAGGGAGACCCTGATGAACGATCCATTGGGCATCTACGACTCCAATTTTCTTATGAGCAGGCTTCAAAAGAGAATATACAGTTAGAGCCTTTGAATAATTTTGGTACTAAGACAAATGCATGTGAAAGAAAGTTGCCAAGAGACTGAATTCATTGGATGAGCTGAACTTACGTCAACACATTTACGAAGCGCAAAGTCAAGTCCCCAACCATGGACTAAGTCATTCTACAAGTGATAAAACAACACAAAGTCAATCTCAAAAAATGTATAACGTCTCAGACCTTCTCGATGTTTAATGTGCAAGGTGTGATACCTGAATCATATACCACACACAACGCCATGCATCTCGGGAAAAGACTGGAGCCATGATCTCTACAAATCTGAAAATAGAGAAGAGTAGATGATAAGAAGAAGTAAAGAACTGAAAAAAAAAAATAACAAACAGGAGAGCTATTCATACGCTGCACAAGGAGGCAAATGGGGGTCTGCGCACCAGCCTGGTTTCTCTTCTGTTGTCCTGATGAGATGAATCAAGAAAAAGAAGAATAAACAGAGAGAAACCCAAATATCAAGAGGTACATTACAGTTTAAAGGATGAAAAAAAGAAACAGGACTTGTGAATAAATAATATCATGGGATTCCTGGCTCTTACGTGTGAACTTCACGATCACCTCTTCTCTTTGTCATCTGCCATGTTGTTCCTCTCCTGGGATCCAAACCTGGCTGTGAAATTTCTAAACCATGCTTCTTGACAAGTTTAATGTACCTGGGGTTGGACAGACAATTCAGAAAAACTAAGACATTGAGTCAAATCAGGCTGTTAATCACAGGAAATACACGAAACTTACTCCTTGGCATCGAAATGCTCAACTCCTAGGTCTTCATCCCAGATAAAAATATAGTCATATGGGGCAACTATGTCTGGATGCAGAAACCTTTTCGCGTACCACCTTATAAAGAGGTAAAGTTCTTGTCACTAACATGGTTTAAAGCAGCACTTAAAGTTGATCATAGTTCCAGTACAAAGCTACTTTTTATCATATTACTTACCATTTTGTTTGTTTCCGAACACTCACGTGGATGGCTTTTTTTGACCACTCAAATTCATCCCATTCAGTTGTCTTACCATCATAGTGAAAAAGAAGAATTGTGAAGTCGTCTGAGAACTGCACAGAGAAAATGGTCAGGATGAGGAGGAATTGGGAATAAGAGAGATGAGGAGGAACCTATGAAAGCAAAACAGATTGATATACCTTCTTTACAGCAGCATCAATGTTATGCTTCTGCTTAATACCGACAGTAAATGTTACCAGATATTTTGGCTTGCTTTGTAGGTCCTGCAGATAAAATATGATAAGAAGCTGCCTCTTCCCAAAAAAAATCCTGGATTCGTCAGTAAAATGTCTTCATTAAACTATTAAAAAAAAGTTCTTCATTCTTAAGGTATGCAAATTGCAACTGCCTTTATCTGGATTAAGGTTGGGGGGAACAAATAAAATAAAGTTTTTGATAAGGAAGACACTAAGATTTTTTCTAGATCAAAATCAACCCAGGACAGAGGTGGGTAACAAAGGACAAAGTTTGATCCTAAAAGTAACAGGCAAAAAGATGAGTTTTTTTAACCTTATAAGAGAGTATTATGCTACAAGCTCAAGTGACAAGAAACAATTGTGACATGTCCTAACATATTAATTATCCAACATTTTGTAAGATGTATTATATCTAGATTTGCAGAACAGAGGTAAATTCTTATACTTCCAATTTTTGCCAAGCAATTCTGAACAAGCTGGACCAATAGAATGGATCTAAGTAAAGAAATAAGTAGTTTTAAGTACCCATCATTCATGGGTCAGCACCTGAGGCCAAGAGTGTAGGTCTATATAGTTCATACAGAAGTTCTAACAGAGCACTTACCTCACTGGGTTTTCCCCACAATCTCCGGGGATAGTAGTCGGATTCAGAAGCAATGATCCGTGGCGGTAATCTTTCTGCTCCCCTTGGGTTTGATGGGACCCAAATCTGATCAGAACACGGATGACTATCAGATTAAAATGTGATTTTGTCTTAGCTTGCATAATCTCAATCATCAACACCCAGTCACATACATAAAGAAGTAAAGAAGATAAAATTGGAGTAGGTTTATTCGACAGCACTTAAAAGTCGTAGAAAAGTGTAGACAACAAAGTGAGAATAACATTGAACGGGCAGTAGGTAAAGAGGATAAAACAAATATGTTAAATCAAGAACAATCAATTAAAAAGGACATGCTGAAAAAAATCCTGTCACAGGTAACTCTGCTAGAGAAGAAAGGAAGTATAGATTAAAACATGCAAAATGCTTGAACTTGCCAATGTAGCTTTCTAGAAAACTCAAACACTCCTAGACTCACTAGTCACTAATAATACAGATAGGACTAAAGAGTAGATTCTTTCAATCATCCAGCCTAGACTGATTTTCAGCAATTACAAATGTCAACTACGACAAACATGTGTCTTCCGTTTACCTAAATATGAAGCAAAAGCATATACCAGATGTGCAACTTAAAAGTTATATTGAGAAAAGAAAAGGTTAGAAGATCATTATGCATTGTTATCAGTTGCTATGAAGGATAGGCTTGAATTTAAAATGTATAGCTTCAACAACAGTGTTGAGGACTGTCCCCAGAGCTTTGGTCTTGCTCTAACAGTGCAGTGCAAGATGTGTTAGTTAGGCGCATGTCATGGGTTCAAAAAGGCCTAGTATTTAAGTGGAGAAGGGTAGAGGGTCGGGTCCATTATCCACGGAGTTTTGAATTGCATTGCACTGGCCCTCGGGAATTCTTAGTTATCCAAAAAAAAAAAAATGTTGATGACTATATATTCAGCTCAAGCAGGGATCTATGGAAAATCATCTGCCACTCAATGTGTATACAAACTCTTTTTAACAGATGCATATTACATGAATAGTGAGTATCCAAAAGTACATCTTCATTTACTTAAAGAGACCTATTCTCCTTGCTATATTCCATACTCAAGAACATGACGGGTTAAAATTTCTATAAAATTGTCACTTCTGGAAGAAATGCAGAAAGAAGGTGTACGAGAATAATTATCATTTGCAGCAAAATAATAGTTCATACTGCTCGCCAAAACCAAAAATGATCTTAAACATAAAATCAATTTTGTGTGTGCTGACAAGGAAGGATATACCTTCAACTGATCTGTAGCATTCTGAATTTTGATCGAAGGATCTGCAGGCTTTTGGTCTGAAACAACATTATTTCTGTCTCTAGCAATAGGGAAGTTGCTTACAATACTGGATGTTATGTTTAGCTGCCAAATTGGAACCAAAAGAAATTGTATATGTCAAATTACAGCACTGCACAAATGAGACCACTATATGAGTGTATGAAAATGGAGGGCATTTGCCATACCTTGGTTAATGAACTAGATGGAAATGAAATTCCAATGATTAAGCCAAAAATGATTCCGCAGCAAACGCAGAGCATAAGCCTCATAGTTTCAGTTGATTTTAAGATATTGGACCTACAGAACATGCTTCAATAGTTAGACAAACTACTATCGTGTGACAGACAACAACGTCACACACTTGGTAGATTTTTTATCACAAGAAAAGCAGAAATTTAACAAACCCGCGTCCAAAACTCCTCATGTTAGATACAGTATCTGAATTGATAAGTACAACCAAAGTAGTCAAAGAAGCTTTACTGAACCCCAGGTAAGTTTATTAGCTTTACTGAACCCCAACTAAGTTATTAGAAACCAGCTTTCAGTAAGGAGCGAACATAACAATGGCACAAAGAACCTGAAATATCAAAAGAAAAGTATGATCTGCACGGCAATCACGAAGTTAAGATGCATCACCCACCAAATATATTTGAAGTAAATTATATTTTCTTCAAACTCTTCTAAAATAATGCATTTGAAATTAAAGATAATAATACTTTCTTGAAATACTTCTTGAAAATAATGCACTTAAAACTAAATATACTTTCTTGAACTCTTTCTTGAAACTTTTTTTAAAATCTTGAACATACTTTATTTGTGAAATTAATGCATATGCAATACTACGATAAGGTTTTCAAAATAACTTTGATTAGAAAGGGGTCCATGTGGTATAATAAGCATGAACCCTGAATCAATAATCATTAATGACATTAAGTACCATAATTTTGATGATAAAATCAAGAATCAATGATAAGAGAAAAAGGAATTCAAAAAGAAAAAATAGAGTGAGCAAGATTACGAGCCTTGGATTTCATAGATACAAAACCTTAGCTTCAAATTAGAAATTAACTACCTTGACTCAAGCTCTTAGCATCTCATCCTCCTCCATAAAATACAAACTCAAAGAGTAAAAGTTTCTTAACCAATAAAGAACTGTTAAAAAAATTCCTCATACACTAGATTGCCTCCGTGCTAAAACCTTAAACGCCAGCAAAGACCAAACAAGTGCCTCAATTAACTATACAATCCACAAGCAACTAGAAAATTGGTCATGTGCCTGGCTTTTGACTATAGCAGCTTGAATAGCCTCTCTACCTCCACCCCCACCCACCCTAGATCAAGCACTAGCCTAATTTCAATTCTTCAATTCTGTGTCCCCAAAAACAAGACACTGTGTGCCTTATTTGACTCATTCCTCACATTAAAGCTATTCAACAAATTCACCCCATCTTTCAAAACACATAGCAAGGATTGATTTCTCAGATGCTCAATCAACTAATAGTTATTATCTCAAAAAGTCACCTTTCTTTCTTGATTCCAATTTTCTTCAACAAAGAAACCAATTTTCCAAAATAATGCTCCTATTAATTGAACGACCATACGAGAAATCAACTCAAAATAGCAGTACATATAACGTAATAATATATTCTCCTCTACATAAGTTATATCATAAACAGACAAACAAATTAATTATCACAGCAAAATTCCCATCAAACACTAAATACAAAAGCACAAAACAACAATAAAAATAAAAAACCAACTCTAGCCAGCTAAACATATATAACTCATAAAAACACACAAAGATCACACCTTTAAAACATATAAATGCAAAAAAACACAGCTTTCTCAGAAAATTACCTGTAAATAAGCAAACCCCAGAAAAATCTTGAAGAGAAACAACAAATTTGCCCAGTTTCTTGATTTTCAGAGGAAAAAGAAGTTGGATTTAGCTAATACAACACCTTTTAGCTAATTTTAACCTTGTGGGTATCTATAAATAGGTGATATATAACCAAACAGAAGCAAGAAAAATCTTTGAAAGGGTGAAGAAAATTGTGAAGTAGTAAGCACAAAACTTGTGTTTTATTGACAGAGAAACAAGGGGAAAAGTATAAGCATAAAAGAGGTAGAATTGCTTTTATTTACTTCTCTTTTTTTCCCTATATAATAAAAAGTCTGTTTAAGGTTTGATTATTTAGTGTTTGCATTGGATTATAGTTAACTACAAATTTGTAGTTAATGTTTAAGCTTAATATAGGAGAACATTTAAAATTGACTAGGTTAAGTAACGGTTTAATTTGAGTCCTAAATTGGAGACCTTTTTTCACATAATATTAAATTAGGGATTAAAATAGTAATTTTCAGGTGATGATGTGTTTGGTTCTAATTTGGTTTATTAATTAGTGTCAGCCTTTTAATTCGATGACGTGGAGGAGAAAAGGCAATTCCTATTGGCTGGTTATTTATTTTACGTTTGCACAAATATTTTTTCTTTGGTGGTGTCTCAGGTTCAATATTCGTATTAAAATCCGACTATTTCAGATTCGTACGGCATATGGCTCTACTAGAAAAAAAATGTTTCCTACTAAAAAAAATCATATTTAAGACTCAAATTCAAAATTTCTGATAAAAAAAGAGCAGTCAACACCATATTCTTTTATGATGACAAATATTTTTATTTTTTAAGGCGGAAAGGAATATGTGTACGTCAAAAGAGTATTATGATAGTATTTATTTATTGAGTCAACTAATTCTTTTGTAGACAAAAAGAAGTCTAATATTTTTTAATCATAGTTTATTTTTTAAATATATGTTTTGACAAATTAAGAAAATGATATTTGAACTCACAAAAATTTTATATATTTGATGTCTTCCACATGAAGAGAGACCTAAACATTCACTTTAATAATTAGGATTTAATTCCCACCTTCTAATTCCCTTTTTTTATCGAGAATTTTTTTTTGAAAAAGGGGTAGTATTATTTTTATATCGCTAAGTATCAAAATATAGAATTTTCTAGTACAAACTAAAAGTTGGAAAGAGTGTCAATATATGATGAAAACATATCTAACAACTTAGATCCTTTAACTTTTGAATCAACGGGCCAAGGTTTCAATGTTTTCTATGAACAATCAATAAATATATTTATACAAGTATCATGATTTTGATACTATGATTACTGCCCTATTAATTAGGTAAATAAAGAAAAATAGATACATATTAGGTAACCAATACTTGCATAGCAATTCCTCCTCCTTTTTTTTTTGCCTGATGGGACATATATTTTAGAGGAATTTAGGTAAACTATAAAACATTATTAATTACTTAGGCATTGTTCGGTATGTGGGTGCATAAGAATAACAAATCTCATGAAATATTTCATTTTATGAGATATTCTGATAAATCTTATCTCACATATTTAATAATCACTTAACTTTATAAAGCTTTAAAGGAAATATATATATTATTGATAGGGGTCAAAAGCATGGATGATCACTCAACTTTATCAAGTTACTTCATTATCATTATATTTTCAGAAACATAATTTTCGATAAATATTTAATGATGTGACAACTATAAAAAAATTTAAATATATATGTTAAAATTTTAAAATTAATATTTAATTAACGAAGAATAACAAGAAAAATAAAAACAACTTAAAGAACAAAAGAAAAATAGATTGAGAACAAAATATTTTATTCTAAAATTTTACAATTATCACGTTATTAAATAGCTATTGAGAAATATATTTTTTGAAAATAATGATAAAAAAAATTGACTTAACAAAGTTAAGTGACTATTAGGATCAATTATCCAAAATTGAATGATCATCTAAACTTCTAATTATGATCGGTGGATGAAGTGACAAAGTAAGGGATTACTAAAGTCACAACTCACAATATTACAAAGGATCAATATATTCATAAATTACCTCACAGCCTAGAGATCACACTTTATATTCTTCCATTAAACTTGTTTTATTAGTATTATTTTAAACTTTAATTAGAGTTTTTTCTTTCCTTCATATGATTTGCAAATCACTTCTCATAAATCATAATTAGAGTAAAGAAGCATTTTGGCCAAGATGGAGATTCAAGAATACAAAAGTTAATGTTCCAACAAATTTAAAGCCACTTTTTTTCAGAATGTGGGGGGAAGGGGAATCAAATAAATATTGACTAATAAAAGTATCCAATGGTTCATTAAAGGGTGAAAGTAATTAATAATACTTAGCAAATAATAGTATTTGACCAAGTTTAATTAGTATTTAGTACTATTTGTTTAAAAGTCAAGCAAATAAGAAGAAAAATGTAATTTTCTTCTTGGAGAAGAACGAAGACATTGAAGAGAAAAAATAAATAAAATAACATTTTTGTACGTGTTTTTAGAAAATGAAATAAAACCTGAAATTATATTATCATATCTATTAATTAAAATTAAAACAAAATACAATATAAAGTTATGCCTACAAAATTAAACATAAGCTATATACCTATATTAAGCCAATACTCTACTAAATTAGTCAATTGCTACATTAGTAATGAGTAATTCAAATTAAGACACATTTATTGTTGGGTTTTGAATCTTTAAAGATTAAGATTTAAAAATAAAATGCAATGTGAATGAAAAATGGAGGGAAAATTTGAAGTTAAAGTTCACTTTAGATACAAACTTTTTTTCTCATTAGTAATGAAGATGAGAATTTTGTGTTGTATATATCGAAATACTTTTTCTAACTCTTAAAGAGTTGAAAAGAAAGTCTCATCTTACATCGTTATCGTTGCTCTCTTGACTTCAATTTTTCACAAATTATTTAATTTAAAGAATTTTGGGACAAAATTTATTTTCCTTTTCACTAATTAATTCAACCCCTCTAAATTTAATTTATTTATTTATTTGACATATTCAAATTATATAATTTTATTGTATGGACATTGTAACAGAAAACTAACGAGACATTTCACGCCTCATTATTTGTTTACAATATGTTAAAAAAAAAAAAAAAACTTAAATTGATTTCATAACATGTGTGAGATACGTAACCATCATAAGGTTGACTAATTATTATAACAATAATCAAATGAGAACATATAATTAAAAAATGATTTTAATTGCATGGTTGTGACCTTAAGGGAGAAAAGTCAGAACATTTGGCTGGGAATATTACAAGGGAGGACACTTTGACCTCATCTTATTTAGCACACCACTTGTCTAGTTTTTTTCTAGCTTGATTACGAAGCGTATATTGAAAAAATCTTCTAAAAGATGGTTATGTCGACATTTTAATATGTTCCTTTCATTGATTGATAACCGGAGCAATGAGGATGGTTGCATTGAAACTAGATACAAATTTTCGTGTTAGTATAGACTCAAAAATTATACTAAAAGTGATTTTATGCATTTTTTAATCTTAATTTATGTGACTTTTTTTAATCTGTCTAAAAAAAGACTTGTTTTCTTATTTGACAAATATCAATATTTTACTCATATTAGGTCTCATTTATTTAACAAAAAAATCATTATTGATATGAGACCAAAGTATTAGTGAAAAACATCTGTAAAATGCTTTTAAAGTATATATAGACATTAAAATTTCAAAAATATTCTCGGAATGGATCAAACACAACAATGAAGAGGTTTGAAATTCCAAAATACCTCGACATGAAGTAGACATATTGATGAAGAGATGTCTGATTCTAGACTCTTATTAGAATTGACTTATCTAATTCCTAAAATGGGTAAAAAATCATTTACACTCTCCAACTTGCTTTAAAAATCAAGTTCCCTCCTTTGACTATGAATTATAGATATTCTTCCCCTTTTTTTATGCAGCATCTATTTTATTTTTGATATTTTTAATCTTTCATCGATATACAGTAAAATCTTATTAAATTAATACTTGATTAATTAAAAACCTCTCTAACATAATATTTTCTTCCAGTTTTGACTTGGGTCAATGGAAAAAATTACTCGTTTCGATAAGATAATAAGATAATATATTTTCAGAAGACCCCTATATAAATATATGGTTTTATTAATATTATAAATTAATAATTCTTTAAAAGAACAAATATATTTAAGACAATTTAGTGAAATATGATTCAATTGTATTCTGTTTTTGTTAAAATTTAAATCTAGTTGAAGCTTATATCTAACGCTTCTTATTGCATCCAAAAGTTTTGGTGTTGGTTTTTCAAAGTGCACCATAAAATTGTGAAGAGTTCTAAATGTGATCAGTGTTTCCTTGCGCGTAATTGGTTTCAAAGGTATTGTATCATCTTCAATCTTATCATTATCAACATTATTTTTTTCAATAGCATCCAGAATTTCTTCTAAGCTCTGGACCTCTGAACATGTATCATTTTCACCCATCCAAGAGGTTATTAACGTCTATTTTATTGCAGTAAGCGAGATCATTAATCATGACCTCAAGTTCATGAATGAAGTTTTCACAAGTGGGTTCATTTAAATTCTCTGAGATTTAATTCCCGAACGAATTTTGCGGTAACAAAACATTCTTTAAATTAATAAATATTAATTTACCGATTAAATAATACCTCTACAAAATAATAATATTACATGGTATATTAATTTAGTGAGGTTTTTACTGTAATATATATTTATATTGTATAATTTATTTTTCTCAACCTATGTATTTAATAATTTTTATTTGAGTTCTTTAATACTATAAGTAGAATAATCCTTTTATGGATTTTTCACAAAATTTAATGTTATTTTTTTCTATGTTTGTTGTTTTAGTTTTACAAGTAATAATAACTATTAAGTATGTATTAAATGCAAGTAATAAGTAATAAATGAGTTTCAATGGTTAATAATGCAATATTTTTTAAAATATAAATAGACAAAAAAATTTTAAAAATTTGTTATAAAATATACATCTATTTTTATTAATTATTTTGTATTATCTACTTTGAAATATATTTATAAAAAAAATTATTACCTATTCGAACTTTCGCATATAGTCACCCAAAAATAGCCTAATTACACTCTATAGCTATAGTTTACTAATTACGATTCATAGCTACATGTTAGAGGGAGGAGAGTGGCGAGCGAGATTGGGAGAGGGTGGAGAGAGGCGAGAGAGAGAGGGTAGAGAGTGGGAGAGAGGTGAATTGTATATGTATATCAGTTAGATAATTGTATATTATACATATGTATTTGTATATTCTGGAGAGAGAGATTGGGAGAGGGAGGAGAGAGGCGAGCGAAAGAGGACAATAATTTGTATAATTCGCAGGTACGTTTGTATAATTTGCGTGTTTTTGTATAATTGAGTAATATAAAGTCTGAAAATATACAAATATAATAAAACTCGAAATAACGAATTGATACAAACAAAAACATATGAGCTTTAAATAATTATACAAAAATATATTATACAAATTACATTATATAAATTATATTATACAAAATCCGAAAACTACACGTTTATACAAACATTAAAAAGTTATACACAAAAAGATTGAATGTATATGATGAGAAAACTAAAAAACCAAAGGAAATCATCGTCATATACAAATACAAATCATCGTATACAAATACAAATCAAACAAAGAATTGTTTGTTCGAATTATACAAATATGGTGAATTATACATATACAAATGTGACTAATTATACAAACTTGAAGTCAACCCACGTAATTAATAGTTAATGCTAGTCGTGAGTGGTACTTATAACAAACTATAGTTATGATGAATAATTAAGTAGTATAGTTTGCATAACCGCCTAATTTTCCCTTATTTTTATTTGTATAAATAGATATTCAAAATTTTAATTAATTTTTTATTCTATTCATCTATTTCATTATAAAACGTCATACTTATATATTCGTATTTTCTTCTTATTTTTCATCTTAAAAATATTATTTATTATTTAATAGAAATGTGTGGCGTTGGGATTGGGTTTCACTGGTGGAGTTTTGGTAGAATTGTGACTTTTGACTCTGATTATATGATATAGCTTGGTCCATACGGCATGATATTAGACTTGTAACAGAAATGTACAACTATTCAAGAATGAGGTAGTTGGCTCATCCCATCACATATTTCTTTCAAATTCCCCCTACATCATAACTATATATGTAGTATATAGTATGTACCAACCATAAGTATATTACATCATAAGTACATAGTATATTACCAACCATTTGTTCTTTTTTTTTATCTTTTGTTAAATCTAGAAATGTAACTAGTAAACCGACATCATAACAATAATATATTCAGTATAATTTCACACATGAGATATAGAAAGGTATGTAAATTTTACTTTTGTCTTTGTGGGGAAAAGAGGTTGTTTGTGATAGACCACTGGCTCAAAAAACAAAAAACGACGCAGGAAAGTAAGAACGGAAAAAAGACAACAAAATAGGAGTATATTAATACACAACAATGCCATACCTAGTTAATCCCACACGTGGAGTCTGGGGAGGATAAAGTGTAGCAAACCTTAATACCTAAATCATACTATTGCTCATTGGAAGTATGACAACACTAGGAATCTTAGTAGCTTAGTTGGTTGGTTACCTAAACTCCCACCATATTGGTGAGGGTTCGATTCATCACCTTGTAATCCCCTCTGATCTCCATTTCCCTTTCCCCTGCCCCCAATTAAAGAAAAAAAAATATGACAACACTCAACTATCCATTAACTTTCTACCATAATTCTCTACCTTCATATCTTCCTATCTAAGGTCACTTCTACACCGAACCTCTCACATATCCTTTTCTCCGCATCCTCCCACCACCTCTTCACATATCTGAACCATCTCATTCTCACTTCTCTTAATATTTGAGCATCCTCATAACTTATCTTCATCAACTGAACATGGACACTCTTGACTAATCAACACCCTGTCTCATACAATAGTATTGGTCTAACCACCATTCCGTAGAATTTACCTTTAAACCTTGTCAGTATATTCTCATTGCACAACACCCCAAATGCGAGCCTCCATTTCACTTCTCCACTCCAGTATGATGTGTGATATAACCATAACCAAGCGTAGCTACATGATTGTTAGAGTGTCCAATTGGACACCTTTCGTCTGAAAAATATTATTGTATATACAAGTAAAATGATACATAAAATAATTAAATAACATATTTTGGACACCCTTAACACAACCAGTAGTTTTAGATGCTTGGAATTAGGTAGTGTGCGCGTGTTCGAATCTCACTAGTTCTACATTTTGAAAAGAGCATCTCACTAGTTCTACATTTTGAAAAGAGCTTTTGTTGTGGTATTCTGGACACCATTTGTGAAATTTCTGGCTCCGCCTCCGCCGCTGATCATAACGATATGCAACATTAACATTAATCGTCTTGTCTCCTTGGATAAATTCCTAGTTCCGCCACTGATCATAACGATATGCAACATTAACATTAATCATCTTGTCTCCTTGAATTATGAACTAAAGATACTTGAAGGAAGCAATAATATTAAGACCCATTTAACCATATAACATAAAAACAACATGTAATGTCTCAATTTAAAGAGTCTCCAAAGCATAAGATTAATAAAGCTCACAGTTTTAGAGCGAATCTAACGTTCTTTATCAAGTTCCGAAAGAAGCAAATTTTCATCCATGGCAAAAACATGGGTGACATTTTTTGGTAAACTGGTCCTCCATTTGCACCCATTTCTGCTTCCATATCTGTAACGAAGAACATTATTTCAGAAGTTTTTGCCATCAAATCTCGTTATAACAATCATTTGTTATGGTTATAATGATATGTTTATTTCATTTTGCATAGTTTTAAGATATTTTTTACCCTTCTACAAAAAAAATTACCTTGGAACTTTTTTCAATAATTCAAATTATATGATACTACAAAACTATAGAACACGTAACCCCATTATTATTCCTATACATAACTAAGCTACAAATTTCTTAAAGTAGAGAAAATGCAAAGCATCTGGAGATGGAAGGGTATAACTTTAGACCAACATTACAGTATGATAATTGTGATATTTCAAACTGCTTATGCACGAGGTAAAGAGTCAAAAGCATAGAAGCAAATATGAGTCATTCCCAAAATAACTGATATTACACAAATCTGAAAAATAAATTAGAAAAAACAGAATAAGCTGATAAAGAAGCTTTTGCCATTTAAAATTTACATGAAAGGCATTGATATATTTTCACTCTGATACCCAACATTGCTAAAAAAAAAAAAACATAGCAGCAGGGAAGGATTTCAGGAACTTGTGGCAACTAAGACTCAAAAGTGAGCTTGTGTGTTTACTCTTCCGCTAGTTTCTGTCCAATAAAAGTCCCAGCAATGCAAATAGTTCAAACTGGAACATCTGTAGAGGTAAGTTGATTTATACAATAGGCAGATTCTACCCATACAATTAGTTCATAATCAATCACAATATTTTGTGGCAACACAACGGATAATAAACCGATAATGGAAATAACTACTACGCTAAAGTATATACAGAAGTCTTCTAGCATTGTTTTCCTGTAGAAGGCTTGCCCAGCAAGAGGAAGTGTTAGACGAAGCCAAAAGAAGGATTGCCTAAATTCTCCGGCAGCATCCATCCTTCTGGTATTAATTAGCTATACCTTCATTTTGTTCAATCCCCCAGTAGGAGAGGAAATAGTCATTTGCAGATTTGTGTCACTAGATGAATCTTTAAAGTACAAGCTCTTTTCAAATTATCCATCTCAGGATCTGCAAAGGATTAAGCAGGAATTTGTTGTATGTTTTTTTTCTTTAAACAACTAGATAAATGACAGTGGAATCCCCAATCTTTGTCAAGCCTCATGAGAAGGGCCATCTACGACAGATGAAGCAGAAAAAGAGGGAAACCAGAGTTCTATGCGGGTTCCTCCGGTTCCAATTGCAGCATCTGTTACTCTTGGTGAGATCACCCGCACTACACATCCATAACTCTCCAGTATTTCTCGAGAAACAGTTAGTCCAGCCACAAAGTTCCATGTCATATTGTCCTCTACCCTATCTTCAGAAAATAAGTCTGCCCCAAAAGGTGCTAGAGAGTGCATCTGTGTCTATACAAAAGTAAAAAGACACAATACTTCAATTCTATCACACACAAGCCACCTGATAAATTTAGTCATGAGCACACTCCTTTGCTATTATTAAGTTCATATTCGCATTTAAGTGCCACATTTTATCATCTTAATATCAGGCATTGTCTCGGTGATCATGATATTGAATAGATTTCATGACACATACCATATAGTGCATATCAAGGCCATCATCGTCAATTATAACAAGAGCACCCCCTGCAGGTGCTCCGGTTGCAATGATTTCAACCTTCCCACCAGCTTGTATACGCAATAAAGCACCCTCGATCAAATTACCCAAAGCCTGGCGTAGAGCAGGCTCTTCAATGGGTACCTGTAAAGATCTTGGAACCTCAGAAAGTAAAACAGCTCTCTTCTGCTCGTGTGCTAAAGGCACCACTGCTCCCACCAAATCCACCAGTACATCAGAAATGTTGCATGGTCTTTTGAGGAAGGAGATGACAGAAAAAGACAAAAAAAAGAGGAATAATCAGCATTCTCCAAAATCGAAGTGTTGTTCACAAGCTAGGCGCCAGCACACAATCAAAGACTCCACAAATCATCATATGGCATCAAACTAGAAAAAAAAGGACAATCTGCATAGTATTTCCGGACTCGTCGCCCAATACAAGAAGCATCAATATAGGCAAGCTTAAGGGAGAAACAGGATGAAAAGTGTTAGCACCCTCTTAAGTCTACCAAAGGTTCACACATGCAAATTTTGAAAAATAAATAAAAAATGAAGACTTCATCTTGTCTGTTAGTTATGTTTATTGTTTCCTATTTCTTTGTAGCAGTGGTTTGCAGTAGGGAGTTATTCCTCCACTTTCTCATTCCAATAGTACTTGCTCCATTCCAATTTTTGTCACTCTTTCCTTTTTAGTCAATTCCCAAAAGAAAAGACACATTTCTTCTACATATAGTAACAATATAAATTTAAAATGTCCATTTTACCCTTAATGGGATGATATATAGCAACAAAATATTAATGGCTTATTCTAGACCGCAAGTTTCAAAAGGTTTTCTTTCTTTCTTAAACTCCATGCTCAGTCAAACACCAGTACTAAAATTGGAATAGAGGGAGTATTAGGAAGTTATTTCCTTATTTTTAGGCAGTTATTTGAATTCAATAAAATGTGTGCAGAAAATTATTCCAGTTTTTTAGTACTTTAACTCGAGAGATTGCAGGTCCTCTCTTAACGAATCAGCACCACAGGTTACAAGAAGAGAACCATCTCCCGAACTCCTAATCTACTCCATAATAACACTGATTTTGTGTTGCAGTGTCCGGCAACCACAGAAAGGAGAACCATCAAGCAAAAATCTCGGGAAGTTGATGGCTGGAGGACGAGAGTAGGAAATATTAGAATTATTTAGTATGTACCGTGCTGTCATATACATAAACATTATTTGAAGCTGACATAATGCAATAGCTTTCGAGACCATAGGTTTCTAGAACGAAAATAGTTTGAAAGCCAAAAGTGTACCTGATTCCTTCCTGGTGTAAAGGGGCAAGAGCAGTAGGTGGCATTGGCATTTCTAGATCCTTGGATTTTAAAGAGAAAGATTCTAGCTTTTGAGACAAGTTATCGTATAACTGTGACCTCACCAACTCATGATCAGGATGAGTTGATTTAGGCATCCTTTTCAATGTTTCTTCACTATAGCGCATTATATTAGCCTGAAAAAGGTATAAGCCAATATATTCAATATTTTATCTTTGTTATTCTCAAAATCACCAATAGGCAAGACAAAAATTAAGGCAAACAAAGCTGGCGAAGTGTAAATGGACCTTCAACAATCATTGGACGTTTATCTTTTGCAATTATTCTAAGTGATTTTTGATAACTTCAATCTGTTAGTACTATGTATATCCTCCAGAGCTAGATATTTTAGTTCATGACAAGAGTTTACGTCCTCTTACACTGTCCTGTTGAAGCTGCCAACTTGCTCTTAGCATTGAATGAACTCAATTTGTACCCTTTCCAAGTTTCCGGGAAAGTCATAGCTGTTATAAACATATAAGGGGGCTCGTCTCAATCTTTCTCCCTCCTTTCTCAGTCAGAGTCACACAGAAGAACAGTGTGTGAGAGAGAGGCACAGTTAGTGAAGTACCTTTGTTAAGGAAACAGCATCCTGGAGTCCCTTAAGAGTATCACTCAAGCAATCACCTTGCTCCAAAATGTCTTGAACAATGTCATATGAAATCTGCATAGGGTCATATGAGTAGATTAACTCTTCATTAGAAGTATGATTAAAAAAAAAATTCATTAAAAAGTAACCGATTATTTGGGGGCAAAAGAAAGTGAAGCAGGACAAAGAAAAAGTTGGGGATGTAAATTTCTTGAGCCACATACCTCACTCTTTCTAATCTGAACAGATAACATCTTACTCAAAGTTCGAATACTGGAAAGAGAACCCCGAATCTGCACATTAAAGATTCATAAAAAAATGATTATTTTCTTAATCTGTATAGTGTACATTGTCACCACCTCAAACTGCTGGCACATATAGGTGCAGCTGCAGTGCAAATCTTACTTGCTCAACCAAGTTGCTCATCCTGATATTATTTTGCCAGGTGGATTGTTGGAGCAGAATTGATTTCTGAAAGGGTCGCGTTAGTTAGTTTTAGAACAAAAATATATCAAAGATAGATTTATGACAAAACTACTGTGCATGACTGGAAAGTAAGAGAACAAGAATAATAAATAACAAAATGCTCAAAGAAGAAATCATTTCATGGCAATAAACACAAAATAGTTAAAAGGATGTAATAGTGTCAACATTATAGCCGTATATGTCAATATTTTCGTTATATTTAGGATCTGTTTAGGTTTGGTTCCTTCTCTTTTATTTCCATGGTGGTAACAAACATATACAAAGATTCATTAAGTTCAATCAGATACTACTATTACAAGTTTTTGGATGTTAGAGTAATTACATATTTTAGAAGAAATAATTATATATAAGAGGAATGTAGATCAATGCAGTGAATTCTAGACATCATATATTTTTAGCACCTTTGTCATATCAGTATTGTACCTGATCCATGACATAAGCCATTGCAAGTGAACGAGAAATATTTATTGCATTTAATCTTTGCTCAGCTGTAAATTTTAACATCTCAAAGGAGTGGTCACTTGAAGTTTTGGTATTCAATGATTTCAAATCTGTGCTAAGAGGTAAAGGAAAAGTCTCCTCCTGGGCAGGCCATCCTTTAACATTAAGCCCTCCCTTATCCCATGTAGTGCTTGGGAGTTCCGCAACTAAAAATCCAACAATAAATGGGTGTTTCAACATAGGGAACACCACAGCTCCAAGCTCGGGAAGTAACTCTGCCTAAGATAAATAAGGCTAGTCAAACACAGTAAAGTCATAATTCAGTGCAAAATAAATTTGAAGAATTATTTGATGTACCTCTTGCCTTGAAAGAGCTGCTTCAGCAATTCTTAAGCCTGCTGGAATGCTAAAGTTACCAATTAGAATCACTAGATCAGTCGCATTAACACGTGGATGTAAAATAACCCGCTGCAACTCTAGGCGGTCCATTACATAGCTACCAGCTGGTCTTACATAAACCTGCAATTCACTAGATTAGCACAAGCAAAGTAGAAAGGCAAAATTGTTTCAAGTCTATATCTCCACAAGAGCCAGGGGACTTTCCTCTTTAGTTTTGGTTTTGGTTCTTGACCTTCTATAATTTAGAAAATCCAAAAGAAAATAGGACAAAGATAATCCGCTGTTCACAACACATGAAACCTAACCAAACATGGGAGATGTTGAGAGTTATCAAATGAAACAAAGTAAAATAGAGTTTAAGCAAAGTACTATAGTAAGAATAAAATAACTTGGTTTCATTTGATTTGTCAATGTTATATTGTTAAAGGATAATAAGATGGTTAGAATTCCTTTATCTTCTTAATCTAATCACTTATATTGTTCCAAACAGAACTTTATTTTCAAGCATCCAATCCAGTGTCACAAGTTTATCTAACCTTCTGGACCAGTGTCACCAAAAGCAAAAAGCGCAAAAAAGCCCTAAGGTTCATTGGGGCTTAATCGTAAATAAAGTGTGGGCTTTAATGAAAAAAGGCGCAAAGGGAGAAAATGATAAAAGCAAAAAGCGCAAAAAAAGTTCCAAGGTTCGATATATATATATATATATATATATATATATATATATATATATGTATTAATTATAAGCAGGAATGACAAAATATATGAACAAAGAAATTAGAAAAATATTTCGATAAAGTGAAATATCAGTTATTTAGTATCGCCTTTTCAGAAGAGGCTCATTGGCAAGGAAAAACATACCTTAGAAGCTAGATGATGAGATTGAAGTGCACATTAAGTGAGGCGAAGCGCTCAACATGTTTTGAGCTCGCTTCAGGGCTTAAGTGCACCTTTAAAAACACTATTCTGGACCACTCCTTTATGAGGTCTCTAGTTTGTCCATACTTTTAGATTATTTCTAACGGGTTCAAGAAAACTGGTGAAAATGAAAGAACAAAATAATGTGTGGAGGAGGATAGAGATTCAGGTTGCCCAAAGTAGGACCAGTGGATGATATCCACAAGAGGGGTTGTAGTCCTAGGAAAAGTATACTTCACCTTTTAAACGTTTCATAAGATGTCTTCCCTACTAGGCTATCAATGGATCAACCACTACTCCCGAGTTGATGGCAACTCATCCAATTGGCCATTTGAGATGACTATACTCAGTTGGGTCTACCTGCTAGTACTGATTTTTAGAAATTTGTTGCAGTGGAAGATAAAAACTGCCATGTCTCAGTGGGTACGCCGAAAATTCATGTTACAGTTCTTGTCTAATAACAATAGAACAAAAAAAGAGAAAGAAATCATGTAACAGATTACAAAAGTTAATTTAAAGAAGTCTTTGGGTTTACAATCTCTATAGTATCTAAACTATCTCTAGATCTAAAGAGAGCATCATGTCATTCTTCTCAACCAGCACATACTGCCAGATAGTGGAAGAAGAATCAAAGGTCCTTGAGACACTTAAGCTCCACTACCATTGCCTACTGCTCATGGTGGAAGCTCGTTTTCTTAAAAAGGAAAAGTAGAGCATGTTGCATGCTACAGTATTTCTCAACACTAGACTTCCCTTATCAACTTCGACCTGAAAGAAAATTGAACTATATTCTACTTAACACCAAAGTAATTGCCGAAGAGCAGAGAAAACAAAAGTACAAGCACTAATAGGCAAGCGCAGCACAGAAACTAAACTGAAAATTTCACTGTATTAGACCTTCTTGCACTCAATTCAGGAAATAGGAGACCTAATAAAAGGCACAATGAACTTAATAAGGGCTAAAGCGGTACAGATCGCTGAAGACTATAGCTGGAAGAATGTAGAAAATTATCTTAACTCAAAAAGTAGAAAAGCAAGCAGAGTTTCGTACAGTAGGTAAGAACTGCTTAAATTCATGATCCAAAGCATTACACCCAGCAATAGTAGACATAAACATAAAGATGCTTAAGCTAATTGAACTAACTTGTAATATTGAAATGTTCTTTCGATCAAATCATCAATTGAAGGACAAGGTAAACGTTTCTTACGGAAAGAACAGAGTCAGGATGAACTATACGGCGAAACAGCTCCAATTGTTCAAGGCACAGTCTCTGGAAATCAACACTAGGTAGCACCAAACCTCTATTTTTACCATCATCCTTTTCAATCGTCTGAACGAACTCCACCGGTGACGTCGACGCATTCCGTATCGCCGCAGCAACAGCTGACGCCGAAGTAACCATACTGTCTCCGGCGCCGTCTCCATCGTCTTCGGAGCAGGTGCCACTCACGTGCCGGAGAGTAGTGGAGGAAGTAGCGGCGGCGTTGGTGAGAGTGAGTGGTGATAGCCTCTGGGAAGACGCGTGAACAGTTGTAGTTTTGTAGAAGGTAGAGGGGGAGAAGACGAGCGTAGGGGGGTAGTGAGGGGGTGGGGTGGGATTGGATAATGGATTCTGCGGAGGAAATGCAGAGAGCAGCATTTTCTTTATGATCGGATTTCAGTGCGAATGCTCTGTTTGAGAGGAAAACGGTCCAATGCCGTCGTTCAATTGGTCCACGAGGGTCTTATAAATGTGGGTCCAACTAGTAACTAATTTTATTTCTCTTTTTTTATTTTTACATTCATTTTTCAATGTTAATACATCTTAATTTTTTTATTTATTTTGTGAAATACATTTAAACATTATATATATTACTATATAAAAGAAGAGGGAATAAGTATTCACCACAAGTCAATATGTGTTCCAATAAGAAGAGGGAATAACCAATATATTTATAATTACTATATATATTTATAAAAGGAAATGACATATAAAATAAAATGGAGAGAGTATTGGTTTTTCAAAATGGAAAAGGACAAAACACATATAGAATTAAAAGACATATAAAAAAAAGTTGCTTTAACTCTCAAACATAAAAAGTAACATATGTTATTAAAAACTTTAATAAAAAGTACTATAATTTACAATAAATAATAACTTAAAATATCTACAAGACAACAAAAAAAAGACTAATTTTTGTACTGCTTGTGTCACATAAATTAGGATTGGGATGATTTTAAAATTTTAATTTTGGTTATACATTATAAAATAGCCGAAAAATTGAATGATATAATTTTTTTAAAAATAACCGAATGAATCGTCCTATCGATAACCCTAATGTTACTTCTACTCTGTTTATTTTTACTTAAATTTAGAAAGATATGCTTCATTTCTACCCTCAATCTTATCGCTACATTTATTTGCTATTTAAAATTGAAATTAAAAAGACAAATGACAAATAAGTTTCTATATTAGCTCACTTATGAACAAAATATATTATAACAATCTTTACTAATTTTATAACAATACATAAACTATACTCCCTCCATCCCATATTAGATGGGCACTTCCAACTTTACACGGTGATTAAGAAATCATTAATACATTGGAAGACTTCACCATTTTGCCCTTTGTTTATATCAATGCACATTGAAATGAGTTACAAAAAATACACATACAATATAGGAATGGTCATATTAATTGTAGGGGTAAAATGGAAAAGAATTAATTAATTATATCCTAATTTAATAAGTGCTCAAATAATATGAAAAAAAATAATTTTTAGTAATATTCTCATCTAATATGGGACGGAGAGAATAACAATATAACTTTATTAATGTTGGGCCCGGGCAACGCCCAGGCTTTCTTTACTAGTATATAGATACATCTAAAAGTGAACTTTATGTCCCTTTATGTTCTCGATGAAATGACTACAAAAAAAAAAAAAAAAAACGACTTTTATGACTAAGTTCTTGTAGAAGCAAGAGAGTGCTTAGTTCACCACATTTTTTATCAGTTACAAACTTAAAAGAAATGAAATAATAGACATGTAGTATGTGACTTGGCTTAGTTTTTGAAAATATATATGTTCACGTCGCTCACTAATTGTTACCTTCAATATTTATTCTCAGTTCTTGTTCAGCTATTGATGTGATTACCTCCAGCCTCAGAAGAGATCTCTCCTTGTGTGAGTGCCATGAGGGCTAGTGTTAGCTACCCCAAGCTCATTGGGGCTATTGTTTGTTGGGGAGATAGGCATACACTCCCCTATACGTGCTGCTAGATCTTACACATACGCGAGTCAATATGTGTAACTCTGTGTACTTTGAAAAGTATTTTTTATTTTAACATAACTGAAGTGTTAGCTTCAACTTCATGAGTTACAGCTTATAGTTTCAGTTATCAACTTATGTTTATTTTCAAACTTTATATGATTTTCATGTTTATTTGTGAAATGTATTTCCATGCTTATACTGCCTTTATCACAGAAAGCCTTGCTCTGCCTGTAGTCCAGCTTATCCGCCTATCTTCCTGTGGGATCCCACATTTAGTTTTATTAGTATCTGTGAGAATACCCCGTAAACAGTTTTGTCTTCAATATTTTTAGAGACTAACGACTTTCCTAGTAGGTATTATGAATTGCAGTTTTAATATTCAGTTTTTGGATCCATTGATTAAGTATTAGTTGGGTTGTGTTATGATCCTATTGCAAAAAGTCTCACATCGGTAAAATGGGGAGTACAGAAAGCTAAGTAAACAAAGGTTTGTGTGACTTGAAAATGATATGAATTTTGTTAAATTTGGTTTTGAGTCTAACTCACACCCCAAAAGCTAGCTCAAGGGAGGCGGATGATATTACAATGTTGGTAGCTTCCTCTGCCTTTGCACTCTAGGGTCAATCTCCGTTTGGCCTGAGGTGATTTCAAGAATCAACCAACGGAAAATCCAATGCCCAGGTGACTCACAGTCTCCCTCTCGCCCAAAAAAAATGCAATAGAATGAATCAAATCAATAAGCTTTTTGACTGATTCAGGGCGTTTGATTTGAATGATTATAGGTAGATTTGATTGCACATATATCTCAGATTAGCCTGGTAGATGCTTCTTGCAAGATATTCAGGATAGATGCTGAACAAAAACAGTTTGTTCCTAATGAGGCTGATACTTATGTATAAATCCTTTAGAAAGCTAGCCAGTGTGCAACTATTTAAAGAGCTTTAGTTATTCAAATGCAGTTACAAATTGAAACAGGAGTTGGTTCATTTGCAGGTTGTGACAGTAAAATTGCAGAATAACACTGGTACTTTTGTTCAAATTAGACTCTCACAAGCTCCAATAGTGATTTCATGCCTCACGTTACCATCTTTATACCTCCTTATTACGTCCTTTAAAACCACGGACTTAAGAACTCAAGATGCTATTCCATATAAAACACAAAAATGCATGAAGCCGGAGCAGTCTCAAGGTGAAATGAATCGTCATAGTATTGAAAGAAAAAGTAAGGTGAAAAGTTGAACATTAGTATCCTCAAACCTTTTCTCAGCTATTAGTGAATGAATAACGTTGTATTTCAGTCAAATGACACTCATTAAACTATATGTAGTTAATGAACCAGAGGAGATTATTCAATCCTATAAAAATCAAATAGGAAGGAAACATAAGACAGTATGTAAAAGAGTAAACATTCAATGGTTAACTCTGTTGCATGCCAAACTCAAAGGAATTGGAGGATCTGAGAACGAGCCGTTAACAATCTGATCAAATATCCACTTATTAGCTGCTTCCGTGAAGTGAGTTCCATCCCAACTAATCCGAACTGATGGATCCTTGCATGAAGAAGCGATCACTATCTCTTTTCCGTTCACCACTTTCTTGCTTCCACATTTTATGAATCTGTTGTAATTGTACTTCCCACCATGACCACAACAAGCTAGGAATGGGTTCTCAAATCCTGTCATTTCACATAGAACCTTTAAATATGCATTTCTAGTTACTCCCTCCGTCTCAATTAGTTATTCGTTTGTCTAGTTTTGACTTGACACAGAGTTTAAGAAAGTAAAGAAGACTCCTAAATCTTGTGGTCTTGAAATAAAGATACATAAATATGTAACAAAATGTCTTTTAATCTTGTGGTCTTAAACATGCCGCATAACCTTTGAAAATTTTGATCCAAGAATAACTAGTACTACAGTCTGCAAGTCTTTTATTTACATAAGACTTCAAAATCTAGAAGCTAATGCCATGAAAAAGATTAAAATGAATTCAAGGTCAAAATAAAAATGTTAGATCATAAGATTACCTAGCTTCTTTGCATGACCGATGAGCGAGTATTTAACCGAGTAGACATCAACATAAGTGAATGCAGCTAAAGGAAGTTCTTTCCTGAGCTGAACAACAGTTTTCTTCAACAGAAGGTTGAAGTACTTTGACACTTCATTGAAGGGATTAGCACAACCATACTTATCGACTTGTGCTGCTGTGATCATAAAGCGGTCCATAACGTATGGTAGACAACCTACTGGTCCAGTATTATGAATCCAAAATGATCTACCGCCTTTTGCATATACTTTCTGCATTTATAGAAAATGAATAGAACTCGTAGAGAAAATAAGTTAATAACTAATATAGATTGGTTTACTTTTACTGACCTTTATAACATTGGATAACTGAGAGAGTAAATCAGGAACATAAGCCTTCACTTGATCAGTGGACATATTAAGCTTGTAGCCAGCAGTGAGATCATTTTGTCCGATATCAAACGTGTACAATGCTTGAGAAAAGTCTTCCTCCTTGGGAAGCAATTTGCCATAGATATTTCCTGTGAAGAACAACAAAACTCTAGCTTGTTCCAAAATAAAAGCATACTATTTTCATCTGCAATATACGCAATAAAGCTAGTACCTTTCTGGCGAATTATCTGAGATCTTGTATGAAAATCTGAGAACTGAACACCTTGTACGTCCAGTGAAATTGGACTGTATCCACTCTGGCCCATGGTTGTGTTTTGAGGTCTAATTGTTGATCCTGCTGTGGCAAAATTAGCTCCATGGCTGAAGTTGGAACCAATCGAATCAAGAAACGCGCTAAGATAAGGCAAATCTATGCCTTCAGCTGGCAATTCAAAAATCAGGAACACAAAAAAAACATCAGAACTGATCAAACAAATCATAACAAGAAAAGAAAAACCTGTCCTCTGTCTCAAGGTTGTGTTAGGTATGACAAAAAATCTTTCCTAGTAACCAAACACCTTAATATATTTTTCGAGGAAAACATTTTCCACCAAAAGAGAAAAAAATGTAGGAACCGGGGTTTTAACCTGTGCGCTCCAAAGGGTAGCGATTGCGGGTTTTCCTTGTCATAAAAAAAAATGACTACCCTTACTTTTTCGGGGAGAGTCATTTTCCTCCTCAGTTATCTCAACTCTTAACTTCATATCGCCGCTTACACAAATATTTAGACATTATAATCAATCTCTAATACTCAAACATTTCATCAAGGCAATATCCTGTTTGCTAATTATCATTATTCATCTTTAAACTTTTTGATTATCTGATCAAACACTGGAAAATAGGTTTTGGAAAATGAAATCATACCAGACGCAAGAACTAAGGCATTCGTTGCAGTTGGTTGTTAATAAAATAGGAAACATAATCGAAGAAGAAATAACTTTGAAGTGTAATAAATCAACTTTCCCCAAAAAAAAATGAAAATTGCCCGTATACAGATTGGGAAAAATACAAGACAAGCAATTCCTTTTAGGAGGGATACAACAAAGTCCATGTATGTTTTTTTATAAAACTTAAAAAATAACTACACAGTCATGTTATTTCACGAACACATGTGTCTATTCAATTTAAGGGTACAAACTATGTAACAATCCATTAGTAATAAGAGGAGATTTTAGATTACCAATGAAATCAATAAGGAGACGACCATCGGAGAATCGACCAGCAGGGGCATGAAAGAAGGTTTCACCATTGGGATAAGGAGCTTGTCCAAATGCTGCTGAAAGGCCACCAGTATCTGAGTTTGAGTCACCAAAGTTGAAAATGGCTGCAAAATTGCAATTGCTTACGATTTGGGTTGGCACTAAACAAAAAAATAGAATCAAGATTTGTGTTACCATGGTCATCACTCATCACAAATATTCTGTTACATTAGATGCCAAACATAAAAAAGGTTTTTTTTTTTTATTATTGATTTCATTTTTCAAGATTGAGACTAATTTGTAGTCTTTTTTTAATTATTGCTTGAAAGACTATCTGATTCTACTAAATTTAAGGAAATGGTGACTTGATTTTTTTTAAAATTTAAATTGACATAATCTATGTACATGAGATTCGACCTGTACTAACCTAGTTACCTACTATTTAAATTGACCATATGGTCCTCAAATTATATAGTCAATTTTGATCTGTTATTTACTAACATATTTTAATGGAATATATAGTGTCTGTTTGGCATTACTGCTAAAAATTATTTATTTTCAGAAGTATTTTTTTTAAAATGGCTTTTTTAAAAAGTGGTTTTGAAAAATAATAATTTGTGTTTGGCTAATTCATTTGCAAAGTGCTTTTGATAAGCAAATCGTGTTTGACTAATCTTTTTTAAAAAGTGTTTTTGAGAGTACTGAAATACGTTCGTATCGCCAGAAAAGCGAAGGGGTCAACAGGTCAAGTTTTACTACAATTACTTGAAATGCGTTTGAATAACATCCTTTTTCTTAGATTGGGTCAAATTACGAAAAAAGTAAGTATCAATGTATTTTTAATATTAAGATTATTTTTATAGAGAGACACTATTTTAAATATCTATTAGAATTTTTTTTAAATTTAAATATGCATATTCAAATTTTCGATCAATATTGTACATAAATACAAAAATCAATTAATTAAATATTAATGTAATATTAACATGATGATTTAAATATAATTCAAAATATCAAGAAAAATAAATTTAAAAACTATTCCACAAATTAAACCACTATATAAGAAAAATTTACCACAAAATAAATAAAGTTCTTCATAATTTTAATCCTACAAAAATGTTGTTGTTACATTTATTTCTGATTCGGTAAAATAAAGCGTAAAATAATATATAAAATATAAAATAATAATAGTATATAAACATAAAATTAAATTAAAAATTATTATATAAAAATAAAAAATAAAATTCTTGAATGAAACTTAATCAAATTTATGATATATGTTAATTAATTAATAAGGGATATATTAGTAAATATGTATATATGGGAGGGATATTTTAGTCTTCCAGAAAATAATTTTCTGCTTCTGCTTTTTTTTGAAGAAGCAAAAATTTTTAGCTTCTTTCAACAGCAGAAAAATTGCTTCTGCTTCCATTTGAAAGCAGTTTTGAGAAATTGTCAAACACTATTTTTTTTCAAAAAAAAAATGCTTTTATCGAGAAAAAAAAACACTTTTGGCATCCCAACAACAATGTTAAACAAGCTCATAGTTTTGTACAAATTTACTACTCATTATTTTTGTGTTTTTTATAAAAGATTTTTATTTTTATATATAAAAAATTAAAAAGAATAGTATTTTATTCTATTCAATTCGTAAGTTATTTTATTCTCAAAATAAGGTTAGTTTGTGAAACAAGACTTATCTATATCAACGAGAGTTTATAAAAAAAAAAGATTGAAAAAAAGGCAAACAAAATGATATTGAATGTCCACACAACTTTACTTCCGTCGTTCAATAAATCATTTTTCAGCGACTCAATTTTATAGTTGAAAATGAAAATAACAACAAAAAATCAAGAGACTAAAAGCAACCAAGTCATGATTTTCGTTTGTGGTCCTTTTTTTTTGCAATATTTTTTTTTAATAGAAGATCCTCTTTTGACTTGGAGATCTTTTAGATCACCGTCTAAAAAGATGTTATGAGAAAATATTTAAATCACAATCTAAATTTTTTGGTAAGTTTATTGAATTTTGATAATTTATCGTTTACATTGAATTTTATTTTTTATCAATAAAATTACTCAACTTAAGATGATAACTCAATTACGTTTGACAAAATAATTTATTTTATATATTCCATATAAACATGGACACTACAACTAAACAATTTTTTTTAAAAAAAATATACTACGTGGAGTCTACCGTTGAGAGTAATTTATCAAGAATTATATTTGCACAAATTTTTAAAAATTAGAAACAAAATCTAACTAATGATACAAAAAGGTACATTTGCATAAATCGAAATCGGTTAATTAGAATCAAAGTAAGATTCTTACTTGAAATTGAAATATTATTTAGTTCCTAGATCTAATCTAATAATACACCAACAAAATAACTCAATATCCATTTGATCTAGGATTTTTTATCCATAAAGCTAAAAAGTGGTTAACTAATTTATCCAATTGGTACAATCTTATTTTTTATGACATGCCATATTCAAGGGAAGTGGAGGGTCTGAATATAAACCATTCACAATTTGTTCAAACACCCATTTATTAGCAGCCTCTGTGAAATGTACACCATCCCAATTAATTCTTTCTGATGGATTTTTGCATGATTTTCCCAATATTATTTCTTTGCCTTTCACCTTTATCTTGCTTCCACATCCATGATTTATGTTGAAGTTGTACTTCCCTCCATGCCCACAACAAGCTTGTAATGGATGCTCAAACCCTATAAACTCACCAACCAGGGGTAAATTAATTACGGGTTCAACAAAATTCAATAATTTGCGTACAAGAGATCATGAGATGTAAGATTAGTTTACATACCATGCTTGTTGGCGTGATAGATGAGTTCATACTTGACGGAATAGACATCAACATAGGTAAGAGCACCTAATGGAAGATCCTTTCTTAGCTGAATCACTGCTTCCTTCAACTTAGCATTGAAATATTGAGCCACTTCATTGAAAGGAGAAGCACAACCTGCCTTATCAACTTGCCCTGCTGTTATTAACAGACGATCTAATACGTATGGTAGACAACCAACTGGACCTGTGTTATGTATCCAAAAATATCTACCACCGCGACTATATATACCCTGCAAGTCACCAATGAAAAACCGTTATGATCACTCTGGTGCTTGGACAATTTTAATTTGGAAGCTCAACATTGGGTGAGATGAATACTGGCTCTGATACCATGTAAAATTAAATTTTGGACCTAAGTTATAGTCACACCCCAAAAGTTAGCTCAAAAGGAGAGGAATGCTTAAGGCTTTATAAGGAGACCACTCATCTTATTATACAGTTAAGTTATGTTGCAAATGTACCTGAATAACGGTTTTGAATTGATCGATCACATCAGGAACATACGCTCTAACTTGATCAGTGGACATGTTATTGAAGTAACCAGCAGTTAAATCATTTTGTCCAATGTCAAATGTGTATAACCCCTCAGAAAAATGTTTCTCCTTAGGCATCAACTTACTAAACACATCCCCTGTACACATTATTGAAAGAAAAAAAAAATCAGAAACAAGAATATTAGACTACTTAACAAAGTATGAACTATAGATTTTTATTACCTTTGTTACGAATAATCTGAGACCTGTGAAGGAAATCGTTGAATTCGTAACTCTGAACGTTTAATGAGATGGGGCTAAAACCACTTTGATGAAGAGTTGTGTTTTGTGGTCTGATTGTTGAACCAGCTGTGGCAAAGTTGGCTCCATGACTAAAATTTGAACCCAATGCATCTAAGAATGCACTTAGATGTGGTATTCCTAAGCTTTCAGCTGAAAAAATCCACATCAATTTTGCTTAGTAGTATATAGTTTTTTAAATATATAAGTGGAACTAGTAAACCAAGAGTAGAAAACTTTCTATAGCAACTTATTTTTTCTACTTTCTGGAACCTATTTTCATACAGAAAATATTATTCAAAATATTTTACCAATTGAACATGATTTTTTTTTAAAAATCTTCATCCATACCAAACAAATCCAGTATCAAAACTAGTTACACTATAACAAAAATAATTTTTAGCGATAATAAATATATACAATAATAAAGAGTGATAAATTCTTTACCTACATTGGTTTACAATGAGTAATAATTGCTGCTACAAATACTCAATTTGTCCAACAACAGTTGTCCACTATTAACTTTGCACACTTCTTAGGAAACTATAAATAGAAGTGTAATTTTACTATAACACCTTTTGAATATAATAAATATAATATCTTGAAAAATGTTATAGGGAAATAACTATAATTAATGATAACGGTAAATTAGAAACTAAATATAAAATTATTCATTGATTTTATAAAGTGGACAAGTATTGTTGGACATCTCAAAATAGTATAATGGACAACTATTATTAGACGGAAGGAGTATATATTTGACAATTATTGTTACTAATTAATGCTAAAGATCATTTTTGACACAGTGTTATTATGTTTTAATGCTACTTCTGTTTTTCTAAATATAAAAACAAATTTTACTCAAAAAGCCCAAAATACCCCCACCCCACCCCAAAAAATAAAGGCTCTTAAATCAAATCCACACACTCATCACAAGAAAGATTCAGTTTGATTTAACAGTACAATTCAAATACATGAGAAGCTATTAGCGTCGGTGGATTCTTTATTCATCCTTTGAAATAAATCTTCCTAATACAAACAAAAAAATGTCACATTTTACCTTCCCCACCGCTACGCTGACTATAATTTTAATGGTTCGTCTCGAGTTTGAGATTTAAAAATTAAAAATATTTAAGAGTATCATTCTTCTTTAATAGATTTTAGAAATAATGAATTTGAATTAATCGAATTCTGGTATAAAACAAAAAAACTCACTCTAAACGTTAATAGCAATACAAGTTTCTAAAGATGATTTCACTATTGCAAGAATATTATTTTTTTAATTTTGATTTATATGATATAGTTAAAATTTGGAGAGTTAAATTTTAAACTATTATCATGAATTTTGACATAATATTTTTCCATTTTTAACTAAAAAATTTATATAATCTAAAAATTAAGTAAAAAAAATACTATAAACTATAGTAAATAAAAATTTAAAATATTTAATAATCATTTAGAAAAAAATGGTAAAAGACATTTAATTGATTTTCGAAATTCCAAGCATAACATAAAATAGTAAGAAGAACTTCATAGTAAATAGTTTTAAAGAAAAACTTTAATTTGTTGTAATTAGTCAATATTGAGAAATAACAATTTCAGTGATATCTAAAAACGATGTAATGTACACAAATTTTATCACTATCTTTTAAAATTAAAAAGAGTATTTTTTAAAAACGTTGAAGCATATCAAAACAATAATCACTATCTTTTCAAATTAAAAAGACTATTTCTAAAAGACGTTTAAGCAAATCAAAACAATAGTCAACATTGAGATTTAAGTGAGATTATAATAATTACCAATGAAATCAATAACAAGACGACCATCACAGTACCGTCCGGCAGGGGCACCAAAATATGTCTCTCCGGCGGGTGGACCAGCCTGACCAAATGCCGCCGACAATCCACCGGTGTCGGAGTTTGAGTCGCCGAAGTTGAAGACCGCCGGAAAATCACACGGTGACTTGCTCTTAGCAGCACTTGAAAATGGAAATACAATTAGAAACACTAGAAGAACCACATTTTTTGAGTAATTAGTAAGCTCCATAAGAGAAATTGTATTTATTAAGTATATTCTATAAAACAAAGAAGAAAAAGAAAGAAGTTGAAGTTGTTAAATGGATATGATGAGATTATCATTATTCATATATATATATATATATATATATATATATATATATATGAAGGGGAAAAAGCTAAAAAAAATAAAAATGAGTGGGTCGAGTACTATGGTTTAATTTTATGTAAAAAACATTTAGATAAAGTTACTTCATATATGTTGCTCATAAAAAATGATAAATATCACGTAAAATTAATTAAGACAAGTGCAAATTGTTACTAATAAAAGGTGATAAATATATAAATGGACCTAAATACTAAAGTTATTACTTTGTTGCCGATAGAAGGCAATAATTATCAAATAAAATTAGTTGATATATGCAAGTTGGTCTAAACACTCCATCTGTCCCTAATAATTTGTTTATTTTTGAATTGACACACATATTAAGAAAATAAAGATTGACATAATGAGTTTATCATTTTATCCTTATTAATTATGAAATGGATGAATTAAAAATTTAACATTTTCAAAATGTTCTACCTTTTTCAAAGTAATTAATTGAGAGTATAATATGTAAAAAAAATAAATTGTTCTTTCTTGATTTATCAAAATTGACAAATAAAAAAAGACAAATAAAAAGAAATTAGACAAGTAATTAGAGGAGGAAATACTAAAGTTATAAAAACGAACACATAGAAAATAACGATAAATAGATAAATATGATGAGGTTATTATGGAAAAGAACTATGGTAGGGCTTCAAGTTCACGAGGTCTGAGATTATTATGATAGGACAAATTTGGTCAGGTTAGAATTAGTGTAGTACTTGCCTTTTACCACTTTGAATATGTTAAAAAAAGGATTATTTTTTTATAAAAAAATAGCTAACATTAGATTTTAATTAACAACTCTTAACTATATTTTCAATATTTATAATTTTCAGTTATATTTTTAGTTTGCTATTTGTTATATCCAATTATATTTTTTTGTGATTTTCTACAAAAATACAAATATATTAAATTAAGTAAAAGATGTATGAATTAAAATAAATTACTCCTTAAAAATATTCTTATTTCAAATTGGACTCTAAAATGTATATGTTTCATTGATATTCTGAAGAATTCAAAATCTAAATATAAAATCTGTCAAATTTCTTTTATTCATTTTGTGTCATCGTTGTATTCATTGTGACTTACTTGTATTCAAATGTTACCAAATTTCTTGTATCTTCATTTTTATTCTAACACGTTGTTATATTCGTGTGTGATCATAAATATTGATAATTTTTCTTGTATTCAATACCAATAAGCTAAGTATGTATTCAATTTTCTTATTATATTCATTTATGGTCAATGTATATTGTTTTCATTTTTGTTCGTAAAAAATTATCAAGTCTTTTTATATATCTAATGCATTAAAATCTCTTGATGTATTTATTTGTGTGTGATTTTATTATTTTCATTTGAGTCAAACGTGTTGTTGTATTCGTAAATATTATCAATTTTTTCTTAATACCTAAATGTAAAATGCATATAAATATAATTATTTAACAGCTGAATCCAAATACAAAAAAATATAAAAATTCTAACTCTTGAAAAGTATACACATATGGAATGTAGTTAGTACTTATCATTCAATTCAAAAAACATATGAATACAATACAAAATATATATTTGGTACTTATCTTTCAACACAAACACATAAGAATACAAAATACAAAATTTGATGCAAATATAAATATTTAACAATTTAAGGGCTTTATAACTATTGAAGTGCATTTGGTACTTGCCTTTCAATAGGAAAATCATATGAATACAAATGCATAACAAGAAACAATACAATTGAATACATTGACATAAAAAATATAACGATCAACTGATGCACTTGAATATATTGATATAATTGTATCACTTGAATAGTTAATACATTGATAACAATTGAATATGTTGATACAAAAGTATACCACCAAAAAAATACAGTTGATTATATTTAAACCATCTTCAACTGGTCTATTCTCAATATACTCAATTTCTTATGCTTGCTTAAGAATTCAATCCAATATCTTTGATAAACATTGATTAGTAATTGATTCTAAATATAATTTCTATACACATTTAATGAATATTTTTAATACATAAATAAAATATAGTATATTAAAATTTACGAAATACGATTATAACTACTACTTGAGTAAGATGTGATTGGGTGACAAGTGATTATCATAGGGTGAGATAAGCTTATTGATATTTGTTATCTCTATTTTTAGAATTGTAAACCTAACGAATCAAAAAATAGCAACCAAAAAAGCGTTTAATTGCAACAAACTAAACACTCTAAAAACAGCAAGCAAAAAAGCGAAAAAAAAATTAAAAAAATTAATAATTTTATTAAACTCGATAACTATGATTAAAACTGCATCTTCTGCCTCTCCTTCGTAGATCGCTCCGCACGAATCGTTTTCCGTCTCTCCCAAGATTGCTCTGCACGATTCTTCTTGTCTTTCTTCTTCTTGTCTTTCTCCTCAAGTTCCTCCCCTAATTCATTCTTCTTTCCCTCCAACTTTCCATTATTTTCGTTGTTTTGAGAGAATACTTTTCCATTCCCAAAATCATCATCAAGAAGATGAGAAGAGAATACCTTTTCATACCCAAAATCACCATCAAGACGTCTTGTTGTTGGTGCCATGATTCTGAATATGAGCAATGTAGTGAACAAATAAGAGGTAAGAGACTTAGATTGAAAATATGTAATAAAGGTCTCTTCTATTTATAATACTAACAAAACCAAATTAAATTACAACTAACAAATCCTAATTAAACACAATTAACTAAATAGTATAAATAACAAATCCTAAACTAATTAGAAATTCTATAATTAAATTACCATAAATAATAAATTCTAAACTATTAAGGAATCATATTCTTGGTTTATTTCCTAAAAAAAGAAATGTAATTCGTTAATTTTTATTTGGGATTCAAAATACATTGATAACAATTGAATATGTTAATACAAAAGTATACCAACAAAAAAATACAGTTAGATTATATTTGAACCATCTTCAACGGATCTATTCTCAATATATATTCAATTCCTTATATACTTTGATAAACAATGATTATTTATTAATTTTAAATTTAATTTGTATACACATTTAGTGAATATTTTTAATACATATATAAAATATAGTATATTAAAATTTACGAAATACGTAAATTATAACTACTACTTGCGTAAGATGTGATTAGGTGACAAGTGATTATGGTAGGGTTGAGATAAGCTTATTGGTATTTGTTATCTCTATTTTTAGAATTGTAAACCTAACAAATCAAACACTTTTGTTGGCAACTTGCATTGCTTCAGCCTTTATAGAAACTTTTTGTTACACATTCCACTTGAGCACAAAAAGACATTCTTCACGATAATGATCACCTGAAATCAGTTTTCGAGCTAATTTTTTTCATCTGGAGTTCGATATTCATAGTGAACTCGGATTATTTTGGATTTACACCACATAGAGTCCTATTGGGGAGGAAGTGTTCTCTACCAAAGATTTTTTCATGTTGGTTAAGAGAGGAGCAACTCATCTATTGCACTACATCATTTGGTAATAGTTTTCTGGAGGTAGATTTTGAATTTTAATATTATAAATTCAAATTTGATACTTTTGTTTTAGTATATTTTAATATATATATATATATATTTATATAATTTGAGTCAAAATATACGATTTTAATTTGTGCCTAATGACAATGAAAAAAAAAGGCGACTTTTTAATCATATTTCAGGTTAAAGGATTTGGTAGATTTCAAAGGCAAATTTTTTGACTACATAAACTTTAGATGAAAGGATGATAGAATTAGTATTATAAGATCCGCATCTTGAAATTTTCAAAAAAGAATGAGTATATAAAAAAAATATTAATTAACTATGAATAAAAAATAATTAAAAACTCTTATATATAAGCAGCAGATTTTCAGATTGCACCAGTTTTTTTTTTTTAAATAATAATTAAATTTGATCTAGTAAACCTCGAAATCTTACATATGATGATGAAAATCGTCAATAAATCAATCATGTTTTAGAGGCATTATTCTGAGAAATTATCCATTAAAGTGAATTCAATTTCTCTGACTTAAAAGGACAGAATATATTCTAGCAAGAAATAACACATTGCGCTATACAGTTCATGTACACTTAAACGTGCACATAAACCCGGAAGTACATATTATAATTAACTTTGTGGAACATAATATTGTTGAAAAATTATATGCACAGTAGAAGCATACATAGAATAATACTTCTTACATGACTAATAGATAACCAAATTGTTTATACTAGAACATATACAATTATGCTAGAACACATAAATTTGCTGAAATTTAATTCAAGAATTACCTTTTAAAGTGTAAGCAGATAGACAGCAGCTATGTAGTCTTCTACAATGATCCCAAGTTCACCTCCGAACTCTCTCAATACTTGGGTGGGCAAGTATGCTAGAAAACAGTTGATTCAGCTTCTAGGTTAGGAGAATCCCTACTTATAGAGATTTCTTCCCAATCCAAAAAGGAGAAGAAAACCCAGCACGTTCGTTTTTGTTGAAGTACCAAAACTAACGCTCTTCCTTTACTTTTGCCTTAGTAATAAGATTCTGAGTTCTAGTTAAATATGGGCACGGTAGGAACCACAAAATTAATTACTAAGACTTCCTATTATGGAAATAATTTCAAATAATTAATTTGAATTATTCTTACCATTATAAATTACAAATCATTCCACCAGAAATTCGTAATTGCACTCCTCTATTTATATTTCGAAATTCCCATTAAACACTTATGTAATTTTCCATGTTAAGATTATAAATACTAATCAATAAATTAAATTACTGACGAATTTAATTCAATGATTAATTTCCTTTAGAGCACTACTTAACTTATTTCATGTGTTGGATTCATAAATTCACTTGCAAGGTTTGACACGATGAAAATTTATAAGCTTCTCAAAAGGCATATCAATCAATCTCTATAACGAGACATGAATTCTATCAACTAACTTATTATTTCACCAATATATATATTATTATCATCCAATCTACCAGGCATATTGACCCATCTCAGAATCTCACATTTTAATAAATCAAAACGATAATTAATATATATTGATCATAATATATAGTTATATCAAGATTAAGAATATAAGTACATTTAATAGTTTAGAGAATATGCTTTTGTCAGTCAATCTAAAACAACTATCTCCACTCGGTCCCGTTCAATACATACAAAATGCACTAGCACAAGAAGTTGGAACTATACCATTCCCATAATCAAGATAAATTACATAGAATTTTGTGCTACAATCGTACCGATGACATTTCCAATTTCCATCCTAGATTGTGAACAAAAAAGCTTTATACTTATAAGAACCGATGATTTAATCCTCTGTGTATAAGCTAAAACTCTAAACACTAAATCATCTACTATTTAAGTAAACAGACATCATAAATGAATATATAATCTATTAAAACTGAATAAATATTATATCTTAACATATGATTAATAGTATAATATCCTAACAAATATAAAGTCTATCACTTTGTAATATCCAATTTGGTAGTGTGTGGAAAAGCAATGGTACCACACCATTTGCATGCGCAAAAAGTGAAAAAGAAAGATAAAGCAAAACGTCGATTTGAGAAAAGAAAGAATTAGCCGTATCGCATGAGCGATAAAAGATAATTTAAAAAGAATTTTATGTCATGTTTAATTGAGATAAATCCCAAAATAACTTATCTTTATTTCGAGATCAATTATTGCAAAAGTATAGTATTTTTTATCCTAATTAATATAAACATAACAATTTTAAAATAACTAATCTTGAGATAATTTATTCCCAAAACGAGCCATAAGGCGGGGACCTGTGGATTGTTTAGCATGTGAATTCTGAACAACTGTCTTGCACTCCTCCCTAGCTAATTGGCTTCCTTATTTTTTTATTTTCATAATATAATGATCTTTAATTTGACTTCAGTTGATATATATGTTCTTCAATTGTAAATGTGCACAAATACAATTAAATTTATATTAAATTGAACAAGTAGACACACACATTCTATGTAGCATAATACACATAGAACGACATGTAAGATGTAAAATTGTCACTTAAGATATCTGTCTATTTGTTCAACTTCATACTAATTTAAGTGTCTATCTATACATAACATATTTATATATTATGCCAAAAAATAATAATAACAATAGTGTTTAAGATAATTTTCGCTCACCTTAATTAATTATGTAGGTATTTTTATTAGTACCCGATAATCGTGTCAATCAAAATTGGAAATTTGTTACACTATACATTACACCCCCCCCCCCCCCCCCCCCCATAAAAAAAAAGTTTAGTTGGTATACCGTGTATAATCTCCTTACATCGAATTTTTAACAGTTCCATTTTTAATGATTTTCCAGATGAAACTAGAAATTACCAAGGAATTATGCATAGCATATATAACCACTGTATAATATGTATATAATTTATATTTATACCTTTACATTTGTTATAAATTTATTATACACGTGTTATACATTGAGAACACAGCACTACAAAAGATTACAATTAAGTGAGTTAAAAAAAATTAATCGACTAACTATTTATTTTTTTTAAATTCCCTTTACTTATATAGATAGAATAAACTCATCTGAATGTTTGTATTTATTTTAAATGTTTTGTGATTTTATTTATTGACTAAAAGGATTGTGTTGCTAGAGAAAAATAATTTGATTAATTAGTTTGTCAAAGTTATTTGGACACGCAGAAACAAAGGCATGTTGAGAAATTTGTATGTTTGTACTTTGTATCTTCTCATAGAATTCGTGGGGCATGGTTGACACCTCTCTCTATGTACCATTTTTTTCGTATAAATTCCTGTGAATTTGAATCGTCAAAGGAGCAAAAAATATTAATTTAATCAAATTTTCGAATGATTAATCAAAAAAATTGTATAACCAGGTTTTTGAATGAAGGGAGAAATTTAATCAAAAGGGTGGATTATTCACATTAAGAGTAAATACACCTAAGTTAAAATGTACTCATTTCGCATCTAATTAACAAATGCAAATAACAAGCATCTGAGATTTTGTTTCGTAATTTCTTATAAATTTGTTTTTAATTTTATGTCCTTTTAAACTAGAATTTTTTTATTTTTACACATTAAAAATTTAAAGGTAATTTCTTCTTCTATTCAATTTGTTAGTAACCACAAGAAATCTCCACAATACTAATCGAAGGTCGTATTCCTTTTACTATATAATAAGAAGAAAGAAAGCAAAGACGTATTTTCTATGTCTCAATTTATGTGGCACTTTTCGTTTTTCGAGATTCAAACAATTTAAGTTTGACTGGAAACTTTTGCATGGAATCTTTAAATTTTTTTGAAATGAAATTTATATATTTGCAAATTACGTAAAAAATAAATATTATAAGTCACAATAATTGACAATTCAAAATAATTAAAAGATATATAAAAATTTATGGTCAAATATAGACTTGTTTGAATCATGAAATCCGTAAAGTGCCACATAAATTGGGACGGAGGGAGTGATTTATTTGGCATCTGAAATAGTAATATCCGTTTTATTTCAAATATAATTGTTTGCTCTTCACTACCATAAGTTGACTTCATGGCCCAATGGATAAGGCGCTGGTCTACGAAACCAGAGATTCTGGGTTCGATCCCCAGTGAAGTCGTTTCTTCTTTTTGGAAAAAATCATCCATGACACTCTTTCATTATTGTCAAAAAGAATTTTCACATATTTGTTATATTGCTCAGACTCTTTAAAAATGTCAATGAATGTGTTTCGGATTCTCCAAAAGTATAGGAATTCGATATGGATGTGACATCGAAAATGAAGAGTCCGTGCAAATTAACATATTTGTCCTATAAAAAAGAATTAGACCCACACATAGAGGGTTGTTGTATTAGAATTATTTATTAAATGTGGACATAACATTAATTTATTATTACATTTTAGTAAAACGGGTTGAATGTTACTTCCTCCGTTTCAATTTGTTTGAGCGACTTTTCTTTTTAGCATGTTTAAAAAAGAGTGATCTTTTTTTTCTTTTTAGCAACTCTTTAGTTTCAACTTTTCATATGATATGTTTATGACCACAAAATTAATTAAAGGACATTTTGGTACATTCTATATATTTTTAATTTAAGATCACAAGATTCAAAAGTTTTTTTTATTTCCTAAACTACGTACAAAGTTAAAATATAGACCAAACAAATTAAAATAGAGAGAGTAATAGTTATTGGACAAGACAAAGGTCGTGCATTTATGTGGATTGCATATGGGCTTGTATTCGTTTCATATAATATGTATAGGCCGGTAATAGTGTAAGCCTGTTGGAGACCAGTGAGCTTGTAATAAGGGAGACACACTAGGTTAAGACTTTTAATCGTATAAATATGACTTATGAGGTTAGGTCCCTTCTCCTGCCTTAACCTAACACGAATTCCCTTAAGGTGTCCGCTGTCATAAGCCAAAGGAAAGGAAAACTCGGCCTAATTCGTCATCAGTTGTTCATTGCTATAGATGATAAAGGTACGCACCTTCTTTTCACATATTTCACTATATTATATAGGCGTTCTTGGTTTATGCGATTATTGTCATTGTATTTACAGTTTAATCTATGTTGTAGATATAATTAAACAATTAAAATGAACCATGTCTATCAAAACTTTTAAACGAAAGGGCCACTCAATTCAATGGAATTTAGGACTTCCATCACATTCATAAAAATGATAATTGCACATTTAGAATATATCAAACTTAAACTCAGAAGTTAGATGTCTCAAGACCAGATAACGCACATATATTCATATACTGACCATATTTAAATAACTTTATATAAATCTAAGACCCCGAATGATACGACGGAGGTAATTAAGGAAATTTCAAGTGAACTATCGTGTAGGGGAAATGGAATTGTTAGAGCCAATATTCTTTTCAAAAGGGTGTATTGCGTTGAACAAGTAAGTGTAACGGTTAATTCTACGACGATGATCCTATTGGTGGTTAAAAAGGTGTGCATGGAAAATAAAGTGTTTTTTTCCCGAAAAAAGACACTAAGAGAAACAATACAATTTGAATAACACCTTTTAACATTAAATGGGTTGTGACTTTACCTATAAGTTGCAAGTCTTACGACTTTTTCGAAGGATTGTGACTTTTGTGATAAGACACAATAAACACATGTTCATACTTTCCTCCATCTTCAAATTAAACTACATTTTTTTTTAATCTTCTACTCTTCTTCTTGCACTTTAAAAATCTCGTTTGATTTTCCATTGTCGAGTGAGTTTGTTGTTCATCAAAGTATGCGGTATCGCTACACTGGTGAGTAAATCTTTTTATCCAGAGAGCAGAGACGTATGCAGGATTTTGAGATGATGAGTGCACTATTACGAAAGGTACGTGGATCTAAGATAGAAATTTAATTAGTTAAACATTTAGGTAAAATACCATTAAAATTTTAAAATGTCCAAATATATTTTTTATCTATCCAAACCACTTAGAGACGTGATACCCAATTTTAGAAAGGAAAATAAAACAAGATAACTAAAAGATTCAAATATCTAAACTCACTTAGAGAGGTGTACCCAATCGTCATCGCACGACATTATATGATTCAAGTGTGGATTCACACATCTATATTTAAATAATTTAAAAAAAATATAACACTACTACATATGATTTCAGGAGGGAAGCATGGGTTCATGTGAACCCGATGGCCCCCTCCTAGATACGCCTTTACCAGAGAAGATATATTCCATAACCTTGAATACATAGAGGAGAATAATTTTTTTTAAGGACAGTAGGCTCAATTTTTATCCTAGTAAAAAAAAAAAAAAAAATTTAGTGGACTCGATTTTTATTCTATTCATGGACAAATAAAGCTGTCAGTCTTTCCCAATGGTTAACTTTGAGCGAGTTGAAGTGATTGAGCCATGATTTGCTTCGATCAATTCTAACCCGTCCAAGTTTGACCAAAATACGCCTAGGATTAAAATTTTAAGATTCTCAACATTGAAACATTCAAATTATGGATTCAGATCTAATATTTGTTGAAATTTTGATAGATTCTAACAAATATATCTATACTCTGTATCAAAAAGTTAGGAGTTCATGATCTAATCGAAAGGCTACATTTGCCCCTGAAACATACGGAATCAGCACCTTTACATTATCATCAGATAAACTAGCACCCTGTTTACCCTTAAACAATAAAACCCACAAAACAGAAATAAAAATGACGCTAGATAGATGCCTCATACTTTAAGGAAGCACTTTTCGAATTTCGAAATTCAAACCTTTGTTTGATACACTTCAACTTATACTCTCTGCATCAAAAGACAGGGTTCTCCAAAAGCCTTCCCATTTTAAAAGAAAAAGATTACATGCAGTACTTAATGGCAGCAGGTAGGTAAATGCTTAAATGGCTCTCATTCATAGAAAATCAAGCACAAAAAATTGAATACATGGAAACCATTGTTTAAATAAATAAGCAAGCAAAGCTTTTAAAAGGCATCTCCCTACTAAAAAGATTAGGATAAAAAAGAGAACCAAAAGTATGACCACATTTCCACGTTACATTAGTTGTTTGGAGCAATAAACAAAACAGGTACCCTGCCTCCAAAGAGAAATGGAGGAAAAATGTACTTTTACACAACTTTGAGATGGGACAATTAACCACTGCAAAAACGCTCGTATCAACACTCGGTAATTCTAGCATCTTCCTTGCAGCAAAACTAAAACCCAAAAAAGATGGAACTCGAAAGATATTATTCTGTTCTAATTTGGTCAGAGGACAAAAAAAGCAGGCGATAGAGGCCAAAGAATCCACAGTACTTGAAGATCACCATTTGTCCCCGGATCTTGTCCTGCCAAATTACGCAAGATATTAATAGCAACATCATACATCTGAGAAACAGAAAGCATCAAACCATGAAACATAAATTAACCACTTCCCGGGTAGCATATATCTGCCACATCTACCTTAAGGTACCAAAACGGATGAGTAGAGTGTATAGTAACTCATTACATCCCACATATCATTTCTTCCCTTAGTGGGAATTCGATACTCGCAACACAGTCCCCTGGAGGACAAGACTGGAATATCTTTGCCCGCAGGAATCATAAGCAACTCACACCACATCAAGAAATTTTTTTTGGACAAGTAAACATCACATCTGGAAATTCTCAGAAAGAAATTCCAGTGTTTGAGAAAATACGTTACTCCCGCAAGTTCAAAACTCACTGCTCATCCTTGTGTCCACTTTCAGCAATATTTTAAACATTCAGTCAACAGTACTAATAAAAGAATAAATCAAATACATGGGCATTTTACATTTTGTGTTGTCCTTTTCTTTTCACAATTTCTCAGGGAATGGTAAAGGGATGTCACTAGCTGCAATTCTTGTCACACCTTCACTGCGGTATATCAATCACTTGATATTACTGTAATTTCAATTCTTTGCAAAAACAAGCTATGCCAAACAAATGCGATAAACAGACATCAAAAGAAGAGAATGTTTCCACCTAACTCAACAATTTCCCCCCAAAATTCAGAACATAAAGAATCCTAAAATGGCGAGGAAAACCCCCCACAGAAAACCAAATCCTGAAAGTAAACTATCCGCAAGACAATTCCACGTAAGATCTTGAAACACCGGAACACTATGTGGTTGGAGAATCAACAAGATAACAGATGTTTTAAAAATAGAATTTATCACAGAAAACAGATTCATCTTGAAAACAACAATCCTCTTGGATCCATCCATCCAGTCTTGAATAACAAACACCTACTTACTTTTAGACTGGACCATATTTGAATTTGCAATCGGCACTTAAAACAGTACTGCAAAATTCTATATCATTGACAGACCCAAAATGAATAAAATATAGAGAAAACAAGAAGGCCAAAATGATTTCTGGAATGCTATGCATGGCAGATTTCCGAGACAGAAAGACAGTTCAAGTCGAGAAAAATATTAGACACAAGTGCCATCAATAAGTAGGCAAGTAGAAACATACTTATAGCTGCAAGGAAAAATAAGCATGGGAAGTGTTGGTGAATGTGTCTGGACAGAGAGAGAGAGAGAGAGGAGAGAGTTCTACCTATCAGACTCCCGGCTGCCAAAATATCCTCCTCTACCACCTTGGAAAGATCTTCTCTCATCACCTGGCCTTGCCCATGCATCTCCACCACCCCGTGATCGAGGCCTCTCCACCTGTTCATTTTGCCTGGCCCATGCATCTGCACCACTACGTGATCGAGGCCTCTCCATTTGGTCACTTGGTCTTGCCCATGCATCTCCTCCACCGCGTGATCTAGGCCTGTCCATCTGATCACCAGCTCTACGGTCCTCATAAGATGCTTGGTGAGAAAGGCTCCTATCAGGATGTCCAGCACCCCTGCCTGATCCAGAGCCTGGCCTTTGAATGGGTTTCTGACTGAAACGGACTTTGTCATCCAAATCACGGATCAGCAGTTCCAAGTCCTTCTCTTTCTGATTAATCACATTCTGTAAATTAGTCTTGTCCTCCTCCGAACACTCTGTAGCTTCCTTTCTGAGCTGCTCTATTTCTTCTTTCAGATTCTTTTCCTCGTCCGTCTCTGGTCTGAAATGTTTAAGTGATCAAGAAAAGAAATACGGTTAAACTCTCTGTATTTTCTTTAATTTCTTTGTTTTTTGCTCAAGGAATTACCAAAAGGAATGACCATAATAAATGATTAGATAAACTTCAGATGCCCTAAATAACCAATACAGATGTATCTCATTTTTGAGTATTTCTTAATACAGTAAACATCACCTAACCTCGTACTTTAAATTCTACAAAGATGACTTAATAGGTTACAGCTGAAAGAATTCCTTTAGGAGGTTCCTGCTTATTGGGTATGAGTGCAATCAGACGTTTTCTTCTTTTTTTTTCTTGGATGTTTGATAGGTAAATGGTACAAACAGAGCACTCAACCCAGCCCATATTCTTTCTAATTTCCAACAATTGTAGAATCCTTTTAGGAGTGAAGAGGACCTATTTCCTGCTTCACCCACTAACTGAAACCACTATTTCTTATGGACACTAAAATATACTCACTCCATCCCTAAATTTGACCAGCGCGGCAATCAAGAACACAATATTCGAATATTGAGTTTGACAGACAAGTTTTTCAGGTAATAGTTTGAAATGGGATGAGTTCTTCAATAAGAAGTTAGTTTTGGAATGTGACAAAAATTGTAGTAGTTTCTTTTTTTTTATAACTGTGCTGTCTGGGCCAGCTTAAGCATACCTCAACTAATTCCAAGAGAGTACACACCATTACAGGTACCGAGTAATAAATTTACAATAGTTAAAGGATATCACATCAAATTTGAATAATGAATAATGAATAATGTTAGATTGTAATGTTTGAACAAAAGAAGAGAGAAAATATTGTCTAACTTTTCTAAGACAGACAAAAAAGGAAGTTATGTGTTGTTATTGGAACAGGTGTACTCTCTAATATATACAATATATAACCAGGCAAACTCTTCAACTTGCACAATGAGTAACAACATTCTCTAACAAATATTGCAAAATGACAATTTCCATCCGGGTGTGCTGACTTGAAAATAAGATGGATATTAATATCAAATAGCATGAACTTAACTTTATCTTACCACATCCTACATATGTCCTGTCATTTGAAAGGGCAGATTAAATGTGGTACAATTGAGAAATCTACAAGGTCAGGTGAAGGAGTAATGCTCCCAAAACAAGGCTGAATTTTTTTTTTTGGACATAAGTTTGCATGACATTGTTTTTTCCTGACATGGTGTGATATATACTCGTACAAGATAGCAATGCCTAGCAGAGGGAGTGGGAAGTTTTCATGTAGCCTTCACATAAATCAAATCCTAGGTGTCACCCTTATTTTGCATCAAAAAGACTCAACAGCAATAGCAGGCATGTACAGATAACTTTTACATAGGGGAAGACAACGTACCTCCTCCAACCAACACGTAGAAGGAAGAGAACACAGGATATATAACAAAAACAGAAATACAAGTACTCTGCAAACACGTGATATAAAACAAAAGGAGAAATAGAACTACTAATATGTATCAATCTTCTATCTATCACCAACTTAACGAACACTAATTATCACTCCATTTTATGGAACAAAGGTAAAAAATTTAACTATAAATCAAGTTGATCAGGAACTCTAAACAAAATGGATAGTAAAAGTACTAGTTAGTTGGCTACAAGAAAACCATTTCTTTCTCAATTACTCCCTCCGTCCCAATTTATATGAGTTAGTTTGACTTGACACAAAGTTTAAGAACGTTCGAAACTTGTGGACTAAAATAAGTTAGATGTTTGTGTGTTTATTAATCATTTCATTGAGGGTAAAATGAACATTTTAAAGTTAAATAGTTACTAAATATAGACCTGTGTCATTCTTTTTGGGACTGACTAAAAAGGAATGTGAGCCATATAAATTGGGACAGGGGGAGTAATATGGGCAAGGGCAGAGGGTGGTCCCATTATCTCCAAGTTTCGAAGTTTGTGGTTGGTCCTAAGGGTTGGGGGCCAGATGGATTTATCGGTCATCAAAAGAAATATTGAGAAAGTTTCCCTCCCCCCAAAAAATGTATCTAATAAGGTCTAAGTTGTGCGGCCTCTTCCATTGTTGCTTTCGAACCCATGTCAACACGACACAAGTGCGAGTGCGGGATTTGGTCAACCCACATCGAATACTTTGACTAGATTCCATGGACAAATTTTGGGGGGAAATTGAGAATTTGATTTCTTAAAAGAAAAGATAAAATAGATTTAAGACATGGGAAATGACATACCTTCAAACTTCATGGGCATTGCAAGAAAAATTGTGTGAGCTTAGTGATATCTGGAGTTGCTTTCTATTAAAAAGTTGTATTAATTAAAAACTACTAGGTGACTTCCAGAAAGTACCCTGGAGGAGAATACTTTGTAATAGCTATGAAGCACCTAAATGGATTTTCATCATGACAGTAAATGCTCTGGGGAAGCTGTACACAATAGATAAACTTGTTAATTGGCGTGTCAGCCAAGCTTGCCCTTGTGTTAACAGGATTTGAAAGCATTTCTCATCTTTTTTTTTTGGTGTGCACTTTCTGCCTATATCTGGAGAAGGATACTGCTATGGTAAGGAATCAGAAAACAGATTATGGGCTGGCAAGAGGAGCTGGGTTGGATGAACGCTAATATTAAGGGTAAATCTGGTAGTTGCAGCATTTTTAGAATGGCTGTGGTGGGATGTGTGTATCATATCTGGCACAAGAGAGATATGAGAATGTTTCAGAATAAAAAAGAAATGCTGAGTGCATTCTAAAAGATGCCATTCAAGAGGTGTTGTACAGAGGAAATTCAAACACCAAACTAGAACTAAAGCTGAATCCTTGAAGTACTACTGTGTACTTAATCTGAGAGGGTATTTAGGTGGTAGGTTACTGGCTTGTTCTGCTGAAGGTGTACTATACAGTTAAAAGTTTTTTTGTTATGTTGCAATACTCCAGTTTGGTAACAAAATCTTTTATTTACCAAAAAAAGAACATACCAATACAGCCACTACTATAGTTACCAACTTACTAGCCAAGATAGTAACTCAACTGCACAGTATGCAACTATGGATATAGCACCAAGTCACCAAAAATACCAAACCCCACACCAATCAAGGACCATTTTAGTTTACCAATTTAGAAAGCATCAAAACAAATTTACGACAGCCTTAAACAAGCCAATTCAGAAGTGTTAATTGTAGGAAAAGAAACCAAACCTGTCAACGCGTCGATGCTCCAAATCCAAATCAATCTTTCTCCAGTCTAAACCTTTTTCTTCAAGCAAAACTTCCCTAGGCTTTGCATCTCCAAAAGGATTAACCTTTGGCTTAGGTTTAACTCCACCACCTTCCACCATTCCCCCTTGCAATGTTGTGCCTTCAGAACGGACCGACTGTGAACTCCCAGGCCTACTTGAATGTGAGCTTGTCGGCCTACTTCCAATTCCCTTCTTCACCTCAATTTCCTTATCCATTTTCTTCCAGTCCAATCCCTTCTCCGCTAACACCTCCTCCCGTGGCCTCGCCGCCCCAAATGGATTAGGCTTGTTCACTTTCACCACAGTCTCGTTCACATTTTCACTTCCCACCTCCATCTTGGGCGGATCCAGAACCAATCTCTGCCTTTCATGGTTTGCCTCACGAGACCAACGCTCTGGTTCAGGCCTCGAATCAGGGAACCAAGACCTCCCTTGTGGTGGTGGGGCGACATTGGACTTTTTCGAAGCACCCCAATTGTCATCACCATCAGCCCTAGAAATTCCATCTCCGGATCCGAGAGAACCATACCGATTGGAACGGGCGGAACCGGAATCCAGTGATTGCATGGGTAACGATTTCTTCGATGAAGCCCAATTATCAACCTCGTCAGCTCTAGATGGTTGATCAAAATCGGAACCCCTAGAAGGTGGACCTCGTCGATCATCATCAAATCCACCATACGACCTCCGATTACCACCCCAGGAACCATCACCATCAGCCTCTCGATCTCGTCCCCGGCCGGATGGTGGGCCCATACCACGGGACCCATAGTTAGAAAACCCACCACCAAGACGACCATATTGCATTTCATCAGCGGATCGTTCCTTTGGACCGGTGGGAAGGCGGAGCATCTCTTCGGGAGTTAAGCGGCTAGTGGATCCGGAGCCATAGCCTCCGGCAGGGGTGTAGGTGCTCTGCATCGTGAACTCTTGTAAGCTCATCTTGGTTTTCTTCTTCTGCTTGGTGTTAACGGCTTCCTTTAGGCTAGGGTAACTCTGGGTGTCTTTCCCGGCGCCGGCGCCGGTTGGCGCAGCGGCAGCAGCAGCAGCTTCGGCAGCGGCTTGTTCCTTTTCCTCGGCTTCGGCCCTTTCGGCTTCGGCGGCCCAAGCGCCGATATTTCCCCATGGAGATTTCGACATTTTCGAAGAGAGGAAATGAATTCAATTCTAAAATGAGATACTTTCCTTTTTTTTTTCAACTTATAAAACAAACCTCTATTTACTCTTAACGGGTCGGGGCTCTAATTGAGATATCCGGACCACCCACTTTATTATAATTCATTTTTTCTTTTCTTATTACCTCAATATTTCATTAATTTTATATAATTTTTAGTTGCTAGGTTTTCAAATATTGTATAAAAGTTATTGATATATTATTTTTATACGGTGTTTGGTTACCTCTTTTGTTATCCTACATAACAATACTTGTATAACTTATGAGGGAATCTATTTATAATTATGCGGGATAGAGAGTGGATATTAGTTATGTGGGTATTAGTTATACATGTATTAATATGGTAAATTACACATTCACTCCTATTAATTTACTCTTAAATGTATATTAATTTACAACAAATCAAATAATTAATACATGTTAAAAAAATCACTATCAATTTTTTTCTTTGAGTTTTTTGTCTTGTTAATTGCTTAATCCTTTTAATTTTTTTTGTTTGAATTCTTGTTAATTGTTTTCTTTTTAGTTAAAAATAAGGTTTATGTTTTTTGCTTAAAAATACAAGTTTTTTTTAGTTATCTGTTATTTATTTTATTTTAAATTACATATTACTTAATCGCTTAATCATATCTAATACAAATTACTTATCATTACTTTTAGTTACTTGTTATCTTTAGCTATTGGTATTTATTTAATTTTAATGTGTTATTTATATAATTGCTTATTTTAATGGTTATAATAAATATTAGCTCACTAATTACTTTTGAAATTAAAAAATAAAAATTAGCTCACTAATATATTGTAATCTCTAAATAACTAATACATGTATAACTAAACATTGCATAACTAATACATGCTTAACTAAACCCTGCATAATTAATATATGTATAACTAATACACACATTACTAATACTTGCATAACTCTATCCAGCTACCAAATGACCCCTAATGGAACTCAAACATGAAAATAATTTAAACTCGCAATAACAAATTGAGAAGTATGTTAGAACCTTTTTGTCGAAGAATTTGAATAGGTAAAAAATTCATCATTTTCACGTTTGAACTCCTTTAATATGGACAAAATGAACGGTTTTTTTGTGGTATGAATATGAATAAATGAAAATAGTAAAAGATGACAAATTTCAAGCTGAAAGTGACTCAAAACTGTTCGTCGATACTATCAATGGAGTTTCCAAATCTCCATGGAATATTTGGGATGAAGTGAAAAAGCTAAAAAAAAAACCAATTTTGATCTTAACCATTGTTTTAGAAAAACAAATCAAGCAGCGGACAAATTTACTCACTTAAGTCACACTTTTGAGCAACCTCAACCCTTTAGCGTGTTTGCAAATTTGTCCTGAATAATTAAAGACCTCGTGAATATCGATAGATGAAGTTTACCATTAATATGCACATCTAATAAAAGAAACAAAGACAACATCTTTGAGTCTTTTCAGAGGATGAAACCCAATGTCAAATATATCTATAGGAGTAGCCGAGTAGGACTATTTGGAGGTCTCCCACTGTCACGACCCAAGGGTATACCGTAGAAGTAACATGGCGTACTTAACCCCGAAGGGGGTCTCATACAAGTCCTTAGCATATCATAACATAAGATAATAGAAAAGTACGGAAATTTTAAAACTTTATCGATACAATCGAAATCTTTATAAAAGCAAGCGGAAGTCTTACTGCACTTTGTCTCAAACCGTCTAAACTATGGCTGGCAACGGGACCGGAACCGGAACTACCGGACCGGGACGGACCGGAACCGGAACGGAACCGAGCACCACGGGCCGGAACCGGGACGGACCGAAACCGGTAATTCCGGAAAAAAATCCTTGTACCCGTCCCGGACCGGACCGGAAACCGGGTCCAACTGTTATAAATTATAATTTTTTTATTAAAATTAAAAAATTAGGAACATTACACTTAAAAATTTATACTTTTAAAGTTTTAAATACAAACTTTCAAACTTTTAAAAGTATAAAAGTTTAAATTTCACAATTTAAAACTTTGAAAATTTAAATTCAAACTTTAAAACTATAAAAAGTTTAAATTTCACACTTTAAAAGTTTGAAAATTTAAATTTAAATTATAAACTTTAAAACTATAAAACTATAAAAGTTTAAATTTCACACTTTAAATTTTAAAAGTTTGAAAATTTAAATTCAAACTTTAAAACTATAAAACTATAAAAGTTTAAATTTCACACTTTAAATTTTAAAAGTTTGAAAATTTAAATTCAAACTATAAAACTATAAAAGTTTAAATTTCACACTTTAAATTTTAAAAGTTTGAAAATTTAAATTCAAACTTTAAAACTATAAAAGTTTAAATTTCACACTTTAAAAGTTTGAAAATTTAAAACTTTAAAACTATAAAAGTTTAAATTTCACACTTTAAAAGTTAAATTTGAACTTTTGAAGACAATAATAAAAAAAAATTAAGGCGAATAGCCTATACTTTTATTAATATTAATTAAATAGTACAAGTTGAGTTACAAAATATTAGTAGAGTATTAAAAAATCTAATCTACACAGCCACCTTCTAGGAAGGGTTCTGTTTGAATTAGACCTCGAATTATTATACTCATACTAATAGACATTTAAATTTAATAGTTCATGCTACCAAGGAAATCTTTTTTAAAATCATTTAACATTTCTCTAGTAACATGCTCTGGAATTGGTTGATTAGCTAGTTCTTCCATTGCATCAATGCCGTCATCACTAAAGTCTTGCATTATTTCATCAACGTCATTTTCAAATTTGGTCGGTAAAGGTGGACGACCATAACTCCTTCTCTCGCCATTAATCCAATCTCTAAATAGTACGAATATCTCCAAGCTATCTGCTGCTAATGAATATCTATGCTCTCCAATTTGAAATCTTGCTGCACTAAAAGCGCCTTCCGAAGCTACTGAAGATGCTTGAATAGCTAACACATCTCGAGCAACCGGTTGTAGTTTTGGAAATCCTTGGCCGCGATTGCTCCACCATTCTAGAAGATCAATAGTAGTAGGTTCTATATTTTGATTAATATATGCATCAAAATCATTTCTAACATTATGAGAAAGTTCAATAATACAATCTATCATCTTCATTATTATATCTACTCCTAGAACTTTGAGGCTCTTCGTTATGTACTACATTCCTTATATTAGAATTATACAAGTCGTACAATTTTCTAGCTTCAATTTTTATACTATCTTTAACATCTTGACAACTAGGTGTTTCATCATCTTCACTATCAATACCCAAATTAAAATATATTTTATCAACCATTCGTGATGCACCTTCATCTTTGTAATGTGGGTTTAACAAACAAGCAGTTAAATAAATTTGAGAAATAGGAATAAAATATTTTTAAAATTTTTCAATCATTTTCTTAACAGATTCTTCAAATCTTGGTTTATTTTTGAATTTATAAAATTTACTAGAAATAGCACAAATATTAGGTAAAACAGAGCAAATAGTTGGATAATAAAGTGCAGATATTTTTTTTGTAGTTAAATAAAAAACTTTTAAGAATTGTATAAGTTCTTTTATGTCATTCCAATCATTATCATCAAGTCTATATGCCATATTTGAATTATGAGCATTCCAAACCATTTGTAAAGGTTTCCTATATTCATAAGCAACTTCAACCATTTCAAATAAAGAATTCCATCTAGTACACACTGATTTTGGAATTTTTCTAGGTGGAAGATTAAATTCACGACAACGATTTTCAAAATCTCTACGTCTAGACTTAACTTGACATTTAAAAATAAAATGACATGCAGTTTTAACTTTTGTGCAACCATCATCATACATTGCTATACCATCTCTAACAATCAAATTATATATGTGTGCAACACACCTAATATGAAAACCATCAATATAAATAGGGCAAAGAGACGGTTTTAGTATTTCAACAGCAGTTCTATTATTAGAAGCATTATCTAATGTGACACTACTTATTTTATCACAAATTCCATAGTTTTGCAAAACATCTATAATTGTTTGAGCTATATAACTACCGGTTTTATGCATTTCACAACATTTATAACCTAAAATTCTTTTTTGCAAAGTCCAATTTTCATCAATCCAATGCGCAATAATAGTGAAATAATCATTACCATTTACACTACGGCCCATATCAGAAGTAATAGCTATTTTACAATTGTTATAATAAAATAAACAACGAAGATATTGAAAATGTTGAGCTTGATAATCAAAGATAGCCTTTGAATAAAACCTTTGGGACACATCCCATACAATAGTCTCATGACATGAAAATAAAAGACATAAAAGGAAATGGTGGCTTTGTCCCCAAAGCTATGAGGACTCACCAAATCTTCAACTCCTTGCTCCTAATTAATTAGAAACCTATCCTCAAGAATAGAACTCAAATCTCCGAACCCTACATTTGATGAGAATGTAGGCAAAATATGAGTTAGTACAAAAGTACTAAATATGATAGCTAGCATAACATCATAAGAGCATAATATCATAAGGGTTAGTCAACATAAGACATAATCCATAAACATAAGAAATACTTCACAAAACATCAACTATAAGCATAAGAGGACAATATCATAATCATAAGCAAAGTCTCCAACATAAGCATCATATAAGCATTATTAACCCTTAGTCCTTCATATCATAAGAGAACCATTTCAAGTAACCTTAAAGCATACTTGTGCAAGGAATGGACAAGACCCCATAATCTCATCCAAGCTAAGTATCCCTTTTGGTCATCATAAACATAGTCCATATACATAGTCAAGTCTTAGACTTTCATAAGTAGCTTCAAGTCATACTTGTGCAATGTATGAGTAAGACCCCATAATTCCACTCACACTAAGTACCACCTTAGGCCATCATACATACTTATCATCTTAGGATCTCATCCTTAGTTTAATTCTCATAACCAAGGGAATCTCCCATCTTTAGTCAATCATAACAAGGAAGGCAACTATAACACAATCTTATCTAAACATACATCATATAAGAGAACACTTTCTTGGATAACCTTAATTTATACTTGTGCAATGCATAAATAAGACCCCATAATCCTACCCATGTTAAGTACCACTTTTAGGTCCTTATACTCGTACTTCTTGATTTGGAAACGCGTCCCTCTCTTTAAGACATTGGAACTCTAGGAGATACTTCTTAAAGTACATCTTAGCCCCTCTTCTTTACTTTTGAACACTATGAGATACTTTCTTAAGCATGTCTAAGTTCATTATTAACTTGGAACACTTTGAGATACTTCCTTGAAATATGTCTTAGTTCCATACTAATCTTGTACTAATTGGGAAAATAGCCTTAAATGACATGGGACCACGTGAGCTTTCACATGATCCCTTCCGATGTTACCCACATCGAGAAGGGTTGGTCTACTTGCCTAAGGTAGAACTGATTTGTTAGCTTAGTTGGACCCACTAGCTAACTTTCCTACAAGGCATGTAGTTATGGGATAACAAGATTCTACTAGGAAACCCGAACTCAACTTGTGAGGGACTCCATCTCATGAGATATACTTTGAGGGAAATCTGGACTCTACTTGTGAGAGCTCCCATCTTGGAAGCCGGACTTAACTAGGTAAAAGCTTCCATCTCATTACAATATCCACTCGGTGCTAGGCATACATCCCACAAGATAGCTTATTAAGTTCTTACTTGATTCATGACTCTTGGATGGATGTCCTTGACAACCAATCCATGATTCTATCACTTTGTGCATTTAAACACTCTTAATTCAACATATTAGCTTTACTCTCAAAGCCCTAACAATCAATACTCATGACTACAAGCCTTACCCACAAAGCTTTACTTCTTACCATTATCTTTCATACCTAAATTTCAAGGCATTCTAATCACATTTCATTATTAAGTGATTCTAGTCATAATCCATCATAATGGTTCAACATCAAGCTTTACTAGTCATGATCCATCATATATATACTATAATCTTATTCAATTCATGTTTACAAGCTTTCATTCATGAACAATTGCTATACAAGTCATCAATTCTAGAAGATCATCTATGAATCCTCAATTTCACTTTCATGGCACAAACCCACAAGATATCAATTTCATCAATTAAACTAGGGTTAGACATGGAAAATATATAATATCTTCACAATAACATAATTCAGTGCTAAATCAATCATAAACAAGTATTATCCACTCAATTGAAATCGTACTCAACACTACCCACTATATAGGAAGAAACCCTAGCTAGAATTGGGGGTTTTTTTCTTCACAATTGAGGGAAATCTAGGGGGGCCCATGGATGGAAGAATCCAAGGATGAATAAGCTATCATATATTTATTATAAAGCCCTCACAAAGCTTGTATCAATGGAGGAATTTGCCCTAGTTTTCTTTTCTTCTTCTTCTTTACTTCTAGAAAGAGAATTTCTTGAGGGAATTTGGGTTCTTTGGTGAATCTAAAATAATGATTTTGGAATCATCTAACTAAGGATATATTAGCTTTATATATGTGGCTTAATTACTAATAAATTGACCCTACTTAACCACTAACTAATTCTAGAATATTCCTTAAGTCCCCAACTTAAACAACTTAACACCAAAACTTCCCCAACTCACGCGACCCCGATCCACGAACTATGGGTGGGTCTACGGACCGTACTGTTCCTTCGTGGGTAGGATACTGGGGTCTACTTTAGGAGTCTTGACCCACGACCCCTTCCCACTAGGTGTGAGTCCCAATCGTAGGTGGCCCTTTTTTGGGCAGATTCTAGGGATTGTTTTGGGTCCCCCCTCAAGGACCCTTAGTTGGTCCTTGGGGGTTCGTACCTTGACGCCCTAACCCTAAAACCTACACTCTAAGTACGAGAAGTTATATTTATGATTCTAACCCCCACGTCAAACTCTAAAACCTTCACGTAAAGCTCTAGTTTAGTCTACTAGTTTCCGAAATGTTACACCCACCTCATTTTTTTAAAGTTACTTAAATTATAAAACTTGTAACATTCATAATTTTATCATAGCACATTTACTTCATCTATTTTAGTTCCAATAATAGGTCTGCCTATTTCATACGAGAGCCAATTGTCACGGCTTAAATATCAGGTTGTGCGGGCACGTACTCTAACAACTAAATAGAAGAATTCTAACCACTCAATTTTAAACTAATAATGCGGCAATAAATAAAATTATATTATATTGCCTTATTTAAATAATAGATTACCCTCAGTCTTGATTAAAATAGAATGATTTTTAAAAATACAACAGAAAAACCTTCCTAAGAAATTTGTCTAAATAGGTACAAGAGCATCTAAGATAATACAAAATCTGAAAATAAGATACAACACCCACTATACGGAGAAGGAGGTGTATAATCTATGAGAGATCATCGTTTTCACCTAAAAAACACGATTATCGTTTTCACCTAAGAAACACGATTGTTCCTACAACCAAACTATATCAAGTGCATAGCAAAAACACTATCAGTAGAAATAATACATACCGTTAGACATCATCAGTCGACCCGAACATACCACATAATACCATGTAAATAATCAAAAGAACATATAACTTGAAACTATACAACTCCGACCCTTTAACCACATCCCTTACTACCAGGTAATGTTACCTCTAAATTCATACACTATATCTCAAGCCTTTTTACCTCATTTTGTTGCAAACTCTACCATTAGGAGTCATTCTATCCTCCTATCCGGTCATAACCTAACCCCTTTATCATATGCAAGCTTTCTGAGCCTGCCCATCTTACCAAACACTAGAATTACCTTACTAATTCCCTTTCTGAATTCAAACCTACCAATTATCTCTGTTAATCAGTTTGCCACCTCTTCTAAGATATCCTACCAACACTCTAGTCCTTGACCCTTAGCCAATGTAGTGGACCGTCTGCAAAACTTTGACTTATCCCCCATTGACTTAACACCTAAATGATTCAACACACCCCTAAAGTAACTTGGACCTTCCAGTGATACCTATGACATTATTTATGGTGTTTAACATTAAATTTCGGTTCACCCAAGAACTATTCCAGCAATTAAACACCCCAACTTAAACGTTCATAAACAAACAGATAACGAATACATCATAATGAATATATATGGTTCACTCATAGAATTAACACAAACATGTACAGGCGTGATATCAAGCCAACCTATATAAAATATGTAACATGCATGGTACCCAAGCCAACCTAAATCACACGCATCATACAAACACAATCATAATGAATGCAACCACACGTGTAAGACCACAAAATGTTAAGACAAGTTCATTGTATCAGATTAACCATAAGATATTCTTTTACATTCATCCATTTTTACTTTCTTACCACATAATTGTACAAGCAATATTGAAAAAACAGTTAACATACCCACAGACGTAAATAAAGGAACGACTCAACCATCACCTACCATTACCAAGCTTGATCCCACTTCAAAATCCGATTACTCAATGATTTACAATACTAGAGTAACACCACCACTAGTCATAAGATCAACATTACCTACTACAATAGTATATCACCCTAAATTAGAAAATACCAATACGTTTCAGCCATTCAGACTTTGTGCCTGAAGGCCTAAGTATGAAATCTCCCGTCAATCTACACATATCATGTATTAAAAACAGGTCTAAAACTCATTTAAGCCTAACCTATTTGAATACCAAAACTCTATTGCAGAATTCTGAATGCGAACTTCTGGCTTCGTGGGATGAATCCTGATACAAGTAAACCTGAAATTCATAGGGTTTTTCCCCCTTCATGCTAGAACCTTCTCTCTTCATCGTTTTCAAGACTAGAGTAGTATGAGAGGGTTTTTGGAGTAACTGTGCCTTTTTCAACTGAAAAAGAGGAGTAAAATTATAAAATTAGTGTTTTCTAGTTTCTGATCTCATCAATCCCACTATAATGATCCGCTGGCCACTATAGCGGGGTGACATCAGCCCAAATCAGTTTCAAATTCTAAATTTTCTTCATGTCACCCTAAATTAATTTAACAACGTATTTTCAATAATTTTTTAGATCCCCTAACGAGGTGTCTTTTGAATAACAACGAAACAGATCGTTATAACATATATTAATTTACCCATCATTCATTTTGAATAATTTTTAAGACAGACTTGAAAAGAATTATAGCCTTACGCGAACCATCGAAACTCCCATTTTCCGTTGCATACCCAATTAATCAAAACGTAAATGATCCCCCCCGAGTGCCTACAGAGACCTCAATAGTAAACAGTGTTAGGAAGATTAAATGAACAAGACAACAAAAAAAATTCGCCTATGGACCTAGATCCTACAATAGCAAGAAAATTTCGACTATAGCGACTGACGCCCGCTATAGCTGGTCGGAATCCAAATATAGGGTGAGAAATGGGTTTTTCACTCATTCTTCCCATATTACATTTACAACATTTTCTCTCTCTTGATCCCCTTACTCCCGACGACAAAATTTAAGGTAATGATCGTAATACTCACTTTTCTTACTTCATTGTATGAATATTGATTGTTGTATGTTAGAATTTGGGTCAATAAAATAGACTTTGGGTCCATCCGTTAGCTTTAAGTAGAGGTGTCTATATGAGCTGACCTACTCCATCCGAACTAATACATACAAGCTTTGAAGTTTGACGGATCATACCAAGTTGGCCCATTCTTTTTGTGGGCCAGCAAATGGCTAGCCCAGCCCACAAGTATGTGGGTTGCGGGTTGTGCCGGACCAGTTCATTTTTAAAAAAAATTATATTTTTATAATTTTTTAAATCAAATTATAATTTAAAAATATTATCATAGATATCGACAAGACAATATTACATGGTGTTAGTGCTACTACTTGTTAATCAAAATCACAAGGGAATTTCTATTTTATGTAGTACATATTTAATAAACATAATTTGTATTTAATTTTAATATTTAAAACTTAAAAAAAATAAGTTTGGACTCTTGTTATTTTTAACTAGTATACGTACCCGCGCGATGCGCGGATATTATAAAAGAAAATAATTATGTTGTATATTATTCTCGAACATATATTATACATTTGTCTATATGAAAAAATTATTTAAAATTAGTATTTATCAATATTATGCCTTGAAGAGGACTCGAATCTCTACGCTCTTTAATGAGTGCCACATTTCCATTCATGAGTTACTCTTGCGTAATTGTTATGGTGATTAACATAGGAAGTTTCTCATCATTTCTTAACACATATTGAATACTTGAATGGTAAATTTGTAATTTTCATGTCCATACAACAACAAAATAATTTTTTCATTGACAACCATAATGCTATGTAGCCCGAAAATTATGAACAAATTTGTTAAGAGCATCAAATGTTATATAAATTATTTATACAGAATTAAATGAGTAATGGATAGGAAATGCTAAAATACAATAATTAGATAGATTGTCTCAATATATATATATATATATATATATATATATATATATATATATATATAGAAGAACTAAATAAAAAGATATGACTCAATTTTTATTATTATTATTATAAACGTACTTTAAAAATAAAGGAACAATAGAAAATCAATATTATTAATTACCTTGCTTTTGAAGGGAATCTAATAATAAATAATACGTTATCACGTGATTTAAAAATTTGAGTAGTGTATAATTATTTTGGTAATTGCACGTTTTTAGTAATTTCATTATCCTCGTAATTTCATTTTTCATCTTTTTAGTTTAATTTTGGCCCATAATATTGTATTCCGGTTTTTTCTTTCAAAACTGAAAATATTTTAAAAATTTTATCATTTAATTTTACCGCATATATAATCAGTTAAAAAAAAAAAAAAAAATTAAAGATGGCTGCTAAGTGTGATTATATATATATATATATATATGAATAAATCAAATATTTAAAAATATATATATATTTATATCTTGATTTAAATGAATAAATCACTTTATAAAAAATATATACAAATTATGTGTTATAAGATTTATATAAATATTGTTGTTCTTCTTTCTTGTACTTTCACTTATTCCTTTGCAAATATATTCGATTTTTCTTCTGGCATCAAACAATATACATATTCGCCCCCAAAGAAAAAGATGAAGAAAAGAAGAATTGAAACACAAATAACATTACACATTTGAAGAATAGATCCATTAATTTTTTTAGTTGAATTTATTTATGTATATATTGAAATTCTAGATAATGGATAGAGCAGTTTTAGATAACCACTTTAAATTCAAATTCAAAAAGTAACTATTCTGTCGTAATTTTTAAAAAAAAATATTACGTGGATCGGTTTGTTATGTTTTTTTCAGTTTTTTTTTTCATTTTATATTTGTTTATATTATTATCATTATTATTATTATTGTTATTATTATTATTATAAAAATCTAGATAACGGACAAAACATATACCACTTAACTACTCTGCCATGTTTCTTTTAAAAATAGTACTACATGTTTTTTCAGTTTTTTTTTTCATTTTAAATTTTGATATTTTTCTCTTTTTTTAATCGGATTTTAAACTTAATTTAATAAATTTAATAATAATAATAATAATAATAATAATAATATTATTATTATTATTATTATTATTATTATTATTATTATTATTATTATTATTATTATTATTATTATTATTATTTGTTTTGCTATAAATAAGGAGGTTGTGGAAAGATAGTTAGAAGTATTTTTCCAAAAAAAAAAGTTGGGTTGGTTACTTTTATGTTTTAAAAAATAGTATTACGTTTTTCCCAGTTATTTTTCCTTTTATATTTGTAATTTTTATTTTATTTTCAGATTTTAAAATTTGATAATTATTATTATTATAGATAGATTATTATTATTATTATTATTATTATTATTATTATTATTATTATTATTAGTATTATTTATTTTGCTATAAATAAGGAGGTTGTGGAAAGATAATTAAAAATATTTTTTCAAAAAAAAGTTTGAGTTGGTTACTTTTATGGTTTAAAAAATAATCTTACGTGTTTTCAATTTTTTTCCTTTTTTTTTATTTTTTATTTTTCGGATTTTAAATTAATTTAGTTAATTTAATAATTAAGATTATTATTATTATTTTTTATTATATTATTAATATTATCATAGTTTTGCTATAAATAAGGAGGTTGTGGAAAGATAGTTAAAAATATTTTTTCAAAAAAAATATCACACACGTTTAAATTTTAATGTTAGTATAGAAAGAAACAAAAGAAGTCATTACACTGTGTTTAAAATACGTCTCATAACACCAATATGTTCCAAATAGATTAGGATTTTTTCAAACTTGAATCTCCAAATAAGATGGTGAACAAAAATTACATGACGATCTAACAAACCACAATCAATATAGTTCTTTTACTACACATATGACACGACATGAAATTGTCAAGTTATTTGTTTAAATTTATATGCACGATTTAATTGATATAAAGATTTTTTTAAAAACAAAAAAATCCATTGATTAAGCTTTACTTAAATTGATTTATCAACATGAAATGTAATGCCAATTTTCCATAGAAGTGAGTATAGTGTTCAACATCCTTATATGTATCTTCTTCTTCTGGATTTGTTTTTAATTAGTGATAATATCCAATCACATATTTAACTTCTTATTTTGTCAAAAAAATAATAATCCAATCATTGGTATATAATAATCACGCAAGACCACAAAACAATATATAATACATATTTGTATTTGAATAAGGAAATCAGCAAACTTTAAAAAATGTTTTTTGTAAAAAATAAAAGCACAACAGATAATTAAAATTATTTTTAAACTTCTCGTACTTTATTCAAACATATTTTGTGGATATAATACTTTCAGGGGTCGTTTGGTAGAGTGTATAAGAATAATGTTGAATATGATGTATTAGTAATGCAAGCATTAGTAATGCTTGCATTAGTTATGCTTGCATTACTTCTTATACATTATTTGGTTTGATGTATTGGAAATAGCAAGCCTTGTATAAAGACTATTAAAAAAATATTTGTTTACAAAAATACCCCCACATTCTTCTACAAAAATAATAATAATAATAATAATTTTTTATTATTATTATTATAATTTATTATTATTATTATTATATTATAATAATTAATTATTATTATTATTATAATATTATAATAATTAATTATTATTATTATTATTATTATAATTATTATTATTATTATTATTATTATTATTAGAGGGTAGTTTTGTCATTAGTTAATCTAATGCATGCATTAAAACCATTGCATTGCTAATACCTAGAAATCCATGGTATTAGCAATACACACCTTAATACACAATAGAGTGTATAACTAATGCAAGCATTAGTTATACATAGGTTGGAAAAGAGTACCAAACAAGGTACTAGTAATACACAATGCTAATGCATGCGTTATTTTTCCTAATACATATGAATGAATATCTTAAACTTGCAAACTAATCAATAAAATTAATATGAAAAATTGCAATGATTACATAATATATGTTGAGAAAGTGCAAGGAAAAAGAAATTTATCACACTGTAGAATCATATGCCGAATAAATTCTCGAAATCTAAAAAATAATGTTAAGTCTCAAGAAATCTGAAACAAAAATCAAACTAAATATAAAATCAGCAAATGGATAAAAGCAATGTCCATAAATATACCTTTATCCAATTGTGCCGAATATCAATCTGCATATATTTCTGAAAACATTGATGGATTTGACTTTCTGAAATTTTTTAATTGTGTATATATAGAGAAAAAAAAAGGTAATGGATAAAGCAGTTTTAGATAACCACTTTAAATTCAAATACAAAAAATTACTAATTTTTCATTTAAAAATAATAATAATATAATAATATGTAAGTTGGTTACTTAATTTAAAGAATCAGTTATATTTTTTTTAAAATAAAATATATCTTTATAACCGTTTCTTTTAGTTAGTGGGCAGTTTTACTATTTATTTATTTAAAATGATTGATGCACAACGGTTTTTTTTTAAAAATAAAATTAACTGGAAAAATTTAGAGATATAATCAAAGTGACAATGTTTTTTTTCTTTATACTGTTAACTAGTGAACTTAACCGCGCTTCGCGCTATTAGAAATAATTCGCTAAATTCGTCAAATAATTAATTTTTAGAATAATTGAGTGTTAAAAATATTCTAAAAATTCTTTGTAATGTTTAATTCAAATATATCAAATTTCATTCTTAATTTAGTTTATTATTAGTACTTATGTTTTATATATTTTGCGATTTTAAATCGCTTAAGAATCGTAGGTCTTCTGGTAAAAAAAGCTACATCGCTAAAATTGTTCACCTTATTTTAGAGAAAATGGCCAAATGACCCCCTAACCTATTAGCCAATTCTCAACTACACATTAATACTTTACGGGGGTCCTATTCCCCCCCTAAACCTTTTATTTTCGATATTTTGTAATCCTTAAACGCTGATCTTTTGTCATTAACCAGATATATATACATGTTTGTATACACGGGCGGGGCCCACTTCTATCACTTTTATTTTTCTTCATATTTCAGATCTAGTGAGCCCACTTCCTTTACTCTTCTCTTTTAAGTTAGAATGAAATTTCTAATTTCAAACTAACCAATAATATGTATGATTCAATTGTGTATCAATCTTTCTTATACAACTCCAATGACAAGTAATTTTTGTACATCCAGAAATGATTTTTCTTAGTACTTCACTTTTTACCATTTCAATAATTAATTTTTCAAACATTCATTTTTGCTTAGCTTATTCTATTAGCAGAAGAACACGTAGCTACAGTGACCCAAGTGAGTAAAAATTGACAATTTTTTAAATCTTGAGGGGCAGATCTAGTGATGGAGTTTATGAGTTGAAGAGGGAAATAACTTATATTATGGACATTGACAAGGAGAAGAAATTTCAAACCTTATCGATGAATCTCGGTACCCAAAAATTTTATAATTTTGATAGGCGAGAAAAATTTTGAACACTAAATTTGAAATCGGAGAGCATTAGAGAGGATTACGAACCCCACAACATCAGGCTTTCAAATGGAAGATACCATTGTAAGCTTTGAAATGGAAGATGATAAAACTCAAGCTTTGAAAATGGCTGAAAAGAGGAAGAAGAAAGAAGATTTTTTCGAGAAAATGGCAAAAAAATGCAAGCTACAGCTGGCAGCCTTAATTTTAGGTTGATTTCATCTTACACGTGGATTTAAAATGCAGATTATATGCTTTAGATAAGTATCTACGCGCCTAAGGAAAGTATATTCACTTTCTTGGACATGTCAGCGTTTAAGGGCTACAAAATATCAAAAATTAAAGATCTAGGGGTTAATAGGACCCCCGTAAAGTACTGGTGTATAGTTGAGAATTGACTAATAGGTTAAGGGGTTATTTGACCATTTTCTCCCTTATTTTAATTTTAAAAGGTAAGTTTGATTTAATAAGTTGAACTCTTCATCTATATGTGTATCTATACATAAATTTTTCCTTTCATTTATTCTTAAATATATATAAGCTTATATGCTTAAAAATGTAAATATATTTAATATATATTTTTTACAAAAACATTTTTTTTAACAACTATTTTTTGTTCTTTTAAAACGCAGAGTTATTTTTTTATGATATCAACCTATAAAGGTAAAATTACACATTATGTTTACTTCAATTAAATTAGTGTTAAAGATGTCCATTTCCTGTGTAATCACCCCTCTAATACTTCTTTGGTCTGCCTCTACTTTTTCTGAAACCATCCATAGTTAACCTCTCACATCTCTGCACAAAACTTTTTTTCTTGATAAATACATAAACATATTTTATTAAGAATAAAATATTTCTCTTAAAGAATCTTATCCTTTAAAATTTATGGTTAAGACATAAAATGTCTAAAAAAATATGTTTTGTACATAAGGCTTCGCAAAGAATAAAACTTACAAAAGAAATCGTATTAAATTATGCAAAGAAGTAAAATCGCCAGTCCTTTCAGAATTGAAGAACATCATAAGCACACTACATCACAATTGTTTATTTCCTCCTGCGCCTGCTTGACTCCAATGCATTGTAACTTGTAAGTGAACTCTAGTATGTATCGAGCTCATATTAAATTTACATTCATTCAAGAATTCAAATTAGAAATATGAATAGTAGTAATGTATCAAAAGAATTTTTTTTATCATACTCTCAATAAGTATGGTATTTGAACAGTGATATATACAAATTAGCTTGTTGAATCATTAGCTTCGAAAGTTAAGAAGTCACATACTATTTGCAAGATTATTGATACCAATACATGTCAATAGTTTCATTAAAAGTGTAGGTATTGAGGGGTGTTGTCTGTTTTTACTTTAATTGTAAGGTCATAGACACGTTCCTTTGTATAATTGTGGATAATGATTATCTGTAACGATAAAAATCATTTTTCCGAATTATTTTATAAAAAAATAATTTATCTGATTAATTATTGATAAAAATGAGATCAAAAGTAAAAAATAAAATAATAAAAATAAATAAATAAATTCTATTTTTGAAAAAAGAGAGGTGTTACATCACTTTTATTTTGTCTAGCTAAAATATATGTAATGTAAGAATTACGTAAAAAGAATTGATGAGACATATTAATAAATAGAGGATGCAAAATGATAAAGGTTTTTTTTTGTAACTCATGAAATATATAATTAGATGTAATAAATATAATAGATTCTTTTAATTATTGGTTATATTAATTAATGAAAAAAAAAAGATAAATAACTTTTTAGATCATAAAAAGTAACCACACCACTTTATCTATATCTAACTTTACTATAGATATAAATGTGACAAGAATAGTAAGACGTTGATGCAATCAAATCTGACAACTTAAACCTTTCTAAACAAATCACAATTTCAGGAACTTAATTAAGAAAAAGAAACAAATTAATTGATTATATATGTTTCATCCTTGACAGTTGACATTTTGAAATTTCTCTCTTTTACTTTTTTTTTTGTTTGTTTATATGAGTTTCTTGTTCTATTTTTGTTCCTATTATTTTTCATTTGGATAATTTTATTGTATTTATGTAATTCTATCTCTTTTTTTAGTTACATTTCAAAATGATTTTCGGTTCCACATTTTTCCACATCCCTTTTCAATTATTTATTTTTGCCTATTTAATATTTTCAGTATTTCTCCTTTAAGATAATTAAGTTAGTTCATTTTTTTTCTTCAACTAATTTTAAAGGAAAATTCAAAAATTAAAATTTTATGTTAGTTAACTTTTCTTTGTATTTTTTATGATATAGAATTATATTGATAATTATAATTGATCATCTTCCTTTTCTATATCTATTATTTATTTTAGATTATGAAGATCACATGTCAATAAATTAAAATACATCAAAAAATATATTCTAATGTTTCTCAAGAGTTTTTTTGTTGATGAAAACTTTAGTTAGTGATCGATCTTACTTTTATAATTTTGTATGACTTTTTTCAAATCTTTCATTGTTTGTACACATTTTTTTTTGTTTGCATCTTTCTCGCGAATATAAATATTAAATAAAATTTAGAAAGCTCAAAACATTAAACAATATTATCTATTTGATCATCAAATAAAAATAGTTCTAAAATATTTGTTGAGATTTGAGTAGGATCAATTACAATTTTAAATAATTACTCTTTCATACAAATATGACAGTCTCTTCATACTTATTTTTTTTTCCTTTTAATATTTTATGAAAGTTGCTATTCTTCTCTTTAATAATGAATCAACCTTTTTTTTCACCTTTCACTAATCTTAGCTTATAAAATATTTATAAATCACTTTTTATCTTGACTAATTTTTACTACAATTATAATATACGACATATTTTATTTATATAAAATGAATAGATTGAGAAATACATAACCTCAATTACATAAATACTATAAAGTATTCAAATAAATTAAACTCAAAAGTATTATATGTATAAATTAATATTCCTTTAACTTTAGTTATATGTTAGTTAATATTTCTAAATTATTCTAAAAGGTAAACATAACAAAAAATCTGGAATTCTTGAATTCTCAAATTAATTTTATTATTCTCAACTTAACATAACAACACAAAAATTAAATTCATTTTTTGTGAAGGAAAAAAAACATATACAATGTTGAATTAATAAAAAAAATCTTGAAGGTCTATGAACTAAACGATTCAAGCCTTCAAGGTTAAAAACAATTTACTTGAAATTTTTTTTTAAAAATATTTAGTATAAGAATAGATTAAAATTAATTAATAAATAAAAGAATCTTTGTAGAAGTACCAAGGAAGATGATCCTTTCCTCTAATATTTAATTTGTTAACATAACCAGCATCCAATATACCACTGAAGATTAATGGACAAATTAGTAATTGAGGGGATCCTTTACTGATTTGTTCATCAGACTTAAACTTAAATCCCTAAATATTATCATATGCGTCCTCCATTATAAACAATAAAACTTATTCACAAAAAATATGCATGGAATAATAAGTGTAGTAAAATCAATAATAATGAGGGGGAAAAAAAACACAAATGAAAAAAATAAAATAAGAAAGAACACTATAAATAAGAGACATCAAACAAACTAAAATGAGAAGAATAACATAAATTATATATAGTACTCATCAAATTGAATTTGAATTTGGAATCCCAAAATTGCCATATGCTCATCTTATCTTCTACACTGTAAATAATAGAAGTTAGTGACAAATAATCTATATATAATAAAATTAGCCGTAAACAAACGTACTTTAGTATAAATATAATGAGGAAAGAAGAAGAAGAAGAAATTCTTACTGTTGGTGAAGATGATGTGCTCTAGTATTTATAGTAATCAATAAATTTGTAACTTTATTGAATAATATAAACTAAAAGAGTAATATAGTAGTCAATAAAATTGTAACTTATATTGATATTAATGTCTTAATTGGAATTTAGTAATATCTTTAAGAAGGAATAGAGAAAGGTATTAGAAAAAAGTGATTAATGATGTTAAATGGTGAACAAAATAAATAAAATTATAGTTAATTTTTGCAAAATATTAAGGCAGGAAAATAATGAAAAAGGCACAAAATGTAGCGAGGAGAAAAAAAAAAGGATCAATAAGAAAAGGGCAATAAAAGATTTTATGAATTGATTAGTTGGGGTAATAACGGAAAAAGGTTGTTTTTTTGGGCTTTATTGATTTCAGTTAATGACCTTTTCCATTCTTCAATATAATATATATACTAATTAGCAATTAATGTAATAACTTATAGACACTAAATTAATATGATTACTAAATAGAATATGATTAATTCTTTAATTAAAGAATAAGATAAAATAGAGAAAAAAAGTCAAAAAAATGAGAAAAATGATAATTAGCAATTGAGGCCTTAGAGAGGTGTCACATCACCTTTTCTACATTTGGCTTTATATTATACTAGTGAACTTGTCCGCGCTTCGCGCGATTATAAAAAAAATGATAAGATACTAATAATTTTATTAAATAATAGATGAAAGATATACTTTATAATATCATTGTAACGATCTTAATCGTTAAAAGTCTTACAATGTCTTTATTTATAGGACTACAATATGTAATACAAATAATATGATATACTCCTTATTAATTATTTTAGAAGTTATAACAATAAAAAGTTGTTAAAGTAATGAAAATAAAAATTATAAGATTTGATTTCTATGTATCGGATAGTGTATATAATATTTTAACTCTTTTTTTTTTTGCTTTGTTAGAATATAATTTGATTGCTTTCATAATTTTATCCTTGTAAAAAATATTTTAAAAAGAAAAAAAAAACAATGTAAAGAAAAGGTCTAAAAAATTTCTAGCTTTTATACTTTTTTATTCGTTTATTTTCCTTAGAAAAAGGTATGACTATATTTCACTTATGATTCACGTGATACATTTGTAAGCAATATATTGTTAATAATAATTTGTTCGTAAATTTCTTATTAAAAAGCATAGTTTTTTTGAAGTTGTGAGTTCCACCATTCGCATATTTCAGATAATAAAGTTGATATTCTTATGCATGTGAGATAAAAAGTATAATGGAATTTTTCTAAAATAGTTAAATACTTACATTTTTACTAACATGCTATCTCGATGTTGTCAATATTTGCTACAAATAATCACTATTTACATATTTTAGATAATAAATTTAAATAATATTCTTAAGTGAAATTAAAGAGTAAGATATAATTTTGGACAATAGCATAAAACAATGTCAAAATTTTGGAATCAAGAGAAACTCTTTATATGTGTGGAGGAGTTTCATCTACATGGTAAATTCATGTTTTATTATTGATCAAAACAATGATATCATTGTTATCAGCTTGTTCCTTGCAGGCTGCAACAATTGTTGAGATTGTTGATGAATTTTTCTTGCCTAAGATAAGGATGAAATACATATAAATATTTATCGATATAATTTTTTTTTCTCATTACTTAAATGATAATTGTCATTGTATGACTTATATTATTTCATTAGAACATGTCATTTGAAAGCATAGTAATTATAGAAAGCTAAATTAGAACTATAATATGCTATTTTATTTTTCCATTAGCGAAAATCCATCACTATATTCGCCTTATTTTGAAAAAATGAAATTAGATACCTTGTGAATTTTTTCAAGTATTCCAAATTCTTGATTCATATTAAAAATTATAATATAATACATGAAGTCTTCAAAAGGTTAAAATCACAATAAATCAATATCGATTTCCTTATAGCACGCCACTTTCCTTGATTTTTATCACGAGGAAACTCAAGTTCCTACCGTTCAAAAGAAACTAAGTGAGGAACAACAAAATTAAGGAACTACATATTCCAAAATCTTGATTCATATTAAAATATTATACTGAAATACATGAAGTCTTCAAAAAGCTAAAAGTACAATAAAATAAAAACATAAAATAAAAAAGAATAAATAATATAATAATAAAAAAAAAGGTAAGTTCCTACAATTCAAAAGAAATTAAGTGAGGAACTGCAAAAATAAGGAACTACATATTCCAAAATTTTGATTCATATTAAAATATTCTAATGAAATACATCAGGTCTTCAAAGGGTTAAAATTACAACAAAACAAAAACATAAAATAAAAAAGAATAAATAATACAATAACAAAAAAAAAGGTGAAGAATAACCTTTAAACATTGGCTTCCTTGAAAAATGTAGCACATCACTTTCCTCTATTTTTATCACAAGAAACCTCAAGCTCCAACAACTCAAAAGAAATTAAGTGAGGAACTCCAAAATTATGAGAATTTTATGGAAATGAATGGAAGGTTAAAAGGTTTGTAACCGATTTGCAATTATAATGACTAATAAGTATAACTCAATTAATAAAAAATAAAGGTGATTGAAATTTATCAAAATTTAGGAAGTGTTATTTTTTAATGAATGAAAGAAATATGTGAGATGGAAAAGGAAAGGTTTTAGGAAAAAATAATTAATAGTATAAGTGATGAAATTATAAAAAGATAAAAAAGAAGATTAATTTTCTGAATATTTTTATGACAATACATTAAATGAGATTGATTGAGATAAAAGTTTATGAAAAAAAAACGTCTATGGTAGTAGGAAAAACGTTTTTTTTTTAAAGAAAATTATTATAGACATTAAAAGGTAAAATGAAGAATTTAAGGAAAAGCAATAAATTATAATAATAGTGATGAGAGATGAAAAGTAATAAATTGTAGTGAATAATGATGAGGAGAGATAAATGAGTTATTTTAAATATTTTTTTTCCTTCTTTTAGCAGATTTTGAGATTTAAAAAATTCAAAAAATATAAATGACAATCATGGCCAAAGAGAGGTGTCACGTTACACTTTTATTATCCAGATTTAATTATATATATATATAGAGAGAGAGAGAGAGATAAATGAGTTATTTTAAATATTTTTTTTCCTTCTTTTAGCAGATTTTGAGATTTAAAAAATTCAAAAAATATAAATGACAATCATGGCCAAAGAGAGGTGTCACGTCACACTTTTATTATCCAGATTTAATTATATACATATATATATATATATACATATATATATATATATATATATATATATATATATATATATATATATAGAGAGAGAGAGAGAGAGAGAGAGAGAGACTAATACGTATAACTAAATTAATAAAAAAAGTGATTGAAATTTATCAAAATTTAAGAAGTGTTTTAATTTTAATGAATGAAAGAAATATGTGAGAAGGAAGAGGAAAGGTTTTAGGGAAATTAATTAATAGTATTAGTAATGAAATTATAAAAAGATAAAAAAGAAGATTAATTTTCTGATTTTTTTTATGACAATATATTAAATGAGATTGATTGAGATAAAAGCTTATGAAAAAAAACGTATATGGTAGTAGGAAAAATGTTTTTTTTTTTTTATAGAAAATTATTATAGACATAAAAGGTAAAATGAAGAATTTAAGGAAAAAAATAAATTATAATAATAGTGATGAGAGATGAAAATAATAAATTGTAGTGAATAATGATGAGAGAGATAAATAAGTTATTTTAAATATTTTTTTTCCTTCTTTTAGCAGATTTTTGAGATTTAATTTTTTTTTAAAAAATTGACAAAAAATAAACAAATGGCAATCCTGGCCAAAGAGAGGTGCCACATCACACTTTTATTATCCAGCTTTATATAGATATATAGATTATCTTATATATTTTTTAAGAGAAAAATCAATTGGAAGAACATATTTATGGTAATAAAAAGGAGATACAATATATATATATATATATATATATATATATATATATATATATATATATATATATGTGTGTGTGTATATATATAATAGAAATAGAAGGTATAATATTAAATTATGTTAATAAGGAGCAAAGTTGATTTTTCTTTTTAGAAAATTATAAAATAGCAGGCGGGAAAAAGAATTTAATAAAAAGTAATAAATTGTAATAATGATAAGGAAAGATAAAAAATAAAAATAAAAGTATAGTAATGATGAAGATAAATAATAAATATTTTAATTTTTTTTTTCAGATTTCCTATATAAGATAAAATTAAAAAAATTGATAAAAAAATAAGGTAAGACGACGAAAGAAGAAATCAGCGGCAATGATTCTTGAATATATATGGAACAAACTAAATGCATTATTAATTAGAAATTAAACTTAAATTTTAATTATATTACATGAAATTTTTTCCTTCCTTTTTCTTTTCCTTATTCCTCTTTTTTATTTTTTCATTTTCCATTTTCTACCATCACTATAGTCTTTATATATTCTTTACTTCTAACTATCATTTATTTTTATTTATCCCCTTCTAATTTGATGGGAAATCTTCCATAATCAATTTTCTCTCTAAAATACCTCATCATTTTATGTTACAATGAAAAAAGTTGAAGAAGATCGAAAAAAGTTACAAAATATATCAAATTATTTATGACTTCAGAATATAATATTTGCAAGTGTTTTGATTCTCGTGAGACTCCATTGATCACTTAGTCACGCTCTACTGCAATTCACTATTTCGATTGTCATCACAATAGAAAAAAAATTCCGATCAACATTCTTACCCATGGTATAAGTATAACATTCAACAAATGTCTAGTACTTTCATGCCCATATTATTGGTGTTTTTACGTTTTGAAATGGTAAGTGAGTGTGTTGATGATTTAATAGGATTAGAAGAGTATCAAATAGTATCAATATTGATACTTGAATTACGAAATTATATTTGAATCATATTTAGGGGATTATATATCTTATTTCATGCCCATATTATTGGTGTTTTTATGTTTTGAAATGGTAAGCAAGTGTGTTGATGATTTAATAGGATTAGAAGAGTATCAAATAGTATCAATATTGATACTTGAATTACAAAATTATAGTTGATTCATATTTAGGGGATTATATATCTTATTATAGTTGAGAACATTAACTAATTAAAAATGTAGGAAAATAAAGGACTAAAGGAATTCGTAAAACAAAAAAGTGGAAAAAAGTTAATAACGTCACCACTAATTTCGGTTCCTTCAACATCGAATTTTCTATTCTGTCAACTTTGATTTTTCCTTTTTCGTTTCTGTTCTGCCTCATCTCTTCCTTTTCCCCTTAAATTCTTCCTTCCAATATGAAATATTGTATTCTTTCAAATCACTAAAATGGATGATTATGGAAAATGTATATCTAAAATTTCATATAAACTTTAAATCAGAAAAACATAAAATATATATATTTGCTTACCATGAAAATTATTTGTGAGAGTGACAAACGTATTGAAGGATAAATCTGCAACAAAAAATAATAATATTAAAAGAAATTATAGCATTAATATTCACTCAATTCTTTTTGAAAAATGTAATGAAAAATGGATGATTATGAAAAATGTATATCCAATTGTGCTCAAATTTATATGAATACTCTTCCATACTTGGAATATCAAAAGACATGAGAAGAGAAAGTAACATTAAGGTTAGGAATAGAAATGGGCAAAGCCAATAATAATTAATCATAATTGTCCGTTTTCTCATTTAAAATGGTAGTTTCATCTATTATTCAATACTCATTTATGTACTAATTTTTTAAGGAAAAAATCAGAAATAATTTTTAAAAAAAGAAAAAAAATAGACAATTACAAATGCTGGCCATTGGAGGGTGACACATCAGCCATTCTAGATTTAGATTTATATATATATAGATTTAAGTAAATTTTAGAATGTGTTAATTTGTTGCTTGGTCTTCCTGCACTTGGCAAACGTGGGTGGTAATTTATTTATTTTTTGAATTGAATGACATTTATCTAATTATACCACATTAATTTTAAAACCCCTTTTGTAGTTTTATTTTATTTCTAAAGATTATATATCAAAAAAAAGTATAGATAATTAATTCCACAAAAAAAGAATTATGCATCCTATTTTTTCGAACTGTTTTAAAAATGTTTATCGTTTAGTTGTAAAAACTACTTTTAAATCATTTTAGAAAACAGTAAAAAGTTAAGGTAAATTTAAATTTTTGAATTTTAAAAAAAGCTGTAAAAACTGCTTGTTGATTTTTTCTTTATTTTTGTAGTGTTTGTAATTTTTCTTTTTTATTTTTAGATTTTAAATTAATTTAACAATTATTAAATTCTCTTTTTTTGTGGCGCTGACACGTAGGCATTTTTTTCTTCTCCTTTTATATATAGATAGATACTTTATCTTTTTATTTGTTTTAAAATTATTTTTATTTGACCCACGGACAGGGCCTACTCATATTTCTCAAGCCCAACAAATCAGCAGGCTTTTTCAGGCAGGGCTAAAAAGTCATTTTCTTAAGAAAAAATCACCCCATATACACATTTAAGAGTAAATATTATGGGTTTTAAACCTACTTTTAAAAATTTCTTGCTTATAACAGATTATTTACGGGCTATGACATATCAGTTAAATTTAATTTAATTTTAAAATTAAATTATATTTATTTAATAAATTATTAATCTATTTATAGTTTTTTATTATTAATTAATATTACATCATTAATTTTATTTTACTTCCTTTTTTAAAAAACTAAAATTTTCAGTTACCCAATTTTAGGGATTTCCTTTCCTTGTTTACCGTTATCATCCCCAATCATTGATCACACCACCATCCCAAACATTTCTTCACTCCCACACGACTCAACCCACAACCCACTATCAAACTTTCTCCATCCTTTCTCATCTAGTCCAACATCAAAATTGATTACCCAGTCTGCTGGGGCAAGTCTAATGTTAAATGACATTATATGTTGGAAGGAATTTCCTTTCAAATTCATGATGGATTTCTTATTTCTCATGTTCTCTTACAGATTAAAGAAGGTCTTGAACTAGTATCTCAACAAGCCCATTCCAGTGAAAAGGCTCCTCTTTTATCAGATCCTCGGACTACAACAGACTGGGATCCCTTGAGCAATCCTCAGAGGAAGGGGAAAAAACTTGTTGAAACCCCTCCAGAGTCTGATTCCAACTCAGATTCGAATTTTGTTGGTAAGAGCATGTCAATAGCATTATGTATTATCTGCGAAAGAAGGCTAATTACTCTTCAAGTCCATTATCATACAACACTGTTGATTGTTGGTTTATGTCGTGGGTCAATAACATTGAGAAACAGTGGAGAGAGTCAAATTGCAGCATGAGATCCATCTGCCCCAACCACAATGTTGGACAGTGCATTAGAAGCTTCAAATTGCTTGCCAACATTCCATGGGACACTGTTAACGATGTAATTATTCCTGTCAATATTAGTGACAAATTTCACTGGTTAAGAATTACATATTACTTTTTTTTTAACTTTTGGATAATTTTTTTCTGTTTAACTTTTGGATAATTCTTTTTTGTTTAAGTATTTGATGATATATACTACAATATGTTATCAAAATAGTTGATTGCACCTTTTGATTCTCTTTTGAATGTTCTAAAAATTATAACACTGTGTTGTTAATTGTACACATGGTGACTGGCATGCACTAACCTATTATGTTTGGATATTATAAGTTTAGGACAAAAACATTATACAGACTTCATACAGTTTTGATACACTATTTTTTAAAGTAGCACTGTGTTTTTAATTTGTATAACGAATGGATGAAACGTGTATGAAATACATTTTATATGCATATGTCTATGACTTCAATAGTAAATGTTGGATATTTGTATTTAGTCATGGTATAATTTTTATAGTTGTATTTTGTCTTATTTTCGTTTGAATTAAATATGATTTATATATGTCCGACTACAACTTAAATTAGTCACTAATATATACAATATCTTTAATATGGAACAAATTTTATCATTAACGATATGCAAGTTGTGTCATTAATGAATGAATAGTGTATAAATAATAAATACTACATCTAACAATAAATTTGTATCAGTATGCATTTTATATGATTACTGAATGAACAGTGTATAAGTGTGTTTCTATATGATTACTCATTAGTTGACACGTGTATGAAATCTATTACTATGACTTTAATATTAAATGTTTGGACATTGTATTTAATCGTGGTATGATTTTTATATACAAATGTTATGAATTGTGTTTTCACATTTGTCTTATTTTCTCATGAATTAAATATGATTAATATATGTATGACCAACCCTTAAACTAGTGTTGGAATGAATTACATAATTAACTTTTTATAATTATTATTAATATATACAATATACTTAATCTGGAACAATTTTTAGTAACAAATGTATGAATTTTGTGGACTTAATGAATGAATCGTGTATAAATTGAAACACAATATCAAGCACTAAATTTATAACAGTATGCATTCTGTATGATAACTGAATGAACAGTGTATAAATAATAACCAGTACGCTAAACACAAAATTATTATGTTTTATATCAAACCAAAACATTAATATAACCAACCAAAAAAAAATAAAAATTATATATAGTCTTAACAAATGAACATTCATTATTTTTGCATAGGATAATTTGAATAAGTTTTCTTGTTATGTCCAACTTGACGACATCTACTACAGGTAACTTTTGACCTTTTGAATTTCACATCAGCAAACCCCCTCCATTTGAAAATCGACATAATTCCCTGTTTCATTAAAAAAATATAAATTAGTCTCACATTATAAACAAACAATTCGAAATACAAATATCATTCAGACAAACAGAACATTACAAAACAATTTTTATATTCAATCAAAAAACATTTCATACAAATATCATTCAAATAGTACATTCCAAACACTTTCATACTATTTTAATACAAATTTCATACAACAAATATGTGCATTTTTTTTTCGAAAATACTTCATTAATGTCACACAAATTTATACAAAAATGTCAACAATAAAATTTCAAAATTAATACAACCTTAAAACACTTATCATACAATTCGTCAAAATTTCAAATAACTTTTTTTTTCAGATTTCTGGACACGCTTTCATACAAATTTCATACTTTCTTAATATACATTTCATACAACAATAATCATACATTACAAATACCTATATCTTATCGTACCAAATAATTCATTTCTAACTCACTAATTACTTTAGAAATGACAACATCTAATATAATAACACACTAAAATTTATAATTTAATACCAACTTAAAACACTTGTTATACAATTCGTCAAAAATCCAAATAACTTTTTTTACATCTTACGAAACACATTTTCTTACAAATTTCTTTCCAATAATTCTATTAAATTCATTCATAAATATACAATTACTTTATACTTTAAGAAGAAAAAAATACACAAAACAATCACAAAAACAGAAAATCACTAATATTATACATTTCACAACAGTTAATACGTATTATGAACAAAACGTATTGTTTATACAAAAAAATATATCACATTCAATATAGTGACGATGTACGAAAACAAAATCACAAAATATGATTTACAGTTTCATTTTTTTGTTCATTTCACTGAAATCCAAATACAAATAGTAAACAATTAAAAATACTAACCTGAAGGATCCCATCTTCCGCCATGTTTAATTAATATTGATACGTAGTTGTCCATCACAAAAAAAAATAGGATTTTTCAAACAAAAAAAAAAACTTCAATTAGTCGCCAGTGACAAAATTTCTGGAAGAAAATTGAAAAGAGAGAAACGTGGAAGAAAAATGGATTGAATTAATTTTAACAAATTAGAGTGAATTAAGGAAACTGAATATTCTTAATTAGTTTGAGATTCCTTAATTCATGCTAATTAATAATTATCTTAAATTAATTCAAATTTAATTGACACCCCTATTTCCGTTTTTTTTTTCATTTTTCCTTATTAATTACATATTATTAAATAATAAAAAAAAAATCATAAATAGATTAATCATTTATTAAATAAATGGAAATTGATTTTTAAAATCAGATTTTTGAATTAATTTTAACAAATTAGAGTGAATTAAGGAAACTGAATATTCTTAATTAGTTTGGATCCCTTATTTCATGCTAATCATTAATTATCTACAATAAATTCAAATTAAATTACAACCCACAATTTCAGTTTTTTACTTTATTATTTCTAATTCCATTTTTTTTTTAATTTTCGTTTATCTTTTTATTTATTTTTTAAGTTTTTTCCAATTAATAAAAACATTTTTTTTAAAACTTGTTATAACCTGAAATTTTTAATGTTATAGCTTGAAAGTCTAAATCTACTGTTATAGCTTGAAAATAGTACTATAATATATGTCATATATGAAATTTACACTTTTCTTAAATGGACTCCAAAACTCTTAGCCCAGCCTTATCAAATCACGGCCTAGGCCAGGCCGACCCAACAGTTGACGGCTCTAGCTTTAAGGGTATACACAATCCAAAAGATTGACAGTAAAGATACATACAACATAAAAGTATAATTCACCGCTAGTTACTGTAACATACTTTAATTTTTATACAATTTTCTACTGTAATTTTTGTTCAAAATCAACACAAATCTCTACCTAGTGACTTTAAATTTTGTGGACAAACACCTTAGGATATTTTCGATAAATCTAAATAGTAGTCACTCAAAAATTCTCATAAAAACCAAATTCAAACCTATATTTTCAAGTTTGTTCAATAACGATGGGTTATTTTTTTTAATACGATTTTCACTACCCAAATCTTAAAACCAATACTACAACCACTATTTGAGCTTCAAATATACTTATTAACCAAGTTTGTCAACTAACAATCAAGAGACGGTTGGGTAGAAGAAGAAAAATAGGAAAAGTGACCTAATTTTCAAATTATATACAATATGAGCAAAAGTTAATAATTATGATCCATTTTGATTATAAGCTTGGAGCTGATGAGTGAGAGTGTAAGAATTATTTGTCTTGTTGATGCAAATTACATTCAATACGAGTAAAAAAAAATTATATGTTTGAAATCCAATAAAAGGTGAGGTACCAAAAGAAAGTTTTGACCTCTAATCTCTGATAATCGTAGCAATGAAATCTTTCCTTTTCAGTGAACCCCTCCTTTTTAATCCAACAAGGCAACATTTCATATTGGGTGTGGCGTTTCCATCAAATGATATGAAGTGGAGAACAATAAGCTAGTCATATCACAGATTTTAACTTATGATTTAAGTTATGTGTAGTGACAGTATGAATATTACATAATCAAATTATTTAAAAGTTAAATACGGGTAAACATTTTATAATAGTTAAATCAAAGTACATACATATTAAGTTGAATCCTTTACTTTAGCTAATACCACTCAAACACCTCTATAGGGTTTTCAATTCATATGAATAGTAGAAGAACATGATTCTTTTTGGGATAGACACTAACAAGAAATTTAAATGTGAAACTCCAACATGACAACTTTGATATAGCTAAGTGTTTTAGGTACTTCAATGTTGCCTAATTGTTCAAGTCCATTTATGTTTATTGCTTCTGTGAACATAGTAGCTAAATAATCTCAACGTGTTACATAAGACAAATATTGTATAATTGTTCGATTTCCCACAATTTTCTTCACCATAGAGTAACTAAAATTTCACTTTCCTCTAGGTATTGAAAAATGATTTTCTCCCAACTTCCTCATAGTCTTTACAAAGCAATCCCTCCCTTCCTAGTTTCAAAAGTGTAAAGGTTAAATCAGTTATCACTCCAATGTATGAATTTTCTCAATAGTGAATACTCATTTGGAAATTTCTCTTCCAAAAGATACAACCACATTTGAGAACTATTTGTCTTGCATCTAAGAAGAAGAAAAAAACTAGTAGGTTGCTAATACAAAATACAACAGAGATTACATCAACAACTTATGCCACAGGGAGAAATCCATGGCTCATCTTCAATGAATGCCTTGAAAGAGGCAACTCAGTACAAAAATTATATCAACAATCATCTGCTTTATTGCCCCAGTGAATTCAATTCTATGCAACATGTACGTAGAATCGTATTTAGAATGGCGTGTTAGTTGTAAGGTCTGCAATATACATGTTAGTTTGTAAGGTTTGCAATATGGAGTATCAGTCGCAACGTACTAAAACAAAAAGATAAGAATAAGATTTATACCTGTGAAAAGCAAGGTTAAAGAATGAGAAGGAAGTTGCCTCGGGTGCAAAGCGGAGAACAAAAGCCTTATCAGTAACAAAAGAAGAAGATGGTGAAACTTTAGCAGATTCATCCAACCATGGGACAAAGCTTGGCTGAGAATCATTTGACTTCGAAACTGCACTTAGGCTGCAAGCAACAGAATAATACCAGAATTTAAAGATATACATTTCAGGGACAGGCATAAATTGCAAATAAAAAAAAAAAAATCATTTATGGGCAAAGGGTTCTATTAGAGGTCACACATGCTTTGACACCTTATTTACTTTGGCAACCAATATATACCAGTAGTAAATATCAAATAAATGGGATAATGAGATACCTTTCCTAACAGCATCAGTAAGATCTTGACATGGGAATGAATTTCTGATGCATAAACTCTGTTTGACTTTGTATCTTAAAACAAAAGCAAGAGCATTTTCATTCACGTTCACTCAATCTTTTAATTGTTCACTATAGTTTGAAGGACTGAGGAGCAAGGAGCACAAAATTTCTTGACTTCAGTTAAAAATCGTGTTCTAACTAACTAGACAAGAGATGCCACAATATTATTGAAGTTCTCATTGATGATGAAAATGAGCTCGATGCCCTTATCTTTAGTTGTCTTATATCCGCAAGTTCAAATGTCAGAGGTTCTATACTGAAAATAGTTGAAGCTAAACCCCGTACACGTGATGCAATAAACGATGATGAGACTGGAACAGATCAAAGAAAATGATATTTCTTTTACCACCTGTTAATTTTGCTTCAACTACGAAATGACAAGGAAAATGCAGCATATCATAATTAATTGAAGGAAAAATAAGCAGAAAAGCCTTTTCTATGAAGAGATCTTAATAACAGAATCTGACTTTGGAATCATTCTACATGAATGGGACAAGTCCAAAAGGATTTCTAACCGGAACATTACATATATGTCCCTCAGTAATCTAATAAATAGTGAGGTCAAATTGATACTTCCATTCAAGCGTTTTTACATATTAATTCTTTATAACCTCACCTACAAGGCGTTTTAAAAGTAATTCCTAAAAGAGCCTTTCTTAAACTTTAGTAGAATGAAAGTGAATCAGAATGTTGAGTTAATCACAAAATCTTGTCTAAACCAATTTACCTGAGTGTTTTTTGCTGTTTTTCTTCTATTGGGATAATTGTGGCCTTGCAACCTAACATCCTTGTTTTCTTTCTAAAACATATTGGATAGCTGACCTCAACTTGTTTTGGACTGAAGAGTAGTCGCTTGTCGTAGTTCCAAACACATACAGGCATGTAAAGAAAACAATGTGATTTCCACTCTCCTCTTGGTCAATATGAAATGTATTTGTAGTAGTAGTTCTTAACTTCTTATGATGGATCTCATTAATACTAATAATTTATTATCCTTTTAACCAAAAATAAATAGATAAGGTGTTCAATATTTATAATTAACCAAGTCTTGAATGCTCCAAAAGCCACAAAACCTGCTTACAAGCTTAAAAAGAATTCAAGACGAAGTGATAGATACATATCCTAGCTATATGAATACTGCCCTAGGCCAACTCAACAAATTAGATATTTGGAACCAAAAGAATTTCTACTGTGCAGTTTACAAGGTGTTTCCTCTCATCATAGAATGTGCCATATCCAGAATAGGTCTGTTCCTCAACACCATAAAAAGCGCCAACTGACCTTACCTCAACTAGTACAAATATGTGGATATTTAAGCAGTCTACTTCATATTCACTTTTCAGGCCCAAACCATGAAACTAATAATGACTTCCTTCTAAGCAGAATTGTTTGCTTTCGCTTGAATAATGGATTAAAGAACAAACTGTTGGTGTTTTCCTATTCTATTTTAATCTTTTAAATTTTTCATCTTTCTTGGAAAGTGGTGGTTGGTGGAACCTCCACATAATAGTTTATACTAATTTACAACATATAGTATCCAGAATAAGAAAAATAATTAGTGCACTACTATTCCAACTACTAAAATACAAAGTCTGATCTCATGGCATCCATCATTATAGGTACAAATTGATTTCTTTAAAAGCAGAATCAAAAGATCCCTTTGGATCTTCCCATGATCATGATGTACACATTCACCCAAAAACATAAACAAGCCAATAAAATGACAATAAAAAATAAAGCATTATACATAAACATATACTCAAACTCGGCATCCACTAGCAAGTAAGCACTCTCAACTTTGAGAGTGCACATCTAGACACCTCAATTTGGTCTCAATTGGCAACTAAACACTTCAACGTGTCCCTGTTGTGTCTCATGGACACCGATGATGACATGTCACATAAATTTGGTGGGAGTTGTTTAGAGGATCATTTTGTAAGTTGGAGTGTTCAACTACAAGACGAGTTGAGGGGTCTAGATGTGCATACTCAAAGTTGGAGTATTTACTTGCAAGCTGAGACCAAGTTTTAATGTTTGTTTATTTATTATGACATAAAAAAAATTGCTACTTAACACCAACCTCAGATTCCAAGTAACTTCCATTGGCACTAGGCCCAGCAACATGTTCATGAGGTCTAATGACTAAAGAATGAAGATCTTCCAAAGACAAATCTCTCTTCCTCTCTTGAACACAATCTTTAGTCCTATTCTGCATACTGAACAACACATTATGCCAAGTATTAACTCTTGAACGACCTTTTTTAGGCAACCCCACATTCATATCTCCCAAATCCTCTGCTGTAACACTTAGAATTTCCTCTGGCTCTGCCCCATCAAACACCCACATCAAGCAAGAGCAAAACCCTTTAGTAATTTCTGAATCACTATCTACACTAAACTTCATAGAACCCCTATTATCCATCCTCGCCTCTAACCACACCTGTGTTGTACAACCCAAAACTCGATTTTCCTGAACCCTAGCTGACTCACATAATGGAGAGAGAATACTTGCATAGTGTAATAATCTTTTCACTCTATCAATTGGTTCTGATAAGGACCTAAATTCCAAAGATAAACTATGAACTTTATCAACAACACTTAACCTCTCCTCCAATGGCGCTTCTTCCATAATCAAGCAAGAAACTGATGACAGCCCAAGTCTCTTATTTCTTGAACATTGCATAGAAGTGAAAAAGATTGGATTTTTACTACAAGATTGAGGATTTGGCTTGGTGGGTGTCGATGAAATCGTCAAGCAAGCAGATGGATAATTCAGAAAAGTGAAAAAGATTGGTTTTTTGGGACAGAATTGAGGATTTAACTTAGTGGGTGTATATGAAATCGTTAATGGGAAATTGAGATTAGAAGAAGAGTCCATGTTTGGTTAAAGATGAAGAAAATTGGAGAGAAAAAAGGGTAAAGAATTGAAATACAAGATTTGTGACAGTTAGAAGTTGGAGAATCAGAGATAAAAACGAGAAGAAGATCCTTGAACTGCGGAAGATTTCATTTCAGGTAGAAAAAGTATAAAAGGAAAATGAAAAAAATGGCGATAAATGATGAAGAAGAAGAGAAATAAGGTGCAGTGGCATTTTATAGTTTTATAATCCCAAGGTGGTTGGAAATTTCATCCTAAAAATATATATATATACAAAAAGTAAATAAGGCGCCAAAAGTGGAAATATATTTTTATGTGGGTCTCCCCAATCTCATTTTTAAGTTTTTTAATTTCAATTTCTTAAGATTTTCTAACTTCAATTTGGTATTATATTAAAAGTTAATAAGTCTTTTTGTTTTATAATTTGGTCTATTATTATTATAACCTGAACTTGAAATCAAGGAGTGAAATATAGTAGCAAAATTGTTTTTGGTTGAAATTGAAAAAGAAAAAAAAAAGGTACTCCTTCGATTTATATGACACTTTTTAGCCAAGTTTTAAAAAAAAAACATATTTCGTAATTATTTAATGACATTATTAACACTTTTATCTACGTTGAGTTTCATTTATTTAACAAAAGATGCATAAAAATGTACTTATCTATTTAAAGCCTCATTTATTTTAAAGATAAAAGATAGTTTTGGAATATTGTAAAATCTTCTCATATTTCTTAAATTTTGAGTTCAATCCAACTACAACACATAAGAGGGGATGAAGGGAGTTTTTGAAGTTGAAGTTAAAATAATATTCCAATCACAAAACTTCAAAAAAGAAGGATAAAGATTTACGTATATCCTATGTTTTGACAAAAATAATTATTTTTTTCCAACTTCAACCAAATATTCCCAAAATGCAAGCACCTAAAAATTGGATAAAATAATTGAGAACATGTTACAATTTAGCAAGAAATCTTATTGTCAATGCAACACGTAGAAAAAGCAAGTGAATAACAATTGATGGACAAAATGACACTATACAATCCGTGCAAGCAAACAAGATTGATTATTAGTAAAATTAACTTTGAATTCTCCAAGAATCTTACAAGATTAAGAAAAGTATTTTTAAATTTTTTTGTGCTTTTTTGGGAATTAATATGAACCAATAAAAAGAGTACAAAGTCTATATCGAGTTTGAGGAGTTTTCTTTTGCTTCAAAACAAAGCTAAGATTGCAACCTTCTCTACCTCCCTCTAGACATCAATAGTTCCTCAATTTGATTATGCTTCTTTGTATTATTCCTATTTCCACATACACACACATATGGTGTAAATAGGATGTTTACGTGTAAAATGATACGATACAGTTAAACTTTAAATTTAATTTAAGAACATGCAAATTAAATTGATCTAGTTATCATGACAACGATTGAATGTCAAATGAATTAAAAGATCAATAAGAAGTAAAATAATATATTGGTAGATGGTCTTTATCGGCATAATACCGATCACATCGATATGAGCTTCGGATCTTTGAGTTTCTCTCTTACTAGTCTTATCTCAAAAATGTTATTCAACCCTATTATATCTTTATTGGACCGCTTTGACCGATCACTCTTGTTACGTATCACTGCATCATTCATCCACCTATTCAAAACTATTTTCACTTTAATATATATAAAGAAAATATTGTACTCTACTAGTCGAGGCAAAGAATCTATGTTAACATATCAACAAATTGAAATTAAGACTTTAGAATCATGTTGCTCAAAATTTTTTTTAAAGAACTCTAGTATTAGAGAGTACCTTTAAAAAGTGATAATATAAGAGAACTCAAATAAAATGAAACAAATATAAAGAATTCATATAGTCAAAATATATCCTTTTAGTTTGGAACTAATGCTTAGCTATTATGTGTTTTTTTTAAAAAAAAAAAAATTCATTAGTATTGAGTAATTGAAAGAAAATGGTTCATAGAGGAACTAGCGAAATGTAAAAGAAGGCAGCAGGAATTAACCCGATCGTTTGATCGATAAAGTACGGATAATAGTTTTATCTATCTCAATATTTCACTAATCAAATGATCCCGTAATTTACAGTTTGACTAAATACAAAATATTGTCTACCCATAAATAAAACCTCTTTTATCCCTTAACTGAATTATCCTAAACTTTATTGTAAAAATTGAGTTTGGTCAAGTAATGATATATTTTCCCACTTAAAAAAGAAAGTTTAGAATATCCCAAAGTTGTTTTTGCCCTTTAATTCATCAAATCATATTCAAACTTTTTGGTCCCTTTGGATATTGTGGGGATTACGTCATTGCATACAATTTCATGTGGACCTATGAATGAGTGAGACCCTCCAAACTCTTTTCTAACAAATAAAAAATATATTGCACTAATAATACAAATTAGAGTTCTTTCTTCATGCATCATCACATTCAGCCCCTCTAATTACCAATTATCAACAAAGACATTGTTTATATCATGAGTTAATTCATCAAGAATAGGGATACATCTCATAAATGGTCTCATATTATTTCCTTAAAAAAATTAAATTCACGTTTTTTTAAAGTTGGAGGTAGGGGAAGGAAAAATGAAAAAGGGGATTACAAGGTAAAAGTTCGGACAGTCAACCAACAAAACTACTAACACAAGCGTTACAATTGGAAAACTAAACTTTTGGATGAGTAAAACAAATATAAAGCTTTCTAATTTATATTAACTACACTTTTCAAAAACTAGGTTGGATCGAGTAGAGTTTAGGTCTACATTTATAAGATTAAAAATAAAATAAAAAGATTAAAATACAGAGCAAAAGATTATTACTCATCGAAATATTAAGATTTGAAATTATGATTTTTGTGTTAGTACGTAAGACTAAGTTTTGTGATTTTCTAATATAGACAGATAGGGTACCAACTTGCACAAGATCTAGTCTAATAAATCCACATTTTGTTAGATTTAACTTTTTGGCATGGAAACAAAATGTCCTATCAATGAATAAATTAATCTACTAATGTCAACAATCTCTTTTTTATAGATTTAACTTTATCTTTTTTTCATAGACTTAATTTTTAATGAAATAGATTAATATACTAACATCTACAATCTCTTTCTCCATATACGAGATCATCAATGCTTGCTACTCTACTCAAAAGGCAAAGCGCTCCACGAGTGGACGTTCATCAATGCTTGCTACTCTACTCAAAAGGCAAAGCGCTCCACGAGTGGACGTTATCGGCCTCAGAGGAGAGGGAAGGCAACTGGCCATTGGTTGTATACCTCTCCCTACGGGGGATCGGATATGAACTAAATGAAAAGACTGTTGTCCCTTCAACAACAACAACATATCCAGTGAAATTCCACGCAGAGCTTACCATTACCTCGTGGAGGTACTGTTTCCAAAAGATCCTCTGGCTCAAGTGCAACAAATCTCGATATAAAAAGGAAGGAGACAATGAAAAGTCCCCTATCCCAACTCTTAATGATATGATAGGTTAACAAGAATGATAAGACACAAGGATAGTGGTATTTCATTTCAGTAAAGGGATTCAACAGAAGTTGTACAAAAGATGAATATACAATGCGGACCTGATGTATAACTTCCTTTGTTGGATTCAACATTATGTGCAGTTCAAGACAAACAATGCACATCCGTGAGCGTTTACTGACATAGATATTGAATCCTTTATGGCTCCAAGATTTGTGCCACTCCACACTTCTGTGCCTGAGCACTTTGAACTTGTAGCATGAATCGCGTTGGTTATGTCTGATATCTTTGCTGACATTTTTGTCACCTGGTTGTTCAAATTGAAGAAAGCCAAATAGATCTCTCCTGAAAATGTATCGAACAGTGTACAGATATCAGATTGCAATAATCTAACAAGGGTTAAATTCCGCGCACCAACAGTGTGCTGAAGTCTTTTTACATGTAACTATTCATAGCGAGTCTAATACGGTTAACTGAGAAATAGCCTGATATCATTGGTTCAACTGCACAGATAATGTAAAAACTCTTTATACTGTCTTAACTATTCATAGCAAGCCCAATATGGTAACCTGAGAAATAGCTTGCTATTATTGGTTCAACTGCACAGATAATGTAAATACAACTTAAAACCATCTAATAATTGATCTGCAAACTGTACTCGCAGGCGCTGATGTGCTTACTGCATATATCGACATTTGCAATGATCTATAATACATGTAGGATTACAGTGGACTCACTTAGTTCCATTTTATAGCTTTAGGAATTGCTCAATGCTACGGAACCACATACCATAGACCAAATTTCTAGACAATTAGCTCGTATCTTATAACGCACGACAGTGGTCTTATTTCAAATTTTCCTACTCCCTCGGTACCTATTATTTCAATCTTAGATATTTGTTTAAGTTACAAGCATAGAAGCTTACTTGCATCTCCTTAACTTTAGGCTAATTACTGTAAACTTCCTTAACTGTATCCCTTTATTCAGACTCGCAAAAACTTAACAAAAAAGCATGTATATATTTCACTATCATCCATTAAAGACATTCTCCTTTAGGGTTAGTGATATCTGTTGTCTCTCTATGGAATAAATTTTTCATTTGAGAAACCATACCTCTCCTTCCAGTTGCAAGCCAGGACCTAATTCCACCAGAAGAAGCTGCATGAAAAAAGAATGAGTACATAGTAGTAGGTATACATCTCTAAGTTGGACATAAATCAGTGCGGTGTAGGCAAGTTTTCCAGATGAAAAAAAAATAACCTCTGACAAAATCCATGATAGCACAAAGACCGGAATAACTATTCATGAGGGTTCCATTGTAGTTCTCCCACATCTGTTATGCAAAAATCAGCAGCAAATTTAGATGAAACTACAAGAGTCTCCATTTATTCAAAGAAAGCACAGAACTACTTGTGGCATGAACTGCTGCTAATAGAATAGGCCATACGTCTCAAAATTCAAACTGAATTACCTGGTTGGCAAGTGATCTGCACCGTGAAAATGAACCTCTGCTGATCTCGTTAGCTGTAAGCTTTCTATTTGAAGATGCACCAAAACAAAGTTCTGTTCTCTCTGTTACCAATAAGTGAAGTCTCCCGAGATTTTGGTGCTGATATACCATCTCCCCTTCTCTGCATGAAGAACAACTTTATCATGAGCCAGGAAGATCGACAAATATAGCATAAACAAAATCACTATCGAATTCGATATATCAGAGGAAGTTGAAGATATTTACGATGCTGAAAGTGTTTCTCTCTTGTTTAGACAAAAAGGTGCCTTGCGTTTATTTGAGTTCTCTTCCCAGCACACTTTCTCTACATTATTGTCAAGAACTTTAGTAGACCAGCCATTTGCCTTTACATCTTTGCAGCTCCTTAAAGCCAAAACTCTCGTCTCCAACACATTTAATTTTTCTTTATCCTCAGTATGGTTACTCAAGCTATGTTTTCCAGATGAACTTAAGGAGCCTGTCACGTAATGAAACTGCATTTGAAAATATCAGCTTAGGATTGAACTGTATGCCTAAGTGAATCCAAAAGTTGAGTCAATTTAAATTTATTCACATGCCTCCATGTTGTTAGAGCTAAACCAGTTAATCTCCAACAGAGTAGGATTAGTAAGAAGACTGAATGTAGCATCATCAAGCTTTCTCATATCTCCACCAAAGATGAGAGGGGACCTGACCATGGACCATAGAGTCACCTGCCAGAAGATCCATAGAATACAAATCGATCACTTGAGCTATGTCATATCTGCAGAACCAGAACCACTGCAGAAAAATTACCTGAGTACGTTGCTCATCCAGATTAAGCCTGCAATATCTGTGTGGACCATCATTTGAACCTGCACCAAAACGGAGTATAGTATTTCATGCCGGATTTTCCTCCTTGTTTTGCCCAAGAGGAGAACATAATTCTGCGTCGGAGGAGAATCATAGTAACCAAATTTGGTTGATGTTAAATCCTAACCAAGTGAGCTAAGCACAAGAAATTGTAGATGTTTGCAGTATGATGAACTTTTCTCTGTTTAACATTTAACTTAAGTCGCAAAAAATCTCTCTAGTTTGAAGATCCAGGAGCAATAATTTGCATTTATCTCCTTAAGTTGTAACAGACAGAGAACCTTATGCTACTGCACTTCAATAAATAGTCTCTGATGAGGATGAATATGCATCAAACAAGTATGTATCTTTGGCAAACTTATACAAAATCCTTTCTGAAATGAGAATATTATTTTATAGTTTAACAAACATAGAATAAAAACAATCCATCACCTGCTTCTGTTAGCCATCCAAGTGGTAGCATATCTAAGTCAGGCCACGATTTCCCCTTCAGGCCCTTGACTCCTACTAAGTTAGCAGCAGTGAAGTCCCTGGAACAAGGGTAAGGAGAAACCTATGTCAACAGCTAAATAATAAATTAGTGTCATGGACAAAGAACAAACCAGAAAATAAAATTTGAGCTGAAACATAATCTGATTGTTAGAACATTGACCATACTGCTTAACTTAGAAGCTCAAGGAACTTCCGTCAAATATATGACATATCTACGAGATAGATGAGCAATCACAATACACAATGTGATAATAAACTTTTGGCAGCAAGCTTAGAAAAAACAAAAAAATCCTGACAAATTATTAGAACAGGTAGCATAATTTACCTTGCAACGTTGAAGTGAGCAGAGACATCTTCCCAAGTATCCCAGTCATCCCCAGTTACTCGATACATATTGACCAACCCACTAACTTCCTTCGCTATGATTGGTTTTGCATTAGTTCCAGGGGACAAGGAATATATGATAGGTCGGCTAAGCTCATTCAATACCTACAGATAAGTACATTGTTATCACATTTCTCACTTGCCATTGCTAGATGAAGTATGGATCCAAACACAAATCTTTCAGCTATTATGTTTACTTGTTCGTCCTTTCAGAAAGTAAAATCATGCCATAGATCAATTATAAGGGGCAAGATGCAGTGGGTTAAGCAGAAAAAAGTTAACAACCTTACCTCTGAAACAACGATTATCTCATCTAAATCCAAGTCATCACCGAATACACAGTCAAGTTTCACTGAAGAAGAAAAAACAGAAAATTCCTTTAAGATCAAGCACAAAAAATTCAACAGTTAAAAGTGATTTGGGATTTTTAGCTTGGACGATCTAGACAAGGATTAGTCCTGCTTCTTAAAGAAGTTTTCCTAGAAAGCAGAATCATTGGGTTTATGACATTAAAGTTAATTTCCCATGTTATGATTTCACATGAAAATCAGACTTTTGAACACGTCAAATCATCAGCTGAATCATCATAACCCATGGAAATATATCTCCCATAATTGTCTTGAGTAACAAATCTGTCTTACCAAAATCAACACCCCAGTCAGCATATTGTTGATAGAGCGACCTAAGGAATGCTCTTCCAGCTCCCAACTTGGTATTCACACTCATGAAACCATTTTTCATCCATGCACAAGTCCTCTCCTTAATTCCAATATCTTGTGCACGCCATTGTCGACCAGCCTCCTCATAAGCTTTGCCCTGTTGGATGTATCACCAACCAGTCAAACATTTGTCATAGCTACTACTATGTATAAGACCTTATAAGATGAACTTTATCAACTAACGTCAACACACTTAGATAAAAAATGGGTATGAACTTGCCCAAGAAGCTGCATTTCCAGTCTAATGAAATTGGACTGGATATACCAATATTTACATCTATAAATGAAAGCAGAAAGTTGAGTTGATTCTGGATAAAGAACAATACCGTAGTGGTATCCAGTATGAGGGTGTTAGCATTGAATGCTTGTAGACTTAAACCTCTCATTACATGAATCCCAAATTTCAGTCCCATGCTATGAACCTTCCCGGCAACTTCAGAAAACCCTTTTCCACCTTGAGAGGAAGGCCATCTTCCAGGGTCAGGAACCATCCTTCCCCACTCATCAAAGACATCAAAACCATAAGAATCAGTATAAGCACCTATTGTTTTCTTCCTATACCAAAGAAAGTCCACCACAACATACTGCGCAGAATCCAAAAGTAGACAGTTTAGAGATGAAAGCAAACACATGTCAGAATTGTAAAAGAATCTAAATTCTACGGATTTCTCATTTTAGGGAGTGTTTAGTATAATGAAATTCATTTCTATGGAAAATGATTTCTAGTGTTTGATGGTGAACCGGAAATAATTTTCGAAAATAATTATGTATTAGAGATTCATAATAATATTAGCAAACTACAAAGGTTGTTTTGATGAAACTTTTGAGTACTCAAAATTAATAATATGAAGTTACAGTTATAAGGAAATTACTTATGTCCATAAGTTAGGAAATTCAAATTTCCCCCTTTAGATGGAAAGCATTTTCTTGTAACCAAACACCGGAAAACAGAGAAGTCATTTTCCATCATAACAAACACACCATTAAAGCCTAATGTTATGTTTTTTTGTGAAACTATTACCTCATAACCATGAGGTTTTAATCGTTGTGCTACAAGTTCTGAATTCTGAAGAAATTCTTCCTCGGTGATGGTCCAACAAAATGAGTCATAGGAGTTCCAACCCCTAGGTGGCAAGCTGGCTTGTCCAATATCGCCCTGAGATTTAGTTTCTGAGGTTTCCCTGTGGTTATGACCCGAATAATACTCAAATATATCACACTTTGATCATAAAATAGACATATCTTCAACAATACATTGCAATTCATTATCTAAGAGAAACCATTTGAAACTCAACAATGGCCCAACTCTTTAAGCCGAAAACCTCTTCTACCACCCCGGCTCGACCCTAAGGCCACTATAGCAATGGATATAGTATATGTTCCGTAAATGTTCCCTAGAATTTAACTTTAGGTCCCCAATCTTGTTGAGATGGTCCTAACTCTCTAACAGTCTAACAGATGCCACCATGGTGATAAATAACAGTAATGCTCAAAAGATTAGAACTTGCACACTTTAAGCAAAGAGGCCAATGAATCCAGACCGAAATGCATCAGAATTTTTAGTTTTATCAAAATTACATGTGGGTTTTCTTTCTGCAGTGGATCAGAACTTATAACGAATGATTTTGCCAGAAAATAATTACCAGAAACTACCATAGAAAAGTTCAAAGAAAACCATTTCAATGGACACACTTGGAGAGCTGTAAATAGTGGAAAAGATTGAAACTTGCATCAAATAAGCTAATCTTGGCTAATAAACATCAAGTTCACATGCATCATAACAATCAAAAAGCAAAGAAACTAAACTAATTCTGAAATTGTATGAAGTGGGTGTCTCTCAAATTTATCATTAAGCTAGAAAATAATTACCAGAAACTACCATATTACAGTTCCAAGAAAACCATTTCAATGGAGACACTTGTAGAGCTGTAAATAGTGGAAAAGATTGAAACTTGCATCAAATAAGTAAATCTTGGCTAATAAACATCAAGCTCACATACATAATAACAACCAAAAAGCAAAGAAATTAAACTAATTCTGAAATTCCATGAAATGGGTATCTCTCAAATTTACCATTTAGCTAGAAAATAAAGAGCAGAAACTACTACATCAAAGTTTATAGAGTATACCAGTGAAGGAAAAGAGTAGTGAAAATGATGAAAATATAAATTTTCAAGATCATCCCTTTTTCAGAGTAGTATTCTTTACTGCTAACAAGATGTAGAAAATTGAGTGATTTTTAGTTTAGGTGTTCGAGTATGATAGCAAAATTGAATGAAAAAAGGGTTAGTTGAGGTGTGTAAAAAAGTGTGATTGTGAAGACATAATCACCGGATGCTGTTTCGGAGGAAATGGCAAGTGTCACCTCACAAAGCTATTTTTTCTGTTATGCCTTCAGGACCATGAGGTGGAGTACCAATTGTAAATCAAATTAATGTGTCCTATACACTGATATATATTTTTTTTATATATATATATATATATATGACATAATGTGATATACTACATAATTACAAGCATTTTTTAGGCCTATTTTATTAGTTTAAAATAGCTTTAATCTTCCTCAAATATTGTACTATATAGTCTTAACCAGGTGTTTTCCATCCACACTATTAACACCTGTTAAATCTAACTATAAAAGAAAAAGGAAGAAAATTGAAATATGTTTTTATTATTATTATTTTCCCTCCTAATTTTAGTTTTTGGTGATCAAAGATGAAAGTGGATATGTTATTTTTTGGAAAAGGATGCATCTGAAATTAGGATGAAAATATTCAAATTCTCCTGAAAATTTGCCAAAAAATGTTGGCAGATGTATGTGTAATAGTTTTGAGATCGTATTTAAAATTTGATTAGTGATTTAAATAGTAATTATATTTCAATTTCTTCTTTTAAATTTACCGCATAAGGTCTATTATATAAATGGAAAAGCTTTCTTTCCTATTAGGAATTTATTTTTAAATTTTCAAGACTTGAATCTTATACATTGTATTAAAGATAAATAAAACTAATTCATTTCACTATCATCGTTCATAATTAATTAGTCTTTGTGCTTTGTTTGGTTCAATACAAATAGAATATAACTTGTATGATTTGAAATGTACGTTTGACTTTTAAATTAAATAAATTTATGTGTCCAATTTTAGCTTTGAGAAGGTTGTAAAAGGCTTTCACATATAATTTTGTTATTTTACTTGTTTATTGAATATACTTAATTTTTTTTTAAAAAGGTTCATTGAGTTAAAAGAATGTACTCAATATAATCTAATTAGTGCATCTCCTATAAGACTTTAGAATAGAGAGATTTACGTTTTCACGAGATGACGTAAGCAGGTACGTGGATAGGTCCAACATCGATAGGACTTTATATATATCATCTGCTTCATTTTTTCTTTATTATTTTCGTGGAGAACCTGATAAATTCAGAAGCCTAGTACTTATAATCACTCAAATTATCGATTTTCTCGGCCTAAGTCATTGACATAAGTTGTTCTACGCGTTGAATTCGTCATCGTAGTATAATTTATTTCGTCAATTTCATAGTGTATCTCCGTTGGGGTTTGGGCAGCAGCAGTTTTGCTTCATTTTGAGGGTTTTATTTCTATTCCAAATTTAAGATCAAAATAAGACCCTCATTTCACTAATTCTAGCTCCAATAAACCGTAAATTATGTCAAACACCTAACTCCTAAGTAATTCTAGTAATTAAAACTTTAGATGTCTACAAGGGAAAAAGTCCAACATTGAAGTATTGCTTCTATTTTTATTTTATCTTTTGATGTTATTAAACTCATCTTATGTTGATGATATTTTATTTCACCATCGATACAGTATATATATATATATATACGCACCATTTTTATTTACATTTTATATATAATCCTTAATGATTATTTAGTCTTTGTGATTTATTTGGTTCAATGCAAAACAAGACATAACGTGTATGATTTGAAATACCCGTTTGACTTTAAATTAAATAAATTTGTGGGTCCAATTTTTGCTTTGAAAAGATTGTAAAAGGCTTTTACATATAATTTTGTTATGTTCTTTTATTCAGATTTTACTTAATTTTAAAATTGTTTTCTCATATTGAATGTGGTATCAAATTATATTATAAGTTTGATGTTAGATTTTATTGATATTACATATTAAAAATAAAAATATGATCAAATAAAATGTAAAATAAATTTTTATACTGAATTTATTTAATAGTCTTTGTAACCAAAAAATAATATGTCAAGAGAAAATAGAGAACTTTTTATTTTTTTAATTTTCTATAATATGAATTTGAAATGATCTTAAATTGTGAATATGCTCCTTAAATTTTCATATTATTAATTCAAATTTATTTGAAACGGAGACTTAACTATTATACTTTCCTAGTTCATTTTTAGTTGTCATGATAAGAGTTTCCACAATCCTTAAGAAAGAGAAAAAAAATAAAATTTGACTAATATATTTTTATGAATTCTTTAATTTTTATCTATATACATACCCCTTAATTCTAGAATAATTAATGTTACCAACAAATTTTTTTAAAAGTTTTCTCTTAATTATTTAAATCGGCAATTATTTAAGAACAAATATTTTTAATATACATGAGAATTAAAAAAAAATGGAGGGACTACTAGTGTTATAAAAGTTACTACAGTTACAAAATATTCGAAAAGCATTAACATTAATCAATTGATGTAAACTACTATACTACCCACCTTACTAAATCAAGCAAGCAAACACCAAAGACATGCTAATTAATGACAAATGAAAATTGCTAATTTTGAAGTAATAACTTATTAATTTCATAGTTTGAGAAAAAACAAAAATTACTACATACGGTTATTGTAGGTAGAATATCTTCTCAAAATTTTAGAATAATATTTTAACTTTCATTGTATAATTAGACGTTTTTTCATAATTTGTTATTTTTAGTTTACATGCAACAAAAGAAATATGTATTTTGACTATCACATTCTTATTTATTATTTTTAATTATTTAAAATGTTAATAAATTTTTAATAAATATTCACACTTTAATCTCTCTTCAATAAATAAAATGAGAATTAATCTAAGCAATAATAATATTGATTGACAAACTAACAATAAATCACAAAAACATATTGAAATACATATGTCATAACTAGGGGTGTTCACGGGTTGGTTTGGATCGGTTATTGGTCAAATACAAAACCAAACCAACTAAATCGGTTTTAAAATTATCAAAACCAAACCAAACCAAATATAATATACATTTATCGGTTTCGGTTTGGTTTGGCCCGGTTATTCGGTTATTAACCATACACAAAAATAAAAGAAACAATTCATTTGAAATGTGAAAAAAGTGACAACAATCCATTCAAAACGAAAAATAGTTAGAATGACTTAAATTACTGAACTTTCGATCACTAAATTTACTATCAATAAAGCTTTAAAATTCACTATATTGGCCTAGAAGGAAGAGACTAACATTTTCAGTCCCACAAAGAATTGTCATAGACACTCATATACATGAAATCAATAAGATAAATGTTTCATCTTGGGCATTTTTGCTTTCAATAAGTAAATTATAAAGAAATTTTAATGAAAATATGTATAAAATCTTTAAAATTGTTTATAAAAACAATATATTAAGTATGTATATTAATAAAATATATGTATATAATTCATCGGTTCGGTTCGGTTATTTCTTCGGTTTTTTTCGAATAAAACCATAACCAAACCAAATACTATCGGTTTTCAAAAATCTAAAACCAAACCAAACCAAACCCAAATAAAATCGGTTTTATTTTATCGGTTTGGTTTGGTTTTTCGATTTAGATTGGTTTTTATCCAAACCGTGAACAACCCTAGTCAAAACTACTCAAAAGGAGGGATGGAATATACCAAATGAAAAGTTAGCATCAAAGAACACTCAACTTGATAAAAGTTAAAAAATTCATATTGAAACACAAAATAGTTTTAACACTCTATTACGGGTGTACATGACCGGATTGGTTCGGGTTTTTCAAATATCAAACTAAACCATTTGTGTAAAAATTTTAAATTTATAAAGCAAACCAAACTAATAAAATTCAGATTTTTTCGGGTTTTTCAACCTCGGGTTGGTTCGGGTTTTTCAAATACCAAACCAAACCATTGTGTCGAATTTTTAAATTTATAAATCAAACCAAACTAATAAACCTCGGATTTTTTCAGATTTTTGGATTTTTTCGGTAAAGTTTGCATACAAACATATAATTAACTTGTGCTCCAAATATTTCTTTAGTCCAAGCAAAATACAATTATCTAAGGTGTTTCTTAAGAAAATAACACAAAATATGAGATGAGTGATGACACTAAAATATTCAATAAAAAATAATAATGAAATCATCATATAAAATAAATATTGCAAAGTCATAATGAAAATGATCATAATTTAAAAGTACTAAATCATGCTAAAATAAGTTTAATAAGTATTAGTTACATTACTAAATATTTAAGGAAAATTAAAATTAGATTATGTATTTTAATTGTATAAACCAATGTAAAACTAAAGAACAAATATTCAATATTATTGTCATTCTTACTGTTGAATTGATTTTCTTTTTGAATTAGTATTAATTTGATTTTGATTTAAGTTTTATTATAATTATCAACATCTATGAACTATAATCTTTATTGGACCATTCGAATTCTAAGTTTTAAACTTGAAATAATATATTAAAAGATAAAAACTATGAAATAGTATAAGAAATATTTTAAACTTATATCAATGTAAATATTTTTATGTATAAAATAAAATTTTAAAATTACATATTTAATGTCGGGTTGGTTTGGTTTAGGGTTGGTTTTTTTTAATTAAAACCAAACTGACCCAAATATAATCGGTTTTTTTTTCCAATACCAAACCAAGTCAAACCAAACCACTAGTCGGGTTTTTTGTTCGGTTTGACTCGATTTGCAGTTTGGTTCAGTTTTCGGTTTGTTTTTGTACACCCCTACACTCTATGAACATGAGCATAGAGAACAAGAAGAAAAAAATGGAGAAGGTCAATTTATATAAATCTCTAATGAATGCACATTAATTACAAGCATGGAGATACCTGAAATGAAAAATAATGAATCTCACACCATAGCTCATAAGTGTAAAAAGTGAAATATAGGAGTCCACAGGTTCTAAATCATTTTGATTCTTTAACTACATGACATAACACTCTGATTTCTTGAAGGCAATAAAGACTAGATTGGGTAGTACTGAAAAGGCTACACCTATGAATGGGATTTGACAAAAAATCAAGAGGTAGAAACAACCTACAACGATTCGTACCGGATAGATCTCCATTCGAAGGATAGAGCGACAATTCAATTTACTAGTGATATTGTTAGCTTTGAAGCTAACCTTACTACTAAAATATCATGGAAAAAATACATAATTACATAAACATTTCTACCATATTTACTTATTCTCTGTATAGTTTGAAAAAATTATATATATGTCTCACTAATTAATAATTTCATACCAAATTTCAAGTTGGATACATTTAGATACATGCAGTTTTGCTATCAGATACACTCTGAAATACATATTCATAAGGAGAGAGGCAAACGAGATTGGAAGGAGGCGAGTGAAAGAATCAATGTTTTTCAGATGTGAATCACATTAGATACATGTATATGAGAAACCAGATACGTTCTAAAATATAGAACAAATGGAGAGAGGCGGACGAAGGAGGGAGACATACTAGCGAGAAAGTTAGATACATGTGAATTTATTTGGATACAATGTATTTAGAACAAATTACACTTAAATTTGACCACGTGTATTTGGACGTGCTATATACATTCATCCAAAGTCCAAATTCTGATAAGGTTTATAGTTAGTATTAAAAATTCACATAAAGAAAAGTAATTTACTCGTAAACTAGTGGAATTTGTATTGTTGCCCTAATATCATGCACAACAAATCAAAATTTCTAGAGATCCCATCTTATATTAGGTGTAGATTTGCTATTTGGGTCTGGGCTAGAACAATTTTAAGCTGTGTTAATATAATTTTACATACATATATACATTCATACCATATATATTATTCTATCTATACTTTTTCTGTAAATAATTATGTATCTTATCATCAATTAAGAGTTGCATACCATATAATAAGGAATATACACTTAGATACATGTATTTTTGCTACCGAATACACTAAAATAGGAAGAGAATTGAAGCGAGTGAGATGGGAAAGGAAGCGAGCAAGATAGTCATGTATCTCAAATACATGATAATAACACTGGATGCACGTCAGTTACATGTATCTGGTACGATTTACATGTACATGGGATATCATATACATAGGAGAGTGACGAGCGAGATGAGAGGAAGGCAAGGGAAGCAAGCGATCTGTTATATATCTCAAATACATGCGAATCCACCTGGATACAATGTATTTAGAACAAATTACACAAACTTTAATTTGACCTCGGAATACATGCATCTAGACGTATCCAGACACACCAAAATTTGACAAGATTCACAATATTGCAAACTAAAGTGTATCTAAGTAATTAGCTCATAAATTAGTTGAAATTTCCATAAGTGTCCCTAATTTAAACCCTTAGTACCTCTTGGGTCATTCACACTTTTGCCTCTATTTTTTGTTGATCTTTAATTTTTGTCTCTTGAGATAAAATAATTTTTCACAGAGCATAAGTTTATGTTTTCACATCATAATATCTCACAAGTTATACCTGGACCTTTAAAGAGACATATGTCCGGCTAAACATAAGTTTTAATTTTAAGGGGTAAAAAATAAAAATCAACCCCTTTGTAAGACAAAAATTAATAATCAATTCATTTAAAAGGAAAACCGTACCATTAAATGATGTCTTTCCCAAGTTATGCCAATATGGATTGTGAATCTCAGGACTGAGTACAAATTTATTTAAATAAAGAGAAAAGGACGATTACATTATTAGGATTGTAGTAGTTATCTAAATAGTTTGACAATGATAACACAGCCACCCATTTGGGATAGGCATTTTATTCCTTCTCAAAAATATCCAACTTCCCTGCTATAATGTGAAATTTGCTAAATTTGATTATTATCGTCCAAAATGGCAACTCTAACAAAGAATTAAATAAATTCAAACAAAAGTAATTCGCCATCACCTCTTACAATATCTTTTTCAAATAATGTAGAAACCTAATTTATGCATCTGTATGTCACGACTCTCTACTTGTTAATAGAAATTCATGTCCATCAAATAAGAAAAAACCATTTCAACACGCTTGGAGTTTTCTAGGAACAAGAAAACACTCTTTTAAGTAAATGGATAATAAGCCTTTCTGTTTTTTTCTTGTTTCTGTTTTGGCTGTGTTTTGAATGACAAGTACATATACTGGATATTACAATCATTCAAAGATTGGAAATCTAATCTGTATATCAACAGCACAAGAATTAAAACGTGAAGCAGTTGACTTGAAGACATTTGTGCATCTTGTGATGCACCAAATCGCCCATGAGATACGATCTGTGTTCAAATGAAATGAAAGAAGCTTTTTTCTATTACTGCAAATAATATACATTATATCATGAAACAATTGAGAATAAATTGATATTCCAGAATACAAAACTGTATTGGTGTCCGCGCCCAACGTAAGTAGATCATAAACACAGATGTGGCAATACAGGGCCGCAGCTAGAGAGAGCCCACTCCTAATTGCCAGTTGCTGAACTCTTGTGTTAACGTTCTTCAGGGACTACAACATTCTATCCATTTTGAGATCCCCATGTGTAAATTGCCTTGTAATTCTGGCTCTGTTAACAGCGAAAGTTTCGCGATTCCCTGTGCACAACTCTAGAAAGATGCACTACATAAAAGGGCTTATCTTCACAATAAAGATTTGTCAATTCAGGCTTTACACATGCAATTTGTTAAAGGATTCTCCCAAAGATCATAATTTGGAAACGTTTCTTCAGGTAAACCAGTTCTAGTCTGATGGGTTATGACAACGTCTTCCACAAAGGAAGCCCACCCCATATATGGATCTCCTAGGGATTTGGACATCAGACCCTTGTCCGGCTTAATGGATTTTAGACGATGACCCATGTACCTACGATGTCCTATTATCAGTTTGGCGAAGTTTCCTCCGTGTGTCATCACAAATACATCAGACTTCAAACAGACTAGGAAGTCTAGGGCTGCCAAGCTTGTCACATGCTTTCTGAAGCCATCCAATTCTGGTTTTGTAGCTAGTTCTTCTTTTGTAACCTATTACATATCCCAAAATATAATATTAATGAAGAATAAAAAACACAAACATTTCGGTAGGTATATTAAAATATGCTGGGTAAAACATATCTACAGGATATTGATACTAAACAAAACAAAATGACAGCAGTGAAAAAATTCCAAAATTTTTCAAGGGTCTCTTACACAAAATCATTCCCCCCATGTTTCTTTTAAAGATGACCAGAGTAGTAGGCAATAAGATCAGCTACAAGAAAATAGAACCTGAACAAAATATAGATAAATGTCCCTTCCCTTTGATCAGAAGTTTGGGCAAGTAGCTTACCAGATTTGGGAACATGTTCCTCAGCGGTGCCATGCGGTTTTGTCCACCATAGACCTGTCCAGAAGCAACATATATTTGAGTTTCTTTAGGATAACCCATGGCCCGAAGCAGCACGGCTACTTCACCAGGCTCAAGAGGGCATCGTCCTTCCTTACGCTTTTGCAGCGCCAATGCCCACAAATGGGAACCATCCTGCCAGTGAAACAAACAACAAAAACCAGATAAATATATCAAAAATGAAATCGTCGCTGTCGGCTTTATATGAATAGTGATCATAATCTAGATAACCTTAAACCGCCGAGGCCATTCTTTCTTTCTGTATGCAGCCATGAGATCTTTCTCTGACCTTGTTCCAACAAAATCACAGAATGATAGACCCACCATTCCTTTCTCAAATCTCAAATGAAGAGCCCTAGTTTTTGACAAAATATTTGAAGTTCCATCATAGATCAGAAGAAGCGAAACAGCATGTTTAACAGCAGTTACAAGCATAATAACTCACATGAAAGGATTTGAACTACCAGTGCGGTTTCTCATCCTTGAAACAAGTTGATCAGCCATCTGCTCAATCTCGGGAAGAAACTTCAGAGCATGATAGTTGACCCTGCACCTCAGCTTGTTTATCTCTGGAGGAACATTATCATACCTGAATGATATGCGGGTAGTCTATCAGGTCAATGCCAGTTTAAAAAATCAGGCCACTTAAAGGATCATGAAAATCTAGTTACCCAAGTCGATCGACAAAAGGTTTTAGTGACATTATCTTCTTCTCCTTGACCCGTGGCAAAACATTATCTATGTAGAACTCTGCTGAAGCGTACTTGGGAATGTTCTTGACTGTACGCCTGGCAAGCACATAGTACAAGCTTTAGAAACACAAATGCAAAACGTAACACACTGTTGTAAATGGAAATAGTAACTATGTGCTCACGTGCAGCAACTACCCATTAATTGGAGTTCTTGTGAGATTTAATTTATTCATAAATCACTTCATTATTGTACTTATGCTGGCTATTCACAATCTCCTGTCAAGCCCAACCAACCATCTATTCAAACATCGTTGTATCTTTACATCAAAAGTATACATGAGACAAGCAGTAGCTCTTTTATTTCCTTTTGCTTGTCTGAGTACCTTGAAATATCCACCTATTTTTATTTTTCACATTCAATATAATCAGAAAAAGAAATAGTGAACTACTTGTCCAAGTTGATTTTAACTCGAACAAAAAAGCTTACTCTCCAACTTGCCAACGCCCAATACTGTCTTCAAGTGTGTCCAATCGATACCAAATTAGGAGCATGGAACCCCAAAGCTGTGATTCAACTCTAGAGCTCTTGTGCGATTTATGGTGTCAACAAGGTCTATTTACGAGAATACCATGTCCATTTTGGTTATTATCCTCATCACTATCTCTTAAAACTTCCGTGTAACTGAGATAATTCTAGAAATCTTGCACAAATCCTGTAGCTGTGGTGGTATGGGGATTAGAGAATTTTGTGCTGGGAGTAATTACCAATTTGAATTCTCATGGAGAGATGGTGTGTGTGTGTATATATATATGCATATATATACACAAATTGATAAGGCATTTTCCCAAGGATATATATTACGGAGCCCCATGCTTCAGCTCACACCCAATACATACTACCAATAAATCAATGTTGATGTTTACCTTGTTACGCTAACTCTTCAATTACCAATTTGAATTCTCATGGAGAGATGGTGTGTGTGTGTATATATATATGCATATATATACACAAATTGATAAGGCATTTTCCCAAGGATATATATTACGGAGCCCCATGCTTCAGCTCACACCCAATACATACTACCAATAAATCAATGTTGATGTTTACCTTGTTACGCTAACTCTTCACTTACCCTCCTTCAGTCTTGACATGCAAATGGCTAAACCCAAACGAGTTTTCAAAAAGTACCAAGTGTTTATATGGAAAGGATCCTTCAAAAACACAAAATTGCTAGAAACTGAACGCACCACTATCAGATCCAAATCCATATTCAGTACTCCTCCTAAGTCAATGTAACATTACAACTACACGACGACAAGGGCGACTGGTTTTTTTTTTTTATGATGTTAACTTGGATTTGTAGAGCACTATGTTGATTAATCTTGTCAGGGAATTATACTTTAAACTATTTAAGAAAACTATACTTAGAAGTTAGAACTGCTACATGAAAATGAAACTAGCATGCAAATGTAAAATGCTAAAAAAGCTAGGGGACCATACCTTATGCTTGAGAACAGCTCAGCTTTGTCAGTAAACCACTCTGGGATATCGCGAACAATTCGCACATCATCCTTCAGGTAGTTAATAAAATGATCTACGTCAAATATGTCCTCCAATTTCCTGTCAACACAGTTAACTCGTATCAAGAATAATCAAAGTCTTACCAACCTTTTGGAAAACTCTCACAACACAATGATATTTAATCTCGAATGTTTTTTTCCAACAAGAAACTGATCCAATAACCAAAAACCTCAATTTTAGTTTCTATGCAGTTTGACTAAAACCTCATTACAGTGCAACATTAAAAATTAATATCCATCCTTATGAGCAAAGAACAGCTGCTTCAGTCAAGTTTCCCTTACGTTTGGTCTTTCCATATCTGGTCTTGCTTTAATACTGGCAAAATAAGGGTGGCATTCATAATTTTGGCCACTGCAACAGCATTGCATATCTGCAAGGAAATGCATGACTAATTAAAGTGGTAAAAAAATCCTTTGTAAACACATAACAGAATTCATAGATATGCAGACAATTAAGGAAATACAATAGATAGTTTTCATTCATTAACTGACATGCAAAATAAGAAATAACTAAAAGTTACAGAGACAAATATAAAAAGATGGAAGACAAAAGCATAGCATATGACATGAAACATACAGCGATCCTTTGCTGGTTTAAGCCACCCTCAGCATGTATGAATATATAACCGTTTGTGGCATTCTCGGGCGGAATATCTGCAAAGCACCAAGCTATATCACTATTTTGCAAAATAGGAAGTAAACGGTTAAGAGATCAGCTATTCCATTTGGATGAAGATTCCAACAAGCTCAAGAGGTTTGTAGCTGTCAATGATACATCTAACCCAAAGAGGTTTGATGAATAACTTTTGGCAAACAAGGGAGTATCAGGCAGAAACCTGTTACACCATTTTCTCCACTTCTTAAGTAATGATACAAGTTTCATGAATGGGAAAACCAGCTCAGTTTTCTCACTTCTCAATGACACATGACATATACCAAAACCTATTCACAGAGTTCCACAGCTCTGTATCAAGGGTGACCTTCTAATTTACTCTATTCTAGATAGCTGTAATTCATAAAAAAGTTTAGGTGGGAAAACAACTAACATTTCCAGGCTCCAGAATGTAAAGATCTAAGAACAACATTGCAAGAAGCCGGTATAGATTACTTATATCAAAGAAAACACCGATAACTTCAAAATCTTAAAAATTTACATAAATAAATAAGAGGAATCAAAATACCAAAAAATATTAATGGAAGCCTTTAGAAAGATATTAAATGCTTACTTATCAAAACGATAGACGACAAATGCTTAAACAATAATCATTATAGCTATAACAGATAATTAGCCAAGAATTGTCTCTCAAAAAAAAAACAGATAATTAGCCAAGAACACAAGATAATTACATGGTCTCTTAAATTTGGGCTTTCTGTGTTAGTTGTTAGTTGTTACAGGGGACTGTAGAATGTTGCCCAACCTAGGGCTCCTGAACATTAACGAACAAAGATAGACTAAAGAAGCTGTCATGCACAATTACTGCACTTATGCTCCTCAAAGGGGATAAAAAACCCGAATACCAGAACAACAGGAAGCTCTGATATGGTTGAAACAATATAACAAATTTGCAAGAGCAGTGCTAGAATACCTTTCAGAAAGTGATGCTAGAGAATTTCCCATTTCATCAATGTGAAAGGGAAAATGAAAAGCTCACCTCTGAGGCTCTGACTGCAGTAAAACAAGAAGGATTCTGCATTTTGTGCAATATTCAGATTTGAGCACAGAATGGTTTGTGAAAAAGCTAATGCTGATAGGGGCATGACATAAGGAGCCCATTGGATAGAAATTTTAAGTTATTGGACCATTAATTACGATGGAAGGAAGGGGACAGAGGAGTAACTCTTGTTTGAAGGCAAAAAAATAGTTGTAACTAAGGAATTCTAGATCCAGCATTGGAGGGACTCCGAGGGAGGGATACATTTCTTTTGATAACCGAGAAATCTCCGAATGCTAGTAGCTGCATGGACGAAACTTGGTGATAATGGGCCTGCCCCTCTACTTTTCTCCTATGCAGAGAGGGATATTGCATTATAAGCATTCGAGTCCATGTGAGTTTTAAGAGGAAGGACCTATCAAAGCGTTATTATAAGTCCCTCTCTTTTCAACAGGAAGTTAACACTCGTATTTGAAACCTCACTTACCAACCAAAAGAGGAATGCTTGACCTATGCACATATCACTCACAATTATCCAACCAATATTTTAACACTTGGCTCTCTATCAAATCCCTAAATATTGGAGGATCTTTTACTTATTTCTACTCTTACTGTTTGATAAGTTCCTAAATCACTCCATGAGCATTAGAAGAAGAATCGTTCAAGAGTCTAATCCAATTGACCTAATAAATCAAATTATCAACAACAAAGATAAATTTGTAACTTAAATTCAACTACTAACAACAACATTCTTCAATTGCATAGGATGATACAACTTAATATTTCTGAACAAAGTTGTTAAGGTTGCCTGCCTTGTTCTTTTATCATTTCAGTAATAAGATGACATTTCTGTTCAAACACCAAGAATGCCTGCCACTCTACCCTGCACTCCCTTAAATGTCAGGCTTCGATCCGTCACGTGGTTCATCCAATACATTGTTGTATATTTGCATCTATAAAAGTCATTTTTCAGCTTCTATTAGAGGGGCAACGGATACAATCCATTCGAAAGGGGAGCAGAGCAGCAGGCAGGCAAAGCAGGGGGAAGAGATATGGATTGCACCGAAAGCAATGCCCCTAGCACCTAAGTGCCACAGTCTGAGCTCAGCAGCGCATTTACTATTTGGAGATGTATGGCGCCAAGCAGAAACATTTTTTCCATTAGCCGAGAAAAAAATTAGCTAAGGAATATCACTATCGTGGGGAAAAAAGAAAAAGATAGGATTGATCAAAGGCATCCGGCTGAAGTGTAATACTGAAATATATTTTTCTCGTTTCTCTTTGCACGGTTACCTTGAGGAAGAGGGGAGAGGATGAGGTAAATTCTCTAAACTCATAAACTTGAAGGAGTATATGAACCAAATTGCCCCACCAGAAGGCATGACAAGACAAATGTATAGATATAATTTCAAGGAGCATAAGAATACCTGATTTCAGTCCCTCACGTCGCTCCGCACAAGGCTTCCATGAGGTTGTTGATGAATAAGGATTCTCCCACAAGGAAGAAGGTTCTTTCACCTAATAAAATTAGACAGATTGGACGTTTGACTACATTGATGGTAGTGATTATGTAATATGATGCAGTAGCAGACAAAAGGGTAGTTTTTCAAGAACATACCGGTGGACACTGAAGAGTTATACCATCCTTTTTGCACAAATATGGAGCATTCTACAGAGAAAAAAGCATAAACAGTGTTTTAATCGCTGAAATTGAGTCAAAGAACATCAGATAGGGAAATACATCAAACATTCTTTCAATAATAGTTCGTTAAACCAAATCCAAAGGCCAATGTAGCACACAAAACAATAACAGCCACAAATGAAATCCTTTATATGAAGAAAGTCGAGGAATAAAGATGCTTACACAGCCCACAATTTGATTGATATCAGAGATATGTTAAAGCAAACTTAAGCTATATGACATGTTAGTATTCATATAAGAACAACTCTAAAGGATTGGCTTGCATTTACCAAATTACATGGCATTACTTAATTACACTAGCGGCCGAAAGGCATACATTTCTATTCTAGTAAACATATTACGGAGTTAAAATCTTAACTTGATCAATGATATCAAAAGGACTTCTTGTATTTATCTCTAGTCGATGCACATCTTCTCTAGTAAACATTATATGGAAGTTAAAGTCCTGACTTGACCAAAAGTTATCAAAAGCACTTCCTAAATTACTTCTAGTTGCTTCAAATTGACCAATCAGATTCATTCATTCCAGCAATGGCATATAATTTTATCATTCAAGGCAAATCACATGTTCTCTTAAAATACACCTTCCCCAAATCCCACACTTTTTCCTACCCGAACCTTATGAGAGCATAACAGAAACATCTAAGCCTTAATAATCTCAACTAGTTGATACCAGCTTCAAACTAATTAGAACCGCAAAATCTTTTGATTAACTAGAAATATCCAAACTAGAAAAAAAAAAAGAGTTTCCAGTGAGCAAATTGAGATGTGATACATACAAATGTGTATGTGTGTGTTTTGAGATCAATAAAATGAAGGCTTACCAAACGATGTACGACGGAGGAAATCAGGACGACTAGTGAAAGTATGAGAACAACAAGAAGAAATAGCCAGATCTTGAACTTGTGAGGGTGAGACCTCGATTCATCAGGGAAGAAGAAAGGGAAAAGAGGTTGAAGATGCGAAGAGAGGAATGAACGAAACCGATCTCGAGGATACCGACCACGATAATCATCGTCGTCATCATCAGCCTTAGGAGCACCGTCAGGAACCAAAGGAGATGAGGAAGCGGTGACGTCGTCTCGCTTCCTAGGTGACGCTGTAACTCGGTTTCCGATCGAGCTTGAGTGGCGTAGCTCCGCCATTGCTCGCTTCGGACTGAACGCCAGTTTGCTTCGCCGGACTCCGGCGTGTAGTTAACGTTGACGGAGTAACTGATAATTTTCTAGAATTTCGGCTCCGGCAACGGCTATATTCAGTCAGTGTGTGAAAGAGTGCTGAGTTTCCAGATCGGTGATCTCTTGACTTACCTTATTAGAAAATAGTACATTTTGACGGGTAAATGTTTACTTAGAGCCCCTCATATTTTCAAATGTGAGATCTAACCCCCTTCAATATGACTATTGTTTTTTTTTTCAACCTCAAAAAAGAATATGAGCATTTCATTCAATAATTCCGATACCAAAACAAAATTAAGAAGTACATAATTTTATACTCATTTTAGTTTTTAATCCATCTAATTAAATGAAATATTATGAATCTATTCAATAAAAATTGTTTGAGAATAAATTTTATGAAGTGTAATCAAAGATTAATTAAATGAAAAAGAAGGTTGAATATATTCTTAAACTATTAGTTAAACTATTGAAAATAGTTTAAATACATCCCCTTTTATAATTTTAGTTCAAATATATTCCTAATTTTTTTTAACAAACTAACACATGTCACCTTAAATTAAATAACTCACCCCCAATTTTAAATACACAATTTCTTTATGAAACTCACCCATTTTCTACATTGACCAAATTTGAATCAAACTCATTTTCATAATCATCTTCTCAACCTGTAGTACTTTTATTAAAATCAACATCTAACCGCGGAAGCTCTTGAACTCAACTTTGAAATAGATATACAACCAATGATGATACAAACAAACAACTCCAATAAAGATATCACATTGTTAATTTCATTTTTACCTTTTGTCAAAATATGTCTAAATCATCTTAATTTTGCATAGAATGGAAAAACATAAATTAATTTCCGGTGAATTAAAATCTGATTATTAAAATCTACAAATTTTATTTCGATTATAATAATATTTTAGTGAATTAAAATCTGCTTCAAGTCGTATATTTTGTTTGTGTGTGGGTTGACAAGTTGAACCTTAGGATCTTTTAATTTAAATATTAAAGTGCCCGTATGATACAAATTAATTCCATAAGAAAGGACATGAAAAATAAATTGATCAGTTCACAGGTCAAAAACATCATTTCATGATTGCAAGAAATTTTTAAGTGGAGAAAATATGACCCCCACACTATATGGATGAGTTTAGGGATGACAATGGGGTGGGTTTAAGGTTGTGCGAGTGGGTGGAATGTGGGGCGGGTTGAAGTGGGTTTTTTAAAAACTAATATGGGGCAGGGCGGGTAGAGAGTATATGTGATTTTATGTGGGTTCAAACTTAAGAGTGATAGAACATTATTTATTAAGATAACTGTTTTATTTAAAGCTACTAAAATATTCAAGATATTAAATGAGAATAGTTCAATAAAAAATAATACACTTTCTTACATGTTTGCTAATTGACTTCTAAAAAAGAAATTGAAGTCATTATCCTATTAAATTAATACAACTTAATGAAAAAATGAATTTATTTTTATGAATTTTATTTTCGGAAAACGGTAAAAAATATCCCTAAACTATCTGAAATAGCTCACATTTATCCTTAAACTATATTCCGGCTCAAAATTATCCTTCCCGCCATACTATTGGGTCATACCTACCCTTCTAATTAACAAAAGTATGTTAAGTGTCACATGGACGCCACATAAGCGCCAAACATTTCCCACTTCCACGTGGACTAAGTAACCAATTAACTGATGGGTTAGGCCTAAAATAAATAAATAAATTTAGATAGGCCTAAAATAAATAAATTTTAGCCCTAATAAGATCATTAATATCTAATTTTTCCCTCATTTAAATATGAAATATATTTGTGTTTTTTTAAGTTTTATGTCTAATTAAATCATGAATAAGCTGGTCTTCTAGAGTTTGCAAAATAGATGCAGGAAAATTATTTAATTTTCTTATGGGGCATCAGTTAAAACTTGTTAACTTGTTATGAATTGTGATTAATTTGTTACGAATTATGGTACTTCTGTAAGTATATTTGTAAGTCTACGTGGAAGTGGAAAATGTTTGGCGCTTATGTGGTGTCCATGTGGCACTTAACATACTTCTATTAATTAGAAGGATAGGTATGACCCAATAGTATGACGAGAAGGGTAGTTTTGAGCCGGAATATAGTTTAAGGGTAAATGTGAGTTATTTCGAATAGTTTAGGGGTATTTTGAGCCTTTTCCGTTTTATTTTTAGTATCAAATTTAATTAGAAAAAGAAAATATTTAAAAAATTATGTGGGTAGGTTCATGTGGGGCAGGTCTATGCAGCGCGCGTAAGGAGAGTTGAAAATGAAAAAAAAATGTTATGCAGGGTGGGGCGGAACGGATTAAAAATTTTACGGGTTAAACTCATCCGCCCCACCGCCACTGCGCACTGCCCCATTGTCATCCCTAGGTGAGTTTCGTGGTGATTGAGTGCTTATTTTAATGAAAATTTTGGATGGATAAAATGACCATGAAAATGGGTTAAATTGGTGAATTTCTTAGAGAAATTGGGTAATTAAAATTAGTGGTGAGTTATTTAATTCTTACGCCGATATACGTTACTTTGTTAAAATTAAGGGAATATTTGTGTCATATCGTGAGGAGTATATTTGAATCCAAAGTATAATGAGGGGTATATTTAAATTGTTTCCAACAACATATTAATATATTTGACCATTTTCCGTAAATACTAGTGATTGTATGGCTATGAAAATCAAATATTATTCACTTTAATTGAAATTATGTTTTACCATGTTTTTATAGTGAATATTACGAATTTGAATGTACTTTTTTTAAATATGGCTAAATATTAATTTTTTAAAATATCTATCTATATTACGTTAAAAGCATCAACTCCTAACCTAAATGTTAAAATACTAAATTGCCCCTATTTTTCCTTACAGAACCCCGCGCTATATACACCCTTTCGCAAAAGCCGGCTCTTATCCCTGATACACTTTGAACATACCTCTTCAGCCGCTTTATACATCCATTCAAGAACGACATCACTTTTATCGCCTCCGCAATGAAGAAACACCTCCGTCCAGCAATCTCAAACAGTCACACCCCACCGCTTCCCACTATTTATAACTCTAAAATTGTAATGCTTCTCCCCATCAAACACAGATCAGTTACAGTTTACACACTGGTATGCAACTGACACACCCTCTCATTCACAATACTGCCTTAATACGTCTTACTTTTTTTTTCCACCAAATTAATTGTTTTCCATGCACGCAGAAAACTCGCAAACACAACATATTTGTATCTGCTCAGCCATTTAACAAGTTGTAAGTTATTTCCTTCTGTATGACATTTCCTTAGTAGTTTAAAAAGTTACAAGAACACAATATGAAACACATTCCAGATGGAATCCTTCCCTTTGTTCCTTTCCTTTGCGGCAACAATAACATCTATGATTTTTTGGCGTACGTATATACATTCCCCTGCCCTTTATAACTACAGATTTCCTATATATATGTTACTTCTAACCTTACAATTGTGTTGTTTACATCTTACTTATGCATCACATTCACCCCAACTCTGACTTACATACCTACATCGGCGATTGTTCGCTCATCTGGCTACATACAATTTTCTGCCAATTTTTTTAAAAAAAATAGAAATAACATTGTTGCACTCATCTCCTCAGGTACCTGCAATCATCGAGTTCAACCCACATGGCAACTGAAACGGAACTAGCAAAACAGAGTGTCCCGATAAATAAGTTACCAAAAAGCTCAGTTGATTTTATAATTAGAGTCTTAGTTATTCGAAAGGTTCAATAACACCTTACAAGAATTCAAGGCATGAAGGAATTTTTAGAACTATCATATTAGTTGATGAAGAAGTAACAACATTGACACTTTTAGTTACGTTATCGTACTATTGTTCATGTTTGTTGTACTTATGTCACCCCTGCTTAATAATAGGGGACAAAGATTCAAGCAACGCTATTTAATAAGCATATCGAAACATGGAAGGACTCCTTGAAGCCAAATAAGAGTTACTACATTGCTAAAGAATGTTTAGATCGTGTCAACCCCAACTACTCTTCTGTGCATAAAGAAGTTGAATTGGCCTTTACAGACAACACAATCATAAAGCAGACTGACCATGAGGTTTCAACACAGAAATTCTCTGATGGCTTTTTATCATTAGACGATGCTGATAAATACCTAATGGTGCTATTCTAGGTAACTACCCAAACGTCAAAGTTGCTATTTTCATGCTCCATTACGTAAGTGTTATCACTAATTTACATGAGCTATTTCATGACTTGGTTTGCGTATTAGTTTCGGTGAGTCCCCTCATTCAAAATGCGACTTCTAAGAGACGGGAAATAGTTGTTACAAATGAGTTGTAAGTTGCGATGATTCATAATATGTCATCTATATAGTGATATGGTGGTGTCCTGACTTTTCACTCCTAACTGATAATCTAGGATGGAGCATACAAATGTAACTCTTTGGGGAGATTTTGCTGAAAATAACGGTGCATTCCTGGAAAAGCTTAAAGATAATGAACCTATACTGGGCTTATGTGATGTTAGAGTCTCAATCTATAAAGGTATCCAATAGTCTATTGTAGGTGTTTATCGAATAGACACTTACTATAGCTCATGTTTTTTACAATTAACATGTTTTTCTCATACTAGGCCAATTTGAAATCTCTACTATTCCTGTGAGCAGCGTTTTAATCAATCCAATGTTCGAAAAAGCAAACGACCTTCGAGCCTGGTACATTACATTATTCACAAATATGTTCAGCATTGTTACTTTAACCCAACTGTCAAAACTAATATTCAAACTACATTTTGCCATTGTAGCCAAGTTAAATCAAACATTGCTATAAAACGACATAATTCCTCTATTATCATTGTTATGCAATTACATATCACCATAAATCTGGAAAATCTATGCACTGAACACACCTCACTCTAAATGGCTTACACCGTTAACTAACCTTATTGTAAATACAGGTGTGAAATCATAAAGGCCGACAAAAAAGATATTACGGTAACACCAAGTAAGGTAATGAGAAGAGCTATAGAAGTTCCGTTGGTCCATATTCTCGATGGGTTGTTGGCTGATTCACATGTACATACTAACCGATATTCCACCCCTCTTTAAATAAAATTCATTTGTATGTTAAACATTTCACAAATATGGTATATTGGCGTTTTGCAAGATTGTATGTACAAGTTCAAAGCAACAATTATAGACATATTCAATAAAGATGAGCCATGGTATTTGTCATGCAAAACATGCCACAAGAAAGTGAAAGTTATAGAAGAGGTTGTAGCTTGTACCAATTGCAACATTGATAATGTAGCATATGAAATGAGTTCGACTCAGTTAAAACTCCATTAAACATTTACTCATTATAAAACATATAAACTTGACATATTGAATTATTACCCCTATTTTGAAGAAACTGCTTACGACTTGAAGTGTGTGGTGGAGAACAACGTGCTCGAGTCATACGTTTTGAAGCGGTTAAATATTTACTAGGCTGCAACGTGCAAGAGTACATACAATCAACCTTAGGAAAGGTATGATCTTTATTTATAGAGTTGACTGAATGTCACGCCATATTTACATAGTCTAATGTGTACCTTACTGCCAACCTTCCAACTAACATATTCAATTGTTTACATCTTATCAAGAAGGGAGAATGTCACAACTATCGCAAATTGGTGTTGAGTAAAGACAAGCAATTCAACTTTTTTGTCTGAGTTGATTTGACTGATTCAAACCCCCGAAGGAGCTTAATTGTTGAAGAAATATATCAAGTGGAAGATGAAGCACTAATTATCATGGAAGAAGAAGTAAAATCAATGAGGAAGTACAGGAAGAGGGCTAAGAAAATCACAAATGCAATGGCCCAATCAACCTAAAGAAACCCAAAGCCGATAAAAATTAGACGTCGTTTTGAATTATGTAACTAAACAATGTGTAGCTTCTACTGTATAACCAATGAGTGTATCTTATTACTGATTTATGTGTGAATTCATATTTGTTAGTTGTCTATATTGCCTCTGTTGGATATTACCTTCGTTCCATAAACAACTCTTATGCGATGGCTACCCCTAACTCCACCAACCAGACTATGGTTGTCCACCTCAGAATGCTTACAAATCTATTATGGTTCATATGTACAACGATGACTTCCTAGGAAGATTGAATAATATTCAATTTTCATTCCATTGGATAAAAAGTTCTTTCACGCAAGTACACTTCTACATAAATAACAAATACTGCCCCATATTGTACTTGTCGTATATCCATTAAAACAGAAACCAACTCTCCAAGGCAACATCTCAACGCAGCAGTCCAGACGTAAAAAAAACACACACACAACAAATCCAAACAACCCACAACTATCTCTACTAAGTAGGGGTATTTAACAAGTACACCAACTTAACCTGCAGGTATAATTTTACGGGGTAAGGGCAAATGAAAAATAAAGTTATTATTGTTGTGCCGCAATTAAATAGAACTATTACTTAACGAGTCATTAACCTATGTTCTATATCAAGAAAATCACTAAACTTACATCTTTAGGACAATAAAATCACTCATATAAAATTATTATTACAAATCACATAATTAATTTGTATATCATGATATAATAATGAAGAAATTGGTCAAAATCACTATCCCATTATAATATCATTTTCAATACACGAACTAACAGTAATTAATGCTTTTCAATTGATCAATGACTACTACTTCATTAATGTTACTGTTTGCTAGATTTAATTTTATTAAAAATATAATCTTATAATGCAATTGATATTTAGAGTTAGTTGTTCATTATTTAAATCGTGACTATGCTATTTAAAATAAAGTAATTTCTTGATAAATTAAATTGACTGATTTTTTGGATATAAAAGCTTTTTATTAATAAAAACTAAGTTTATTAATTTTGATAGATAAATAACTAAAGTTGTGTGACCTTAATAGTTATTATCTCTCATTGTAATTGCTAAGAACCAATTAGAATTACGTAATAGTAAAAAGAGTATATTATATCACATTCCAGATTTCCACGAAAGGCCCATATATTGAAAGTCTTGAATCCTGCAAAATCAGAACATTACACTTACTAAACCAGCCGACAGGGGCAAGCAACGCATCAGCCAATAGATGCGCCTTCTCTAAACCATCGCGACTTTCTGATTGCTTTGCGCTGCACACCAAAAGTCATCAACCAACAAACGCGCCTTCTCTAAACCATCGCAACTTCTGGATGTTTTGCGCTGCACACCAAAAGTTGCCTCCTCAATCGTTGCAACCACTTCGACAAACCCCTACTAAAAATACTGTGGCACTGCACCATTTGACAAAAAGAACTCACTAAAATTTACTCCTTCATCCAGATCTTCAGGATCTTCCAGTATATTTTAGTCATCACATTCCATACTTCCATCAGTAAATAAAACAAAAGATTGAGACTCAGTGACACATTCATTTACACAAATCATCCGCATGATCAATTTGGGCACTACTCTATTGTGCTTTCATATTAAATAACACCCGCTAGACTAAAAACATTACACAATAATATCACGCACTGCGAATTACAAATTGTAAGGTTCCCTTAATTCTGTTAACACATTCATAAACATATCGATTATCCTACCGCTTGCACTCCTCTGTTATGCTCTCATATTAGATAACACCCGCAAGACTAAAAACATAACACAACAACATCACGCACTGTGAATTACAAATTATAAGTTTCCCTTAATAATCCTAACACATTGATAAACAGATCGATTATCCTACCTCTCTAAACTACATCCAGTAATGTCATATGCATCATGCTTCTCATAATAATGAAAAATATAAAAATCCATGGTGGCAGTAAAATAATGGCTTCATCTTCTATTTGTTCGTCTATCGTATAGTAGGATAAATTATACATTTCCATCCCTAAGTTCACAACTTCAAAAGTAATACGGCAGAGTACATAGTGATCCCAATTATACATATGATAGACATTGCTTGATGAGCGCAAATCTAGCATACAATTGTAACTGTCTCATTACTCCCTTGGCCACCCCAAAAACCATCCTAAATGATAAGACATAAATAGAGAACAATCCAACAAAAAAGATGCCTCAAGGAGATGTAATACAAGATTATAAGTCATTCGGGTTGTAGGGAATAGAGAATGCAATTAGTAGTTACACCGGATAATTATATACGCAGACATTTCGAACATATGACCTGAACATAAGTAATCTTTAGGAGGCTAGGCAGCAGATTGTGCAAATATGGTTTCTATTATATCATATAGGATTCAATTGCTTCGCTATTCGAATTATATTACCCCTATCATCTTACACAAACACTTTCCCGCTTCATATATAAAATAGGACAACTACACAACGTCCTCCCCCAATCCTGCTCTGGAGGTAATATTGGTTTACCACATAACATAATTAACTTGGTGCTACATAATCACATTATCAAATTTTCAACTAATGAGTTTTTACATTCACAAATTGTCATACAGGAGACCATTAACTCGACGAAAGTTCAATTAAATATGAAAGTGCAACAGAATCAGCAACCCAAAACAAGAGGTATGTTTACCAAAATGTTTGTTTAACGTCAAAATCAAACTTACAAACCAACTAAAGATACTAGAATTATAACATCATCACATCACATTGGCACCAGGGGTCAAGCGCAAAATACTCTCGGATGTAGATAGGTCCTTGCGAAGGGTTGAAAAATTTGTAGCATCAACTAATCAAATAGAAGATGACCACGCTTATGAGCCGTAGGTGAAGAAGCGGAAAAAACTGTTAAACGTATAGCTATATCTGAGGTAAATGTTGACGGAGGTATAATTACTCAATTAGTCCACACTAACAACTTGATATAATTTATGGTGTCACCATATATAACATTTGCCCAAAAATATTATTTTGCTTTGTGTTATAGGGGTAACTAATGGGAAGTTCACAACAACATCAACTTATAATCTGGAAAAAAAACAAGAATGTACCTATTGCCATGCTCTGAGGTTTGAATATGAGCCCTCAACCTTCTGTTGCGGAGGTGGCTATATCTGTTTAGCACCTAATGAAGTAGTCGATGACTTTTATAAATTATTTGTGGCTAACTCAGAAGATGTCAAGTTATTCAGGAAAAATATACGCGCGTATAATAGTTGCTTTTACATCATTTGGAGTTAAGCTCGATAGGGACTTGGCATCTTCCAAGAAAGAAGTATCCAGTTTCAAGGCACAAGGACAAATATATCATAATCTGCCATCATTAATCCCAAACAATGACAGACCATGGTACTTACAACTATAATTCTATGATACAGACCATGAATTAGCGAATAGAATGTCGGTACTAGAAGATGCCAATTTATCAGAGGAAGTCATGACCAAAATAAGATACATAATGGAGCGAAATTCATATGTAAAATTCTTCTCATAGCTTAAAGAACATACGAGGTTTCAAAATCTAAAAATACGCATAGCTGTGAATGCTTCATTAGACCGACGGGTGTGTAACAAACCCTCGATAGATCAGGTGACGACTATTTGGGTAGACGGTAACAATCCAAATACACAGTTGAAAGAGATATTGCAGTACACGAGCACTCAAGTTATAAACATCGAGTCAAACATTATTATGGTTGTTATGAACCGCTTCAATATCCTCTAATACTTCTAAAAAAGAAGGAGGTTGGCATCGAGGAATACAAAAGTGTTCTAATCCAATCAACAACATTCAAACATCTGCAATAACAAGTTCCCAAATAGGTAGATCGTCATTCACAAATGCCACAGAGATGTTTGCCAACGAAGAACAAGGTAACCACTTATAAATATAGTCAAGAAAAATATACTTTCATTTGCCTAGCATATTACAACTTGTAACTTAAAATTTACAGCTGGTACAAACATAATATGGATAAGTTATCTAAGGACAAAAAACCCAAACAACTAGCGGTCATGTAGTTTTTCCATACACAAATTTTATTCCTAAAGGGATGGCGCAAGGAATTAAAGTTTTATAACATGACTAACATTAGTAAACTATTGTACTCAAAGTACCTATCGACTAATAACTACCTCTGACCTATCATAATTATAATATATTTATGCATTCCTATCTTATCATACCTATTTGTCAGTTGCAAGAAGAACAATTATATATATCCATGCACCACTTTAGGTTCAGTTGTAGAAACTGATTGACCATAAAAATGGGTCAAAATAGACCATATGATTTAATTTGTGTGACAAAACCTCCTTCCACATAGTTTACTTTACGTATTAAAATAAAACAAGATGCTCTCAATAACAGCGTTGCATTATCTAGTTATGTCCATGAATTTCCCACAACAATAATCAATAAGCCATAACAAGTACTTTTAAATTCATGTAGGTGTACGACGCGAAATAAAATGTTGTGTTTCCTGCAGGGAGTACTACTGTTATAAACTACAAGTCCGAACGGGTGACAAGTCCATATTATTACTGTGCGGGAGATTGTTGCAGCAATTTGTTGTGGACATATATATCAAAATAGAAACAACAAGACTTGAATATTATCGATTAAAGCAATTAAATTATCGAAGGGAGATACTCCAAGGTATTGTTGATAGTGTTATGGCCGGCGAAAGTAGAGGAGACAAGGTAAGACAGAGGGTACTACTACCAAGATCGTTCATTGGAGGCCCTAGGGATATGCGACGACGGTATATGGATGCTATGGCGTTGGTTCAAAAGTTTGGAAGACCAGATCTATTCATCACTATGACATGTAACCCAAAATGGGTTGTGATTGAAGAAGCATTGTGTCCAGGTCAACTACCTCAAGACAGGCTTGATTTGGTTACCAGAGTGTTTCGAGCGAAATTGCAAGACTTGAAAGACCAAATTTTTAAAAAAGAAATATTTGGACCGATTGCAGCACATGTTTTCGTGGTAGAATTCCAGAAAAAAGGCTTACCACATATACACTTACTTCTAATATTTAAAAAAGGTAATAAGATACTATCAGCAGATAAGTATAATAGATACATTACTGTAGAAATCCCAGATAGTTCCACACATCCAAAATTAAGTGCATTAATTATCATACATGGACCTTGCGGGAAAAAAGTAAGACAAGCCCGTGTATGGAAAATGAAATGTAAATTTCACTATCCCCGGACATTCAACAACAAAATAATACAAGGAAATGATGGATATCCGATTTACAGAAGAAGAAATAATGGGAGAACAAGTGAGGTCCGGGGAATGAAGACGAATAATCAATGGGTTGTACCTTATAATTCATACTTGTTGATGAGATATAATTGTCACATTAATGTTGATGAGACCTCAACATTAATGTGACCTCAATATATATAAAGGACACGACGAATGTACCGTACATATAGAATCAAACAATGGGGAAAAATTCATTGATGAAATCAAAAGCTTCCAAGATGCACGTTGGGTGTCTCCATCAGAAGCAATGTGGCAAATTTATGAGTTTAACCTAATTGAAATGCAACCAGCAGTTATAAACCTGCAATTACATCTACCAGGCAAACAAACAAGTAATTTACAAATTTTAGTCAAATATTAGAGATACTAACAATTTCTAGCCGATTTTTTTTGTTTGTTTAGAATATACTTACAAAACAATATGTAGTATGGTACTGGAAGAAGCAAAATCTACAAACTATCGTGGGATCGGATTTTGTAAACCAAACAATGCTTACCCAGTATTTCAGGATGTGCTCTAAAGACATTGAGGCTCGCAAGTGTCTTTACAGAGAATTTCGAGAGCATTATGTTTGGAACTCCCACTCTAAAATTTGGACGAAAAGAAAATCACGCACTGTCATTGGTCACATAAATATTGGTAAGACAATTACACTTAGTGTCTATGTCAATTAAACACACAAACTTTACATAATAAATGTATCTACTCAATATCGCAGCGAATCCTAGAGAAGGAGAAAGGTATTACGAAATGCTATTATTGAATCAATTTCGAGGGTCAATTTAATTTGAAAACTTACTTACGGTTAATAGAAAGCATTGTGAAACTTTTAAGTAGGCAGCCAAAGAAAGAGGGTTATTATAATCGGATAACAGCATAGCAGAATGTTTACGCGAGGCTGTCACCTTCAAGATTCCCAGCGCTCTTCAATGTTTGTTTGCTACAATCTTAGTTCATTGCAACCCAGCGGATGTCAGATGTCTTTGGGACACATATTACAGTGATATGTTCGAAGACTTTCAAAGAAGCCATTTCAGCACAACTAACGCACAAATACAATGTACCTTGAAAAGTATTAACTATTACTTGGAGAGTATGGGACAAAGTGTGGACAAATATGATATCACTCAAATCAAACAACAAGTACATCAAACTGACCCAGATGAATGTAGAGAAATAATAGAAGAACTGTCCGTGAAGGTGCCAGTTGAAGATGTTGATGTTGAATCAAAGTCGAATCAAGAACAAGCACAAGCTTTCAATACCGTTCTCGAAAGGGTCAACTCAGAAACACCGGGGTTATTCTTTGTAGATGGGTCTGGGGAGCCGGGATAACTTTTCTATATAGGGCGTTACTAGCAAAGGTGAGATCAAAAGGTATGATATCATTGTTATCTGTAACCAGTGGTGTAGCAGCAATATTGCCAGGAGGTCGTACAACACATTTAAGATTTGGCATACTACTACAAGCAAATAAGACAACGATGACAAATAAGTCAAAACAAGGTGGGGGAGCTAAACTAATAAGACAAGAAAAATTAATAATATGGAACGAAGCACCCATGACTAAGTGACACACAAGTGAAACAATCGACATAAGCTTTCGCGATATAATGGATAACGACATACCTTTTGGAGGTAAAGTCATGGTACTTAGAGGGGACTTCCGTCAAGTTTTGCTTGTTGTACCAAAATCTACACGCGCAGAGACGATAGATACAAGTTTAGTTAAGTGGTATATTTGGCCTTTAATGGAAAAGATTAAACTTTCAACAAATATGCAAGCAAGAGCAGATACGACTTTCAGTGACTTCTTGCTTCGTATTGAAAATGGAGAAGAAACCACAATACATGATAATTTAATAGCACTTTCAGAACAAATGACTGCCCAACTAAGTCAGGATAGTAATCCAGAAGAATCATTAGTCACGAAAATATTTTCATCGCTTCAACAAAATTACAGATTTACTGACTATATATCAGAACGGGCAATCTTAGCAAGTAGAAATGAATTTGTAGAATAACCTAAATGAAATGATGATTGGAAAATTCCCTGGAGAAATCAAAACATATACTCCCTCTGTTTCAAAAAGAGTGGTCTGGTTTGACTTGACACGGAGTTTAAGAAATTAAAGAAGACTTTTGAATCTTGTGGTCCTAAATTAAAGTTATGTCAAATGTACAAAATTGCCCTTAATCTTGTGGTCTTAAACATGCCATGTGAAAAGCAAAAAGTAAAATGTTACCAAAAAAGAAAATAGGTCATTTTTTTTTAAACTGACTAAAAAGGAAAGGAGGTCATTCTTTGTGAAACGGAGGGAGTATCAGTTTTGACTTAGTGGAAGATGATACCAACAACTAATATCAAGAAGAATACCTCAACACCTTAACACCAAATGGACTCCCACCGCATAGGTACATTATCAAATCCTTCTAAACTTTTACAAATGTCTTATTATGATACTTCATAGCGCAAAAAAGAAGTCAACAATTACATGCTTACAGAAACATAACAATTAATGAATCTTTACATTGTACAAATTAGGTTAGTGTTGAAAGAAAATACGCCTATCATGATGTTGAGAAATCTAGACCCCTCAAATGGTTTGTGCAATGGGACACGATTAATTTGTAGATGTTTTGACAAGAATGTCATACATGCCGTAATAACAGTAGGACAATATGCCACAAAGCAAGTGTTTATTCCAAGGATACAACTATCACCACCCGATAATGAAGGATATCCTTTCAAATTTATTCGGAAACAATTTCCAATACGTCTATATTTTGCGATGACAATAAACAAAGCACAAGGTCAAACAATACTGAATGTTGGATTGTACCTACCACAACATGTTTTCTCACATGGTCAACTGTACATAGCACAATCTAGAGGAATATTTATGGCGAAAACAAAAGTATTGGTCATGACTGAACAACACACAAAGGGACATACATAAAAAATATTTGTGTACAAGGAAGTTTTAGGCAACATTTGATTACTACTAAGAATTGGAAGCAATCAAACATGGAAAAACGCACACACACAAAATACAGCAAATGAAAGCTTAATTGGATGTATTCAAACGTTTGGTGGAAGAAGAGACTATATGAACAACACCAGAGAACTAGCAAATATGACATTACACTTGTGTAGATTCAATTATGTAAATATACAGTTCAATTATTAAACACTATTTAAATGGGACATGTTATTCAGGACATAACATAACTAACAACCCAAACTGTTAGGTCCTGCAAAATTATTTGCAAACAAATGTCGTAACAACAAATTTATAATACGACCCTCGCCTATACATGTGTTACAAGGCAACACAAAGTTGCGTGACTCGTCCCTAAGTATGGCGTACTGAATAATGAAATACAAAGACATGTTATGTACAACTGAAATACACATTATCGATAAACGTCTCCGTGTATGGGGATGTCAACACTTGGCATACACGTCGAATGCACGACCACCTCAGAGCATCTCCAACCCTATCCTCTATTTTACTCTCCAAATATCGAGTTTTCTATTTTTTCAGACAACTACCTCCAACCCAATTCTCTATTTTACTCTTTAAAAATGAATCTTTTTCTCTCTCCTTAATATTATATTATTATTTCTATTTCATTTTTTATTTTCTTATGTCATAAAATAAAAATCATTCTCATTGCAAATAATCACTCTATAATCTTTATGTAATACAAAATTTCATTTTTTTTCAAATTCTTCATTTAATATAAAATTATATTTTAATCTAAATTAATAACATAAATTACAATAAATATTACATATAATACATATTAATGAAAAATCAAAATAAAAGTGAAATCATTAATGAAATATGACTACATCATAAATATTGTATCATCGTAAAATTTATTTTAAATTTTACATAACTACTCAACTTTCAAGACTATTACATTACTCTCATAAATGTTCTATTAATGTATTAGGGAGTTCAAAATGAGCAATTTTTTGTCCTTATATTTTTAGGTGTAGCTAAAAATTGTTTAAATTAACAATTTCATCTTGTATCCAATTATTTCGTGTACTAATTTACTTCCCCTATTTCATTTTGAACTATTGCATCAAATATTTTCATGCTCATTAAAAAGTGTAGTTTAATAATTTATCACTATAACATAAAAGTATATTGTTTGAATTATCATGTAAATTTTGTGCAATTTAAGTTACATAATTTAAAATGACAAAAAAAAATTAAATTTTTTTTAAAAAAAAATTGTTAATTCGGGATGAAAGTAGTATACTTATCAATTATGTGTTTTAGATGTTATATTACTTAGAAAATAATTACAAATATTAGAGACTTAATTAATAATCTTATATAATCTAAATAATATTAAAATAACTTTAAATTACATATTTAAAGTGACAATTTTTTTTAAAAATAAAATAGAAAAATTATTAATTTGGGTGGAAGTAGTAACTTGTTAATAATACATGTTTAGATGTTATATTACATTAGAAAATAATTACAAATGATAAAAACTTAATTAGTAATATAATAGAAATAATATTAAAATAATCAAAAAGTAAAATAGAGAGGTGTAGTAGTTTTTCAAATTTGGAGAACTACTATTCACCTCTCTATAATTGAAGAATAAAGAATGAAAAAGAGAATGCTTGGAGAACCCATTCTCTATTTTACTCTCCAAATATAGAAAATAGAAAGTAAAATAGAGATGGATTGGAGATGGTCTTTACCATACACTTTTGCCATTAACAAAATATTACACAAACAGTCATAAATTCCAATTGTCACATCATGGACAGTCACCAGCGACCATCCACCAACAGACGTACCTACTCGCTAACCTCTCTTTAAAAAAAATCAGCGCAGATTCAGCAAGAAACAAACTGTAGTATCACAACAAAAATCCAAATTCACCAATAAACGAATAGCTATGCCTTGTTACTGCCTTAGAATATTAGACCTTCCAACTAGAGTTTGCGAAATTCAATAACAGATCATCAAATGGTCCTGAAACACTCACAGCAGCGCCACATGGGTGGTCAAACACAATAGGACAACATGTGCCTACTACTTTGAACGATCCCACATCTCCAAAAATAGAGTTGCCCCTGCAAAAGTCAAATAATAATATATACTTGCACCTGGAAAGAAACGGTTCACACACAGCGGCAAACGAGCTACAGTGAAGCCCAAAGTTGATTGTGACAAATAGAGTAGGAATACATTTTAATGGTTGTATCAACCTCAAGACGAGGCAACCACGTGCAACACACGTGCGGTAAACCTAGTATATTTTTAAAAGATTGAATAATTTACATGTGCAAAAGAATTCTAGTATTTCGAAAATTTAAAGAATTACTTGTTATATACTCCTATAAATTACTATGATTAAGAATAAAACATATTTTTGGATGATAAAGCAAAATATATTGCTAACTTGTTCAATTATTTTTTTCTTATCCAATTACATCTTATTTTACTTTTAAAACAAAACTAAATATTTGAATTGCAGAATAAATCATAATTATTCTGCAACTAACTCTTCAAATTTCAAATTTAATAACCACTCGGAAGAAAATATACAAACCAAAGTGTAAGCAAACCACACAATTAAAATTGCCCTCGAAATGAATCATTGCTGGGATTTTTTTCTTTTTATAAAAAGAATTATGTGATTTAACTCAACATAGGTAAAATTGCGTGAAAAGATATGAACATATTTATTTATTTCTCGTTAATTGTTGTCATTGAAGGAGAAATAAATGTTACATATTTCGATGTTATTGGTCGTTTGTTGGTCAATTTTTATTAAACTAACCTTCAAACAATATAAATATTTAGATATTTTTTTTAGAATAACTTTATGATAGTGTATTATATTTTGTTATGAACTTTTACTTATTTGGTTTAAGATTTAGGTTATTTTGATAGTTTTCATGACTTATGATTTTTTTAATCTTTATTAGAGAAATACAACTTAAAAATTCAAATTGCATATCAAAACAAAACTTTAACTTCATATCATATGATTTCAAATCATAATTTCATCTCTCATGACCAAACAAGTCCTAAAAAAAGTAACGAAAAAATATAAATATACTCCCGAACTATCATAAATGGTATGTAGATATTCTATGTTATACTTTAAGGGTATATATATTCTTACCGTCAATCTTTTGGATTGTGTATAACCTTAAGGTTAACGGATGGACATGTGACATCATCTAAATAATTTTACCCAAAATTATTTTAATTTTTACCCATAAATTAAAAATTCATCTATCACAATCTAGCCCACTGATGAATCCACCCATGACCCATATATCTTAAGCCGTCTTGATAGAGAGGCAGAATGGAAAGGAAAAGAGGTTCACGACCAACATGTACCAAGGAGAAACCATAACAAGTATTGGTTACAATAGGATCAAGATTTTTTTTTGAATTGGAAAGAGAGGTCAAAGTTCTTGGCAATATAGCCAAAATGTACTTTTTTTTTCCACTCGGTGTTCAGAATCCACATTGGAGCTTCGACTAAATTCGAATTGCGCTCTGCCGGTCCCATTCGGGGGTGGTGCTCCCAACAAGATTTTCTCCATATCCAGGGCTCGAAGCTTAGACTTCTAGTTAAGGGTGAAACACTCCAACCAGTGCACCACAACCCATGTTGGTAGCCAAAATGACTTGAATAGTGAATCCAACCGAAGAAAGAAATGCCAAACTACCCAAATCAGGTAAAATTGACTAAATTGAAAAAGTTGAACTGAACCGAAGACAAATCTCACATTTTTTGTGATAGTAACTATAACAAGCCCACGGGCCACAATGTTGGGAAAATGTTCTTCTTGTATTGGATTAGGCTCTAAGTATGTTGAATCAAGAGCTTAAACAGGGTGGAGGGTAAGAATGGGGCCTCGTGAGGCTTGGTGGAGGGTCGAAACCCCTCTTCTTAAGCTTTTGTCTCTGAGAGGATTGAAAGTGCCACAAACAACTGTGATTTTCATTGAAATTGTCAAATTTGTTGGTTGTGTGGAGTTGAAACAATGCTAATTCTCTTCAACAACAATTGGAATTAGTTGAGTCGAGCTGGAAGCCTAAGACAACATTTGTTGGTTTAATGCGATATAGAGAGAAGAAGATGATATAGAGGGGTTTTTCGTCGTTTAAATTTGGGTTAGGTGTTTAAGATACCTGGATGAATTAGATTATGATAAATGGATGGTTTTTAGTTTATGTGTAAGAATTAAAATAATTCCAAGTAAAATCATTTTGATGAAGCAACATATTCGTTCGTTACGCTTAAGAGTATACACAGTCCAAAAAAATTAACATAAGAGTATATATAACCTTAAAATACAACAAAAGATATTTACATATTATTTATAATATAACTTGGGGATAGATATATATCTTTTTCCGAAAAAATAAAGGAGAATATTATAGAATAAAGATTGAATTACTATACGTAAAATAAAGGCTTAACCCATTGGCAACCCTCTAAAATTGGCACAATGTTTCACTTAGACACCTTAACTGAGCAATGTTTATTTTAGACACCTCATGTAGGATTTCGTTGTGTTATTTTGACACTTTTTTAAATATCAGCAAAAACATATAATGTGTGTGAATTACACTCGCCAATGACGTGTAAAATAACAAATTAAACGACAACATTTGTCATTTGTGTCAAAAATAATTTTCAAATAATTAATATTTGAGTAAAAATAAAAAGTGACCAATGAAATAATGACACGTGATATTTTTCCCCAAATAAAAGTAAAATAAAATTTAATCAAACTAAAAAGCCCTCCAACAAAGCACCCCACCCCTGACCGTCTTCTCCAAAGCCCCCCACCCCCGATCGTCTTCTCCTCCCTCCGATAGTCTTCTCCAAACCACCCCGGCCCACAACACCCAATCGCCTTCTCCAAATACACTTCCTCCCACTCCTCAATCACCTTCTCCAAATCCCCAAACAAACAAATCCCCTTTCTGATTTGAATTTTTGTTTTGGGGTCTGCAAAATAACCCCTGGCTCCCCTGCTTCGCTTTCTCCAAATTCTTGTCCCTTTTCGCAGAAATTACTCCCACCCACACCTACATGTTGTGCTTCGTTGAATTCACTCCCCGCAAATTATTGAAATAAGCTTTTATCAATCTTTCTTAAATTCACTTTGCCGTAAATATTAAATTTTCCATGAAAGAATTTTACGAATAAGTTTATTCTTAAATTTTAAAAATATTTTTCGTCATTTTTGTTGAAAAACCTTCATTCACAATGGATGAAATTTAATTTGGTCAAAATGGTGGCTGAAAATGGGGAAGAAAATGAAAAAAATAATTAAAAATTAACTAAATAATCCTTTCACTTTCACGCGCCTATCAATGAGTGTGTCACACTCATTATGTCATGCAAACAAAAAGTGTTAAAATGAAACAACGAGATTATACATTAGGTGTCTATAATGAACATCTCTCAGTTAAGTTAAGGTGTCTAAATAAAATATCGTGTCAACTTTATGGGCCACCAATAAATTAGGCCTAAAATAAATAAATAAATTTAGATAACCAATTAATTGAGCTAATAATATTCATTATACTCGAAAGTTGGGACAAAGAAGAAAAAAAAAGGGTGAAACGGAGTTGTTGGCAAATTAGGGAGGTTTATGCCGGAAGCTGCCAGGGTTTAACTAAAGGGCAGTGAAAAGAGTGTAGCCACAATTCATCTGCTAAGCTCCAAAGCCGGATTCTTTCTATTGCATGAGCAATAATGGAGGGCGTAAGGCTTCGATTGTCGTTCAATGACCCTGACATTCTCAGCGACTTGCAGAAATCTGAGGGTTTCGTAAAAACTTGGCTTCTTCTCAAGCCCCAACAGCACAGAACTGTTTCTGATCTTTCTTCTTATCTTCTCCACACTTTTCAGCTCCATGATTCTTGTCCTAATGGCATCCTCCTCTCTGTAACTCTCTTTTCCTCCGCAAGTCATGAGTTTTAAAATTTGTTTTTTTTTAATGTTTTCTTCGTTTTTGAAAAATTTCTGTTGTTTACTGCTTTAGTTTGCTTAAGTGTTGCTTCTAGCTTATCAATTTTGTATCCGATGTTGTGGTTTGCTTCTTTGAGCATTGCATTGCAAATGTTAACTTATGCCTGTGCCCTAAGTTAACGAAATTGTCTAAAGTTTTGAGTAAGTTTTCTTTCATTCTGGAGTTTTTTTTTCCTCCTGTTGATTACCCCTTTTGTTTCCTTCAGCTATGTCATCTAGCTTATCATTTTCGGATTCCGTGTTGTGGATGTCTCTGAAACTCACTCCCTCTCTTTTATACTATCCTTGCATGTGCTTTTAAGTTGAAAAAAGTTGATTTTTTAAAATATTTCCTTCCGTTCTTGAGTTGTTTACTTCTTTTGTGTAAGTATGGCCTGTAGCACATTTTTTTTCAATCTTGTTGGTGCCTGTAACTGCTTCCTTCCTTTCTATATCTGCATGTTCCCTAAAGTTTAAAAAAAAGAAGAAAAGATGAAGCTTTTTTTGGGTTTTGAGTTTTTTCTTCTGCTGATTGCTGCTTTGTTTGCTTCAACTGTGAACCCTGCCTTAGAGTAATTTTTGAATTGGGTGTCTTTGGTGTGGAGGAAAATATTTTACTGGAAAATGCTTTCCTTGATGAAATCATTTTGTAGTGCTTGGTTACGTTGAATTGTGGAAAACATTTTCTCAGGAGAAATATTTTTTCAAAAAATGACTTGGTTCACTTATTGCCGGAAGTTATTTTCACTTACAAATATCTCAGTTCTTACTCCATAGTTACTTGCTTCAACCAATTGGCATTGTTGTCAACCTTTGAGACTTCAAAGTAACACCAAAACCTATTCTTATTTCCCAATGTTATGGACAAGGGTATACTCAAGTAACTCAACCTTAACCAAGCACTAACTTTATGGAGAAGGTCTTCTTCCATGCCAAATGCACCCTGAGTGTTGTCGGTTTTCTTTTCTAAGCACTATGGTTCTCATGTACAGTTGATTGATTTGCATCGTCTCTGTAACTGCCTCATTCTATTTTCTTTGATTTCTGCATGTGTCCTAAGTGTAAATTAACTTATCTTTTTGACGTTTCCTTCTGTTCTTGAGTTGTTTCCCCCTGATTACTGCTTTGTTTGCTTCAACTGTGTCTCCTGGCTTATCATTTTTTTATTCAGTGCTGTGGGTTTCCTCTCTGAGCGCTATGTTCTTTGGTGCACTTGGTTAACTGTGTTGTTGAGGCTAACTGAAAAGAACATTTTCTCTGTCTTGGTCCTCACTGTCTTGTCTTGTCATCTCATGCAGATGGATGGTTTTGTCTTGCCTCCTTTTGAGTCAACATGTATTTTGGAGGACAAAGATGTAGTCAGGTTTTTGTTTGTTTTTAAATTTGTCTCTCATGGTTTATCTGTTTCTCGTGTAGATTGAATGTTCTAATCTGGTTTTTACTTTAGTGTGAAGAAGAAAAGAGGGCATTTAGCTATCGATGGAAATAATGGACCAAATGTGATTTTAGCTGTCGAAAGAAATAATGGTCCCAATGCAGTTGAAAATCTCCAAATTGTTGAGACGCAACCTTTAAAGGGTGGACTGTTGTTATTGGCAAATGAAGCATTTGATCATGGTGCTGGAGGTTATGAGTCTTATGACAGTGAAGAGACTGAAGATGAGTCTGAAAAGGAGGAAGAGGCAGAACCAGAGAAAGATACTTCACACCAGGAAAATGCTTTGGCTGGCAATTCAATTTCCAAAAAAAGAAAAGCATCAGAATTGCTTCCTAGCTCAAAGTAATTCTTGACTTCTTGTTTTGGTGTGCCTGACTTGCCTAGATTTGTAGGCTTTAAATGCACCTTGTAAGTATTCTTAAATCATTTTTTTTTGTAAGTATTATGACTTCTTAAATCTTTGCTCATCATAGGAAAAAGAAACACTGTTCTGATGTTAAGGAGAAGCTTGACGAGCAGACCAAGAAACAAGAAGATCTTACTAGAAAGAAACAGAAGGTATCTGATTCAAATAACAAAGATATGGAGAATAATAAAGGAAATGCTGAGGATAATGAGGACAGTCATATGACACCCAGCATGAAGAAGTATGTCCTTTGGAAGATATTATTTCTTTCTATGAATTATTACAGTATATTTTTTTTGGTATATGTTTACTTTCTGCAAACCTTCTTGGTGCATTACTTTTGGACTGGCTGTGTGGTCATTTCTTGTTTGAGGATCCATATCTTTCATAAAGTTTCAATTACTAAAAGAAAATTGAAGGTATTGACTCTCTTGGTTCCATTTCCGGGTACTTTGATTACGTATGCGCTTTTCTAGTTGCTTTCTGTATCAGTGTGTTGTTCTATTGTACGGACAATATTTTTTTGCATTTGGACTTTACTGTCCTATTTAAAAGGAACCAACCCATCTTTCCGTGTCAGGCTTGTATGCTTACAGTCCAGGTTCTGCAGGTGAATATTTGAATTGTTTTTCTGCTCCATATTATTTCATGTTTCTTTGTCCCTAATTCTAACTTTTGGTTGTGGTGGTTTGACAAGGTTAGTCTTTATCACACGAAAAGGGGTAATCAGAATTATATAGTACAATGTGACATTTATGTATAAAATTGCGAAAATTGCTTATCCTTTGCTGTGGAGACCTCCTCTTTCGTGCAATGTTTACCTTCTCTGTCTCTTGCCTGGTAGAGGCATCTGCAAGTGCGAGTTTTGTCTCCTTTTTATTCTTGCATGAATGTATTTGATGTCTCCCTTGTTTCAAAGTTTCTCTCTTTTTGTAGAAATGACGAGCTTAAAAAAAAGGATGTGGAGAATATAGAGGCGCCCCCCAACTCTGATGCGACTAAAAAAAAGGTTCATAATAGCTGTCGTTTTCCATCCATCTTTTGTTTTTTCCTTCACATAGAATTCTTTACATAATCATTCTATTGGTGGGAGGAGTTTGGAAAAACAGTCCTAAATTTTGGTGGATCTTTTTTTTGATGAAGTAAGTAGATTCATTACAAGGCATCAAGAAGATGCAAGCTTTACAAGGATAGATCAGTGAAGCTCACAAAAAAAGGATTTGTAGCCTCTTTCTAAGCTATAGGGCTAACAAAATCCAAGAAGAGTTCTAAATCTGTGCAAAGCAGTTAGATTAATATTTGATCTTCACTACGCATGAGATGCTTACTCAGAAAGGCTAGATATCACAACAATTAGTAATAAGGGGCACTTGCTCTTAGTCAAACTCCCATAAGATTGATCAGATTCTATAGTTGTAACTTATTTCTATTTGCCAGTATGGTTCAATTTAAGTGTTTAACATCTTGAACGGACTTTAACGTGTTTGAGAGGTAATATTCTCATCTTCACCTATAGAGATCATGGGTATATTGAGCAGAAGGGGACATACAATAGCTGGTTTATGCAGTCGTAAATCATGGTTTAGACAAAGGATTCTGAGATTTCTGTGAGATGTAAAATATGGAAGATGGAAATGGTATCTCAACAAGATGGCTTCACTCTCATATGATGTATGTTCCCAAGTGGATGACTTAGTGGTTGAGGCAAGGAGTCACTACCGGGAGATCCCAGGTTTTTACCAACTGCAACACTCAGTGTGAGTCCATCTCTCCAACCTTGGCCAGGAGGATTACCCGACTCCTATGCTTGTGGGCGGTAGCAATCTAGCTGGCCGGACATCATCATCAACAACAACACACCCAATGTAATCACACAAGTACGGTTTGGGGAGGGTGTGTATGCAGCCCTCTACCTTGTGAAGGTAGACAGGGTGTTTCCTATAGACCCCGGCTCAAGTAATGCATCTCAAAAATCAAGTATGTAAAGAAAATACAGTCGTGAAGAAGTCATGCGGAAAAACATTGAAGAATAGAACAGTAGCAACTTTTTTTTTTTCAAAAAATGCTCCCAGGCACTCTTCCCAAGGTAACCTTCTAAAGGTCCCTTGCGGACCTATAGACTTCTTTTTTGGTGGTTTCTGATCGCCAGAATCTCTCATTCTTCCTCATTTTTCTTCTTCTCTTCCTCTATTCGACTTTGTTGTTTCTTTCGATGGAAAACAGATGCTATTACAGATCTGGTGAAAATCTTATGACCTTACTGAAACCATTTCAGAGTCGGAAGTGTCATATGATTGGGTGATAAGTGTGAGACTTTCATTGAGGAGGCTTACCTTGAGCAAAGGTGCCTTACATTAGGTCTGCAAAAGACTTGGAGAAACCTCAGAGAATATGGGTAAAACTTTTAAGTTTAACAAATATGAAAGGTTCATTTCTGTTATAGCTGTCAAGGGACATGGTATATCTGAATTCTGAGGTCATTATTCCTTAGAATAAATTTAATGAAGGGTAGGGGAATCTTGCTAAAATTTTTGAAGAATTTATTAGCAGAAAAGCAGGTGCTCATTTATTATAAGTGGAGATACATACAAAAAATTTACAGAAGGGGAGGGGAACTTTAAGGAAGCTCTGTACAATAATAAATGGTCAGAAAGGAAGATGCTAGTGGATACAGAGATCACTCTGATAAAAGTAACTTCTCAAGATGATGATACAGATCTTCTGTGTAGGTGCTTAGTTGGTCGATTCTGTGGCGGGGTTGAGATTCCCGCACGCAATGAGGTGAGAAACTAGGCGCAACAGTGCTGGAAGGGAGCCCTGAACATTCAGGTGTATGATATGAATGGGTACCATTTTCTCTTTGAGTTCAAGTTGAGGAAAGCTGAAAGCTGCTGAACATGTTTTGATGGATGTTTGGAGAAGACAGGGTCTTCTTTATAACGTGATTGGTGGTATCCGACGAAGGATGCGGTACACTCAAGCACCATATTTGACTGGTTTTGGATTAGGAGTTTAGGTTTACCCTTACATCTTTGGAACAAGAAGGTGATGAAGGAGATAGGAGACACGTGTGGGGGTTGGCTGGAAAATGAGGAGGAGACGAAGCTAAAATTTATCTCCAATGGGCGCATATCAGGGTACGAGGTCCAACAGGTAAAATACCTCAAAATATCGACATAGCCGATGGGAATCTGATATATACACTACCAATCTGGTGCGCAGCGCCACTTATGTTCAGATATGCATCGAAGGAGGAGGGTGACAGAGAGGGAGTTGGGCTGGCATGGGAGACGATGTTGTATCTCTAGGAGAGCTGCTGCGGATCCTTGAGAACGAAGCAACAAAGGGGAAAGAGGTTAAGCTCTTTTGTCCATTGGCTAAAGAACTGATGGACATAACAAAGGGAATTAATATAAGTTGCCACATGTTAGGCACATGCTCTCATAGGAATTTGAATGTTGTAGGTTCACAAATGGAACCTACTATGGATTTTTACAAAGGGAAGAATGGGCTTTGTGGCTCCTTGGGTGATCCGTCTATCCAGCTAGATTAGCCCGGTCAAAACAAATAAAGAATGGGCCTAGTTAAATTGGGCCCGGTCTGGGTTTGAACTCTTCTTTGAAGGGATTAACCCTAGAGCCTTTTATAGAGTCTATTTCATTAACCCAGGACTTGGAGCCGATGTACTTGACGATCAGTGGAAAATCTGGAAGTTTGCATGTGAATGGAGACTCAAATCTCTGAGGAATTAAATCCAAAATGTTCAAAGTAGTCTGATCAGAGTGGTCAAGCACGACCAAATGCTGAAACTGATTGAAGAAATTGAAGCAACAGCTCACGTTGAGGGGGAAGATACATGTGGGGTAGATATCACAGGACAACTGGAGCAATATATCTAGCTTTCTCTGCTTCAAATTGATGATACATTCCGTGAAGAGGAAGTGCAGGAAAAAATTAGTTTATGGGTTCATCTAAATGTCATTAAGCTCAATCAATCAACTGTTTGGGGCATCTTTCAAGGGCTGCGGGAAAGAGGGATGGGGTTGGAGGGGTTTAAGGACAAGGTGAGAGCATGGTGGATCTCATTTTCAATTTATTTTCACTAGGTCCGTCCAATAGATTAAAATTTACTTTTTGCTTAATCAATTAAAAAATATTTTTTCTAAAATGTCAAATATCTGTTTTAAGCATTAAAACTCTTTCCAAAGAACTCTTGGCTGTGAAAGTTTGGATTGCCAACATGATGTATGTTTTTGTAATATCCCAGCAGTGAGTGCAGAAATTCATGTTGAAACCATATGGCCTGGAGCTTTGTTAGTGGCATATAACTTGATTACATCCAGAACCTCCTGTTCCTCAAAAGGCCTCTGAAGCCATTCCCTTTCCTGCTCAGTGGTTTCAGAAATCACTCTGTGAAATTGAAATCAGGCCTCCAGGTTTCAGCTTCTGTTTATGTATAAATCTGGTTGTAGAACCTGATAATTTCATCTTTGATATCTCTAGTCTCCACTAAATTGTCTCCTTCAACCACTAGGTGGTCAGTGTAGTTGTTTCCCTTATGAGCATTTGGAGATCTTTGGAAGAATTTTGTAGTTTTGTCTCCATGCTTCAACCATTGAATTCTGGATCTTTGCCTTCAATGTACTTCATCATATATAGCCACTTCTTCAAGTTCTGTTGAGAGTTTAGGTTTTAAAGCCACTTCTTAGATTTCGTTATTGTTGTGCATTATCAATCACTGGCATTTGATTGATATTGTTGTTCTTTTTCATTGTCAAGTTCCCCTTAGTAACCAAATTCCATTCTTTTAGTTTGATCTTCAGAGCCTTTAACTTACTTGCTAGAATGTGGTCTGGTCTACCTTAAGGTTCAAAGGAATCCCACCAGCATTTAACCTGCTCTTTGAAGCCATCCACTCTTAGCCACCGACTTTCAAATTTAAAATAAGACTTATTATTGTCCCAATTCTCGCATCTCAAGGATATAGGCCAGTGAGCTGTGATGACCTTAGGAAGAATTGTGTATTGGATATTTCTAATTCTATCCTAGATTGCTGAGTCCTGACTGCCTCCCCATGCCCCAGTGAATTGCCTACCATTGAGAGGAGGGCCTATCAGCTCCATTTCCTCCATGAAATTTGAGAAATCTGACTTACTTTTGGACTGTGAAGTGGCATTCTTCTCTTCAGAGGTGAATCTAGTTTTGTTGAAATCTCCACAAGCTACCCAAAAGTCACCACATAGTCCCCTGGTAGCACCAATTTCCTCCCATAAATAAAGTCTTTCTCTTCTAGAGTTTGGAGCATAAACTCCAGTTAAACACCATGAGAAGTCTTGTGCCACTGCTTTGAAGCTACATGTTAATGAGCGAATACCAGTGCATATGAGCTCTCTTTTCCCAATTCTGCTATCCCGCATGATTAAACCCCCCTCTTGTGCCACTTGCCTGTAGACATTCAAAATGTATCCATCTGTTTGCTCAAATTTTCTTTTGGTGAAATGAAAATCCCAAGAGGCTGGTTTAGGTAAAGGAACCCGAGGCATTATGACAAGTGTCTTCTGATGAAATAGTTGTGAAGATTCCAAATGGAGGTTCATGCTGTATGGTGATGGGCAGTCAGTGAAATATATGGGGTTGAAGGATCTTGGTGCTCAAAAATGGTGTCCTCCACTTAGAGAGTCGGTGTATGTAAGTGAATCAGGATCCTTTGACCATTTTTTGTAAATAATCATCAGATCGGAAATGGCCTGAATACCTCTTTCTGAAATAATAGCTGAATAGGTCATGACTCACTCAATGAACTTTTTCTTGACATTTTCAATCTGATACAACACCAGAATGCAACTGTAGCCAAGGTGTGAAGTCAAATGGTCGGAACCTAAGTTTTAGAAGATTCCTCAATGATTGGGAAATCAGCAAGCCATTTGATTTCTTTATTAAGGGCACTTCTCTGCAAGCATACCAGTTGGTCTGGAGAAGAATAGCAAAAGTATTTGCACTGTAACAGTCCTCTTATGCAGACCTAAACTACACTGGACAGCAGCTAGATTGTTGGCACTGGAAGCACATTTGGAAGTTGAAGATACCCTAGAAAGTAGTATGTTTTTGTTTGCTAGTGGTAATAGATGTTCAGACCCAAAAAAACCTAAAGTAGAAGGGTATGCAATTTGCTCTAGATGTTTTTTGTGTGAGAAATAAGATGAAACCAACAATCATCTGTTTTAGCACTGCCTAGGCACTGACATTAGATGGAAACAATTCATGAGTATGAAATGTTTGAAATGGACTTGCCTAGAACAACTGGGCAAATACTAACCAGTTGGAATGATCCTGTGAGCATGGCAAGGCAGAAGAGCTAGTGGAGTCTAATGTGGACATGCATTTGATGGACCATCTGGAGGGAGAGAAACTCAAGATGTTCTGAAGACATTATCAGCACTGAGCAGAAGATTAAGATGAACTGTATTTTGAAATTTCACTTTTTGTGTAAAAAAGGTTTCTCAGATGTAGTTTCTATTTTAGACGCCATGGGATCCTTGTAATGGGGTACTAGACCTTTGTTGTAAATGTTTTCCTACTTTTACACTCCCTTTGTGCTAATCATTTATGATATTTGTACCTTAATTATTTTGGTGGCATTGTGTATTAAAAAACTATATAGCATTGTGAAGCTAGTACAATAGTGTTCTTTTGGCTAGCTGGATGTTGTTTGTGGTTTAATTTGTTTTATTTTGTATATTAGTATAGACGTGCTGTCTACTGATAACTTTACCTTCACGTATCGAAAATAAAACATAAAATCAGGGCGATTGCATTTCTCAAATTTACTTTTAAGATCTGATTAATTGTCTTCAAGTACTTACTTAAAATGTCAATTCTCTGTCAGGGCCCTAGTAGAAGTGCCAAGAGAAAATCTGCTAAAAGGCGATGGTTGCGAGAGATGGCCAAAATTAAGGAGAAGAACGCAGATGCTGAATCAGAAGGACTGGTAAGTGATCTAATGGCGCAAATATGTCAACTATTACTGCCATACAATGTAACTATTGCTGGGTAAATTTTTCAGCGGAACTGGAAAGAAATGCAGGCTAAAGCTGGAAAGGGAGAGCCTAGCTGCCAACCAAAGGAGCGATTGAATGACGGGGCTAATGGTCAACTTCTGGGACACGTGAGTAGTAATGTATATTGATAAAACTTACATTCCTGTTACTTCTGCGTCATGTACTGGAAACTTGACTCAACAAACTTTGCAGCGAAATGGGAAGCAGCAGAAAACTAAAACTAAAAAAGAAGAGGTAACTGGCCAACCAAAGGGACTTGTGAGTGATCTAACATAAACAAATTATTTATCTGCTCTATACTTCTGTTTCTGTTGACAATACATGAGTATGTAGCTGCAATGGAAGCAATTTCATGGTGAAGATAAGAATGGAGATACCAACGAAGAAAAACATGCAGTAGAGAAAAGCAAATCGTGTGGACAATCATGTCAAAATAGTGACACAGAAGATGAAGTTGTTCCAGTTGAAATAAGGCCTGGGCATATTCGCTTTGAACCTGTTGGAAAAGGTCTTGTACCCCTCTTTGTTAAGTCTATGTGGTCTTCCAATACAGACATATTTATATTTACCTGTAACTCTCTCCCACTTCAGTAACTATTATGCAATCTTGTATTTTATCAAATGATTCAAATTATAAGCTGATTCAAGTTTAAGTGGGTCATAATTTTGGTGCTTGTCATTGGCATTAATCTTTGTTCCGTCCGTGCCAAGGGAATAGGTATAAGATGCTCAAATTTGGTGCGGCATATGACTGGTGCAGTGGGGCTTGGTTTAATATAACTTGTAGTTGCTTATTAGTTATTGGTTTTCCTTGTTCGCTTGTCTTCCTTTTCCCTCTCCTCTTTTTTGCAGGTGATGGGATTTGGATTGTGTATTATTCCTTGCCTGCTCTAGAAAATGAATCTGATTCTGTTTTTTTCCTCTATAAAAAATGATTCTGATTCAATGGTGTCAGTCTTGTATCTTTTTTAATTTTGTGGAAAAGATCTAACATATGGATATATCTTCTGGATGTTGCAGAACAAGTTTCAAAGCAGAGTCGAGAAGAAGTGGTACGTTTTGCTCAAGTTGTTCTGTGATGCTCTTTTTCTAGATTTCTTCTTCAATGTTGTATCTCTATTCTGAAAGGAGTTTTAAATCTTGAAATCCAAGTTTTTTAGCATACCATTTCTCAAGAATATCTTGTGCAGAATCCCAATGTGTCAAGCAATTAAAAATTTAACTTCGTATTGCTTGAAGGCTCAGTGGAAGGTTACGTGAAAGATAAAGAGGGAGGATTCAAATATAATTTTTCCATGATGGACATGGCCTGAAAATGAGTTTGTGCTACAAAACAAAGTCATGCATATATATTTTCTAGAAGCTTGCATAATGCTATTAATCTTATTGGTTTTTTCCATATCTCAGATGTTGGATAACAAATGCTATATGTTGTATTATACTAACAGATTGGAGAAAAGAAAATAATCTGGCAACCCTATTTTCATCCATTTAAATATTTGTGTTTATTTGTTATAATCGTTATCAATGTTTCTATAGTGTTTCATTGTTGGTGGATATTTAAGAATTGCTTCACTAATTGTCATTGCATAGACATGCTTGTCCTCTACAAAGTGGCCACTATTTGCTGTATAGGTATTTAATTATCTTTAGTAGGATGCTTGGTCCTCCCCTTTTCCTTTTTTCTTCCATTAGATAATTCGTTTCTGTACTGAAATCATACAAAAATGCTAGAAGTATTCCTTCTAGATGTGATGTGATGGTGCAAAAACCAGAAAATTGGTCTCCTTGGTAAAATTTATTTGACACATTTTCTGTTGGAAATTGCATCATCTTTGATTAGCATAATGACATAGGTTACAGTGTGTCAGGCATGACCAGTGGTAGGCATGTTTCGTGATATGAAATATATGTGTTTCTTAATGGGATAACTTTTCTCTTCTTGCGTAATGAATTTCCAAGTTACATGCAGGAAAGTTTCAAGTGGAATGGTATGATGAGCAAGAAGAAGGGACAGAAATGGGGCCAAGAGAAAGTTACATTTTCCCCAAAGACTGATTCTCTAGGTTCAAACAAAGAATATCCTGATATGATGAATCGTGAGAGACAGAAATGGGTCCAAGAGAAAGACTCATTTTCCCAAAAGAATGATTCTATTGGTTCAACTAAAGAACATCCTGAGATAATGAATCGTAAGAGACTGAAATGGGGCCAAGAGAATGTTTCATTTTCCCAAAAGAATAATTCTCCAGGTTCAAGCAAAGAACATCCTGATATGATGAATCGTGACAGACAGAAATGGGGCCAAGAGAAAAGCTTGTTTACCCAAAAGAATGATTCTCTCGGTTCAAACAAAGAACATCCCGAGATAATGAATCGTAATAGACAGAACTGGGGCAAAGAGAATGTTCCATTTTCCCAAAAGAATGATTCTCTAGATTCAAACAAAAAACATCCTGAGATGGTGAATGGTGAAAAGGAGCCTCATTTTCATGAATCAATCGACTTCAATACACTTCCTTTTCTTTCTGGCCTGCCCAAGGTTTGTTCTTGATTTTAATGCATCTGTAGCCTTCAGTATCTGTTGCACTGATATCTGCTGTTAACTTTAGACTAATGAGACTCACAAAGCAGCTGATAATCTACACTACCCAAAACTCCGGACATTGGGTGGTTGATGTATTGGTTTGGGTGGACCACAATTTTAGTATTTAGAAAAACTGTTTTTTAATTTGGCAGGAAGGTCTTGTGATTGCATACCGGCTGCTTGAGTTATCATCAACCTGGACCCCTGAAGTTTCCTCTTATCGGGTATAACTTGTCTCCATCATATTATGTACTTCTGATTGATGTATGTCGTGATTGTGAAATTTGATGTTCTCTTCTGCTGTAGGTTGGGAAAATATCTTCGTATAATTCTGAAGCAAATAGAGTTTTGCTGATGCCAGTAGCTGAATTTCCAGTCATTTCTACTGAGGATGAGTCTTCAAAGCAACCAGATAGCTCTATTTATAATGAAGACGGATCTCTGGAGGTACTTCAGTAAAATTGACTCACTCCTATGCGTGGTGATCTATATTTATGCATATTTCGAGTGAACTTAAGTTGTCATCCTCTGGGATGCAGAGTCCATAGGTTTAATGCATATGACTCTTCTCAATACAAAACCATGGCTTTTTGCAGATAGAATTTTCAGCACTTCTTGAAGTTCGTCTGATGAATAGTACTCCAGATCAAGCAGAAGTACCTGGTGTGGTTATTGAAGGTTCTGCTGCCAATGAGTCCACTCCAGTGCTTGGAAGCAGTAAAAAGAAAACTGAAACCCCAGTTCCTGGTAATTTCATTGTTTTCCCATGCTTACAGGATGGGATTGTGAAAGCTGGGAGATGTAAACATGAAATCTAGGTCCTTTTCATTTTCTTTTGTGACCTTACATTTTACTATTGCAGGAGCTGGAGAAGTAAGCAATGGAAAACAAACACGATCTACCCCTTCAGGTGTGAACTAATGTTTTACGGATTCCTGAGATGAGTAGTGAGTTATGAAATCCATTAGTCTCTAATTTCATAGCTAGATCCTGACTATGCACCAATGATCAATGTGAATTACAGAAAATGGCGGAGTAAACCTGTGGGAGCAATTCAGTGATACTCTAAAGTCCAAGAAGGCAGAATTAGCTCAGGAAAGTAGTTGGGATAAGGCAAGTACTGGAAAGAGCCCGTGGTCATATCGACCCATGAGGGGCACTGCGCTAGGCCCTACAATGGCCTTCCTAAGATCCCAAAAGAAAATATGAGATGAAGTTGCAGTTGCATATTTTGTTCATATTATCGTATGTTAACCTGCTTCATTCTCTAAGTTTTGCAAAATTCTCACTAACGAAGAGAATTAACTATGTTTTAACTTCTCGATTATGAAATTATCCGGGAAGGTTTGCAGTGTAAAAATGGAGTTGTTGATGCACCCCTTTATGCACTGTTTCTTAAATTCGGGTTGTGCATTGGTGTAAAGGAATTCAAGGATATGAAAAGCCATATATCTGCATTCCAGTAAAACTCTGGGATCCTGTTAAATTTTTGGAATGAAATATAAGTCGTCGGATGTACCTTTATTTATAATTTTGGAGACCTTTTAGGTTTGGCCTCGTTTCACTTACCTTCCATGTGGTGTACGATGTTACACTTACCTCCAGTTTGATGTTTTTGTAACAGATCTTTTGCTTCATTACAATACTAATGTAGATAATCATTTGACTAATTTGCCCTCACTGATTTATTTAATTATTTTTACAAGCATACAGTGTTTATTACATTAATTATTTATGCTTCAATTTAAAAATAATCGTGTAGGCATGTTTCTAGATTATAGTACTTCATCTTCATCACTCATCAGCCCCACTTCCTCTTCATCCTAAATCCTCCATCTTTCCTACACGTATGTACTCTCTTTAAATCCTAAGAAACATACGACTACATACTGGTGTAATTTCATAAGCAGAGCTTGAAAATAATAGTGTTTAGAAGGCTATATACGCCACAAGTGTAGTCCGAGAAGAATTATGTTACGTGTACAAGATTTTACCTCTACCTTCGCTGGTAAATCCCAGAAACATGAAGGTGTAATAAATCTAATAACCAAAATCTATTTCTTCAATTTATGTGGGTTGTCACAATGCACTCAAGAATTTGTAATCCAATCAAATTTTCTGAATAAACCCAATTTTATTTCTTCCAACATGCAACATCTAGTGTGGTACTCCCTCCGTCCCATTTTATGTGAGGTAGTTTGACTCGGCACGGAGTTTAAGAAAGAAAGGAAAACTTTTAAAACTTGTGGTTCAAAATGAATGATAGAAATTTGTGTGACTGTAAATCATTTCATTAAGAGTAAAATAGACATTTTATAGTTAAATTGTTACTTAGTATGGAAAGTGTCATTTTTTTTGAGACTGACTAAAAAAGTAAGTCACACAAATTGGGACAGAGGGAGTAGTATTTTCCTTTGGTGGAAATAATATTCAGCCTCAACTTCAAATATCTCACGTTCAACCAAATATAGTCTATTCAAAGTTCTTTAAGGACAAAACAGTTTATATCTTTGTTATCCATGCACATTTCATATTCCAATAGCTGTGGAGACAAACAAGCCCCAATCTACATTGAACAATTTATAATAGAAAACATTTAAGAGAATTTGGGTATGTAACAATGCTAAATGTCCCAATGCAGGGACTATTACATTACACCTTTTGTTACTGAATGTAGTTGGATGGTATGGACAGGGAAAAGGGACCAGTATACTTATTTTTCAACAAGAGTAGTATATATACTTATCAACTCCTCCTATACAGCAACTTCTTCCCTGTACATGTCCTTCAACGAGAGAAATCTAATCCTCTCCTTGTATCATTCAACATCACACAAGCAGAAACCTTCGACTTTTACTGCTTGGGATGCTCACTAACCAAAGATCCTTGCCAGAAGGACTAAAGCAAGGATTTTGCATACCTCAGATGGTAATCGCGGCATTTTTATCAAAACCTACTTGACCCCAACATCTAATGCCTTATCAAATGAGAAACACGGCAGATGCTTAAGAAGCTGCTCAGGTTCCTCACCTTCTTTCACTATCTGCATTCAAGTCAAATAACAAGTAGTTCTAATTAATCATTTGTGAAAAAATGACAATGCACGTAGGATGATTGCATCTATTCAAGTAAGTAACAACAAACACACAAGGAAAGATCACACGTTACCAATTCTGTTTCGTTTTTAATTAAAAAAAGGTAGAATAAGTACCTGAACTAGAGAGCTAGTGGCCAGGCCTTTCTGAATAAGAAAACTGAGTCCAACTTTCTCCCAATGGACATGATTATCTTCACACATGGAATCATTGTTGATCACTTGATCTGAACTTTCCTTCCATTGCACATCACGCCCAATCCAGATGTACAAACTACTGGAACTATTTTCATCTAAACTCAAGTCAGGAATGACTATGATATAAACGGACCTTGAATCGAAAACCACAGAAGACAAGCCTAATTTATGCATAGAAGGCCATTGGTAAAGACCTATATCAGTTGTTTCTGCAACTCGTATGGGAATGCCAATTGGATGGTCATTGAAACTGCCAGATACATCATCTACAGGTTGAACTCCATTTTGGAGTTGATTGTCAGTAATCGAATTCTCAGCATCTAACATTAGCTCCTCTTTACTACTATCAACAAAATCTCCGTCATTAAGCCTGTCACACTCGACACACTTCATTGTATCGTCTTCAAAATTAGGAAGAGAAAATGATGATGTTCTCACCAATTTCACTGAAATTTGAGCAGAATCATCATTGGAACGTAACATCATCATAGGAGGAGGATGACTGCCTCTACGCTCTGCTAGTGAAGGGGAAGTTTCTTTGTACTGTAAACAACTGTTTGCCCGTCTAAGAGCACGACTGGTTGGAAATGCTTCCTCTGCTGCTGGAAAGGGTGATCCTTTACAAAGTAAAGATGAACTTACTTTGAAGAAATCATTCTTCACAAAATTAGGATCCTCATGTTCAAATCTCGTGGGTGAAGGCTGTGCAGATAGGTATGTCAAGTCAGACCAATTGGAAGAGGAGGGAGAAAAGGTGAAAGAACTGGAGTAATCTGAGGTTGAAGGTGAGAGTGAGGGGGATGTGGTATTAGACTTTGGTTTACTAACAAGAAAACAAGAGAGAGAATCAAGTGAGCTAAATGAAGGAGATGGCGATAGCACAGGTTCTGTATCAAGACCAGGGTTTTCCACATCTCTACAAGGATCCTTTGTCCAACTTGGACTGCTGGTTGCATAAGAAGAGAGAGAATCTGGTGATCCACACTGAGGACTTGAAGGTAATGAAGGCAAAGCAGGAGAGAGTACTTTAATTGTGTCCATCTTATCAAGTACAGGACTTGTTATGCCAGTATGACTGTATAATTTGGAAGCTGTGATAAATTCTTTCATTATTCCACTGGAAAACTTCCGTCTCAATCTACTCCATCCATTCTGTCTTGCGGGAAGACATGTCTCAGATTCAGTACCTGACAATGGAAAAGGTGGAACAACCCCACCGGCGAGTGCTTTGCAGAAAATTTCAAAATCAAGATCATATTCATTCTTTTGACCAATACACTGGCTGATATTATCAGTAATCAAGTCATTTTCAGCTAATAAACTGGCGTCCACCTTGGTCTTTTCTTTGCCACAACCACCAGAAAAGAAGCTTTCCTGGCTAAGAGCACTCCAAAAATCAGAAGGCTCTTTGCCTTCATTGATAATTAAAACAGGACCTTGGGCCTTTTCATAGCGGATTACCTGAAAGGCTGCAGCCCTGGCATTATCTGACATTACCGAGGTACAATGCTTCCCTATCCACACATATATAACAGAAGGAATAAGAACAAGGAAGGCTCCACGAGAATCGAGTCCTTCAGCTCCTGGCTCACTCAGCATCTTTGGCACCAAATGAAGGGGATCATATGGGGAGTGAGGTGCCATCCTGTACATCCTTAGCACAGAAGTAGGACTTACAGGTTGAGCATGCACTCGTTTCTGGCACTGCAACAATTGGCAAGCAAAACCCATATTCGGGTTTGTCACTCCTCTTGCAGCTTTGACATGCTGGAATGCATCTTCAAAGCTCATCCCCTCTTTCCACATAAGATATGCAATAACCAAGGAAGCTGATCGGGACACCCCTTGGAAGCAGTGTACAAAGACTCTCCCACCTTGTTCACGAACATCTTCAAAATAATCAAAGACATCATAAAGAATACTTGTGATGTCCTCAGTGGGGCTATCCTGCAGCCAAAGTGTCTTGTATACAAGATCATCCTTAAAGTATTCAGGACAACTAAACCCTACACAGTTTAAGACATGAGTGATGCCGTTCTCACGGAGAATGTCTCGATTCTTTGCCACAGTGTCACTTCCTAAATAGATGTGATCCACAATCTTAGAACATTCCTTATTGAAGAAAGCAAGCTTATCTTTCTTGAATTCAAATTCTCGCGGAGCCTGCTTAGTAGCTGAACCTTCATGAGTGCTGAATGATCCAAGCCTTACACCAGGAGTAGAGGGATTAGGCCATACACCAAGATCATCTGATCCAGCCCTAGGCCACTCCTCAGCAGTTGGTCTAGTAATGGAAAGAGGCTGAAGGGGTGGCAAACAAGCCCGTGCTTTGCTGTTCCATTGTGGTTTGGCACTGGACTTGGTAGGGGACCTATCGGACCACGAAATAGACCTTGCATATGTTTTCCTATTCCCACCAGCTGGTAACCTATCCTTCTCATCTACCTCCAACATTTCTAAACTTCAAAGTAACCAATCACAGCCATATAGGGTGTGTGTGTTCAAGAAAGGCTCAATTTGGGATATGCTGACCATAGGGACAAGACACCCAAGTCTAAACTAAAATTGAACAAATTCAATGACAAACGAGATGATCTATACCTATAAGAAACACAAAGAAATCATCAAAAACTGAACTTGAGGTGAAAAAGATCAATTTTTTATCTAGAATTCAAGAAACCCACATGAGAATCATTCTAGGAAGAGTAAAAAGAACCTTAAAAATGCCTCTTTTGGTGTCTACTCAAAGTTGAAACAAGAAAGATCCAAAAGTGAACTTTGAGGTGAAAAAGATCAATTTTTTTATCTGGAATTCAAGAAACCCACATAAGAATCATTCAAGAAAAAGTAACAACAACCTCAAAAATGCCTCTTTTGGTGTCTGCTCAAAGTTGAAACAAAGAAATGACCAAAAGTGAACTTTGAGAAAATTATCTTTTTATCTAGAATTGAAATGAAATTTCCCTTTGTAGCTGTTCAAAGTTGAATCAAACAACTTAAAGATTCAAACTTTACGACATTTCCTCACCTAAAACCCTTGAACACGACACTAGTCTAATATCAACACGTTTAAGAATAAATCAAACACAAAGAGGACTTGGTAAACGTCCTGAAACAACGGCAATTATGGAGGGGGACAGAAATTCAACGTAAAATAAAATAAAAAATTCCATTCAAATATTCAAGCTATTGAATTACATAAAATATTACTAATTAATAGAAAATAAAAAACAGTAGTCATAAGAAACTCACTGGAAAGGCAGACATTTGATTCTTGAAAAAATATCCAGAAAATTACTGCAAAAATAAAATGATTGATTGTATGAAAAAAAAAAAAGAAGGAGAAAAAGTGATAAAAATTAATGTAGTAATTACCAATTCAAAGCTTGTTTTGAATTTTGATCAATGAATACAGAGAGAGAAAGAAGAAGAAGAAGAAGAAGAAGAAGAAGAAAGATGAGAGAATTGAGAGACGGAGTCGCAGGTAAGCCAAACAAAAAGTGAAAATGACAGGGTGGCAGTTTATAAACTCAAAATAGAATTGGTCAAACTACCACATCAATATTTCATGATTTTTACTTCCTGGAAATTTCGTTTAATTATAATTGTCAAGACTTGACATACCTCTAATAATAAAATTAATATTACTATAGTATCTTTTGAATCTATAAAATTTAATGCTTTCGAAAATGTCTTAGAGGGTGTTTGAATTGGTGAAATTTACTTTTAAGTCAGTTTTTGACTTCTGAAAGTGTTTGATAAAAATAAAAATAATTTAAAATAAGTTTAAAAAAAATTAGAAAATATTTGACAATGTTAAAAATAACTTAAAATAAGTTAAAAATCAAAAGTAGGTTTCCCCTACTTTTTATTTTTTGACTTAAAAGTCATTTCAGTTTGACTTTAAAGCTATTATTTTAAGCCAATCCAAACGGGCTCTTAGTCTCTTATATATTGAATATTCTAGTAAGTATTTAATAGCAAGGACAAAATAAATATAAGTAGGTAAATTATCTCTTGATTTTTTAAATTGAACAAGTATAGTTGAACACCTATTTTTAGTATAGTGGATAATTAAAGATGGACGAAAAGTATATTTAAAATGGATCAATGTCATCTCTCATGATATTTTTAGTTTTAAGAAAATACTTTTATGATAATATTTTTTTATCTCAAAATACCTTCTAACTATCGAAACAATTTAAAATACTTTTTTTTTCTAATAATTGTTTCAAACAAGCAAAAATGGATCAATATAATTCTTTTTCATTTTTGGGTTTTTTTTGGGGGGGGGGGGGGGGGGCGTTATTAATTGTCACTTGAAATAGTCAAACTACTATCATAATATCTCCAATATAAATTTTTGTTCAAATCTGCACAATTAAGAGAATTTGTCTTGTGCCTTAGATGAATGGCAAATATTTTGTATAGTTTAAGTGCAAAATTGATTATTCTTAATTTGGAGTAATGGTTAGGAAAAAATGTATGATATTTTTTATTTAGTTTACTAGTTAGAGTGTATTTTTTAGCCAAAAATGGAGGGTGAAACTATCCCATTTTGAATTGTTTAAAGGTATATTTAATTCTTTTTTCTTTTAAAAATTTATTGCCTCTTGGCAAAAATAATTATTGTTATTACTTTTTTTAAAGATTGAGTTGTTTGACTGATCTTTTAGAAGAAAAAATAGCGTTTTTGAGAAAAAGCAAAAGTTGATTTTGAGAAGAAGAAACTAGCATTTATTTTTTTTGGAAAAATACTTTAAAATATATATACTTAAACTCACTTCTTAAAAATTTGATCAAATACAAATTATTATTCAAAGATGTTTTTAAAATTAATTAGCTAAATATATATATATATATATATATTTATTTTTATCAAAAGTACTTTTTTGGCCAAACAAACTGTTAGTTTTTCTTTCAATAATAACGTTAGTCGTGGTTTAAAAACAAGTTATGAAGGGGCTATAATATTGGGACTAGTAATAGAGGAATTGATAATGCAAGAATTATAATATAAAAAATATTTTTGTTTGGATATTTGATTCATTATACTTAAATGGCATAAATATGATGTGATATAAAATATAATTTTAATAATTTTATAAAATTGAGAGGGTATTCATGATGTATTTGATACAAAGGCACGGGATAATTTTGTTTTTTTTGGTGTTTAATTTACTTATTGTTATTTCATTAACCATCAAAAGATGTAACGTAATGTAATGGTTGATGTTGCTTCTCTCTTAATTAGTGATTTTTTATTTGAATTTTAGATATGAAAAAAAAATTCGGTACAAGACCGATTCAACAACATTAGGGGTCTAAAACGAAGCTGAAAGAGGAGTCCTAATATTTCATTTTTTCATCATATATATTTTTATTTAAAATTTATTTCTCTAGCTATTTTAGATGCGAAGTCATTAAGTACTGTTTTATAATCAATTTGTTTTAATAATTCCTTTTAAAATGATATAACTAATTCATTCAATCTCTCTTGAGACATTGTTGATCTTAAACAAGATTAATCAATTTTAATTTCGAAAAAACTTCTTTCGGCTGAGGCAACGCCACAACGTTACATGAACTGTTAATAATATTCTATAAGCAATATGTATATTTGAAAAATAATCAAGTCTTTTTATTTGATTGAATATTTTCATTAGATCATTATCTTCTACTTGTGTTATTTCTCTTAACACTTTTAATTCAAAAAAATATTTTCATAACTATCAGAATAACTATTATGTGTTAAAGAAAGTTCAAGGTTAAGACAATAATTTTTAAAATTCTCACCATCTACTGATTCAATATTTTACCACTAAATAAGAAATCAAAAATATTTTCATATGCTTCAATTGGTTCAAATCTATTTTGAAGTCATGTATAAAGAAATCAACTCTAAAAGATTCTTCAAGGGACTTTGTGATTTCGTTAACCATATTTTCTTCAAATTGTTTCTTATGAAATTCAGGTTTATATTCATCTCATATGCAATTTCCTTAGTAGAAATCATAGCATTCATAGTATATATAATTTTTTTTTTAAAATAACATTATAAGTAATTATTTTTTTAAAATGTCCCCCTTCCCCTCCCCCCAAAAAAAAAATGGGGCTTCAAGCGATGACTTTAGTGGCCTAGGGATTAAGATGATCCTGCTTTGGTAGGAAACACTTACTTGGGGCCCTATACGACTCAAATTCAATTATAATCGAACTTCAATACAAGTACCAAACACCGACTAAAAAACCAATAAATAATAAATTATTCCATGCTATTAGGTATAAAAACAATACATCAAATGATATATTATTAATACATGAATTATCTCTGCAAGATTCAAAATATAACTTAAATAAAGGTTAAGATATATCAAATTTTATATCATGATAATATTAGCTAATATCACATTCCTTAGTAGACAAAAAAATGATAAAGGTAAAAATACAATCGTGTTTGATACTTGCACAAAAATAATAATTCATTAATATATGTGTTTTGATCTTTGAATATAAACTTTTGCTATTTGAATATATTAAGTGATTTGATTTTTCACTTTAATTACGTGAGGGTCGAGGAGAGTGGTGTGTATGTAATTTTATTCTTATTTTGTAAAAATAGAGATGTTTTTGATAAATCATCAACTAAAGTAAAACATATCGAACTCAAGTATGAAAAACAATATAGTAATAAAAAAAGCATGCTAAAAATAAAAGATAAAAGAGAAGAACACTAACAAAATGACAAGCAAGTAATGAAACAACAGTAACAAAATCGAAGAATTAAATAGTAGTAGAGAAAACTAGACAACACTCAAATACCTACTAACCTTCTACCTAATCTTCATGTTCTATACCCACCTATCTAGGGTCATGTCCTCGGTAAGCTAAAAAGGTGTGTCATATCCTATTTAATTACCTCTCTCCAATATTTCTTTGGTCTACCTCTACGTCTCTTCATACCTATTATAGTCTACCTCTTATACTTCCTCATTTGGGGCATCTATGCATCTTCTCTTTACATGCCCTAACCATCTTAATCTCGTCTCTCTCATTTTGTCCACCACAGAGGCTACTTCCATTTTATGCCAAATGTATTTGTTGTTACTCCTATCTTTCTTAGCATGTCCACATATCCATCTCAAATATCCTCATTTTCGTCACTTTCATCTTATGGATAGATGTGTCAATTCTTGACCAGCCAACACTCCGCCCTATAACATGATTGGTATAACAACCACTTTATAAATCTTACCATGTCTTGGTGATACATTATCACACAAGACACCAAATTTGACTTCATCCACCACGCTCTAATATATATGATTTGTAACATTATTGTCAATCTCCCCTTTTCCAAGAATTATAGAATATACTTAAAACTTTCGTTCTTAGAAATGACTTGATTATCATTCCTCACTCGCTCATCTTCCACATGAGTAACGTTATTGAACTTGCACTCCAAGTATTCTGTTTTAGTCCCACTCAACCCGAATTCTTTAGACTCCTAGGTTTGTTTTCAAATTCCCACCCTATTATTAACTTTGTCGCGTGTCTCGTCTCAATACTATGTCATATGCTAATAGCATACACCATGACACACCTCTCCTTGGATATACCTCATGAAAGATAGTGAACTAAGAGTTAATTCATGGTGCAACCCCATTTCAACAAAAAAAAGGGCTTGAGTCTCCTCCCATTAGATCCACTCAAATTTTAACTCTCTAGTACATGTCTTTAATCGCCCTAATGGAAGCTACATATACATTTCTAGACTCAAAATATCTTTATAAATCTCCATAAGAACTTTGTACGTTGTATATTTTTTTTAAATCAATAAGCATCATATATAAGTCTTTTTTTTCTCCTCTATACTACTCCATCAATCTCCTCACGAGACACTAATTCTATTTATATTAATTGAAGTGTTGGTGTTTTTTACTAAGCGTTAGTAGTTTTTGTCCAAGAACTATTTCATTAAAAGGGATTGAAATTCATGAAAAAAGAAGAATATACACTGTGAAATTCCAGCCAAGTGGGGAGATTGAGAGATATAAGGAAATACAACCACAAGACAAAATGAAGAAAGAAAATTAATATAGACAAGAAAAAAAAAAGTTACTCCCTCTGTTTCATAGTACTAGTTATCATTATTTTAAAAATAATTGTCCACTCTACTAAATTAAGAAAGTATTAATTACTCCTTCTGCCTCTTTCTCTCTCTGATAACTTGTTAATTTTTCCTTTTTTACTTGTTTTTTTTTATTTGTCTATTTTGATAAATTAAAAAATGACAATTTTTTTTTACCTATTATACCTTCAATTAATTACTTTAAAAAATGGTAAAACTTCTTGAAAATTTTAAATTTTTAATTCATCTACTTCATAATTAAGGGGTAAATGGTAAATTCATTATATCAATCATTATTTTCTTAATAAGTGTGTCAATTCAAAAGTGGACAAGTAATTAGAGACAAATGAAATAACATTTTTTATGTTACACTTGTAAATAATTATTTTTGAAAGTGTTCACATTTGTTTGTAGAATCTTAAGAAGTTTTTTAAAGAATGAATTAATAAAATTATTTCTTAAATATCGTATAAAATAAAAAGTGATCAATTATTATGGAACAAAATGAATATTAAAGTCAAATTAAAACTGCCGACCTACAACTTGGACTTTCTTTATAATAATCAACCTAAGGCATGTAGAATTAGAGAAACCAACCACATTAAAATTTAATTCTTTTATTGCATTATTATTGTTTTCATATATTATAGTACTAAATATTTGGATTTATTGAATTTTAAAAAAAAAATAGGATTAGTTGCTATCATAGTCAAATAAATTGATTGGCAAGTGGCAACGTTCAACGTTCTAACCTATACTGCTAGTAGACTCTGGACTGTGGACTCCAACTGGCAATTGATTTTTATCTTTTACTCCCTCCGTTTTTATATATATATATATATATATATATCATCATTTTAGATTTTATGTTCCTTAAGAAATTACGTAAATTTACCATTATTCTTTTATTTAGTGATTTCTTGAAGTCAAACTTTCAATAAATGAACATAGACATATTTACTTTAAATTGGACGAGAGGGAGTTGCTTGGATGGTAAGCACCCCTCACTTCTAACCCGAAGGTTGCGAGTTCGAGTCACCAAGGGAGCAAAAGGGTGGGAGCTCCTAGGGAGGGTATATAAAAAAATAAAAATAATATTTACTTTAAATTGACCATGAGTCAAATTCATATTTTCAAAACCTCTCTAGGGTAAATTAGGAAGAATAGTGTTATTTATGTATTAGTTTATGAAATGACAAATATTAATGAACATCTATTTTTAATAAGAACGACATGTAAATAGGACAAAAAAAGTATTTGACACTCAAATAACTCCCTTATTAATTATAATCCATCTCTAAGAAACATGAACAAAAAAAAAAAAAGAGCAGTTGGTTTTTTTAATATAAGATGAGCAAATTTTACTCATAAAAATATGTTAATTGACATTACAAAATTGAAATTAATGCACACAAGTTGACACTTGCTGATGTTTGAACAGTTCAAAGGACACCCCACATCAATAGTTTTAGCTACTTAAACAACTAGAACTAACAATATAATTTATTTGGATTTTTTTTTATCACAAGTAAATTTGATTTTTAATTTTTCACATAAATTAGGACAGAAAAAATAGTGGTTAGTGTCTTAGTGATATATATAGTGGGAGATGATTATTTGTCTTTTTTTAATACATAAGGATTGTGATGTGTGAAGAATGGGATAAAAACGAATATGCGCAATGCACTATAAGTTTAGTGATGTGAGTGATTGTCATTTATTTGGAATATATATGGTAGTTTCCCATTTGGATTATTATTATTATTGTTATTGCATGCATTTTTCCAGTCAAGGAAAGTGGCCAAGGAAACTTCAACTTTGGTTTATATTCTACCTTGCACAAGACAAAAGGTTTTAGAATATTTAGTCTTTTGGAATATAAATTAAATATTGTTCAAGTTACATCATAAAACTATCCATCATGCATTGCATATTCAAATTAATGATGCAATAGTAAAAGTCCTTGCTATCATCGTCGATCGTGTGATCAGAAGGTCATGACTAATTCAAATTGTGAAAAGAACATATTACATAAATATGTATTTTGCCCTTATTTATAATCGAATAAGCATATGATAGTTAATTGAAGGAATCACTATATATAGAGATATTCAATTACACGTGAAGAACCAGAGTTAGCACCCATTGATGAAGCTCCAATTTAGGTTTGTAAAAATATGTAAAAATGCAACTATTGATGACGCTGAAATCATATTCACAAAATCGAAATCATTTTCGACTAGGTGTAGTTTCAATATCTTGAAAATATCTTAAGGTGCTTATATCTCAAAGTTTAGAAAGATTTGATTAGGTTTTGAATTTGAATTTTAAGGTTGAACAAGAACAAAATATATAGTATAGATTGTATATTGCACGTAGGTCGTGTATATAATAGTGATACATTTGACATACATAGGATATATACAAGATATACACATGACATATTGTGATATATATAGCGTTATGGTCAATACAAATTGTGAGACAAATTTTCATCTATATTTTCAGTCTTGTTACTTGCATCTTTTCTTCAATGAATTCTAACTTTTCCTGATCATTAGATAACTTATTTCTTAGAAAAAAAAATATTTTGATTAAACATAGAAAAAATAAACTAAAAAAATATTTTCTTTTATACCAAACATACCATTAATCACTACCATTCTAGTTGGATCTCTCTTCTCCTATTAACTTTGTGTGATTTTCAAAATTTATCTTCAAATTAAGTGTGTAAGACGTTACCATGATGTGGACAAAATCTTCTTAGCCAAGAGGAAGATTTTGCACAACTTTTAAGTTAACAACTATAGAGATAGGCAATTTACGTGAAAAAGTACGTAATGTGTGTGAGGTACATAGTTCAAATTTCCATACACAAACCAAATCTAAAATAGTCATATGCGGTGAGTTAATAATAGTTGTTTATTTAAGTTGGTAATGCATGTGACTACCTTTCAAAAAATATATTTAATTTTTAAAAGAAACATGCTACTTTCCGTGATATGAAAAATTAATAAAAAGTAGAATAGAAATTAGCAGTTTTTTTTTTATGGATTTAGAATGATTCAGTATTACGAAGATCAAATCATTAACGACTCCTTAAAGTTGTCTATAAAATTCACTTACACACCTAAACCCAACTTTATACCTATCTAACAGTACAATTTAAAATAATTGCAGTTATTAGACACCACAAAGGAAGTGACACAAGAAGTTACTTTCACATGGTACTGGACGCATGAATTGCTATTGTAATTTTTTTCAATTAAACGGGAATAAAATACATGGACAAACACTTTGGGAGACACTAGGCGTAATTGCCTCAATAAAACCAAACAAACACATATGAGGCACAAGATCACTAAAGGCCCATATAAAAATCCATATGATAAAGTGGATCATTGTGGGGTGCAATGCCGAAGCAAGCATGCTGGACAGTTCAAATGATATTGAAGGCACAAACATACATTAATGAGATATGTATATGACTGAAACTGAGTTGCTACAAATACACACGTTCTCAATCAAAGTGATGTACCAGGAGTTGATAGGTGTCCACCCGAGTGTGCCTTGGAGGAGACTAATGTGCAACAATCCAAACTTACCAAGTGGTTATTCATCTTATATGTGTCTATTCATGGTAGACTATGTACTAAAGATAGGATGCTAATTAAAATTTGGAATGCAGGTCTGCCCTCTATATAGAACACTTATTTTTTGAGTGTTTTGTAGCTTGCGGAGAAGGGTATTGCATTGACAAGGAATCCATCGACAAGCTATGAACTGAGATGAAACTATGTGTAAAGGCGAGGGCAATGCTGCTACTATTTTCAGAATGACACTTGTGGCTAGAAAGAAATCATAGAATTTCTCAAAAGACACGTCGCTGCCAGGGTATCATTGTGAGAAAGATTATTCAAGAGGTTTATGATCGAGCAACCATACATGGAAAGCTAGCTAGGTGCTTGAATCAACTAAATTACTATCCAGTTTAGCAAATTGTTGTTAGGAAATAGGGAGATTATGCATAGTGATTTAGTAGGCATGTCCGCGGAATTAGAGTAAGGCCTGATGTTATTTTTCTTTTTTGAGCTGTACTTTGCCACTTTGGTAATAAAATGTGTTTTAGTTAAAAAAAAAAAAAAGAATCCCATATGATGTGGAGCATCGCTATATTGCTGATGTAAGTTGCACCTGTTAGCCACTTTTAGGACAGCTATTTAAATTATAGCCATTATTTGCAAATTGTATAAAATTTAGTCAATGAATGCCTCTTAATACCTGATCCTTTAATATCTTTCACAATATCAATGCATAAATATTAGTGAAAACCAATAACTAAGACCCACCCTAATTAAAAGAAGGTAAGCATACAAATTAAGAACTGGACATTATGTTTCGGTGCCAAAAAGTTAAGTGGTAGCAGTAAGATATAAAAAGAGGAGGCATCAAATTAAGATTACTTGCCTTCTTTGCTTCACTTAATTCTTATTCCTTGCCTTTTCATCAATCCAACTTTCTAATACAAGTCTTCATGAAGCCATCTTCTTCACAACAACAACAACAATAACTTTTTATTTGTTTTCAAACTTTCATCTTGTCTTCCATTTCCAAATTTTGATCATAATGTCCCGCCAACGCGAAACCAACCCTTATTTTCTTCCACCACATGTTCCTCCACTTGAACAACATGAACCACAACATCCTCCTTTCTCTTCTCAATTTCCACCTTCTAATGCAAAAAATCAAACACCACATGAACCACATTCTCCTGGTGATTCTTATTTTCCAAGTCCAACAATGCCAGTGTCAACAAGACATTCCCAGCCACAGCTGCATTCAGGACCACAACCACATACTGGTCATAACTCTCACTTACCAACACCAGTACCACCACCACGACATCAGCAGCCACATTCAGGATCTCGACCACATAGCCAACATCATCGTCACTCTTCAGGTGAGTCCAAATGTTGTCAAGAGGCCCATTAAAACCCTGAAGCTCAGTGAAGCCCAAATAGTTTGCTTCACTTTGCTTAATTCCTGCTTTAGCGTACTAGGATGCGTCATCACTGATGAGCGTAGTCTTTAACAACACTAGTACTAGACTCTAAATCTGGTTAACAAAGTGATACATCAATTGTTGGCAAAGAAAACGTCATGACTGAACTTTTATCAATTAAGAACAAGAAATTAGGGATCTAGTATAGGATGCCAGCTACGTATAAAAACCTAACACTACATTTTGAGCTTATTGACATGATTTTAACTGCGTAAATATGTCTATGATTCATTGCAGTTTTCTACTCTTTTGAACATATAATTGTTATTTGTAATTACCAACAAACTTTGATGCTTTTTTGAGCTTTTCACTTTTGACTACTTTGTTCAGGTCTAGTGCGAGTACCCACTAGGCGTAAAACTAGGCCATTTGCATGGCTAGTTGCAGGTTTTTGTGCACTTTTCTGGGTCATGGTAATAGTAGCTGGCCTAGCAATCCTCATCATATATCTTGTATTTCGCCCAAGAAATCCAAAGTTTGACATAACTAGTGCCACACTCAATGCAGCCTATCTTGACATGGGATACCTCCTTAATGCTGACCTTACTATACTAGCGAACTTCACAAATCCAAACAAGAAAGGGAGGGTGGATTTCCATTACGCCATTCTTGATCTTTATCATGGTGGACACCTATTGGCTTCCAGTTACATGGACCCTTTCTCGACAATGAGCCATGAGTCGAGGTTTCAAGATGTACACTTGGTGAGCAGCCAAGTGAGACTTTCTTTGGAACAAAGTCAACAACTGAAGAAAGAAGTGGATAATGGAAGAGTGAAGTTCGAAGTGAAGGGATTGTTTAGAGCAAGGTCTAACTTAGGGAGTTTCCTTCAATACTCCTACTGGTTGTATGCCCAGTGCACTGTTGTGGTTACCAGCCCTCCAACTGGTGTCTTGATTGGCAGAAAGTGCACAACGAAGCGCTAACAGTCAACAGAGCTTATTATTTTGACTTCAAGAAATGGCTTCAGTTACCTGTGCTGTCTGCTCTTTCACTCATGTTTTGGTTCTCTATTCTATTTTCTGTCAAAATATATGATTTGGGGCTTTAGTACCTCTTACCATTCTTTGTACTTCCTCTGTCAATTTTACCCACAACACCTTTATATATTGGAGGAGCTTTATATTGCTTTTATTTTATTCCTCAACTACATAGAATGGGAAGGGCACTGAGCCCTGAGGTGACAGCTTATTTGCCGAATGTTCAAACTAGAACACAGCATTCATATAACAAAAACACTAATACATGGATTTTTCAACACCTGCATAATCATGGAATCATATAGGTTACATAGAGATGCGAAATAGAGGTTGCAAGACAAGTCCAAATGCAATGTAATGTTTTACTATCGAGGCGTAAAGAGACAGATCATGTAATTATCTTATTGCAATTGCAAAAAGGCTAAGGTTCTGAACAAAAATTGGGACTGCCACAACAATAGAATTTCTTGAGAGATGGTGAAAGTGGACATTCTCTCAAGCATAATACATACAAGTTCTCCCTCATACGAGGCACGTAACTTCACTAACTATATTCTCTTCTCATAGAAATGCCAAATAATTCGATACCTTGAGATTACAATACAGGTATGGACAACTGATGCAGGAGCGACGACAAACAAAAATGCATCCTCTTATAACCTCCGGAACTGGTCCCTAGTGAAAAAAGGATGCCTTAGGGCATCACGAGCTGTCATTCTGATAGATGGGTCAAATCTAAGGAGACCTTGCAAAAGGTCTATAAGATCACCAGCTGAATGATCAACATGCTGCATCACTAAATTCTGCAGCAAAGCCCAGAGAATGTATGTAAGATTCTGGTGAATAAAAAACAAGTGGAAAAGGAGAACACCAATTGTTGATCTACCTGGAGACGAGGCAACTTTATTACAGACTTTATGCTCTCTCGGGAAGTGGCACCTTCAGGCCAGTCTAATCTACCCCTCCTTACATATTTCTCTGCATGTCGACTATCCAAATAAAAAAAGAATAAGTTGATTGCTGATAATAACAGATGACATGAACATAATAAAACGACACTCACTCCACTTTATTTAACATTTGTGATGGTAATGGACCCAGTACTCTTTCCATCATGGCCAGGTGCTCTAAATTTTCGTGTGTCTGGAATAAAGCTTCACCCTGCAAAACCACCCCACATGAATACCTAGTATCTAGTGCATTTTCCATCAACATATAAACATCTGACTTCAAAAAACAGATTAATGATAAGATCAGATGCTAGCAAATACCGAGCATAGTTCTACCAAGATGCAGCCCACGCTCCATAAATCACACGGGTAGCTCCATCCAAGACCTGAAACAAACATAAAGCCCAGTAATCAAGTTAGAGATTAATGCTAAAATTAGTGAGAATTCGCTGAGGGGAAGAAAATCTAAACCCACCAAGAATAACTTCAGGTGCACGGTAATGTCGTGTGGACACAATATAGTTGTGATCTGGTCGTTCGTAAGCAGTGCTACCAAAGTCTATTACTTTGATAGCACTTGACTTTGGTAACCTTTTATAAAATGATCTGTCTCTGTGTGACCATGGTGTACCCTGCAAAAGCAAGTAAAGGAACATACGCAGACAGAGCTATAAATGATGTGGCATGATCTCCAGAGGGCTAGTTGATTCTAGTTGTTAAAAGAGTATAACACAATCTTAAGAGCTTGAAAAACAGAACCTAAAATACCTTGTAGTCGGGCACTTTTATGTAGTCTGCAGAAACAAAGAGTATATTCTCGGGCTTAAGGTCTGTATGGATGAGACGCATATCATGCATGACTGCAAACAAAGGACACAATAAGCATTCACAGTCCATGAAGAAGTGTCTTCGAAACAGTGGTGGCAATATAAAGGCAGTAACTTAACTAACAAAATAGCAAAAGTAAAATGCAATACGTTAACTCTTTGAGAGCAAGAGAACAAAAAGTTGCCAAGTATCTCATACTAGAAAAGTGAAATGCAGAAGTATAGACCACACACATGCTACACATTCCAACAATTGCCTCCCAATTTCACGAACTAGATCAACTGGAAATGCGCGATAACTGTTTTTCCGTAGAAAATCGAATAAACTTGGTCCAAGCTTCTCAAATACCTGTTAAGACCATTAAATTCATTGCAAGTCTTAAGTCCCCATGGAATTCGCAAAGTTGGGGATATCAGGTTACTACAAATCAGTAATGTACTTACTAAGCAAATATGGTTACGATAATCAAACCAGTTCCGTAATTGTACACAACTGCAAAGAAGGAATTTCTTTAACCATCACACGCAAACTTGCATTTATATGAAGAGCTAGTTTATTCAACATAGACAAGACATACCGGCTTCCACCCCTATCATATCTTCCTAGCAGCTGAAGCACGTCAATTTCTACCATTGCGGCTTCACGATACTTCTTTATACTTCGGATAATTTTAATGGCAACAAATTCCTTCTGCTCTCTGTCCCAGCATTCTAGAACTTGACCAAAGGTACCTGGTGAATAATAAAACATTGAAGAAAAAGATCCATGGCCAAACAAAAGTGATATTTTATATAATAAATCAGGAAAAGAAAATATAGACTGACCTTCACCGATCTTTTTGAGAATTTTATCTGCAATTACAGGAATGAAATTGTGTAAGAACATTATGGAGGGAACAGACTTATACTTGAATGCAGCTAAACTAAAGGTGTAGAAAATATGTAGTCAAACATAGACATGATGAGAAATAAATTTTGACATTTCAAAAAGCTTCCAGTATTCTGCAAGGGAGAAGAGATATGTCACTCCTTGATTTGCCCACACTAGGATGGGAAGGAAGGTCGACTCCGGATGTTTATGCAAGCACATACATCTATAAAACAATGTGCAACCTCATTTCTTACACTTCCATGATGGTCATTTATTATGCCTGGGCAGAGAAATGGATTGTTGAGAAGAAGAAGTAATCCTCACCTATTGTTATTTTACTCACTTTCTTCAATTAGTAAAGATATATCTTCCATAAAGAAAGGGGGATACTTCCATATACTTTTACGCATAATGATCAAGAAGAAAAACTTATTTTCTATGCATTTTGTGGTTTCTATTTGCTACCTAGAAAACCATAATTACATAATTTCTTATTGACAAAATGATGGACTTCAGCACGAATCTAACACATAATCCAGAAAGAACTGGAATATAAGAGCAACCAGAAGATTAAGCAGAGCCTAACACATATATAACATGGCGATGAAAAAAAGTAATTACAGCGAGTTGTTAAATTCTCTCCAAGCTCAAACATGTAATGTCCATCTTTGTCATCTTCTCGCCGCGGAGGAGAGCCTTTTTGAGCCAGTCCTTTTACATATAAATTATCATGATCAGGTAGTAATCTTGAATGCACATAGCTCGATGAATTGCCAACCTCTTGCCCATAATAAATTCCTGACTGAGCCTACAGACAACCATTCGTTCATATTCTTCTGAAAAAGATATAACATAAAACCTACCCTATATTTAACACTAAACTGAATTTTGAAAGAGTAACAGCCAAGATGGATATTTTTACACAATTCCCAACTCAACAAACTTACTAAGCTGGACGTAACTATTAATCACTACAAAACTATTGACATGATTTTCATTTTATAAAACTTTGTCCAGTAACAAATACTCCCACCAATATCAAATACCACTACACCTTTCAGTTTATATCGCATAAATCTTCCTATTCTACTGGGATCGGTTTGTACCTTTTTCATTATGATTCAATTCATCTTTAAATCATGCTATTCAAATGCCAGTAACACTCAAAAGAACCTCTAGAAAAAGCTATATTTTTTATTAAAAAATTACAGATTTCAGTGGAAAAAACTTCTATGTTTTTCTTCCCCCTCAAAGTAAAAGTCCCCAAATGGAGTAAAATATCAGATCCAAATCAAATAAACAAAAATTTACTGCTATTCATTTTATACTATAAATATCGAGTCAATAATTTAAACACCAACTTATACTCCAATATCCTATCTTAATTCATCATAATTACAACCTCCCGAGGCTCGCAAAACTTTCATGGGATAAGAACTTTAATTGTAATCAAAATACTCAATATCAAACTATCACTTTTTATGTCATTTTTCGAGCTTCTCACAAAACAAAACAAAAAAATCAATAACACCAGAACTTTCATTGTCAAATGTAATCAAAACACAACCAAATTTTTCTCATTTTTCCCAACAACATCTCATCAAAAAACAGAAAAGAATCAATGAGGCCAAAACATTCATTGAACCATGACTTCAATTCCAATCAAAATCCTCAAAAATAGCTACATATGTTCCGTTCTCCGAACGAAGAAAAGGTTAAAATCAATAACAACAAAAATACGAAAAAAGTAAAGAAAAAAAAGGTGTACCTTGGGAGTATGTGAAGGATCCCAATCTAATCTTGGACGTTTCTTAGGACGACGATCCATGTAGGAATGTGGATACTCCGTTACGTAATCCATTTCCATCGATCAAATCGATGAATACATGAAGAGAGAAAACCCTAATCCCCAATTTGTTTCTGAGCTAAGGAGCAGCAAAAGCTAATGGTGTGGAGTTCCAACCGGCGTCTGATTGAGAATGTGATCGATGGCTCACCGTTGGATTACAAAATTAGCTTTTATCACGACCGACTCATGGTTAACCATGGTTTAGTTAGTGGTTACTTTATTTATCTGTTCTTTCTTTTCCTTTTTTATTTCTCTTCGTTTTAATGTGTTTTTAAAAAAATCTTATGCGTTTCCATTCCAAATGTTCTATTCTCCAGGAGGGTTAAAATTTGATTAATTGATTTTTATTTATGTATGTATATATCTATATTATTATTATTATTATTATTTATTATATAAAATAAATATTGAATGACAAACATATTCTTTAAATATTGAATAACTATCAAGGATCACTTAAAAACCACCACAATTCACACACATTGTTATACTAATCAAATCTCAGACACACTCCAATTTCTAACAAAACGTCTAAGTGTTATGTTCATCCTTTTAGGTATTGATAGGAGGTAGCATAAGGTCCTGCACATGTAGCTTTTCATCAAGTAGTTCCACGGATGAGTGGCGATAATACGTTCACTGAACAAATGATCATTTGTTTCTATATATATATATATATATATATATATATATATATATATGCACTACACATTACACATATATGAGAAACTATTATCCCCCATCTGATTAGGCTATCCACAGTCAAGAGTTTGTTATCTTGTTAGATTTCTCCCTTTAGGAAGTTGTTAGCTAATTCTACAGAGAAGATGAAGTTTACTATGAAATTCCCATTCATTTTTCTTGATCAACAATGTGACTTACAGGCTGTTATATATAGACTTCCTAACTAACTTGTCTAACTAACTTTGCTAACTTCTCTTATTTACACTTCAACTCTACTACCTCTAAGTAATCCTTTCTCCAATACATCCCATCTGTGTTAAAGACGATTTCAACGTATTATCATAAAATCAAATCATTTCAGGATGGACGATCTCCACGTACTCAACTTATAATCATAACACAATCTTATTAATCATATTCATATTCAATTTCATATGCATAAATAATATCAACAAAGTAGGGGATGATAATGCATCTCAATCAATCAAGTATTGGTATGACATATAATTACCTCAACTATCACAAGTATACGTAAGTATTGGTATGTATTATGCTTGAGAGAATGTCCACTTTCACCATGTCTTTCCTATCTTATACTACTCAACTTGACCAAGCAGATTATGCATTGCCCCTTTAGATTGTCAAAACCATATTCGAGAACAAAAAGGTAAACTTAAACAAATAGAAGCAGTGTAGTAAAGCTAATTAAAGCATTAGTCAAATGCTAGTAACATCAGAGTTGTAAGACTTGTTGTCTTTAAATTGTACAACCATACCCGAGAACAAAAAGTAAATGTAAAGAATTATAGAAGCTGAGTTATCTTTACATTGTCACACGTTAACTAGTTTAGGTTTTGTCATCAGCGTTTGGGGAGGAGTGCGATGGCACCTTTTCTTGTGTCTGGATTGCCTGATGGTAAGACTTCAAAACACTGGTAAGGTTTTCCATTGCTTTAGCTTGAATTAGAATGAGGTCGTCTTTCTCGCTAATTTCCTTTGCATGCTGTATTTTCAGCTGCTCAATCTACCTCTCGTTTTCATCGAGTGCTGCTGCACATCCCCCAAAGTCATCATTAGCTACTATCAGGCCTTCTCGTCGCCTCAAGTCAAAGAAGTTTCGTCTTAATTCTGGAACAACAGGAGTCAACCTCCTCTTCAAATTTGTTCTTCCAGATGAATATGCAATTATTCCAAAGTCAAGTGCAGTGTTACTGGGAAAATAGGGCCTAAAAATGCAATCTGCGGAACACTTTGTATTCGAGAAAGTACAAGCTCCACATCTTGGAAAATTCTCCTCGCTGCCAATATGCTACTGGACATTTTGATCTTAGGCATATTTATATGCCTAGAATGCTAATTATGCCCGCATGTAAGCTTAGTTTGAAGTCAATTTATATATATTTAGAGTGTGATTGAACCATTTGTTTATTTATTCAGCTAACCAACATGATTAGTTGTGTAGGTAAGCTTAATGGGAGAAACGAGCACAAAAAGGGAAAAAGAAAGAAATCTGAAGATTCGAGTTAAAAGAGAACAATGAAGAAGCTGAGAAAAATGCACCAAGGCATTTATGTGTTATCTCCGCGTCGCGCGGAGGAATGCAAAATAATGATTGCGAAATCAACTTCTAGGCAGAACACTTAGTGCTGCTCGTGCGTCGCGCAGAAGGCAAAAGTCCTTGGATTCGGAGCTTAGAAGGCATCGCGCTCCCGAGTCCCATATTTGGCTGTTTCGACTTTTAGTATAAATAGGGTTTTAGTTTATTTTATTTAGGTGTTGTTTTTTGAAGGGAAAAAACGACGATTTGGGAGTTCGTTTCCTGAAGTTTTAAGGGCTATTTCTCAAACTCTTTTCCTTTGAATCGTTGGATGATTCATAACCATTGCATGATTGATTTTTGGATTATGAGTATCTAAATACCCTAGTTCTAGGGTTGTGGCTACATGTGTTTTACTTAAAAATATATGTAAAAGGAAAATGACTGAGTTTTTGAAAAATCGATCAAACTTATGGTTTAAGAGAAATCGAATTTCCAAAAGATCAGAGTCGCCACTTAATTTTTAGTAAAAAATAAAGAAAAAATACCTAAGGTTTTCAAAAGATTTAAACAGATAAAATCAATTGAGAACGGGTTCGAAGTTCAATGTACATTCCGAGAAGGTGTTAGGCCTTCGGAATGCCCGCTAACTCGCGGTTGACCGGCGATTTGACCAAAAATAATTTTGACTAATTTTAAAATTTTTACTAAAGTAAAAGAATTTATTTATTTTAACTAATTATTTTTTAAAATTTAACTAAGTAAAGAACTCACGACTTTGACTAATTTTGAAAGTTTAACGAAGTAAAAGAACTCATTTATTCTAACTAAGTAAAATAACTCATTTATTTTAACTTATTTACTTATTACTATTATTATTTTTATCATTTTTGTTTATCTTAAGGGGGAATGAACTAAAGGGGAATTTTCTAAGCACAGTATAAAATTATAACTATTTTAATCTAAGTATGTAAAAAAAATGATGAGAAATGGCCATCTTTGGGAATTTAATCAAATTAAACCAAATCAAATAAAAGGTTAGAGGTAAAATAAACAAAAGTAAATACAATCAAATAATAGAGAGAAGGAGAATAATTTGGGCCCTTTTTTGCCTGTTGCTGCCCAGAACATTGGGCCAAAATCTGCTGATTTTTGGGCTTTGGCCCAATTCTTAGTTTTGTATGCAAACTATATATTGCCCGTATATCAGTGTATATAACTCAATTTTTTAACTCCCGAGAACTGTAATTTTGCTCCCTTTTCGCTGTAATCCCGCCTTTCAACCTATATCACGTATACCAAATGCATATGGGCTGTATATGGGCCTGTATATCAGTGTATATTGCTGTATACAACATGTATACATCCCATTTTCGCCTTCCCCGGGGCATCTGAAATTTAAATCTCCAATCTTATTCGCTGCCCCCAACCTATTTCGTTACTTTGGCTGACTCGATGTAGAGGCCAACTCGAGCAAGAAGGCCCAACTCGGAATGCAAAGGGGAAAAAGAGTCCACAATGGACTCAAAAATGGAGTTTTTCACATGCAAATGAGAGAACGAGAATTAGTATTTAACGGTAACATCTCAAACAATAACTCTAAATGATAATAAAGACTAATACTCACAAAATAATAATGCACCAAAGGGAGCTAAAGTAGGATAAATTAATCGAGTTGAACAATATAGAAAGTAATTCTCAAATATCACTTTATAAAAGGACCAAAATTTGAAAGGGGCAAATGAGATGCTTTAGTAAATTTACGAACAGGATGTGATCATATTAACACAATCATGCTTCAAGATACCAATTACTTCATCCATTAAGCCAAAGAAATAAGATGACTATTTGAAAAATAATAAATAAGTAAACTAGGCTAACTTTAATATTCAACACATTTGCCAAAATCACTTAAGAAACATGGCTATGGTTACGGAAATTTCAAACAGTCATCAACTTATTCTGAATCAGAAGCAAATCAGATTTAAGCTTAAAATAAGTGGAGGGCTAGGTTGTAACGAAACCATAACAACAACTGATTCAAACTTGGACAAAGAACAAAAATGATCATGCTTTAATCATACTAACGGTTCAAGAGTTCACTCTATTCTCACAATCAACAAATGAAGCTGATAAGCAGTGATGCTAACTCAAAGAGAAAACAAAGAACTAAAAAAATGGATTTTCAACAGTGAACTAATTGCAAAAAATGAGATCATTTTCAGGTTTGAATTCCATGAACTTTTACGAACAAACTATCGATATTCATATCTAAATCATGTCATTCTTAAAACACATTGTAAATGACCCTTGACAGAACCTAGAATGGATCAAAACAACTAAAAACGAGAAATCAAACTTAAGAAGAAAAGCGTAAAAGAACCACAATCAGCACATCTGATTTCTTCCATTAAAAAGCAAGTATTTCAACTTATCTTAGCAGTTTCACACTAAATAAACAATCTGACATTTTGATTTGATAATATTTTAGATTTGTAGTGTCGCTAACAGAGGCATGATGTTTGGAGAAAAGGGAAATAACCATACTTAAATCATTCTAAAAAAAAGAAAGAGGCTAAACGTGTTAAGCTAGAAGAAATCGAGATGAGAAGGGATTTTACCTTTTCCAGAGCAACGATCTGAGACCAAACGAGCAGGGGAGCAACCTTCCACTATCCTTCTATTGCACGAGCTCAGATTCAAATAGCAAGCCCCAAGAAAATTTTAACTAAATCGAAACAGTGACCCTTTTTAAACTATATTTTCTATCGGTAAATTATGACTAACTTTGTACCTCTTTGCTTCAATTTGTTTTCCAATCTTTTTCTCTAACTATTTTTCCAATACCAAAATTTTCAACCCCCCAAAAAAACTCCCCCTCAATAGTGAATAAAAGGGAATACATATAGTCTTTTTTTTTTATTAGGGCGAAATTTCGATAAAAAATCTGAACCAAAAAGGGGCAATTTCAAAATTCAAACTTCCCAAAACCTTTCACCATTCGAGCTAGACAACCTTTTCTTCAAATTTCGTCCCATTCCGGAAGAGGAAATGGGCATAGCCGCGTGCATGCTGCGACTGCTGGAACAGTACTGAGTTGCTGCTCGTTTTTGCAAAGAAGAAGAAGAACGACGCAGGTGGGGTCGGCATGTGTTGTTGTACGTTTTTGGTTGTTTTTGTATTGTTATGTTGTATTGTTGAATGGGTCTTTTAGCTAGGAAAAAAAGTGGGTCGGGTTAGGGAGGTTTAAAAGTGGGCTGGGCGGTGAATTTGAGTGGAAGTTAGGAATTGGAAGTGGGGTCGTCTGGGTCGTTTTGGTATGCTGTATATTTTGTTGAATGTTGTATTGAATTGGAAAAAATTGGTGGGCCAGGGATTAATTGAATTGGGTCGGTGGGAATTACATTGTAAAGGCCCAAAGTTGGTCTTTGATTGGGTTTAAAGGTTAGGTGTAGATTGATTTAGGAAATTAGCCAAATCGAGTCGGTTAGCAAATTCGGCTAAGATTTAAATAAAAATGAATCGATATGATTAATTAGTGAGCTTCTTAATCTCAACGAAATAAAATAATTAACTTAATTATAAACTAACTCTTTCAAAAATATAAACTATCTTATAACTAAACTAGTTAACCAAATATTTAAGTAAAACTAAATATTTTTGAGACGATTTTCGAATGTTCCTAAAATATATCAATTATATATATATAGACATGTAAAATATAAGTATTGTCTAAAAGTTATAATAAGTGACATAATTTATTTAAAATAACTCGCAAACTATTTTCGAAATTTATAAAACCAATTATTTTAGATCGTTTAAATTGAAAGAAACTCGATGATTAATTTATATTGGGGACAGTCAAAATTGGGTGTCAACAACATGATGATTGTAATTGATTGAGTTTGTCTTTGGGTTTATTATTGACTATCACATGAATCCTTCTTATGTTCTTATTTTCTGTATTTCATGATTGAAATAAATTTATTGTCTGAATTGAACTCGGGAGAGAAATAAGAGGATAGAACGTGGGGCATAAGGAGCTTGTTGAACCCTAAATAACTAGGGTTGATTCGTTTCTAGGATAGGGATATACCTAGAGACCTCGTTTGGGTCACCATACATGAAGATAACCTAATGCTCGGTAGTTAATCATTCTATCCCAGCTCAACGATGTAGTTAGGGTGTTATCTATCGTAGGCGATTAGAGGTCGGGAGACCATTATCATTCATCTAACCCTGTGATTCATTGATTCGATAGTTAATATTTACCCATATAAATAATATTGATTGCAGGAATCCTGATAGAAGCTGCAGCCCTGGACTTTTCCCAAATCATTGCTTGAAACCCTTGAAACTGAATCTTGTTATTACATTTTGTTTTAAAAATTTAGAAATAGAAACAAACAACTCCCTACATCTGGAATTACATTTGTGGTTAACTGAGAACTCGAGAAATTGATAGTTTCTAAGCGTGAGTCCCTGTGGGTACGATACCCGGCTTTCAAAAAGAGTCACTCTATTACTTGTATGATCACGTGCACTTGTGTGTGTGATTAGAACGCAACATGTTTTTGGCACCATTGCCGGGGACTTTAGAATTAGAAAGTACTTAATTTTTCTGATTTCTGAAGTTGAAGCGCAAGTGTTGACAACTTGATCTTAGCATTCCATTGTTGCAGGTTGTTTTGAAACTCCAAACTGGACGACGATCAAGGATTGTTATCGCCTCTCTCAAAACTTGAAAGATTCGTACATTTACATAGAAGACAGAGAAGATTAGCATATCCGGTTCCCCTAGTTATAGGTGAGTTAGATTTTCATGTAAAAAAAATAGAAGAAGAAGAAGAACTTGAGGAAATGGCTGCTGAGTTGAAAGTTCGAGACGTGGCAATCCCACACCCCACCAATGTAACGTCATGCATACAGAAACCTGAACCTGGTGGGAGATTTGAACTGAAGCAGAGTATGGTGCAAATTTTGCACACAAATGGGTAGTTTACTGGTCTTTCACATGAAGATCCCACAGCTCATATTCGGAACTTTCTTGAGATCAGTGATACTTACACTTCAACTGGGGAGAATAAAGATTACGTAAGGCTCACCTTATTCCCTTTCTCTCTGCTAGGGGAAGCAAAAAGATGGTTGAATTCAGAGCCTGCGAATTCAATCACCACCTGGAACGATTTGGCACAGAAATTCCTCATCAGATTTTTTCCATCTGGGAAAACAGCTAAGTTGAGGAGTGATATTTTGAGTTTTAGGTAGAAGGGTGGTGAGAATTTGTACCAAGCTTGGGACAGATTCAAATCAATGTTGATGAGTTGCCCTCATAATCATCAATCTAATGAGGTGTTAGTCCATACCTTCATTGAAGGGTTGGAGCCTAACACCAAGATTTTGCTTGATTCAGCTGCAAGTGGACAGGCTTTAGAGAAGTCTTATGCTGAACTATTCACCTTGCTGAACCGGATATCTCAGGGTAATCCAGAGTGGAATGGAGGGGGAATGAAACCTGTAGTACAGAAAACTGCAGGTATGCTGGAAGTAGATACGATGACTGCTCTAACTACACAGATTTCTACTATGCAAAATATGACGAGTACACATTTTAGCAATATGGCATTGGGACAACAACCCGCACAGGTAAATGCAGTTTAACAACCACCGTCTTGGTGTGAGATCTGCGGAGGTAGCGATCACGGTGCAGAGGTATGTGGCGCAAACCCAGATTCTGTTAATTTTGTAGGGAATGCCCAGAGAGGAGGAGGCCAACAAAACTATGGAAACTTATATAACCCAAGTTGGCGTAATCACCCAAACTTTTCTTGGGGTGGAAATCAGAATCAGGGCCAAGGGCAAAACAATTATAGGCCACAAGGAAACACCAATGTGTATTAACCACATGCGCAAAGGGAGCAACCCAAGCAGCAATCTGGAAACATGAGTATGGAGGAGATGCTGAAAAAGATTATGGCTGTCAAGCCCAGTTAGCTGCTGATGTGAGAAATAATCAGTTAACTACACATAATCTGGAGAAGTAATTTGGGAAGTTTGCAAGTGCCCAAAATTCACGACAGCAAGGAGGTCTGCCTGGAAACACTGACCCAAATCCTAAACAGGTGAATGCAGTAAGTACACGCAGTGATTTGCAATTGGAGGAGTTAGCTCCTAAGAAAAGAGACACTGAAGTGGTAAACAAAGAGAGTGAACATAAAAAGGGTGAACTTAAGGAAAATGAAGCAGCTGCACCAGACGAACGAGTGCAATCAACAGTGAGACCACCACCTCCATTTCCTCAGAAGTTTAAGAAACAAAAAGAGGACGAATGTTTTGGTAAGTTTCTCTCTCTCTTGAAACAAGTGCATATTAACATGCCATTGGTAGATGTTTTGCATGGTATACCCAGGTATGCGAAGTATGTGAAGGAGATCGAGCAAACAAAAGAAGGCTGATAGAGTATGAGACTGTGGCACTTACTGAAGAGTGCAACTCCAGAATTCAGAATAAGCTGCCCATTAAACTAAAAGATTCGGGTAGTTTTACTGTGCATATCACTATAGGGCAAAGCATCCATGCTCGAGGGTTGTGTGATCTAGGAGCGAGTATATACTTGATGCCAACGTCTCTGTACAAAAAGCTGGGGTTGGGTAGTCCTAAACCTACTACCATAATTTTGTAGTTGGCGGATAGATCTGTAGCTAGACCTAAGGGTGTTGTGAAAGATGTGCTAGTGCAAGTGGGATCTCTGATTTTCCCTGTAGACTTTGTAGTATTGAATTTCGAGCCTGATTTTGAGGTCCCTTTCATCTTAGGACGACCTTTCTTAGCAACTGGTAGGGCGATGATAGATGTAGCAGCTGGGCAGCTTACTATGAGAGCTCATGATAAAGTAGAGGTGTTTGATGCGTACAAAGCCTTAAAAATTCCAACGGTGTATGAGGAGTTATCTACTATAATTGTGATAGATCTTGAGGTAGAAGCTAAATATATTGCAGCTAAGGATCCTCTAGAGCGAGTGTTGGTGGGGGATGACATATATGGGGATGTTGAGGCACATGAAATGGTGCAATTCCTTGATCTGTCACTTATAGTTACCTCTGGCGAACGCTGGGAGCCTCTAAATAGGGTGTTGGGTCATTCACCTAAACCCTCCATTGAAGAAGCACCCAAGTTGGAGTTGAAAACATCGCCAGCCCACCTCAGGTATGCATTTTTGGGTGAACATAAAACTTTATCCGTTATTTTGTTTGCAACATTATCTGACGAACAGGTGGAAGCCGCATTTCGCATTCTGAAGATGAGGAAAGCAACTCTGGGATGACAAATGTCTGACATCCATGGTATTAGTCTTGCATTGTGTATGCACGAAATATACATGGAAGAAGGGTACAAGGCAGGTGCACAGCATTAACGGAGACTAAATCCAGTGATGAAGGATGTTGTCAAAAAAGAAGTCATCAAATGGCTGGATGCAGGGATTGTTTACCCAATATCTAATAGCAAATGGGTAAGTCCAGTGCAGTGTGTGCCCAAAAAGGGAGAAATGACAGTTGTGACTAATGAGAAAAATGAGTTGATCCCCACAAGAACAGTGACTGGGTGGAGGATATGCATGGACTATAGAAAGCTTAATGAAGCCACCAGGAAAGACCACTATCCGATACCGTTCATTGATCAAATGTTAGACAAGTTAGCCGGCCAAGAGTATTACTGTTTCCTTGATGGTTATTCAGGGTATAATCAAATTGTCATTGCACTTGAGGATCAAGAGAAGACGACATTCACTTGCCCATATGGCACATATGCATTCAAACGCATGCCATTCGGCTTGTGCAATGCCCCAGCCACATTTCAGAGATGTATGATGGCAATTTTCCATGATATGGTGGAAGATTTTGTTGATGTATTCATGGACGATTTCTTGGTGTTTGGTGAGTCATTTGAACTTTGTTTATTTAACCTTGACAGAGTTCTTGCGAGGTGCGAAGAGACCAATCTGGTGCTGAACTGGGAGAAGTGTCACTTTCTGGTCAGAGAAGGAATTGTGTTGGGACACAAGATATCTAAGAGTGGGCTAGAAGTAGACAAAGCGAAGGTGGAAGTGATTGAGAAGTTGCCACCACCAATATCAGTAAAGGAGGTGCAAAGTTTCCTTGGACATGCTGGTTTTTATAGGAGGTTCATCAAGGACTTCTCTAAAACTACAAGACCTATGTGCAGCTTATTAGAGAAAGAGATGAAATTTGTGTTTGATGACAAATGTTTGCAAGCGTTTGAGATGTTGAAGCATAAGTTGATTGAGGCTGCTATTCTTATTGCTCCAAATTGGGAACTTTCATTCGAGCTGATGTGTGATGCTAGTGATATAGCAGTTGGGGTAGTGCTTGGTCAGAGAAAGGACAAGGTGTTTCACTCCATTTACTATGCGAGCAAAACACTTGACGCAGCCCAAGCGAACTACACAGTTACAGAGAAGGAGATGTTGGCATTAGTATTCGCATTTGACAAGTTCAGGTCATATTAGGTGGGAACCAAAGTGATAGTCTACACGGATCATGCGACCATTCGGTACTTATTCAACAAGAAGGATGCAAAACCTAGGCTGATTAGGTGAATCCTGCTGCTGTAAGAATTTGACCTCGAAATAAGAGATAGAAAGGGAACTGAGAACCAAATAGCTGATCATCTGTCCCGACTAGAGAATTCATCTCATGTGAACAATGAAGGGCAGATTCGTGAAAAGTTCCCTGATGAGCAGCTTTTTGCTTTAGACATTTCTCAGGTGCCTTGGTATGCGGACATTGTGAATTTTCTAGTGAGTGATTTATTTCCACCTGGGGCATCAACACATCAGAAGCAGAGGTTAAAGTATAATGCACATTTCTATATATAGGATGAGCCCTATTTGTTCAAGCAGGGTCCGGATCAGATGGTGAGAAGGTGTATAGCTGAGCATGAGGCGACACAAGTGTTGGAGAATTGCCACGCATCGCCATATGGTGGATATCATGGAGGGGAAAGAACTGCACATAAGGTAATGCAATCTGGTTTCCTTTGGCCTACCTTATTTAAATATGCTGCTTTGTTTGTGAAAGGTTGTGATCAGTGCCAGAGGATGGGAACCATTTCGAAGAGGCATGAGATGCCATTAAACAACATACTAGAGGTGGAGATCTCTGATGTGTGGGGAATAGACTTCATGGGACCATTCCCATCATCCCAGAGAAATCAATATATTCTAGTATATGTGTCTAAGTGGGTGGAGGCTGTTGCGTTGCTAACAAATGATGCCAAAGTGGTTGTCAGGTTTGTTCGTAAGCACATCTTCACCAGGTTTGGAACGCCAAGGGCGATAATCAGTGATGGAGGTAAGCATTTTATCAATAATTTAGTTCGTAGTCTTTTAGCGAAGTATGGAGTGATGCACAAAGTGGCTACAACATATCATCCCCAAACTAGTGGGCAGGTAGATGTATCAAACAAGGAGGTCAAGCAGATCCTCCAAAAGACTGTGAATGCCCAAAGAAAAGATTGGGCTGACAAGTTAGATGATGCCTTATGGACATATCAAACTGCTTACAAGACACCGATAGGAACCTCTCCTTATCGAATGGTGTTTGGGAAAGCTTGTCACTTGCCAGTTGAGTTAGAGCACAAGGCATATTGGACGATCAAGAAGCTGAATCTCGATGCTGAGCTAGCAGGCAGAAAGAGGAACACACAACTGCATGAGCTAGCAGAGTTTAGACTCCACGCCTATGAAAATGCAAAGCTGTATAAAGAAAAGATCAAGAGGTGGCATGACAATCATATTGTATCACGCACCTTTGAGCCTGGTCAGTTAGTGTTACTTTTCAATTCTAGATTGAAGTTGTTCCAGGGAAGCTTCGGTCTAAGTGGAGTGGTCCGTTCGAGGTGGTGAGGATGATTCAACATGGTGCTGTAGAATTACGAAACAAGGATAAGAGCTCTACTTTCCTTGTAAATGGTCAAAGGGTCAAGTATTACTTTGGTAAGGATGTAGATCGTGAGTTTGAAATGCTCACCTTGAATGACGAATGAGTCATGAGATGGGTCGTGCTGCGACTTTAAATCAGGCTCTACACAGGAGGCAACCCGTGAACCATTGTAATAGTTAGGATTTATTTGTTTTTATTTGGTTAATTTAGTTCGTAGGAATTAGTAAAAAAAAAGAAAATGATATATCAAGAAAAAAATAAAAATATGAGTCGTGCCACGACCAAAACTAAGGCGCTGGATGGGAGGCAACCCATCATGTTATTGATAAATGGGTGTTGAGCTGATAATATGCAGGATGACGAATTTTTGCCCATGGCAACTCCGTGTAGGGAGCGCGTCGTGGATGAGGGGTAAATTGTTGTCTCGTCTGATACCATTTGAGGCAGAGGACTTCGTGTAATGAGCGTGTCGTGGAGGGGATCTAACATTTCAATTTCGACGGTAAGTTACTTTTATGTCAAACAGAGGGCAACCTCGTGGTAGCCCCGCGTCGCGGGTCAAGGGCTAAATATTGGCCTCAACTGGAATTAAATTTCCAGAAGACTCCGTGCCAACCCCGTGTTGCACCCCAGGTGAGTAAATTTGTTTTTTATTTATTAAATAACCGGGTTTTACCCGGTTCCTTTGGACATTACCCGACCCCAACCTTTTTAACCCTGAATTCTCCCACAAATTTGCCCATCTTTTCCCCTTTCAACCTTCTTAACCTCGATTTTCTCCCCTCCATTCACCCCGATGAATTCTTCAAGTGGTGTCTGTGTCGCGAGGCTACCCCCACTCCTCTCTTCTTCATTTTCCTTGCACGTCTGAGTCGCCTAGGTTTGAAATTCTTAATTATTTCGATGTGCATTGCATTAAGCTGTGGTTGCTTGTTTTGTGAATGTGTGGGAAGGGTGTTTTTCATATCATCTGTTCGAGAGAGTTTTGAGGTGTGTTCAAAGTTTGGTAGCAACACTTAGTAGGATGTGAAGTGGGGTTTGGAGTGAATCTTGAGTGGATGATTTCATAAGAGGTTGCTTGAATTTTGGGGATTTTAGGAAAGCAATTGAGGGTGTGAATGCTCTATTTCGTATTCATTTGGGTGTTATGGCTCGAATTTCTGAGTAGAACACATCTATTTAGGGGGTTGGGTTTAATTGGTGAACTATTTGTTGCTTGATTTTTTGGGAGTTGGGGTTGAACTACTATTCTTTATATCGGGTGGTTCTTGTTGGTCTCTGTGTGTTTCGAAGTCTGAGTAGAAATACATTATTGTCTGGTCAGGATAGTCTGTAGCTGGTGAAATTATTAGCGTGTTGATTATGTATGTTTACGAATGTTGGTTGCTGATAGGGGTTTGAATCATTGAGCAGACATACGGTTTGTCTTGAATATGCGAAGGTTCATAGTCTATATTAATGGTGTGAAGTCTTGAGTAACACTATCTAATAATTACGTGGGTAAATTGATATTGTGATGCCTTGCCATTTTGATGAACTTGATAATTACTTGAGGATCAATTGAGTATGTTATTGGTCAATGTTGGGAAGTCTAAGTACCTACGATGATACTACATTGAACTAAGTGTGGGGGTAGTGTGCGCACACTACCTATATTTTTCTCATTATGTGTAGTCATAAGGCCTGAACTTTGTTTATGGATGCAGGTAATCATGTCAAGTTCAAGAAGATCCGGAAAAGAAATAGTCACATCATGCCAGAAGAAATGGCCAAGGAGCGAAAATGTACCACTGGCGCCTCCGGCCCCCAAAGGCCAACCTAGGCGGTTCGGACTCAAGGTTGTTTCGAAAGAAGGCAAAGCATGGTATAAGAAGCATACATAGACAACTTATTTCTCCGATGTTTGTATTGATAGGGACAGTCTAGCACACGAGTTCCCGCAGATTTTAAGGCGGATGAGGGAGCTGGGGATGGATTTCGCATTTGCTGAACCAGAGGAGTGCAATCTGTACATGGTCCGGGAGTTTTACACCAATTGGGTGCCAGAGGCGAGGTCCCACTTTGTGACGATACGTGGTAAGAACGTACCCATCATTCCCACAGGTATTAATGATATATTGGGTACACCGCAGGACACCAACCCACTATGGTTGACAGGGATGAACATACGCCCTCCATACCAGGCCATCTGTCACATGCTATGCGGATCGCAGTCCATGGCTGAATAGACTAAGCACAGTGGAAAGAGATATCATAAATTTCTTCCCTAGGCTCATATGCTTCGGGAGACACGTGTTTGGCTGAAAATGGTGATGAATTGTTTGATCCCGGGCCTACATTACACTGATATCACACGTGTTCGGGTGTGCCTGATTTATGCTTTGTTGATGGGCATGGAGTTGAACATTGGAGCTATCATGAAATCTTTTATGCGGAAGGCTCGGGTTCACAAAGGGCACATGTATGTATTTGGTGGTCTGATTACCAAAATATGTCGTGTGGCAGGTGTCCCTGGGGAGAATGTCGATTACATGACACCACTTTATCCAATACCGGTAGATATCACACACACAAAGGGGCCTGACACTGACTTCGGCCCTACACTAACCACTGTTGAGCACCACAGGAGAGATGAGTTGATCATGGCTAAGATGTATGGCCTAGAGATGCTACGACATAAGACTGGTGGTCGACCATTTACTGATCTGGAAATAGGTGAGTTCCATAGGCGCTATCTTCTGAACGACCATGCGAAAGCTTTGCTTGGCATTGGTCCTGAGTTTCGGGAGCCTATTGAGAATGACATCCCAACTGATGAAGAGAATTTGCGCACATGGTCGGATGTGGATTCAGATTCTGAGAAGGAGCTGGACCCCGCACATATGGGTGATGAGGCAGATGGTGATGATGCCATGGAGGATTGATCAGGGAGTGTTTTCACCTTACCTTTCAAGCTTGGTTGCTATTTTAAAATGCACTGGGGACAGTGCTATTGTATAAGTGTGGGGTGGGGTGAAAAGCATATCTGATCTGTTCATATTCTGTTTTTGTTTGGTTTCTATTTTTGTTTGACTTTGGGTTCCTTGGTAGTTGTTTTCAGTTCTTTAGCCAAGGATAGTCCCTTTGAACCATAGTCTGTAGTCTGTAGTCTTAGATTAAGTCAAGCTGCCCAATGATAGATGGATGACGACCGTCTTAAGGTTAAGTTCGCCATTTGAGTCTTAGGTTGGGTTGTGCTGAAGTTGAAACTCTCTAAAAGGAGACTGTATGAAAAGTATGATTGAAGTAGATGTATGAATGCAGTGGAACTTTTGTATGTGATTCAAATGTGCAACTTAAGCTTAATCTAAACCTTTTGCATGACATGATTGTGTACTACTGAAATTGATCCTTATTGAATACAACTGTGCCGTGAGCGGTGAGTTTTGTTATGATATCCATGATATGTATCTGAGTCTAGAACTTGCCCAGGGTGTTATTGAAGCGAAATATAGGTGTTATTGTGTTTGAAAAATGACAACAGACTTTCGTTGAAAATTGTTTAAAAAAAATTAAGCATGTTCAAAATATCCCTAGTTTAGCCCAATTGAGCCTTTTAGCCTTAATTTTGTTCTAACCCACATAATGAGCTGAATTCCCTTTATTGACACCATAGTTTTGATCCTAACCCCTAATGCACTGTGTTAGGACGAAATAAATAATAAATAAATAAATAGGGTGGAAAAGTGTGGTTGTTGGGAAAGAATGAAAGAAAAAGGTAAAACGAGACCCCAGGATTGTGAATCTGAGTTGGCCTTGGTCCATAGGACATTGTGCACTTCAATAAAGGGAAACTCGAGTTGAAGGTGGCTAACTTAGTGAATACTTTGATGATGGCCCTGGCCCTAAAAAGGGCAATGTGCACCTTAACTTGAGAGAAATCTCTAAGTTAAGGGTGGCGTTTGTCAAGTGTAAAATAAAGGGGCAAGTAACTAAAGGCAAGGTTGGTAATACTAGTGGAAGTTGTTGAAGAAGAAAGGGGCCAATGGAAAAGGAAAAATTATGATTGTAAAAGCTGAACATAGTGCATTAGGGAGTACGAGTCACTAATTTCATCTAAATGAAGCTTTCCTTACCTTAAGCCTACATTACAACCGGATTAAGTCCTGTTTGATTTTGAGCATGATACACTTAATTAATGGAGATGTACATAATGGGCAAGCTTATGGTTCTCAGTACATGCATGTATGATGTGAAATTGTTTTGAGGGAGATTGCTTATTGTTTGAACAAGTCCTTAAATTATATTCAATTGGCTAACGTGAATCTATGGACTATTTATTGGAGTGAGGGGCACTTGTTGTATGAGGATAGGTGATAAGGAATGGTGCATATGTTGTTAAAAGCGTTGGTTGGAAAAAGTTGTCAAAGTCATAGACAGGAGTCGGGCATATTATGATTGGAAACATGCTAATATAAATTGTGAACAGATCTTTGGAAGTTAATAGTGGATGCACAATCCAATGTAGTGAGTCTAGGTCTAGGAGTAGTAAGTAGTTGTTCAAGGACGAACAAAGCTTTAAGTGTGGGGTAGTGATCTTAGGCATATTTATATGCCTAGAATGCTAATTATGCCCGCATATAAGCCTAGTTTGAAGTCCATTTATATATATTTAGAGTCTGATTGAACCATTTGTTTATTTATTCAGCTAACCAACATGATTAGTTGTGTAGGTAAGCTTAATGGGAGAAACGAGCACAAAAAGGGAAAAAGGAAGAAATCTGAAGATTCGAGTCAAAAGAGAACAATGAAGAAGCTGAGAAAAATGCACCAAGGCATTTATGTGTTATCTCTGCGTCGCGCGGAGGAATGCAAAATAATGGTTGCGAAATCAACTTCTAGGCAAAACACTTAGTGCTGCTCGCGCGTCGCAGAATGCAAAAGTCCTTGGATTCGGAATTTAGAAGGCATCGTGCGCCTGAGTCCCATATTTGGCCGTTTCGACTTTTAGTATAAATAGGGTTTTAGTTTATTTTATTTAGGTGTTGCTTTCTGAAGGGAAAAAGCGACGATTTGGGAGTTCGTTTCCTGAAGTTTTAAGGGTTATTTCTCGAACTCTTTTCCTTTGAATTGTTGGATGATTCATAACCAATGCATGATTGATTTTTGGATTATGAGTAGCTAAATACCCTAGTTCTAGGGCTGTGGCTACAGGATGATTGTAATTGATTGAGTTTGTCTTTGGGTTTATTATTGACTATCACATGAATCTTTCTTATGTTCTTATTTTCTGTATTTCATGATTGATCACCATAGAAATAAATTTATTGTCTGAATTGAACTCGGGAGAGGAATAAGAGGATAGAACGTGGGGCATAAGGAGTTTGTTGAACCCTAAATAGCTAGGGTTGATTCGTTTCTAGGATAGGGATATACCTAGAGACCTCGTTTGGGTCACCATACATGAAGATAACCTAATGCTCGGTAGTTAATCATTCTATCCCAGCTCAACGATGTAGTTAGGGTGTTATCTATCGTAGGCGATTAGAGGTCGGGAGACCATGATCATACATCTAACCCTGTGATTCATTGATTCGATAGTTAATATTTACCCATATAAATGATATTGATTGCAGGAATCCTGATAGAAGCTGCAGCCCTGGACTTTTCCCAAATCATTGCTTGAAACCCTTGAAACTGAATCTTGTTATTACATTTTGTTTTAAAAATTTAGAAATAGAAACAAACAACTCTCTACATCTGGAATTACATTTGTGGTTAACTGAGAACTCGAGAAATTGATAGTTTCTAAGCGTGAGTCCCTGTGGGTACGATACCCGGCTTTCAAAAAGAGTCACTCTATTACTTGTATGATCACGTGCACTTGCGTGTGCGATTAGAACGCAACACATTTTCTTCTTGTTCTCAATAGTGTGGATTCCCAACACCTGCGTCAGCTTGGACTTCTTGATTCTGAATTAAAATGTAATATGCTTCGTTGTCACAATGTACTTCTGACACAACGCCGGAAAATGGATTATCAAGTGCATTATCAACGTGTTCATTATGCCGTTGATGGTCTGGATTAACAAATTCAGGTCCTCTTATGGAAGCTTCTTCATCGAGAGCTTCATTTCTAAGAAACATCCGAGGAAAGGTGAGATCACACCGATCATTGCCAATTTGGGAGTTAAAGGCATCTAGGTTAATAGTTGGGGAAAATTCTTGATTAAACCCTTCTGTGGCTCGGTCTCCTGCAACTAATGTCTGTGTAAAGACGAGTTCCATCTCCCCAATATCAACTTCGATATCAAAGTCGTCTAGGTTAAAATCTTCATTATCATGTGGGGCAAGTTTACTGTCGATCCCTTCCATTCCTCTGTCTCTTGCAGGTACAACTTCTTGACGAGGCCCTGCCTCTTCATTATCATGTGGGGCAAGTTCACCGTAGATCCCTTCCATTCCTCTGTTTCCTGCAGGTACAACTTCTTGACGAGGCCCTGCCTCTTCATCATCATGTGGGGCAAGTTCATCGTCGATCCCTTCCATTCCTCTGTTTCCTGCAGGTACAACTTCTTGACGAGGCCCTGCCTCTTCATCATCATGTGGGGTAAGTTCACCGTCGATCTCTTCCATTCCTCTGTCTCCTGTAGGTACAACTTCTTGACGAGGAGCAATTGGATCAACAAACCCGTCTCTCCCTGCCTCTTCTGGATTGAGTATATTTTCGAACTTCCGCTTCATTTTTTCTGCTAATTCTTCTTTTTCATGAAATGGAGAAGAAGAAGAAGGAGGAGAGGGTCAAGCAATTTCAAGAGGAGCCAAGTAATCTGTTAACTGTCGTTATACTCTATTTACGATAAGTAAGTCTTTAAATAGTTCAGAATTTTTAAGTAAGATCAAGTTAGTTAGTATAATATTTTTTAACATTTTTCAATTTTTCAAGTGTTGGTTAACTTATACCGCAGTCATTATTTTAACTGGACGAGTTATAAATTGTCTTTGCATTAATTTCAGACCTTTAGAATAATTCAAATGTATTTTGAAATTAAAATATGGACTGGTATGAATAATATTAAAAGATATAAAATTTACTACTATATTGTTTATTACTTTCCTTCATTGCATTTTATGTGAACATTTTACTGTTTGGAATTTGGATAGTCAAATTATTTTTCTTTGAATGAATTTTCTGATTTTATTAATAAATACTAGTTAACATGTTCGCGCTTCGCGCGATCATAACAACTATTTTAGAGACAAAATTTTCTTATAAAGTAGCACATACTAAAAAAGAAGAAATATGATCAATACTTAGGTAAAAACTTTAAAATGTTTATCATAATTGTTTTAATTTATAAGATACAATTTTCTTATTATTTTGTTGGGGTGAAAAAAACATGTTTTATATTTTGAAAAAAAAATACTAACTTAATTTTCTATTTGCCGTTGATCATCAAATGAAAAGTAAATAATTCATCCTCCTCATTTTTTAAAAGAAGGGATGCTTATTTTTTTATGAGGAACTACTGAACTTAGACCTTTTTAAAATCATTCCCCAATATGATTTATTTAACAAAAAATCATACTTGTTAGGTACGGAATATTTTTTAAAAGTATTTATTTTTGTGCAAGTTAAAATATGAAAAATAACAAAAGGCATGTCAATAGTAATACAAAGAAAAGAACGAATAACTATATTCTAATGAAATAAAAGATAAATATATAAAATTCAAATAATAAAATTGAGAAGCAATCAATATTAATGTTTCAACAAACAACTCGATAAAAAATTATATTGTCATTTTATTTTAATTATCAAAGAATTATTATACAAATAATAAATAATTAATATTTTAACTCTTGAGGAGTTACAAAGCTCACTAAATGTGTAATTATTTAGAGAAAATCAAATTTTAAAAATAATGACAAAAAGCAAAAGATAAAAAAAAAAGAAAAGGAACATATAGCACAGAAGAAACTAAAGAAATAAGAAAATTATATTTTACAAAATTATCAGAACCTTTTAATTCAAAAATAATAAAAAGTTGGAATGAAGCAGAATTAACGGACACCTTAGGAGCTAGAATGAAATTCTTACAACAATGATTTATGGAACTATGTGAAAAACATAAAGAAGAAATAAAAATGGAAAAAATATTAATAAAAAATTTAATATATTTAATACCAATCTCCTTATTTCTTTTGTTGTTACCGAATCTTTTATTTTTCTTGTTAGCCACCATTTTACTTGTGTATTATCTGTTCTTATAATAAATTTGTTATATACAATATATGGTTCAAATGATAATAAACATTTATATACCGAATATAATACCATTTTTCGTAGTGGAACTGGTAGTTGGGGGATTCATGAAAGTGGTAGTGTGGTAGGTGAGTATTTTATTTTAAAGATTTTATTATAGTATTCTTTTGCTAAGTGTCTTAATCTTGATATTTCTTTAATATTAGGTGTGAAATTCATGGTAAAATATAATAATATTTATTGTAATATTCTTTTGATAGTTGTTTTAATCTGAATATTTCATTAATATTATTTATGATATATTCTAGATATAACATATCTTGGGTTCTTTGGTACATATATAAATTTTCCTCCATTAATTGTTCTAATAATTTTATATCTTTCATAGATTCTGTCAAATATTGTAAATATTCGTAGTTCATTTTAGTCTGAATTTATTTCTAAATCGTACCATTCTATTCTTTCGTTGTCTAAATCATGTAAGTCTATTTCATACCATTGTTGGTTTAATATATCTTCCGATTCGTTATCATTAAATATTTTTTCCCATATGATCCTTCTTAATTCAATTATTTTTATATCTTTAAGTATATATAATATTAAAGTTTCGTAGTTTTTTATCATTTCATTATGAACGTAAGTAGTCATGTTCTTTATCATGCATATTATTTATTTCAAATTATTCCTTCCTATCATATTCATAATTGATTAGATTCATATTAGATCATTATGAACTAGATTATCTTTATCATGTTTTCCTGTCACTACTAGCATCGTACTTTAGCGGATACTTCCTTCTTATCAGCGCCTCAACTTTGTTTACTCCCCTAACGGCTTCCTCGCCTACCGGTTTCAACATTAGGATGGCATAGTATAGAAGTTTTCTCCCTATTTTCAGTGTGCTAATAAACTAGAAATCATGATTCAAATAATTCTAATACATAATAACTAACATAAATTTATTCAATCATATATATGATATTCAGGAATATATGAAATTAGTTCCGCATATTTTTTGAACAATATACCGTTGCCTCTTGCTTAGCCATGCTATCTGAAATATCTGACTGGATTTCAGATTTATCCATTAACTTTTAAGTATTTAGTATCTTAAGAGAGTTTTTTGAAACAAGAGTTTTTATTTAGGCGTTGCCTGCCTTTCAAAGTTTTACAACTGCGTCTATATATAGACATACACATTCTAATACTATTCATGAATAGTTCTTATTTTGTCTACCACTATCCTATTTACGACATGTATTGTCACAACCCAAATCCGGATGTGATGACACGTGTCCATTTCCCACCGGACACGTCAGCCTAACCCAACCACAACGATAGAGAAGTAGAAATACGAGAATAAAAGATAATAAATAAGCGGAAGACTTTAATTAAGACTTAACACTACCCAAAATTTGGTTGTCACATGTACAAACCTCTAAATACATAATTCGAATAAAAATATACAAGTCTCAGAGTATAGTTCTCGAATAGAACAAAACTGAAAGTAAAGATAACTCAAGGGCACGTCTGGAATGAACCGCTACCTCTCGAGTATGTCCCGAAGCTCAATCTGCTAAAGAAAATACTAAGCCGAATTTGAGAGAGCTATCAACCTACACAATTGTGTAGAAGCAAGGGTGAGTACCGAAAATCATAGGTACTCGCAAGTAACTCTAAACTAAGCAAAACTAGCAGCTACAAACAACTCCTTTCAATCCCAACCGAACCACCGAAACTTAAATCTAGTAGCAAACCAACCAACATATACTAAACAGATCATATTCAACAACCAGAACCAACAGTATATCTTCATCAACCTCAGATCAACAAATAAGAGCAAGTAGATCAAATTCCACGTAAGAAGGGTAAACCGATACAATCCCAACATCACAGACAAAGATAAGACAAATGCGATGCAAAATGCAATAATGATGTCATGTAGTCGTGATGCATGTCTGTCCTACGATACACATCTGTTGACGTAATCAGTCTGCGCTGAATACTCAAATCAGAACCCATGGGGGCCACACATAGACCATGTATCACCGCTGGAACCAGATCCCATCGGCATCCAAATCGCTAGCCGGAGCTAGTCCATCTCATATATCTCTAGCCGGAGCTAGTCTCAACTGTGTCTCATATCCATCCATCCTCATATCAGTGTCTCAGAACTCATGCAACAGATAGTTCACACATGGGATGAATAATGAATATGCACATGTCATCAATCACAATCATATCACGATCACATCATAGTATTACACGTCATATGTCTCAATCACAACCATATCACGACCATATCATAGTATTACACATCACCTGTCTCAATCACAACCATATCACGACCACATCATAGTATTACACATCACCTGTCTCAATCACAACCATATCACGGCCACATCATAGAATTACACATCACCTGTCTCAATCACAACCATATCACGACCACATCATAGTATTACACATCATCTGTCTCAACATCAATGTCTGTATCAATCATAGCCTACTCATGCTCTTCTATCCCCTCAATATCAGTTATCACATGACTTATTCAACAAATTCAAGTCACATATATCACATTTAGCTCGTTTTATTCCCCATCTTTCATTTACAACAATTTCAATCAACAAATAAAACACATCCTCAATCCCCATTACTCCCCAACACAATTAGGAAAGTAGTCATGCGTAGTCTAAGAGTTTTACAAAGTTTGGAAGCCACTTGCCTTAAAACGAACTCCTAAAGTTACTTGACTTGAGCCTTTCCTTTCCGAGTATAATCCGGATCACGATAATCTATTCAAACAATTATTCACAATCACAATTCGAGTCCAATGACACCAAAATCAAGAAATTTAGGGAAAAAGGGCAAAACGGTCCAAAAGTCTCATATCGGAAAACGATACCCAAATCTGGAATTTTTTTTATGTAAAATGATCCTTAAAGTATTTGGAAGCTAATGGTGAAAACCAATTTGAAAATGGAGTTGAAATCAATTCACAAACTCAATTTGAAGGAAAATCCACGTTCTTAAAGAAGCCTAAAATATTCGGATCCGAAACCCCGACTCTAAAATGAAATATATCTTGAAAAACATCTTACCCATGCTTAGATAAGTTCAAATATGAAATTTCATCAAAAACGGAGTTAAGATCGACCTTGAAATTCTCAATTTATCAAACTTTAACTTTACCGGGAAAGTCCAAATTGTACGCGGTTAATATGATGAAAATAATTGATGAATCAATAATTTTATGTTGAAATCAGTTTACCCATAACATAAGGATCGTAAATATACCTTTTTCATCAAAAAGGGAGTCCAAATCGATAAAACCCCAATTTTTCCCAAGAGATTTACGGATAGGGAAAAAAAACCAGATAAAGAAATTATGAGAAAATGTCGAATTGAAGATTGAATACTAACCCTCATATTAATTCAAGAAGAAACCCGTAAGGATCACTCCATTCCGATCTCTAGAACTCCCGATATGCTCAAAATACCAAATGAACACAGTCTGAGATTTTTATAACAGTACATGGCTGTTATGCATCAGAAAAACAACAGTTAATCTTTCACTAAAAAGGCCGTAATTTCCTCATACGATAGTGAAATGACCCGATTCTTTTTTTTAAATGTCTTAAATAATGATACGGACCTGCTCGTTCAATCGGAGCTCAATTTCATGCTCGTTTGCTTAGTCAAATATCATTTCTACTCAGTAAACAATTATTTCTTATTTGCGATAAAAGTCCAATCTCGGGATAGTGAAAATGCACCAAAATTTGCAGATAAGTCCTATAATTCATGCTCAAAATTTCAGAACCTTCAGAATAATTTTTCAACCTTTAAAACTAATAATGAACCCTTTAGTTGCCACAATTTGCTGAAATAGTGTCAAAGCATTCAAGAAGCTTAAAAGCTCACCCAAAACTCATTTGGCACTTCCCGAACACAAACCAAATATGCTACTAGCTTGAAAATGACATTTCGGACTCAATGAAATTGTCGGAATTTGAATTCTAGGTCTCCTTGACCCGGTATCCGATAAGGCGTCAAGAAACTAACTTTAGGCTCAAAAACTCAAAACGCACTCGGGGCCTCTAAAAATTCAACCAAAACTCATTCTAAACTTAGAATCACCCTGAATCCAATGGTGCCCTCAGAATTCCATTTCGAGCACCGAAACCTCGTTTGTTGACCAAAGTCAACTCTTGATCAAAATTTCACAATTTTAGCAACTTAGGACCTCAAATCTTCGTTTTAACTCCAAATTCGACTTCGTAAATTCTCATTGACCCGTTTCGACATTCTAGAACTGCTGGAATCGACAAAAATCCGATTCGAGTCTCGAAACTCCAAATGACTCGAAATAGCACTTTTAACCAAACTGTAACTCTTAAAAAACTCAACTTTCCAAAAACTCAACTTTTCATCAATTTTCCTCCAAACCAACTTAAAAAATACAACAATTAGGACTCGGGGCAACTATCGGGAGGGGTAAAACGGTCATTTTATTAAAATTTCCAAAAATGACCTTTAGGGTCATTACATGTATACACACTTGTCTTCTTAATAATATAGTACATACTACCCATACTTTACACTTGTCAACATATCTTTAATAATGCACATGCATATGTTGACTAAGTTTTTCTACTAACTTGTACCTAATAATATGACTACTATTTATTTCAAGACTTTTACATATCTACTTTTGACTTTGTGTGGCCAAGCACGTTTTTGTGTTTTCTTTTATCTTCATCTTTATCTTCTTTTTTATTCATCTTTATCTTCTCATCCGTCTTTATCTCTTATTCCAGCTGGACGTCTGAGATTATATTATCTTCTCCATTGCATTTCGAACATATGTGGTCAGGGTATTTGTGACCAATTAGCTTGCAATATCTCGTTAATAACTCTGCCGAAATAAATCCTACTTTTAGTGCTTGTGTTGTAGGTTGTTCTTCTGGCTTAAGTAATGATAAAATCCATCTCTGGACTTCATCCATATCTGCTTTCCTTAGCTCCCTTGAATTGGAATAAATTATTAACTGATCTCTTGCATAGTAGCTCCATATAGCGTTTCCGTTTAAATAATTATTTGCTAGCTCCTGTATGATAGTTGATATACCAATTATTCTTTTGTTAGCATAAAAACTTGGTATCTCTATTTTGCATATCTCTTCTTGTTGTTCGATGTCTTCGGGTATAATCATATCTTCAGTCAGTCCTATCTTGATAACCTGTATTGGAGGTTTTATTTCCTCGTATAATATCTCCGTTGGTGCTATATAGAATTTTATATAAACTAAATTTCCTTTTGTAACTCTTTTGTATGTGACGAATGCTTTGTGTAGCTCCGGTATTCCACTAACTTCTTCTCCATCGTATGTGTATACGGTATTTAACAGTCTGTAGTTGTAACATGTTCTCACTAAATTAGCGTTAATTTTTGGCCGTGTAATTAACTTATTATATCTTTGTAACTTTTGTGTCAAATAATCTTGGTTTGGTTCTTTTGTAGTTGATATGGGGTTGCGGTTTAAATAAGTTTGGATTTTGTGTATATTTTCGATATAGGTTCGTGTGATGTAGTTATATGTCTTTTTCTTATTTTGGTTTTGCAAACTATCTGCGTATATAGATGTTTGTGGTTCTATGGACATATGTTTAGGTGTCCTTTGGGTAAATGGTTTTGCAAATAGCCGGTTTAAGTTCGCATTTTTATGTTGTTTATCGCTAACTTGTTTGCTTGTACCTGCAGCTGTATTTAAACAAACATTATGGGTTTTAAAGAGTTTCCCATCGTCTCCTTTTAGCTCTGGCTTTTTTCTGTCTTCCGATCGACATAGCTCCGCATTTTTATAGTCATGCTGCTGACTAGCTTTAGACTTCAGATTATCTTTATTAGTCTTTAGCTTTTGTATCTCGTTGTCCATACTATCCACTTTTGTACAAAGTGTAGTAATAGCTTTTAGTATCTTTTCGATTGTATCTTCTTCCTCAGTCTCAGTCTGAGTAGCTTTGTCGTGATAGGTAATCTGCAATAACATTCTTATCAGTTTTTATTATTTCAATTGTAAATGTAAAATTTAATATATTTAATACCAATCTCCTTATTTCTTTTGTTGTTACCGAATCTTGTATTTTTCTTGTTAGCCACCATTTTACTTGTGTATTATATGTTCTTATAATAAATTCGTTATATACAATATATGGTTCAAATGATAATTAACATTTATATACCAAATATAATTCTTTCCTATTTATTTCCCATCTTATTTCTGTATTAGTAAATGTTCCTGAATAATATCTACAATGATGTTCTATTTTTCCTTCTCCATACCTATATTTTAATACTCCTCCATAACTTTTTTCACTGGCGTCTGATTCTACTATATAAGTAAATTTTTTATTTTCATCCGGAAAATATAGTTTAGGTAGGTTCTTACATAATAATTTTATCTTTAGTATTTGTATTTGGTCTTTTTTATAAAACTGATATTCTATATCTTTCTTTAATTTTTGTTGTAATGATTTTAAATTTTCTGCTAATTTTGGTATGTATTCTCTTACTTGATTTACTAGTCCTAAGAATGATTGTAATTTCTTTTTTGTGTCTAGTTGTTCATTTGAGTTAAATTTTTTTTGTACTATATGTGTTTGCATTTTCATTCCATTTTTATTAATTTGTATTCCTAAGAATTCTATTTGATTTTTCATTATATTTGCTTTCTTTTTACTTAGACTTATACTTGAATATTCTATGATGTGTATAAATTTTTCTAATAATCTTATACGTTCATCTTGTGTTTTGGAATATAATAATATATCATCAATGTACACTACACAATTTTATATTTGTTTAAAGTAATTATCCATAAAGTGTTGTTATCTACCTGGTGCGTTTTTATATCCAAATGGTAATACATTCCATTCATAAAATCCTTGTGCTACAGTGAATGCTGTTAGTTTTTTAGATTCTTCTTCTAGTTTTAAGTGATAAAATCCTGATTTACAAACAAATTTGCTAAAATAATTATATCCTTGTATTTGTCTTATCTTTAGTATTTTATTTGATATCGGATAATTATATGTTTTAGTTTTTGCATTTAAACTTCTATAATCAATAACCATTCTGCTTTTTCCTCTTTTTTGTTCACTATGTTTATTTACGATAAATGCCGGGCTTGTATGCTTACTATTGCTTTCTTGTATATATCCTTTTTCTAGTAATTCATCTATATGTATCTTAAATTCGGTTAAATCATTAAAATTATACTTTAATGGTTTTTGGGTTATTATACTATTATTATCAATTAGCTCAATTTTTATTTTTGTTTTATGTTTCTCCCATCCATGTAAAGGATCCTCACTATATAATAATTCTAATTTATCTTGAATTATTTTTACTTTATCTATAGAGAATATAATTAATTATATTTTAGGGTCTTCTTCTTTTATATTTTCTAATTTTTGTGTAATTTTTTCACTTCCTTTTATCCATTCTGTTGTTTTTCGTTTTTTATTATTTACTCTTTTTGCTTCTATTTTTTGTTTACACGGTGTCGTGAACCACCAGTGTGTTTTTGTTATTATATGTGGGTATAATTTTTCTAAAAATGGCATTCCTAATAGCATATCTTTTGTAGTTAATTCAAAGTTATAAATTTCTTCTATAGTTAATATCTTATCCCATATTTGTATTTTTATATTTTTTGCCTTATATGTGATCATGCTTCCTTCATTATTAAATTCTGTCACTACTATCGGTGTTTTTAATTTTTCCCACTTATCTTCTGGTAAACAATTGTATTTACATATATTAGCTTCTGCGCCCGTATCTATCATTGGTGTATAATATCGGTTGTAATATCCTTCTATTATTATCTTTGCAAGTATATATATTTTCATATTTTTATTGTACTAAAGTCCTTTTTATTATTACTCTTTTATTTTCGTAATTTATTGTTAACTGTTTGTCTTCTGGATTATATGGTTTTACTTGTTCTAGCCATTTTATTTCTAAAATGATATTTTCATTTCCTTGATATACTTTGAATTTTATCACTATTGGTACTCCTCCAATGATTATTTCCTTTTCTGTTGTTTCTTCGGTATACATTAATGCTTTTGGTAGTTCGGGGCATGATTGTTCAATAGTTATTATTTCATCTTCCGTCACTAATTCTCTTGTAATATAGTTTTCTTCTCGTCCTGTATCTATTAATTTTAAATATTTTCGTTGTTCCATTATTCCCGTTATGTAGTAATGATGTGGTTTTATATCTTTTTCTATTGATTTTTGTGGGGTTTTATCTATTCTCCTTGAGGTACTCATTTTTGATGATATTTGGGGTATCTCATTATTTATTCTTTTCGATGTGCTTAGTCTTTCTTTTACTATTTCTAAATCTTCTTCTATATCAATTTCATTATAACTATAATCGTTTTTATCTATGACTGTAACTATTCTTTCAAAGGGATCTTCTATTTTTATTTTATCTATTTTATTTTTTGCTGTTATTTTATGTTTTGTTGTTAGAACATATAAGTTTTTACATCTAGATGTAAATATTTTACTTCCTGGGGCTAGTTATATCCCTGACATTCGCCAGTATAATACTAGTGATTTATCTATATTTCTGTCATTTATTGCTACTGAGTAGTTAGCACTTATTATAAACTTAAATTTTTGGTATATGAGGTTACCTCTTACTGCACTTATTAAACTTTTTTCTATGGGTTGTATAATTCTATCATCCGCTAAGTATATTTCTATGGGTGTATCTATTCCTTCTCTAAAACATGCTTTTATTAATATTTCTGTTCCTCCTAAATGTACATATTTAATTGGATTTTTAGCCTTAATATCTTGTATTTCTTTATTTATTATTCGTTTATTTATTATTGGTATTTTGGCCTTTCCTTTAGTGTATTTGCAATCTATGATATGTTCTCTTTGACTTACTACATAATATTCTTCTTTTTGTCGTTTAAACCAGTTTCTTATTGTTGGTATTTCGAATATTTTTGTTACGCTTAGGTCTAATTCTTTTCCTTTTATTTGTTCAAATATACTGTTATCAAATATTATTTTCTGTTCTAAAGATTCTTCGTCTTGATGTTCTTCTTTATTTATTATTTGTATGTTTGCTTCAGTCATTTGTTATATTATAGAATTCATTATCTGATTCTATTTCTATGTTACTATCTATTTTATTTTATGATATTTCATATATGCTATCTTCACTTTCTAATTCATAATCTATGTACTCTATTTGTGTATATTTTTCATCGTATATTATTATTTCTGATATTTGTTTTTTCTTTGGATTTTTAGGTAATTTACAGTCTCTAGCTATATGTCCTAATTTTTCACAATTATAACAAGTACATTCCGTTAGTTTTATTTTTGGTCTATATGGTCTTTTGGTTTTGTAGTTTTTACATAGTATCTTCTTCTTGATTTTTTATATTTATATTTTGATCTATATTTTTTTTATCATATTTCTAGCTATTTTTATAATACCGATCCGTACAACCAAATTGAGGTGCTGTTTTATTTTTGCATAATGCTAAGTTTTTTATTAATTTTTTTTCCATTTTTATTTCTTCTTTATGTTTTTCACATAGTTCCATAGACCATTGTTGTAAGAATATCATTCTAGCTCATAAGGTGTCCGTTAATTCTGCTTCATTCCAGCTTTTTATTATTTTTGAATTAAAAGGTTCTGGTAATTTTGTAAAATATAATTTTCTTATTTCTTTACTTTCTTCTGTGCTATATGTTCCTTTATAATAATATTCTCTAAATGCACATGTATATTCATCTATATAACACATATTACATATTGCTAATTTTGTCATTAGATTTCGATTTATGATTTTTTCTTTATTTTGTTCTTCTACCTCTGTCGTCATACTACTAAATTCATTTCTTATACCTATTTCGTATTTATATATAAAAGGAAAAGAATTAGACCTAAGCGTAACAAAAATATTCGAAATACCAACAATAAGAAACTGGTTTAAACGACAAAAAGAAGAATATTATGTAGTAAGTCAAAGAGAACATATCATAGATTGCAAATACACTAAAGGAAAGGCCAAAATACCAATAATAAATAAACGAATAATAAATAAAGAAATACAAGATATTAAGGCTAAAAATCCAATTAAATATGTACATTTAGGAGGAACAGAAATATTAATAAAAGCATGTTTTAGAGAAGGAATAGATACACCCATAGAAATATACTTAGCGGATGATAGAATTATACAACCCATAGAAAAAAGTTTAATAAGTGCAGTAAGAGGTAACCTCATATACCAAAAATTTAAGTTTATAATAAGTGCTAACTACTCAGTAGCAATAAATGACAGAAATATAGATAAATCACTAGTATTATACTGGCGAATGTCAGGGATATAACTAGCCCCAGGAAGTAAAATATTTACATCTAGATGTAAAAACTTATATGTTCTAACAACAAAACATAAAATAACAGCAAAAAATAAAATAGATAAAATAAAAATAGAAGATCCCTTTGAAAGAATAGTTACAGTCATAGATAAAAACGATTATAGTTATAATGAAATTGATATAGAAGAAGATTTAGAAATAGTAAAAGAAAGACTAAGCACATAAAAAAGAATAAATAATGAGATACCCCAAATATCATCAAAAATGAGTACCTCAAGGAGAATAGATAAAACCTCACAAAAATCAATGGAAGAAGATATAAAACCACATCATTACTACATAACGGGAATAATGAAACAACGAAAATATTTAATATTAATAGATACAGGACGAGAAGAAAACTATATTACAAGAGAATTAGTGACGGAAGATGAAATAATAACTATTGAACAATCATGCCCCGAACTACCAAAAGCATTAATGTATACCGAAGAAACAACAAAAAAGGAAATAATCATTGGAGGAGTACCAATAGTGATAAAATTCAAAATATATCAAGGAAATGAAAATATTATTTTAGGAATAAAATGGCTAGAACAAGTAAAACCATATAATCTAGAAGACAAACAGTTAACAATAAATTACGAAAATAAAAGAATAATAATAAAAAGGACTTTAGTATAATAAAAATATGAAAATATATATACTTGCAAAGATAATAATAGAAGGATATTACAACCGATATTATACACCAATGATAGATACGGGCGCAGAAGCTAATATATGTAAATACAATTGTTTACCAGAAGATAAGTGGGAAAAATTAAAAACACCAATAGTAGTAACAGGATTTAATAATGAAGGAAGCATGATCACATATAAGACAAAAAATATAAAAATACAAATATGGGATAAGATATTAACTATAGAAGAAATATATAACTTTGAATTAACTACAAAAGATATGCTATTAGGAATGCCATTTTTAGAAAAATTATACCCACATATAATAACAAAAACACACTGGTGGTTCACGACACCGTGTAAACAAAAAATAGGAGCAAAAAGAGTAAATAATAAAAAACGAAAAACAACAGAATGGATAAAAGGAAGTGAAAAAATTACACAAAAATTAGAAAATATAAAAGAAGAAGACCCTAAAATAGAATTAATTATAGTCTCTATAAATAAAGTAAAAATAATTCAAGATAAGTTAGAATTAGTGAGGATCCTTTACATGGATGGGAGAAACATAAAACAAAAATAAAAATTGAGCTAATTGATAATAATAGTATAATAACCCAAAAACCATTAAAGTATAATTTTAATGATTTAACCGAATTTAAGATACATATAGATGAATTACTAGAAAAAGGATATATACAAGAAAGCAATAGTAAGCATACAAGCCCGACATTTATTGTAAATAAACATAGTGAACAAAAAAGAGGAAAAAGCAGAATGGTTATTGATTATAGAAATTTAAATGCAAAAACTAAAACATATAATTATTCGGTACCAAATAAAATACTAAAGATAAGACAAATACAAGGATATAATTATTTTAGCAAATTTGTTTGTAAATCAGGATTTTATCACTTAAAACTAGAAGAAGAATCTAAAAAACTAACCGCATTCACTGTAGCACAAGGATTTTATGAATGGAATGTATTACCATTTGGATATAAAAACGCACCAGGTAGATATCAACACTTTATGGACAATTACTTTAAACAAATAGAAAATTGTGTAGTGTACATTGATGATATATTATTATATTCCAAAACACAAGATGAACATATAAGATTATTAGAAAAATTTATACACATCATAGAATATTCAGGTATAAGTCTAAGTAAAAAGAAGCAGATATAATGAAAAATCAAATAGAATTCTTAGGAATACAAGTTGATAAAAATGGAATAAAAATGCAAACACATATAGTATAAAAAATAATTAACTCAAATGAACAACTAGACACAAAAAGGAAATTACAATCATTCTTAGGACTAGTAAATCAAGTAAGAGAATACATACCAAAATTAGCAGAGAATTTAAAATCACAAAAATTAAAGAAAGATATAGAATATCAGTTTTATAAAAAAGTACAAATACAAATACAAAAGATAAAATTATTATGTAAGAACCTACCTAAACTATATTTTCCGGATGAAAATAAAAAAATTACTTATATAGTAGAATCAGACGCCAGTGAAAAAAGTTATGGAGGAGTATTAAAATATAGGTATGGAGAAGGAAAAATAGAACATCATGGTAAATATTATTCAGGAACATTTACTAATACATAAATAAGATGGGAAATAAATAGGAAAGAATTATATTCGGTATATAAATGTTTATTATCATTTGAACCATATATTGTATATAACGAATTTATTATAAGAACATATAATACACAAGTAAAATGGTGGCTAACAAGAAAAATACAAGATTCGGTAACAACAAAAGAAATAAGGAGATTGATATTAAATATATTAAATTTTACATTTACAATTGAAATAATAAAAACTGATAAGAATGTTATTGCAGATTACCTATCACGACAAAGCTACTCAGACTGAGACTGAGGAAGAAGATACAATCGAAAAGATACTAAAAGCTATTACTACACTTTGTACAAAAGTGGATAGTATGGACAACGAGATACAAAAGCTAAAGACTAATGAAGATAATCTGAAGTCTAAAGCTAGTCAGCAGCATGACTATAAAAATGCGGAGCTATGTCGATCGGAAGACAGAAAAAAGCCAGAGCTAAAAGGAGACGATGGGAAACTCCTTAAAACCCATAATGTCACACCCCAAAACCAGATGTGATGGCACGTGCCCAAACCCCACCGGACACGTCAGCCTAACGTCCAAAACCCCGACGATACAGAATTTATAAAACAAGAATAAGATAGAAAGATAAGCGGAAGTCTTTAAATAAACTCAACATAACCCCAGAATTGGTTGTCACATGTACAAACCTCTAATACGGAATCTGAATAAAATATACAAGTCTCATAGTAAAGTTCTAGAATAGAACAGAACAGTAAATATAGCTAACTTGAGGGCACGTCAGGAATGAACCGCTACCTCTCAAGTAAGTATGGAAGCTCTAATCTGAAGATGAGTAATAAGCCGAATCTGATAGAGCTGTCAACCTACACAACAGTGTAGAAGCAAGGGTGAGTACCAAAAGCAACAGGTACTCGCAAGTAACACTAAACTAAGCTAAACTAGCAGCTACAAACAACTCCTTTCAATCCCAATGGAACCACCCAAACTTCATTCTAACAGCGAACCAACAACCTATACTACACAATTCATAATCAACAGATATATCCAACAGTGTCTCAACCTCATATCCTCATGTAAGAGCAAATAGATCATATATCACATGAAGAGGGGCAAATAGGTAAAATCCACACACCACAGACAAAGATGAAGTCAAATGCGATGCAAATGTAATAATGATGTCATGTAGTCGTGATTCATGTCTGTCCTAAGATACACATCTGTTGACGTAATCAGACCGCGCTGAATACTCAAATCAGAACCCATGGGGGCCACACATGGACCATGTATCACCGCCGGAACCAGATCCCATCGGCATCCAAATCGCTAGCCGGAGCTAGTCCATCTCATATATCTCTAGCCTGAGCTAGTCTCAACTGTGTCTCATATCCATCCATCCTCATATCAGTGTCTCAGAACTCATGCAACAGATAGTTCACACATGGGATGAATAATGAATATGCACATGTCATCAATCACAATCATATCACGATCACATCATAGTTTTACACATCATCTGTCTCAATCACAACCATATCACGATCACATCATAGTATTACACATCATCTGTCTCAATCACAACCATATCACGACCACATCATAGTATTACACATCGTCTGTCTCAATCACAACCATATCATGACCACATCATAGTATTACACATCATCTGTCTCAACATCAATGTCTGTATCAATCATAGCCTACTCATGCTCTTCTATCCCCTCAATATCAGTTATCACATGACTTATTCAACAAATTCAAGTCACATATAACACATTTAGCTCGTTTTATTCCCCATCTTTCAATTACAACAATTTCAATCAACAAATAAAACTCATCCTCAATCCCCATTACTCCCCAACACAATTAGGAAAGTAGTCATGTGTAGTCTAAGAGTTTAACAAAGTTTAGAAGTCACTTGCCTCAAAACACTTCAACTAGTAACTCAAATATGAGTTTTACCCTTCCGAGCACGCTTCAAATCACCACAATCTATTCATAAATGGAATCTCACAATCAATACGAATCTAACAACACCAATATCGTGAAATTTGGAGAAAAGGGTAAAATGGTCAAAAAAATCTCGTTCCGGAAAATATTCTCGAAATCTGGAAATTTTTAGTGAAAAATGTTCCCCAAGAAATTTAGAATCCAATAGTGAAAACCGTTTCGAAGAAGGAGTTGAAATGAGTTCACAAACTCAAATTTTCTATTAAATTCGAATTAGGCAAAAACCCCAAATTTTACAGTTGAGATCTCAAATTTTGATGTTAAAATCCATAAATAATCGATGGAAATCAAAGATATAAGTTGGAAATAACTTAGCCAATGAATTCCTTGCGAAAACCCACTTGAAATCACCTATTTTCGAGCTCTCAAAGTCTAAAAATGGAGAAATGAGTATTTTTCAAGTTGGGGGAAAATGACTACTGTTTTTTTGACTTAAAAAGGACTGCTATTGCAACTGAAACACAACAATAACACCAAAGTTTAAGTCCTCGTTGGACCCTTGGGATTCGTTCGGAATCTCGTGCACACAAACTAAATATGTACCCCTACTAAATTCGACATTTCGGACTCAATGGAACCGTCGGAATTTGAATTCGAGGACTTCTAGGCCCGAAATTCAATAAGATGCCAAGAAACTAGTTTAACGCCAAAAAAATTCAAAACTCAAACGGAGCGTCTAAAAATTCAACCAAGACTCATTCTAGAGTTAGAATCGCCTCCCGAAACCAACGGTACTCTCAGAATTTCAATTTGAGCCTCAGAACCTCATATGTTGACCAAAGTAAACTCTTTATCAAAATTTCACAACTTTAGCAACTTAGGACCTCAATTCTTCATTTCAACTCCAAATTCGACTCCGTAACTTCACACAGACCCGTTTCGACATTCTAAAACTGTCGAAATCGACGGAAATCCGATCCAAGTCCCGAAACTCCAAATGACTCGAAAAAGCACTTTTTAACCAACTTTAACTCATAAAAACTCAACTTCTCAAAAACTCAACTTTTTACCAACTTTTCCTCAAACCAACTTTACAACCACAAAACATGGGACTCGGGGCAACTACCGAAAGGGCAAAATATTCATTTCCACGAAAAATTACCAAAATGACCTTTCGGGTCATTATACATAATGTTTGTTTAAATACAGCTGCAGGTACAAGCAAACAAGTTAGCGATAAACAACATAAAAATGCAAACTTAAACCAGCTATTTGCAAAACCATTTACCCAAAGGACACCTAGAAATATGTCCATAGAATCACAAACATCTACATACGCAGATAGTTTGCAAAACCAAAATGAGAAAAAGACATATAACTACATCACACGAACCTATATCGAAAATATACACAAAATCCAAACTTATTTAAACCGCAACCCCATATCAACTACAAAAGAACCAAATCAAGATTATTTGACACAAAAGTTACAAGGATATAATAAGTTAATTGCACGGCCAAAAACTAACGCTAATTTAGTGAGAACATGTTACAACTATGGACTGTTAAATACCGTATACACATACGATGGAGAAGAAGTTAGTGGAATACCGGAGCTACACAAAGCATTCGTCACATACAAAAGAGTTACAAAAGGAAATTTATTTTATATAAAATTCTATACAGCACTAGCGGAGATATTATACGAGGAAATAAAACCTCCAATACAGGTTATCAAGATAGGACTGACAAAAGATATGATTATACCCGAGGACATCGGACAACAAGAAGAGATATGCAAAATAGAGATACCAAGTTTTTATGCTAACAAAAGAATAATTGGTATATCAACTATCATACAGGAGCTAGCAAATAATTATTTAAACGGAAATGCTATATGGAGCTATTATGCAAGAGATCAATTAATGATTTATTCCAATTCAAGGGAGCTAAGGAAAGCATATATAGATGAAGTCCATAGATGGATTTTATCATTACTTAAGCTAGAAGAACAACCTACAACACGAGCACTAAAAGTAGGATTTATTTCGATAGAGTTATTAACGAGATATTGCAAGCTAATTGGTCACAAATACCCTGACCATATATGTTCGAAATGCAACGGAAAAGATAATATTATCTCAGACGTCCAGCTGAAATAAGAGATAAAGACGGATGAGAAGATAAAGATGAAGATAAAAGAAGATAAAGATGAAGATAAAAGGAAACACAAAAACGTGCTTGGCCACACAAAGCCAAAAGTAGATATGTAAAAGTCTTGAAATAAATAGTAGTTATATGTGACTTGAATTTGTTGAATAAGTCATGTGATAACTGATATTGAGGGGATAGAAGAGCATAAGTAGGCTATGATTGATACAGACATTGATGTTGAGACAAATGATGTGTAATACTATGATGTGGTCGTGATATGGTTGTGATTGAGACAGATGATGTGTAATACTATGCTGTGGTCGTGATATGGTTGTGATTGAGACAGACAATGTGTAATACTATGATGTGGTCGTGATATGGTTGTGATTGAGACAGATGATATGTAATACTATGATGTGATCGTGATATGATTGTGATTGATGACATGTGCATATTCATTATTCATCCCATGTGTGAACTATCTGTTGCATGAGTTCTGAGACACTGATATGAGGATGGATGGATATGAGACACAGTTGAGACTAGCTCCGGCTAGAGATATATGAGATGGACTAGCTCCGGCTAGCGATTTGGATGCCGATGGGATCTGGTTCCAGCGGTGATACATGGTCCATGTGTGGCCCCCATGGGTTCTGATTTGAGTATTCAGCGCGGTCTGATTACGTCAACAGATGTGTATCTTAGGACAGACATGCATCACGACTACATGACATCATTATTGCATTTGCATTGCATTTGACTTCATCTTTGTCTGTGGTGTGTGGATTTTACCTATTTGCCCCTCTTCATGTGATATATGTTCTATTTTCTCTTACATGAGGATATGAGGTTGAGACACTGTTGGATATATCTGTTGATTATGAATTGTGTAGTATAGGTTGTTGGTTCGCTGTTAGAATGAAGTTTCGGTGGTTCGATTGGGATTGAAAGGAGTTGTTTGTAGCTATTAGTTTAGCTTAGTTTAGTGTTACTTGCGAGTACCTGTTGCTTTTGGTACTCACCCTTGCTTCTACACAGTTGTGTAGGTTGACAGCTCTATCAGATCCGACTTTTACTCATCTTCAGATTAGAGCTTCTAGACTTACTTGAGAGGTAGTGGTTCATTCCAGACGTACCCTCAAGTTATCTATATTTACTATTCTATTCTATTCTAGAACTTTACTATGAGACTTGTATATTTTATTCAGATTCTGTATTAGAGGTTTGTACATGTGACAACCAATTCTGGGGTTATGTTGAGTTTATTTAAAGACTTCCGCTTATCTTTCTATCTTATTCTTATTTTATTAATTCCGTATCGTCAGGTTTTTTTGGGTGTTAGGCTGACGTGTCCGGTGGGGTTTGGGCACGTGCCATCACATCCGGTTTTAGGGTGTGTCAAATGGTATCAGAGCCCAGGTTCGAAGGTCTCACATGTACAAACCAAGTCTTAGTAGAGTCTTGAGGATCGGTACGGAGACGTTGGTACTTATCTTCGGGAGGCTATGAAGACTGTTAGGAAAGACTTCTTTTATTTCATTCTGTTCTTATCGTGCGAGGTTGTTATCGTGGGTGCTGAGTATCGCGTGATGTTTTTGGCAGATGCCGAAGACTAGAGCTACCGGAGTTAGGGGGAAGGCAGCCCCCGAGGTCAGAGTTGAGACCCCAACTAGGGGTAGAGGTCGGGCTAGAAGCCGAGGACGTGGTCGAGGCCATGCCAGAAGAGCGACACCTGCCCGAGGCCGAGGTAGAGAGCCTTCACCTGAGCCACAAATTGGAGTAGCTGCAGAGCAGGCTCCTGCGGGCCATGCACCCCCAGTTCATGATGACAGACTCGACAGAATGTTGGGGTTATTGGAGCGTCTTGCTCAGGGTGCAGCAGGTATACCAGTGGGGTTACAGGCTGGGGTAGGGGCACATGCCCTTGGTTATCAGCATTAGATTCCAGTGGTAGGTGAACCGGCGGCCCTTGAGGTGGCCTTGGCAGATGATGACCAGGTCTGCTATGAGCGGTTTCAGAAGATGAAACCACCTCAATTTCATGGTGCTAAGACTGATGATGCTCACGAGTTTTTGACCTTGAGTCGAGCGATGTTGGCGGCGGTACGCATGTTAGATGAGAGGGGCGTTCAATTTGTGTCCCTTCAGTTACGCAGTGTCGCTAGGGAGTGGCTGAGGACCTTCATGAGTTCGAGACCAGCGGGATCTCCTCCCATGGAGTGGAGTGAGTTTGCTAGTGCCTTCGAGGGTCGTTTCATCCCTTGGAGTGTACATGAGGAGAGCCGTATGAGGTTTGAGAGTTTGGTGCAGGGTAGCATGTCAGTCACAGATTACGAGGCTCGATTCTGTCAGTTGTCGAGACATGCCTCTGCTTTGATTTCGGGTGAGCCTGAGCGGATTCACAGATTTGTCAGGGGTTTGACTCCCACTATCCGTAGTTATGTGTTTAGATCATCTTGAGAGGGTGCTTCTTTCCAGACTATAGTGAGTGTAGCCAGATAGGCTGAGTTGCTTGAGCGGGATGATTTTGGTGGGCCCAAGAGGGTCCGTACAGGTGGTCAGTATTCGGGTACCTCGTCAGGAGGTAGGGGAGGCGAGTCCTTCCAGCGTCAGAGGCCAGTACATGCTTCATTACCAGCTATCGAGGGTGGGCCAACAGCTCGGGGTCCTCCAGGTTCGGGTCGAGGTGGTTATAGCATTAGTTCGGGTTCTTCACAGTTAGGATCCACACCGAGGTCTTGTTATGGTTGCGGTGATCCAGGTCACTTGATTCATCAGTGTCCACATCAGACTCAGTCTGGACCACACCGTACTGTCTCCGCGGTCCCAGAGAGAGATTCAGCACCTTCGGCTAGAGGTCGGGGTCGGGGATCGGCATCTGGTAGAGGCGGACGAGCTTCGGGTAGAGGTGCTAGTGGCACCTCAGGTTCACAGAGTGGGGGCAGAGGTGCCCAGTGTTATGCTTTTCCTGGGAGGCCCGAGTCTGAGGCTTCTGATGCAGTTATCACATGTATCGTCTCAGTTTGTCATCGGCCTGCTTCCGTGTTATTTGATCCTGGTTCTACATTCTCATATGTGTCTACATATTTTGCTTCCGGGCTTGACTTGACTTGTGATCGTATGTCTGTGCCTATTAGAGTCTCTACACCCGTAGGTGAACCCTTAGTGGTGAATCGAGTATATCGATCTTGTCTTGTTGTCTTATCGGGGTATGAGACTTGGGTGGATATGATTCTTCTTGATATGTTAGACTTTGATGTCATATTGGGTATGGACTGGCTTTCCCCCTATCATGCGCTTCTTGATTGTTATGCTAAGACTGTCACCTTAGCTATTTCGGGTATTCCTAGAGTGGAGTGGAGAGGGACTAGTGGTTCGTATCCCAACAGGGTCATATCTCATATTCGGGCTCAGAGGATGATTGACCGGGGTTGTTTATCTTATTTGGCCTTTATTCGGGATGTTGGAGCTGAGTCACCGGCCATGGAGTCTATTCCGGTGGTTCAGGAGTTCCCTGATGTGTTTCCCGAGGATCTACCTGGTGTTCCTCCTGTTCGTGATATTGACTTCTCTATTGACTTGGAGCCGAGCACCAAGCCCATATCTATTCCACCTTATCGTATGGCTCCAGCTGAGTTGAAGGAGTTGAAGGATCAAATTCAAGACTTATTGAGTAAAGGATTCATACACCCTAGTGTGTCACCTTGGGGTGCACCAGTCTTATTTGTGAAGAAGAAAGATGGGTCGATGAGGATGTGTATTGACTATAGACAGTTGAACAAGGTAACAGTGAAGAACAAGTATCCCCTTCCCCGTATTGACGACTTGTTTGATCAGCTTCAGGGGGCAGCCTTGTTCTCGAAAATCGACTTGAGATCTGGGTATCATCAGTTGAGGATTAAGCCTTCAGATGTGGCGAAGATAGCTTTTCGCACACGATATGGTCATTATGAGTTTTTAGTGATGTCATTTGGGCTCACCAATGCCCCTGCGACGTTCATGGAGTTGATGAATGGAGTGTTTCGCCCATACTTGGATTCCTTCGTGATTGTGTTTATTGATGACATCTTGGTATATTCGAAGATCGAGGCGGATCATGTTTGTCATTTGAGGGCCGTGCTACACAAGTTGAGAGATGAGAAGTTGTATGCCAAATTGTCTAAGTGTGAGTTTTGGCTTGAGTCAGTGGCTTTCCTAGGGCACGTGGTGTCTAAGGATGGAGTTAGGGTTGATTCGGCCAAGATTGAGGCGGTTCAGGGTTGGACTAGACCTACATCAGCTACCGAGATTCAGAGTTTTGTTGGCTTGGCGGGTTACTATCTGCATTTTGTTCAGGGATTCTCTACTATGGCTGCGCCGTTGACCAGATTGACTCAGCAGACGGTTCCTTTTCATTGGTCACCCGAGTGTGAGGCGAGCTTCCAAAGGCTCAAATCCCTATTGACTTTAGCACCTGTCTTGACTTTGCCAGAGGAGGGTGTGGGATTTACTGTTTATTGTGACGCTTCGGGTGTTGGACTTGGAGGTGTTTTGATGCAGAAGGGTAAGGTTGTAGCCTATGCCTCTAGACAGCTGAAGGCACACGAGAGGAATTACCCCACTCATGATTTGGAGTTGGTGACTGTAGTATTTGTGCTTAAGCTGTGGAGACATTACCTATATGGTGTTCATTGCGGGTATTTATTGATCATAGGAGCCTACAGTACATATTCACTCAGCGGGATCTGAACTTGAGATAGCGTAGGTGGCTTGAGTTGCTCAAGGACTACGGCATGACCATTTTATATCACCCCGGGAAGGCCAATGTCGTGGCCGATGCCTTGAGTAGGAAGACTCCTAGTATGGGGAGTCTTGCCGCGATCAGTGTTGAGAGACGACCTTTGGTTCGGGATGTTCAGAGGTTATTTGACAGCATGGTGAGATTTCGAGTTTCTGAGGAGAGTGAAGGTGTGTTTGCCTTCATTGAGGCCCGTTCATCTTTGATGGAGCAGATTAGAGAGCATCAGTATGAAGATGGGAAGTTATGTCTCATCCGGGACAAGGTGATGAGTGGTGAAGCCAAGAAGGCTAAGATTGACTCCGAGGGTGTATTGAGGATTGAGGGCCGGATATGTGTGCCCAAGGTTGGTGATTTGATCAGATCGATTCTTGAGGAGGCTCATTATTCTATGTATTCTATTCATCCCGAAGATGTATCATGATCTTAGTCAGTACTATTGGTGGTGTGGGATGAAGAGGGATATTGCAGAGTTTGTGGCTAGGTGCTTGACATGTCAGCAGGTCAAGTGTGAGCACCAGAAGCCTAGTGGTGTGACTCAGAGGATGCCCATTCCTACTTGGAAGTGGGAGAGGATTGCTATGGACTTCGTAGTTGGATTGCCTACCACCGTGGGTGGTTATGATTCTATATGGGTGGTAGTCGACAGACTGACCAAGTCTGCTCATTTCATCCCGGTCCGAGTGAGGTATACAACGGAGAAGTTGGCTCAGATTTATATTAGTCAGATTGTGCGGTTACACGGAGTGCCAGTGTCCATTGTGTCTGACAGGGGTTCAGTATTCACTTCTCATTTCTGGAGAGCATTACAACATGATTTGGGCACTAGACTCGACATGAGCACAACTTTTCACCCTCAGACTGACGGTCAGTCCGAGAGGACTATTCAGGTGTTGGAGGACATGCTTCGGACTTGCGTGATCGACTTTGGTACTAGATGGGATCAACACTTGCCATTGGCAGAGTTCACCTACAATAATAGTTATCATTCTAGCATTGGGATGGCACCTTTTGAGGCACTGTATGGTAGGCGGTGTAGATCACCTATTGGATGGTTTGATTCAGCGGAGGTGGACTCCCTTGGTACTGATATTCTTAGAGAGGATATGGAGCGTGTTCGTGTGATTCAGAGTAGGCTCTTGACTGCCCAGAGTAGGCAGAAGAACTATGCTGACAGGAAGGTTCGACCCTTAGAGTTCATGGTGGGTGATCGAGTTTGGCTTCGGGTATCGCCCATGAAGTGTGTGATGAGATTTGGGAAGAAGGGCAAGCTCAGCCCTAGGTTCATTGGCCCATATGAGATTTTGGAGAGGATGGGAGAAGTGGCTTACAAGTTAGCCTTGCCACCTAGTTTGACAGTCGTACATCCAGTTTTCCATGTTTTTATGCTCCGGAAGTATGTTCCGGATGAGTCTCACGTGATTTCGGTTGAGTCGGTGGAGTTGAGTCTAGATTTGACATTTGAGGAGGAGCCTATAGCTATTTTGGACAGACAAGTTCGCAAGCTCCGGACCAAGGACATCGTTTTAGTGAAGGTTTAGTGGAGGCATCGATCAGATAGGGAGGCGACTTGGGAGTCCGAGGATGATATGCGGGTCCGATATCCCCAGCTTTTCGAGGCTTCAGGTACTTTCTTTTACTTTATGTTCGAGGACGAACATGGTGTTTAGTGGTGAATGATGTAATGACCCGGAAGGTCATTTTGGTAATTTTTCATAGAAATGACTATTTTGCCCTTTCGGTAGTTGCCCCGAGTCCCATGTTTTGTGGTTGTAAAGTTGGTTTGAGGAAAAGTTGGTAAAAAGTTGAGTTTTTGAGAAGTTGAGTTTTTATGAGTTAAAGTTGGTTAAAAAGTGCTTATTCGAGTCATTTGGAGTTTCGGGACTCGGATCGGATTTCCGTCGATTCCGGCAGTTTTAGAATGTCGAAACGGGTCTGTGTGAAGTTACGGAGTTGAATTTGGAGTTGAAGCGAAGAATTGAGGTCCTAAGTTGCTAAAGTTGTGAAATTTTGATAAAGAGTTGACTTTGGTCAACATATGAGGTTCCGAGGCTCAGATTGAAATTTTGAGAGTACCGTTGGTTTCGGGAGGCGATTCTAAGTCTAGAATGAGTCTTGGTTGAATTTTTAAACGCTCCGTTTGAGTTTCGAATTTTTTTTGGCGTTAAACTAGTTTCTTGGCATCTTATTGAATTTCGGGTCAAGGAGTCCTCGAATTCAAATTCCGACTGTTCCATTGAGTCCGGAACGTCGAATTTAGTGGGGGTACATATTAAGTTTGTGTGCACGAGATTTCGAACGAATCCCGAGGGTCCAACGGGGACTTAAACTTTGATGTTATTGCTGTGTTTCAGCTGCAACAGCAGCCTTTTTTTAAGTAAAAAATCAGTAGCTATTTTCCCACAACTTGAAAATACCCATTTCTTCATTTTTAGACTTTGAGAGCTCGAAAATAGGCGATTTCAAGTGGTTTTTCGCAAGGAATTCATTGGGTAAGTTATTTCCAACTTATATCTTTGATTTCCATCGATTATTTATGGATTTTAACATCAAAATTTGAGATTTCAAGTGTAAATTTTGGGGGTTTTTGCCTAATCCGAATTAAATAAAAAATTGGAGTTTGTGAACTCATTTCAACTCCTTCTTCGAAACAGTTTTCACTATTGGATTCTAAATTTCTTGGGGAACATTTTTCACTAAAAATTTCCAGATTTCGAGAATATTTTTCGGAACGAGATTTTTTTTTGACCATTTTACCCTTTTTCTCCAAATTTCACGATATTGGTGTTGTTAGATTCGTATTGATTGTGGGATTCCATTTATGAATAGATTGTGGTGATTTGGAGCGTGCTCGGAAGGGTAAAACTCAAATTTGAGTTACTAGTTGAAGTGTTTTGAGGCAAGTGACTTCTAAACTTTGTTAAACTCTTAGACTATACATGACTACTTTTCTAATTGTGTTGGGGAGTAATGAGGATTGAGGATGAGTTTTATTTGTTGATTGAAATTGTTGTAAATGAAAGATGGGGAATAAAACAAGCTAAATGTGTTATATGTGACTTGAATTTGTTGAATAAGTCATGTGATAACTGATATTTAGGGGATAGAAGAGCATGCGTAGGCTATGATTGATACAGACATTGATGTTGAGACAGATGATGTGTAATACTATGATGTGGTCGTGATATGGTTGTGATTGAGACAGATGATGTGTAATACTATGCTGTGGTCGTGATATGGTTGTGATTGAGACAGACGATGTGTAATACTATGATGTGGTCGTGATATGGTTGTGATTGAGACAGATGATGTGTAATACTATGATGTGATCGTGATATGATTGTGATTGATGACATGTGCATATTCATTATTCATCCCATGTGTGAACTATCTGTTGCATGAGTTCTGAGACACTGATATGAGGATGGATGGATATGAGACACAGTTGAGACTAGCTCCGGCTAGAGATATATGAGATGGACTAGCTCCGGCTAGCGATTTGGATGCCGATGGGATCTGGTTCCGGCGGTGATACATGGTCCATGTGTGGCCCCCATGGGTTCTGATTTGAGTATTCAGCGCGGTCTGATTACGTCAACAGATGTGTATCTTAGGACAGACATGCATTAGGACTACATGACATCATTATTGCATTTGCATCGCATTTGACTTCATCTTTGTCTGTGGTGTGTGGATTTTACCTATTTGCCCCTCTTCATGTGATATATGATCTATTTGCTCTTACATGAGGATATGAGGTTGATGTTGAGACACTGTTGGATATATCTGTTGATTATGAATTATGTAGTATAGGTTGTTGGTTCGCTGTTAGAATGAAGTTTTGGTGGTTCGGTTGGGATTGAAAGGAGTTGTTTGTAGCTGCTAGTTTAGCTTAGTTTAGTGTTACTTGCGAGTACCTGTTGCTTTTGGTACTCACCCTTGCTTCTACACAGTTGTGTAGATTGACAGCTCTATCAGATCCGGCTTATTACTCATCTTTAGATTAGAGCTTCCAAAATTTTGAATTATGGTCCTTCCTCCTTCCATTGAAGCATCCCACGATCGATATGGGTCTCACCCAATCGCTAATAATCCAAGTTCTAAATGTCATAGTACCTTTTCATTGAGATAGAACTATTGAATCACAACCAATATCTATATTTACTGTTCTGTTTTATTCTAGAACTTTACTCTGATACTTGTATATTTTATTCAGATTTCGTATTAGAGGTTTGTACATGTGACAACCAATTCTGGGGTTATGTTGAGTTTATTTAAAGACTTCCGCTTATCTTTCTATCTTATTCTTGTTTTATTAATTCCGTATCGTCGGGTTTTTTTGGGTGTTAGACTGACGTGTCCGGTGGGGTTTGGGCACGTGCCATCACATCCGGTTTTGGGGTGTGTCACATATGCATGTGCATTATTAAAGATATGTTGACAAGTGTAAAGTATGGGTAGTATGTATTATATTATTAAGAAGACAAGTGTGTATACATGTCGTAAATAGGATAGTGGTAGACAAAATAAGAACTATTCATGAATAGTAGCCATGAATAGTATTAGAATGTGTATGTCTATATATAGACGCAGTTGTAAAACTTTGAAAGGCAGGCAACGCCTAAATAAAAACTCTCATTTCAAAAAACTCTCTTAAGATACTAAATACTTAAAAGTTAATGGATAAATCTGAAATCCAGTCAGATATTTCAGATAGCATGGCTAAGCAAGAGGCAAATGTATATTGTTCAAAAAATATGTGGAACTAATTTCATATATTCCTGAATATCACATACATGATTGAATAAATTTATGTTAGTTATTATGTATTAGAATTATTTAAATCATGATTTCTAGTTTATTAGCACACTGGAAACAGGGAGAAAACTTCTATACTATGCCATCCTAATGTTGAAACCGGTAGGCGAGGAAGCCGTTAGGGGAGTAAACAAAGTTGAGGCGCTGATAAGAAGGAAGTATCCGCTTAAGTACGATGCTAGTAGTGACATGAAAACATGATAAAGATAATCTAGTTCATAATGATCTAATATGAATCTAATCAATTATGAATATGATAGGAAGGAGTAATTTGAAATAAAAAATCTGCATGATAAAGAACATGACTACTTACGTTCATAATGAAGTGATAAAAAACTACGAAACTTTAATATTATATATACTTAAAGATATAAAAATAATTGAATTAAGAAGGATCATATGGGAAAAAATATTTAATGATAACGAATCGGAAGATATATTAAACCAACAATGGTATGAAATAAACTTACATGATTTAGACTACGAAAGAATAGAATGGTACGATTTAGAAATAAATTCAGACTAAAATGAACTACGAATATTTACAATATTGGACAAAATCTATGAAAGATATAAAATTATTAGAACAATTAATGGAGGAAAATTTATATATGTACCAAAGAACCCAAGATATGTTATATCTAGAATATATCATAAATAATATTAATGAAATATTCAGATTAAAACAACTATCAAAAGAATATAACAATAAATATTATTATATTTTACCATGAATTTCACACCTAATATTAAAGAAATATCAAGATTAAGACACTTAGCAAAAGAATACTACAATAAAATCTTTAAAATAAAATACTCACCTACCACACTACCACTTTCATGAATCCCCCAACTACCAGTTCCGCTACGAAAAAAAGAATAAGTAGGACTCTTACTATATAATAGTTTTTGCTATTGTCTGTTTTTATATCATATCGAAATTATTTATAATTATTTTTCGTCTTCACATGAATAAAAAAGTTTATCTTTATAACTCAATATATTTCACTAAAATAGTACGTCAATTCATTTTAGTGTGGATTTTGTATGTTTCGTTGTGGTTGTTTTATTTAATTACTAAAAAGTTAGAAAATAGAAAAATATATTTCATTATTTTAGTACAAACTTTAAAAATCTTGAGTGGTAATAAATAATATATACTCCCTCTATTTCAAAATAAGTGAATTGTTGAGCCATTTTTCATAGTTCAAAATAAGTGAGTTGTTCATAGTTTAAGGGAGATGTTGAAAAATTGTTTCATTTTTGCCCCTCATTTACAATATTAAATAATTATTAATGAAATAATTTTTTTAATATGGAATATGTACACAACGTCATCAGGAAAATAAATCATTCATTTTTGAAGTTATTTAGAGCGCTCATATATGTAATAGATAAATGACTAAATTTTAAGTAATTTTAATATATGCTGTAAATGAAAGAAAAATGGGAAGAAGTCTTAAAAAGAGAGAGAAAGAATTATGTAAAAGGGAATGGAGGACATGTTATTTCAGTTAAAAATATAAATAAATAAAGATTTTTGTAAGTCATGAGATGGATCAACTAACTAATAAAAAGAACAATGCAACACAATAGTATTTTCCTATTTTTTTTAAAAAAAACAAAGTTAGAGTATGTCTTGTTACCAAAAGCTTACAACCACAAATAGAGAAAAAACATATGCATCCGTGAAAATGTTCTTACATGTAAACCTTGAATAGCTGATGTGCAAATGGTAGACTAAAATTTAAAGCCATTATATTTTGGAAAAACTAAATGTAGAGGTAATGAAGAGAATCATAGAAAGGAGTTGAGGAGATATGTTATTTAAGTAGAAAATATGAATAGATGGAGGTTTTTGTAATTTATGAGATGTAATAAATATTATAATTTTTTTAATTATCAAACAAATTAATTAATGAAGAGAGTAAACTCATCTTTACAGTTTCATAATCAACTTAATTAAACAAATATCAATTTTCTCTATGTATAATTATTTTTCTACTTTTAGTATTTCTTAACTTAAGAAAATATGCTCATTGTAATTGGATATTGGCAGAACAAACTTTGTTCATTCGGACAAATTTCATTAAATTAAAAGACTTATATGTTTTGTGAAAATTGAATCCAACAATCATATATATAGACTAATTTTACATAAGTGTTAACAAATACGAAACAAAAACTTAATGGAGGGGATTTCATATCTTTTTTTAGTCAATTCAAATTTCACAAAAGAAAAAATGTATTATATCATCGAAATTTGAATGAAAAGAAGCGGATGAAACTAAACAAAAGATGATGAAATCTTGATCGAGAAATTATGTCATATTAACATGTTATATACATAATATATATATCGATAGAGTATGGGTAGTATTTTCAAAAGACAAAAGTTTGTATGATGAAAATATAAATTTTTTTATTTAAGCAACAAAATAGTCAGTTGAAGATCATGTTTCCCTTGATACAATAAGTGTGCTTTGTAATATAATCTTGTTCTTGAAGGGTACATATCTTGATGGATAAATAATTAATTGAAAAATTATATAAGCAACAATAAGTGCATTTATATATTTGTAAATTATTGAAACTTCTACTTTTTCAAATTATAATCTAACCAACTCTTGATGAATCTTCCACCGCCATTAAACTTTCTTCTTCATTTTGATGACTTGTAGCAAATTAATTTTTGATCATCTCCTTTGACGAATCTTACACCGGCTTCAAACTTTCTTCTTCATCTTGATAAACTTTTGTTTGGCTATTGTAACACAAGAAGAAATTTTAAAAAATATATCTATAATCTTCATAAAGCTGAAAAACAAAAAAAATAATACTAACAATATGAAGTTGGAGAAAATATAAAGGGAAAAGGCTCAAATATGCCATCGAAGTATTGGAAAAGGCTCATTTATGTCATCCGTTAAGAATTTGGCTCATTTATGCCATTACCATTATAGAAAAGGTCCATTCATGCCACTTTTTCATTAATGGAATCCATATCCAGATTTTCAAAACCATTAATGTGACATGGCCTCTTATTAGAGGTCCACGTCACCAATATAAAATCAGGTCATTTAATTAAAATAAAAACAAAAACCCAAACCCATTGACATAAAACCAAACCCGATCCACATGCTAAAGTAAAAAATTCTTTTAGCTATAATCACACTTCATTGGATTCCCAATTTCCCAAGATCCCACCATCTCTGTGATCATGTAAAACCACTGCAATAGGGTGCAAAACAAAAAAAAAAGTGTTCTCGAATTTTGATAAATTTATGATTTTTTTTTTGTTATCTGTAGTTGCAGAAACAGAGGAAAAAGAAGATATAAAAATGGAGAAAGAAGGAATGGATCAGCTACTAGGGAAAATAATAGTGGAGAACAAAGAAAACAATTTAAAAGGGAATATTGAAGGAATTCCAAAGGAAACTCATATGGAGTTGAATATTGGAGGAAAAAAATTGAATCTTGAAAAAGTTCAATGGGTTACTGGTGGAGAATTTATAGTTTTATGATCCTTTTATGAGTGGCTGGATGGACAACAGAGTATTAGCTGTGGTTTTTTACTTTGGGGTATGGGTCAGGTTTGGTTTTATGTTAATGGATTTTGGATTTTTGTTTTTATTTTAATTAAATGACCTTATTTTATATTGGTGACGTGGATTTCTAATAAGAGGCCATGTCACATTAATGGTTTTGAAAATTTGGATATGGATTCCGTTAATGAAAAAGTGGCATGAATGGACCTTTTCTATAACGGTAATGGCATAAATGAGCCAAATTCTTAACAGATGGCAAAAATGAGCCTTTTCCAATACTTCGATGGCATATTTGAGCCTTTTCCCAAATATAAATGAACATGCAACAACACCATAGATGATTGCTATTTATAGCTAATTTAAATCATAAGAATTAAGTAGAAGGAAGTTGAGGAGACATGTTATTTAATCAGAGAATACAAATAGGTGGAGGTTTTTTTGTAACTTTCATATGATATAATTATATGTAATGAATATGATTGTTTTTTTAATTATTTAATAAATTGATTAATGAAAAAAATGAATGAAAAAACTCAAAAAAAACCACAAAAAAATAATAAATAGGATCCTAGGCCATTGAGAGGTGCCACATCACTTCTTTTTTATCTAGCTTTATATATATATATATATGATATATGATTTTTAGTCATTCACATTGACTTGTTGTACTTGTCGTAAAGACTAAAAATGCCTTCCGTTTATGATTTGGTTAAAAAATGCCTTTATTGTTATTTAATGGGTTAAAAATATTCATCTTCCATATAAATATATTACGTATTTTCTTTTTAATATACTATTTTTCTAATAATATTTTTTTAGATTAGCAAATGTTAATCCTACTTCAAGGAGTAATATTTTAAGGACATTTTGACCTTTTTCCCTACATAAAAATAAAAGGGTTAAAAATACCCCTCAACTTTCATTTATTAGTCGACTTTATTCTTATCGTTAAAATGAAGTTCTTACCCTCGCCGTTACTATATTTGTCACTCATACCCCTCACTTGAATAGAAAGCCCAAATCAATTTAAATTACCCAATTTTTAAAAGAGTAAATTTTAGGAATAACAAATATAGTAATCATATTAACGCTCTATAACTATAGTTTTGCTATTTGCGCTCCATAGCCAAATTATGTTTGCTATAGAGCATCTGATTTGTATAAATTGCGGTGATTTGTATAAATCCAGCGCTAATTCGTCGGTGTCTATGAAAATTGTGTTTGTATATGTATATGTTCTCTGTGTTTGGCTAGAGTGGCGAGTGAGATCGGGAGAGAGAGGAGAGTGAGAGAGGATAGAGAGGTGAATTGTATATGTATATCGATTAGATAATTGTATATATGTAATTACTATGTATATGTATCAATGATTGTATTTGCATATATACATAAAATTTGTATTCGTAGACAATTGAATCGAGTTAAAACATTTGTATTTGTATATTAAATCTTTCTCTCGCTTTATTCAAACACAAACTATACAAATACTTTTTATAATTTGTGCTTGTATAAAGCGTGAGAGAGGGGTAGAAGAGAACTAGAGGAAAAAATACATTGGGATGGTGTACATTTGATAGAGTGCTGCTAATAAATGGGTATTTGAACAAATTGTGAATGGTTTATATTCAGACCCACCACTTCCCTTGAATATGGCATGTCCTAAAAAATAAGATTAGTTATTCAATCAACATTGTACCAATTGGATGAACTAGTTAACCACTTTTTAGCTTTATGGATCAATCTCGATGGAAATGGAATTTTGCGAATTCTCTGCAGAACTGAAAGATCATTTCGAGATCTTCGAACATATTCGAGGGTTCAATGTTACTATTGTAACTTCGGCCAACACACAAGATGAGACTTTACCACCGTGGAACGGCTTCTCCTTCGTCACTCAACCATCAAAATATGGTATATAATAACTCTTGAAACAGTGATTTACAAGGATGTTATATAACTATCATATGAAGTTACTTGGTCATTGTATGATGAACTAGTGGTATGATAGTCTTTGTAAAAATAATTGATAGAATTAATAAAGGTTGGTGTATTAGACCATAATTTTGTACTTAGACATGTTATATGACTATATATTAGTGTTACATGTTGAATTAGGTGATAATTTAATTGAATTAACCCCCAAAAGACCATTTTAGGATATACATATGTTGCTACTTATGACATGTCAGTTGCAATTTTTCCAACAGAACGTGCATATGGTGCCATATATGTCACTTCAAGGATGGCTTAATCGATAAATTGAGTGATTTAGGAATGGAAAAATGTCAAATTGGATCAAATTTTAGTACTTTGGACCATAATTAAACAATAAAAATATGCTATAACACTTGAAACAATGATTTACAAGGGTGTTATATAACTATCATATGGAGTTACTTGGTCATTGTATGATGAACTAGTAGTATGATAGTCTTTGTAGAAATGATTGATAGAATTGATGAAGGTTGTTGTATTAGACCATAATTTTGTACCTAGACATGTTGTAGGACTATATATTAGTGTTACATGTTGAATTAGGTGACAATTTAATTGAATTAACCCCAAAAAACACATTTTAGGATATACATATGTTGCCACATATGACATGTTTGTTGCAATTTTTTCAACAGAACGTGCATATGTTGCCACATATGTCACTTCAAGGATAGGTTAATTGATAAATTGAGTGATTTAGGAATGGAAAAATGTCAAATTGGATCAAATTTTAGTACTTTGGACCATAATTAAGCAATAAAAATATTCTATAACACTTGGAACAACGATTTACAAGGGTGTTATATAACTATCATATTGAGTTACTTGGTCATTATATGATGAACTAGTGGTATGATAGTCTTTGTAGAAATAATTGATTGAATTGATGAAGATTGTTGTATTAGACTATAATTTTGTACTTAGACATATTGTAGGACTATATATTAGTGTTACATGTTGAATTATGTGACAATTGAATTGAATTAACCCCAAAAGACCATTTTATGATATACATATGTTGCCACATATGACATGTCTGTTGTAATTTTTCCAACAAAACGTGCATATGTTGCCACATATGTCACTTCAAGGATGGATTAATCGACAAATTAAGCAATTTAGCAATGGAAAAATGTCAATTTTTTTTAGATTAAACATTTTAAAGAACAAATTTAAAAATCAGTACAAAACACAAAAAGGTCACCTTTTTCCCCATGAGTTTGCAAGAAATGTATATATGTTGCCACACATGAAAATTTAATTAATACAGAAATTTAACTACTTCATCTATTTCTAAATCACAACTACATAATTCACAACGAAAGTTATAGAATTGATGAACAGTGCAACAAATTGGTCTTTCTCCCAACAAATGATGTTTTGGCACCCTTCCAAATAAAATCATCATACAAAATATTTCTTTCGACAGTCATCCCTATCGACCCTCCCCGTTTATTACTATCCTTCCAATGCCAAATATATCGATTTTTCTTCTCAACCCATTCACTACGACAATCAATACCTACAAATAATCCCTCAATTTATTGTACCTGAAGAAATTAATTAAAAAAATAATTAGTACTAATGAAGAAATGTAAGTCATATGTTGCTACATATAACTATTCTGTGGCGAGATGTAAGTCATATGTTGCTACATATAACTGTTATGTTGTGACAAATAAATCACATGTGATAACATGTGTAAGTCATATGTTGCTACATATGACTATTCTGTGGCGAGATGTAAGTCATATGTTGCTACGTATAGCTGTTATGTTGTGACAAATAAATCACATGTGGTAACATGTGTAAGTTATATGTCACAACATATGGCTATTCTGTTGCAAAATGTAAGTCATATGTTGTTACATATAACTATTCTGTTGCGAAACATAAATCACATGTTGTGACAAAATGTATAAGTCATATGTTGCAACATATTACCATTCTGATGCCACATGTAAGTCATATGTTGCTACATGTCTAAGTTATATGTTGCAGCTTGTGTAAGTTATATGTTGCAACATATGTCTATTCTGTTGAGATTGAAATAACCTTTATGTTGCAACATATATAACCATCTGTTAGAAACGTGAATGCAAATTATTGAAAAAATTACAGGTACCCAGATGATGATGAATGATTTCAAAGAACTATTAATTTTACTTACCAAAACAATGGTGTGTGACACCAATCACTTATGAAGTAATTCCAATTGATACAGAACGAAATCTGATTCAAGAAGAAGAAGAAAGCTCAAGGACTAGCAGTCAAGACCAACAATGTACGAAAAGAAGAAGAAGAAGATGAAGAGAACGGGAAGAAAGGCAAGCAAGCAAGCAAGAACGAAGTAGAAGAGGAATACAACGGGAGGCAGGGGGAAAATCTTTTATTTCTCCTTTTGGTACAACTCGCTGGTGGCTTCCCTCTAGTTTTGGTTCCCACCAAAATTGGTTAAATTAGGTTTTAGTCATTTACCCTTTTATCCCTCATTTAATTCAATGGACCAAACTGCCAACTTATAAACTTGAGGGCAAATCCACAATCCTTAATCATTAATCACATAATTGACCCCTACACTCAATAATTAAGACTTATGTCACCGCCCCTTTATTTTGACACCTTAATGTCACCTTTAATTCAAAGCCCCACGATACTTTGGTCCAACTAATTTTGCCCATTCTCATAATCTCTCTCTCTCTCTCTCTCTCTCTCTATATATATATATATATATATATATATATATTTCCATTCTCATAATCTCTCTCTCTCTCTATATATATATATATATTTAAAGGAGGAACATAAAGAAGATGATGTGACACCTCTCTATGACCTCCATTCATATTTTTTTTTCTCTTTTTCTAGACATACTTTGGTCCAACTAATTTTTCCCATTCTCATAATCTCTCTCTCTCTCTCTATATACTATATATATATAAATGAGGAACATAGAGAAGGTGATTTGGCACCTCTCTATGGCCTTCATTCATATTGTTTTTTCTCTTTTTCTTGACATTTTTTCTTATTTCTTTCAATTATTTTTTTTCTTGCAAAATCATCTTCTTAACTTATACCTCTTCAATTATATAAATTCTATTTTTAAATTAGTATTAATAATATTCATAACTCCCAAACCTTTCATATTCATAACCTCAAATTATTTAATGTGGAAGGTTATATCAACACTATAAAATAACACTAAAACTGTGTGTTATTTTATAGTTATTTTTGGTTAGAGAATTAGTGGCAGACATGTTACAATATTTGTAAGCTTTGAGGTGCATTATCTTTTCCAAATATGATTTCATATATTACTTTTAATTAGCAAGTAAGGCTAATATATCAAAGCATATTTTTGTTTCTTCTAGATAAATTATTTTGTTTTGTTATCTTTGAGATTCATTTTAGGACTAATAATCTATTTGTTATTATTTTTCTTGACTCTTGTATATAGGATGAAATGAAATCATTCAGAGATGGAGATTAATGGATTTTAAGCTATACATATTGATTATTCTTTATTTTTTAGGTGCTTAAGAAGTAATGTTTCTATTATATTATTTCCTTTTGAATTATTTATGTTTTGTCAAAAATGATTATATGTGTAGGAGGATTTATGATTAAATGCAATTTTCTCCTTATTCTTTATCTTTTACTTCCTTTGCTAGATAATTTTTTAACTTATTTAATCATATTTTGCAAATTATAGGAGATATATCTATAATGAAAATGGTTAGACATTCTTGCATAATTTGATTTTATAAGGTAAAATAATTTGATATAGTCTAATATAATTACAACTCTTTCTTTGTTGAAATCATACATTTAATATTATTTGTTTGTGTTCGTGAAGATATAAATTGTGAGTTTTTATTAAAAAAACATTTAATTTATTCTCTTTAGACCTCTATATAATTCTTAGATAATTTGATTATATTATAATGATAACACTCTTCAAAAAAAATATTTGTTCAGGTAAATTCATCTCTCACTTTTTTGTTGATAATATTAGTTTATTGTGTTTGTGGGGTATAATATTTTAAAACATAGAAGCAGGAAATGAGTAAATAGATATCGATATGCTATCTATGAGGAAATGAGAATGCAAAGTTAATTTATAATTTTCAAAATACAGTTGGTTTTATTAAAAGCAAATTATTTATTAATGTGTAAAGTTGCAATCTTTAAATTTTTCATTTTTGTTGTTTTCTAGGAGATTTCAAGTTGTTTATTAATAAGTCAAGTTGCTGACACGACCCAAAAATGGACGTGATGTCACTCGTCTTAACCCACCAAGACAAGTCAGCCTAAAACTCAACTATTACAATAAAATGCGGAAACTTTATAATAAGCTCAAATATACCCCCAAAATATGGTTGTCACGTGTACAAGCCTCTAAAATATTACAATTGAATCAAAAGAAAAATACAAGTGTCATATGACATTGTTTCTAGAGTAGAACAAGATCATAAACAGGAGTAAGAAGGATCGCTGAGAAGACAAACAACTACCTCACAAATCTCCCAGAAGCCTCGGAAAAGAAGAGAATAACAAGTACCACAAAAATCCAGGCTCGTAACCTACAAAAATTTGTAGAAGCAAGGGGTGAGTACCAAACCACACGGTACTCAGCAAGTAAACCTCTAAACACGAGCTAAGGGGATAGAATACAAGTACTCCTTACACCCCAACCGAACCTTCACAACTGCAATCTGTATAAAACCAGCCCAACCTAACAGTTCACAATTTACAAAGCACATAGCTCAACACAACACTCTAACAATTTCATATCCTCAACAACAACAATAGTTTCATATCCTCAACAACAACACTCTAACAATTGCATATCTTCAACAACAAACTCAATATTCATCAGTCACAAGTTCCATAGAAAGGCACTCACAAGATCAGCAACACACAAGATCAAGTTCACCAATAATAAAGAAGTGCAATGCAATGTCAAGTATAGTGATGCATGTCTGACCTAATGATACACACCCGCTGTCTCTCAGTCCGGGACCCATGGGGGACATATCTGTCCATGCATCCATCGCGGCGCGCGATACGACCCTCGATAATAGTAACCATCACGGCGCGCGATACGTCCCTCGAAATATAGTATCCGTCGCGGCGCGCGACACGTCCCTCGAAATATAGTATCCATCGTGGCGCGCGATACGTCCCTCGAAATGGTACATCCTCTTTATTTTCTTATTCTTTCTCAATTCACATAACACTTGTCAGAACCATGTCTCAGAACAATGCAAATGACATGTTCACACAAATAATGAGGAGATGACCATTTTCATAACATTGCACAATTCACAACAAAACAATCAGGATACAACATCAACAATGATTCAACAAGCCTTTCAAACAATTCTCAACACATCACACAAACAATTGATCACATTGCCTTTTATTATCCCTTTTTCATCATTAGAATTAATCAATGTGGACAAGTCAACCCATCACGAAGCCTCATTACCCTAAACACATATTACAAGGAAATACATGAATTCCATACACTTAACAAGGGTTTAGAAATCCACTTGCCTCAAATAGTAGAACAATCACCCTGGGACTTGAGTCATTCTCTTTCGGTTGACTTCCAAATCAATACAATCTATCCAAATAGATAATCACAATAAGATTTCAAAACTAACAACACTCATATCACTATAGGTCTAGCCTAGACCCAAAAACTCACTCAATTTATAATCAAGTTAATTCCTAAGTTTGATGTCAATTTACATGTCAACTCTTATATTTCCAAATTCCAAGTCCAGGGTTAAATCCAATTTTCCCAATATCATAATTCGAATGGTATTCATGTAATATAATATACTTAATACTTCATTATATATCTCAATATTTCTTCCATACCGTAAATATACTCTAAGATTAAAATTTCAATCCACATCTCAACTACAATAATTTTAAGAAAAACAAGATTATAACCCACCATAAAATTTCACTAATTAAATCCGTAACCTCGTTGTTCCCTGTTTTTGTTTCAAAATTGATAAATATAATAGAGAGAAAATTGCAGTATCCACGATAAAATAACATTATAAAATCATACAGTGACACCTCTTTGTCCTTTACAAATTCATTCTTTAAAATCAATAGAATACTTCCAAACTTGATTATTATATACCTCTTTAATAGTTTGTCATTATTCAATGACGACTTCCTCAATTTCTTGTCTCCTAACCCTAAAGGAATACTCACATATATAATAATTTATGACATTAACTACAAACCAACAATTTATTATTATATACAATGGCAAGAGATTAACATGGGATAAATAAGGTTTATCATTAGCGTTTCTTACCCAAAAATCATATAGGGAGGAATCGTCTCCTCTCTGCGTATTTGTGCTCCCAACCGTAGAAGTCTTTATGGAGTTTATGACTCAAACGTGTAACCTCAATTTACTATTAATTTATTCTTTTATAAGGGTCAAGAGTATTAAAAAAAAAAATGAGTTTAACCCATTAACCACTTATTAAAATTAAATATTCAAAATTTACCCCTTAATTAAATAATCATAGTTAAACGAGTACTTCAAAATTCTCTAACCAATTTTTCAAACTGATAAAAATTAACTAGGGCAACAATCGAGAAGGGTAAAACAAAAATTTTACAAAGATTTCCAAAAATGACCTTTCGGGTCATTACAGTTGCAGTCTTATATTATTCATATTTGTTGTTTTTCAGGAGTTCTCAAGTTATTTCAAAATTGTGATTAATTTATAATTTTAAAAATATAGTTGGTTTCCTTGCTTTCTATTTACTTATAATAAAATATTTGTCCCAATAACTCTAATTTGATTGTCTTTTCATTTTCTATAATTAATGTTCTTTATTAGTGTAATAATGTACAAATATTACTCTTATTATGTTACAAACAAGTTCAAAGCCACATTGTTAATCCTCTTAATTACTGTGACTCTTTATTCTTAGGAATTTATTATATTGAATGTAATATTTATTTAAAATGTGAAATATTCTTTTTAATATTTTTGTGTTTAAGCCAAGCGAAATTAAAAGAAATAGGAATTTGTATGTGTCATTTTTTTGAATTTTTTTTGTGTAGTTAATTCTCTCTTTTGTTCTCTTTTATGTTTATTTTTAAATTTTAAATTCTTTTGTTTTCCCAATATAAATTGTCCCAAAAATAATTGGATATCTAAACCTAAATATAATAATAATATATTAAGATATGAAATCTAACTAATTAAGATTGTTATTTTTCATCATTTAAATATGTAAACTTTTTTTATTTAAAATTTAATTATTAAAAAGTTATTAATCAAATATTAGATTAATATAATATTGTACAATAAAAATAATTAAAACATGTTATGATTGGGTGACGACGACAACAAGTAATAGTAATTGTGGATAATGATTAAAAATAGTGTTGGCTAACGATATAGTCATGGATAATAACTATTAATGGCAATCTGAGTTACACATTGTCGAAAAATTATACTAAGAATATAATTAAAAAGATTACAAAGAAGTAGAAAAGAATGACCAGATTTCAAGTTTACAAAAATATATATAAATTATACTAAAAAAAATCCCAAATGAAAAAGAAAACAATGATCACATCTCAAGTTTACATTTCAGTAGTTCTAATATTACCTTCTCTTTTTCTCTATGAAATTTATTTTTAATATTTAATTTTCCGAAGTTCACATATATTGATTTCTTAATGAATTTCATATTTAACCTAAATATTTTTCATAGCTTCTCTTCTATGAAATTATGTGATTAATAAAAAATTTCCTTTTATTAAAGTAATTATTAATATTAGTATGTAACTTTATTTTAATTCTTTTTATAACCGCACGAAGCGCGGCCAAATACACTAGTTAATCAATATATTTAGGGAAAAAGGATAAATATGTCGAGGTATTACAATATCTCTCCCTTGGAAACATTCATCTTCGAATGAGATCACACTAAGCAGAACAGGGGTGGGAAGTATCTAACAACTCAGTCTCAAGCACACAACATGAAATTAACATAAACTCAAATTGGTGGTCTTACCGGCAAGAAATGGGCCGATTTAGTCATTCGATCTATAATCACCCAAATCGAATCATGTTGTCCACGAGATCGCGGCAAGCCAGTAATGAAGTCCATATTAATCATCTCCCACTTTCATTCTGGAAGATATATGTTCTGAGCCATACCATCGGGTCTTTGGTGTTCTACCTTGACTTGTTGGCAATTTGGGCACTTAGCAACAAACTCTGCAGTGCACCTCTTCGTACTACTACACCAATAAACTTCTCTCAAGTCATGGTACATTTTTGTGGAACCGGGATGGATTGAGTATCGGGAACTATGAGCTTTTGCCATGATCCTCTTTTAGAGCTCATCCAGCTTTGGTACACACAATCTACATTGATACCACAACACACCATCTCCCCCTTGTTTAAAAGTCATTACCTTTTGCTTATGAACATTTACCCTTAGTTCAAGTAAAAGAGAGTCCTTATCTGTTTTCTCCTTTAGTTGAAACACTAGTGATGATTCAGCCTCATTCATCACCACAACTCCGCCTTTATTGTAATCTAACAAACACACTCATAAACGGGCAAATCTGTGCACCTCCTTAGCCAATTCTTTCTTGCCTTCCTCAGCATGACAATACTTCCATGGATAACCTGCTCAAAGCATCAGTAAATGTCACGACCCAGGGGTACACCCTAGATGTAACATGGCATACAAGACCACGAAAGGCCTAACACAAGCCCCTTAGGATATCATAACATAAAGCAATAGAAATTATGCGGAAATTTAAAACATTTTCCATACAATCGAAGTCATTTATAAAAACAAGCAGAAGGTCTATAACACTTTCTCTCAAAACATCTAATACAACTTTGAATAACTCTTGGGACACAACCCATACAATAGTCTAAAACATAAAATAAAGGCATAAAGGTAACCTCGATGCTATGAGGACTCACCAAATCTTCAATTCCTTTGCACTTATAGGAACCTAACCTCAAGATGGAACTCAAGATCGCCGGACCCTACATTTGATAAGAATGTAGGCAAGAGTATGCATTAGTACAAAATGTACTAAATATGTTAGCTAGCATAACATCATAAGAGCATAACAAAAGTGTTAGCCAACATAAGACATAAGTCATAAGCATAAGAGATAATAACATAAGCATAATCATAATCTCCAACATAGACATCATATAAGCATTAGTCAACATAAAGCATAGTCCGTACACATAGTCAATACTTAGATTTTTATATCATAAAGTAACCTCTTCATTAGTAACCTTCAAGTATACTTATGCAATGCATGAATAAAACCCCATAATCCCATTCATGCTAAGAATCCCCTTTGGCCATCATAATCATACTTACCATCTCATGGTCTCATGTTTAGCTTAGTTCTCATAGACAAGGTAATCTCTCACCTTTAGTCAATCATACCATGGAAGGCAACTATGGCAATAATCCAAACTAAGCATACAACATATAAGAGCAACACCTCATAATTAGCTTCAAGTCATACTTTTTGCAATGCATGGATAAAACCCCATAATCCTACCCATACTAAGTACTCCTTTAGGCCATCATGCATATTGATCATCTCTTTGATCTCATACTTAGCTCATCATGAAGGATAAGGGGAATCACCTCTAGTCATACATATCATGGAATCATAAAGACAAGGGGAATAACCTCTAGTCATACATATCATGGAATCATAAAGACAAGGGGAATCACCTCTAGTCATACATATCATGGAATCATAAAGACAAGGGGAATTACCTCTAGTCATACATATCATAGAAGGCCTATCAAGCTACAATCCAATCAATTCATTGCTCATGCCATAATTCATATAACGAATAATAGGTATTCGCCTCCATGTTCATTTTTAATAGGATATAGGTATTCGCCTCCATATCCATTTTAGTAAGATATATGTATTCACCTCCATATCCATTTTAGTAAGATATATGTATTCTCCTCATATCCATTTTTGGGTGTAATGTAGGTATTCTCCTCCACATCACCACATAAGGATAATAGGTAATCGCCTCCATGATCAACATAAAGTCTAATGGGTAATCACCTCTTACCTTGGGAGTCATACATACATAAAGGGTAATCACCTCACACTCCTCATATCATGACATGGGTAATCACCTCATGTTTATCTAATTAGGAATAAGGGAATTCACCTCATATTCCTCTCATGTGAACGTCTTTGGGGGACTCACCACAACCTCATCACATTTCATAGTCCTTGGACTTAGATTCATTTTAGGTGAGAATAGCCTTTCAACTTGGAATCATTCTATGTGAGAGAACATTTCATATCATATCATATTTATGCATGAGTGTGTATATGAGAATGTCTTTTCAACAACACAACAATATATCATGATCATAGACACTTCACTCCCAAAGTGTTCATAAAGCATGTACATAGATTCATAAAACATGCATCATATCATATCTTGCCCTCTTAGGGTCAAAGCTTATGTCAAATCAACAAATCTAGAATTACTACATTAGACATGGATTCCATCATAACTCAAGTGATTTTATCACTTCATACAATCTATTATTCATAAGGTAGATTAGGTAGGTAAAGGCCTTCCACCACAAGTCTATCCATTAGTCTTCTAGTCTCATTTGTATTTTACTCTCAAGACTTAACTTACATAATTCATCTTATTAGCTTTATTCTCTAAGACCTAGTGATCAACATTCATGACTACAAACCTTACTCTCAAAGATTTACCTCTTACAATCATCATACATAGCTAGATTACAAGATAATCTAGTCACAAGCTTCATCTTTAAGTGATTCTAGTCTTAATTCATCATAAGGGCTCAATCTCATTCATTACTAGTCAAGATCCATCATATAGTCTTTAATCTAATTCAATTCATGTCTATATACTTTCATTCTTAAACAATTACTACAAACATCATCAATTCTAGAAGATCACATATGAATCCTCAAATTCACTTCACAAGGCATAAATCCACATTCTTCAACTTCATCAATTAAACTAGGGTTAAACATGGAAAACATGTAATATCATCATAATATCACGATTCACTACTAATTCAACCATAAACAATCATTATCCAAGCAATTGGATTCATACTCAACTAAACCCACAATATAGGAAGGAACCCTAACTTGAATTGGGGGTTCATCTTCACAATTGGGGGAAACCTAGGGGGATCAATGGATGGAAGAATACATTGATGAATAATCTAACATACCTTGGATATAAATCCCTAGCAAACTTGAAAGATTGGAGGAATTGACCTAGCTTAACCCTCTCTCTCTCTTCCTCTCTTCTTTTTTTTTTTTTTTTCTTCTTCTTCTTCTTCTTCTTCTTCTTCTTCTTATTATTATTATTATTATTATTCTTATTCTTCTTCTTCTTCTCCTTCTTCTCCCTCTTTTCCCTCTTCTCCCTCTTGTCCCTCTACTTCTCCGTCTTCTTCTCCACCTTCTTCTCCTTCTTCGCCTCCTTCTTCTCCTCCTGCTTCTCCTCCTCCTCCACTTTCTAGAGAGAGGATATCTTGGAGGTAATTGGGTTCTTTTTGGGGTCTTAGAAGAATAACTTAATTGACTTAGTTTAGGGGTCTAATAGCTATATATAGTAGGTCTAATTTAAGTTAAAACGAATCCATTTAATAACTAATTAATTATGGAATGACCTCTAAGTCCCCAACTTAAACCAACTTAGAGGACAAGACTGCCTCACCTATGAGACCACACCCACTGATCGCGGGTGGGTCCACGGGGCGTGCTGGTCTTTCGTGGGTGGTGGCTTGCACGTCCTCATTTTGGGTCCTGACCCATGACCCCTTACCACAGGGCGTGGGTCCATCTACTGGGCGTGAGTCCCATCCGTAGGTGGACTGTTTGGATAGTTTCTAGGGGCTGTTTTAGGGTCCTCCTCAAGGACCCTAAGTTGGTCCTTGGGGAGGGGGTTGTACCTTGAAGTTAAGCCCAAAACCTTTCATTCCAAGTATAGAAAGTCATATTTATGACTCTAACCCTCACGTCAAACTCTATAACTCTCACATAAAGCTCTAATTGACCTACTAAACTACAGGGTGTTACAACATTCTACTTACATGTTTCATTCTTAAACAATTCCAATCATACATCATCATATAAGAATAAAATCAAGCATTAATAATCATGATTCAACATGTATACTATAGCCTCATTTAATTCATATCTATATGCCGTAATCTCAAGAAATCTACTAAGCATATCATCAACCCTAGAGGATTATCTCTAAATCCTCAATTTCCCCTTCCAAGGCACAAAAATCCAAATTACTTTAATTTCTTCAATTAGATAAGGGTTAGGCATGGAAATATGTAATTTCATCATAATAACATGATTCACTACTAATTCAATCATAAACAATCAATATCCACTCAATTGGATCCATAATTAATATCACCCACAGTATTGGAAGGAACCCTAACTTGAATTGGGGATTTCATCTTTACAATTGGGGAAAACTAGGGAACTCCATGGATTGAAGATGTCCATGGATGAATAGCTATCATAACTTAGTCACATAGCCCTCGAAAGCTTAAAGGTTGGAGGACTTTGACCTAGCTTGGCCCTTCTTCTTCTTCTTCTTTCCAGAGAGAGAATATTTAGGAGAGAATTGGGTTTCTTTTTGATGAGTTGAGAGAATGACTTAAATCACATAATTTAAGGGTCTAAAGTCTTTATATAGGTTTCCTAGATTAGGGTAAAACGACACCAATTAATCATAATTAAAACCGAAAAACCCCAAAGTGCCCCTAAACATAACCGCCTAACTGAAACGACCCCAAAAATGCCCGAAAATGTGCTTCGGAAACACCAATAATTGTAATTTCCATATATCTCAAAATCCGTTTCGTTTTTCGAAAATCCGACTTCATATTCTTGTTTAGGGGGTCAAATTGAGTGGGAAATGGGTCTAACCCAAATTTTAGAGCAACCGTATCAAAATCCAAAATTTCCAAGTGAAGCCTTTTTCGAGGGTCTACTTTGGAGGGTCATATCTCCTAGCACACAAATTATTTGGTGGCCAATAATATATACATGGAAATCCCTTTGAGTTAGATATCTAACGCACTTCGTTTCACCTTATTCGGAGTTCGGACGAAGAAGTTATGCCCATTTTCGTAAAGTCTGTCCGGCAGAAAATCCAAATTTCCAGTAGCTGATTTTACTGTTCATCTACTGTTCACCCGCCTGTTTTTTTTTCTAAGTGTTGGACCCTTTTTTTCAAAGGACTTATATTATTTCCTAGATACCATAATCCAATTCCCATCCTAAAAAAAAAAAAACATTTCCCTCTCTACAATCCTCCATTTAAGAAGAAGAAGAAGTGGGAGCTAGGGCTTTGGATTCAAGGCTTTCTTCATCAATTTCGTGGGAGATCATAGCAAAGGTATGGGGGTCTTGATCCTTGTCTAATTTTCCATACAAGGAGCCAAATCCAAAGTTACTTCAAAATATGAAAAATCTAGGTTTTCACTCAATCTCATGGGTTCTTCCATCAAATGGTTTTAAAAGGTTTCTAATGGCACTTTATGGTTATATTGTTGTTGTATTGACGATTTAAGATGAAAATACTCCATGAACCCATGATTTCTCTCTATTCCTAGTTTATGCCTTTATGAAGTGGTTGCTAGATAATGAATGTATATGAATCAAACTTGTTTAAAGGTCTTTAGATTGTTGAAGTATGTCATTACCCATGCTTATTTTATGGTGTATTGTTGGTGTATTGGTATGTGAGGCTTATGGCCTTAAAGGCATAGTATGAGAAATTGGAGTGTTATCATGACATTATATGAATGAGGATCCAATGAAGATAATGTGATCATGTTATGAATGTAAAGGTGTTGTTGTAGGTTGTTCACTGTTTTGGTTGCATAATTACTACCCTAATTTCCATGCTCTTTGATTTCATTACATGCCTTCAAGGTGTTTGACAAAATGTCCAACTATGGAGAATTGATAAATTGATGTTTTAAAGCTTGAGTTATGAGATGTATGGAACTTCAAAGATGTGTTGATGACAAACTAAGCTTGTGTATATGTTCATTCCATACGTGAGATTGCATTAGAGCCTAATGAGAATTTCCTATATAAAGTGTTGCATGACCATGCCCGGTCCGGGGGAAAAGAACCGGACAACCATGTGAGAGGTTTATATTTCACCACCTAGGATGTTTGGGGTGTGACCAACATCAACCATGTGAGAGGTTTATATCTCACCACCTAGGATGTTTGGGGTGTGACCAACATCAACCATGTGAGAGGTTTATATTTCACCACCTAGGATGTTTGGGGTGTGACCAACATCAACCATGTGAGAGGTTTATATCTCACCACCTAGGATGTTTGGGGTGTGACCAACATCAACCATGTGAGAGGTTTATATCTCACCACCTAGGATGCTTGGGGTGTGACCAACATCAACCATGTGAGGGGTTTATACCTTGCCACCAGGGTGTCCGGGTGTGAACGGCATCCCCCATCCTAAGTTGGGGTTATAGATTGGTTGGATCATGCATACACATATGATATCTACTATTAGTATAGAATTACTTAAACATGTTTTGACTTCACTTTGATCATGCATCCCCATATTGTTATTCATAATGCCTATGAAACTATTTCTTGTATTTCGATTGTGTCCTTGTTTATTGTTGTGTTGCATCCCGCATACTTAGTACATTCCAAGTACTAACGCATATTTTGCCTACATGATGTCACCATGTAGGGACCGGAGCTACTCTTGATTCTTCTCTCCATTCACGTGGCTAGTACGACGCTTATCCGAGTTTGTTGGTGAGTCCTCAATAATTCGAGGGCTATGTTATGTTTCTTACTCCTATGTTTTGAGACTTTAGCTTGCAATTGTATTTTAACTATGAGGGGAGCCGGTAATATGTCATGGCCCCCGTCCTATCTATGTATGTAGAGGTGTGAGTTGGACAAGTATTTTGTAAACGAGCTTGACTCTTATTCTATGATGTCATTTTGAAATGGTTTGCCTTAGTCCCTATTTCCCGTTAATTAATGTTGAATGTACTTCCGCGACCGATGAAGTGTGATGACAAGTTTGAGAGGCTTGTTTGGGGTTCCTTCGGGTTCCTCATTCGCCATGTCACGTCTAGGCCCTAGGCTTGGGTCGTGACAAGCTTGGTATCAGAGCACTAGGTTGTTAAATCCTCGGAGTCCAACACACCGCGTTGAGTAGAGTCCTAATCATGGTTGTGAAGCGCGCCACGACTATGAATGGGAGGCTACAAAACGTTTTAGGAAAGGTTTCCCTTCTTCATGTTCTATGTCGTGCTTAGAGTGTGATAAGGTGATTCCTCCCTAACGCTTGTTCTTTGATTGCTAGATCATCATGCCAAACATGAGGGGAAGACGGGCCCGATCACCGGAAGAGCCACCCACCAATGGTGAGCTCCGTGATGCACTCACCATGCTTGCACAAGTGGTATCTAACCAAGTGCAACAAGGAGCCCAAGCTCCTCGAACTACCACCCCGGGGGAAAGGGTGAGAGATTTCATGAGGATGAACCCTCCGGTCTTCCATGGTTCAAAGGTGGATGAGGACCCGCAAGAGTTCATCGATGAGGTATGCAAAATCTTGACCATTATGGATGTTGGTGCTTGTGAGAAGGCGGAATTGGCGGCTTACCAACTCAAGGGGGTTGCTCAAATTTGGTTTGATCAATGGAAGGGTGAGAAAGGTAATGGCTATGTGGTGTTGTGGGAGGAGTTTAAAATTGCTTTCCTTAATAGGTTCTTTCCTCTTGAGCTTAGGGAGGCAAAGTTGGTGGAGTTCATGAACTTGAAGCAAGGAGCTATGAGTGTGAGGGAGTATGCCCTCAAATTTGTCCAACTCTCCAAGTATGCACCTCACTTGGTGGCCGACTCTAGGTCGAGGATGAACAAATTTGTGATGGGTGTATCCGACTTGGTTATTGAGGAGTGTCGGTCCGCTATGCTCATTGGAGATATGGATTTGTCTCGGTTGATGACTTATGCCGAGCAAATGGAGGAGGAGAAATTGAGGAAGAGAAGGGGGCACGAGGCCAAGAGGCCCCGATTGGAGAATAGGTTCCCTAAGGGTGCTAGATTTCATCAAGGCCGAGGAAACCCTCATGTCAACCGGGGATTTGCTATCAATGTTCCTAGACCTCAAGGGGGAGGTGAAGTGGGTTCTATGGATGTATGCCCTAAGTGTGGGAGGAAGCATGGTGGTCCTTGCATGAAGGGTTCGGGTGCTTGCTTTGAATGTGGAGAAGTGGGTCATAAGAGGTTTGAATGTCCCAAGATCCGCAACAAGGTCCGAAGTGCTAACACTACTCCTTTGGGTAGAGGTGCTTCTCAAAGTGGTGCCCCAAGGAACAATCGATTTTATGCTTTGCATGGTAGACAAGGTGTTAATGAGACCCCGGATGTGGTGACCGGTATGTTGCAAATCTTTGATTTTGATGTTTATACTTTGATTGATCCGGGTGCCACCCTTTCCTTTGTTACCCCCTTAGTTGCTAGAAAATTTCATGTTGAGTCGGAATTGTTGCATGAGTCATATGAAGTATCTACTCCCATTGGTGTCTCTATTGTTGCTAGAAAAGTGTATAGAAATTGTCCGGTTTGCATATTGAATAAGTTGTTGCCTTGCGATCTTATTGAGTTGAACATGGTGGATTTTGATGTTATTCTTGGGATGGATTGGTTGCATGCATATTATGCTTCTATTGATTGTAGGACTCGTAAAGTCAAGTTCCGATTTCCTAATGAACCCGTTCTTGAGTGGGAGAGCCGGGATGTTGTGGTGAAGGGGAAATTCATTTCTTGCATTAAAGCCCATAGGTTGATTTCCAAAGGGTGCTTGTACCATATTGTGAGAGTCAATGATGTGGAGTCTAAAGTCCCTCCTGTTGAGTCTATTCCGGTTGTTAATGAGTTTCTAGATGTCTTCCCAGAAGACCTTCCCGGTGTCCCTCCCGAAAGGGAGATAGATCTTGGTATAGACCTCCTTCCCGATACTCAACCTATTTCTATCCCCCCTTACCGTATGGCCCCGACAGAGTTGAAAGAGTTGAAAGAGCAATTAAAAGATTTGTTAGAGAAGGGATTTATTAGACCTAGTCATTCTCCCTGGGGTGCTCCGGTTTTGTTTGTGAAGAAGAAAGATGGGTCTCTTAGAATGTGTATTGATTATCGACAACTTAATAGGGTCACCGTCAAGAATAGGTATCCTCTTCCAAGGATTGACGATTTATTTGACCAATTGCATGGGGCTAGTCACTTCTCTAAGATTGATCTTCGGTCAGGGTATCATCAAGTGAAGGTGAGGGAGTGTGATATTCCCAAGACGGCCTTTCGTACTAGGTATGGGCACTATGAGTTTGTGGTGATGTCTTTCGGGTTGACTAATGCTCCGGCTCTCTTTATGGATTTGATGAATAGGGTTTTCAAACCCTACCTTGATTCTTTTGTGGTGGTGTTTATAGATGACATCTTGATCTATTCTCGGGGTGAGGAAGAGCACAAGGGTCACTTGAGGGTGGTACTCCAAAGATTGAGGGAAGAGAAGTTGTACGCTAAATATGAAAAGTGTGAGTTTTGGTTGAAGGAAGTTGCTTTCCTAGGCCATGTGGTGTCGGGGGATGGTATTAAGGTGGATCCTAAGAAGACCGATGTTATTAGGAATTGGCCTAGACCTTTGACCCCGTCGGATATAAGGAGTTTCTTGGGTTTAGCGGGTTATTATAGGAGATTTGTAGAAGGGTTTTCTTCTCTTGCTTCTCCTATGACTAAGTTGACTCAAAAGAAGGCTAAATTTGTGTGGTCGGATGAGTGTGAGGAAAGCTTCCAAACTTTGAAAGAAAGGCTTGTGTCCGCTCCTATTTTGTCACTTCCGGATGGGTTAGAAGGTTTTGTTGTTTATTGTGATGCTTCCCATATTGGTTTGGGTTGTGTGTTGATGCAAAGTGGTAAGGTTATAGCCTATGCTTCTAGGCAACTTAAGGTTCATGAAAAAAATTACCCAACCCATGATCTTGAATTGGCCGCCGTGGTTTTTGCTTTAAAGATTTGGCGTCATTATTTGTATGGGGTGCATGTTGATATCTTCACCGACCATAAGAGTCTCCAATATGTGTTCACACAAAAAGATCTTAACTTGAGACAAAGGAGGTGGTTAGAATTCCTTAAGGATTATGATATGAGTGTTCACTATCATCCGGGGAAAGCTAATGTGGTGGCGGATGCATTGAGTAGAGTGTCCATGGGTAGCTTGGCTCATGTGGAGGAAGGTAGTAAAGAGTTGGCTAAGGAGGTCCATCGGTTGGCCAAATTGGGAGTTAGGTTAGAAGGGGTGGATAGTGGAGGAGTAGTTGTTGTTGATGGTTCAAGGTCTTCCTTGGTTGATGAGGTGATAGTCAAGCAAGATCTTGATCCTTCTTTGGTAGAATTAAAGGCTTCGGTGAGTAGTGGTAAGGTGGAGGTTTTCTCCCAAGGGGGAGATGGTGCCCTTAGGTACCAAGGTAGATTATGTGTTCCTTGTGTGGATGGTGTGAGGGAAAGAATCCTTGATGAGGCTCATAATTCTTCTTATTCTATTCATCCGGGGTCAACAAAGATGTATAGAGACTTGAGGGATGTGTATTGGTGGGGCGGTATGAAGAAAGACATTGCAAAATTTGTTTCGGGTTGCCATAGTTGTCAACAAGTCAAGGCTGAACATCAAAGGCCGGGTGGCCTAACTCAAGACATTGAGATACCTACTTAGAAGTGGGAAGAAATCAACATGGATTTTGTAGTGGGCTTACCCAAGGCTAGAAGAGGCTTTGATTCGGTTTGGGTGGTGGTTGATCGGATGACAAAGTCGGCTCATTTCCTACCGGTTAAAACTACTTACGGGGCTGAAGAGTATGCCAAGTTGTACATTCATGAATTGGTAAAGTTGCATGGGATTCCTTTGTCTATCATCTCGGATCGTGGTGCCCAATTCACTTCTCACTTTTGGAAGTCATTCCAAAGGGGTCTTGGTACAAAGGTAAAGCTTAGCACGGCCTTCCACCCTCAAACGGATGGCCAAGCCGAAAGAACAATTCAAACCTTGGAGGATATGCTTAGAGCTTGTGTATTGGAGTTGAAAGGTAGTTGGGATGATCATCTTCCTTTGATTGAATTTGCATACAACAATAGTTATCATTCTAGTATCGGTATGGCTCCTTTTGAGGCACTTTATGGTAGACGGTGTAGGTCACCGGTTGGGTGGTTTGAAGTCGGAGAGGTGGCCTTGTTGGGTCCGGATCAGGTCATGGATGCTCTTGAGAAGGTAAGGATGATTAGGGAGAGGTTGAAAACAGCCCAAAGTCGTCAAAGGTCTTATGCCGATGTGAGGAGACGGGATCTTGAATTCAAAGTGGGTGATTGGGTTTATTTGAAGGTTTCTCCAATGAAAGGTGTGGTTCGTTTTGGTAAGAAGGGGAAATTAAGTCCTAGGTATGTCGGTCCTTATGAGATAATAAAAAGGGTTGGTAAAGTAGCCTATGAGTTGGGGTTGCCCAAGGAGATGGAATTAGTTCATCCGGTATTCCATGTATCGATGTTGAGGAAATGTGTTGGTGATCCTAACGCTATTGTACCTCTTGAGGTTGTGGGTGTTGTAGAAGATAATTTGACGTATGAAGAAGTCCCGGTTCAGATCTTAGATAGACAAGTTAAAAGGTTGAGGAACAAAGAAGTGGCGTCCGTTAAGGTGCTTTGGAGAAATCAACAAGTGGAGAGTGCTACTTGGGAGGCCGAAGCGGACATGCAAAGACGTTATCCTTATCTATTCAACTCCACTCAAGCCTAAGGTATTAAATCAAGTCCTTTGTACTCCATCGAGTCCTACATTTCAGCCTCTGAATCATTAATGTGCATATATGTTTAAATTGATGAGTTATGGATGCTTTACACTAAGTTTTGAAATCTTGAAGTGTTGTTTAAATAAAATTTTTTTTTGCATTCATGTTGGGGCTGATATGTTCTTACTAAGTCTGGCCTTGTACATCTCTTCCACATTCGGGGACGAATGTTCCCAAGGGGGAGATATTGAAACGACCCCAAAAATGCCCGAAAATGTGCTTCGGAAACACCAATAATTGTAATTTCCATATATCTCAAAATCCGTTTCATTTTTCGAAAATCCGACTTCATATTCTTGTTTAGGGGGTCAAATTGAGTGGGAAATGGGTCTAACCCAAATTTTAGAGCAACCGTATCAAAATCCAAAATTTCCAAGTGAAGCCTTTTTCGAGGGTCTACTTTGGAGGGTCATATCTCCTAGCACACAAATTATTTGGTGGCCAATAATATATCCATGGAAAGCCCTTTGAGTTAGCTATCTAACGCACTTCGTTTCACCTTATTCGGAGTTCGGACGAAGAAGTTATGCCCATTTTCGTAAAGTCTGTCCGGCAGAAAATCCAAATTTCCAGTAGCTGATTTTACTGTTCATCTACTGTTCACCCGCCTGTTTTTTTTTCTAAGTGTTGGACCCTTTTTTTCAAAGGACTTATATTATTTCCTAGATACCATAATCCAATTCCCATCCTAAAAAAAAAAACATTTCCCTCTCTACAATCCTCCATTTAAGAAGAAGAAGAAGTGGGAGCTAGGGCTTTGGATTCAAGGCTTTCTTCATCAATTTCGTGGGAGATCATAGCAAAGGTATGGGGGTCTTGATCCTTGTCTAATTTTCCATACAAGGAGCCAAATCCAAAGTTACTTCAAAATATGAAAAATCTAGGTTTTCACTCAATCTCATGGGTTCTTCCATCAAATGGTTTTAAAAGGTTTCTAATGGCACTTTATGGTTATATTGTTGTTGTATTGACGATTTAAGATGAAAATACTCCATGAACCCATGATTTCTCTCTATTCCTAGTTTATGCCTTTATGAAGTGGTTGCTAGATAATGAATGTATATGAATCAAACTTGTTTAAAGGTCTTTAGATTGTTGAAGTATGTCATTACCCATGCTTATTTTATGGTGTATTGTTGGTGTATTGGTATGTGAGGCTTATGGCCTTAAAGGCATAGTATGAGAAATTGGAGTGTTATCATGACATTATATGAATGAGGATCCAATGAAGATAATGTGATCATGTTATGAATGTAAAGGTGTTGTTGTAGGTTGTTCACTGTTTTGGTTGCATAATTACTACCCTAATTTCCATGCTCTTTGATTTCATTACATGCCTTCAAGGTGTTTGACAAAATGTCCAACTATGGAGAATTGATAAATTGATGTTTTAAAGCTTGAGTTATGAGATGTATGGAACTTCAAAGATGTGTTGATGACAAACTAAGCTTGTGTATATGTTCATTCCATACGTGAGATTGCATTAGAGCCTAATGAGAATTTCCTATATAAAGTGTTGCATGACCATGCCCGGTCCGGGGGAAAAGAACCGGACAACCATGTGAGAGGTTTATATTTCACCACCTAGGATGTTTGGGGTGTGACCAACATCAACCATGTGAGAGGTTTATATCTCACCACCTAGGATGTTTGGGGTGTGACCAACATCAACCATGTGAGAGGTTTATATTTCACCACCTAGGATGTTTGGGGTGTGACCAACATCAACCATGTGAGAGGTTTATATCTCACCACCTAGGATGTTTGGGGTGTGACCAACATCAACCATGTGAGAGGTTTATATCTCACCACCTAGGATGCTTGGGGTGTGACCAACATCAACCATGTGAGGGGTTTATACCTTGCCACCAGGGTGTCCGGGTGTGAACGGCATCCCCCATCCTAAGTTGGGGTTATAGATTGGTTGGATCATGCATACACATATGATATCTACTATTAGTATAGAATTACTTAAACATGTTTTGACTTCACTTTGATCATGCATCCCCATATTGTTATTCATAATGCCTATGAAACTATTTCTTGTATTTCGATTGTGTCCTTGTTTATTGTTGTGTTGCATCCCGCATACTTAGTACATTCCAAGTACTAACGCATATTTTGCCTACATGATGTCACCATGTAGGGACCGGAGCTACTCTTGATTCTTCTCTCCATTCACGTGGCTAGTACGACGCTTATCCGAGTTTGTTGGTGAGTCCTCAATAATTCGAGGGCTATGTTATGTTTCTTACTCCTATGTTTTGAGACTTTAGCTTGTAATTGTATTTTAACTATGAGGGGAGCCGGTAATATGTCATGGCCCCCATCCTATCTATGTATGTAGAGGTGTGAGTTGGACAAGTATTTTGTAAACGAGCTTGACTCTTATTCTATGATGTCATTTTGAAATGGTTTGCCTTAGTCCCTATTTCCCGTTAATTAATGTTGAATGTACTTCCGCGACCGATGAAGTGTGATGACAAGTTTGAGAGGCTTGTTTGGGGTTCCTTCGGGTTCCTCATTCGCCATGTCACGTCTAGGCCCTAGGCTTGGGTCGTGACACTAACTTCCCCCTTTTGACCAACCACGAGACCACGCTGATGGGCCGTGGGTTGACCCATGGTCCATGTTGGTCAACCATGGTTTAGGGTCTGAGGGTTGGCAACCAACACTTGGATCCACGGACCCTTGCCACGAGGCGTGGACCCATCTACGAGGCGTGGGTCCTTCTCGTGGTCACTGCCTTAGGCATATTTGAAGGATGTTCACCCAAGCTGCCCATCTATGGGGTGTGGGTCCAACCACGAGCCGTGGGTGGCCTCGTGGGTAACACTTGAAACTCTAAAACATGCTAAACTTTCCTCTCAAAGCTACGGGGTGTTACTACAACAATATTAGCTTTACCTGGGTGATAGAGGATACTTATGTCATAATCCTTGAACAACTACAACCACCTCCTTTGTCTGATATTAAGCTCCTTCTGACTGAAAAGATATCAGAGACTCTTATGATTGGTGAACATATCCACATGAACACCATAGAGATAGTGACGCCATATTTTGAAGGCAAACACTACTTCTGCCAACTCGAGATCATGAGTCAAATAATTCTTCTCGTGAATCTTAAGCTGTCTGGAGGAATAGGCTATAACCTTTCCATTTTGCATTAATACACAACCAAGTTGAACTTTGGACGCATCACAATTAACCACAAAACCTTTTTTACCCTCTAGAAGGGTCAACACTAAGGAAATAGTTCATCGAGTTTTCAATTCCTGAAAGATTTTCTCACAAGCTTCAAACTATTTAAAGTTAGTTGTTTTCTGAGTCGACTTAGTCAATGGGGATGAAATAGATGAAAACCCCTCGATGAACCTTCTATAGTAACCAGTCAATCCCAAGAAATTCTTTATATCGGTTGGAGATGTGGGTTTTGGCCAGTTTTGCACTGCTTCAATCTTTTGAGTGTCAACTCAAATCCCTTCTCAATATACAAGGTGGCCAAAGAATGCCACCGATTTAATCCAAAATGCACACTTAGAAAATTTGGCATACAATTCTCGATCCTTGAGAGTTTGGAGGACTATTCTGAGATGAATAACATGATCCTCCTCATTACTCAAATAGATCAGCATGTTATCAATAAATACAATAACAAACATGTTAAGATATGACTTAAACACTCTGTTCATAAGATCCATGAATGCCTTAGGAGCATTGGTCAGACCAAAAGACATCACAAGGAACTCATAATGACCATAACGATCCTGAATGCTATTTTAGGGATGTCGCTTTCTCTCACTTTCAACTGAAGATAGCCAGATCTAAGGTCTATCTTAGAGAAGAAAGTGGCACCCTGAAGTTGGTTGAAAAGGTCATCAATTCTCGTAAGTGGATACTTATTCTTTATGGTGACCTTGTTCAATTGGTGGTAATCGATACACATCCTAAGGGAACAATCTTTCTTCCTCACAAATAAGATTGGAGCGCCCTAAGGTGAGACACTAGGTAGGGAGAAACCTTTATCAAGAAGATCTCTCAACTACTCTTTTAATTGTTTAACTTAGCTGAATCCATTCTATATGGCGGAATAGTGATAGGTTGAGTATCAGGAAAAATATCTATTCTGAAGTCTATTTCTCTCTTAGGAGGGACTCCGGGAAGATCATCTGGAAAGACCTTTGGAAACTCACTCAAAACTGGAACTGACTAAATAGGTGGTGTCTCAATAGTAGAGTCATTAACTCAAACTAACTGATAGATGCACCCTTTGGAAACTAATTTTCTGGCCTTAAGGTATGAAATAAAACGACCCTTAGGCACTGCTGAACTACTCTTCCACTATAAAACGTGCTAATTAGGAAACATGAACTAGACTACTTGAATTCTACAATCGACTGAGGTATAATAGGTATGAGTCTAGTACATACCTAGAATAACATCGAAGTCCACCATGTCTAGGTCGACTAAGTTAGCCATGGTGTTCTTGTGATTGACATCGATGGTACAATCACAATAAACTCTTTATGCTAAAATAGACTCACCAACATGTGTAGAAACACTAAAGGGCTCAAGAAGTCATTCAGAGTAAATGTCTAACCTCATGGCTACATAAGAAGTCACAATAGATAGACTTGCACCTGGATCAAGTAATGCCTAAACATCAAAAGTAAAGACTTCAATCATACTAGTGACAACATTTGGTGAGTTCTCCTACTCTTGGCGATTGGTTATAACATACATACGGTTTGCTTCTCTGCATGTCCCTAAAGTGGCTCTTTCCGAAGAAAATCTGTCTATTGGAGCCGCTAAAGAAGATTAGGCTCTGTTGCCCCCATTACCCTTCTTGTTCTTAGGCCACTCTCTCATAATGTGACACATTTGACCACACTTGAAGCACCCATTGGAGCCATAATGACACACTCTTGGTGGCTTCTATCACACTTAACACATGTGGGGTCCCAGTAGCCCCTTGTGTCATACTACCATGAGACTGAGTAGGTCGAGCTCTGAAATTATGGGAGTTCTGGTTCCTGAAATCATTCATGTTCTTTGGTGCAGGTGCACTAGCTGACGATGGAGCAGGCCCAATTGACCTTTGCTGAAAAGATGATTGATTTACATTTCCAGTCTTCTGGTAGCCAGACTCATGACTTGTTGTCTTATCCCTCTTATTGCGGAACTCTCCCCTATCTTTCAACGTATCTTTCTCAACTTGTTGCACATGGATTATAAGCCTGGCTATGTCCATGTCCCCTATTAACATAACCGATTTACCTTACTTGATAATCGAGATAACTGATGAGTCTGGGATTTTGACTCATTTAGGGCTTATTATTTATAGTATTAGTGTCCTCGGTGCCTATTTTGTGCCCTAAACTGATGTTTAGATGATAATTTACAGCTATGAAGGCAAAAGTGCAAGGCAAGGACATTACCGACAAAAAGGAGCGAAAAAGCTGAAGATAAGGAGAGTTGACGATCGCCAAGACCACTTAGCGACTCGTCGAGTGGTACTTTAGCTCGCCAAAAGTTACAGCGTGCCAACCCTGGGGAAAAATCAAATTGGTGATGGAAATTGACTTTCGGTGAACCACTGAATGGATCGACGACAAAGATTCTGATCGCCTTAAGTTACAAAGTTTGAATGCTGAAAAAGCAAGTCAAGACTGTGATGAAGAGGTCCACTTGGTGCATCACCGACCTTGTCAGCGATGCTTGACTAACTCCGCTGATTGGTCCAAAAGCTGAAAATCCGGAAAAGTATAAATGCAAATTTTTAAATGAGTTCAAGGAGTTCCAAAATTTTGAGCAACTGTTCTAAGTGTTTAAGAGTTTTTACCTTGAATTTTTTTATTCCAAACATTTTTCTTAGACTTTTTGAGTAGGATTTTAAGTTGGGTATTGATTCTAAGTTAATTTTAAGCTTTGTGAAGACTTAGATTTTGTTACCCAGCTAATGGAGAAAATAATTGGTAATATTTTCATACTTTTTATAATGTGTGGCTAAAACCCCCATTCTTGGGGGTGTGATTATGTGATTAATTGTCTCAATTGGCTTATGGATGTTAGTAGTTACTGATTTAATTGTTGTTTTGAAGTGGGTTCGATTGGTAATTGAGTTGGTGAATATGACCAAGATGACTTCAAGGTGATTCTTAGTGTGAAGGGTATTATGTGATGCTCTTTACGCATTGCACAAGGATGCCTTGAGGTTACCTAGAAGTGTGGTGGTCTTGTGGTAGAAAGACTTAAAAGTTGACTATACACTTAGACTATGAGGGTAGAGATGAAAAAGAGTCCATTTACCTATTATGTCTCGTCTCCTATATTCATTATTATACTTTATGATGATTTGTAGGTTTATGATGCTTATGTTGGAGACCATGTAATGACAATAATGATTCTGTTATGACTTGTTATTAACTCTTATGCTTATGTCTTTGTCACGGTCCGAGAGCACCCCTTAGTCGTAATACAGAGTACTCGACCTCTCGGAGGTCTTATACAAGCCCTTAGCATTCATTCATCGCATATGTTATAAAAATCACTAAGAATTTAAAATTTTTATTCAAGAAAATCATAAGACTTCAAGAGTCATCAACATTTAAAAACATCATCAATACACAAGCGGAAACACAAAATCTCTTTAGCCTACTTAGACAAGAACTCAACTTACTAGGGACACTACCCTTTACAATTGAAATGAGAATAATAGTCTAATACATGGCTAAGAAACTTCTAAATACATAGTCCTCGAATCTTGAAGACATCCCTACACTTGGAAGAATAAAGCAATCCAAGCAACTCCAAAGCAATAGGCTCCACCTAGTTACCACAACCTACACTTGTAGTAAAATAGAAGAATGGGTTAGTACAACACACGTACTAAGTATGAGAATAGCAAAAACATGCTTAAAACGGACATTTGTTTGGAATCCATGCTTTCATGCCAGTTTAGCAAAACCTCTTGAACATCAATACAATAGGCACCTTACAAGTCACAACCAACAATACAAAGTCATATGATTCACAATACATAATAGAACTTACATAACCCATTTACCTTTACCTTCTTGCCTTGGACCTCCACCTTAAGGAACCCTTTCTGCAATGTATGGGCAATGTCCCATACCACCACCCACACCAAGGCACCACCCTAAGGTCACCCAAAGTACACTTACCACTTACACTTCAACCTTCATCAATTAAACACATAAGACATATACTCATCACATAAGGACCATCATCCAAGGCAACTCTAAATCACACTAGTGCAATGTGCAAGTAGCATCCATATAACTACTCACACCAAGTGTTCTTTTGAAATCACCCTAGACTAGGCACATTCACACTTAACAAGTCATAGCATAGAAGTAACTCAGGTACATACAACCCAAGTACAACATACGTCTTTACATTCCACATATATAGATATTTAAGTCATTCTTTCATTTACTCCATTAACAAACCATTATTCATTAGGTCATAAAATACCTTCCTTCATTAATACATAAGACCAACCTTTCCATTTATATATTCATAAGACTCATGTATTCATTACATTTTAGTCATAATCCATATAATCCATATCATAGGTAAACCACCCTTTCAACCCCTTCATAAGTTCACTTGTGCAATGTACACATGGAGTCCCATACCCCCACATATACTAACCAAACCTATCAAGAAGTCAAAAGTGTAATTCACATGCATAATCATAATTCATGTCTTATCATAAGTAAAGTAAACCTTTACATGCATTCATATAAATATACATAAACCATATTACTTATTACATATAAGAACCTAATCCTAACCTCCCTAATATTCTACTTGTGCATTGTATGGGTGAAGTCTCATACGCTCACTCATACTAAGTAAACTACTCAAGAAGTTTTGACTAGAGTTCATATTCTTATCTTAGTTCATTTTTTAAGCATTCGGGAGATATCACCATAACTGACATAGACCATAGGAGCTACTATGGAATCTGGTGTTCTACTCCCACACCAAAAAGAGAAGGGTCTACTTGCCTAAGTTAGAACCATTCGTACTATCTATCTTTGTGGATCCACTAAGCTATCATCCTATAGGGGCACATAGTTAATGAATAAGGATATTGTTACTAGAAATCCTCATTTTACTTCAATAGTATTATGGTTTCCATCTCATGAGACATCATAGTGTGAACCTCCCTTCTTTTGTGAAGGAACACATTTCATTTTCATGTTCACTCGGTGCTAAGTTCAAACTCCCTTTTTAAACATCTTTAAGCCTTTACATGTCATTAATTCATAATATAAGCCTTAGGGACTTAATCCTTCATATATCATAAGCTCAAAGGTTTCTAAGATGAGAATGGCCTTTCATAATAGAACCAACATGATGTGAGAAAGCCTTTCACATAATCATAACATTCATAATATAGTCTTACTTTAGAGTGCAATTGAGCAAACCTTTCAAGAGACTCATATTCACTATATTATCACTAGCTTCATTTATTCATGTGTGTCTGTGTACATATGTGAGAAACCATTTCACATAAACGCCTTAACTCATGACATATACACAAGCAACTAGTCATATACTTTTCATGCATAACATATATAAAGGGTGCATATGTGAATTAACCTTTCGATTGACACCATTAACATACAATATTCATAGTTATGCATGGGGTGCGTGTGTAAGTGTACATAGGTTCTCATGATGTCCTAGGTACAACCACATTGTCATAAAGAACTTCCCTTCAAGGAATCATTACATATTCACAATATCCCAAAGCCATGAACAACTCACATACAAAGGCATTTAGGGATTCTAGGCCACACACATATCCTCCATCACATAATGAATTGAATAGACAACTGATAGCATGCATAAGATCACATATTCATATAGGGGTCATATGGGTAGGGGTCCTTCAACAATAATGCCTAACACAACACAACATGTAGACCACACCATATCTCTAACATTCTTGTTCGCATCATACTTTATATCATCAATACACCTTAAACATTATGTTAACATTGAAGACTATATACAATTCCACCTCATATCACCTTCACATAACCAACATTATTCAACACAACACTTAACCAAACTTTGCCTTCAAGGCCATGATCACAACTTGCTTATAAAGTAAACACCTCCCCATTTTCAAAGGGATCAAACCATACAATTACAATTCACATACAATAAATTAGAAGTTAGGTCAACTTACCGAATCTCCAACCCATGATCACCATGGATCAATCCTCAAAAATATACATTCAATTCTAGAATGAACAATATATTCGCAATTCTATAATTATCATGAAGATAAGATCATAATATGCCTATTCAAGGCCAACTTCCAAAACTATACAATTGACTATCAATTCCTTACAATTTGATATAGATTAATACATGAATCAATAGCCCATAATAATCTAAACATGAATATAACAAAATTAGGTCATAATCAATAGACCCACTTTAGAGCCTAAATTAGGAATTCATGATATGTATGGGTTCATGGAGTTTTCGATCTTAAAACTATCAATTATAATCAATAATAACATAAATCATCATTAGAAACCCTTTTATGCAAGAACCCAAGCTTAGAATTGAAATTAGGATTTTTGGTGTTTTTGAAGAACATTGCAATCACTTTAAATTGGCTCTTTGATTGAAAGAAGAATCAAATATAAAGATCCCCTACCTTAATGATTGAAGACCCACGAAATTGAGTATGAAATCAGTTGAAAATCCATCTCCTAACTTGAGCTTCATCAAGGTCTTCAATGGAGTTTATGAGAGAATTTATTTTGAGAGGGAAGGGTTAATTTGAAAAGTGAAGTTTAATTCTAGGTTTAGGGGCTTTTAACCAACTTATTATGCCAAAAAATACGTAAAATAACTGTCCCTTATAATACCCAAAGTACCCCTATACTTAATTGGTCTTTTTAAAACGTTCAACTTAATTTTCACGACGCGGGCAAAGCTGTGCATTGGCCGTGCGTTGCGCATCCATCACCCAATTTGCTTCACGAATAACTTTTGGTACAGAGAGCTAAGTGACAAGCCTGCATTGCATATGCTTGTTGAGTGCCAAGGGTGTGACGCGCAGCCAGTCCCCAAAAGCTGCTGGTCACGCTACTCGTGGTAGCTTCCTTGGCCAATGTTTGGGTCCTCCTCAAGGACCCTTCGGGTGGTCCTTGGGGCGTCGTACCCAAACGTTTTGACCCTCGACATGTCTATCTAGACACTAGACTCACCTCTACTCATTTTAGACTCCATACAATACATAAAAATAGGCACGACATACGATAACACTCTAGCACACGAAAAGACTAGTTTTCGAACGTCATGGGCGTCTCTTGACGTTTAACCTAAAAACACTTCAAACTGACTTCTAAACTAATTTTTTGCATTTATACAAGGTTATCAACTACTATAACTCATGTGATGCTCTAGATTATCCTATTTCATTTTGGGGGCGTTTCAATAATCCCCCACTTGGGAACATTCGACAATTTCAACATTAAGGAGTAAAGACACTAGCACTAGCAGCCCACATCAAGCATGTAACAACACACATTAAGGAGGAAACATCAACTCCACATAAAAAGGCATAATAACAAAACTTCATGCAATTCATGGTAGTAGGAACAACATCTACAACTCATTATGCGTAAAACTTTACCATTTCTCATTTCCTTTGGAGGAACTTCCTTGTCCATAGCATATCATGCTCATTACACATTAATAGGTACATCATGCAATTTATCTCAAAAGCACAATCATGCAACATCAATAACACATTAAGGCATGTTCAACTAGTCATCTCACAAATCAATTTAAGCAACTCATCATAACAAAAGCTCATCATTTCATTTCATATAAGGAGGGACTAACTTCTCCACACTCGTGATGCACACTCACATCATCATTTTCATTTCCAACATGGAGGAACTACCTTCTCCCATTTTTGGACATACTCATCATTTCATTATAAGGCCCAGTATGCAATAACTTCCAAAGCACACATAGGCATGATCAACATTACAACTCATGAGGCAAATAAGCAAATCATACTAAATGCACAATAATCATGAGAAACATAGATCAACTACTAACCTTATCATTTAATCATAATGTCATTAAGAGTATGCATAACATAATATCCTCTAGGACATGCTTAACATAAGGAGGTCATGCAACTCATAATCATATGCAAGACTCCAAAACATGAAAAAGCTATTAGGAACTCTTGGTCTCAAGCTTGAATAAGAATAGAAGGAAAGATAAGGATATCAACAATCTTAATGCTCAACTCATCATCCCCCACTTAGGGTAAACCCATCTAAGAGCACATTATCCCCCACTTGGGGTGAGCTTAATCAACTCTTCATCACATCATACCCTTAAATTCTAAGGTCAGAGCAAGTCAAGACCTAAACCTTCAAACTCCTTTCGTAAAAGATCCTACACCATTGAGGGTCTTACCTCTATCCTCCAAGAATGAGTTTACTCACTACACACTTTAGGTACAACTTAAGCACCACTATTCATAAAAGTTCTATCCCCTCACAAGGCTCATAAGAATTAGGTTGGATTGTACTATTCAACCACACATGGCCACAAATGAACTCATGAATACCAAAGGTAATCCCATAATTTCATCACATCCTATTACCAAGTCCTAAAAAGACAAGTAGTTCCGAATTTAACCCTACAAGGTTCATCACTTTAGGTAGTTCATCTATAGTCATTAGGGAAATCTCCCTCCAACTTTGAACCATAAAAATCTCGGATTCTATCAATTCATAACTCTCATAAAAATAATTCTTAAGGTCCACTACCACTTGCTCTAGAGGTTTAGGGTTAAACATCCCTTCTAGGTCAACTCTAAAGCACAACACATCTCACCCATACCTTGCTAGGTAGGCACACCATCCTCCCCTCTTACGATCAAGCCTACATAAGGACTCCAATCTATCATAAAGGCAACTGCGAAGCATTATCCACAAAAGCAACTTCCCAATATAATACTTCAAATCTCATAAGTCACACATAGCCATAATTGGCATCACAACACAATCTTTCAAATCTACCTTCATATATATTCATCTAGTCACAAACCATAATAAGCATCAAAACTCACATTTTACTCCTTCGATCCTTGCAACATTACCCCTTTCAAGTAATCACATTTAAAGGACCACCGGACAAGGGAAAAGAGAGAGATCATATGGAGTTAAGCTCTATGGCACGACACAAGAGTAATGAAGAAAGTGAATCTTCTATTGTCCTAAAGCCTCTCGCTCATAGATATGTCGTGACTCACACCGATGAACAAGACTCCACTAGACGTGGCTTTCGAGACTTTGAACCTAAAAACCATTTTAAAAATCTTATGCTCTGATACCAAGTTTGTCAAGACCCAAGATCACCCCCTAGTCGTAACACGACGTACTCGACCTTTAAGAAGTCTTATACAAGGCCGTAGCATTCATTCATCGCATATGTTATAAAAATCACTAAAATTTTAAAACTTTTATTCAAGAAAATCATAAGACTTCAAGAGTCATCAACATTTAAAAACATCATCAATACACAAACGGAAACACTAAGTCTCTTTATCCAACTTAGACAAGAACTCAACTTACTAGGGACACGACACTTTACAATTTAAATGAGAATAATAGTCTAATACATGGCTAAGAAACTTCTAAATACATAATTCTCGAATTTTGAGGACATCTTTACACTTGGAAGAATAAAGCAATCCAAGCAACTCCAAAGCAATAGGCTCCACCTAGTTACCACAACCTACACTTGTAGTAAAATAGAAGAATGGGTTAGTACAATACACGTACTAAGCATGAGAATATGCAAAAACATGCTTAAAACGGACATTTGTTTGGAAGTCATGCTTTCATGCCATTTTAGCAAAACTTCTTGAACATCAATACAATAAGCACCTTACAAGTCACAACCAACAATACAAAGTGATATGCTTCACAATACATCATAGAACTTACATAACCCATTTACCTTTACCTTCTTGCCTTGACCCTCCACCTTAAGCAACCCTTAAGTAATACATTTGTGCAATGTATGGGCAATGTCCCATACCACCACCCATACCAAGGCACCACCCTAAGGCCACCCAAAGTGCACTTACCACTTACACTTCAACCTTCATCAATTAAACACATAAGACATATACTCATCACATAAGGACCATCATTCAAGGATACTCTAAGTCACACTAGCGTAATGTGCTAGTAGCATCCATATCACTACTCACACCAAGTGTTCCTTTGAAATCACCCTAGACTAGGCACATTCACATTTAACAGGTCATAGCATAGAAGTAACTCAAGTACATACAACCCAAGTACAACATACGTCTTTACATTCCACACATATAGATATTTAAGTCATTCTTTCATTTACTCCATTAATAGACCATTATTGATTAGGTCATAACATACCTTCCTTCATTAAGACATACGACCAACCTTTACATTTACATAATCATAAGACTCATGTATTCATTACACTTTAGTCATAATCCATATAATCCATATCATAGGTAAACCACCCTTTCAACCCCTTCATAAGTTCACTTGTGCAATATACACATGGAGTCCCATACCCCCACATATACTAAGCAAACCTATCAAGAAGTCATAAGTGTAATTCACATGCATAATCATAATTCATGTCTTATCATAAGTAAAGTAAACCTTTACATGCATTCATATACATATACATAAATCATATTACTTATTACATATAAAAACCTAATCCTAAGTAAACTACTCAAGAAGTTATGATTAGAGTTCATATTCTTATCTTAGTTCATTTCTTAAGCATTCGGGAGATATCACCATAACCGACATAGACCATAGGAGCTACTATGGAATCTGGTGTTCTACTCCCAAATCGAAAAGAGAGGGGTCTACTTGCCTAAGGTAGAACCATTCGTACTAGCTATATTCGTGGATCCACTAAACTATCATCCTATGGGGGCACCTAGTTAAGGAATAAGGAGATTGTTACTAGAAACCCTCATTTTACTTCAATAGTATTATCGTTTCCATCTCATGAGACATCATAGTGTGACCCTCCTTCCTTTGTGAAGGAACACATCTTTTTTCCATGTTCACTCGGTGCTAAGTTTAAACTTCCTTTTTAAACACCTTTAGGACTTTACATATCATTAATTCATAATATAGGCCTTAGGGACTTAATCCTTCATATATCATAAGCTCAAAGGTTTCTAAGATGAGATTGTCCTTTCATCATAGAACCAACATGATGTGAGAAAGCCTTTCACATAATCATAACATTCATAATATAGTCTTACTTTAGAGTGCAATTGAGCAAACCTTTCAAGAGACTCACATTCACTATATTATCACTAGCTTCATTTATTCGTGTGTGTCTGTGTACATATGTGAGAAACCCTTTCACATAAACACCTTAACTCATGACATATACACAAGCAACTAGTCATATACTTTTCATGCATAATATACATAAAGGGTACATATGCGAATTAACCTTTCAATTGACACCATTAACATACAATATTCATAGTTATACATGGGGTGTGTGTGTAAGTGTACATAGGTTCTCATGATGTCCTAGGTACAACCACATTGTCATAAAGAACTTCCCTTCAAGGAATCATTACATATTCGCAATATCCCAAAGCCATGACCAACTCACATACAAAAGCATTTAGGGATTCTAGGCCACACACATATCCTCCATCACATAATCAATTGAATAAACAAATCATAGCATGCATAAGATCACATATTCGTATGAGGGTCATATGGGTAGGGTTCCTTCAACAATAGTGCCTAACACAACACAACATGTAGAACACACCATATCCCTAACATACTTGTTCACATCGTACTTCACATTATCAATACACCTTAAATATTATGTTAACTTTTAAGACTATATACAATTCCACCTCTTATCACCTTCACATAACCAACATTATTCAAGACAACACTTAATCAAACTTTTCCTTCAAGGCCATGATCACAACATGCTTATAAAGTAAACACCTCCCCACTTTCAAAGGGATCAAACCATACAATTCCAATTCACATACTATAAACTAGAAGTTAGGTGAACTTACAGAATTTCCAAGCCATGATCACCATGGATCTATCCTCAACAATATACATTCAATTCTATAATTAACAATATATTCACAATTCTATAATTATCATGAAGATTATATCACAATTTGCCTATTTAAGGCCAACTTCCAAAACTATACAATTGACTATCAATTCCCCACAATTCGATATAGATTAATACATGAATCAATAGCCCATAATAATCTAACAATGAATATAACAAAATTAGGTCATAATCAATAGACCCACTTTAGAGCCAAAATTAGGAATTTAAGATATGTCTGGGTTCATGGAGTTTTCGATCTTAAAACCATCAATTATAATCAATAATAACATAAAACATCATTAGAAACCCTTTTATGCAAGAACCCAAGCTTAGAATTGAAATTAGGGTTTTTGGTGTTTTTGAAGAACATTGAAATCACTTTGAATTGGCTCTTTGATTGAAAGAAGAATCAAATATAAAGATCCCATACCTTAATGATTGAAGACCCACGAAATTGAGTATGAAATCAGTTGAAAACCCATCTCCTAGCTTGAGCTTCATCAAGGTCTTCAGTGGAGTTTATGCGATAATTTATTTTGAGAGGAAAGGGTTAATTTGAAAAGTCAAGTTTAATTCTAGGTTTAGGGGCTTTTAACCAACTTATTATGCCAAAAAATAGGTAAAATAACCGTCCCTTATAATACCCAAAGTACCCCTATACTTAATTGGTCTTTTTAAAACGTCCAACTTAATTTTCACGACACGGGCAAATCTGTGCTGTGGCCGTGCGTCGCGCAGCCATCTCCCAATTTTCTTCACGAATAACTTTTGGGACAGAGGGCTAAGTGACAAGCCTGCGTCGCACATGCATGTTGAGTGCCAAGGGTGCGACGCGCAGCCAGTCCCTAAAAGCTGCTAGTCACGCTACCCATGGCAGCTTCCTTGGACAATGTTTGGGTCCTCCTCAAGGACCCTTCGGGTGGTCCTTGGGGGGTTGTACCGGAATGTTTTGATCCTCGACATGGCCATCTAGGCACTAGACTCACCTCCACTCATTTTAGACTCCATACAACACATAAAAATATGCACGACATATGACAAATCACTAGCAGACAAAAAGACTAGTTTCTGAACGTCATGGACGTCTCTTGACGTTTGACCTCTAAAAACTTCAAACTGACTTCTAAATTCTTTTTTGACCATTTATACAAGGTTATTAACTACTATAACTCATGTGAGGTTCTAGATTATCCTATTTCATTTTGGGGGCGTTTCAGTCTTATGTTGACTAACCATTTGAGATGCCCTTATGATGTGTTTTAGCTTTCATACTTAGTACCTTTTGTACTAATTAAAATGCATATTGCCTACATTATAACCAAATGTAGGGTTGAGGGGATTAAGTTGCTATTGGAGGCTAGGTTTCAAGGACTTAGAAGGATTGAAGATCTTGGTGAGTCTTCATAGCTTCGAGGACAAAACCCACTTACTTTTATGTCTTTATTTTAGTGTTGAACTATTGTATGGGTT